>OOIN01000003.1:0-1200000 GCA_900323505.1 Ustilago trichophora | reverse complement strand
CCCCATGTTGAAGCCGTACTGGGTGAAGATCAAGGGATACGCCTCGAAGAATACATAGATGACGGCGTAATTCACTGAGAAGAAGGGAAGCACAAAGCAACTGTCAGTTGGAGGCTCGCACTTGAAAGATTGATACAAGCTGAACAATACTTACCTGCATCGAACAGGGTAAACCAAAAGACGATGGGCTCTGTGAAGAGCATAAACAAGGGACGACCCACTGTCTCTTTCAAGAGCTCCGTTGCCGTACGTTGAGATCTGATCTTTTCGTGACTGGTGTAGTATCGAGCATCCTCGCGACGGAGCTTCTTTGCCCTTTTGGCGAGGATGACACCAGCTCTGGTTTCGGGCACAGTGAGTACAAAGAGCGCCAGCAGGAAAGCAAGGACGATGCCAGATACACCAAAGGTCCATCTCCAGCCGGCATCCTGCACCACAAAGGCTCCGATGATGGGTCCAACGGTGGCTCCACCTTCTGCAGACAGAGCAAACGTGTTGACACCCCAGCCTTGGTTCTCTGCGTCCCAGAGGTCGGCTACTGTGCCGATCGAGTTGAAGGCAACGGCGCCAAAGCAACCACCGATGAATCGGAGGACGATGAGCGTTGCCAGATTAGTGGCGAGGGCACAGCCAATCTGCAGCAGAGACAGGATGACGAGGCCGATGATCATGACTGGGATCCTGCCATAGTCTTCGGACAGAGGGGCTGCAAAGACGGGGCCGATGGCGAAACCGAAGAGGAAGACGGCAGCAGGTACACGGGATGCTACGTCGCTTACACCAAACTCTTCTGCTACCTGTAGTGCACCAAAGGAGTATATCGATGAGATGACATTGACCCAGAACTCGAGCAGCATGGTCACGACGAGGATTTGGATCTTCCTCCATGTTGGGAAGGAGCGTGGGTCCTTGGGATCGTTGTATTCAAAGTTGACCAGAAAGGGATCATCATCCTGATCTATCTGCGTTTCATCGATGGAAGCAACGTTTGGGCTCTGAGCACCAGTACTCTGATGCTCGACATCTTGCCCTGCTGCTTGAGCCAGAGTCTGGCGGTCCTCGACGGAAGACATTCACGAATAGAATGAAAGACGGCAATAGATGCTCACGTCAAAAGAGGAAGGTGCTTGTTGCTGGAGCTTCAAGGTACAGGGCGCTCTCGATCAGGAAGACCGTCAGGTAGGAGACCGGGTCGAAGGAAAAGGTGCCAAAAGTGTGCCACGAGAGTGATAGGTGCAGTCGTACTCCACATCGAGGCCAGGCCGATGATAGATATAGAGATGCTGGAGGTACGGGAGGTGTCGAGCTGAGGTTGGTGGTAGACTCGCTCAGGGGCGACTTGTTTGGGGCTGGAGGTCAGAGCGGGCAGCCAGCGAGGTCGAGTTGACGCCTTTAATACGCAGCGTGTGAATGGTGATGGTTGGAGGGAGGGTCTAGCAATGTCACAGCCCACCGTGATATCGAGCTTTAAGCATCCTTTCGTTGAGCTGCAATCACGTTGTCGGCTAAATTGCGAACCGCGTTAGCCAAGCTCAACTTTCCGTCACCAATTACGGCATTTTTTGCAATTGTGGCATCCGTAAACGTAACGAGCGGTCACATTTTCGTTTGACATCTGCACTTCCTGCATGCCGGTGAATGTGGTCTTCGCACAGCAGTTAGGTCCGAACAGTACGAAGGCAAATTTCACCCTTCCCAACGTAATTGAAGGCTGAGCATTGTACTCGCTCTAACCGCCGGACACGCCATATTAGCGCTATGACTTGTGAGGGCCTAAGGATGCAAGTGTCTTGCGGGGAGCCATGCTAACCCTGAATAGCAGAGTCGGAGCCGGCCCGATGTCAAAGCAGCGAGATTCAGCAAACCGAGCGAGACGCTATCCGCCTAGTTCACGATGCCAGAGCGGCCTTTGTGCATTTGGAAACACACCAGCGAAAGAAGCGCAAACCTCGAATTGGCGTAACGACGGACTCGTTAAGCACAACATTGCAAGCGAAATCGGAGCATTTTAGCGCCAAGAGAAATTGCGAGTACGTAAGGTGTGCTCGCTGCTAGAACTGGTCCATTGGCCGCGAATCGCATCGAATATCGCATAGTTGGCACCTCTTCTACTTTGGCAGTAGCTAGAGCCGTGCCGTAGCTGGAAAACGGTCGATGGGACGGTCACGTTGCGATCTGACATTGCAGAGACCCTTAAATATACTGTACAGTACGCCAAATGGTCTGTAGAAAGGTCTTTGCTCTTCAGTCTTTGATAAGACCCGTAGCAGTCTGTTGAGCGAAGTCCAGCATGCCTCTTGTGCTCGCACGGCTAACCTGAGGAAGGAAGCCAGATTCCCTGCTCGACCGGCGGTGTCTGTCAGATCGGCTCATCCGTCGCTGAAGAGAGTATGGATGCAGGACGTAGAAGAGAGACTTCACAGGGCTTATAACAATCTACGTCGAAAAAGAGCCCAAAAATAATACAAAAAGGAAATAATAAAAAAATATAAAAAGGGAAAAAAAGGGAACTGCAGCACCTAGGATTCCCGCGTGGTCCCCCACCGCAGTACTGACTAGGCGATACCTTGCTTAACTTCGCAGATCGGACGGGATGCGGTGCTTTCAAGGTTCTATGGCCGCAGATGTTTGCATGTCACCAGCAAGCAATTCTAATCCTTACCGTAAAGCGTCGCCTAGCTGTCTTTGAGCGAAGAACAGCACAGGGTGTCGTCGGAACAGTCACAAGAAAGGCCAACGATCATCATTCAAATCCGAGAGCCCTATTTCGATCTGTCAATCGACAGACTTGGCATTGCCATTGTTCATGTTCAGCCGGGCGCTTGCTGCTATGCTGCTCCTAGCATAGGAAAGTCCATTGCTCGTGAGATGGCGGTGTCAGATTGCTGAAATCAACGACTAAATTGTACCACGAAAAGAAGGCTAGAAAATCTAATCTCTCTCAGCGAGCAAGATGGACGCGGGGGAATCGCTGGATCGCATTCCGCTCGCCCGAGAAACCGCGTGACCATGACAGCCAGCCCGCATAGGGTGCAACTCTTGGCGTGCGTGTCGCCGACTACGTTCACTGCACATTCTTTGCTTGGCGACATCGACTTGGAAGCGACGTGTAACCTCTGGGCCATACATTACTGTACAGTACTATACATCAAGAAAGCTTATGAGAAGGGCTTGACGCTAGACACAAAAGAAGCGCAACCAACGTCGGAGAGGATCAAACACGTTGATGATCCACGTCGCGAATCGGCGGTTTGGGCTTCTAGCTGATCGCTCTCGCCTACGTACAGTACACGTACACAAACACGCACCAGAGGAAATTTTATCTCTTTGCCGACCTCGACTGGCGCCTGGATTTTCCTTCTAGCCAAATTTGATAACCTCGACTCTGGCTCGGAAGATAGTGGACCGCGATATTCTCGGCCAAGGACGCAGAATCGAAATCAGGCACCAAAAACCATCGCTGCGATATGATTGGCTGCCCGGGTCATGACCGTCCGACGGATGATTTCAAAATCAAAAGAGGCTCAACTTCAAGGTCGAATCAATTCGCAACGTTTCGCTTGATTCATTGCAGTGCGCGGCTGTGTCGTCCATGGATGAGCTTCGAGACAGGCGCGCCCACAAGAAAGCAGGTGGCTGAGTAACTTAGTAGAGTTCGATGCGTCGGTGCTCAATGGCCGGCACGAAGTACACCTCACGTTGCCGCTGAGAAGATAGGTAGCAGCTTCTACCGGACAAGAGGCACCCGATCGCCGGCCAAATACGAGGCTGCAAGTTTTCCTCGGCCAAAGTAGAAGGTGAAGAGGATCCAGTCGATACGACCTGAATGCTTGCCCTCTTTCTGCAAGCACGACCCTTTGGCAGTAAACTCCCCGAGCCGCCTTTGTGACCAAAACAACAACGTCTTGGTTTTCGCTGCCACGCCTTTACCCGAGTGACCAAGGAAAAGTTGCTCTGCAAAGGATGTGATTTTTTTTTTGGCAAAAGGCAGGCAATGCTGAACCGTAGGCTGAAATGTATTTGCCGGGGTGATAGCCTGATATTGATTGACTCCGTTTGATCCGAATTTGTTCGGGCAGAAGACGACTGATGGATGACATTGTCAAGCGTTGTGATTGGACGGATGCGCACACGAGTTTCGACTCGATCGAGAAAAGTGCAATTCAATCGCCAATCAGATCCGAGCAAATTGTGGTTGCACAGGTCTGCGCGTGGAGGTAGGGTTTTCGGTATCAAATCGCTGTTTTCGCCCTGTAGACTAGGAGAGCCATCTGCTTGTGGTTGGCTCGCTCGCTACAAAGCCGAGTCCAGAGCGTCTAGGCCGATACGTCTCAGTCTTGATGGCTCGGAGGAGTCGCCGTTGCGAAATGTTGCTGCCATCTTTCGGACGACGAATCATGAACAAGGCTTAGTGACTAAAGCTCGACACCGAGCAAGAGCTTGCTTTTCGCAATGCGGCTTGACTTTGCACACGAACGCTTGTATCCTGTGCCAGACGAGCAAAGGCTTCAAGAGGAGGCTAACGATCAAAAGATCAAAATGTGTTTGCCATTCTTTGAAATGCAGCGTTTGCAATCACCGCGGGGCAGTCGTGTGTGAGCAAGAAACGAGGACAAAAACAAGTAGGTAGCCGACTTTTTTGCCGCGGCTGATTGACGACACGCTCGCCTGTCCTCTTTTTCTCTCTCTTTTTCTAATCAGGAATCCGAACTCCCTGGCGTAGCGTAGATAACCTGACGGGATTGCGCGGCGGAAGACGGCAGTGCGAGATTAGTGACGGAAAAAAGGAAAAAAAAGGGGAGCGCGATTGTGAACTTATCTTTTTGGAAACTGTCAATCTAGAGAGAGCCAGCAAGCCTCACCGCGCTAGTCTGCCTGTGCGGTCTCCAGCTTAGAACCTTTGTCTATTTTTCTTTTTTTGTTAAATAAAATCCATAATCAGACCAGCCTGACAAGCAGTGAATTTGGTTTGTACTGTATCTCGCTGCTGACCCCTTATTCACTCACACAACTCAGACTCAACCTCGCCTTCTCACGCCTCTCTCGCGCGCTTCCTTTCTCTCTCTTCTCCCCCTCTGTTCCCCCACACGTTGGGATGCTTGGCTCAAAGTGCTCAGCTGACCCGCAAGCCTCGTTTCTTCGCGAGCATTCTGAGCTATCTCTATCAGTCTATTGCCCCATTCCTATCTCAGATCCATCATCTTTCCATCTCTTCCTCCTCCTTCGACAATCCTTATCTCTTCCATCCCCCCTTTCCTTATCTTGTCACCCCCACTCCTCCCCCGTCTCTATCATTTTGGCATTGAGCTTGTCCTATTTTTGCTCTCTCGACACAGCAGCTTAGCCGAGCTCTTTTTGGCAGATCGCATCGCAGCGCTTCGAAAGAGCAGAGGCCTGAAAGCAATTCATCCGGCATCCTCACGCCTCAGCTCAGCCATACCCTTGGCCCTTGGCCCTTGCTAATCTCGAGCGCCCATTTTGTGCTTCGATCACCCCTTCATCGGTAAGACCGACCCCGCGTTTGGATACCGTCTTGCTAGCATCTTAGGTCAGGCAGAGTCTGAGCTCGCAGACTGCAGCCTTGTATCGGTACCGAAGCTCGTTTCGCAAGCCTCGCAGATCCCGGCACCTCCTCGGCAGCATCTTATCTTGTCCTCACGGTATCAACAAACACTTGTCTTCACGTCCCAGCTTTGTTCTTGCCGGAACTCGCGTGCCGATACGCCTCTCCCAAAAATGGCGCTCCCTCCGGTCAAGATCGCTTCGCGCCCCGCCTCTCCGACTTCCTCTTCTCACCACCACGCTTCTTCCTCGTCCTCTTCGCATCCACCACGTATCGCTGCTCGCCCCATCGCACCAGCCGATCGCTCACCAGATCGACTCTCTCAGCATTCTCGAAACGGTTCGGTTCACGAAGGCGAAACTCTCCCTCACATTCTTCCACGAACCTCGAGACCACCATCGCCCCCAGGCTACGCAGCAGACCGCGCATCGTCATCGAGTCACCACGACGCTCCTCTTCCCAGAAGTACAGCGCGCAGTCTCTTTCGCGATCCACGATCCTTCCACCCCGCCGGTCGATCTCAGTCGCCCATCGCTGCTTTCCGAAACCGATCCCAGAGCTCCGAGAGGTCGCATCTTGGTCCTTCCAGATCGCAGCCAAATAGTCCTTTGCTACACCCAGCTTCTTTCCGTCATCCCAACGACGCCGCTGGCGTCCACCTTCCACCCATCTCTTCACTGTCGAAAGAGCTCACTTCAGATCACTCAGACGCCCTCGCACATCGTCGAACGCCCAACACCTCGCCTCGCTCCTCAGCACATTTGCACATGGGCAACACCTTCCGCGACTCGAGCCCAGCTCCTTCCACTGGCAGTCCGGCCACCATGCGCCACGATCATCCCGCCTACCGTCACGAGTACCCGGCCGAGGACCGCGCCAAGCCGCAGCGATATGCCGATGAGCACCCTCGTTCCATCGCGCCCGCACCCAGGCCAGGCTACGAGCACGAGTCGCGCGGTCTCCCGTACCGCGATGGTCATGCGCCTCCCTCGCGATCTGCCGAGTCTTCTTACCATGCCAATGGTGGGCGTTCCGTCCCTCACGGCGAGGAGGCAAGATCGCATGCGCCTGCACAATCCTCTCGCAACACCAGCCCGCAGCACATGCCCCGTGACTCGTACGATCACGACGGCGCCGGCTCGCCCTCATCCGCTCACCATGCAGGCATGAAGTGCTCCAATTGCGGCGTCACTTCGACCCCACTTTGGAGGAGGGCTCCCGATGGGAGCACCATTTGCAACGCCTGCGGACTTTACATGAAGTCGCACAGCACCCATCGCGCCGCTTCCAGCCGTCCAGGTGGCTCCGATGCCAGCCCACCGACTCACGAAGCAAAGCTGGCTTCTGCTGGGCCTAGCTGTTCGCGAGAGGACGATCCAAAGTCTGGTTCCTGCCCAGGCGATGGTCTCTGCAACGGCACCGGTGGCACCGCCAGCTGCAGTGGATGCCCTGCTTACAACAACAATCTCTCGCATGCGCTCAAGGTCAGCAAGCGTGAACCTCGCACTGGCGAGGAACTGTCGCCTGCCCGCAACAGCGCTGAGAGGATCGCACCTGTCGTGGACGATAAGAAGGATGATGACAAGAACAGTGCCGTCGGCGCGCTCCGCTGCACAAATTGCCAAACCACTACCACGCCGCTCTGGAGGCGAGACGAGGACGGCAATAATATCTGCAACGCTTGCGGCCTTTACCATAAGCTGCATGGCACTCATCGTCCCATTGGCATGAAGAAGACCGTCATTAAGCGCAGAAAACGCATTCCCGCCAACGCGGCTGCCCAGGCTGCCAACCACCCCGATGTTGTCCCCGTGCAGATCAATGCCAACGGACAGACAGTGATCGCTCCTGCCGCTGGTCGTGGCGGCGAGTCGACTCCCACCTCGTCGGAGAGCAAGCGGGGTCCCAAGAAGCACACCTCAACCTCCGAACAAGCTATGCGCGAGGCCCGCGATCGTGAGGCCGCCATGCTTTTGATGGAAGTGGGCGCTGGTGCCAGATCCCGACCTTCTGTGCATGAGGAGGACCGCCATCACCAAAACGGCACCTTGGCCAGTTCAGCATCGATGCACCACGACCTGCATTCTGCCAGGGCTAGTACCGACGCTGCTCACCTGTCTCATGCCGACGGAAGTCGAGCCGCCAAGAGGCCCCGCAAATCTCTCCCTCTGGCGCCCAGAGAGGCCTACGACGAGCACGACGCTCCTGCTGGTCCGTCTGCCTACGTCGAAGCCCATGGCGCAAGGCGACGCTCGCCTGCGGATGCTGCCTCTTCCGAAAGGGCCGGCCGCGATTCGCATCCAGAGCCGGCCCACGGATCGAGCACGGCACCCGACCACAGCACACGCGCAACAGGTGGTGCGGACGCTCCCCGAATCAATTCGGCTGTGCCCCATCACCACCACCACCACCATCATCATCACGCCAGCCACGGCACTCACACCGCTCACCACGGTCATCACCATCACCACCATCATCCCGTAGCTGTGAGCGGCAGCTCCCACGGCCATGCGGCCCAAGTACCGAGCGGTCCCGTTAAGCTCAGCGATGTCGAGAGGCTCCGGGACGAACTGCTTTTCGAGCGCCGTCGAATCGACGAGGTGTTGCATCGAGCAGAGGCAATTCTGAACTCGGCACGCCAGGGTAATCATCACGTCGACGTCGCTGGACACCCCACTAGTGTGCTTCACAATGGCCACGGACCCTCTCGCGAGTCTCCCCAAAGTGGCTCTGCTCGAGGCAGTCCGGCAGCTGACAATCACGGAGCCAGAACAAGCAATGCTCCGGTCAAGGAAGAGACTGCCGAGAGCGTCTCGCGACGATCGCATGGTTACGACAACAGCTCCTCCTCCAGTGAGAAGGATGAGCTCGAGTCGCCTCCTCCTAGCCACCAGCAGCCTGCAGGTCGACCTCTGCTCGCGCCCGACACGCACGCCACTTCTCGACGCAACAGCTTCGAGCAGAGGATGGCCTCGCTGCCCGTCATGGCTGCTGTGCCCTTGAAACGCAGTTCGCCTCCTAGCACGGCATCGAACATGGCCGAGAACAGGCCTCTGGCCGCTGCTCCTCCCTCCCGCAAGGCCACTGCCTGGGGCATCGATGCACGATCGCCGCCCGTTGGCCCCACCAGGCCCGGCGACAAGCGTGCTCGTCCCGATGACATGGACGAGGACGACGACCACTGGAACTGGGACAATTTGTACGGCAAAGCTAAGCTGGAAAAGGCAGGTGACTGGCGCGGTTTTGCACGACCTGCCGAGCATGACCGAAGCCAGTCGAGGAGCAGCGGAGGTGTGCGAAGGGATACCTCGAACCTAGCTGCCCGATTGCCTACTGCTTCGAGCCCTCCACAGGCGGTCAGTGCTCCACGAACTTGATCCTTGTTTTGTTGTTTTACTACTCAGCATCTAGTCTCTTTTTAATTCCATCACTTGGTGTATTTTTACCACACGATTCTGCTTTAATTCTTGTGGCTGTCTTGCTGAGTCTCACTGTGTCAGGTCCATAACGATGGTGGAAGAACTGAAGCTTCATCGACAGCAATTCTGTCATGTAACCGATCGGGGCCCGATGCAGCTGCTACGCGCTGAATTGGTGACCCCGAGATTTGAACGTGAAATGCACTGCTTCGGTAAGAAATGGACAGCAAAGTACCGGGAAAGCGCGCATGAGCAGCAGTTGCACAAGTGGCAGCACGCTCCGGTATAGGCCACAGGCGCGCAAAGCTTGCCCTCCGCCGCCGCCGCCTTTTGCGGGGCCGCAAAGGCAAACTACCCTGCTGTAGCTGGCCCTCTCCAGGTCCTGACTGGGTCAGCTCAAAGAGGTGACCACCAACACTTGCATTAGTAGTAGCCACCTAGATCTTTCCTTCGTCCTTTCTTTCTTCTCATTTCACCAACACCTTTCTTCCCTACTTGTGATACGTTCCCCATTCAACACTTCCCCACCTTTCATCAAGATGTCTCTTTTCGCAAAGCGTGCCGTTGCCGGCAGCAGCCGTGCCATCACTTCGCTCAACAAAGGCGCTCTCTCTGCCGCCCGCGCCTCTCGAGCTTACTCTACCCCCGTCGAGAGCACTGGTGTTTCGTTCGGCCTGAGCGAGGACCAGGAAGCCTACCGTGACTTGGCACGCAAGTTTGCCCGCGAGGAGATCATTCCCAACGCCCGCCACCACGACCAGACCATGGAGTACCCCACAGAGATCCTCAAGAAGGGTTGGGAGGTTGGTCTGCTCAACACCCACATTCCCGAGGAGTACGGTGGACCCGGTCTCGGTCTCATGGAGTGCGCTCTCATTTCCGAGGAGCTCGCCTTTGGCTGTTCTGGTATTCAGACTGCTATGGAGGCCAACGGTCTTGCCGAAGCCCCTTTGCTCGTATCCGCCTCGCACGAGATCAAGCAAAAGTATCTCGGTAGGATGACCGAGGAGCCCCTCATGGCCGCCTACTGTGTCACCGAGCCCGGTGCAGGTTCCGACGTCGCCAACATCGCCACAAAGGCTGAGAAGCAGGGTGACAAGTGGGTCCTCAACGGTAGCAAGATGTGGATCACCAACGGCGGCAAGGCCAACTGGTACTTTGTGCTCGCCAAGACCGACCCCAACGCCAAGGCTGCCAAGTCGATGACTGGTTTCGTCGTCGATGCCGACACTCCCGGTATCCACGTTGGCAAGAAGGAAATCAACATGGGTCAACGTTGCTCCGACACCCGCCAGATCACTTTTGAGAACGTCGTGATCCCCGAAGAGAACGTTGTCGGCAAACCTGGTCAGGGGTTCGTCACAGCCATGGGTGCATTTGACATCACTCGACCACTTGTTGCGGCCGGAGCAGTAGGTTTGGCACAGCGCGCTCTCCACGAAGCAGCCATCTACGCTCAGGACCGCAAAACAATGGGCAAACAGATCATCGACCATCAGGCCATCGCCTTCCTCCTCGCCGACATGCAGATGAACGTCGAGGGCGCCCGCAACCTCGTCTGGAAGTCGGCTTGGGCCAAAGACCAAGGCCAGCGCAACTCGTTCTGGGCCTCCATGGCCAAATGTCGTGCCGGTGAGGCTGCCAACTTCAACGCCGACGCTGCAGTCCAGATCTTCGGTGGTCTCGGTTTCAACACAGAGTCTCCCGTCGAGAAGCTCTACCGTGACGCTAGGATCTTCCGTCTCTACGAAGGAACTGGTGAGTATACTTTTGAACATAGAGTAAGATACACTCATGTTACAGTTATGCTGATTTCTTGGCTATCTTTTCGTTGTGTTGACGTTGCGGCATGCAGACCAAATCCAGCGTCTTATCATCTCGAGGCACATCAAGGAGCTCTTTGCCCAGTAAATGGCGCATTTCCATCATGTATCCGTTTCCTGTCTCTGCACAGTTGCTTCATAGAAATCGACTCGATCCAAAAACACGCACACCCAAATACTCGATGCGATGATGCCGAGTGAACCTATACAAAAGCAATGAGATTAACTTAACCCGAACAAGAGATCTAAACATGGGAACTGGATCACTGAAGCATGAGCTGGCGGACAACCTCTGCATCGTCTCCTTCGCCGAGGGTGTAGCGGATTTCTGAGCGGCGAATACCGTTGAAAGTGGAGGCAGCGCAGATGGTGTAGGCTCCCATGTTCTCAAAGACGAGCCAGTCGCCGACCTGCAAACCCTTGGGAAGCTGGACGAGATCGCGCACGCAGTCGATCGAGTCGCAGGTGGGACCCCAAACGCTGCACGGCTGCAGGGTCTTTGCTTCTCGCTCCTCGGCAGAGTCTGCTGCTGTGATGGCGGCCACGCCGGGGGAGGCGATGGTGGGCTGATATGCGTACTCGTGGCCGAGAGTGAGCACTTTGGGGTGCACAGTGACGTGGTCAAAGATGACACAGTTGAACGAGCCGTAAAGGCCGTCGTTCTGGTAGTACATGACTTGGGGCTTGGTAGCATCTGCATCGACTGCGTCCGACTCGCTGCGACGGGCAGCAATGATGTTGGTAGCCAGCGCAAAAGCCGAGTGGACGTAGAAGCGGCCTGGCTCGGCGATAATCCTCAGCCCATTGACTTTACCGACAACCTCCTTGCCGCCAGGAGCAAAGTCCTCGTCAGGGAAGTAGCTGTCGATGGCGGTGCTGAGAACTCCTGCAACCCTCTCAAAGTCATCATGGCCGAATCCACCACCAACGTCGAGCAGGTCAAAGGTATAGCCGGCCTCCTTGCCCATGTCGAAGGCACGGCGCGCGCGGTGGACAGCGTCGCGGAATGCATCTGGGTCGTAGTTGCCCGAACCGACGTGGAAGCTGACACCCACCACATCGAGGTCCAGCTCGCGGGCACGCTGCAGCAAACGAGGCACCGAGTCGAGAGGAGCGCCAAACTTGAGACCAAGCTGACAAGCGCTCTTGGAGTCGTCGGTGAGGATACGCACTACTAGCTTGCAAGAAGGGTGGTAGCGCTTCATCTTTTCCAGCTCGTCCAAGTTGTCAAAGGTGGTGAGGCCGACGTTGTTGGCAGCAGCGTGGCGGACGAAGCTGGCAGCCTTGCATGGGTTGGCGTAGATGATTCTGGCCGGGTTGATGCCGAGCTTGAGCACGGCCTCAATCTCGCCATTGGAGGCGCAATCGAATCCAGAGCCGAGAGAGGCGAGGAGCTGAAGCACGTACGGGTCAGGATTGCACTTGACTGCGTAGAAGGGGATGATGCGAGGAAGAGCTCGCATCCAGCGAAGGTGCTGACGGTAGACCTCAGAGAGGTCGGCTACAAAGAAGGCATTCTCCCCGTTGGCTTCGCAGCCGTGAATATCGATGTCTTGGAGGACACGCTTCAGCTGCGAGTCAAAGCCGCCGAGGTAGATGGGCTTGTGACCGTCAAAGGGCTTGATATGGTCGTGCTCTTGGTCATCGAGAGGTGGTGTGTCGGCTCGAAGGCGCTGCTGGTGAGGAAGGGCGATGTAAGGAGCAGCCATGGGCGTGGAAGTGCAACGGGTGCTGTCGACTACGATGGGATGGTGGACGTAACGAGAGGGACCAGGAAGATTGAGATCAAGGAATGCCATCGTAGGGGGGGTTCATGTTGATGGTAGCAAGCAAGAGGATGAGAATTCTGTGTAGCGACGTAGTTTGGAAATCGTGTCTTGCAGAGGCCTCTTCTCGGCACGCCCGATCGAACTAAAATAGCATCGGCGTACCCCGATTCAAAACTCGCGCGGAACATATGGCAAAGGGTTAGGGTGAGGGTCAGGGGTTTGGAGGTTAGCGCAAGCTAGCAAGCCGAAATTGCGTCTCAAGGGCGCACCATTCGCTCTAAAAGCGGTGTCAAAGTGATGCATCATCTCCACAGATGCGCTTGTCCAGCGTTCTGTGCAATGATGAGAAGATCAACACATATTGTAAACACCAAGAGGTAGGCAGGTAGGCAGGTAAACGTGCACCTGACAGCGAGGCAAAAGCTGTGCTCAATCGAGCTAGATCAAGGGTCGATGGGCGTAAAATCGATCGACTTGCCTCCATGAATAGAACTGCGCTTCAATGGCACGCAATCAACTCATGGCTGAGGCGCCAGACTGTTGCGCAATAGTATACACTACAGTACAGTATGAAGACTCTCTTTGGCGGCTTGCTGAAGGCAGACTGAGCAAAAAAGACATGCACCTGCAACAACTGAGCAAATCTAACAAAAGACTACAAAGCCAAAAAATCCTCCTCGCAGCTCGCTTTCACAGCTGGCTCAGAGAGCTCTGCTAGCCATTTCGGGGAAAAAAAAGGGCTGTTCGAGCGTGGCAACTCTAGCCGAGGGCGCTTGAATCCTGAATGTCTTGAGAATTTACGGTTGAACAGCAACAGTGTCTCGTGCCTACAAGAGACTCAGTCTCACAGATTGATATTGCCCGACGTGTTCGGATGCTGATCCTAGTGTCGTCTCAAAAGAGGCAGAGTAGAGGAGCAAAGAGCATCGTGTGTGGGATTGAGTTTGTGCGCAAAGGTCATCAAGCTGCAAGCTTGGTAAGATGCAGGAGATTCGAAAAAGGAATCACTCACTGCTCTGACCTCTCGGGCGAAACAGGAAAGAAAGGCCAGGCACATGAGAGGCAATGTGCTTCGTGTGATTGGCAGGGGATTCGCCCCAACCTTTTTGAGTTGGTCGGGCGAAAGGCCCCTCTGAATCGCCGTTGTAGGCGCCAGAGCTACGAAAAGGTCCTTAAAAACTTTTTTTTTTCTTTTTCTCTCGATACTTTGCCGAGGAGACGGAACACGTTCAATTCGAGGATTTGCAGGCGCAGCACGGGAGGAGACAAGGGAAGTCGACTCTTTTGGAAGATTTTAAGATTGACATGTGCAACCAAAAAATGCCAAAATTTCACTTGCTGGCAAGCGGAGCCAAGAACGGCTGAGAGGGTCCACATCCCCGCAGCTGTCTCTTCCTTTTTTTTCTTTCTTTCAGTTTTGATCTGATCGTTTCAAGTTTCAAGTTCGGCGACTCCGTTGATGTGAGGCTTTGTTGAGCAGCAGCCGACGCATGAGTAGTCTAGCCACGAATCAACTGGCAAATCTCCAAATGCCTCCATTTGCCACGCCAACAGCTCGCCTGGGCGCCTTCCATATTCCCTCTAATTCCCTCTCTTTGAGAAATTTCAGTTTCAGCCTCTGGGCCCTGAGAGTGTTGGGTGGACTCGGTTGGTTCAAAGGGTCGTGCACTTGCAGCACTCACACGCTGTGTGCCCCCGCTTCCTCCCACCCTGACACAAAGAAGACTTTGGCTTGGAAAATTTGCCCCCGACTGTCCTTGTAGCCGCCTGCGCACCACGAACAGTATTAATGGATTGACCGAGACGGCCATCCTTCTTCTTTCCATCACGCCACATCCTCAATACCTTTTCGGCCGTCCCCTCCTCCTCTTCCCCTTTCTCCATCTCATCCTATCCACAACCAAGAGCGACTAGCAAAAATGTCGTCCGCTGTGGCTGCCAACGTCACCGCTGCCGGTCAGCGCGCTGGCAAGAAGACCGCCGCTCCTGCTGCCGACAAGGCCAGCAAGACCGAGGTCCGTTACTCGCACCGCAAGGCTGCCGTCTACGACGAGAAGAGCATTCCCACCTTCGACGTGCCTTCGTTCACCGTCAAGGACTTGCTCTCTGCCATCCCCGCTCACTGCTTCGAGCGCTCGGCTTTCAAGTCGTTCACCTACGTCTTTGCCGACTTTGCCATGATCGCCGCCCTTGGCTATGCTGCCAGCTTCATTGATCCCACTGTCGCTAGCACCTTCTCTGGCCTCAAGGACAACGCCCTGTCTCCCTACGTTTCGCTGGGTATTCAGCAGGCTGCTGTTCGTTTCGCTGCCTGGTCTGCTTACTGGATTCTCCAGGGTATGGTTTTCACCGGTGTCTGGGTCATTGCTCACGAGTGCGGTCACCAGAGCTTCAGCACTAGCAAGACGCTCAACAACACCGTCGGCTGGGTCCTTCACTCGGCTCTCCTCGTGCCCTACCATTCGTGGAGGATCTCGCACGCCCGTCACCACGCCGCCACTGGTCACTTGACCCGTGATGAAGTCTTTGTTCCCCGAACCCGATCCCAGCGCGGCCGCCTTCCTCTTCAGCCCGCTCCCAAGTCTGGCGACGACTCCAACGACGAAGATGCTGTCGAGAAGGAGGTCGGTGCCGTCAAGGTCGACGAGACCTGGGGAGAGTGGCTCGCTGAGGTTCTCGAGGACGCCCCTGCCTACAATCTGCTCTACATTTTCATTCAGCAGCTCCTTGGCTGGCCCCTCTATCTGCTCAGGAACGCCTCCGGTCAGCTCCACTACCCCAAGTTCACCAACCACTTCAACCCTAACGCTATCATCTTTGACAAGCGCCACCGCATGCAGATCGTCGTTTCCGACATTGGTATCGCCGCCACTCTCAGTGCCCTCACTGCCTGGGGTATGCTCAGCAAGGGCGGCTTCTCCGACGTCTTCCGTTACTACGTCATCCCCTACTTCTTCTGCAACCACTGGCTCGTCATGATCACCTACCTCCAGCACACCGACCCCGCTCTCCCCCACTACAAGGCCGAGACATGGACTTTCCCCCGTGGCGCTCTCTGCACCATTGACCGCAACTGGCTCGGCCCCGTCGGTCCTTACCTCTTCCACGGTATCGCCGAGACACACGTGCTCCACCACGTTTCGAGCAAGATCCCTCACTACAACGCCTGGGAGGCCACCGAGGCCCTCAAGGCTCGCCTTGGCCAGCACTACGTCAAGAGCACTGAGAACGTCTTTGTCTCGCTCTGGAAGAGCATCAACACCTGCAAATTCGTCGACGAGAACGACCAGGTTGCCTTCTACCGCACTGTTGACGGTGTCCCCCACCGCGTCGTTTCGCCCGACAGCACTTACGCTTCGGATTCGGGTATCGCCATGTCCGAGTAAGCATGTGTTGCGTTTTCTTGATTCGGATTCGAGCGATACGCATCCCTACCTTCTCTCACAAACCTCTTCTCTATCCCAAAATCTCTCCATAGAAAGCATGCGAATGCTTTGTTGTAAATGATCCCCGACCAAGATCGTTATCAGAAACGCTCTTTTGTAAATTGTCACCTTTCTTTTAACTTACCTGTTCAGAACAGAAATTGTCGTGTGTGTGTGATTGCGATTCCATGGGCCGGATGATTGGCAATTCACCCAAGCTTTCGAAGAGAGGTAATGCCAGAACTGGCGTTCACGAGAGATTGCGGTACGCAGCTCTCCTTCTTGGCGGAAAACAGCAATGCGACCTGTCTAGGCGGTCGCCGAGTGATAAGTGTCGGGCCCTGATCCGATCAGGAGGTTTCTCGCCATGATCGCAACGTTGTTTAAGCCAAGTGCACAAGTGGGGCAGGATTGGCTCAACGCAGGCGACGTGCTTGATTTGTCTCGCTGAGGAAAGGGCCTCAGCCAGGACTGGCTCGAGCACAAGAAAGAAAGATGCCTGCAGGGATAAAGTCTCGAGACGGTCATCTGTCGAAGATGGCCACGGGGCGCTATAAGGGTTTCTCGGCCGAAAAAAGCAACGTCGCCCTCCACACCAATACTTTCGAGAACTTCGCATTCTGTCCTCTTCATCACATCAGACCCTTCCACTTTCTCTGACATTGAGCAGCCAAGACACGGCCGCTTCTCCACAGACAGAGGATCTAGGCGGTTTCCGCGGACTGTAGAAGGATGCGCAAAGGCTAACCCTTCAAGCAGGCGGCAAGATGGCCACCGATCGCCTACGTGCAAAGCTTCGCGACAATCCCTCTCTCTCCACCCACACCGCCAACTACTGTAGCATCGGTACACCTCTACCCAGTCTCACCTCGAGCAAGAAGGATGCGAACGAGCTGAAACCGATATGGCAGCAAGAAGCGCGCGATTCCCAAGGGCGGCGGAGATTTCATGGCGCTTTCACAGGTGGATTCTCTGCCGGGTATTACAACACGGTTGGGAGTCAAGAGGGTTGGACACCGGGTTCTTTTCGGTCCAGTAGAAGCAACAGGCGAGATGGAAAAGAGGCGGTGGGCGGTAGAGTGGAAGACTTTATGGATGAGGAAGATCTGGCCGATTGGAAGGCTGCACAGCGTGTTTCTACCGGGAGCGGCTCTGGAAGTGCGGACCGATTCGCTGAGTCCACTGGCAAGAGCGATCCTCTGGCCAGTCTTCTTTTCGGCGATGCCAGGGTCAACCAAAACAAAGATACGCTCGGGTTCCAACTGCTACGCAAGATGGGATGGAAACAAGGCCAAGGTTTAGGTCCACGCATAGATGCACGGAAGAAAGCTCGCCTCCTCAGTCTGATCTCCAACTCCAGCGATGATGCATCCACCATTGCAACATCGTCAAATTTCACTCTGGAGGATTTGAAGCATCTGTACGCTCCACCGCCCACACCGATTCTCACGGTAGCTACGGCTCAAAATGGCTCAAAGAAAGGGTTGGGTGCGGAAGACAGGCCCACGCTGCACCAGGTGCTTGCGAAGGGTTACATTTCCAAAGCGGATTCAGCGCAAGGGATAAGAGAAGGAGACGAGGATGGGATATGGCCGGACGGTCGCCCAATGCTGGTTGGCTTCAGGCTTGCAACTGAGCCTCCTCCACCGCAACCAAGTTTTCCAACAGAAGAAGTGCTTAAAGGATGGCAACCGGATCCAAGCAGAGTGTTGTCCACCCTCAAAACACCTGCTTTGGACGCAAAGCTCTCAAAGGAAAACACACCTGCAACTAGAGGTCAGCTCTTGGGGGAAGCAAAGCTTCCCGGTCCCCCACCGAACATTGCCGCTTTCCTCTCTGCCAAGTCTCGCGAGCGTCTCGCCTCCTCCTCAACCTCTAACGCCATCCTCCCCACCTCCTCGCCGGTGTCCTTTTCACCACAAAACATCACTGCGCCTCGGCTAGATGTAGCCACAGCATCACAGGCCCTTCAAGCACCCTCTCCCTATACCACGGACCCAGCGAAGCAAGCACGCTACGAAACCTATCTCAAACGCCAACTCACTCCAGCTTCGCAACCGACGCTCAAGTTGCCGGTGCCTCCGGAATTGACCCTGCAACAGTATCAACATGAGCTGGAAGGATTTGCAAAGGCAGCAGCCATGTTCCGCCCGATGAGCGCGGCAATCGCTAGCAGGTTCACAAAGGCCAGTGCGGCGGTGATGGAGCACGAGACAAGGGCGACAAGTGCTGTTCCTGGATTGCGACATCCCAACCCGGCAACAGCTTCGGCCTCGAAGAATGATTTGCAAGAGGATGGCGAAGGTAGTATGGAGCCGGTGAAGGAGCTCTCCACGGCGCAAAGAGCGGCTCAGATGGGAAACTTTGGCCATCTCACACGCAAAGTCGAACCATGGGCCCCTGAAAGGTTGCTCTGTAAGCGGTTTGGTATTCCTGAGCCTGCGATTAGCCGCAAGCGCAAGGGTGAAGCTGTGTCTACGTCGACTCAACAGGAGCGGCCAGCGTTGGATGATGACGCGGATCCGTTCTATGGCTCGAGTCGGTCCTCAAAGTCGAAAAAGGCTATTCGAGTAGACCAGCACTGGGAACGCAATAAGGAGCAGCTGAAAGCGCTTGCTGCTGGCCCTACACCGCTTTCTCTCGATGCTGCTTCATCGTCTCGCCATCCTGCGGTCAGCTCCGAAGACGATGTAGTGGAGGAAACAGCAGTGGGGATGGGCGACGACGAGCGGCAGGGCCAGGACACCTTGACGTACGTCAAACCTTCGATGGATGTGTACAAGGCAATCTTTGCCTCCGATGAAGAAGCGTCCGACTCTGAGGATGCCGCTGGGAAAGGTAGATCGGCAAAGCCAAAGATGCAAGATCCAAGCTCCGGGACAGGCGTGGTGTTTCAGGCTCGGTCGAAGCGGAAGGATGCTAAAGATGACGAGGCGGAAAAGCCGGCAGGAAAACCAGCTTCGGCGAAAAGAAAGAAAGAGAAGGCATCCAAAAAGGCGCTGTTGACGTTTGATCTTGACGACGATGGCGATGTGGGGCAGGAGCGGAGAAAGGAGAAAGTGCCGAAAAAGTCACTGCTGGTGTTTGGCGATGCTGATGGTGCCCCTGTAGAAGGATCTGCCATGTCGGATGAGCCGATGAAGAGCCAGACCAAGGGTCGAATGCGTGCTTCGGACCTCTTTTGAGCCTCTTCGCTGCAATACAGCGTCATGTAAATCCAAAATCCCTCATGCAAGGGCCGAACGAGCAGGTCCTTACACACCTGCATGTGATTGATGGCGTCGCCGTGAAGCTGTGTGCAAATGCACAACGCGAACATCAACATGAACGCGATCAGGTTTTCGCCGTGTGAGGACGTCTTCTGTAATGCTGTCGAGGCTGGGCAATGCGAGCGAAGCCAGGAATCAGCTGAGGATGGAGCAGATTCTGGCAATCGGCCAGCCAAGGTTTGTGCGCGTCATCCTCGAGCGAAAAGGCGAGCTGTTCGGCGATGGAAAGGCTCAACAATGGCTGCAGGACAGGTTGGAGTAACCGTGGGCTGTCGTCGTGCGATATGGACACCATGTCACGATCCAGCATGCTTGATGCGCGGCTCGGCTCCATGTCCGAATTCAGGTTGGCGTCTTGGCTGAGACGCGGCAGATCTGGAGGCAGAGACTGAGGCGGCGAGATGTAGCCATTGTCGACAAGCGTCGAGATCCATGTTGCGTCGAGCTGCGCGTCAAAGTTGGACTCTGTACTGCCACCGCTTTGGTGCTTGGATGCTGTCGAGTGAGAGACAGAGTCTTCCATTCTGCGCACGTTACTTGAGGACGACGGATCGGAATGATTTGGACTGCGCGGCTGCTCCTCGCTAGGAAGCCTCGATGATGACGAGGAATTAAAGAGGCTGTGACTCTCGTACATGGAGGATCTTTTGTGATAGCCTCCATGGCCATGATCGCTGATGGTCCGCGATGAAGAAGAGATCGATGTGCGCGTTGCTACTGACGACGAAGAAGAGGCGGAGAAAAAGCTCCTGCTTCTGCTTACGAAGCTTTTGGCCTTTCCAGAGATGGAGCCATTGGAAGATGCTCGACATTGGCTTCGTACTGGCTTGAGAAGTAAGGAGGTCGAGGCTTGCGGATCCAAGGTCGTTGCGTGCAGATTTGCGATGAAGCCGATGCCGTCCATTGTGTAGGCTGTGCCACTTGGCGAGAGGTCGCGGAGTATGTGGTCAAAGACGAAGACAGGTCTGTGGTCAGCTCGAAGGGATTTTTGGGCTCAGTCAAGTAAGAGGATGGCTTATAAGAGATCCGAGAGCGAGGCTCGGGGTGCCGTCGGAAGCCAAGACATGATCGAGATGAAATGACAGGAAGCATGCCGTCAGGCGCGCATAACTGAATTGTGGGATTGACAGCTGGCCTTACGGGGGATTGTAGCCGGTCTAGACAGCTGACCAAGTCTAGGGCGACCTCTCCCACCAACTCGATGATACTATATCTGTGGCTGTCACGCACGATCGAGGCAAGACAATAGGCATGGTGTGGTTTCGTGAGCGCCGTTGCGATGAAAACGTGGGCTTCGTGGGAATTGTATAGAGGAAAGCGTGAGCGCGATGACGGCGAATCGGTCAGAGCCCCTAGCGGCTTCATGAGACGGAGACCTGAAGCCGCGCTTCGGTGCATCGGGAATAAGTTAGCACTTCACCATACTTGTAGCGATTCCGGTTTTCTTGCTGTCCTCTTGAGAGGTCTGTGTGATATTACCGGAGCTATATCCTATCCATCTGCGCCATTTGAGGCACTGTAAAGATTAGATGTGCCGGCGTGCATGCCTATGATGGTTGATGTGCGCCATACAACGGCGCAAGAGAGCCAAGATTTGGGTGCTCAGAGATAGCGGGACTGTACCAGCGGATCAAGAATGATTAGGATGATGGCAGCTGTTGTTCTCACGGGGACCAAGCTTTGGCGGAGACAGGGGCAGAATGAGGGACCGTGAGGGACAGTGGGTGCCATCGACGATGTGAGGCGATGCCATGAGGATGGACAATCGGGACGAGGACAGCGATTCTTTTTTCTCGGAGCGCAGCTATCCTGCACTGAGATTGTGTCCGAGATTTGTGCGCAAACAGACAGTGAAAGGCTAAATAGGCGAGGCCAAGACAGCGGTGCATGTGCCAAAATCTGAGCTTTGGCCCGATCGGTGCAGCTGCATCCCTCGACCGGTGGGTTCAAGATGATGGAATGCGAGGCCGACCGCTAGAAGGCAACAAAAAGGGGGGCTTGCAGAGAGGCGCAGTTGATTTCCACGTTCAATTTTAGTCGCCTCTCTCACACAATCAAAGCGCTGAGGTTCGTGCCTGTCCCGCTTAGGCCGCAGGAACGCTGGAAGAGTGGGTGGCTTCGACAAATGAACGGCCACGCCGAATTGTTAGTGTGCAGTCGCCGTTTCGGCCTTTCCGAATCATGACACAAGACGTTTCATCATTGATCTGTCACTCAAAGCCACCCTTCAGAGTCTTCATATATGGGGTGCAAGCATGGTTTCCACCTACAGTGCAACGCAGAGTGTACTGTACTGTACAAGTACAGTATGCAACGCAAGCTGCGCTCTTTTCAAGCGCCGATCAATTAAGCGAGCAACCAGTACCCAAAAAGAAGGAAATCTCCAAAAGATCAACACTGCAGATGCATGTCTGACCCTGAAAATTGTCTCTTCGCACTTTTCTATGCAACCACACAACCGTGCAAGGGGGAAAGACTCCACCGCAGTTGTCTGTCACCCTTGCTCTGAGAACTTGTCTCCGAGACTGAGGCGGAATCAGCAGCGCCCAGATCCAAGCAGCGACACCAAGGTGCAGAACCAAAGCCTTTTAGCTCCCTTGACAGAGTGGCTGCGAGACGCCGGGCTATGCGCTCTTTGCAGCACCGGCTCCGTTGGCGAGCAACCGAACGCATGCTTGCTACTCCGCTTGATGCCGTATTCCAAGTAAAAGCTGAATCGTTTCTGATGTGAGCGTAGACTCTAATCGTCAAGCTAAGACAGCTTTTGCGGACTACCCGACAGAAGCCACAAGGCGCTTAGCACTCGCGTCGGAAGCTCCCGACTAGCCTATGGACAGCCTCTTCCGTTCCTCGTCCCCGTCTGCAACAACATCCTACTCGTTTGTCCATCATCCTCTCAAGGATCTGTACCACCATCACCCACTCACTCTCGCTCTCCCACCTATACCCTCATCCTATTCCCATCTCCCAGCTTGCAATTCAACTGCTGACGGAATCCAGCCGACGAGATCGTAGACGGCCGAGTCGAACATCACGTCCCTTCGATTTTTGGCAGCTGGCTGCCTCCAACTTCTGCTCATGGTTTCAGTCTCTCATCACATCTCGACCCAACACGCATCGTAGAATCTCATCACCAGGCCAAGCTACCCTCACTCATCGAAAAAAAGATCTGCGTTCACCATCCGGCCTGCGGCCTGATGCAAATATGATGGCAACATCCAACGGCAGCACGTTCGACTCAAGTGTGCGCACAGCCGTCAGCCAGCTACAGCAAGCGGACTGCCGCTACGATCACATCGTTCTCGCCGCTGCAGAGGCAAGCACCAGTCGGTCAGCACCTTTACATCTCATAGAGACAGCGGCAGGCGGCCTCGATGCTCTTCGCTCCAAGCTACGCACCCACGACACTCGGTTTGCCCTTCTGCGGGTCCAATCAAGGTTGCTACTTGTCATATCTCTGGGCCAAAATCTGACCGGACTCAAGCGAGCTCAAGTGCTCGTACAAGGCAGAGCACTCCAATCTTCTCTTGGCGCTGCGCTATTTGCTGCCGTCACCATCGCCAACGCCTCTCAGCTCACCTCAGCCCTCGTGGGTTCCAAATTGCAGCTCGACGGCTTTGCCCACATCACCTCGCCCAACATTGCTCAGGACTTCCGGGCTTCTTGGTCCTCCAATTCGGCAACTAGTGTCACCACCCGTGCAAAACCGAGTGCACCATCGTCCCCTGAAGAGCTCGGCCATGACGCCACTTGGTCCCGACCAGTGTCCGATGTTGGCCCATCCTATCGCAGCAGCGATCAAAAGCTCTCAACACCGGTCACCTCCCGCGCCAAGTCCTTCCACTCTTCCCTCTTTATCAAGCTATCGGAGCGGGGCTATCCTGGTATTGTCATCGATCTCGAATCAGTAGTCGAAACACCCAAGCAGAACACAGAGATCGACAGCGCCGATGTCGCTCCGGTGCCTCCGCCCAAGACCGGACTCCCTGCGTTGCCAGCCTGTGCAGATGATTCCGAAGGAACCACAGTCACCTTTCGCGCTTCCTCGACGCCGACCGCAGCCTCTTTGACGGAGCAAGCCCTGCAGAATCCGATTCAGCTACGCAAGCAGAGCGATCTCGAGACTACACGCAGCCCGCGAGAATGGCTAACCACAGACGAACGGAAGCGTCTTTCGGACGAACGAGAACGCATCCGTGTCGACGAAGCCATTCGCGATGAAGTCATGAAAAAGCTGCGAGCCGAGCAGCACGGCCTGCTCAGATCACCAGCAAATCGTACTCCTCGCCCAGCTATCAGTCCACCACTGGCTCCACCTCCGTCGTTTGCCCCTCCTCCTGCTCCATCTTCACCCTCACCCTCGGCCGCCGCCTCCCCTTCTACACGCCCGTCAAGCATTCATTCGCCGCGTCTCTCGAGCAGAAACAGGCTCGAGGATGAAGTCAGGTCTACCAGAACTCTCTCTACGGAGACGCTCCCTTCGACGCGAAATGGGTCGCGGTCGCCCCGACTTGAGGAGCCGGTCATGATCACGGAAGATGTGCGCACACTGACGGCGTCGCTCAGTGATGCATCCAGAACGTCAGAAAGTCACGAGAGTATTCGCAGCAGCATCCAGTCGTTGAGCCTCTGGGAGTTTGCGGAAGAGGCCAGCCAACGCGCCTCGTTCTTGAGCTTGCCTGGCCAGGCTCCTTCCTCCAACATCAACGCTTCATCCTTCAGAGCGGAGCGCCCGGCGTCAGAGGCAGCCACTCCGAGCAGATTTCGTAGCCGACAGCCATCGTGCAGCGAGTCAGTGGCGTCGGTGGAGCAAAATCGGTGCGCCGCATCGAGCTCGACGGGAAGTGTGGCGGCTTCATCCATCTTTGACAAGGAACTTCCCGCCCCACCGGCCGAGACCGAGAATGGTTCTGCTGACGGTGAGGAGTGGACAGGGGCCCTGGGATCACCCGATTCGATGACTCACCCTCTAGCGCCGTGGATTGAGCCATCGTCAAAACTCCTAGACCAGGAGCAGGAAAGCGCAAAAGACGCCGAGGGAGCCGAGATGCAGGATCTTCGCGATCGATTGGCGCAAGCTGAAGCCAGGGCCAAAGCAGCAGAAGAAGCTGCCAACGTCGCTGTGCGCGAAGCCCGGAGCGAGACGCGGCGGCTGGCGGAAGAGCTGGCCCATGTTGAGCGTGGGGCCAAAGACAAGATGGAAGCCGAAGCGATCCGTCGAGCTAAGTGGGCGAGAGAGCAAGTTGCGCGTGACCAGCTTGATGCTTACGAACGCAGCAAGCTTGAGGCTGCCGAGAAGCGACGTCGACGAGCAATCGAGGAGCAGCGCCGGCTCGAGTGCGATCGAGCCAACCGAATTCGAGAAGAGCAAGAGTGGCGAGAGCAGGAGGCCGAACGCATCAAGCAAGAATACGAACTCAAGATTCAGCATCTGGCGGAACGTGAAGCCAAATTGAAAGCCGAGGCTGAAGCCAGAGAGCAGCGGGAAAGCGAGCGGATCGAGCAAGAACGTGCAAGGGCAAGCTACCGGCAGAGCCGACTGTCTGAGCTCAAGAAGGCAATGCTGGAAGAAAGCGACACAGGCGCACCGCTCCTTCAGGGATGGCTCAATCTCCAGGTCGAAGGAGCAATGCAGTGGAAGAGACGCTGGTACCAGGTGTCCAAGAAACAGCTGATCCTGACAAGGTCCTCTACCGACAGCAGTCTAAAGACTGTCATTCCGCTAGACCCAATCCACCTGCTCTCGATCCGCGACCAGCACGAAGACTGCACCATGAGCCATTCGCTCTGTCTCGAGGTGCGGCAAACTCTGGAGAGCGAGCTTGACCAAGCTAAATGTACCTACCTTCTTTCCACCGATACCCGTGCCGCCAAGGAAGAGATTGAGCTGGTCGTCGAGGCGATTGCGAGCTCGTGATATGCTCGATGGTTTCCCTTTGGCTTTGGCACATGGCATACACATTCAGTTCGCACCTTTACTTAGCATCAGCAATGCATTCATTCGTTCACTCATTCCCATTCACCTTCTTTATGACTTGGCCAGGGGGCCATTTGATCACGTGATGCGACGCGATCCGAACGCGTAGGTACACGCGTCGCATTAATTGACAGCGCGAGAAGGTGCCCAAATTTGATGGAAAGTATTTAACTCCTTGCAGATGGAATCGCCGCCGACTCCGAGAAAGGCAAGCGCGATGCACTTTGTCGAGGCTTGATAGCCGTCGGGCTGGTTGTGAGACGGATTTTGAGCTGACCTTCAGGGATTTGCCGAGAAGCTCTGTCTGTGACTCTGTCTCAGTCGAGGCGTTGACAGCAGTCTTTTGTGCAAGACGACCGGGAGGATCGAAACCGATTTGGCTGGATTTGAGTGGGAGGCAGGCAGAGAATGGATGACGAGCAATTCGGCGTCATCTGGAACGCATCTCTTGTGACTTTAAGACTTTTTCTTTTGCATTGCCAGAGATCACATTCCTTGTGTCAAGGCACGCACGTAGGAAACGCACCGAGCAAAGATTTTGTCAAGTTAAACCTCGCCACTCTTCTGTATGGGCCTATTGCGAATCGTTGCTTGAGCAGGGCTTTGCAACAACATATGCGCCAGCCTGCAACTGAAGGCCGCTTCCTCTTTGTACAGCTTTACGAGGAGAGTTCTGCTTTCGCGTTCGTTGCTACTCCGAGTCTTAGCTTTGTGGAAGAGGCGTTCAGGGGGCCGAAGCGTGCACGGCTGTGCGGTTTCGAAGCACTGCATCGGTCAAAGGAACAAGACAGCGAAAAGGGGAGCACTGCGGATCAAACTGCAGCGTAGGTGGGGCGGCGAGCTGGGAAAAGTGTCAAGAGATCAAAAAAAAATAAAAAAAATAAAAAAAAATAAAAAAAATATAAAAAAAATGCGTGGCTGCGTCGTGGCTCGGAGACCGCACGCGCAATTCACTCGAGACATCGGGCACAATTCCACTGTCCAAGTTTGTTCATCCCCGAGCCTGCTTCTTTTCTTAGCTGTCTGCACAGCAGACTGGCTCGGGAACGCAGAAATCCTCCATCCCTCTCACAGTCAGACTTGACTTGATAGCCGCCTCTCCTTTGCTCAACGAGACGCTCTCGTGATTGAAAGCAGCCAGCAGTCAGTTCTACAGCCACTAAGTATGCAGAGTTGGCCCAGTTGGTCGCTTTGACATGCTCATCGGGCTCATATGCGCGTGCCTCTGCAATCTCTAGTCGCTCATACTCGCTCCCTCACTCTGACACTGGCTGCTGCATCTTTGGACGCAGTCTGCCTGTGGGATTCTCAACTCAGTCGTTGCCCTTTATGCGATTCTTTTCTACCCGTTGGCGCGCTATTCCTTTGTCTGCCTGCCTTGGCTACTGTGCCCTTCGAGCAGCGATTAGAGCTCAATCTCGGTCGCACAAGCATCTATAGCACAGCTGCTCAGCAATGTTGTATCACAGAGCCCCGAGATGAGGGAGCTATCTAATAAGTGGGAGAGAGTGATGCTGAGATGGGATCAAGAAAGAGTGCGTCTCTCACGCTCGCAATCACGTCGATGCGAAATTGGAGTCGCGCTCGAAAAAAGTCCGGCTTTGAGCCAGCAGCAGCAGCAGCGGCACTAGCAGCCCTTCTTTGTGCAGTCACGCGTTTCAAATTGGCGTCTTTTGTAGGTTGCTGCTGCATACTGCCTCTGCTCTCCTGCTCGTGCCTTTTGTCCACTCAGCACAGATAGTCCATCCCACCATTTGCTCTCTTACTCTTCCTCTCTCTCTTGTCCCTCGACTTGCCACCATCATCTCCATCTTTCAGTCACAGCTTCATCTTTCCATCCAACTGCTGCCATCACCATCATCACCATCATCACCAAAATAGCACCGCTTTCACCAGCTCAAACGCGACTCCTTTTGCAACGTCACCAATACGCGACCTCACCTCCGTCATCCAACGCGCGTGCACGTCATCGAACCATCTTCCAACAGCATACATCGACGCGTTTCCTATTGCTGCCATCTAGACAACCTGCTTCTTTCCAAATACAGCAACTCCCAAAACGACTCTCAACAGCACGACAGGGGATAGTAGCCCCGTCGCGCTCGAACGTGGTTTCAGCATGACGACGCCATCCAACCCGCGTTCCTTCGGCTCTTCGGGCTCCAACTATCCCCCAGCGTCCGGCTCTTCCGACTACTCGCCGACCTCCACCAGCACTCCTTTCGCCACACCTGCGACGCGAGCCACCAGTATTGCTCCAAGCACCTTCTCTCGCTCCGGTCCAGGCAACCGTCGCGCCAAATTCTCCATGCTCACCAGCAATGCCGCGGACAATTCGTTAGTCCAGGCTATTCACGCCAGCCCAACGCCTACAGGTTCTCGCTCCGGAACTCCCGCCAGCATGGAGGATCCTACAGCTCAAGACGCAGCTGATACATCGTCCTCGCTCGCGTCTTCTTCCGCTTCCGCATCCCTCAACACGCGCTCCTCGGCTCGACCTGGCATTCGGGCTCGACTCACAGCATCATCTGGCACTACCAAGGTAGGCTCGCCATTGAACGCTTCTTCTGCCCTACCGCCCACGACATCCGCCAGCTCCAAGCTGTCTTCGTCCGTCTCCGCCTCCGCCTCCACCTCCAAGCTCTCCCCTGCACCTTCGACAACTGCCAGCATGGCAACCTCGTCCGCCGCTACAGGAACAACGGAGCTGTCCAAAGATGCCGAGGACTTCTTTGCCAGAGCTCAGGCCATGGGTCTCCGTCTTACAAGAGAAGACTATGAGAGGACAAAGGCTGGTGTGGCTGCCTTCCTCAAGGCTGAACGCAAGCCTTTTGCTCCGACAACCACTGCTTCCGCCTCGACCTCCTCGTCAAAGGCAACCGAGGCCAAGCCTACGTCCAGCAACCAGAACGCATCCGCTGCCACGAAGGCTCCTGGCTCGGTCGAATTCTCGACAGATGCTGCCAAGACCAACGAACCCAAGGCGGGTGCCTCGCAGCCCCGCCTCGCAGCTCCATCCCCTTTGGCACGTGCAGGTGGTCCAGCGTGGTCTCGCAACACCAGCAGCCCGGGTCTTTCCTTCTTCACCGCCGTCATCCAGCCCCAAGACTCTCCCGGTTCATTAAAGGTTCATCCTAGCCTTGACCAGGTCGGCAACGCCGAAGAGAGGCGTCGCCTTAGGCTCAAGAAGCTGAAACTGCGTCAGCGACGCGAGCGTGAACGTGCTGCCGCCAATGCTGCCGCCTCTGGATCCAGCAAAGCATCTCAAGACCTTCTTGCTACCCCCAGCTCCGTCGCCGCACAATCCTCACCAGAAGCAGGCTCCAGCACCGCCTTCCGCACCCCTCCCGCGAGAACGCACGCCAAGAAGGGCAGCTGCAGCAGTTTCAAATCAGCCACCCGCGTCGGTCTAGGGCTCGATCTCAACGGAAGCGATTCCACTACGAGCCCAGATCCATCCACCCCGCCCGAGGGACTGCAGAGCGCCTTTTCCGGTCGCAGATCACGCGTTCGCACCGTTTCATTCGAGTCCTCGCCCGTCGTTCGTGTCAGCGAAGAAGTGCGAGATTGCACCTCGCTCGAGGAGCTTAGCCGACGTGCTTGGGTCAGCCCTAGAGGCACGTTGAGGCTGCTCAAATCGCCTGTTGACAACAGCGCTTTCTTCTGCAGCCCAGTCATTGACGCCGATGACTCTGGCGTCTGCTTTGATACTCATGAGCAGGGCTCCTCGGCTCTGGGCGGAGGATTGGCAGCGGATGGCTGGGGCGCTGCTCATAGAAGGGCCTTCTCGGAGAGCTCTAACGGGACCTCGGCACCCGCCAACCTCGAGGGCTTGGACACCAAGATGAGCGGACTCAGCTTCCTCGACAAGGTCATGGCCCAGCAGACCAGCCCCAGACGTCTTTATAAGGAGGAGAAGCTCAGACAGAAGCAAGCAGCCCAACGCAAGCTCATCGAGGAGCAAGAGAGGGCAGAGATGGCTGTCCAGCAAATGGCCGAAGCTGCTGCCCGCGCCGAGTACGAGCAGAAGGAGGCTGTCAAGGCTGCTGCCGCAGCGGACGCCATCAAGGCCGCCAATCCAGATTATGCTTCGTTTGTCGTCAGCACACCGAACGCTGACAGAAAGACACGCAAATCGCCAGACTCGATCGTTCGTGCCACTCCCGTCGAATCGTCTTCTTCAAGAGCACTGCGATGGACCACCATCGGAGCTAGCCCTGTCAACATGCACACGCGCATGACCACGCGCGAGCACTACGATTTCACCATGCACGGCATCTCGCCCAGCCAGCCCGGCTACGACTCGCTCGAAACACTCTGCAACATCCACTCGACCCCAGGTCCCATCACCTTCTCGACCTGGGACGCTGAGCCTTTGTCAAGCCTACGAAAGGGCACCGATGCCAACCGCTCCAGTTTGAGAGGCAGCTCGGCCGTGACTCCTGCCGCGCATTTCCTCCTTGGCGCCGACGAGTCTCGGCCCGAGCTCATTGGTGTCAGCCCCTCCGTCGCCGGCTTTTTCCACGCCCGACAGGCAAGCGCACAGGGATCCGCCAACTCTTCACTCATGCGCTCCTCTTCGCAAGGTGTTGCTGTCATGTCGCCCCTCTCAGGCCGTCTCGTCTCGAACGTCGCCAGTCGCATGAGCGATCTCGACTTTGACGCCGAGGATGACATCCACGTCCATCACGAGGACGCGACGGGTCTCGGCAAGCCCTCTGCTTTCAACGCCAAGCGTGGCCTGTTGTTCTCGGCTCCTGGTGGCACCGCCCTCGACCCTCCTCCTTCCTCGCTCGCAGAAGCGGCTCACCTTGACGATGGCTCTAGCAAGGCTTTCACCCTGTCCACTTCATCGCCGCTGCGCCTCGGTCGATCGCTCAGGGCGGGTGGAGCGGGCGATGAGATGATCGGTGGAAAGCTGCCTTTCGCCAGCCCTCGCAGCGCTCTTGTTCGCGCCCAGTCTGGTACTGCCATCGACACTCGCCGCGATCGTCAGCCTTCTGGCAACATTCGTGACTTTCTTGGATCTGGTCCCAGTGGCAGCAAGCACAAGCGGGCCGGATCGCGCAAGATCGACACCATCAGTCCCGCTGACGTGTTTGGCTCTAGCTTGCCACGCACCGTCTCAGCACCCCATGTCGGGACTGGGCAGCCATTGCCTGAGCCGAGCAAGGGCGTTCGCGATGCGGTGAACGCTTCTCCCGCCGAAGTCGAAGACGACGAGACGCTTGCCGCGACGCTGGGCCGCAACAAGAAGGGCAAGAAGGCGGCAGAGATGCGACGCGTGCAGAGCGACTCCCCACCTTCTCCCAGCAAGCAATTGGCGGACGCTGGAAAGGTATTTGGCGTAGACTCGTCCATGATTATGCAGCCTCCTGCCGAGCAGACGGATGTTTCTGTCAATGTGATGTTCCGCGCCGGCAGTGCCGAGCCAGCTACGCCCTCGTTGAACCCTGAAATCGTCAAGCAGATGGCTGTAGGTGGCGGCGGCGAGGCCGACGATGTCTCGCAGACCGCTTCTACGAAGAAAGCGAAGAGGGCCAAGGCGGCAGGTGGCTCCGCAACAGATCCGGCTGCATTCAAAGTCGTGGACCTGCCTTGCCAAGACTTTGAGCGTATGACTCAGGCTTCCCCCTCTGTCCAGAACGGCGACGAGATTGGCTGGGACCAGCCGGACGGCAGTCGCCTCGTCAAACTCGTCTCAGAGGAGCTCAGAGCGGCTCTCGAAGCTGGTACGCTGCTTGAGGAACCTCCGGCGCGCTACTATCTGCTTCCACCTGGATTCGGCCAGTCGAAAGCCAAGCCTAGCTCAGTGTCGTACGCTGGTCTCATCGGACAGGCGATCAAGTCGTCTTCCGACATGCGACTCTCTCTGTCCGAAGTCTATGACTGGATCAGCTCGACCTATCCTTTCTTCGAAAAGGGCGACCGAGGCTGGCAAAACTCGATCCGTCACAATCTCAGTCTGAACAAGAGCTTCATTAAGATCGAACGCGAGGCCAATATGCCGGGCAAAGGAGGCTGGTGGGGCATCAAGACCGGCCACGAAGACCGTTTCCAGAATGGCCTGTACAATGCTGTCCCACAGAAGTTTGAGGCTGCCAAGGCTCGTCAACAGCAGCAACAGCAGAGTCAAGTCAACAAGGCCATGGGCTCTCCCGATGCGGTCGAGAGGGCCTTGACCGTGGCTGATGCCAATGCGCTTGCATCTTCTCAGGGCGATGATGCCTCGGACCTGAGTGCCAAGAAGCGTAGCAAGGCCAAGCGTAAGAAGACGCAGACCGGCGCGGACAGCGGCGATGAATCGGACAAGGAGAGCGGCCGACCACGATCTTTGAAAAAGGCAAAGGGTACTGGCCAGATGGTGATGGCTGATCGACTGCCTCTGCTTGAAACCCAGCCACAGAGCGCTGGCCAGATGGGTGGCGCTTCAATGGCAATCAACGGTCTCGACTCGATCACACCCGTTCGCCCCCACGTAGGCTCATCTGTCTATGGCAGCAGCGTCGGAGGCAGCAACTACAGCAAGACCATCCCTGGTCTGATCGACAATGCCAGCAGTCCCCCCAGCAGCCCCTTGACGCTGATGCCTCCGCCTTCGATGCAGGCAACGGCCAACCACAGTGCAAGGAAGCGCAAGCTGGCTGGCCAAGGCAACGGACAGCTTGGCTACGGCTCTGGCTTCTCTCCCTCACTCTACGCCATGCGCGGATCAGCACTCGGTGGTGCTTTCGCCTTCTCCAATGGTATGGATGTCGACACTTCGCGTGGCTCGCCTCTGCGTCGACAGACCAAGGGCTCGACGGGTGAAGCTGCTCCCAACTCTTCCGTAACGTCTCCCAAGCGACTGTGGTCGATCAGCTCGCCCATGTCGTCGATGCGTGGACAGAAGAGCCAGATGGAGGACGGTATGCGATCGCCCACCTCGACAGCGCGTGTTGCAGCTGCATTGGCGCACCACTCGCCTTTGCGAAGCTCTCCTCTGCGAAGTGGCGCTGCAGGCATGCTCTCTCCCAACTCGAGCGCAAGCCTTCAGATGCAGCTTGCGATGGGCGGTGGCGCTGGACAAATGGGCTTCAATGGTGCTAGCTTTGGCGCTGGGCTTGGGATGGGATCAGGTCTGACGCCTGGTCGCACGCCTGGCTCGCTTCGCTTCTCGAATGGTCTCTCGCCGGGCCGTCGAGGCTTCTCGAACCACGCCCAGATGATGGGGATGAGCTTGGCAGGGCCCCAGAACATGCAGCAGGCATGGTACCTGGACGATCCTTTTGAGATGCAAGCTAATCTGCAGCAGCAACAGCAGCATCAGCAGATGGTGCAACACCACCAAATTCACTCGCAGCCGCTGACCCACATGGACATGTCGGCTTCCAACAATAGTGCGCACTACCCCGGTTTTGGCGATGGGCTTAACGCCTCGCCTCTGCGTCAGGCTTGGAACAGCATCCAGGCGGCCGGTGGTATTCAGGCTTTCACTGGCGCTCATGGTTTCTCGCAGGCCCGCCAGTAAGCCTATTCTTCCTTCATCGCAGGCTCGTTCTTCATACCACATCGCATTTCTTTTCACCAACACGCAGTTGAATCAGTGTATTCTATCCCCTCCCCCCTCTTCTTTCTCATCAAGCTCTTCCAGATTTCTACTTTTCGCCTACGCCATCCACTACTGTATTTCATAGGGCTGAGAACCAGCCAAATTGCCATTCTCCTGATTGCCGAACTTTTGTCCTAGTGACAAGGTCTGTGGCAAGGTCGCGTGGTATAGGATCCGTGTTTGCGACAGAGGAGAGAAAGAAGAAAACTGGTCGGCAAGGACGGTAAGCGCGGCAGACGCGGCTAAACTTCGGTGCAATTTCGAGCTCGAGTGCGGGGCTCGTCAAGCTTTTTTTTGTTGCTGCAGTGCTTGAAACGAGAGACCCTTTCTTTGCTATCGGAGTACTGTAGCTGAAATCAAGAGAAAATCTGACCTTGCAAGTTGCCGAAACGCGTCCAAATTGGCATCCGTCTATGGGCTCTAGAAGGCCAACAGCCCAGGGAACCCGAAGCACGACCCCGCCGGCTCTACTCTCTTTTTTTGCCTCTTTGATACTCCACGCCACGCTCGAACCAACACGCACTCCTCTGCGACGGTCAGTCATCAATGCCGGAGAAGCAGCTGCCGTTTGTGCTTGTTCAACAGTGCAGACCTGCGAGTTTGCTTCTCGACTGATAAGCACACCTCTCCCGCTCCGTCGCACTTGGCTCTTCCCCACCAACACAAGCCTCTTTTCGCTGTTTGCTGTCGACATTCCGATCCACTGTACCTCGTCTCCAGCAGAGCAGAGCAGCGAATCACAGCCCGAGTCATTTCTTCCGACGGTACCGTATCGTAGCCCACCATGAGTGCCTTCCTCTCTGCCCAACCTATAAAGATCAGCTCCTTGGTTCGGAGCCCCTTGGCCTCTTCTTCCCTCCATCGACACCTCTTCTCCACCACCACCCGACAGCGCAACCACTCCGCCTTCCATCCCACCATGCCAGCAGCCAACTTTGACGCCGCCGCCTTCGGCGAGACCCACATCACCAAGGGTATCGGTCGTCTCTCCAAGCACGTCTTTGAAGACGGAAAGGGTAGCTGGATCACCACTGACAAAGGTGTCAAGCTGCTCGATATGACTTCGGGTATCGGTGTCTGCAACTTGGGACACTGCCACCCCAAGGTTACTGAAGCCGCTGCTAAGCAGTGCGGCAAGATCACTCATGCTCAGGTATGTGCTTTCCCTCCCTTTTCTGTTCTCTCTGTTGCCCTGGAAAGCAGTGGCTGATACGTCGATTTTTCATGTTTTCTTGCGCGCAGGTCAACATCGGCTTCTCAGCAGCACAGATCGACCTGATCCAGAAGCTTCTTCCCATCCTTCCCCACCCATCCCTCGACACCCTCTTCTTCTGGAATTCGGGCGCAGAAGCCGTCGAAGCAGCCATCAAACTCGCCCGTGCTGCTACCAAGAAACAGAACATCATCGTCATGCAAGGCTCCTACCACGGTCGAACCGCCGCTACTGCTGCCTTGACCCGATCCAAGACCATCTACGGCGAAGGCCACGGTCCCTTGATGCCCGGCGTATTCGCCACCTCGTTCCCTTTCTACTCGCACTTTGGTCTTCCCGTGGACACCGATGTTGAGGAGCTTGTGCGTCAGTCGTTGCACCAAGTCAGGCTGACACTGGCCCAGCAAACCGCCCCTTCGGACACCGCTGCTATCCTCATCGAACCCGTGATTGGTGAAGGAGGTTACGTCCCCGCCCCAGCCTCCTTCCTCCACGGCCTGCGCGAAATTTGTGACGAGAACAACCTCCTCCTCATCTGCGACGAAGTTCAATCCGGCTTTGGACGAACGGGAACCATGTTCGCCGTGGAAGAGTCGGGTGTACGACCCGACGTCCTCATCTTTGCCAAGGGAATCGCAAACGGATTCCCCCTCTCCGGTATCGCCTCGACCAACGAGCTCATGTCTCGTCAGAAGCCTGGATCGATGGGTGGAACGTACGCTGGTAACGCTGTCTCGTGCGCGGCTGCTTCGGCGGTCATCCAGGCCTTCAAGGACGAAAACGTGCTCGACAACGTTGCCAAGCGCTCCGATCAGCTCGTATCCTTCCTGCACTCGTTGAAGAAGGACTCCAAATACGGTCACCTCATCGAAGACGTCAGGGGAAGAGGCCTCATGATCGGCGTACAGTTCACCAACTCTCCCACCAACGCCCAATCCCAAAACACCACAGCAGCAACAGCAGGCGCCAAAAAGGTCGAGCAGATCGCACCAAAGATCGTAGCAGAGTGTCTCAAGCGCGACATGCTTCTCCTCAGCACATCCGTCTTTGACGTTCTCAGATTCATCCCCCCTCTCAACATCAGCGAGGACGAGTTGAACCAGGCTTGCTCGATCTTTAAAGAGTCGTTTGAGGCAGCGGCCAAGGAGCTTGGTCACTGATGGATCCGCCAAGAGAAGAATTTCTACATGCTTTGTACTATACCACGCCGGCTAAACTAAGCAACGCCTGTGATTGTGATTGCTTTTGACTCATATGTGTGACGAGTGTAACAGAGGTCAAAAGGGGATGCGATGCGATGCGATGCGATGTGATGGACTGAGCGGTGATGATGGTACAAGGTTGTCAGAAATGCGGATTGGGCTAGGCAGCGATCTCGAGCATCTCTTTGACGGTCAAAATCTTTTCCCTGAGCTTGCCCAACTTTGCACCTCTGCTCTTTTCTTCTTCGTCTATCCTTCTCCAGCCTTCGAAGCCGACCACCTGCTTCGACTCTTGCTTTTGAAGCTGGTCCAACAAGTCCCCGTCCACCTCGACAGCTGCCTGTTGTGGCGAGGCCGAGGTAGAATGCAAATCGGACAGTATCACATCAGCCACGCCATATGCATCCATCATGGTCGTTGCAATAACGCCATTCGGGCCACGTGCCAGCCAGCCGCTGACATACGCTCCGGGTATAGCTTCTTTCGTCTGCGGGTTGAGCACCCGCCCCCCGGCGTTGGGCACGATCTTTCGCGAGGTATCAAAGGGTAGCTCTACCAATCTCCCCTCTTCCAAAACCGCCGGCGATGTCGACTGTGAGGAAGAGGTGAAAAGAGGCTCGCTCTGATACCCAACCGAAGAAACGATCATGTCGGTTGCTGTGGTCCTTGTCTTTCCTGTAGCGGTAGAGGTGCTAGCTGCAGGAGTAGAATCCGTCGAACCGGATCCCCAGGTGGCCTTTTTAGGATCGGCTGCATCCAAGTTCGCCGGCGTCGGTTGACCACTCGCTAGCGTGGTAAGATTCCACTCCACTCCTCCCACCTGCTTGCCATCTCCTTCAGGGTTGGGGAGGAATTTTGCTGGGGAGTGAAAGAAGTTCAACCCCCATGTCTTTGACTTCTCTCCGACCCTGGTCTTACTTCCCTTGGATAAGAGGCTTAGCAGCCTCTTCTTGACCCGCACTTCGGAAGCGATCTCTTGGGCTCTTGCTGGATCGCTTGCACCCTTCGCCGCCAACTCGTCGAGCTGTTTCAGTGCCGCATCGAGCAGCTCCTTCTCCAGAGCACGTAATGCGATGCCTTCAAGAGACAGCATCTCGCGCACCTCTTTGTTGGTAAACGCCAGCTGTGCGGGCCCCCGTCTAGCGAAAACGTCGACATCGCGAACCTTGCACCGTGCCAACTCGGCCAGCACGGGTTCAGGAACGTCGGTCTCCTCCAATGCCGACAGACCGGGGGCTTTGTTCGACGTTACTCGGCCAGATGATTCCAAGAATGGTGTGGACGAGCGAAGAACGATGCGCGCTACATCTAGGGCGACGTTTCCTGCGCCAATGACCGTGAGGTGGCGCTTGTTGCTCAGATCCACGTTGAAATGAGATCCGGATAGAAGCGTGGGGTCATGAGACGCCGGGTGACCGTTGTACCAATTGACGAACTCCAACGCTGTATATACGCCGCTCAATTCTCCTGGACTGGATCCTGGAATACCGAGCGGTCTTCCGGTCGATGCACCATACGAGAACAAGATGTGGGTGTAGTATCTCGAAAGGAGCTCCAATGGCACCTGCACAGCGTCTGGATACGGATTGGCGGCAGAGTCTGAAGGCGAATGAACGACATTCACGTTGCCCGCAAAGCGTAACCGGGGATCGTGGGAAACGCTGGCGAATTTATTCTCGACATTCTTGACGTCAGGGTGGTCCGGTGCGACGCCGTATCGCACCAAGCCGTGGGGCACGGGAAGCCGATCAAAGATGTCAATGCTCAGAGGTTGGGACGAGGGCGAGTCCGAGGAGGAATACGGAATGCGAGAGAGCAAGCGGGAGGCTGCGTAGAAGCCAGATGGACCTGCACCGATGATTGCTATGCGGGCTTTGCGCGGGAGGGCTGACGTCGAGGCCGAGGAGCTTGCTGCAGCCGAAGAGGTCGATTCGACAGCCGCTCGCACAAGCGGAGTGTAGCGCATGGTAGCGATAGCCTCGCTGTTGCAGGTGTCAGCTGCTTTGAATGATGGAGGGTCAAGATGATGGGCAGATCAGGAGGTAAGGTGGTGAAGAGACATGTGCTCGATAGTTGGATAGTGAGTGACTCGGTTCAAACGTTGGAAGCTTCTGCCCGAGCTGCCCAACTTGGGCAGGAAAAGAGTTGGAGTGGAGGTCCCGATCAGATGTATCGGCTTGGCCAAATCTGCAATCCAACGATCCATCGAACGCGTTGTGACAGCTTGGAAAGAACAAGCTCGCCGGTGACGTCGCGGAAGAGGAAAGAAAAAGAGACGCACGTTGTAACGCGTTGTGGAGGAATGCCGACCTTTTTTTTTTTTCTTTCCATGCATGACAGCAGCGTGATCTTCCTGTTCGCCCCAACTTTTTTCCTTTCACACTTCTGTCGTGCACTGCATCCTCGTCCTACAATACACGTTCTGGCATGCTATTGGAACGTCGTACGTGGACATTTCGTCCTTCCTCACCCACCACCATTGCTCCCTTCTAAGACCCCATAGAGCGAATCCATAGAGGAACGCTTCCTTTTCATCTGGCCACGATGCTAGACTACATTCCCCGCTCCCGCGTAGACAATCTACACCTCTACAAGTACAGCGGCACCGACAAGTCGCTCGTATCCAAATACATCCTTGGACCTTACTGGAACTGGCTAGTCAACCTCTTCCCCACCTCCGTTGCACCGAACACCATCACCCTCTCTGGCCTCCTTTTGGTATTCATCAACTTTGCAACCCTCGCCTACGTTGACCCTGGCCTGGAGTGCGCGACGCAGCTCAAGCTCGACCCTGCTGCTCACACGCATGCTCTCAACTCTGCCTTTCCCGCCGATGCGTCTCTGTTGCCGGTAAATCCGCTCTTTGCCAACTTTGGCATTCCTGGAGCCGCAGCAAAGATCGATTTCGCGCCTCGCGCCGATGCTGCAGGTAGATGCTTGCCTCCTTGGGTCTTCTACACCTGGGCGCTGTGCTTGTTCGCCTACCAGAGCCTGGATTCGATCGACGGAAAGCAAGCGCGTAGGACCGGAATGGCTGGCCCACTGGGAGAGCTCTTTGACCACGGATGCGATGCAATCAACACTACATTGGAATGCGTGCTTTGCTGCGCCGCGCTCAACCTTGGTCGCTCGGTATGGGCTCCCGCTTCTCTCGTTGCTACGCTGGCCAACTTCTATCTGACGACGTGGGAAGAATTCCACACAGGTACACTCTTCCTCTCTGCCTTCAGCGGACCTGTAGAGGGCATTCTGATGATCGTCTTCATCTATGCGCTTACCGGTTTCGTTGGCGGACCTCTGTTCTGGGATCGTGGGATTCTCAACGTCACCGGTCTCGCCAAGATCCCCTTCATCAGCGAACACTTGGAACGCTTCAATCTCCCGCTCAACGACACTTTCTTGGTATTCGCCCTCTTTGGTCTGCTCGGAAACATTGCCGGATCGTACAGCAACGTCATTGCTGCACGCAAGTCTCGCAACCAATCTCCCATTACCCCCTTGTTCGGGCTGGTACCTCTGATCGCTCAAATCGGAGCCAATTTGTACTGGATCACCGCCAACCGAACTTTCATCCTCTCCGACTCGCGTGCCCTACTCCCTTTCCTCGCATACTGGGGGATCACCTTTGCATACAACGTAGGCCTGCTCATCGTAGCCCACGTCACCAAGGCCCCCTTCCCTTACTGGAACATTGCCATCGTTTGGTCCGTCGTACTTGCTGTCGATGCCAACTTGCCCCAGAGTTACATCCAGACCAATCCAGAGGTGCAGCTCAAAGTGATTTACGCTAGCTTGATCTTTGCAGCCGCACTTTACCTCCACTTTTGCCACAACGTTATCACCACAATCACCGAGGAATTGGGAATGGCCTGCTTCGTCGTCAAACCTCCAACAAAGTTGAAGCCCCAGAAGAAGCAGTAAAAGCGCCAAGACAAATTTAGGAGCCGGAATCGCGATGCAAATGGATGTCACGATGAAAGTTGTCTTCCGTGGCGGGTTCTTACGGACTATGTCGACGTGAATGCGTGGCTATCACCTTTATTTTATTGCTCGACATCATACCAATCATCATTCTCATCACCAAGATCTGTCTGTGCATCACATATCCTCACAAAGTCAAAAAACGCAGCAATACCACCCACCGCATTCAACCATGAAACATGTGAAATTGCAACAACGAAGAGCGTGAACCTCGGAAAAACATTCCTGAACGAATGCTGAATTGGGCATCTTTAGACACTGCCAAACACGCTAAACTTGCGCACGATCGAAGGACCATGTTCCTCGTAATCCTGCTTGTTGTAGCAGTAACTGTAAAAGTCTGGCAGTGAACCGAGCAAGGAGCCACCGTACCAGACTGCATACCTCTGCATCTTGTGGCTGATGACGTTGACCTCCAAACCCGAGGAACGCATGAGGCTTCCACTGGCCGTTTCGCTCGCAGCGAGTCTCTGGTCGACAATGGCACGCAGATCCTTCTTCAACCTCTGACCGAAATGTTGGAACATTGTACTGCCTCCACTAAGGACAATGTTTTTGTAGAGTCCTCTGCGAACGTCGATGGGCGATTGCTGGATGACACCGTCCACAACTTCCGGCAATGGGGTGAGGAAGTCGGAAGAGGCAATTTCAGGATTGAAAAAGATTTCGGGGGCAAGGAATCGCTCGTATCCGACATCTACGGTGTACTGACGTCCCGTGACGGTGTGTTCGCCTTGGAAACGCTCAAAGTACTTGTATGGGTCCTCGTCGTATCGGCGGAACTCGCGGACAATGTCCTGACAGACGTACGAGTAGTCTTCCTTGATCTTCTCTGCTACTCGGCGAGAGTCTTCGGGTGGGATGTTGGCCGCCTCACCACGTTCACGGAGAAGCTGCTGGACAAAGTAGGTGATGTCCCTACCAGCGATGGGGATGTGCTTGATCGCAGAACCAATCACGTAACCCTCAGCAACGGGGATGACGTGCGTCACACCGTCTCCCGAGTCAATAACGGTACCTGTCAGGGTGCGATCGGTCACCTTGTTACTCGTCCACGAGGCAGCTAGAGCCAAGACGGCCTGAACGGCAATGTAGAGACCTTTGATGTTGAAAGATTCGAACATGATTTCGGCCGTGTTCTCGCGGTTCTCGGGTGGGTTGAGCGGTGGTTCGGTGAGCATGAAATAGTGGTCTTCGGGTTCGGCACGGAGGTACTTGAAGATGCATTGCTCCCAGAAGCGTTCCATGTGGTCCCAGTTTTCAATCAGACCGTGACGGATGGGCTGGTCGACTTGGTAGGTTTTGGCATTGGCATAGGCCTCGTCACCGATGAAAAAGTCGAGATCTTCGATACCGCGTTTCGACGCAAGCGAGGAGGAAGAAGAGAGTCCGCCTGGTTTCGAAGGGACCGAGGGGCGAGAGCCGGCACCACCGGACGATCCGGCAGCGGTGGTGCGTGTAGCAATGGCAGTGGGGAACACAAAGGATGGGTCCGAGTTACCGGCGAAACCCATCTTGGTGTATCCCGTACCATTGTCGAGGACAATGACGTTGGAGCGCGACATGGCGATGCACTAACGTTGTCTGTGAGGTGCGATGCTGGCCCGGTTGTTCGTACGATCCTTGTCGACTGTGTGAGAGCGTTTGTCGAAGCTCAGTCGAGCGTAATCTCTGCAAGAGTGAAACCAAGTGGTTTGCGGATGATGGTGAACAGCAACAGCTAAACAATGCACCTAGTCTCCAGATCGAAGCTGTTGTGCTGTCTGGAAGGTGACGGTGATAGGGTCAGAACGGATAGTGAAGAAGGAACGACAATGGATGGAGTGTGTGTGGAGTGGTGTGTGCGGTGTGCAGACTAGACAGGCTGTGCTGTGGAGTGTGCCGATTGCAACGGTGCCCGTGCGCTGCGTGAGCACTTCGACTGTGTAGATCGAGCCGCACTCTCTGCCCTCGTGGCTCTGCACTGCTCTGCTGCCTGTAGAGAGAGTAAAGCTGACATGTTGATTTCGGCTCCGAATTTGTGACCATCGTCGACAGAAGACAAAGATCTAACACTTAGGACCCAAAATTCCGCAGTGATATCATTCTGCAGTCGACGCGCATATCTTCCAGAAAGTTTCCATTTCTGCTTTGTTTGCGTTCTGTCGGCAAAGGACACATCCAAGCCACCTTAGGATACTAACGGCCAGTCCATTCTACAGGTGCAATGAAGACGGTTGCAAAGGTCTTGGACATGGTAAGAAGCCTCACCAAGAACGCCAAGCATGTCAGGTCGGCAGCGAAACCCCATCAGGAACATGTTTGCTGTTTGCCGTTCCGAGCATTCGCGCGCTTTTGCTCGCTAACCTTGAGCAAACAAGATTCCAATTCCCTCTCGTTGTCCAGCTTCCAGAGATCAACAGCGCCTCGAGAGAGCCGGAAACCTTGTCCGACAAGCCACACTGCCTTACTGGAGAGGACCATGCGGTACACTTGCTTGGCAGCTTACGCGGCCGGGCGAACCCGCCCTTCTCCTCTCGGGTTCCTTGACACCTTGCCACGCAGAACGAGACTATGGGTCATCATCGAGCATGTTCCAATGAGTGAGCGAGTGAAATCTCTTACAGGCCTGTCATCGCAAAGAATCAGAATGATTTAACCGTTCTGTTCTGTAGTGGCGCGCCTTCTTCTTGTCCTTCTTCGAGAAATGAAACGATTTTCATGCAGGTCGCGCGATTCGACCGCGCCGACAGGCTGTGTTCGGAAAATTAAACCCGCTGCTGCTGCTCTCCGCCTTCTCTCTTTTTTTTTGTTCTTGTTTTGAGGATCTTCGTCATTGAGGCTAGGCACTTCAGCATGTCTCGGTCCGCTCACATCGAGACAACAGAGACACTCTGCGAAATGAAAGGAGGGTTCCGTTCCTCCTTAGGCCTACCGATGAGCAACGCCGCGGACTAATACGTGTCTGACAGTGGTTTGTACCACTAAGCTTACTTCCCTCTTTTGTCATGAGTTGCCTGATATATACCCGCCCCATTACCTTGGCATCACTCCCATCCCCTTCTCCCCTTTCTAACCATACCTGAAAGTTCAGCTTGCAAAGTGAAGGCTAGGGCATCATGAAGCTGCCACTCCTCTCCACATTCCTCAGCCTTGCGCTGACAGCATCCACCGTCCTTGTCAACGCCTACCCCTCCATCCCTTCCCAGCTCACCGAAGACGAAATCCACCGCATCAGTCAGCTCTCCAGGAACGAAAGAATCAAGTTCGCAGAGCACATCCTCGAACTTCGTACCGCCTACGAATACGAGAAGCAGCAAGTCTCCCGCCAATATGCTCTCGAACGACGTGCTTCTCCATCAGGCTCCTTTGCCCCTGCCAACATGGCCTGTCCCAACCGCACCTCTCAGCAGGGTCCCGGATTCATTCGACCGGCAAGCAGGAAACAGCTCTCCACTGCTGAAGCTGATTACATCTCTCGCCGTCGCAGTCGTACACAGTCGGATTGGGCTTCTTGGCTGTCCGACTCTGCCAAGCTCGGTAGCAATCTGCCTGGAGGTGCGTCCAACTACACTTCGAGCACCGATCGTGTCCCCCGCCTCGGATTTGCACTGAGCGGAGGTGGACTGCGTGCCATGTTGGTCGGCTCGGCAACGCTTCAGGGTTTTGACGCAAGGAATCAGACCGCCAACCAGCGTGGTACCGGAGGACTGCTTCAGCTTGCAGAGTACGTCGCTGGTCTATCCGGTGGTTCGTGGGCTACCGCTTCTCTGGCAATGAGCAACTGGGCCACCACTCAATCTCTCAAGGACAACATCTGGGACCTCGAATCCAACCTCATCGTCCCCGAAGATGGCAAAGTCTCGTTTTACGCCTCCATCCTGGCCGCTGTGGCAGGAAAACGCACCGAAGGATATCAAACCAGTCTCACCGACTACTTTGGCCTCTCCATCGCCGAAAAAATCCTCAACGGCTCCACCTACGGCAACAAGTTCAGCGTACAGTGGAGTGACGTCAAAAACACTTCCAAGTTTACCGATGCCAGTATGCCGTTCCCGATCATCATTGCCGATGAGCGAGAACCTGACGAGCTCATCATCCCTCGCAACACCACCATTTGGGAGTTCAACCCATACGAATTTGGTTCGTGGAATCCCAACGTTTCGGCTTTCATCCCCATCGAAATTCTGGGCTCGAGTCTAAACAATGGAACCAGTGTTTTGCCGAATGGAGAGTGTGTTGGAGGATACGAGTCGGTAGCTTGGGTTACGGGCACTTCGGCAACGCTTTTCTCGGGACTGTACCTGCAGCTCATCTCCAGCTCGTCAGATAGCATCATTGTTGATGCTCTTCGCAAGATCGCAGAAGCCGTTTCCGACCAGCAGAACGACGTTTCGTCGGTTCCCAACCCATTCTACGGCTACACCGGTGAAGGCAACGTCCAGGTCACCGACTTCCGCAACATCACTCTGGTCGACGGTGGCTTGGACAACGAGAACGTGCCCCTGTGGCCCCTTGTCGAACCTGCACGAGATCTCGATGTGATTATCGCAATCGACAGCTCCGCCGACGTCACCAACTGGCCCAACGCCTCCGCTCTCTACCAAACCTCCCTCCGAGCCCAGTATGCCACCTACAACCAGTACGCGTTCCCCGTCATGCCCGACACCAACACCGTCGTCAACCGCGGCCTAAACACCCGACCCGTATTCTACGGTTGCAGTCCCACAACCAACATCACCAACGCCAATAGCTCCTTCAACAACACCAAGACCCCCTTGATCGTCTATCTTCCCAACTACCCCTACTCTACTCTAGCAAACGTGTCGACTTACCAGCTCGACTACTCGAACAGCTTGGCCCAAGGCGTGATCGACAACTCTGTCGACATGGCCACTTTGGGAGGCGCCGATAGTCAGTGGCCAACCTGCCTGGCATGCGCAATTCTACAGAGGGGTTTCGAAAGGTCCAACACCCCTCGACCAGAGGTATGCACCCAGTGTCTCAACAAATGGTGCTGGGACGGTGTGACCAACACTACGACACCCAGCTACAGCTACTCGCCCGCAATCGGTGTTCCCGAGTTCGTCACTAGCAACGGAACATTGCAGAGGACTCCCCCTTACACCGGTGGCAACGGAACAAATTCTCAGGCTGGAGATGCTGGAACCAAGTCGGACGCCTCGACGAATGGTGCCCTGGCAGAGCTCGCCACTGCCAAACTGAGTTCGTTGGCTACAGTTGCTGCTGTTGTCGGCTGGACTCTGTTGTAAAGCATCGAAACAAGCTGCCCTCAAGAAGGAACGAGAAATCAAATTCAAATATGAAGCAATGAACAATGAGCAAAATCTGCGTAAAAAGATGGTTCGTGATCCGATCCGAGGTTAATCGTGAACAAGTCGTTGAAGATGCTCGTAGTAAAAGCCTGACGCAACCACGATTCCAACCTCGCGGGATTTTGTGCCTCTTTTCAGCGGCATTTGTTTTCGAGCCTCACGAAACGCTTTCTGAAGACTGACCATGCCGGCTGTCACAGTGATCAAAACAAGACACAGACAGACCACTTTGCACACTTCCACAAACTCACACCAGCCCCACTATGAGCACAGATAAAGCTATCTCTGTTGCCGCAACCATTTCAATCCCTTCGTCTTGTGTGATGCACTACTCCCAAACGCGAATACATCCGCTCCGATCAGCAGCAACGACGCACCTGAACGGAGACTCGATGACCAGAACGTCTGTCACTGCGTCCTTGTGAGCTCTCGACATGTGTGCATAGACCGCAGTCTGATTCGCCAACAGCGGAGACTTCAATCGTGTTCCACTTGGGCCCCTTGCTGTCTCCTCTGCATCGCTAAAAGGTTGGTCGGCATACCACATTGAGTGAAGAACCCTATTCGGCGAGGTAGCGTTGGTCGGCGCAATTGTGCGGAATTCCGACTTTGCCTCGATCGAAAGCAACGCTCCCCCTGTTCCCGACCCACCTACAGACAAAGCCGAAGCAGGAACAACCCTCGGTGGGACCCCAAACACAAGCGATTTCTCTGGCTTTCCCAGATCCCAGAATCGCAACCTTCCGTCAGAGCCTGAAGTGATCATCCATCCGCCCGGGCCGGAGCCCCCGCCATTGTTGTTGTTGTTGTTGTTGTTGTTTGCAGATGGATGGGGATTGGTGGCGGAGGAGATGGTGAGGCGGTCTGTGGCGCGTGTTAGCTTGCCCACGTCTAGCCAGCCACCACCTGTCTCGGCGTGGATGGTTTCTGTGCCATCGCCGCCGGTGATCTCTTGCGCAGGGTCGGATGCTGGCTTTGCAGAGGCAGCGACGGCAGCCGAGGAGGAGAGGGAGGAGCTGGAATAGCCTTCCAGACTGACGAAAAGGGCTTTGACAGAACTGCTCTGGGCTCGAGATGAGGACGAAGGTTGCGCGTTTCGTTGCGCGGTACCGTTCTGAGAGGCAGAAGTGAAAGGATCAACATCCGTGGGGTTGGCATCGGACGAGCCGCCCTCTGATTGGACTTGAGCCTGCTTCTGTTGCTGCTGAAGTAGTCGCTCGATGGCAGCCGCAGCTCCGGTGAGCATGGAGTCGTGCCTGCTCTTTGCTCCTATCACTATGGTGCGGCTGGAACTACCGCTATTGCCCATCCCCCCGTTTTGTCCCGCATCAATTTCACCCAGCACCGGTCTCAACTTTGTGGTTCGACCCACTTCGGATGCCGCTACTCCGGCACTTGCATCCTGCAGCGTCTCAAAAGTCTCGACGCGAATGCTGCGATCGATATCCCACGTCTCCACGATCACTTCTGGCTGCTCAGCCACCCCTTCCTTCATCCCTGACCCTCCTTCACCGCCAACCTTTTCAAACGCAACCAGCACCCATCTACCTCTCCCCTTTGATGGATGAATGGCGATCCTAGTCACCCGATACAGCATCCCCGCCTCGCTCGGTCCCACGTGCCAAGCTCGCAGTCGAAGCCCGAACCTCAGATCCCACAGGCACACCACGCCGCTTAGGGTGCCCACCAGCAGCCAAGTCTTCTTCCTGTCCACACAGAGGCACGTGATCGACCCATACTCGACCGGATTGCGAAGCGTCTGAAGCACCTGCATTGTTCGCAAGTCAAGGATAGTCAACCGGCTGAGCGTTGTGCCCAGAATCAGGTGGGAGGATGTCTCGGTGTTGCTCTGCACCAGGCAGGTGGCGTACTCGTCAGGTGTGCTGAGCTGGAAGTTGGAAACGAGCTTGGGTCTGCCATACCTCGGCACCGACGAAGTTGATTGGATCAGATCAATTCGCCAGACGTGCAAAGAACCGTCTGTAGCGGTGGATGCGACGCAGTGGCTGTCTTCGATGGCGATGACGCCCGTGATGGATCCTTTCTGCGCCGAGTAGGTCGCTCTTGACTTTGAAGTCACATTCTTTTCCAACCGTGCCGTGTCCCATACTTTGAGCGTTCCATCTTGCGAACCGGAAACGAAAAATGCGTGGTCAGGAGAAAGAGCAAGACACGTGACCGCGGCAGTGTGCTCGGTGAAGTATGCAATCAGCCGGCCTTCGGGGCGGCGCTTGCTCGTGCTCGAAGTCGGGGCTCGTGGAAGCGTGGATGTTCGATTCCACGGCGCACCACCCTTTCGTCTCGCCACACCTGCGTGGATCTTTGGTCCCAGCTCAGGACGGTCGCGGAACGAGTCCAAGTAGACCGCCTCGAGATGGGCACGGATGTATGGATCATTGCCATCGTACGTACTTGTAAAGCCAGCACTGGAGCCACCTTCCACGCCGACAGCTCCGAGCTTTCCTCCTTCGCCAGCACCGCCGAGTCCTCGCACCGTCGATGCGCGTGATCCGGTCGGCGTGGGCTTGTGCGATCCTTGCGCTGTCGCGGCGTGCAGTGCGCGAGCTCGAGCTGACGCCTCTGTCATCGTGCCCGTTGCTGTGAGTGTTGTCGATGCAACGGCTGCTGTTGCTTTGCCTACCCCGAGTCGCGCCTGAGTCTGGTGGGACAAAGGGCTGGAGGGGGCGGGAACGGCACTGCTGCGATGCTTGCTCTGCGCATGCTCCTCAGCAAGGCTGGACAGGCGCGAGGAGAAGGTAGAAGGCTGTGAGTCTGCAGTGCTGGCGGCAGTCATGCGGCGTCTGAGATCAGCGATTGGGCTGGAGAACGAGCTTTCACTGGAAGTGCGATGTCCCAACAACCTTCGCTTGGCCACTTGTGCTGAGAAGGAGGCATCGTCTTGCGATCGGAAAGTGCCAGTGTATGCGCTCGCGCCTTCCGAGCCGACTGGAGTTGCCCGTTGATCGACCTTGGTGCTAAAGAAGATGGTTTGCGGAGTAATGCCGTCGAGGGACTGTGGCTCGATGACCGCTTTCGGATGAGAACGTCCACCGTCTGCATTTGGAGCATTGGCACCGCCAGCAGCGTCCCAGTCTGCTTGACCCGAGGTGATCTTGGAACCTTGTTTGGACAGACGCCGAATGATGCCACGCAGAGCGACGAGCTTGACCTCATCCTCATCCTCCATACCCATGCTTCTCAGCTTGTCTCGGAAGCGGTCGTCTTCTTCTGTCCGACCTCTGGTTGGAACGATCAGCTCGCGACCGCTCCTGCCGAGCAAAAGCCCAACGCCTTCTGTTGCCAGGCCATTGTTGAGGCCAGCCTGGTCCTTGCCCTCTGGCGAACTCTTCCAAAAGGCAGAATTGGAAGCCTGAGATGCCCAAGCCAGTGCAGCTGTAAAGACGGATCGAGTCAGGGGCGCCTTTGCCATGTCGAGGAGGGTGATCTCGGTCAAGTCCTGCACGTCTGTGCGTAGTAGAGGACGAAGAGACGGATAGAGGACGGCCCACACATCGACGTCCTCCAGCTTGGCCGCTGCGGCAGCGATGAGCCCTGCCGACGCCTGCCGCAACCAGAGATTGGGATGACACAGAAACCCGAGAGTCGTTTCTAGCAACGACAGCAACCGAGACCGATCCAGCAGATTCCGTTCCGCCATGGTGCGAAGGCCGTTGATGACGCGGTAGACGACATTCTCTTCCGAATCCGACAGTGCTTGGGTCATGAGCGGCAAAATGTACTCTTCCAGACTGCGATGACCCGAGACCTCGGCTACATCGACGATGATGTCAAAGAAGGCTTCTCTCAGAAGCCAGTTGCGGTCATTGAGATAGGTGATCATGTGGCTAAGCATGACGTCGTTAGTCTTTGCCATGCCGAAGAAGCGGCAGAGGGGTGCGATGCTAGACAATAGTGCACGCTTGACCGAGGCCGATGGATCTGTGAGAAGTGTGACGATGATCTCCTGCAGGAGAGCCTGGAAGGCCCGCAGCTGCTCGTCGTAGTTCGACTCGTTGGGCTGATCTTCGACGAAGCCACCATTGAGATCTCGCTCGACCGCAAAGAGGCCTTCTGCTCTCATTGCCTGCGACATCTGCAAAAAGCGTTCTGCTGTTTCGGCAAAGGTCACAATAGAGGCTGCAAATGTGCATCTGACAGGCGTCGATGGATCTAGACCGAGCTGCTTGATGTTGGGCATGATGTACTCGGGGAAAATGGACGCGTTTGAGGGCGTCACAATCTTGACTAGCATCAACGTCTGTACACAGCTGCGAATCGCTGCCATTCTTACTTGCGACGATGGATCATCAAAAAGAGACATGACGAAAGGCAAGACGCGATCCAATTTGGTCTCGTCGGTGAGCCAACGAGTCGAGAGGTGGATGAGAAGCTCGAGGGCGTGGCATTTCGAGGAAGGTCGAATGCAGTTTCGCAGGTTAGCGAGGATGACTGAAAGCACCAGCTGAGCTGCTCCGTCTGATTGTGCACCACCGCCCTCGAGCAACGCTTTCTGCGGTGGAAGCCCGGGAATGCAGAGATGAACAGGAAAGACGTCGTCCAGCTCGTCTGCCGCCGAATGCTCGTTATCCACAGTCTCCCCGTCATGAGGTTGCTGAAAGCTCGACTGGAACGCAAAGCGCCCGAGAACACCATTCAGGCGCGCTGAAATTCCGCTTGGACCAGCAGTTGGCGTGGAAGTATTTGAGCGGTCGCTCGGATCGTCGAAAAATTGCACAATGGTAGACCACTCTTCATACAGCTTCTCGATACGTTCGTCGCTCTCGGCTCGCTGGGCTTGGCGGCTTGTCGCTTCCGACCGCATTGAAACAGCAGTAACGGATGCATTGGAGCCACTAGCTGCGCTCTCGACCGATGAGACACCGCCTGTGCCATTTGCCTGGTTCAGTGCAACCGGCGAGGTGCGTTGGAGTTCCACAAGATACTCGTGGAAAAAGTCTGGAATGGTAGAGAGAAACACTGTGCCGCGACTGTCTGTCAAATACTGCTCGAAGGTCTTGCGGTCCGCGGGATCCAGCGAAATCATGTCCCTAACCAGCTCCCGTACTGCTTGATCTGGGATTCCGGCCAGCATTGCATCAACGTCAAACATCCCCTCGCGGTACTTGAAGAGCTGGCTCAAGGTGAAGGTTGGCGCACCTTCTCGCCACAGCTCGGCGATGACGCATCCGAGGGAAAAGACGTCCATTGCCTGCGTGACCTTTCCGCTCTGTCTGCCCAGGCCGAGCAAGTCGGCTTGTACGCCACCGAGGCGAACAAAGGAGTCTTGATGCCCTGCACCTGTTCCTGTCGCTCCTGAGGCGTACTTGGAGCCTGCCTCATAGAAGCGCTCGGGGGCAAGATAACACGTTCTGCGGCCTGAAGTGTCAAAGAAGAACGAAAAGTCGGACGGATCGTCGAGGGGAAGGTAGGTAGGCTTGAAGGATGAAGCAAAGTCGGTGACGTAGATCATCAAGGAGGTGGTGACAAGAATGTTTTCGCATTTGAGGTCGCCGTGAGCAATTCCGCGCTCGTGAGCATCCCGCATAGCGTGAAGGAGCTGAAAGGTGATCCATCTCTTCTCCACCGCGCTGAGGAAAGGTCGAGTGCTGATCCTGTCGTAGAGGTTGCTATGAAGCCATTGTCGGATAAGGTAGCCGGCACGCTCCGTCTCGACTACCTTCTGATAGGTCAGGACGTTGGGGACGTCTGCCAAGGATTCGCGTTCGATGCGGATGTGTTTGACTAAGCTTTTCAAGCTCATCGAGGGATCCGGCTTGACGAACGTCTTGACCACGATGGGTCCAAATCTGTGCCTGGCACGCACAGCTCGAAGAAAGCGAGAGTTGCCAATACCTTTGTCGTACTGAATGTCGTTGCCTACCTCTGCAACAAGGTTGCCGATGCCGGCCATCCTGGCGTTGGAGTTGGAGTGCGTGTTTCCCATCTTGCCTGCTTCCGATCCACCAGATCTTTGAAAGTAGAGGGCGAAGAAATTTGTAGCAGCCGAATGGTTTGGCGAGAAACCGCAATTAGCTACGAAGATCGATGCAGCTCAGTGGCAGACTTGGATCATGGGTCGAGGCAGTGCATTGTGCAATTAATTCGAATGCCTGAAGCTGCAAGCTGTGAGAAGTGCGGATGGGCAGCTCGAATGATGTGAATCAGCTGTGATCGGACGGATGACAGCAATTGAGCGGAGGATGCGACGTTACGAGGCGTACTTCTGTGTTGATGGCGATGATGGTGGCTGAGGGTCACAAGGCGAAGATGCAGCGTGGAGCATTTCAGGGTCTGCTTGGTGGTGCGTGTGTTGCTCTTTTTGGGTGGAGGCTGCAGCGCGCTCAGACGCAACATGAATTTTCGACCAACGACACCACACACGAGCTCCTTTGAAAACTGAGATCACTAGCATATGTCAGTGTTCAAGGACAGGATGCACGACACTGACAATGCGTATGTAGACATTCAAAAGAGAGATACGATTGCATAGTCTATTGCCATTATGGAAAGCTTTATTCTTGCTTGCTCAGATCCAATTGCTAGAACTGGCCACAGACGGCCTGCCTGAAGGTCGACCGTTCAGGCTGCTACCGTTCGACATGATGGTCGCAGACCTTTGAAACGGCGGGGCGTATGCATGCGAGTTGGGTGGTCCCGTAGGACTAAGCTCAACTACCCTCTGGAAGTCGAAGGGGATGCGTCCTGCCACCCTTTCGCGCCTTGTGAAGATGACCGGATTCGCCTCTGCATCAAGTGCCGCCAGCTGTGCACTCTCGGACGACGACGAGGTGACGGTGCTGTTGCCAGACACATAGTGCAAGTCGGCGCCACGCATGATCTGCACAAGGCGCCCAGTAAGCGCATCGCGGATCTCGATAAAGCGCGCATCGAACGCAAGCACGTAGTTACCCGAGAAGGCCACTTGCTTAGGGAAGCCTTCCCATTCAATGATCTGTTCCAACCGCGTTGGCTCACCCAGGCGGTCAACGTAGCATGCAAAGGCATCATAGCAGAGGAGGAAGTCGCCATCGCTCGTCTTGTACATCCCGAGAGGCTTTGCCGTCTCCACTCGCTTTTGCAGCTGCTGCACACGAAGGTCTTCACGGTTTGCGTGGACAAAGTCCGGAATAGTGCCGGGGAGTAGGCTGTCGAGGTTCATGATCTCGAAGCCTTTGGCGCAGATGATGCACAGCTTGGACTTGAGGAACTGGATCGAGTATGCCTCGGACGGGATGAAGAAGGTCTTGTAGATGCGGAACCAATCCGAGTTCTTCGAGTCCTTGCCGAACTTGCCGAAGAAGCCTGAGCCCGACTTGCCTTCGGTGCCGCGAGGTGCATTGAGCACCGGTTCCAGAGCACGGAAGACACTCTCGTTGGCCTTCTTCTTCATGTAGATGAGCAATGTGCGATCCTTGAGCACACCCACATTGAAGAAGAGGACGTCACGGTTACCACTCAGCTTCTGAGGCGGGCGCAGCGTAGAAGTACTGCTGGACGTCGTTGGCACCAGTGCCTCGAGACTATACGAAATGAGGACCTTGTCGGCGAGCACAACAAAGATGCCAAAGGACTCCAACACGGCACACTGCGTGACGTACTTGAGATGGAGCACCTTGCGCAGCGACTTGGGGTCATTCCGCAGCCCGATCCAGACACCATCAGCACAACCTACAGCTACAAGTCGCCTGCCATCTGCTGTTACGAAGGGCACGGCGCAAGTGACACGGCCGTGGAAGACGCTCGAGTCGACGCCAGGCACGGGCTTCTCCGGCTCCAAGCTCATGGCAGGAGGGATGGCGAAAATGTCGTCGCTCAGCACGTGCTGGTCAAACACCTTGGTGCTGTCCTGGACCGCCATGCGGAGTCCGATCGCTTCGTCTAACTTGGCTTTCCACTGGTCTCTGGCGGCCTTGGAAGGCGCATACAGTGTGATGGGTTCGATCTTGCCACCCAGATGCGAGATGGTAAAGGGCCAGAAGTCACGAGCCTCCCGCTCTCTGCTGATGTGGAAGTTGCTCAACCCAATCGAGCGCGAGATCGAAGACTCGGTCAGACCGCTGACTTCGAGCATCTCGACGGGGATGGGACGTTTGGCCAGCACAAAGCGGGCTCCTGTCGATGAAGACGAAGAAGCCACGTTGGGTCCATCATCATCCGGGCCTTGGTCGATGCGCTTCTGCTTGGTAACGATAAAGTAGTTGTCAAACAGAATGGCCAGCAGCTCTGTCCAGTCAAAGTCGAAAGCATCCGGCTTTCGCAGGACCCTGCCTTGGTGGATCAGCTGTCGTTCCGGGTTCAAGAGATCCATATCGATGGCATGCTTGTTTCGCTTGGACGAGAGATTGTAGGCGTATTCGCGGATCTTGACCTTGAGCTCTGCGGACTCGACACCGGCCTGAGCTGTCTTGCACTGGTCATTGATGATGTCGATGGCGTTCTGGAGACTGTCTCGGTCGTGATTGCCTTCTTCGGTCTTTTTCAGGATCGATTCCAAGTGAAGGTGATACCTCTGCAAACGAGCTGGTGGACGGAAGAGGAAGTTCTCAAGAGGATGTTTGTGCGCTGCTGGATGGCGCCGGCATGCTTCGACAAAGGCTTTGAAGCGTGGGTTGATCGAAATTTCGCGTTTGACCCTGCTGATGGCAAGCGGGTAGTTTACCAGATACGTAGTGTAGGCTTCTCCCCAGTCTAGGGCAGCGCTCAAGAAGAGGTCGCCGATGGTCTGGACGATCGGGTTCTCTTCCCTCTGCCGGATATGCAGGCGTTCGACCAACACTCGAATGTGGGCGGCCAGTTCGCGATGGTTGCCAAAGACCTCGCGGATAAAGTCATCGCGCTCCGGTCCGATCGGGAGCGGCGGGGGATCGCCCTCTTCACTGGGCCGCTGGAGACCCTGTACAAAGAGGGAGTCGAGCAATTCCAGATCCGCCAAGAATTCCTCCTCTTTCTGGATCGTCTCCAAGATGGCGTTTTGACGGGCAATCTCAGCCTGTGGGACGCTCTTGAGCAGCTCTGGAGGAACTATCTCGGCCCAAGCCTTCTTCTGGGACTGATCGACGGACAATCCACCATCCAAGACACCACCCAGTTTGCCACCTCTGCTGTCGGAATCCGTGACCGGCAGGCGCAGGGGACTGGAGGCTGAATTGGGACAGGATGGACTGTAGCAGGCAGAGGGACGACCTGAACTACACAAAGGGCTGTAGCATTGTGTGAGGGGAGTGAAAACGCCATTGGGCAGATCGTCGAGGTCGGTCGTATGTGCCGGTTTGCGACGCTGACCAGCACTGTTGCCACTGCCGGTTCCTCCAACGGAAAGCTGGAGACTAGAGTCAAAGGCAGAGTTGTGGTTGAGAGCGGCAGCCCAGTCGTCGGGATCGTCTGTCGCTGACCCAATGTCGGCGAGACTATCCTCGAGGAACGTGTAGACCTCGTCGACATCATCGGTCAACTCTTTCTCGCCCCAATCGACCTCGTGGAAGAAGAGTTGGCTCTTGAGCGACTTTGCTAGGGAGAGTGCCACTTGGCGGATGCTATCCGGGTCGCCCGATGCGACAAGAGCGTGTCGGGATCCCACTGCTTCCGAGATGAGCAGCTGTTGCAGTGTCGAGACGGCATCTTTGCCGGTGAAGCTATTGGGATAGTCGATGCTGCCTTTGATCTGAATACCACGGGGCACATTGGCGCGCAAAAGAAGGGCGACTGTGGAGAGCAGCGACCACTCGGGCGCCTCGATACGACTTTTGCGCACATTTTGCTGTGGGATCTGGGTGGCGTTAGACCTCGGGCTGTTGACGGGCTCCCATGCCAGCGAATCGAATCTCTCATGGCTGTACTTTTGTGCGAGCTCGCGCTTCTGGTGATCTCTGTAGCTTGCGCTTCTCTGCTGTGTCTGAGGGCGCGTGCTAGCTTGGGACGCGAGTGTGTAGCTCGCCTGATGCCGCAAGGAACCTTGGGAAGCCATACGTTGTCGATCTTGATGAGGCGCTGTATACTGCTCAGCAACGGCAGAAGCCGGTGTCGGGACGCCGTACCCCAAAGATTCGGTCTGCTGCGCCGAGGACTTGGCGCCCGGGATGGGCGGCAGCGGCTGACGGTGGGATCGACTCGGTCTTGCTGATAAGTCTGAAGCCTCACTTCGCGTGCGCTGTCGAAGGGCATTACGATCGGTGCTCGTGGCGTCGTAGGACTCTGGATCATAGGAAGAGTCGACGGTGTGCGATTGATTTGCCGAGGCAGTGCGGTACCCTCGACCGTAGGCGACGTCGGGACGGGCGCCGGCTTTCGAATAAGAGGGTGACCTGAAGGCCGAGAGCGGTGAGGCGCTTGCTCCGTCTCTGGGTGGAGGAGAAAAGGAGCGATCGAGGGATGTAGCTGTAGAAGGCAGGGGGCGGTGACCATAGGCAGAAGTGTTGGGGGTACCGTGAGAGCTGGGCGAAGGACTCCAGGATGGTGCGGCATATGAGTTAGAAGAGGTGGATGGGGCTGTGCTGTGCTGCATTGCAGTAGGTGTCACCGGGGGTGACCAAGCGACTGGTTGAGGGGAAACCGAGTTGAAGTAGCCCTGCTGGGTATATGCCTCGGAAGCATCAGCTCGATAGCCGGGCGAGACGGGCCCGGATCGGGCTGGTGCTGTTGCATGTGTCGATGCGGTGAATCCCCCTGGACTGCGTGGTGGAAGCTGCTCGGGTAGCTTGGCTGCAGGAGTGACGGGTAGAGGACGGCTAGTTCGCAGCGAAGGTTGGTGTTGGGGGCGAACGCTTTCAGCGACCTGAGAGCGTGCTCCAGCGAACGAAGAGGAAGCGGTCGAGACCGAAGAGTCGACAGAGAAGTTGGCAAAGTTGGAGTGTTGATCGACGAGGGGTGTGCCTCCGTCGTCTGTATACAAGCTTATGATGCCACTCGCCGATGAAGAGACGGGTCGATCCATAGGTTCGCGACGATCTGAAGAGTATTGCTGCGCACTCGACATGCCGAGGGAAGCAGGTTTAGAGGTGCCGTTCGGTCTCGGCGAGTCTGTTGCCTGTGAAGGGGAAGGGGAGTAGTGCAGGGCAGATCGACCGTCTTGAGCGATGCTGTGTTGGGCAGAAGCAGCCATTTCGTACGATGGCGCAGACGCTTGCGAGTATTGCTGGGATGGAAGGGACTGGTTCACCTGCTGAGAATACTGCGATGGCCGATCCGACCTCTGTCCATACCTTTGCTCTGGTAGGGCGTATTGCTGAGTTGAATGCTGATGGCTGTATTCATACGTCGGAACGTTCGACCTTTGAGCGTCGTCTCTGATCTCCATGCGACTGAATTGGTCCGCGCTGGACTGCGTCGGGTGCGCTGACGCATCATATGACGATGCAGATGGGTTGCGCTGCTGAGCGTAGCCATACGCAGGGGTCGAAGAAGTGGAAGTGGGTGGCTGTGCAGCGACAGGACCCTTCAGCTGAGACGAGACAGAATGGCCGTAAGGATAACGAGGGTCGTATGGCCCATACTGGGTGCGAGCGTCAGAGTGGTACGGATCGGATGTCTGGCCGGATCGAGTGTAGGTGGTGTCGTATGAGTAAGTTCCCTTGGCCGGTTGTCGATATTCTTGGCCATACTCGTGGCCATACTGGTCGAAGCGTGGTTGTTGTGACGACATGATTTGACTGTACGCAATGCTCTGCCTATGCAAGCCTGCAACGCAGCCGTAAGCTTCCCCCTCTTGCTGTGGACCTCCACAGCAAACCACAGCACAGTCAATGAGCTGAAGCGCACTTGGGTGGGTCGAAGGACTGAATGCAGTTGATGGTGGGGAAGAGAAGGAGCGCTTAGGGAGCCACTCGAGATAGAATTGGTTTCGATCGTCGGCAGATCCGTGTTACCGTCCTGTGCTCGAAAGGTTAAGATGTCATGAGGAGCTCTGCCGTGGTTCAGGATGGACGATCACGCTGTGTTCCACTTTTGAAAGAACCGTTCAGGGTGGCGTTGAATGTGTTGGACAATGTAGATGGGATCAGAGTGATGAATGGGTTGTCGACAAGGCTCGTGCGTTGGAGAAAGGCTTCAACGCATATATTGTACACTCTCACTCGAAAGGGTCGCGACAAGCTGACACTTTTGGCTGTGCAGCTTTTACCCCACTCATGACCAGTGTGTGAGTCTTGCCTAAAAAAATAAAATAAAAGAGGGTAAAGAAAAAGAAAAGAAAAAAAAAAAACAAGACTCTGTAGCCGGCGTGATATCTCGCTCGCCTTTGCCTCTTTCGGCCGGTCCAACATCGCTACAACCAGTACTGAGGCGACTTGGTCTTTCAACTCGACTGCAAGCGATCAACGTCAGGGTCATGCAGAAGAAGTAGGTTATCGCAGCACTCCTAACACTTCTTGTCAGTCACTCGCCCATCACCATCGACTCCAACGCATCACTCGGCCAGGTCACCTTCAGCAACGCACGGCACATCCGACTCGCTTTTCATCCGAGCATGACCATCGCTGCTACCGCCTCTTCGTCTTGGCCTCTTCCTCCGATGAGCTACGAACCTCGGCCCGCGGCGCCAGTGAGGTCATTGCTGCCCAAGAGAGTCGACGTGGCTCAGCTCACACCCAACAACCTCGGACAGCTTCGCAAGCTCAACAGCGTCCTCTTCCCCGTCCAATACTCGGAACGCTTCTACAAAGATGTCCTCGACCCTGATGCTGCCGAGATCTGCAAGTTGGGCCTCTTCAACGATGTCGCTGTCGGCACCATCTGCTGTCGCCTCGAGTCTGTCTCCAAGGACGTCGTTCGCATCTACATCATGACTCTTGGCGTTCTTGCTCCTTATCGTCGTCTTGGTATCGCATCTGCCCTCTTGCAACACGTCCTCGACCACGTCAGCCCAGGCAAAGAGATCCAGATCATCGACAAGGACGCACCTACTCCTAAGCCCAAGAAGGACAAGAACGGCAAGGAGACCAAGCCGGAGCCCCTCAAAAAGACTGTCAAGGTCGAATCCATCTACCTTCACGTCCAGACCTCCAACGATGAGGCACGCACCTTTTACGAAAAGTTCGGCTTCAAGGTCGCAGAGACAATAGACAACTACTACCGAAGAATCCAGCCTGCCAGCGCATGGGTTCTGCAACTTCAATAGGGAAAGCGACAATACGCACGAAGGAAGCATGACTCGTGTCGCTCAGCTTACGCCATCGTCATCTCTCATTCTCCGGTCTCTGGCCCTGGCCAAAAATTCACCCCTTCTCAGTCCTGCAGTGGCTGACTGTACACTACTATCGCAAAAATGCATGACACTATCCATTGTTCTGTATATGCTGCAGTCAAGCTGAAAATACAACGTGGCAGAATGAGCCAAGCAACACTGTTGCACAGTAGCGGGCACCATGAGATTGGCCAACTCAGCGCCCTGAACCTCGCTTCAGAGCTTGCTTGCGAAGGAGCTTTTCGCGTTCGCGCTGCTTCTCCAACTGCTCTTCCCGCAAATCTTCCTCACGGGCCTGCTTGGAACTTCGCAGCTCCTCCTGCAACACGGAAGCTGCGTCAGCCTCCATATCATCGTCGCTGTCCACCACCCGGCTCGCATACTTTTTGCGATCTTTGCCAAACATTTTCCAGATCTCGTCGCGGTAGTTTTGAGCGCCTCCATCATCATCATCCATCCCGTCGCTCTCGTATTCGTCTTCGTAGTCATCCTCTTCGCTATCGTACTCGTCAGGCGAGCGAGAGCGTCGACCACCGCCTCTGCGTCCATCGTCTGCAGCCCGACCAGACGCATCCGAAGCTGCCAGTCTCTTCTTCTCTTCCTGTTCGCGAATGAATCGATCTCGGGCCGTCTCTCTCCTTGGCGGGGCAATCGGTGAAGCAGCGGCCGCAGGGGCTGGCGATGACTTGGAATCTGATGATGCTCGCTTGGTCTTCGAGGCTGAATCCGAGTCAGGCGATCTGCGAGCTGATGTCGTGTTGGACGTGGTCTTGGCTTTCTGTGTAAGTCTGGCCATCGCCTCCGGACGTAGAGGAGCTCCAGGAAGGAAATCCGCGGGATTGATGCCACCTAGTGCCCTTGTGGCGATCGAGCGCGGCTCCTTGGGCTGCGGAGGAGCTAGAGGACGACTCGTGTGCGTTGAGCTGCTCTGCGCACCGTTTGAGGGAGCGGGACGCTCGCTCGTCTTGTTCGCCTTTGATTGGGAGGCTTTTCGACGTTCAGTGACATCTGCGTCATCATCTGAGCCAAAGAGGTCGTTTTTGGAGTCGTCTGCGTCGCCATTCTCCTTCCTAAGTGCGGCTCGCTCCCTCGCTTCTTGGTCGGCCTTGCGCTTCTCCTCCATAGCCTTTTGCCTTCGAAGTAGTGCAGCTTCTCGCTCAAGATCAGCCTGAGATGGTCCATCATTCTTGCCCTGTCCCTTGGCCTCCTTGAGCTTTCTAAGATCTCGTTCAATCTCGTCAATGGAGCGGTGGTCGCGCTTCTTGGTCCCCAGTGCAACGAAGCCGTTGTCCTTGGCGAGATGTGCTCGGGCGGAAAGTCGATTGGAGCCGTCCGCCTCGCCAGCACTGACGCTTGGGCTTGATCCGGAAGATCCGGAGCTCGCACTGATGCGGCCAATTGGAGGCAATCTGGGGATGGACCCGAATTCTCTGGCACGCTTCATTGCCTGCTTCTCCTCGCGAGTCATCGGAACAGCCTTCTTCTTTGGCGCACTCGATGATGCGGACGATGATTTGCGCTCGGTCTTCGTTCCGGTGATCTTGTCCAGGCGGTTGCCGACAAAGTCATCTTCGTCAGCTTTGCGCCTCTTGCGAGGGCTGCCTCCGTTGCTGGAGCTAGCTCGAAGACGATGTGAGAGGTCAATCTTTTGGGTTGAGCCCGATATCTTTGGTCTCAGCTTGGATGAATTTGAGGCGCCCAGCTTTGAGGATGAGGCTGGCAAAGGTTTCGCCGTCGGCTCGTCATCCGCAAGCTTCTCCTGTTGTAGCTTTGCAGCTTGTTCCTTGCGCATCTTCTCGCGTGCTTCGTCCTCCTTCTGCCGAGCCATACGCTGTACGAGGATCTTACGCTCGCGCTCCTTTTGCTCTCTCTCCTGGGCCTCGCGCGCAGCAACTTTGGCGGCTGCCTCGCGCTCCTTGCGCTCCCGCTCTCGGTTGAGTGTGGCCTGCTCTTCCTCGGCCTTCTTGAGGGCCATCTCTTTGAGCTGTGCGTAGCTCGACATGGTGACGACCTTGAAGATGTGTAGTCAGTTCCGAATGGATGCGTCTGGCACGAATGATGGGAGCTGATGCTCTCTGATGCGCTGAAAGTGATGATGAATCGGCCCGTGCGCTAGAGAGGCAGCTGTAAGTTGATCAGGTTCGTGGGTGCGGCATTGAGCATGTGAACTCCCTCTGGTCTTGGCCAGATATGGTCAGACTTGTTCGTAAGCCCAACACGACCAGTTCAAGAACGCAGAGAGGGGTGATGAAAGGGTAAGGAAAGTGGTGCAAACGAAGTGAAAGCAATCACAATGCTTTGTTGCATAGCGTATTCCGCCACGCAGCGGCTTGCCGAACGATCGGGACGTTCTGAACAGGCGACGTCGCCCGATGGGACGCGAAACAACAAGCAGCGTGACCTGATCAAAAAAGCAACAAACAACAAGGAATTTCGGCTGGCGCGTTGTTTAGGTGTTGGTCTCTGACCTTTTTTTTTTTTTTTTTTTTTTTTTTTTTTTTTTTTTTTCCTGCTCACTATGGCCTCTGGGCAGCTGCAGGGGACATCCGAGTCGGAAAGCCAAAACCTAGACTTTTTTTTACCCATGCGTGACAGCATGCTTATGGACAAAGCAGAACAAACACAAAAAGCTCGTCTTGAGCTCGCTAAGTGAGCAGCTGATCCCGGCGACTTGATCGTTACACTTTGCCATTGTCTAACAAAAAACCACTTGACCATCGCATCGCCTCTCCACCATCATCATCATTGCCACTACCAACATCGACTTACTGACCGACAAACTTGTTAACCATGCCGTCCTCTAGCATGGGAGCGGTGGAGGCGACGCTTCAGACCAACGGGACCGAATCGACCGCCCGCCCGCCTCTCTCTGTCGCCTTGCACGTACCCACCTCAGCCGTAGACCTTGTCAACTCAGCTCAAGGTGGCGTAGCACCGCTATCGGGAAACCCGAATCGACGTTCGCACATCCAACAAAATATTCAAGCACTTCCCACGCTCCCGGAAGCATCACACGCCAATGCACTCAACACTGCCACTGGACCGGCACCTGCTGCGCTTGGACTGACCGCCGATCTCGATCCGACCACCGCAGCAGCTCTCAATGGACTCAGTCCAGCACAAAAAACCCTCACATTATCCCGATCCCAAGGATACGACCTCATCGTTCTAGAACTTGCCAACGAGCGCTGGAAAGAGCGATGGGAAAGGTTGTGTCTTGCCAATCCGGCTGACCTGCCCTCTGCCTCGAGCTCATCTGCTGCCCCGCCGTCGCCGCTGACAGCTGTGCAGATGACCTCAGGTGGAGCCATGCTGGCTCGGAGCAGTAGCCGACAGGGCTTGAACAGTTTTTCTGCGGGGGGAATAAGACAGTCTCCATCACCAGCCGCCAGCAGTGCAGGTCAGACATTTGCAACCATCGCACGCGAAGCTGAGGAGTGGCGCAAAGCTCCTGCTTTTAAACGAACCGAAGTCAATCTTACCAAACTTGAGGAGACGGAAGGTGTCCTCGCTCTCGCCAGTCAGTGGATTGAACTCGACTCTCCCGACGAAGGTGTTCGTCTCGACTGCGAGCTGGCATTGCGACAGGAGCTCGCCTACGCCTCCTACCTCGGCATCTCGAATGTCGTTGTGCCACCGCCATCGTCAGACCCTGCTCGCCGACCCTTCCTGGCCGATTATGCACGTGCGATCAATTCTTGTCTAGCTAGTGGTAGCGCCGAGACCGCACCTGCCGGCTCGTGGATGACCATCACCATTCAGCTGCCCATCTCTTCACCTCATCAGCTCAACAAGATCCTGTCGCGTCAGAATGGCAAGAATGGATATGGCCTCACCGCTTCCACCACAGCAGGCAGCACCGCGTCGGCGAGTTCGCAAGCCTCTCACGCAAGCGCGACCTCTTCAGCAGCCCTGCTTCGAGCCGAGGACGATTGGGCTTGGGAAACTTGGGAGCAGATCCGTCAGCTCTGCTCGTACAACACGCGTCTCCAACTCGCCCTTGATCTCGGCAGTCCCCTTCCCGGACCTAGCATCTTGGCTCGGTGGATGGCTGAGCCTGTTAGCATGCTCTGGGTCCCCAGCTCCTCCTATCTTGCCAACGCCAAAGGCTTCCCCGTCTTGTCAAAAGCTTCCCAGGCATTCTTCCGTTCTATGTTCAAGAAGAGCCCCACCATCGTGCTCAGCGGTGTACAGAGCCCACCTCCGACACATTCAAGGGGCGGTCCATTGGCGTACTTGCAATACGTGCGCCACTTGGAGAAGGCCACTCCACCAGACGGGGCAGTGGATTCGTTCGCACGCGGTTACACTGACTGGCTCCAGGCGCCACTCCAGCCTCTGATGGACAACCTGGAAGGTACCACCTACGAGGTGTTTGAACGTGATCCTGTCAAGTATGCGTTGTACGAGGAGGCAGTGTACAAAGCGCTCCTGGATCGTCCCGTCACATCGAGCACGCTGATTTGGGTCTGCGGCGCAGGAAGAGGTCCGCTGGTAGATCGTTGCCTCAATGCGGCGGATCGCGCTGGTCGTTCGGTGCGCCTCGTAGCGCTCGAAAAGAACCCGAATGCGCTCGTGACATTGCAGGAGCGCCAGGCGCTCGAGTGGGGGGAGCAGGTCAGAGTGCAGTACGGCGACATGCGACGTTATCCTGTCCCATCAAGTATGGCAGAAAGACCAGACATTGTCGTCAGCGAGCTGCTTGGTAGCTTTGGCGACAACGAGCTGTCGCCCGAGTGCTTGGACGGGGCGATGCGATTCCTCAAGCCCAACGGCATCTCGATCCCATCCTCTTACACCGCCTTCCTGTCGCCGCTCTCGTCATCCAAATTACATACGGAGGTGCTCAACGGGTCAAACGCAGCGTTGACATCGGCCGTGCAGAAGGCATCAGAGACACCCTATGTCGTCCTCTTCCAAAATGTTGCGCTACTCGCCGCCCGCGGGGGCCGACACAACTCGGAGCAAGTGCAGGAATCTTGGACCTTCGAACACCGCCCTTCCGCCATAACACCTCTCGTATACGACGAGCAGGGTCTCCCCTCTTCCAACGGCCACAACATTCGCTCAGCGAAACACACCTTCCACATTCCCCAAGCTGGTACCTGCCACGGTCTCGCAGGTTACTTCGAAGCGCACCTCTACGACAATGTCACCCTCAGCATCCACCCAGACCCAGTTCGGGGGTCCAAGGACATGCTTAGCTGGTTCCCTATCTACTTTCCCTTCCGGGATCCGATCTATCTGCCAGCCAACTCGGAGCTGGACGTGCACATGTGGAGGATGACGTCGAGCGATCGCGTCTGGTATGAGTGGTGTGGGGAGTCTTTTCTTCCACTTTCGGTTGCTTCGTTGGAAGGTGGGGTCATCAAGCAGCAACACCCGGGCAGACCGCTCTCGTTGGATGCTAGCTCATCCATTGGATCCAACGGGACCGCAGCTGAACAGCATACATTCTCCAATGCCCCCCATACACCCCGGATCCCCAGTGTCTCATTGACAAATCATCCAGCAGAAGCATCGTCAGGGCTGCAGTCAAGCGCACTACCACAGGCACCAATTACGAGGGTCAAGATCGGCATGACAAAGCTGCATAATGCTGGCGGAAGGAGCTCTTGGATCGGCCTTTGAGCACGCAATGTGAAATCTGCCCGAACTCTTTGTATCGTAGCAGCATGCGTCCATGGATACCATCCTCTTCTCTGACGCTTGCGAAATACGTGTTGCGGTCAACTGCAGTCTCTCTCTATGTCTGTTCTTGGCTTGTCCCCTTGCAAAGAGCTCAGCGTCAGATTTGCTCCACTTAGTCCCTGCGATCTATTTCTCAAAGACACAGCACAAGACATCACACTGTTCAAGGCTGAGAAAAATCATGAATAGACCAGGGTGTGGCATACTATTACGCTGTGCTGAAGGTTAGGGCAAGATAGTAGCGACAATCTTGCGCTTGTGAGCAAGCTTGCGGAATTCACAAAGGTATACGCCTTGCCATGTGCCAACATTGAGACGGCCATCGGTAATGGGGATGGTGATGGAGGGACCGATGAGGCTAGCTTTGGTGTGCGAGACCGAGTCATCGGGTCCTTCGTCGGTATGTTTCCAGGGCAAAGATTCTGGAACCACCTTGTCGAGGGCCTGCAAGTGTAGTGGCATCGTCGAGAAAGTTGAAGAGCGAACATTGACGTAAGCAAGAACCCAAACGGCACAGGAATGACCTCATATCGTCCAAATTTCCGAGCAAAGAGAACAGAACTTACCATGTCCATATCGGTCCTGACATCCCTGTCAAAGTTTTCGTTCAAGCTAAGTGCAGCACTAGTATGCTGGATGAATAGCGTCAGCATGCCCACCTTGACGCCCTTCAGACCCTCCTCGATGTGGGGCATGACCTCGTTGGTCACCAAGTGGCAACCTTTGCTCCTTGAGCTCAACGTAAACTGCTTCTGCCACGGCATGGTGGGATCCAACTTGATCTCGCTTTTGCAACCACACTGAGCACTCTTTGAGTGAGCTTTACGACCGTAGAGAGTCTCGAAGATACCAGGGATCGGTAAGACCCAGTATAACAGGGCCAGAACAAGAACGATTAGAGTGACGTATGTCGGGTCCGAATAGTGTCCCGCTCGATGTTGCGCTTTGAGCTTCCGTCGTGCTTCCCGTTTGTCTATGGGTGCGTGAGGAGATTGAGAGTAGAGGGTATCTTTTGTCGTGGATGGTGGTGTTGCAGACATCGATATGGTGGTTGGGAAGGTGAAATTTGCACTTTTGGGCGCAGGCGGTAGCAGTGTGGAATGGGTCAGATTCAAGTTGTGTGGCCTAAGCGCGCGAAAAAAAAAAAAAAAAATGTCGCATGGCCTGACGTCATTTTTGATGATCTCGAGCCTGCAGATCTACTTCAGGTATCGGACAGCATCGTCACTGGCACAAACTGGTATCATATTTCGAGGCATACAGAGAAGGATAGATAGATTATTCGGAGAAAGGAAAAGGTGTGTATGGTGATGAGGGCACCGACCATGGTTGCTCAGCTCATGATGGCCGACGGTGCATGCATCTGCTGCTGTGGCGCCTCGTTCTCGTAGTGAGGGTGCTGCTCGGAGTGAACCTGACCGTTGGAGTCGTGACGTTCCGACACAAGGTTGTTGTTCTCAGCCCAGCTTTCGGCACCGGCTTCGTCAGTTATGCCTTCCAAGTCCTCGTCCACGGGTCGGTGGCTCAAGCTGCGGCCTTCAAGACCGAGCAACTTCTCCGCCTGACTTTCGCGATACTGGACGCTGTTACGCTTGTTACGCTTCGAATTCTCCAACGAGCCATCGATTCCCTGGTCAAGAGGATCAACAGCCGCCACCTCCTCCTCAATCCTCTTAGGTGCCGGCTCTCCATTGGCGTCAGTTTCGAAGACACTATCGAACTCGGTGAGGAAGAGCGCAAAGATGCCTGCGCCAATGGCCAGAGTCGGACTGAAAACGATACCGACATTGCGCATCGTCATCTTGTTCACATCCGAGTGCTCGATGATCTTGATGAGGTGGCTGCAGAGCGTGCGCAGGAGCGAGTAGTTGGCCAGCGGCAGCTGCGATACGAGTTGTCCCAGTTCGTTAACACGCTCGACGCGGTCTTGGAGCTCGTTGATGCGCATGAAGTCCATATGCAATTCGCGCGTCAGCACGCTGGTGGGAAGCTCGCGCAGGAAGGTCTTCAAAAGACCGGCGATAGCGTGGGGATCGTAGTATTGGTTCTCGGCCAGCAAATCCACGTCTCCCTCCATGTTGAAGCGGTCCTTGAGCGTCTTGATCACAGCGGAAGAGCCAGAGAGACGGTAGATGCCCTCCTCCATGAATGCATTTCGCTTCTCGAGGTATTCGATGCAGCGGTAGACCACCGAAGGTAGAGCAAGACCCTCGTGAGTGCTTGAAATTGCAATCGACTCGGCTAGCGGCACTCCAAAAACAGGTCGGGGCTCACGATTGTGTTTGTCATGGCCACCGAAAGCACGGAAGCCTTGCCAGAATCGTTTTTTGTCGTCCTTCTTGTTATCGGGAGCCACTTCGTCCCTAGCACCGAATTTGTAACCAGCGGGAATGGGTGCACCATTGATTGGACCGCTGATGGATGCTTTACCCCGACCCAGAGGTTCATTGTTGCGCAAGCCAGGGGAGCCGGGAGCGTCTTGCAGGTCAGCGTTTCTGGTGCCGGCGGGCGAACGAGGCTCGTTGAGGCTGCGGTAGGAAGCTGACTGGGGCAAAGACGTAGCAGCAGTCGAGACGGTGGGCTTGCCGGTTGCAGTCGAATCGATACTGTTCATGCGAGCCGAGGGGTTTCTGCTGGGATCTTGACCCATGGATGCGCCCCGATCCATGTCGACTCCAAAGTTCCGCGACGAGTTGTCGGCAGATGGGCTGAAGGTAGCGTCGGGCAAGCGGCTGTTGTAGCCAAGACCGTCGCGGCCCGGGCCGGACGGATTCTGAGAGAGCGACATTTTGCTCATCGCCTGGGTAGGTGATGAAGGCAGGTCGTCGACCGAGTGACCATCGAGCTCGGCGATGGCACGGACGAGCACATCGACCCAGTCATCTCGCTCCTCGTCACTCTCGGCGCACAATACGTGTCGGGCAATGTGTGGCGGCTCTTCATGGCTACCATCCCTCTTCTCCAAGATCAAGAAAGCATGGCGGTAGGCGTTCTCATCTTGCTCGCTGCTTGAGGTGCTCTTCTGCTGTCGTCCAATCTGCGCTTCACGAATGTTGATGGTTCCAATTTGAGCTCCGCCTCGTGTCTCGAAGTAGCTGAGGTAAGAGTTGCGCAGCACGTAGAAGCGGGTGACCCATCTGCCGAGGTTCTGGCCTTTCTTGGTGAGGAAACCCTCCTTGCTGCAAGAAAGTGGATCGCGGAGGCGATTAGGAACGACGTCGGTGCAGAGGAAGGTGCATACCTCGTCCTTGTCAGGCAGCTCGAGCACCATGAGACTCTGCAAGTAGATTTCGAGAAGCGCCTTGCGCTGGTCTACTTTGGCGGGGGCATGATCCTTGAAGAGCGCCTTGTCGGGCAAGGGAGCAAGACGCTGGGACGCCTTCTTGCCAACCTTGCTGCGAAGTTTGGCGTCCAAGCCAATGATGTCGCTGTAGCTCTTCTCGATGGTCCATGAAGTAGGCGGTGTCGGCTCGCCCGAAGCCATGCTGTTGAGTCCCCACGATGCGGGAGGATGCAAGATGTCGACGGTAATGAGGAACGAGATGGACTCTTTGCCACGATCTGGCGAGCGGTAGTTGGTACCTTGGATCTTGACACTGGCAACACGCAGGAGAGAAGAGTCGAGGCGAGGCGCCAGGACGCGCTTCTTGTCCTTTGATCTTCGAGACCCAGAGCCGCGCGAAATGCGGTCCTCGGAGACGACCTTGGAGACGAGAGAGCGGGTGCTGGCGGAAGAAGGGATCATAGTGGGAGTCACCTCGGCTCGGTTTCGGTTCGGACCAGATGCAAGCAGCGACCTTTCCTGTTCAGCAGCTCTATCGACCGTGGGTTGGAAGGGTGAGGCCGGAATTCCGGATGGGGACGGATAAGCTTGTTGATGCGGAGTGCGGAGCCTGTCTTGGCCTGGAGTGTTTGGGGTCATTCCAATTTGGTGAGGACTCTCGTCGGTGCCTGAAGCCGAGCTGCGGTCGATGGCCTCGAAATCGCCGCTCTCGTGGCTGGCGAGAGAATCTGTGAATTCGTCTGGTCCTTGCCCCGGGCGGGCGAGTGACATGGACTGAGCCTGCGCCTGTGCGGCAGCTCTCTGTTGCATAATGGAAGCCTGAGAGCCGTTGTTGGCGCTTCGATCGGCACCCGTGTCAACTGGGTTGGTGCTTTGGGAAGGGCCCTGGTCGACGCTAGTGATGGGGCTGTCGTAGGCAAGATTGGAGCCATTGGTGTTGGAGCGCGCGGGAGCAGTCTCGTACTGTGGAGCTGCTGTTCCGAAAGAAGGATTGGCGGACTCCTGAGGGTTTCGGAAGGCTCCGGCAGCTGGGTTTGCTTGGCCGGCAGAGGCCAAGCGCTGTTCGAGATCGGATCTGGAGTTCTGTCGGCCGTGGCGGGGCGAGCTGAGAGGACTGCTGGAACGTTCCGCCTCAGCTCCATAGGGGAGCCTCCTTCGGTTACCAGCAGGTGAACTTGGGGTAGCGTTGATGGCTGAGCTGAGCGGTGAACCCCTATTAGCGGTGGGGGCAACGCCATAGGCGCGTTCCAGTTCGGCACACCTAGCTTTGAGATTTTCGTTTTCTTTGCGGATGCGGCCCATGAGATTCCAGATGCGCACGTTCTCGGAAGAGAGCTTTGCGTTGTCCAAGCAGAATTGGTTACGTTCGGCCAAGACCTGATCGAGGGCAGCCACGTGGTCAGCGTTGGATCGAGCAAGGACGTCGGCCAACGCTATCGGTGCGGGCGCAGGGGTTCCAGCGGAGCGCGTTCCAGCGGCTGGGGTGAAGCGGCTGGAAGAGCCGTGCGAAGCGGTCGAGTTGGCGTCAGGATCCATGGCGTTGTCGATGCCGTAGCGAGGCGGTCTCGCTGGGGCACTCGCCATGCTAAAAGACGAGACTGTGGTTGGAAGTGGATGCGCTGCGTGCCAGGGAGCAGCCGTTGTGGAAACGATGGAGCGTATCCGATGAGTCGGTGTATGATGCGATGCGATGATGTGAGCCAAGTCTTTTTTTTGACTTGTTGGTGTCTTGGAAGCAGGTGGGTTAGGGTTGACAGTAGGGAGACAAGGAGATCCGTGGTAGGTTCAGAATACGAATGAGGTGTGACTTGTGCTTGTAAAGCGAGGTGAGGAGGTGAGGCTGGAAGCAGCAATCGAGTGGCTGGTGGGTAAGGAAGGAGGGAGGAAGGAAGGATGTCACGTTTGTTGAGCTGAAGTGGGGAAATGGTAAGCAAACGCAGATGCAGACGGACGACGAGACAGGAGGCTGGGACCAATTGAAAGTCAATGGGCAAAACGATAGGCAACAGCCAACAGGCCAATACGCAACACGCAACAGGTACAGCGCGCTGATCCGTCCGTGTGTAAACGCGCAAATGGCAGGCAGCAGCGGAAGCGGAACACGAGACTAGAGAGATTGTGTTGCGAAAATGCAGAGTCTCAGATCGCAGTCGCAGTGTCGGGCATCCAACAAAAGCGGCCGGACGGACGGACAAAGCGTCAACATTGAGAAGAGAGTAACTGTGCAGTGCAGTGCAGTGCCTGAATGTGGGTGACCGGCGCGACTTGCTCTCTCCTTTTTTTTTTTTTTTTTTTTTTTTTTTTTTTTTTTTCCTCCTCCTCCTCCTTCTCTCCGTGTTTCAGAGCTAGCCGCTGCTTCCTTTTTTGTTGATTGAGTTCACAGCTGCCAAAAAGTCAATATTTACGTCAAAGCTCAAAGTTAGAGGTCAGGCGGCTGACTGGCGAGCTGACCGCTTTGGGCCGTCGTCGTTGAATCGAGAAGCAAGCCACGGACAAGCACAGAGACTGTGCAGCAGTCACTTTTACGCCCTCTAGACTTTTTAGGCACAGCGACTTGATAGTCCGACCAACCGAACACTCATAGTCCGTCGTCGCATGCAGACACACTTGCAGAAAGCCAAAAAGAGAGAGAGAGACATAGAGCCCAAGCTGTAGAAAGCCGTGTCGCGATGTGCAATTTTTGAACTTGGCAAGTTGAATCTTATTTTGGTATTTTCTCGAATACGCCTTCTTTAGGCGAGGTTGCCCTAACTTGGTTGCAGTACAGTACAGACTTGGTGCCAATGGAAAGAAGAGGGATGTCATTTCATTTGCAAAGCCGCTGGAGAGGACTGTGTTGCAAAAGCAGACCTGCTGCACGCATGCACTGTATATGTGTGTTCTGCACAGTACTGCTCTGTATGTGCGTGTCCTGGTTGTGTCCTGCCTCGCTCTTTGCTGTCGAATGCAATGTGAGTGTTTGCTATTCATGCATCTCACCAGCAGCTCGTTGTTGTGTCTCAAGGGTCGCTTCTCGCACCCACATGTCGGCAACGGCTTCTGCCAATCGCTTCATTTTAGCTTTACCAACTTGGCTTGAAAGACGAGCGAAGATTTCGCAGATCCTCAATAGTCTTGGTCGCAATGATCTCAACAGTTTCGAGATACAGTGTAGACCAGGCACGCAAACCATCCTCGGGTCCGAGACACGGGCACCACCTTGTTGCCATGAGCTTCAGAGACGAAGAGGGCCAGAAGCGAGAGTCAATATCTGTCCACAGCAGATCACGCATTGAGCAACAACTGACACGCCTTGTGTATGTGTATTTTGGAAACAAAGTCAGCATTGACCGCTGCATCTCTGGCAAAGTGTGCGCCACACCGCTTTCCTAATTTGGGAAAAGCGTCGTCTACTGTACTGTACACCCCTGTTGACTTCTTGCACTCGTGTGTTTCAAGCGCCGTCGTTAGACCTTATGCTCTCCCCATCATTTCAAATGCGGAGAAGGCGATCATGTCTCAACAGCACCGGCTTCAACCCGATAAAAACCTCAAGGTCATCAGAGCACTTTGGGGAATTTCAATTGCTTGCCAGTGTTAGGCCTGTAGAAATCACAGCCTGCAACTCATTTTCTGCCTCAGACCTTTGGACCCTGAACTCGCTGCGCGCCAACTCTTTTGGATCTCAGTCGAGACCAACGGAGCAGGGCATTTGACCAGTGTTCCCTCCACCTCTCGATTATGCAGGGGCCCCAGCTCTCCCAAAAAAAATAAAAAAAAAATGAAAATACAATACAGTACAGTGTAGGCGTCAGCTGTGCCTCTCATACCCTTGCGCAGCAAGACACCACCTGACGCACAGCCCTGAGTTGGTCGGTGTCTTGGTCCTGGCCACCGATTCGCGATCCCGCCACCACCATCTCTGTCTCAACACGCTCAGGTTCTCGCTGATCACTGTCACCTCCGTCCATGCCCTTGAGGTCCTGCGTACATCATGAGGAACCGCAATGATGGCGGTCCCCTGTACGGCTGGACCTTTCACCAATCCCACGATCAAGCCACTGTACTGTTCTTGGTTCCGCAGGCGACCTCATCCAATGACCTTGACATTCGTATCGCCAACGATCACGTCTACGCATCGGTGATTAACCATCCACCCATCCTACAGGCCAAGCTGTACGGTCGCGTCAATACAGAGACTTCAACATGGAGAATAGCAGATCGCGATCGAGCTCGAAAACGTCGCAGTCGATCCTTCACTCGATCGTCTCAAGCCGCAGCAAGTATCTCTGCCTCAGGCTCGGGCTCTGCGGAAGCCACTGACAGTCGGCGTGTGCAGGGCGACCCGCGATTGAGGCAGAGCTCGGCCCCATCCGACTCCACCTCACCTGGATCCCACACATCAAGCTCTCACGTCCATATCGAATCACCTCCAGCGTCACACTCAAGCTTGTCCGCATCCATTGTCTCAATAAACTCCGGCTCTAGCTACGAGGTCCTTTCACATTCCACGCCGTCGTCACTGCCGCCCACCTCTGTAGGCCCAGCTACCGAATGGTCGAGCGGCTCGAGCGATTTTGGCTCGTCGGATTCTGCCGATGCCAGCCTGAGCCAGAGTGCCGTCCTTTCTGACCCGGGTGATCTCCGAAGATACGGTCACGGGGCTGCTTCACAGACAGACCCAACCGACAATACCGGTCTCAGAAGATCTCAGTCCATCTCTGACCTGGCCGTCTCGTCCTCTCCCGTTGCGGGCGGATCATCCAACGAGTTTGACGTTTCTCAGCCATCCCCGCAGGCAGGGCCACCCGAAGTCCGACTCGTCACAATTCATCTGGACAAGATCGATACTGGTTTTTGGCCGATCCTTGCCCATGGACCTGCACCACTGCAGAGGGAGGCGCTCCCTGCCCGCTTGACGAGACTGCTGGGTTCTGATCTGCCTCGCAACGGATTCATCACCGAGAGCTTCATTCACAATCGTATCCTCCATCGTCGAAGCGTTCGGCAAGATCAACAGCAGCGCAATACGGCCCAGCTGCAGCTCAACGAAGCCCTGGAAGAGGCACTCAGCGCCTTTGAAGGTGGCGACCGTGTCCTCGCTGCGATCCGTAGTGGTGCCAACCCCATGCATTTTGCAGAGGATTCTAGGACCAGCATGGACAGCGATGAAGACTTTGGCCCCAACACCAGTACACTTAGCATCAACACCATAGGAAGCGACGAGAGCGCGACAGTGCTGGGCAGCCGAGTCGTCAGTCTTTCCGGAACCTCTGCTACTCTCCAGCGTGCACAAACCAGTACCACTACTATCCGACAAACGGATGCGCAGCGCGAAGAAGAGGACGATGTACTCGAAGCATGGAAGGAGCTCGAGGTTCTGGCAAGGTACAACATGGATCCCACCACGCTGTCTTTGATCGGGCTGCAGTTTGTCAATGGGTACAGCGCGCAACGAGCTTCCAGCCTGACGACTCAGCTCATCAAGGCATCTTCAACGGGTATTCCAGATGCCTTCGAGTACTTTGCCCGTGCATGGAGAACGGCAGACGTAAGCTTGGCGACTGAGCGGCTGGTGCAAGACTTTTTGCCACTGCTCCCTTCCACGTCGCATGGCGCTACGCATCAGGATCAGAGTGCGCTGCAGGCCCGACTCGCTGAAGCCTTGGGTCCAGCGCTGGTGCAAAGCGCTATTGCACTGCCGGCGACCGGTGATATGATTGCAGAACAGCTGCGTGAGCGCCTCCACTCTCATTCCTACATGTCGCATCGACAGCGACTTGTAGCGTCACTCGGTGGACCCAAAGCGCTTGCGCGTCTGTATGCCTCCTATGCCCGGCTGCATCTTCCTTCTCTTGCCTCAAATCGATCCCCTCTCGCATTTCCTTACGGGCAGCTGACGAGTCCATTCGTCAGCGGCGGCCATAGCGGATCGCATCCACCAGGCACCACACGACGGCAGCCTGTTCGCAATCCAGCATCGTCAGCGTCCAGCCGCACGCCGAGCCTGGCCTCTCTGACATTTGGTGGTGCTGAAGGTGGCGCCACGTCTCCCTGTACGCGTGCTCCCAACTCTCCCACCGTTGCTGAGTCAAGCAGAGTCGCATCTCCGGATCATGCAGCGAGCAACGCTGCCATCTCGAGACTCGAGTTTTCAGACTTTCTCGTGCAATCCGACCACAATACGGCAAAGCAGCCTCCAGCTTACTACTTTTTCCGCGAAGCCTGTCTGCTTGACGGCGATGTAGGCGGTCAGATCAGCTCGGCTGAATGGTTGGAGGCCCTGTCATTGGCTTTGGAGAGCGAAGATCGCCGCGCTGCCGAACTTGAAGCCCTAGCCCAGGCCGAAGAAATGGGAAGCATGGCTGGCGACAGCGAAAGTGGCTGTCTCACGTTCGAAAGTGACAGCGAAGCCCATCAACGTCGTGTTCAACGCCGCTCCAAGCTGCGTAGACGAGACTCTTCCGCCACTTCAGGCGGCTTCTTCAACCTTGCATGGCTCAACGACTCAGGTGCAACCGAAGCTGGCCGTAAACGCAGCGGCAAAGCGCCGCGCAGAACGGAGAAGAGCAAGCGTCCCAAGGAGCGCCGGACCAGGTCGGGTAGAGGACACGAAGAGGCAGGCGTCATCAACTTTGTCAGCGGAGCGGCATTGCTTGGCGTTGCTCTGGCCGGCAGCGTCGCTGCTTTGGGGTGGTGGAGACGCACCTCTGCTGCGCTCAACTCCTCGGCCTGATATTCAACTTGCAGATATCTCTGTTGTGCCACCTCTCGCTCGGCTGCACGACAGAGATATGTCTTCCTTGTGCGCCATCAAGGTTCGCAGCCAATCACTCACCAGCCCAGCCAACCGAATCTGTACCTTATTTTGCAAATATCCACACATACCCTCGTTGCGTCTCGTCAATATCTTCTAGCATTCATCTGCATCGCATCAGTATGCATACCTGCCTATACGTTCGTCCCGTTTTGGCCCGGTTTTCAATGTATCCATATTTTTTTTTGTCCAATCACAGCCGCATCTCAAGCAGCCTGCTGTGTGCTTGTGCGAGTCTCGAAAGCTCGTTCACAAGCAAAAGATTGTCGCTCTGATTGTGCCCTTGACCTCAGCGAACGGGTAGCCTGACGTGCTTACGCTTGTTCTCAGTCGTTAGCAGTGTATTGTCGTATGTCGTGTCTTTGAGAAGAACGAGGCCTTTCTGACTACGAGCTCTCCAAACGCGTATACAGAAAAGCTAACAGGTACACATTAGGTCAAAGCGTACTTTACATGACAGAGCAGTCCTGCAAAACCTCTTCGGGAAACAAGGCAACGTCAGGGCTGCGACGTGGTAGGAAAGTCGATGGGAGAGGCCAGTCGGAATGGTCAAATATGAATGAGACAAAGAATCATTAATGAGGGTTAGTATAAGCTCTGACCTGCGATCGTCGACCTCGCCACTTACTTAGTAGGTGGCGCGCGCAATCCTTTCAGAGATTTTTTGCCACTTTCGTGGGCGTCCCTCGCTTGGCTCGTTTCGGGCAACGTCGCGATCAGCCTCTCGATCGATATACCGGACAAGCCTGTCCATGCCGGCTTTCTCAGCTATATAGCAAAGTTTGCCTAAGTACAAACTATCGGCAGCGTAGAAACGCGAAACTTGTTCTTCCGTATCGGGTCCATCCCTGAGTCGGTCCAGAATCGCGTGCTCCAGTCCGGCGACATCCCAATCGTAAAATTCGTAGTCGATGTGAAGCTCGACAGCTTTGACAAGCTCCTTCAGATCGGCAGGGTCCCAGTAGCTTAGCGGTAAGGTTTGAAGGTTGAGGCTGTCGGAAAGGATCTTGACCTCTTGCCAAATCAGGGGTAGGTAGATGCGAGGGTTGGCCCGTCCTCCTTCCGCCTGCGCCATCTCCCAAAGCTTGCCGGATCGGTGGAAGATGTCCTCAATAGAGCACTCTACTTTCGAATGATCTAATCCAACTAGTACCACTGTGTCGGATTCCAGGCTTTCGCTTTCCGTTACTGAGTCCATGTCCACATCGTCCGCGTCACTGCCCTCCGAGACGCTCACCACCACCCCTTTTTCCTGCTTTGAAAGAGTACACTTGATTGCAGACGCCTCATCCTCCCATCCTTCGATCACGTTGCCGACGTATGTCATCCTAATGGAGCTCTGCGATGGACCAAGATGTTGTTAGGCTGTGTGATGCGCTGTGCTGGCTGTGCTGGCTATGTCGATCACCGTGAAGAGGTAATATAGTTATTTGATAGCATATAGGACCTACTCTGAGTAAGGAGACGAGCCGATGATGGCTTTGAAGTATGCTTCGGTTGAGCTTGCAGGATATTGAAAGGAAACTTGCTTTGCGCACGAGCAATTTTAGTGGAAGGTGAATGCATGGAGAACAAGCTCTCCTGAACGGCTTGATGATTCAGAACATGACAAGTCGTAAACATGACAAGTCGTAAGAAAGAGAGACAGACACCTACAGCCTGCGAGTGTCAAAGGCAAAGTGCCCGTCGCAGTGAAAGAAAAGAAGCGATAAGCCATATCGGAAGACCCCAACTTGCGCTTGGACCTTGCGCTTGCAGTGCGTCTCTGCCGTGTGGGCTGAGGATCTGCACATCTGCTCTTCAAGCACCCTTCCCTCATAGAGGTCCCACGCTCGCTGCCGAAGACCTACGGAACAGGCTACAGTATATGGGTCATCGAAGATCCAACGCTGGCTTATTCAGTGTCACTCTGATGGAGAACAAGATCAACGTGCATACAGCTTCATCGAACATCCAAAAGCGAGATGACTACCAGCAAGTCACATTGTGGCCTAAAAAGGGGCTCCGCTCGGCATCGTGAACACGTTGCTATCATAGGCAGCACGGGCCGAGCTGGACGTGAATCAAATGAAATGAAAGGGAAGAGTGTGACTGTAGCAAAGTTGCTGCATGAAGAACGACACCAGGCGACGCTGTTGAACAATTGAAAAACGTAAGTCTAGAAGAGCGGTGTAGGAGTCCTGCTTCCCTTTCAGATTTAGGCAAGGGTCCAAGAAAAAGTCAGAACTTAGGCTCAAGATTCCATTTTAAAATAAAACTTTAAAAGAATGCAACTCGGCTCCGACGAAACGCGTCAGTGGAAAGGTGCCTTGGCGCCAATAACAACTTTCGCGTCTTTCCTCCACGCTTCGGAGTCTTCTCAGAGCTCTTGAGTTTTGATGCACGAGTTGAATGTGTCAATCACCTCATCTCGAGCATCCATCCACCAACCAAGTCAACCTCTCTCGCATACGCTATCCTACAGCACTCAAAAGCGGGAAGCTATCCGTCATGGCCAGGACAAAGGGGATCACGCTGCGGGTTCGGAAACCTGCCGATGATGCATCTACCGACGCAGCCACGGCTGACGTACAACCGCCATCCAATGACTACCAACATCCCCAGAAGCAATTAGAGGACGAAGTGATGGCACCTGCCGAAAGCTCGCGAACACCACAACTATCTCGGTCAAGGAGCTCACGACTCTCGCGGACAAAGTCGCAGGAAGAGGCTTTCGAGGCGGCGGCATCTTCATCACGAACAACACCATCGCGTCGTTCACGTCGACAGCCAGCCAAGCAGGACCAGCATGACGCTGATGAAGATGTAGAGATGGGCGCTCCTCCGCAGCAGCACCAGGAGGGTGGCGACGACGATGCCGAAGCAGATGAGAACGACATGGCATACAACGCATCCTCGACATCACGCAATCGTTCGACACGCAGTCGAGTCAAGTCATCGACTACACCTGTCCCACAGACTCCATCTTCATCTCGTCCAAAACGGAGTCCAAGGAAAGCTTCCAGGATATCCCTCGTAGGCAGAAGAGGCGAGAATCGTGCGAAGGGCACTCCAGCGGAGGACGAAGAAGCGGATCCATCCGAGCAGCCCGATGATCAAGCAGAGCAAGACGATGATGCCGAGGCTGACAACGCCAACGCAGAGGACGCAGCGGAAGAGGACGAGGAAGTGGACGAAGACGCCGATGCCGATGCCGACGTCGACGCTGATGGAGATGGAGATGGCGATAACGCCGACGAGGAAGGCGTCGATGAAGACGGGCACAAAACCGTCACCATCAAGGGCACCAAGTACCGCCTCGAAGCTGATGGAGAAGAGGTCATCCTCCCATCCGACCCAGACGGAGACAAGAAGGTCGACGAGAAAGGACGCTTGCAGGGTGGTAGACAGTACAAGGCGTACAACTTCACATCCGACCTTCGTGGTGATCCAGAGAAGGTCTACATGCTGGCGATCGACGCTGCGCGTTCCGCAGGTTATCGTGACTCTCTCTACTTTTTCCGAAGGAATCCGCAGATCTTCAAAATCGAGTTGTTCCAGGCAGAAAAGGAGAAGCTGATCGATGATGGTCGTCTCAGTGGTCAACTCAAGACTCGAAACGTTACCATGGTGCCAGCTCGCAATGTGTACAAGCTTCACGGTGCCCGGTTCCTCAGCGGCGGCAAGGCAGTTGTCGATGATTATTACGAAGCCGAAGCGCGGGCTTCCGGTATCAAAGAAGGCAAGACTGTGGGAGGCATGTCGACCGAAGAGCAGGAAAAGCGGCGCGAAGCGGAGCGCGAGCGTGAACGGCCCAAGAAGAAGGCTGATACGTTTAGCTACACCACGATTGATCCACAGGGAGATCCAGTTGTGACGCAGTTCGGCGACGCCGGTCAGACACCCTGGGTTCGCGCCGGGAACTGGCAATCGCGCAAAGCTGCACTGCAACGTGTCGACATCACAGAGGAGAACTGGATGCTCGAGATGGCGCGAAGCGTACGCGGGATGAACACAGAGCTCAACGAGACACGCCGAGATCGCATGTCAGCATTCCCGCGCTTCAACCGCTATTTGGACATCGACGACGTGGCTGCAGTGGAAGAAGCCAAAGTTGAAGTCGCCGACGGCGAAGCCGAGCCAGAGGACGACCCAGAAGCTCTCAACGATCTTCCGCCCTGGGAGCGCGAGAAGCTGCCTACGGCTACAGACGAAGAGCTGGAAGAGGGCAACAAGAAGCGCAAAGCACTGTTGCAAGACAGCCTCGATGTCCAGCGTCGCCGAGGACCACCTATCGGTGTTTACGAACCAAACACGCATCTGCCACACTTCAGTGTATTGACGCAGCCAACTCAGGCTTCGCTTGTCAAGCTCGCCCAGCGACCGGCCTATATCAATGATTCTGGTGCGGCCAGGGGCGATCGACGTCCGATCTTGGGAGGTGACAAGCTTGGCTCTGGAGCATGGGGCCTTGCGAGCATCTCGGTGGAATGCCTTGCACCAGGCAAGCTGCCAGGTCACGTCACTGTTCCCGCAGGTACGAGTGCAGAATCGGTATCTGTGTCGTCAGAATAAGCGACTTCCGACGCTTTGTATTTTTAGATCACCGCCAAGGTATGCAAGAAACCTTTTCTTCATTGCGATGGACCATGTGCGAGTGAGCTGAACTCAACCCCGAGACCTGCGCCGACCAAGAGCGGGCTGCGGTTCGACAAAGGTGACAGCAACTATGAGAGCGTGGGCAGGTATCGTGAAGTCCTCACAATGAGGGTGTAGCGTGCTGGAAAGGTTGTAGACATTGGCTATGCCGTGTGAAATGCGAAGTACGCGACCAAAAAAGTGTTGGTCTCTGGGGTTTCTCTCGGTTGCGCGCAGGAAGTGCATGCAAGGCAAAGGGAACAGGGTATGTGTGTGTCTCAGATCCCTGACGTGTTGCTCTTTCAAAAATTTGGCCTTTCCTCACGCAGGTAAGCTTCAAGCTGTTGCATTTCGGCAGTCCCGCGCATGGCGCCTCCCTACACACTACGCCTCTTTCTTTCCAATCACACGCTGGTCATGAGACGCAATATCGGAAGCTATCCGATACAGAGAAAGTGGTAGTGGAGGTGTGCTTGAGCGAAGTGCTGTGATGCGTCAACAACCATGAACGAGCCCCTTGACACTCGACGCACGGCTCACTTGAATCGCGTATAAGTGGGCCGAGCTGCAGTGTGGGCCTCCAACTCGAATGATGCATGTATCAATGCAGGAGGTGCAGCACTCGAAAACCAGAGCATATCCCAAGGTGATGGGACACCTCGACCGATGCCGAGCTAGGACGCTTTCCTCAGTACCACCTTGATCATCCTGACCTTTCTTTCACCTCGCTGCTGAGACCACGACGCTTCTACAGCTTCTCTTTGTTCGTCCCAAACCCTACCATGGCAAGCAAGATGCTTGACGCAGACAAGGAGAATTTTCCGCCTGTCAACGGAGATGCAGCATCGGCAAAGCGGCCACTCTCTTCAGCTTCAACCAATAGCTCACCACCAACGACTTCGACGAAGTCGGCACTGGGCCCCGCATCTCTTGCATTCCCAGCACAAGATCCAGATGAGGATCGCGATGTACTTGCTAGCGACGGAAAGACACTGCGTTCCAAGCGCTCCGTTCTCTTCTACCCGTCTGCGAGCTTGGCTGCCAAATCAAACCAACAGCCATTCTCTCGTAGCGCTGCAAAGAGGGAGTCGATCCTAGCACTAGGAAGCATCGGCTACCTCCAACACCTCTACACCAAGCAAGGCATCGCGAATCGAAATCGGCCCATGACGAAAGGCGCCATGACTTTGGCTATCGGCCCTGCCGGTGAGGCGATGGTATCAAACAGTGCGGGAAACGCTCTAGACAGTGGTTCCGATGTGTCGATGCATGGCCGTTTGGCTTCAAGCCAGATTGCCGAAGAGGAGAGCGAGGCTTACAGCCCTGAGCTGCCTCCCAGCCCAAAAGCAGGCTCCTACACGCGGCCCAAGTTCCTAGACTTGGCGAGACCTCTGGAGGCAGACACACAGGCGCTCCGTGCTTTGCTCGTCTCCGACCTCCAACGCCTGTCAAAGTCATGGGCTCTGTCTGATTGGATCAGACAGGAACCAGAAGTTGCAAGGATCCAAAAGGTCTTGTCGGATAGCGGTCCACAACTTGACAGCTCAAGCGCTGAAACAGAACCTAGCCCGGTAGATCTTCTTGCAATTATTGATGTCACTACGAAAGCCATCCGATCGGTCCGAAGCTATGTACTAGCCCTTCCACAGCGATCCAAGATTCCAACAACCTCCCCGAACGAGCCAAATGGTCGCGATCGCTACAAGCGACAGAGCAGCTTCAGTGGAGTCTCGAGGCCCGGTCAGATCGGTGTGCCAGTACCAACACGGACGAGCGAGATCCTTCACCACGATCTTTCCACAGATGACCCTTCCCGCCGAGACAGCATGCTTCCCACACCTTCACCAAATCCTCGGTCTGGTAGGAGGTTCTCCAACACCCAAAGCGTGGAAGACGCTGAGGTTCTCAGCACTCTTCGAAAGGCGGCCCTTGAAATGCTGTCGGCCCTCAAGGACATGGAAGAACGAAACCGGGTCGAGATACTCGGTTCTGTCGGTGAAGAAACAGAACCGGATGTTTCGGTCAAAGCAGCGAAAGGGTATACCTCGAGCATGACATCGAGCGGTGATCCAGATGAGTCGAGCATCAGCACATTTGCAGAAACCGCATTGAGGACCGGGTATCTCTACCGCTCTGACTTGCAAATCCCGGATCTGGCCGCAGAGCGCACCATCCTACAGAGTTACCTGAAGACCGTGAACATGGTCCTGCCGGCATCAGCAGCATCAGCAGCATCCGTCCAAGACAATCGTCGACCTTCCAGTTCGGGGATGTCTGGGACTCCCTCTTCGGAAGAAGCGATGCATTCGGCCACCGACGTTACGCCATCCATCCGCCTCGACCCGGCGGAGGATTTGCTCACGACGAGCTCACAGCATACTTGGGCCTCGGCTGGCCTCAATACCGCCCAGCGCGTGTCAGGCTTTATGATCGATCATTGCGGGGCCGGCATCGACCAAGACTTTGACAGGTCGCGACTTGATCGCCTCCAGAACGCCAAAAACGACCTTCGGCACCTTTTGCCTCTCCTATATGACGGCTATCTGCTCTGCAGAGCGTTCAACGAAGCCGTTCGCCGATCTGACAAGCCCTGGGGCTACATTTCGTCACGAGAGATGCACGATTTGGAGGCAGAGGAAGCAGCACTGCTCCACAAAGAGGCGTTGCGAGTCAAGCAGGCACAAGAAGCTGAGGCCCTCAACTTTCAGACGAGGACAAACCGCAGAAGCGCTAGTGAAGGCGAATCAGGAGCGACAGACACCGAACCTCAATCTAGATCCATCGACCAGGAGAGCTCAACCAGTCGGCCAGGATGGACGTTTCGCAGGACCGAGAACCTCAGGGTCTGGGCAGCAGCTCTCAAGCTGCGCTACCACATCCAGACGACGGCCACCAGGGCGACGCCAGCCAAGCCAGCCACGACAGGTCCCACATACGGTAGCTTGGGGATGGGCAAACTCGCCTTGCACGGACGAAGGGCGGCATCGGAATCATACGCCGCCACCTCGAGCGTTCAACACGGCACCTCCAAGACACTCGACTTTGACCCTGCCAAAGTGGCCCGCAAGGAGGATGGATGGCAGGAAATGATGACAAAGTTGCTCCTGGCTTGGATCGATGCTGTGGCAGAGGAGCAAAGTGTAGGGCCATCCGGTATCTGATCTGGTCATCCTGTTTCACTGCTCGGATGTTCGGGCTCGCGCATTGCTGGTTGGGGTAGTCTGCTGTATGTAGATTGAAAAAGATGAAAGAAACCATCCCATGACGTACAAGTACAAGTATCGCTGTGCATCTCGGCGCAACGACACACTGATGAATGGAGAGTAAAGTATGCATGATGTCGCTGGGACCTTTTGAGAAAGCGGTAGCGATGCGAGGATTAACAAATATGATGAAGGGGTTTTAGAAAGCAATGCAAGGGAAGTAACGGAGCCATGGTATATAGATAAAGAAACGTAATGTGTGAGGAAGATTTAGAAAGTGTGGTTGTTGATGTTGTGTGCGAAGGCCATGGATAGCGAGCTTGGATCCTTTGTCTTGTGCTGTTGTCCGTTAGGGTTGGGGTTGAAGACGCTGAAGTTGCCAAAGTTGGCATTGAGCTCCGAGACTGGGGAGAGGAGGGGCATGTTGTCAGTCCTGAAAGAGGACCAGGCTTCCGGGGTGAGGAGGGAGCTTGGGTGGCTGCTACCGGAGGGAGAGAGAGCAAATGGGCTAATTTCTCGCGAGACCTTGCCTGCGCCAGCGGTGGGGTTGAAGTAAGAATGGTGTACTTCGGCTGGGAGGGAAGAGGAGTCAGCGGTGCTGGAGCTGACGCTGCAACTCGAGGTTGCCGAGACTTCCTCCGTGGCCTGCTCTGCTTGGACGAGGCCAGAGGAGATGAGGGTGGTAGGTGGAGACAGAGGCCCGAGGGAGAGCAATCCGTCCGAGTTTGAGCGGCTGGCGGGCATCGTCAGGGGTACATAGTCGGAAGTAGTCTCTGGGTGCGCCACAACGTCGACGGTTGAATTGAAACCGCTCCATGTGGCCATGGAGGCCGGGAGTTGGGATTGGACGTGTGCGTTCCATGCTACAATTCCCGTAGCGTCGGTGGCCAATAGATCATCGGTGAGCTGCTTGATGTCTGTGTTGACCTTCTCTGCACGCTTCACTGCGACCTTTTGCATCAGTGCCGCCGTGGCAACTTCAGCAACACTGGGTCTGCGGAAAGCATCGGCCGTTCCAACAGGGAGGTGGATCGAACTTCGGCGGCGGAGAGCGCTGATCGGCAGCTCCGAAGCAAAAGTGTCCTGGGTGGGAAAGGGAACGCTAGCAAAGTCAAAGTGACCGTGCGGGGCGGGCAAGTCAACAGGTCGGACGTGGGCCGACGTGGGGACAATGGTGGGAACTCCAGTAAGGTCGACCATTCCCAAGTCAAAGTCGGCTTCGGTAGCGCTAGCACGGCCAGAGGGGAGAGCGGGGACGGAGGAGGAGGAGCTCAAGCCCATCAGGTCGACGATGTGAGGTGATGCCATCATCTGCTGCTGCTGGTGGTGGACAATCGATCCAGGTGTTGATGGCTGAGGATGGGCAAAGAACGGCCCTGCGCTTGCAGGGGGCATCAAAGGTGCTGACAGTGGCCCAGAGAAGTACTCGGCGGGGACATTGGGTACCATGTTGTGCTGTGCAGGCGAGAGAGCCAGCGTCTGGTAGAAGCGGTAGGCTTGCGCCGGTGTTGGTGGTTGCGAAACCGATGCGTGCTGGAAAGACGAGTTTGGAAGGGGAGAGGTGAGGGGTCCGAGTCGGTGCTGCATGTTGACTGCCTGCGTATCGGATATGCCACGACGTCGGCGCGGTCCGAACTGCGACTCGACCGGCTGCCCTTCCAGGTGAGGATCAGGCATTGACAGGAACAACGGTGTCAAGTTTTGCTGTGAGAGATTACCATAGTGCGCAAGAGGGTTGGGTGGAAGACCGAGAGTTGCGCCTGAGTGCAACATGGACAAGGGTGATTGACCAGCAAAGATGCCAAGCGAGGCCATTCGTGCAGCCTTCTTCTCCTTGTTCCTTCGCTTGCGTTCGCGCGACATGAGGTTCTCGTACTCGGTCACGGGCTCATATTCGCACTCTCTGCGTAGACGGACGCAGGTAGCGCACGCCGGTTGTGCTCCGTCGCATTTGATCTTCCTGTGCAGCGGTCAAATTAGGCGATACATGATCGGACTCGAGTCAATACTTTGCTTCTCTATGCTGTTAGTCCAGCGGCGTGGGCAAGAGAACTCACCTGTGTCGGCAGTGGATGCAAGCCATGTTGATGCGAGCCCTTGTCTTTCCTTTGCCATCTTGGCTATCGGATGGCGAGTCGGCCTCCATGACACCCTGATCTGACGGATCCTTTTCGGATGTTCGCTTCCTCGCCAACACTGGGCGAGATGGGTGTGTGCTGTCGTATGGCGAGATCATATCAACGAGGGTGTGTCGGGTAGACTCGGACTGTATGCAGGCAGTAGGTGTCGCGGAGCCGCTGTGATGTCGTGTATGCTGAGAAGCGGCCTATTCGAATGCTGCAGCCGATCAAAGGAGGATCGAGCGATGAAGAAACGCTGTCAATGACGAGGTGGTTGAAATGAGGTGCTAGGTGAGCGCAGATGTTGGTGGACAGTTTTCTGCAGAAGCTGAAACGCCAATGAAGCTGATGGCGTTTGGCGTTGGGTGTCGATGGTGAAGCAGATGAATGTCAAGTACCAGGCTGATCGTAGGAGAGGCGGAGAAGATTTCAAGCAAGAGAGGGAAAAGAATCAAGGTGGCGTAGAAACAGCGAGCGGAGTCACGGGGATATATACAAAGCTGCGCTTGCTTTGAGCTCACGGCGTAGAAGGGCAGATGGCAGAAGGCCAGAATCCACAGAGGCCAACAAGCGGAGGTATAAGCAGCCAGATCAGGGACCGTGGCCAGAAAAGCAGAGCAGCATGTGACAGGACGCAGCAGCAGCATCTCCTCTGGGAAAAAGTGGGAGGAGAGTCAAATCCACGAGGACCCCAGGGACTGGGTCTGGTTGTTTCGATAAGTCGAGGGCAGGACCCATCAATCTGGGTATGCCGGACGAGCACAGCGATCAATCAAGTGAGAACATCATTCGAGTCTCCGCGGTCAACGTTTTCCATCTTTGCTACCAACCGGATAGTGGCAACCAGCCGAAACGAGTGATTGAAAGAGCAAAAAGAGACAAAGGAGGGCAGGCAAATGTCGCTTTAGCTGGCTGGCCGGCTGGCTGCAGCAAGTAGCAGTCTTGAAATTCAAGCACCGATTATGCGAAACGCAGGGACCAGAACAGGCAAAACTTACTGCCGTCTCTGATCCAATCCCAAGCTCGACTTCTGAGCAGACCAGCCGGAAAATCCACTCTCTCACTCCATCGCACACACACACACACACACACACACATATCTCGGTCCGGTATGCCCATGACAGCCGCCTGCTCTGTTGAGCTCTTCGGCTCCAGATTGACCTGCGAAGGGCAAAAGAGAACCCGAAGAGCACATTCCGGGCCCGGTTACAGGCTGCAACGGCAATCGTTGCTCGCAGAGGCCGAAATGAAATCGAGGCATCAACAAAGGAAAACCGGTCAGGAGAACTAATTCCATTTACGGTCCAAAGATGCAGAAAAGGGAGTTTCGTCGCAGATGAAGTGGCATTCTGCCAAATCGAACGTGCAGAAGAAAAGCTATTAGAATGGTCTTGCTATGGAAGCAGTGAAGAATCGAAAGAAAAGAGAGTGGTTAGTTTGTGAGGGTGGGCAGAGTTCGAAAAGGAATGCGGAAACGCCGCTGTGAACACACACTTACACTGACCGAGGCTACCGAGGTAAGGCGAGTCGAGCAGCAAATGTTTGGCCTCTTGGTGCGAGCGTGTGTGGTGTGATTTGCGTGGGGGAGAGCGTGGCCTGGTGCGATTTCGGCAGTCGAAGTCGCGGTGGGAAGCCGAAGCAGCAGACAAAGATGCAAGCCATGAGGCACCACAAGCAGCAGCTCTCCACGTTCCGAGGAGAGATGCAAGCAAGCAATCCGCCTGTTTTGCAAATGTTGCAGCTGCAGGCAGCACCAGGAGACAGGCGAGCTTGGCTCGGAACTGAGAAAGGGTAAGGCGAAGATGCAAGCCAGATCTGGATCCAGGTTGCAGAAATCAGTGTCAGGCTGCGTTTTGCAATGCATCCGGAAAAATCTGTGATCACACAGCAAAGAAAAAAAAGACCCAACACCACGACCCTGCCCATCGCTGGCCAAGCACATTGTCGCATCACGCAAGACTCTTGCTGCTCGTGCTACTTTTGACGCTACTACGGATACCGAGAGCAGCTCTTTAAGGCCTTAGCAACGTATCAAAGACGGACAGGAACACGGACGCGATGGCACGAAGACGAGGGAGCAAACTATCTCTGCAATTTGCGCTCCTGATAGGCTGAAGATTTTTTCCTACACGTGCAAAATCTATCACCCACCTCTGGGATTAAGTGCCCTGCTTGGTTCGTTGGTCCTTTTTTTAGTCGATTCTCAAAATCTGGGTAAGAGAACATGTGGCATCAGTGGCATTGGGCCGTTGGAATTCGGGCGAGCGAGCGTCCATCTTCAGGCTCAAGCCTAAGCCTGTGGTGACCCCTCCTCTGCTGCTGCTGATGTATGGGAGAGTGTTATGTACCTAGCTCATTGCTTTTGATTGCTGTTCATGTACGTCGGAATGCTATCGGCTTGGCACAGTGTGGCCGGCAATGTCTGCCTTCTTTTCACGCCGATCCTGGTCATACAGGGCTCGGCTTCCAGAACGGCTCCGAGGGGCGTGGAAGCCATCTTTTTTTTCAGCAATCCCAATGAGCACAAAGAAGGGCCTTTGATCCCTCCCATAGAGTAAGGGACCGAGACAACGGGCAAATCGATTCGGGAGGAACTCTGTTCGAAAGCGAGACCCTGAAAGACTGGATGAAAATGCACCGTTCTGTCAAAGCGAAATTATATTTGCTGTTACGAGACTCGTGGGTTCAGTTGGCGATGCTTTCTGCGTGAATGTAGCGGGTCGGCAACTGCTCAACTATCACCAGGGCTCACAATTCGGGTCAGCAGCAGGAAAAGATATGTGGGCGCAAGGAGGTTGTTGTTGACAGACAACAACAAAGGCTACAAACGCAGTCAACGAGGTTAGCGCTTTTAGCCCCAGCTTGAATTTGCTCCCAAGCGAAGTCACCAATGCAAATCCAACAAATTGCCCTATTTTGTGTGTCTGCTTTTTGAGCCTCGGTCCATGACCGCGACCGCGTCAGCCAAAGGGATCTGCCATATCTGGTTGGTGCTGGATACACTTTAGATAAGCATCAGATGAGCAAGATGTTGAACGCTTCCGACGCCAACTGGTACCACCGTGGTTGCCGTGAGCCGCGAGAGGGTTCTAGTAAAGCGAGGGGTCCATCGTTCAATTTCTAACCGATCTTTACTTGAGTAATTGCTACTCGGCTCTAATTGTCGCGTACAGCATGTGCAACGGAAACATCGGCGGCGAAGATGTTGCCGAGAGATGTACATCGTCGGGCGTAAAGTTGGTGTAGGTGCGGCGCAACGAGGGCAAGGCGACCGGCCTTTGACACAAAGCACAACCCTGTGTGAACAGTGGATATCACATAAACGCTGTACTTACCAGGGTCAACTCACTCGGCTCGGCTCCATAGGCTGAACGCCAGTCCTCTACTGGAAGCGAGGCCTATTTCGTGGATTTCGACCCTGGGGGAAAGCTTTCTTTTCTGTTGCCGAGCGCAATTTTTATTCTGATAGACCTCAGCCACATTTTCCTCTTTTGATCCTCACTGTAAGCGAGGGCAAGGCGACTCGAGCGAAGGTGGTCACCTTCAACTGCAAGGCCTTGCATTACGAGGCTTTGAGGCCTTGCCAGACCCGCGACGGTGCATTGCTTGCCGCCACGCCTGTGTCCAGTTCTCCGTGGAACGGCACAGTGTTGACTCTGCGCCCTACGTTGCATTCAGCGCAATGTGGTCTATTTTCGGCGGCCTGATGAATGGTAGACCACATTCCTTTGGTCAGACGAAAAAGAAAAACACACGCACGCTAGCTCGGGTTGCCACACCCAACTCCAAAACGTGGTCTAGCCTGCACAATAGATAGATACCAGACCGGACTGCTACATCCGATGAACCCAAAGCTTGGCATCCAGTCATCTTGTGATTGCTAGCCTGGTCGGTGATTCTCTCGTTGCTGCCATGCTGAAGAAACCGTCAAGCGCATTGCCCAGGCAGCAGTATGGCTGCAGTATGCACATGGAATTGGTGCAATGAATAAGAAAACATCGAGCAGACAATGCACACTAGAGTCTCGTGTGGAGACCATTCGATTGAAGCGAGGCCAGGCATGAATAGTAAAGTTTAGAGACGTCTCGCGTGTCTCGAGTCCATCTTACCTGCGGGTAAGGCGACGCTGGGTGCTTGAAAGCTCGATCGGATCCGAAGTTGCAGCCTTACATCAATGAGCTGGACCTGCGCATCTAACATTCGGTCTTTACTTGTAGATACAGTAGTTGGAGCTCCACTTTGCCCTCTATCAAGGCCGTCCCACCGTTTACTGCAACATTGGCCCTTAAGATTCCTTGACAAACTAGCTGTTTGTCACTTCTTCGCAATCTCTTTGGGAAGTGAAGGGTGTTCCCACCGGAAGCCGGAAATGCGAATTGCCCGAGACTCCGATCAGGAACGCGTTTATGCTCTATTCCATCTCAGCGTCTCCCAGGCATGACTAGCCTTCATCTTGGCTTCCAACCCTGGACCGCATTCGCTGACCATAACTTGCTATTTTGTGCGATGCTTTTCGTGCAGTCGGTGTGGTAAGAGCTTGGTAGGACTAGCATCACCCAGACTCTAGATTTAGCCGCGCTTGTGCGTGCGTCAAGTAGTCAGCGCGGGCCCCCAGCGAATGCCGCGTGGAGTCCACGCTGATACGCGTGTCAAACGCAGTCACGCAGCAGTCCAGACCTTTCCTTTTTTTTTCTTTTTTTTTTTCTCTTTTTCTTTTTCTTCCTTTTTTGCTTCCTTTGTCTGGTTGTCTTTGATCCACTGACCGGAGAAAGCCGAACTGGAGCCTACGAAGAAGAAAATCGAATGTCGCTCTTTTCTTTCTTCGGCTTTGCCTCTGAATGCAGCCGATAGTCCTGTTGCACTGCGTCTTTGCGGATAGGTACAGTGTACGTCTAAATTTTGGCATCCACTTGTTCGCTATCGAGCGAGGCGGGCGATGCAAAATGGCATTTGTGAAAGAGGATAGGGGAGGGCGCGACGACTCGGATCCTCCGCTGGCGGGAGCGGTGCTTTTGATGCTGAGCTGATGCCGATGCCGAAGGTCTGGTACGCTACAAATACGCCTTTCGGCGGTCTAATCTCCATATCTTATATCATCTTATGGACCCATGAACGGCATGCGGATACGGTTCAAGATCGGACTTTGTGTTCATGACTGGCCTGGGCTCTTTCGGCTTCATCCAAGATTGCTGACATTGTGACCGCAATGCCGGTTGACCCGAGGCTCGCAACACAATAGACCTCACGGGCCAAGATCGGTGGGCGGCGGTGACGGTGACAGTGACGGTGATGTGACCGGCCGAATCGCCGCACACCGTAAACCCGCAACCGAATCTTCAACACGAGGCAAAAGTCAAAAAGCCAAATTCCCAAAGAGCCAAATTCGCGCACTTGAAAAAGTTCTTGACCAACAGGAAGGGGGAGTCGTAGCCGCCGTTGACAATGTCAGGTTCCAGACCTTCTTGTGAATTGCGCAGCGGCTGAAGAACCGAACTTTCCAGGCTCTGTCACTGCCTTGCGCGATCGGCATTGACATGACTCTATACTGAAGGATTGGGTTGCTTTCGATCTCTGCACCATTGCCTTGGGTCCGACGAATCGCATGGAAACTACAAGGACTCGTGCAGTTCAAGCAGCGATGCATCTTTTGAGCGCCACCTAGATGAGGTGCATTTCGGTGCCTGCGGTGCTCCGATAGGTCTATGACTAGCGGACGAATCCGAACGGATTGTTCGACACTGCGGCATAGTGTTGCTGTCTTATGGTGGGCATGAAACAAAATGCAGAACAAATGGCACAAATTGGAGCTATGTTGACATTCCAATCCACTCAATCTTCATTTTTTGCGCACTCACCGCCTCGGCATCCAACGGCCAATCTCCAAGATCGAATGGAAAGGTCGTACACTTTTGTTTTTGCGCGCGCGCTTAGCCTGACCGACAAACCTGGAGTTCATCCGCCATCGGTCCGTGACGGAGTGTCAAAAAGGTAGCTGTGACGGTCAAGATGACCAGTCATCAAGCATTGAGTTCGTGCCTCTAGACGGGCGCTAAGCGGAAAAGGCCCTGGGGGCACAAGGCGAGCTTGCAGAAGACGAATCACGAGCAGCATTGTTCTGTTCTGTACCAGCATCCAGTTGCATGAGAGGTAGGGCAAATATCGGAGCCAGTAAAGTAGTTGCGGAAAAAAAAAATAAAAAAAATGGAACTGTCGGAGCTGGTTCCTGATTTCTATCTTTGATCCATGATCCATCATCACTTTTAAACTACTTGGTACAGCAATCCTGTTTTTTTCCCTCTTCAGCCACATGGTTTCAGGCTCCGATGTTGCTGATCCTCAGTCGAATTGCAGCATAGCAAAGCGAGGCTCGCTTTTTCCCCTTGCTGGCTTTGTCTACGCGAGTCTTCTTCGACCCTGACCCTGAATTGGGCCCCTCTCTTGTCGCCACATCCGTGTCGTCCTATCGATACCCTTTTTGTGACTCCGCTTTGCACTCGATACTTTGGCAAATATTTTTGTTGCTGTTTCTGCTGAGCTCAGTGTTGCTCTCTATCTCTGCTTCCGCTGCGGAGTCAGCCAGCCACGAGTCTCCATGGGAGAATGCGATTTTCAGCTGCCTATCGGTCATCTTAATCGAGCTCTCTGCCAGTCTTCGCAGCGTGTCCATCGATTCACGTAAGACCGGATGACCACAAGCGAGCCTATCTCCATCGGACCTTGATCTCTATTAGCTTGGACTTGGCATTCCATTTTCTCTTACCTGCAAATCAACTCACCAGCAGGCAAAGATGCCTTTCTCCGCCCCCTTGTTTGCTTCCGCGGAAGTGGATGTGGACGGTGGGAACCTGCATGAGTTCAACTTGACCATGACCGAGTTCCGAGCTCGCTCAACTTGGCATCCAGTTCACATACATGTCCCTTCTTTCTTGGTTAGCGTAGCTTGGCTGTGCCTCGGATCCGCATGACTTCATGCAGAAAGTCTCTGCAGCGGAAGTGTTTCTCCCTCGTGGATTAGCTAAACTTGTACGGTGCAGACGGAAGGGATCCATCGCACAGTGTCTCAGCCAGAGGCTTGAAAGCGTACCGTACCAAGTTTTTGATTTCAAACGCCAACGGCTGTGCGAACTTTCGAAGGCCAGAAGAAAGGGTGCGTGTCACCTTCAATTCCAGGCCAACCCAACTGCGTTTGCGGGCAGCCATCATCAGAAACGAAAAGAAGTGACATGTTCTTCAAATTTCATTCATTTCATCATCCGAGCAACTGACAGCTGGGTTCCGTCCATTCGGAGGACATCGGGAAAGCTTCGCTTCGCATGGTTTCTGCGATATCGGAAAGCCTCCTTTTCAATGCTTTCCGCCGTAAAATGCGGAACGGCGTTGCAGTATCAGGGCAAAGCTGGTTGGTTGGATAGGAGGAAGTGAGGATCAAAATTCGTTTATCCGACACGTGGTTCCTTCGGAACGAGAGAGAGACATGGACAGCTTCGAGGCACATTTCACAATTTCCGCGTCCCTGAAACACCACGCGAGCACCTAGCGTTCAACTCGATTTCTAACTTATCCTCTGCAATCTGTCTTGTTTCTGCTCGTCGAGATATGTCACCACCGAAAGTGCCCCCCTTTCTCTAATAATCTCTTTCACGTAGACACCTTTCCGATTTGGTACCTCGCGCGTTCGATCCGACGCTGACTCTTTAGGCTTCCCGCTTCCGTCTTCTCGCCTGTACCCCAGTATGGGCGCCGCGTGGGGCTTTCCGAGTCATGTCAGGCCACGCCGAAGAGTGATGCTCGCTTCTGATTGATTGCATGATACCCACAAGGCGAAATGACGCCGAACATTCGCTCTTTCTCTCACGAGGACCCTTGCGCCCTTGATAATCGGGCGTTTTACGTCGTTCGGTACTTTGCCGAGCGCCTTCACCCAAGTCTTTGCGTGAGACGCACATCTCCGGCTGATATCGAATGGATTGATGCGTCTCGTGCGTCAACGCACTGCGTACAGTAAGGAAAGAAAGATCCATATATCCGTCTGGGCTCCAAAAAAAAACACAGCTCCGACAGCGACAACAAATGGCTTTTTCTTGCTGCCCTGCGATGCTATAGACCCGAGAATTCGTTTCGTGCCTCTGTACATGGCTTCGGATCCGAGAGCTCACAGCCATCCCCTGCACAATGGTATCAGAACCAATCGCATGAACCGGACTACCGGCTTGCGCGCACTGCAACCAGGAACAATGCCTTTTTTTATTGAGCTTTCAATTTCAGGATACGATTCATGCTCTCACAATTCATGCTCTCTCCCTCTACCTCCCTCCCTCCGAGGACGTATGGTAGCTTCCTATGGTACTTTGGTGTTAACCATCGATCGTATTTTGGGCTAGCATGAGAATGCTAGGATATTGAATACGATCGCCAAAGCCCTTTCAGGAACAGGTTGCGTCGCATCAATTTGCGATCTCACGCGCTTTGCTGGCACAAACGCCATATTTCATGCCTTTGCTGGGCCTGCCGGTTGGAGCTTTCATGCTTGATTTATCTCCAAGTTGATTCGTGAACTCTGTCTATCAGGTGTCAATGCCGTCGCTGTTCCGAAAGACGCTCCGATATGGGAGTCTGGTGGATTCGAACGACGCTTCTTCTGAATGGACATGATAGTCTTACCGTGCAAGCAAAACGCAGAGTGCGCTTCCGCTAAACGTGCTGCTCATTGCTCTTCCGCGAACACTTTCTGAGGCGCACAAAGGCCACTTCAAGCTCCCACTGTCTTGCTTCTGACAACTCGGCCACTCGGCCTTGCAAACGCAGCCAGTCCGAACCCTGTTGAAAGGAATCCTGCTCGCACAACACCTTGAAACCATGCTGCACGAGCACACGTGTGCAACAGTCAACCACCGCCGGCATTCGCTGGCATCTGAATTGGTTCGAAGGGCACCCAACCCACAAGGTGCCAATTTAGTTTCGGCGTGTGGTAGCGGAGCTTGATCCTCTGAGGGCAAGGTCCAAGTGCAAATTGTTCTGTCACCGAAATAGCCACTCAAGTTGAACTCTGACTATGAAGATTTCCGAGCGGAGTCGCCACACCCTACACGGTCAATATTGTAGCCAGCTGAATCTCAAGTAGAACCTAGACCCTGTCCGTCAATGAACCGGATGTTGGGGAACGATGATTGTTGCGTGTTGATGGAGAGGTCGATACTGGGGAGGTTCGCAAAGGACGTAGCCTGTAGACTTCCTTGGTGCCGTTGATGATTTAGTGCCCGAACTTGGCGATTTGGCTATCGAGCTTGGCAGTGATAGTTGCAACAAGACGGAAAGGGCGAGCAAGATGTGCTATATTTGGATCGGTTCCGGTTCGAAGCATCCTAGATCTAACTGTGACCAGACAACATTCGGGTAGCCCAGGTCAGCTAGAAGCGATTAGCCCCGCGAGAGAGTGTTAGAATGATCCAAGGTGTAGATCCAGCTCTCTTTCTAACTGGAAAAAGACAGTATCCTGTCTCCTGGCTCTCTCGTGACATAGAGGATCCGATACCGTGATCGAACGGAGCTTCCACAATCCATTCCAAAGTCACACTTTGTTCTTTGCAAAGTCGCAACGATCTTATCCTTGAAGAACTGACTGTGTGGTTCTTTGCGGGAGCCGAGCACCCAGGCCGCGAAGACAGATCTGCTGTATGAGGCAAGATAGGGGCAAGGAACAAGACCTGTGCTTTTGAGCGGCCGCTCAGCGACGTTGCGTGCCTTTGATAGCCTCGAATGAGCAGATCAGCTTTGTTTGTAGCCAAGAGAGGTATGCATCAGAAGAGGCATCAACATTTGGGACACAGGCTACTGTGAAAGAAAGGCAGAAAGGGTGGGCACTCGGATTGCACAGCCCTACAACATTCCGTGGCTCGACGTTGAAGGAGTCGAGGACACTTTAGTCCCACTTCTCGTAAGGGCCCAGTATCGGCGAAGCATCTTCCTCTGCTATGTTGCGTCAAGACGGCAGCAATAGACAGCATGAAGGAGCTGCATGACGTAGGCGTCCACAACAGGCAAAGGGATGAAATCGGTTTGTCACAACAAGGGCATCAACACCACTGATGTGCTTGGGCCCATCTCTTGTTCGAGGGGCAGCTTTGTCATCTTAGTAGCACTTGACACAGTCCGCAGACCGCCGAATCATTTTCGATCATCAGAAAGCTATTGACATTGATGAACCTTTTGAGCACCTTTGCACATTTTCATCGTGTCAGAAGCCTCCAAGGCGGCTTTATCTGATGCCAAGCGATGGTCGTATACAAACTAGATGGACTTTGGCTGTCTCTGTTCTTGACCGGAGCGGTCTTGTCTTTAACTTTGCTGCTTCATATCGAAACGATCGCCTTGAGGAGATTTCGCTCATTCGTAGGACATGCGCTGCGAAGTATTCAGCCAACATATCGATGATTCCAAGCTGTCTCTTTGACTTGCGACATAGGTTCAGTTTGAACTCTTCAGCGTCATCGTGATGGAGCATGCCCTTACTAATACGGTCTGCCACAGCTACAGACGACCTGCCAGAAGCGCTCGACGAGAACCCATGATCCGCTCCAACGATGAAAAGCTATTTATGAGAGCTGTATTTGCCTCGTTGAAGCACATCCGTCGAACAAACACTTTGTGTGTGCCCCTTTGAATGAACGAGCTAGCATCGGGGGACAGGATGCATGGCGATACCATGAATGTCAGAGCGTAATTGAACAAACATTTTGCCAGATTCTCTTTCGGCCGATAAAGCATCTAGCTGCAATGCTGACCGCCAAGGCATCTAGTCGCGCAATGACATGTGCCGAGTCGAGAGTTGGTTCCTGTGGCCGCCGAAGTTTCGAGCGCTAACTGGAACATCGCCTCATCTCCAGAGCGTGTGTTTCCGATGATGATCATTTCGGCTGTATACGTGCTTGGCGTCCGTCACGGCTGTGCATTGTACAGCCTCGGCGTGCAAGTGTATCTTTCCTCCAGGAAGGTGAAGGCTCGCGTTGTGCATCCCAAGCCTGAAGGCAGCAGTCTTGCTTTTGGATCACGAAGTGTCGTGCTGCGCAAAGGGTGGCATCAGTTGGTGCTGCAACGACTGTCGGAACTCGCTTGGCAATGCCGTGCATGTTGAACCGTCGGATGGGTAAGGCTTTGAGCAGCTCAGACGATCTTGTGAGTGCAGAGAGACTCTTTGCGAAAACACACACCAGAGCTGAGCATGCACGCCTGACCTCGCAGCCACGCGAGTCTAACCCCTATGAAAAGGTTGGCAGAGGAGCAGCTTCCATAGTGTGGCTCGCCTCGCTGCTGCATTCTGGAACACCACATCGCAGCGCAATCACATTTCGAATATGCGATTTGTGGAATATTGCTTTTTGGTATTCAGAAATACGAAATGCAAATCCAAAACAAAGTCGCACGGTGCTTGGGCCTTGTCATAGTGCAGGCTTACTGCAGCGTGCCGTGCCGCCCTTTTCGAGATTAGAGAGAGTGGAGTTTTCTGGTGTGGCCGTGCACACTGCCGCCAGGAGACCTAGACTCTCTGCTCAACCTTGAACGGCAAAGCTCGCAACCAAAGCAAACGCAAAACCCAAAGCGAGCCTGCGAGCCTGCCTGCCTGCCTGCCTGCCTGCCTGCCTGCCTGCCTGTCTGCGTCGTCGGGCCGTCAATGTGACCAGTCCGCCCCTCTGTGTCTCCCTCTCGCCTAACGCCGGTACCTCAAGCCTGAGACAACTCAGCTTTTTGTCGTGCATGATACTTTCCTCCTCACCACCATCTCTACCTCTTTGACCACAGCATCAGTGATCACTGCTACCTACAAACATCTTATCAACCCAACGATTCAACTTGCTCTCGTCTTTTTGCAAGTTCACACGCATTCTCTCCATACTCCGCAGCTCTGAACAGCAAATACACTTTTTCGCAAAGATGGTACGTACATCCTTGTCGCAAAGCATCTGATAGGCTTGGTGGAAACGTCCGTTGCATCCGGTGAAGAAGGGCTCTCATCAGGGTCCCAGTCGATCGCTTTCGAAACATTGTCTAAACCGCACACGGTACAGAACACTGACACGACTCTTTTGCTTTCATTCGTTGCCTTCTGACCCTCAATCCGACTGCAATTTCTCGGAACTCTTTCGAACTTTGCTCTCTTAGGGTTCCTGCATGTCCAGTCCTTCCGATGGGAAGAAGATGAAGCGTACCGATACCAACCCTGGCAAGAACAACACCGAGTTGCACCGAACCACCTCGTCCTACCAGGGCTCTGTCGCCGATGGCATGCGCTACTCTGACCGCGCCTCCAACGCCGAGCGTGACCGTTTGACCGCCTCGCAGCTTCACAAGTCCAAGACCCTCGAGGAGAGGATCAAGCAGGCCGAGCGTGAGAACAAGACTCGCATGGGATAAACTGCTCCCCAATTCCGAATCTCCCCCATCAAATTGCCCGTTCAACCTCCCAACCACTCTTATGATATCCCCCAAATACGTCCCTCTTTGCCTCAGTCGAGGTGCGCGCTTTTCGATCGACGCTCAACCAGCGCTGACGAACATGCAGCAGTCTCGTTTACGGAATCCAAACACTTTCAGCGATACCTCTCTCGTCTTGGCAAACTCGGTCTTATGCTTCTGCTTGTACATGCATTTTTAGTCTTAATCTCTCTTGTTCTGTTCAGAAATCAACTCTTTTCAATCTGACCGTAAGTCGTCTCTGTGTGAACCACCTGTGGTCACACAAAATGAACCACAAGAACGAGGTGAGTCACAAGCAACTTTTTTTTACGGCGGGCTATGGTCTCTTGTGGGGTTAGAAGATCCTCCTGCGCAAATGAAGCAATCCCTTGACGTCTATTCACTTGGGAGCAACATCGATGATAATCTTTCCAACAAACTTTCCACTACCCTGGACCTCGAAAGCCTTCTTAGCCTGGTCAAAAGAGAAAACCTGATCCTCCAAAATGAGCGGCTTGAGCACATTCTTCGCTGCCGTCTTGGCCTTTACATTGGCCTCTGCAATTTCGTGTGCGTCGAGGTACTGTTGGAAGAGTTGGTAACTTCCACAAACGACACCTTGGAGTTGAGCCTGGCTGTAGAGCACCGCCTTGGCAACGTCGGGAAGACCATCAGCGGTGGTGGGGTTGGGAGAGTAGTCGTCCATGTAGCCTACAACCCAGACTGTTCCTCGAGGCTTTGTGGCCAAGATGGCACGAGTCATAGTGGTGCCACCTGCGATTTCGATGGTGTGCGAAACACCTTCGCTGCGTGGGGTGAGGGATCGGACAGTTTGGAACCACTGAGGATCGTTACGATAGTTGACGCAGTCTCGGGAGGGGACACCGAGTTTCTGGACCAGTTGAAGCTTCTCATCCGAGCTAGAGATTACGATGGGTCGTGCACCGGCAGAGAGAGCAAGTTGAAGAGCCGCAATCGAGACTCCACCCGTACCTTCGATGAGTACCGTCTGTCCCGGCTGAAGAGTCTTTCCTTCGTGTCCAAAGAGACAGTGGAAAGCGGTGAGACCAGCAACAGGCAGAGATGCGGCTTCTCGGTAATTCATATGCTCAGGGATGGGCAGCAAGTTGTACTGGTCCAAAACGACGTGCTTGGCAAGAACTCCATCTCGACCTCCGCCCAAAGCGGTTGCCTGCATGGCGTTGCCAATCTCTCCATGAACCCAGTTGGAGGCAAGGTGAGTAACGACACGCTGACCAACTTGGACAGTGGTCACGTTCTTTCCGACCGCAAGGACTTTTCCCGCTCCATCAGACACGGGGATCAATCCTGTGGGAGGTGAGGCTGGAGCTGGATAGGTTCCGGTTGCAACTGCATCATCGAGAAAAGCACCGACAAGAAAGGAGCAGAACAAGGTCAGAATAAGCTGATCCGATGCAAAAGGTTTCCAACGGGAATTGCGACCTACTCTGATAATCCCTAGCATTGAGAGAAACAGCATGAACCTCGACAATCACATCTGTAGCTCCCAACTGCGAAGCATCCGGAAGCGACACATTCCGGTCCAAAATCAGCCCATCAAGGTTCTTCTCGAACGAGCTAAGACGGTAAGCTTGAGTAGTAGCTGGCGACGACATGTTGACGAGACGATGATTGTGATGGAAGGAAGAGAAGTCACATGCTACCAAAACTCCACCAGAAGAAACCAAGCCCCGGACGTTCAAATACCAATCCCAACTTCCACATCTCTTCAAAATCTCACAAAAGAAACCCATACCTCCTCACTTTCGGTCCCCGTCAGCAAGCAACCGAAACGCAAACTCCAATACTCCATTGTACATTGTTCATTGTTCTTACAGGTACGTTCCATAGCTCCGACTTGCATAGCCGTACGTGCACGATTACTTCACCTGCCACCGGTGAATTTTTTTCTCAAAATCAACCCAATCACCTCCACCTCCCGTCAGCGCTAAATCCGCTTTCGGTGGACTTTTTGGTCGCGAAAAAACAAAAACAAAACAAAACAAAAAAAAAAAGGTCACAAAATGACACTGAATAGTTAGGAGCAAGAATGGTTGGTTGTATTGGTAGATGACATACGGAAATGTAGGGCTACAAAGTAAAAAGAAGATGTGCGATCACTGTACAGCTGCACCGCCACGTCCACCGCGGGAGGCACCGCCTCGAGGAGCGGGTCCACCACGACCACGTCCACCACCTCGTCCACCACGACCGCGAGGACCGTTGGCGGCTGCTTGGGCGGCGTTGAAGGGTGCCTGGGGTGCCTGTGGAGGGTTGCCGGCAACGGGAGGGCGAGCCGGTCTAGCGCCGCCACGTGCAGCTCCACGCGCGTGTCCACCATGGCCGTGGCCGTTAGTGGCGGCAGGGGGGCGAATACCGAGAGCAGCCATGATGGGGTTGATCTCTTCCACCTGGTTGGAGGAAGCAGCGGCCGCTCGAGTCGGTTTGTGGGCACCGCTGGCTACACCGGAGAAGGCAACATCATCAGAGACGTTGGCGTGGCGCTGCTGAGGTCGCTGCAAAATCTGGGTGGCACCACCACGACCTCGGCCGTTCTGAGCAGTGGCACTCGGGGTGAAGGCGTTGGGAGGTCGGTAAGAGCTGGCGCCGGCACCGTAGCCGTGAGCGCCGTGACCATTGCCGTTGCCCTGCGCAGTGCCTGTACCACCGATGGGTCCAAGGGTTCTCTCCAGAGCGCTGCCAACAGAAGCGCTGGTGTCGCCCACACCGCTGGTGCCAGCGCAAACGAACTGCGGCTGGGTCAGGTTAAGTACACTAACGAACGAGACAGTAGCGCCCTTGTAAGGCGCACAGCGGTCGCCAAGCGTGGTGCCGCTCAAGAAGGGCACATCAAATACGACCTCGAGCGAGTTGCTGTTGATGCCTACAACGACACCACGGGCCGAGAGCGGCACGTTACCGCTGTCCTGCACCATGATGACACGATCGCCGAGCTCGAACCTCTGCGCCTGCAGACGGAAGGGAGCGTGTCCGGGCTTGAGAAGCGCAGTACGAGGGATGCCTTTGATGAAGACGCGCTTGACCTGGCTGGCGGCACCGATTGCAGTGCGAGTGTCGACCAGGCGGGAAGTGAATGCCTCGATGCTCTGGACAGTGTCCTTGGACAGCTGTTCAGCGTACAGCGGCACCGTCTCGAGATCACGGACGCCTTTGGACTTGATCCAGTCCTTGAGCTGGGCCATCTTTGCATCGACGACCGACTCGTCCCAGATCTGCGAAGCGCGGGTGACGTCAACACCAGACTTGTGGCTGAGCATCTGAGTGATCTCGGGGAAAAGCTGCACGTACTCCTTGACCAGCTCGAGCGTCTTCTCCGAGAACTCCCAACCGGCCGCCGACTTCCTCGAGTATCCGAGCACCTTTTCACCCTTGGCCTCGAACTTGAGTCGTAGACCCACGTTGACCTTCTGGTCCTTCCAGGCGAGCATCATGCTCGAAGTGAGCTTGGCGAGTGCGAGCGAAGTGATACCGCACTTCTTGGCGACTTGGTACGAGGGGAAGTAGTTGACACGGGCGCGCTTGCTCACGAGGTCCCGAAGGTAGGCGTTCTCCTTGGCTTGGTTAGGGAAGAAAGCCACCTCGATCGCAAGCGAGGCATCGGTGCTGCCGACCACATGAGCTGGAGTGCCGTACGCATTGGCGCCGAGGAAGAAGACCTTGGTCTTGTCGGGGTACTCCTCGCGGATAGGCTTGGCGGGCGACTCGAGGAAACGCGCATCGTCGTGAACAACGTTGGTGACGGTGACCTGGACAGCCTGGTCGATCTCCTTCTTGGAAGTCTCCTCGTAGTCCTTGATGAAAGCACCGTCGTCGAGGCGCTTGAGACCCTTGAGCGGGCGAATGTGGACGAGGACATCGACATCGCCGATGAGCACACCCATGCGTTTGCTGTAGTGGTACTCGGCACGCTCGGCCTTGCGTTGGAAGTCAGAGAGGCTGGCACCCTGGTGAGGTTGGGCAATCACCTTTTGCTGACCGCCCACCATTCCCATCTCGTAACGGAAGAGGTTGTCCGAGACACCCACGACGAGACCCTCGGTGAGGAAAGGCCAGTTCAGGAAGGCACGGTTGCCAATCATGGCTTCAGCTATAGCCTCAGTCTTGGCATCTTCGTATGCGTTCTCGATTGTGACGACCATGCTGACGCCCTTGGACTCGGACTGGAAGATGTTGACGCCGTGATGACCAAGACGGCCGTAGTGGGGAAGCGTCTTGAGCGAGGGGAATCCGGCCAAAGCGCGAACGCCAAGCTCGACACCCTTGGTGAGGCCCTTGACGAGGTGAAGACCGTCGAGGGTGGGCAGGTTGAAGTTCTTGACGTTGGCTCGGCAGTGAACGAGGTCGGGGAAAGTTCCAGGCAGGCTGGAAGGGAAGAAGGTTTCGTCCTGCTCGTTGTAGGTGAACTCGCGGCTGTGGCCGAAACCGTTGCGCTTGCGCTCCTCGATACCCAGGTAGACCTCACGCTTGTCGAGCGCCTCGAGCAGACGCTTCTCGTCGATGAAGGGAATCTTGACGACGGCCTCCCAATCCTGCTTCTTGCCGTTGAGATCGGCCTCGAAGTTCTGCGGGTAGAAGTCAATGATGGGCGAGTTAGGGTCGGTCATCAGGTCCCGGAAAGCGGTGGGGATGTGCTGGCTACTGAGAGCGGGAAGCACACCCATGAGTTGGTCGAAGGGGCGGAAAGGCTTGCCGAGCTGGAACTCGAACTTCATCCCGCCGGCATTCCTTAGATCAGAGATCTTGGGAGCGTAATGGTAGTCGTAGAACCAGCCCCAGGAAGCGACACCGTCATAGTAGTAGTGGAGGACCCACTGGAGACCTTCGATGTAGCGGAAGGCAAGCTTGCCCATAGCTTCGTCATCGTTGTAGTCGATCTCGAGCTTCTCCTTGTAGTAGTCTTTCTTCCAAGCGGTCATCTGCGCCTCGAGACGCTTTTTGTAATCCTCTTCGGGGTCAGCATCTTCGTCGCTAGCGGTGTCAACCTTGGCCCTGAGGTAACGGCTCAAAACGCGGTCGACGGCAGCGTCGGCCTCGGACTTGGCACCAGTGCTCTTGGCGGCAACGGGTTCATCGGTAGAGGCCTCGTCGGAATCCTCGGCAGAATCGTCGCCATCCTCGTCGGAGGGACCGTCGTCGCTATCATCGTCCTCGGCAGCGATGGCGGGGAACGACAAAGTGATGACAGGCTGCTGGGAGGCAGGGTCGATCTTGTTGAAGGATGCGCGTAGCTTGAGGCTAGAGGCAAGATCCTCGAGGAAGCGCTTTTCTTTGTTGGGGAGGTCGGCAGGCACCAAGAGCTCGCTGGGAGCCCCGGAAGGGTCATGGCGACGTGCCATGACAAAGGCGTGCACCTTGTCGAAGAGGTCGCGCTGCGATTTGGAAAGGACGAGACCCCCTTTTGCCTTTGTCTGGGTGATGGCCTTCTTCTTTTTGGAGACCTTGGCCTTGTGGGTGGCGGTGTCGCCGTAGTCGCGTTCGAACTGCTCCATCTCAAAGTTGCAAAGTTCAGCGAGGACGAGCTCGAGACGATCGGTGCGTAGGGTGCCACTCTCGTTGAGGTAACCACCAGCGACGGGAAGGATCTGCTTGTAGATGTTGAAGAGGAGATCCATGGCTCCTTCATTGATGTGGAGACCGGGCAGATGAGGAAGAAAGTCGTTTCCGACAAAGATGTTGAGGAGGATGAAGTCGTCGATGATCCTTTCAAACTCGTAAGGGAAAGGCAGGGAAGAGCGGAGATCCTGGAACTCGAGGTCGAGATACTCTCGGAAGAGGGAGAGGTGAAGCAGGAAGAAGTTTTGCGACTCGAGGCTTCCCTTGGACTTACGGCGAGGGCCAAATTGGACCTCTTCACGGAGCAAGCAGAAGTGGGGGTCGTGGCTGAGGAGACCCAGCATGATGAGATCGGCATCGAGACCGTAGAGACAGTGACGGACATTGGGGTTGTAGTCGGGCTGGGCCTTGCAGAGACGGATGTACTCCATGATCTTGTGCTCACCCTCACCGGGGACATCGTGTCCGGAGAGGATGACCTGGACGTTGCGCCAGTCGGCGTCTTCGGTGATCTTCTTGGCGATAAAGTATTCGAGCTGTTGGGAGAGCTTGGCCATGAAGGGGGTACCTGGAGTGATACAGTTGGAGTCGAAGGCCTCTTCCTCGGGCAAGACTTCGCCGCGACGTTCGGCCTTTTCCTTGATCTCCTTTGCCTCCTTGGCGGTGCGGAAACGACGAGAACGCTGTTGATTCATCTTGGCTCGAGGAGCGACACCATCGACGGCGAGGAAGAAAACCTTTTTGGGTTTGATCTTGTGGAAGAGATGCTCTATATATGCAAAAACAGCTAAGAATATTTGTGTCTCTGTGATTCGGAACGAGGCATCGTTGTCGTTGGGATGAGAGCAGTTGTGGATGATGCCGTTCATGTCGAGGTAGAGGTTGTCAAACTCGGGAATCTTGTTTTCCTCGATGAGTTGACTGATGAGCGGGTAGCGCTCCGACATGAAGCGGAAGAACTTTGGGATACCCATGATTGCGTTGGATGATCAGAAGCTGAGGTACGAAGCAGAAAGAGTGTAATGGAAGGAGGGAGAGTAGATGCGAGACTTGCGGGAAATGCCTGTAGGACCTTGTGTGAAGCGCGGGAACCGTCACAAAGAGGTTGTAGAAAGGCGAATCCAGAGACTGAATCGGAAAGCTTTGTGCCTTGTCAAACGTGACTTTTGAGAGAGAGAGAGAGAGGAGAGAAGAGGGCCCTGCGAGGATAGTTTGACCGGGGATGCAAGATGCAAATGTGGTTGATGGAAGCAAATTGAGATAGAAAGGCTAACGTGGAACCGAAAGAAAGCAAGAAAGCGAGCGTTGAAGAGAAAGAACGATCAAATGTCGAACCAATATACAAAGCTGCTAGACGGAGGCGAAGAGCCGATGAGGAAAGAAGGGAAGGGAGTACTGAGACGATAGCTTTGGCTTTGAGGAAGCGGACGGCTGGCTCAATTCAACTGTCTAGGGTCTAATTGTGCGCCGCCACCCAGCAGCCCTTGCAGATGCCAAACGCGGCACCTTGAACGCTCCAACCTTAGACGAGCAATCTCAGCTTCCTTTCTGTGTGTGTCTGTGGCTCCGCAAACTCAAAAAGCTCAGTTGCTGTGCTTGCCTTTGGTCTCGAGTCAGGCACGACCCGAGACTTGAAGGTGTTAGCTCCGTGTTCTAACAAAGCAAAGTGAAATAATGGTGATCGGCATGCTTTCGCGGCTTTTTCGGGTCATTTTTCGACCAAATTCCTCCACATACGTTTGGTGTCCCTCTCTCGCTTCTCTGCAAAGCTTGCATGTGGCAAGCATCACTCTAGCTCTCTGCTCTTTGCATTCTTTGGTTTAGACATGGTGATCATTGAGTAGTGAAGCTAGGACAAGGATGTCTGAAGCGGCTGTCGAAGCTGCCAATGGAAATGATCGATGAGCTGAGAGGAAGAGCTTGACAATGGAGATACAGTAGGCCTGGCGAGAAGGGGCCCTTTCTTTTCGTGTCGAATCGAGTCGTTCGACTGAGCCCATTTTCCGATTCACGCTGAGCCAGCCAAGCTCCACCTCTCAAGTCAAAGCAAGTGGTTGTAGCAGCAGCAAACAGCAGCACCACACAAAGGGGAGAAAAAAAAAGACACGCATGCGCTAATTCGCCGCTCAGACGCCATCTCGGATGAGCAAAGAGACACAGAGCTTCGTAGGTAAGCCTGCTGGTGTAGTCATTACTCCGGCTTTCGGAGCTCTTTGCCTTTGAAGTCCAACACCATCTGCACCTTTCCCTCTCTTCCCTACGCATTCCTATCCATCACTATCAGCATCCCCCATCGGCATCATCCGTCACTCGTTTTCACTCCAAAGTCACGCAAGAGGCCGATTCATCCATCAACGTTTCCTTTGGCGAAGTCATCCGCTCCCACATCGGCTACTCCGATCGATAGCTCCTTGTTCTCGGATCAGCTCAGTCATTGGAGCCACATTCCTGAGAAAGCATCTCAGCTTGCCAACGCCACTTGCAGTCGCTCCAATGATTCCCTCGCAAAGGTACGCAGCCGGCAGCGCCGCTCGTTGGCGAACCTCGGCCACCAACGCCGCCACTATGGGCTCACGGCGCATCACTTTCTTGGCCTCCTCGGCTGTCGCTGCTACCGCTCGCAAAGGTGCAGCTTCTCGACTCGCAGCGACCAGGATACCCACATCCCTGGAAGCGGCATCTTCCGGCTTCCCAAGCTCGATTCCTACACGATCTCTGTTTACCTCATCTCCCCAGTACCTCCCCCGAGTCAAGTCCAGGCTGGAGAGGATGATCAAAGAAGGCGAAGAGCATGAAGGAGAGGAACACGAGGTTGAGAATGACGAAGAGCATCGCAAGGAGCAAGAGCAACCCGCCTCCAAATCCGAGTCGTCCAGTTCTTCTTCCGAAGCTAGGTCTGCCACTGGTGGTGCTGGTACCGCCGCTTCTGGCTCTGGCTCCAGTTCAAATGGTTCCGGCTCAGGCTCAGGCTCAGGTTCAGGTTCAGGTTCAGGTGCTGGCTCCAGCTCTGGCTCCGGCTCCAACTCAATTGCTCGCTCGACAGTGCCTTCTGTATACCCACAAGTGCTTGCACTTCCCATCACTCGGCGCCCTCTTTTCCCCGGCTTTTACAAAGCTGTCGTCATCAAGAATCAAGCGGTTTGCGCTGCCATCAAGGAGTCGCTCAAGCGCGGTCAACCTTACATCGGTGCTTTCCTGCTCAAGGATGAGGAGGAGGACGCAGATGTCATCACGGATCTCAGCAAGGTGCACAAGGTCGGTGTCTTTGCTCAGGTCACCAGCGTCTTCCCTGTGCAGGGCGGCGGTCAGTCCAGCGGGAGCAAGAAGGGCAAGGATGGGGAAGACAAGGCTGACGAGGAAGAGGGCATCACTGCTGTCCTTTATCCTCACCGCCGTATCCGCATCGACGAGCTCATCACCCCTACAGGCGAGACCATTCCTTCGCCACCTCCAGGGACCGAGGGCGCCGGCCCTGCCAACCCCATCAGCGACGAAGCAGCCAACGAGGCCGTCAAGGCGGCTTCTTTTGCCAAGGTTCACGAGATTCAGCAAGAAGCCCGCGACGAAGGCCTCTTGCCAGAAGTCAATGATGCTTCGGCCGCTCACTTGCAGCAAAACGCACCACCTTCGCCTCCTGCGCCCGCCGAGGGCGAAGCCAGCTCTCAAGCTGACGCGGCTTCTGCAGACGGCCAGGAGATGCCTTCCCACTCTGCACCCTTCCAGACTTCATTCCTGCAGGATTACGCAGTCTCGCTCGTCAACGTCACCAATCTTGCCGCCGCACCCTACGACAAGCGAAACGACCAGTACATCCGGGCTGTCATGTCCGAGTTGATCAGCGTCTTCAAGGACATCGCTCAGCTCAACCCGCTCTTCCGCGACCAGATTGCCAACTTTTCCATCTCACAGGGCGCAGGCAACGTCTTTGAAGAGCCCGAAAAGCTCGCCGACTTTGCTGCTGCCATCTCCACCGGCGAGGTAAGCGAGCTGCAGGCGGTCCTCGAGGCATTGGACATCCGCGAGCGTCTTCAGAAGGCGCTGATCGTACTCAAGAAGGAGCTTATGAACGCACAGCTCCAGAGCAAGATCAGCAAGGATGTCGAGTCCAAGATCCAGAAGCGTCAGCGCGAGTACTACCTCATGGAGCAGCTCAAGGGCATCAAGAAGGAGCTCGGTATCGAGAGCGATGGCAAGGACAAGATGGTCGAAAAGTTCCGCGAGAAGGCCGGTGAGCTCAACATGCCCGAGGCCGTCCGCAAGGTCTTTGACGAGGAGCTCAACAAGCTTCAGACCCTCGAGCCTGCTGCCAGCGAGTTCAACGTCACTCGAGGCTACCTCGACTGGCTCACTAGCATTCCCTGGGGTGTCCACTCGCCCGAGAACTACTCGATCTCGAACGCCACTGGCGTCCTCGATGAGGACCACTACGGTCTCTCGGACGTCAAGGACCGCATTCTCGAGTTCCTCGCCGTCGGCAAGCTCAAGGGTACTGTCGAAGGCAAGATCATCTGTCTGGTCGGTCCTCCCGGTGTCGGTAAGACGTCGATCGGCAAGTCGATCGCTCGAGCTGTCGAGCGTCAGTTCTTCCGCTTCAGTGTCGGAGGTCTCAGCGATGTTGCCGAGATCAAGGGTCACCGAAGGACCTACGTCGGAGCCATGCCAGGCAAGGCCATTCAGGCGCTCAAGAAGGTCGGCACCGAGAATCCGCTCATTCTCATTGACGAGGTCGACAAGATTGGACGTGGTCACAATGGCGACCCATCGTCTGCCTTGCTCGAGATGCTAGACCCCGAGCAGAATGGCTCTTTCTTGGACCACTACATGGATGTACCCGTCGACCTCTCGCGTGTTCTCTTTGTTTGCACGGCCAACACCCTCGAGACCATCCCGCAACCATTGCTGGATCGAATGGAGGTCATGGAGGTGTCTTCGTACACTGCCGATGAGAAGCGTCACATTGCACGCGGCTACCTTGCCCCTCAGGCCAAGGAGGCTTCGGGTTTGCAAGATGCCAACATTGAGCTGCCTGACGAGACCATCGACTTCCTCATCAAGCATCACGCTAGGGAGAGCGGTGTACGTGGTCTACGCAAGCTTCTCGAGAAGGTTTACCGCAAGATTGCCTTCGACATCGTCAAGCAGCACGGCGAGTCGGTCTTCCCCGAACCGAAGGAGGGCGAGCTTGCAAGTGCCAAGGCCGAGGCTGCTCCTGCGACAGCAGCTGGTGCGACTGACAGTACGACCCAGTCCGTGACTCCTCCACCCGTTGATGGTCAAGCAGCAGAGAGCGTTGCAACGCCATCGCCATTCACCGAGCCATCGGCTTCCTCGACCGATGCTGCACCCGACAGCCAACCCAAGTCGGACGGCAAGGTGCCTGGCAAGGACGCCGCTCCCGAGGCCCCAGCCAAGGTGACTACCGAGAAGCGCCAGCCCATGGCCGTTCCCAAGGACGTGAAGGTTGTGATTACGATCGACAGCTTGCGCAAGTACCTCGGCCCACCTGTGTACCACAAGGACCGTTTGTACACTAGCGCCATGCCCGCCGGTGTTTCGACCGGTCTCGGCTACCTCGGCAACGGGTCAGGCTCGCTCATGCCTATCGAGACGACCATCATGCCTGGTAAGGGCGGTCTTCAGTTGACGGGTAAGCTCGGCGATGTGATCAAGGAGTCTGCCTCGATTGCGCTCTCCTGGATGAAGACCAACGCGTTCGACCTCGGTATTGTCAAGGACGCCAACGACAACCTGCTTGAGAACAAGGATGTGCACTTGCACATGCCCGAAGGCGCTATCGGCAAGGAAGGTCCCTCTGCAGGTGTGGCCTTCACCGTCTCGCTCACTTCGCTGCTCACCAACCGATCGGTTGCGCCTACACTGGCTATGACTGGTGAAGTGTCGCTCCGCGGCATGGTGCTTCCCGTGGGTGGGCTGAAGGAGAAGCTGCTGGCAGCACACAGGGCGGGCATCACCAAGGTGATTCTGCCCGCTCAGAACCAGCCCAACGTCGAGGCCGACGTGCCCAAGGCGGTGCTGGACGACTTGGAAGTGCACTACGTCAACAACGTATGGAGCGCTCTCAACCACGCATTCGGCGAAGGCCCTTGGACACCAAAGGCAAAGGAGATGGAGGAACTGGAGCGCAAAGAGTCGATCCCTTCGCCCACACCTGCACCCAAGGAGAAAGTTATGGAGAACGACGGTGCCAGCCAGGACCAACCCGTCAACTAGAACCTTTTTGTCTCTGAACCCACAACTGTAGAACACCGCTCACCGCATCTCACATCTTGACTGCAATCGAGGATTTTCAATAATGCATTTGTTATTTTACGGATCCAAGGTTGCCATTACGCCGAGGATTGAAGTTTCAATTGGGAATCCCAGGGCAAGATGTTGCGTGGGTGTTCAAGAGGAATATGCTGTTTTGGAAGGAAATGCGATTAGGAGCGGGGGCAGGTGCACTGCTGATCCTTGGGGACGTTGGCAAAGACGGCGTCGATGTGCTTGCCGCAGCCTCGCCAGGTGGTCTTGCCGCACTTGTCGCCTGCATTTCGCCACGCGGATTTGATCATTTTGTAAGCGTGTCAGTATCTTGCATACGCAAACTGGTAAGAAAGCTTCCGGAACGATGGGAAGGAGATGAGATGCCGTGTAAGCGGGCGCGTGCGGTACCTACAAGTGGCGGCCATGCAAGAGTTGACCATGTTGTCAGAGGTGGTGGTGAAAGTCATTTTTCGTTCGCTAGTTTGAAGTTCGAGCGGTGATGCGGTGGTAGTAAGATGGTGAGGAAGGGGACGTCGTTGAGAGTGTTGCAAGGGACCACCAGTACAGCAGCTGAAATAAGGCTTTTGCTGAGAGTGTCGTTCGACTTCGCTCCTCCCCCTCTACAGGGAGAGAGCACTTGCTGCACCCTGCGCACGACGGAGAGCGAGACCGGCCACTTGAATGGGCGGCAACTTTTTTTTTTTCTTTTTGGGTTTGTGTGGGATTTTTTTTCCCCTCACCTCACAGTTCAAGTCAGGGTTCACGAAAGTAGCCGCTGCTCAGCACCTCGCTTTACTCCATCACCATATCACTTCCACGCATCACGCCACTCATCGGAAAGAAAGCCTTTTGCGACCAGCTACATATCCTCCACCTCCTATTCCCGCAGCCAGCACTTCAAGGAAACAAAGCGAGCTCTCAAGATGGTCGCAAAGACAGCCACCCGCCCGGCATCCGCGTCTACATCTGGATCGGGATCCAACTCCAAAACCACCTCCTCCATCACATCTTCTTCCTCGTCGGCAACAGCATCGAAACCAAGGAAGAGCTCAGCAGCATCACTGGTACAATCGAGTGCCAAAAAGTCGCTCAAAAAGAACAAGAAGAACAACAAGTTCAGAGATAGCGCCAAACGAGAGCTGCTCGACGGACAGACATCCAACCTTTTCACCCCAGCATCAGCGGAGGCGAAAGGTGGAGCAAGCACGGATCCCTTCTCTTACAACCTGCCATCACGAGCAGAAGTCAGGAGGACCAGAAGACAGGTCGATGAGGCGGCGGATGCCCTGGATGCCTTGATGAAGTCATTCTAGCCCCGGACTGTTAAGGCCTCTTACATCATCTTATGGGAGCGTGTGCGGCGATCTAGAACGCAGGCACATCCTTACTTTGCGCTTCGCAGCTATTCACCGCCTCATTCTTCAACACCTGTCACTGCATCATACATATATACCCCAAGCATCTCACCGCCAATCGGTGGCGCCAAGCATTTTCCATCGCATCTGTATCCATATTCGCAACATCGAATTCCATTCTGTTGACCGCTGGTCACAACAATTGTATCCACTCATTTTGCATAGATCCTACTCAGGAAGCCGTCTCCTTCGAGCATGCGTTCAAGGCTGTTGTATGAGCTCGATGAAGCAGTGACTGAGCAAAGAAAAACAAAAAAGTGTTAGCTCGACTCGGGTCACAAAGTGAATTTTTGAAGCCACGGGGGGTTTTTTTTTCGGCAGTCGGAAGGCAGAAAAGGTCGGGCGCGAGAAGAAAGGAAAAAGCCTCTCTGTCTCTGGCTGCAGTGACTTTTGAACGTTCAACCATCACCATCATCATCATTACAATCATCTTTTCGACCATCTCGACGACCGACACAAACATCCTATATCACATCTCTTCTTGCGCTGATAGACGCACACGCTTCTAGCAGACTCAATTCTCATCTGTATCGGTTCCCACTACATAGCACCCTTTCCTTCACGATGGTTGTTCGACTTCGTCTGAGCCGCAAAGGCACCCGCAACAACCCTTTCTACCACGTTGTTGCCATCAACGACTCCAAGCCACGAGATGCTCGACCCATTGAAAAACTGGGAGAGTACGATCCCATCCCGCGTCTTGCGCCTACCTCCGGTCGGTTGCCTACCCCTTTCGTTGGCGGATCTCAAACTTCCACATCAACAGCATCAGGGACAGCAGCCGCGACAGCAGTGCCGGGTCATGGTGGAGTCATGACTTCCGGATTGACACCGCTAGAACAACAGCAAAAATTGCAAAAACGTCTAGAGTGGAACGAAACCAGAATCAAACATTGGCTCAAGTTGGGCGCTCAACCCAGTAAGCCCGTTGCGAGGCTGTTGGATAGGGTAAGTTTGCATACAATCCATCTTGTTCCACCAACGATCTAGGCAGAAGGAAAGGACGAAGATTCGTATGCTGACAATCGTTATGTTTCACATTGTTTGCGAAAATCCCAGGCGGGTCTCGTACCCCCAGGAGTTCACTACAAGGGAATCTACCGTCCTCCCCCCACATCCCAACTCACCACTCCTTCATCAGAGCCAAAAGACAACTCTTCATCCCAGTAATCCCAAGAACCCCATTCCTCACCTCACCAACACATCTTGTACCGGTTTAGTCTCTCGGAAATTCCATCTTTACGCATTTCCTTTCTAACCCCTCACGCAGTACCCATCCAACCTCTGCATAGCTTTTCAAGATTCCAAACCTCAACACAGTGCTAAGCAAAGATCGAGATGTTCCATCCACCACCGTCTCCCGTTTCTCAAAATGAGAGAGCAAATCACATCATATTCAGACAGAATTCAACCACAATCAGAAGACGAAACCAAAACCACACATATGAGATTCAACCGTACCGAAGGGGTATTTACATCGACCAATGCTACGAAACAAAACGAAAAAAACAGTGAAAAGATCGTGTCGAAACGGCACAAGCTAAAAAAGGAAACAAAACAACGAGGGTATGAAGTATGAATTTTGCGAGGCCGTCCAATCATGACGGTCTGCCAAGCTCGAGACTGTGCGGAGACGAGCTGAACCTTGTCTCCCACACGGCTAAAATGATTTGCAAACCGGCGAAAAAAAAGGGAGGCAAGTCGTTTCAATCGCGACTCTCGTTGTTGAGGATGCGCAGGATGTTGATGAAGAGGTTGACAATGTCGAGGTACAGCGACAAGTTTGCCAAGACCCATTCCTCGGCGCTGAGCCTCCTCTGGATGAGCCAGGTGTCGTAGACAATGTACAGGCTGAAGATGACACATCCGGCGCCGGCCATGACCAAGTCGAAAGTCTGGTTGTAGGGCATAAAGATTCCGACGAATCCGACGCCTACTAGCACCAAGAGGGCTCCGAAGAGCCATCCACCGAGGGAGCTGAAGTCCCACTTGGACTGAAGCGTGAAGATGGTCAAACCGAAGAAGGTGAAGGCGGTGATAACCATGGCTTGGAGGACGACTTTCTGGTCGACGTAGGTGATGACGGTTCCGAGGGAGATCGATTCGAGGATGGTGAAGAGAGAGAGTAGGAGGATGTTTGTGGGGTGCGAGTGTCGCTTCCAGTACAAGAAGCCCATGGTGACAAGGCTGCCGACGAGGGGTACGATAAAGGCCCATTGGTGCTGTTGGACCCAGGAGGCGACTCCTTGGGTGGACATGATGGCGGCGACGACGGTGGTGCCGAGGATCTGGGCAAAGAGGACGCTGTAGACTTTCCTCAGGAACATGGCTCGAATCTCGGGAGACGACTGCTCGACCGTCACACCAAACTTGAAGTCGTCGGGATCGCCTTCCTCCTCGGCATTACGAGGGGTGATGCTAGCAGCGCCGTACGAAGGGGCAGGAGTGTCATGCTGTGGTACGGGCGCGTAGCCGGGTGGCGCTGCAGAATAGTTGCTCGACATGGCGTAGACGAGATACGTTGCTGTCGTTGTTGATGATGATGCGGATGGTGGAAGGAACGAAAGATGACACGGTGTCAGAAGTGGCTGTACTGTACAGTACAGTAGCAGCGGATGAAATTGGCTGAGCACGTTGGCTGCGAAAGTGGAGAAATGTGGATTGAAGCGGCGGCGCCTCACTTCGCATTTTTTTTTTTTTTTTGTTTTTTTTTGTTTTTTTTGTTTTTTTTTTTTTTTTTGAGCTGAGCAACCCTTGTGAGCGCACAGCCCACTTTCTTTTTCTGGAAGCAAAGCGCGGCTCGAAGGATCCAGAAATCAAAATGATGACCGGACCCTTCGCTCGCTTCTTTTCCTCAACTTCATTTCATTTTTCAGATGACACGGCCATGTGGATTGATTCTTGGTGTGAATACATTTCTGCTTGACAAAATAGCTTTCCGTCCACACCGATCCAGAGAGAGAGAGAGAGAGAGAGAGGAAGGAAAGCTGTACCCGGGAGAGAGAGAGAGAGATGGCGAAGTAGAATTGTTCGTTCTGATTTTCGTTTCGTGAGGTTGTTGTGTGTAGGTTCCTCCTCGATCAACAAGAGATGTCACGTCAACGCAACAAGGTTTGGCTGGAAGAGAAGAGGTAGAAGGAGCCAGAACGGCTCAGTTGTAGACGCTCTTGAACTTGGCAATGGGAGGGCGGGGCAGCAGACCACCGTGCGACTTGACGCCGTTGATACGGTGGTAGGCGTTGAGGTTCTTGTGCAGGGTGAACTGGAAGACGGAGCTTCCGCCCTCACGAGCAACGATAACACTGGACCAGAGGAAGAAGCTCCACATTCGGTACATGTGATCGCCGTACTTGGCGATGACCTTGTCCTTGTTGGATTCCCAGTTCTGGGCCCATCGCAGAATGGTAGCCGAGTAGTGGACACCGGCAACGTCGACGGATCGGACCTCGAAACCGGCCTTTTCGAGGTGCGAGACGACCCAACCGAGCGAGCACGAGGCATCGGCACCGGGGAAGACGTACTTGTTCATGAAGAGACCCCAATTGAGGTCGTGGAACTGCCAGGCGGGGCGCAGACCAGCAACCTGGAAAACAAAGACACCATCGTCATCGAGCAGGTTGTAGACGTCCGAGAGGAACTTGTCGTAGTGGCGGATACCGACGTGCTCGGCCATCTCGAGCGAGATGATCTTGGTGTAGTGACCGGGCTGCACGGGGATGTCACGGTAGTCGAGGTTGAGGATGCGCGCCTGGCTCGAGTCGATGCCGTTCTTCTTGAGGCGGTCGTTACCAAATCGAGTCTGGGTCTTTGCCAGAGTGACACCGGTCACGTCGCAACCGTAGTTGACAGCGGCAAAAGTGGCAAAAGTACCCCAACCACAGCCAATGTCGAGCACGCGGTCCTCCTTCTGCAGGTCGAGCTTGGAGCAGACCAAGTTGAGCTTGTTGTCCTGGAGCTCCTCGAGCGTCTCGGCCTTGTTGGGGTCGGAAATGATACCGGAAGTGTAGATCATCTGGGGGCCGAGGAACCAAGCGTAGAAGTCGTCACCACGGTCGTAGTTGTCCTGAATCTGGGTCTGGTCCTGCTTGGCGGTGTGCATGAGAACGTCGGGGATCAAGTTGAAGAGAACGTACTCGAAGAGAGGCCAGGTGAACTGCATCGAGCACCAGTCCCATCGGTACTCGAGAAGCTCGTTGAGGGGCATGTTGATCTCGATCTTGGCGGCAAAGTAGGCATCGTGGAAAGTCTGGTAAGGGATCTTTTTGTCACCGTGGTACTTTTTGCGAAGCTCGGGGTCCTTGATGTCCATGTAGAACTCAAGAGGCTTGCCAGGGAGAGTCACCTTCTCGTTGATGCGGGGACCGTAGGTGGACATGACGGTCCAGTAGGCGATGGCAACGGGAGCACCAAAGATGGCGCAGAGGACAAAGTAGCTGAACCATCCGAACCACTGTGGGTTGACAAAGGGGATGATACGGAGCACAACAGCAGGAGTGAAGAGGATGAGGAGAGCAAGGTGAATGTTGTTGAACGAGCCGTTGCCCTCAGCGGGGAGAGGGGCATTGGCGATGGCAGCGTAGTTGGTAAGCTTGACCTTGCCTCCGGGAGCGTACTTGACGTCAGCAGAGCCGTTGACACCGTTAGCACCGTTGAGCTTGAGGCTGGAGCCATTGACACCGTTGGTGCCGTTGAGCTTGAGGCTCGAGCCGTTGGTCGCCGGAGCAGACTCGGTAACAGGAACGGCAGCAGCGCCAGCAGGAGCCGTGTCGATCACGTGCGAGGACGAGTTGGAAGCAGGGACGTCATGGGGAAGGTCGACGGGCTCGGTGACACCGTGCGAGTCGAAGGAGAGGTTCTTGGTGAGGCGCTCGTAAGCTTCCTGAGCCTGGTCCGTCATCTTGACGACGAAAAATTGGGCTTAGGGGTTGGAGAGATGGAGGGAGAGGAAGGAAGACGGCGACGGGGTGAAAGAAGGGCGTTGGTCACACTCGACAAGGGTGGCTCAATCAACGAATAGGAAAAAGCTTGACATTTTGTCCGAGGAACAGGGGCACACTGCCACCAAAAGCAGAAGAAGAAGGAAAAAAAGGGATGCGGAGCTAAAGCGAGGGATGGATGATGCTGCATCAAAAAAAAACGGCTCTTGAGAAGAAACGAGGACGAGATGGCCGTGCGTGCTTGCAGAGAGATAGTGCGCCACGAGCGGCGGTCACTTTTGACAGCGATCATGGAAAGACTAAGCAAGCGCTTGGCACATTGGCAGCGAGGCGAATAAGCAGTTGCAAAGTGAAGGTGCTGACAGCAAGCAAGCAAGCAAGCAAGCACTAAGAAGAAGAAGAAGAAAGTTGCTTGCTGCAGCACTGCTCCCGTGCCGCCGAGGCACACAAAAAGTTGCACTGAAACTGAAGCAGTAAGCAGCATGAGCAGCAGCAATGCACAACAACAAGAAAGGCGCCCGCGCGCGCGGCAACAAGGACGCGAGCTCAAGCAAAGAAAGGAAGAAACACACACATACACGCACACTCTACTAGATTTTCAAGCGGAGAGCCTGCCTACTGTACTGTACATCCAAACGACGGCTCTTCGGGCGAACAACCTTGGTCTGCTGTGTATGAATGGCGCCAACATCTCTGGATGCAGAGCATATCACCGAAATGAAGTAGCGCGCAAACTGCAGTGAGGACATCATCATCAACCAACTCAACCTTGAATCAGTGATTGTCTTTGTCGCTAGAGTCATATGAGCGTTTCGGTTTCTATTTCAGCTCGCTCACGGCAAAGGATAAGAGGCAGGATTCGATCAGTCAGGTGAGGCACAGTACAGTACAGACTTTGGTCCTGGAGCTCCGCATCCTCATCTGTGTGATGCGGGCGATACGCCTCCGAGACAAACAGCGCCGGCCAATCGATCAGCTTGGTGCCTCGTCTGAATGAATTTGATATCACTCAGAGTCTAACAATTGGAAAAAAAGGTCGAAATCGGGATGACTCAATCGCGATAAGCTCAGTTGGCACATGTCGCGCGAAAAGATGGGTAGTCCACCGGAAGCGCGGACCGGACATGCAGCGTACAACGACTGGACCGAAGCTTCGGCGAAATGGGTCGCCTTCCAACTCTCCATCGCCTCCCCCGCGGGCGCAAAAAAAGTTACACAACCGCCCAACTCTACCCACTTTCTCAGACCTGTACAACCGCAGCCATAGTTAACTACTCTCATCCCAAGTCAAGTCAAGTCAAGTCAAGTCAACCCAGCTAGTTCTAGAGAAAGCCAAATGTCGATTTGTTCAAGTCGACCTCGAAGACAAAAAAAAAAAAAAAAAGAGGTGGGGACCCATCATCTTATTAGTAGTGCGTCACTTTGAACATCACCTTGCTGGGTCTCGAAGCGAACCCCCAATCGGCACACATATTGGGTTCTTGAGAGGTCGCCAAGAAGTTGTACGCCCACTGCGTAACTCTATCATTAGCTACTATCTGGCTCAAGGTTGCATCTGCCGTGAAGAGATGCGTAGGTGTGTCAGACGGTGTGTTGAGCACAGTAGAAGACCTTGTCAGCTAGGAACTGAGATTCGATTCGGACATGCAATCTTTGTAGACACTTGACGACTAAATGGAGGGTCGTGTGCCTAGCGTCATGTCGAGAAGACCGGAGGGCTGGCTGCTGGTGGCGAGTTGATTCTGCCCCACGTTCATTCCCCACCAAAAGAAACAAAAAAAAAAGGAGAGTCCTTCGCATTTTCCCCTTTCCCCCGCGCTGCTCCTGTGCCCCGCTCAAACACACGCCGCTGGCTTCTTCCTCCGTAACCGGTCCGCTCTCCATATAAGTTCAACTCGTTGTGAACCCATCTCCCTTCTAGCAACCTCGTCTTCGACTCCTATCTTTGCTCCCCACCTCATCGTTTCCCGAGAACACGGTACACACCGACAACACATATCGCCAAACATGTCCAAGCCCCAGGTTCTGATTTGTGGCACCATCGTCCACGCTCACGACGAGCTCAAGAGCGATCTTGGTTCCGTTGCAGAGATCCTCGTAAGTAGAGCTGGTCGCACTGTATAGCTTCACCATGTTCCAATCGTGCTGACTCGTATCTGGGGTTTTTTTTTTTTTTTTTTTTTTTTGGCTGCTTGTAGCATCTCGACACGCCATCAAGAGCCGAGTTCTTCCAGGCCTGCTCCTCCGGTGGCAAGTACGCCAACATTGTTGCCATCTACCGTCACAACGACTCTGCCGATAAGATCGGTGTCTTTGACGCTGAACTCGTCAACCAGCTCCCCGCTTCGCTCAAGTCGATCTGCCACAACGGTGCCGGATACGACCAGATCGACGTCCACGCTGCCAAGGCACGAGGCATCACCGTCTCTCACACCCCTTCCGCCGTTGACGATGCCACTGCCGACACTGCCATGTTCCTCGTCCTCTCGAGCTTGCGCCAGTACTACCGTGCTGAGATCAACGCTCGTTCGGGCAAGTGGAAATCTGGCTTGAAGCCCGCTCACGATCCCGAGGGAAAGACTCTCGGCATTATCGGTATGGGAGGTATCGGTTCCGCCCTCGCCAAGCGCGCCGCCGCATTCGACATGAAGATCATCTACTACAACCGTAACCCCAACCCCAACGCAGACGCCTCTTACACCTACGTCAAATCTCAAGAGCAACTCCTCGCCCAATCCGACGTCGTCTCGCTCAACCTCCCCCTCAACAAGAACACCGAAAAGAGCTTTGGCAAGACCCAGTTCGATCAGATGAAGGACGGTGCCATCCTCGTCAACACCGCCCGTGGTGGCGTAGTCGACGAAGAGGCCCTCATCGAAGCCCTCACCTCCGGAAAGCTCAGCAGCGCCGGATTGGACGTCTACCCAGCAGAACCCAAGATCGACCAACGTCTCGTCAAGATGGACAACTGCATCCTCCTCCCCCACATGGGCACAGAGACCATCGAGACACAGAAGAAGATGGAGGTCCAAGTCTTCGGTTCCATCAAGACCGCCCTCGAGACCGGAAAGCCAAGCTACATTGTCAAGGAGCACAAGTGACTCGTCTCCTTTCCTCTCACCTCTAAAATGACAAGTCTCAATTTTTGACGATGGTTTTTGCTTTTTAATGCTCGTTTCAATATACACTCTTCAGCCAGTTCCATCTAGTGTCAAGGTCGTATCGAGATGTGTGTGATTGCATTGCGCGAGATAGGCTCGTCTAGTTCTCCTTGTCTTCGCCATCCAGCAGCAGAGACTGGGGACCGGTGGCACCTACATGGACAGCAGACGTGCGAGGCTTAAACCCGAACCCACCAGCTGTCGGGCCCCTAGCTGCTCCCTTTGAAGGCCTACTGGTCGCCACAATACCACTTTTCAAGCCCACGCCGCTAGATGACACCTTAACCGCGGTACTGGGTGTCATCAGAGCGCTGTTCCCAGCTCTAACGGCTACACTTGTCACCCTTGGCGTAGCAAGTTGCGACCCTCGAGCAGAGCCAGTTGAAGTCACACTGATCCGACTCATACTCGCGCGTGGGACCAGAGTCCTCCGGCCCATCCCAGCGGTGGGCGTTTCACCCACATCGCCGGTACCCTCATCGAGCTTATGCGGCTGAGAGGCGCTTTTACGCATCGCACCCGTGGGCGTTGCGTCGACTGTGGAAGCTGTTCGGGAGGTGGCGGCACGTGGCGTGGGTGTGGCGATGGAGGCGGATCGGACCGTCGGTGCTCGAGCACTTGGCGTGCGTGTGGATAGAGCGGATGATGAAACGGTGGGACGAGCGGGGACTCCAGTGGTGCTGCTAGAGGTTAATGAAGCACGCGGTCGCGGAATGGATCCTATGGCGCCTGAGCTGGATGCAGCAATGGCGGAGGTGGAAGCGCGGGATGTGGGGAGCACGCCATTGGTGCGACCAGTCAACGATGCTCTCGGCTTTGGGATGGTCCTGGTTGCAGCTGTAGGCGTCTTCATAGGCGAAGCAGCAGCTGGAGCTGATGTAGTTCTGCTCCGTCCAGGAGTGGCAGGAGCCAGCGAAGGAAGTGCCGGAATCGGGTGCGCTTGGACGATAGCTGCAGCAGCAAGAGATTCACGACGACGTGCTGGGCCAGAAACAGGAGGACGGGAGCTGGTGAATGTGCTTTTGCGTCGACTTCTCATTGGGGTCTTGAGCTCGGTAGCTGGGTCAGCGGTGCCCGGATGAGCCTCTGAAGAAGAAGCGCGAGGAGTGGATGTGGGCATAGCAAGGGAGGAGAGACCGGCGGAAGCGCTACCCGAACGAGACAGGGCTGGCTCTGGCTTGGCTGCCGCGATCGCCGAAGTACGTGGTTTGAGCAATCTCGACCCAGCCGTCGGAGTCACAAGCGACGGACGAGGAGCCAAACGAGAAACCGGCTTTGTCACCGTCGACGAGCCAGCAGAAGGACGAGTGACAGTCGATGTTGCAGCTCTAGCAGATGCGATTTGCCTGCTCAGCGTCTTGTCCACAACCTGTCTACCAAGCTGTGCCTTGCGAGCGGCCTCTGCGGCCCATTTCTGCATCTTTGCCGCGTCGCGTTCGAAATCTTCCTCTTCTTCCTCTTCGTCATCATCGTCGCTGCTACCTCTCCTGGCAGTATTCTTTTCCATATCCGGCTGTGCTTTGTCACTGTCCTTTTTTGGTGGATGCGAGCCGGAGATACTAAACGAGTTGTTGCCGAAGAGCAACGATGCCTCTCCACTTTCGTCCATGAGGTTTCCACCAATCATACTCGAGTTACCCATAAAGCTTCCGGTCAGATTCAGCTCGATGGTGTCGTCCCCTGCTGCGTTCTTTACAACCCGCCCGACACCCAGGCCTCTGAGACCCAGTGCATTGCCTCGCCTGCCTGGAGTACTAGGCTTAATTTCAGCCACACCTTCTTCCGGCACCATACTACACCGCGGCTTGGCCTTGTAGCCCGTGAACTTGGCAGGCGAGCTTCGTCGCGTCGAAGCGGAGGCCACGTTGGAGGCGATGCGAGCTTTGGCACGAGACAGGTCGAAGCTGTCATCGATGGTCACATCGGCAGCGGTGTTAGCAGCTGCGGCGAGAAAAGATGCGTCTTGGTTGAAGAGGAGTTCCTGCGTTCCTGTTGTGTCGAGCGTCAAGCTTAGATCCGAGAGTCGGGCACTAGGGCTGGATGAGGAAGCCAGCATGGAAGGGCGCATCCGAGGTGGCCTGCTTCCTACAGAAGCTGAAGCAGGGGCTGGCGACAGAGGCGTCGAAGCATTCTTTGTCTCACCCTGCGAAAGTAGCAGTCCTCTTCCAGGAGAGGACGAGCTTAGCACAACGGGCCGACGCAAGGGCGAGTCGCGGCTGTAGTGTCGAGAGGCGGCAGAGTCGGAAGATGCGACTTTGGAGGGAGAGTTGGTGGGCGAGCTGGACGATTTGCGGAAGAGCGACAGTGCGGTCGGAGCAGCTTCGCGTGCGACCTGCTTTGAAGGTGAAGAGAGGATGTTGTTGTTGCTGCTACCGCTGGATGCTTTCCGCGGCGATTTGGATGGTGATGTTGGTGGGGGCATCTTGATCGAGTCAAACATGGCCGCTAGTGCAGCTTTCTCTGGCGACATTGGCTTTGCTTCGGGCAGAGTGTGGGCTTTGCGGGCTGGTGACTGGAGCATTGCGCTGGCGGATGATGTCGGCTCTTCGAGCTTGATAGCCTCTTCTGGCGTCGCGGAAGCGATACTGGCGAGCACAGAAGCATCGGATGGGCCGATAGCTGCTTTTTCTGCCGGAGCAGGAAGTTCCATCAGAGACCCGTCGGGGCTGTCCGGAAGCGGCACGTCCACCGCATCGACCGCTGAGCTACCGAACATCGATGGCATGAGCAGCACTTGTTCGCTATCGTCCATCATCGTTCGTGATCAAATGGGACGTGCTATGACTATGGTGTAGTGTCAAGTGCCAAAAGGCAACCGCTTGCGGCATTATGCAAGTCAAGCTGTAGAAAACATCCGAACTAGAGTCCAACACTGCGCGAGCGCAGCCCTTCGCGAGTGCTCACACGTGATTCTGTCCATTTTTTCCACGAAAATCTAGCCGATTCAATTGTTCAGCCCGATTTGAAGTTTTCGGATTAGCCGAGGTCGAAAGTGGAGGCCAAGTGCGGAGAAAAGCGCAGCAGCAGCAGCAGCAGCAGCAGCAGCGGACCCTGGGCTTACGCATCGTATCGCTGAGCATCCTTGATGTAGGCTATCCCCTAGCTCCTTCAGGCAGCGAAGCCACCAAGCTCTGCATCGTTCACCACCACCATCATCGGCAGATCAGCTTTTCGAACGTGATGCCGTACTCACATCGCTAATCTCACCATGTGCGGACGCTTCGCCAACGCACAATCCATCCCGCAATACCGCGCAGCGGTCCGTGACGCGCTCCCAGATCATCGTCCACCCACCCCGGCACCCGACGCAGATGACTATACCCCTTCCCACAATGTGGCTCCCCAAACACGCTGCCCTGTCGTCCGTCGAGAGCTCTCCTGGGAGCGTGAGCGCCGCCTCAAATCCGTTCAGCATCCGACCAAGGATGACCTCAAGCACCAGCTCATCATCCAGACCATGAAGTGGGGTCTCGTCCCACGTTTCCACAAGAAGCCACCCAGCTACGGAGAAGCATACAAGACGATCAATGCGCGCGATGATACAATTCTGTCGCCGCAGCGGTCCATGTGGCACTCTTTGCTGCCGGCTCAGCGCTGTGTAGTGTTTGTTCAGGGCTTCTACGAATGGCAGAAGCGGGGCGATGGCGACAAGTTGGAGCGCATTCCTCACTTTGTCGGCATGACAGAGCCCGGACAAGGGAGACAAGACAAGTCCGGACACGGGAAGCGACTCATGCCCCTTGCTGGCCTCTGGGAGCGCGTCCGATTCGAAGGCGAGAACAAGCCGCTCTACTCATTCACCATCGTCACCACCGCCAGCAACAGCCAACTAGGATTCCTGCACGATCGAATGCCTGTCATCTTGCCTAATGAACAAGCGATCTCCACCTGGCTAGGCTTGGACGCAAGGCCGAAATCTGAGAATGAGGTCAAGAAGGGAGATGACGTCGATGACACATGGAGTTTTGAAGTTGCCAAACTGCTTCGACCACTACAGAGCGAGTTGGAGTGCTACAAGGTTCCTAAGGAGGTTGGAAAGGTCGGCAATAGCCACCCGAGCTTCATCTTGCCGATAGAAGAGCGTAAGGATGGTCTCAAGGCCTTCTTCGCCAAGCAGAACCAGTCCAAGCCTACCACCACTACAGAGTCGAAAAGTGCATCAGTCGACACCTCGGACAATGTAAAGCAAGAACCAGAACATATCTCCGAAGACAGCGACTCGCTCATGCCAAGCTCATCAGAAGATACGCAGGTACTCCTAGCAGCTCAGCAAGTGGAGAAGGAAGCAGCGCTATCGGAAGCTGCGGCTCGAGCTGAACAGGAAGAGGCAGATCGAAAGATGGCAGAGCAAATGCAGCGAGAGTTTGAAGACGAACAGACCCATCGTGGGCAACAGCAAGGGGCAGAAATGAGCCGGAGCGAGTCGATCGTCAACATTGGTGAGAGCTCAAGTTCAGAACTGACACAAAGCTCGAGTGATGACATCAAAACGCAGGAGGAGGACGAAGTTGAAGGGGACGAAGTTGGCGATGGATTTGCTGTGCCTGAAGAGCCAGATGTGCACATTGACGAGGCGGACTCCCCAACCGAGGGTAGAAAACGATCCACATCAGCATCCAGCAATCCCTCATCAAAGCGCCCTCGCACTTCCTCCTCCCCACTCTCCGACTCCACCCAAAGCAGAGATGCAAACCCTACCCACTCCCCATCATCCCGATTCTCACCCGACCCATACAACCCACCACTCTCGCCACCCCGTCCAAAAGGCGGCTACAGCCGCCACCTCTCCCCCTCCTCCGGCGGCGGCATCCACGTCAACCCACCTCGTGGCAAGAATAGGGGCAAACCCCGCTCCGAACCTTTCCCACAAGCTCCACCGCATACCTGGAAGAGCCCTCCCAAAACAGAGAAAGGACCGATGGATGAGATGCTCGAAAAGCAGCGGAGGCGAGCAGAGCAGTTGCAAACGGAAGAGGGAAGGTCATGGAGAGATCTAAGCCCTACTAGGGATTTAGGAGAACAGGGGGAGAGGTCTGGTGAGAACTCCAAACTAAGACCAGAACGTTCACCAACAGGAAAAAAATCCACATCAAACGAAAAACCCACCAAACGCACGACAAAAGCAGACATCCGATCCTTCTTCTCTCCGCAGAAGAAACATCCTTCAAACTGATTCCTTTGTATGATAATCTTGGCACCTTTTTAAAATCTTTCCTTCATCCAACGATCGTGCAGAGTACAAAACAAAATCAACCGGACCCCCCAGCACCACTTCCACCCTGACCCTGATTAGGTCTCTTGATGGCAATGGGTGCTCCGGCAGCTCTCAACTTCTTTGAAGCTTCGGATGTGTTAGCGCCTGAGGTAGGTTGGTTTAGACCTTGGGTGGAGAGTTTTCGTTTTGCGCCTGCGGTGGTGGTGGTGGTGGTGGTGGGTGCAGGTGCGTTGGTAGGGGTGGTGGCGCCTCCACGTCCGCGTGTGGTAGCGGCGCCGCGGGGCGCTCCTCTTCCTGCTGCTGCTCCACGAATCGACGCTATGGTTGTTGGAGCTGTCGTTGGTGCTCCTGTTGTATTTGCCGGTCCGGTAGGGATAGGCCTTGCAATGGGTCTAGCATTCCCACGTCCACCTTGGGCAGCACCTCGACCAAACACCCCCGGTCGAATAGGCAACGCACTGCCCCTGACACTCGCACCAGTCGGCCCGCTCGGCAACGTCGCACTCGCCTCCTCCCCCTTCAACGCCGCAATCTCGGCGGTGAGCTTGGCAATCTTGTTATCCTTCTGCTTGATCATGAGCGTATTTCGAAGATTCGCCTCGTTCTTTCCGGCCTCGAAGCGGGATTTTGCATTCTCGTCGTATTGGGCTTTGAGTTCGGCTTCGCGTGCCGAAACGGCGGCTGAGATGGCTTCCTGTACGGCGGTCTCGCGTTCGTCTTCGAGGGCTTTCAGGCGTGCTTGGACTTGCGATTCCACGTCACCGTCAGCAGCTACAGCGGCAGTCGGAGGGGAAGTGGCATACTTGGCTTCCAGAGATGCCTGCAGTCGACGCAGCTCCTCAGCATGTTCAGCCTTGAGCGCTGCAACATCGGCCGTCTCAGCAGAAGCAAGCTGCGCCTCGAGCTCCCGAATCCTAGTCTCGGCAGCTTCGAGCTTGGCCTCGAGCTCAGCAACGCGTGCACGCAGAGTCTCGACCTCCGAATCAGCACCAGCCAAAGTGTTTCCACCTGCAAGTCGCTCCTGAACAGCCCTCTCGATCGCTTCAGCGTTGTTCTCGGCAAACTCCCTCTTGAGCTGGGCAATGGTCTCGTCGCGTTCCTTGACCTCGGCTTCGGCAGCACGCTGGTTCTTGAGGAATTCGCGACCCTTGGCGAGATGCTTGTCGCGGGCTGCTGCCACTTGCTCCTTTTCGGCTTCGAGTTTCGCTTTGATCTCGTCGAATTGCTTTTGTGCTTCGGCGACGGCTGCCTCGATGGCCGCTTGCTGATCGGCAGACGAGGATGCGGCTGGCATAGAGTCGTCGGTGTCAGCAGCAGGAGCTGGAGCACTTTCTACCTCAGAAGCACTTCCAGCAGCCGTAGCCTGTGCCTGCTCTAGCTGTTGCTTGAGCGCATCCCTCTCCAAAGTCAGCTGAGCAAGATTGGCCTCATGAGTGGCAATCGCCTCCTGGTACTTGGCAGCATCCTCGTCCTTCTCCTTCTGCAGTGCGGTCAGCTTCTCCTGAGCCTCAGCAACCGCCTTTCGCTCCGCCGCAATCCTGGTTCGTACCTGCTCCCTTAGCTTCTCAAAGTGCGACTTTGAAGTGGCAGCCTCAGCTTTGGCAGCTTCCGTTGCCTTCTCGCTCTCCTGCAGCTTGGTCTGGAACTCCTCGATCTTTTGCTGAGACTCGGCACGCTGCTGCTCCACCTTCTGCATCTCTTCGCTGATGCCGTGCGTCTGGAGGAGCGACTGCGCGCGGGTCTGCCATCGCTTGCTGTCCTCGCGCAGCACGTTGAGTTCGGCTTGGGACGCCTCGAGGTCGATCTGAGCATTGCGAAGCTGCTCTCGAACAGGCTCGAGCTCGGTATTGGCCGCCTTGAGCTCGGCTTCCAGCTGGGCGATGCGAGCGTCAGCCCGGCTGGCAATCTCTTGCAGCGTGTTGTGGTTCTCACGCAGCTCGTTGAGTTGGTTGATCTTTTCAAGCAGCTCGGTGTGCTGTGTGACGCTGCTGGCCGAAGAAGCGTTCTTGGTCCGTTCCGTGTCGAGCTCGGAGCGAGTATCGGCGAGAGTCTTGTTGACGTGCTCGAGAGTCTGCTTGAGGCGCGAAGTCTCTTGCTTGTTGATCTCCATCTGCAAGTCGACAATTTCCTTCTCGCGGCGAAGGAATTTGACGACTTCGTGCATCTCTTCGACACGACGCTTCATGAGCGAGTGTGCCAGATCCGTGCCCGCAGTGCTTGTCTCTTCCTTCTTGATTTCGACGGGCAGCGATGTTTCAGTCGCAGAAGGCTCGGCGGTGGCGCTTTCGCCCTCGGCAGGTGCCGCAGGCGCTTCGCTTGTTGCTGCTGCAGGCTCAGCCTCACCTCCAGCCGCTGCTTCCGCGGCCGGAACAGTAGCATCTGCGGAAGTAGCCGGTGCCGCTTCGCTCGATTGCGGCAAGGCGCTGCTGGCTTGCTCGATTTCCATATCCACGTCCACCGAGGGCAAGGGCGCTGCGGCAGCCTGACGAATCTGGTTGGCCTGCGCGTTGATCGTCTCCAAATGAGTGTGGAGGATCTGATTCTGAGTCGTGAGGTCATCGATCCTGCGCTGCAAGTCAGTCTTCTCGCGCTCCAGTGCCTGGCGCACAGCATCCCAGCTAGCCTTCTCGCGACCCCACTCGGCCTCAGCCAAGTCTTTGGAGCTACGCAGCGAGCCAGCCTCCTGTCGAGCCTTGTTGAGCTGCTCGCGTGCCTCGGCAAGGTCGGTGGTGAGTGTTTCGACGTTCTTGGTGATCTCGTCGAGCTTCTGCTGAGCCTCCTTGGCAGCCTGGACGTGCTTGCGGATCTCACCCTTGACATCCTCCTGTTCAGCACGAGCTCGCTCCTCGACAGAGCCAATCTCGGTGATGGCGTCCTCCAGCGACCTCTTCTCGGCTTGGAAAGCAGAACGCTCAGTGTTGAGCTGTGTCTGCAACTCCTGCAGCTGCGTCTGGACAGCAGAAAGCTGAGACGAAGCGCTCGTCAGCTGCTGCTGCAAACCATCGATCTCTGCCACCTTGGCCGCAAGCTCAGAAGAGGTGGCACTCTTGAGCTGCTCGTGCTCTTGCGTCAGAGCAGACAAGGCAGCATCCTTCTCGGCAACAGCGGCAGTAGCCTTCTCGACCTCGAGCTTGCTCTTGCGCACCTCGAGCTGAGCCGCCGCTCGTCCCGCCTTGAGGTCTGCCAGCTCGATCTCAAGCTGCTCTTCCCTGGAAAGCTCAACGTCGGCTTGGGCGCGGAATGAGACAGGATCACGTGCAAGCTGGTCACGACGCTCGTAGATGCCAAGCTTCTCCTTGGTCGACTCGAGCTGCCTCGTCAAATCTTCCACACGAAGCTGCGTGTGGTCTGCACTGGTGCGAGCAATGGCAAGCGCTTCTCGAGCATTGCTGAGCTCGGAGCTGGAAAGGTTGATGCGACTTTGCAAGTCCTTGGTCTCGATCTCGCGACGGAGGCTGAGCTGACGGTACAGATCCTGCTCGGCAGCAAGACGGCTACGAAGGTCCTCGTTGATCTCGTCGAGCCTCTTGACGTCTTGTTCGAGACGAGATTTGACGTCACGTCCGCGCTGCTCAAGCTCGGCCTGCATCGACTGTGTGGTGCGGACGAGCTCCTGCAGGTTGTTGCGTTCGACCTGCATGGCGTGGTTCTCCTCGAGCAGCTTGGACTCGGACGACTTCCAGATGTCCTTTTCGGCTTGCAGGCTCGACACTTGTGTACGCAACTGCTCCAAACTGGATCGGGTCTGAATGAGTTGCTCCTCGAAAGTCTGCGCTTCCACCTCCTTGCGGGCTAGGCCCTCCTGCAGGCGGGATGCCCTCTTCGAAAGCTCATCCAGGTCAGCCTTGGTGAGCTCGTAGGTCCTTTGAAGGTTGGTGTACTTGTCGTCAGCGGCTTGGCGAAGGGCCTGTTCGCGGGCTGAAGTGACCGTAGTCTTGCTCATCTCGACCTGAAGCGATCGAAGTTCCTCGCGGTACCGGGCGATCTCAGCATCGGTGTCGGTCTTGAGACGTTCGTGTCGTGATCGCAGAGCTTCGTACTCAGCAAGCGGAAGACCAGATCCAGCGACGGGCGCCGCGGCGCTGGAGGCAGCTGCATCCTCGCCTGCTTTGGTCTCGACACTGCGTCCGCCGGTGGCACAAAGCTGACGGAAGAGATCACGCTCCTTGCTGACCTCTTCAACCTTGTAGCGCTCCTGACGGACCTCGTCCTCCAGTCGCACGATGAGGTCGCGTGCTTCGTTGACAGCATCATCCTCGTCTTCGGCGAGACGCGCCTTGGAGTTGCGCTCTTCCTCCTCCATCTTGGCACCCAGCTGTCGCGTCACCTGGAGCAATCGCGCGTTCTGGCTGCACAACTCCGTAAGCGATCGGAAGGTCACAAGCTCATTGGTGATGACAGCTTGCGTGTCGGATTCGGGCAAGCTCTCGGGAAGAGGGGCAATGGCATCGAGCTCAGCGAGGAAGGTGCCATCATCCTCAAGGCGAGCGACAGCGTCGGGGTCATCGCGCAAGATGATCTCTTTCGTCAACTCGCGCACCTGACGGCCAAAGTCGGCCAGCTGCTGCGACATGAATCCATTCTCGCGGGTGATTCGCTCGAGATCGAGCTTGAGTCGCTTCGCTTCGGTCTGCACCGTGTCGCGTTCCTGGGATGCGGTGGCAACCTGGGCCACCATCTCGTCAAGGTCAGCAGCAAGTCGCTCGGTTTCTTCGCGTTGCGCCTGGAGCTGAGGAGCTCGATCTTGCAGCTCGTCCATGACTTGGGCAAGAACCGAAGTGAGTCGGTTGGTCTCGAGCCTCTCGCGGCGGAGCTCCTCTTGGGTCTTGGCGAGCTCCATGTAGATCTGACTGAAGCTCTTTCCGGACTTGCGGATTCGGTTGGCGATCTCTGCAGTTGGTGAAATGCCGAAGCTGTTGTTGAAAGACGAGGCTGTGCCCATGAGACCAATGCGTCGAGGGGTGGATGCCGTGCTGCGGACGTCAAAGTCGGCGCCGACATCGCTCATGGCATCGAGCGTCTGGTCAAGGAAGCCATCGCCGTTCTCTCGCTGACCTTGGCCAATACCGACACCCTCGGCAAGACGGTCGAGAGCTTCGGAGAGCTCTCGGTTCTCCCTCTCGAGTGCTTCGCGCAGCTGCACCTCCTTCTGCGTCTCGGCCCAAGCAGCCTCTTCTCGTAAGCGGCACTGCTCCAACACCTCCTCCCACTGCTCTTCAAGTTCGGCGATGCGCTGTGTCGAGTGCTCGGCTCGCCTCTCGAGCAACTTGACAAGCTGACTCTGGCTGCTGACCTCGGTGCGGAAAGAGTCTTCCTGCGATGCCAGTCGGCTTTGGAGTTCTGCGACCTTTTCGGATGTCTGACTGAGCTTGGTGCTGGCATCGTTGTAAGCAGTCTGCAGGGATTCCACCTTCGAACGGGCTACCGTGGCCTCTTGACGAGCGTTGTCGAGATCAGCCTGAACGCGGCTCAGTTCGGCGCGCTTGGCGGCACGGAAGGTGGCCGAGGTCTCATTGAGCTTGAGCAGCTGCTCGTGCGCCCATTCGGCATCCTTCTTGGTGAGCTGGATCTCCTGCTCTAGACCCTGCAACTTGAACTTGGCGATGTTCTCCTGGCTGCGCGATTCTTGAACAGCGGTGGAAAGGCATGAGATTTCTTGACGAGCATCGCGGTTGCGAGTGAGCAAGGTGGCGATCTCCTCGGCCTTGCGGGTGCTTTCTTCGCGTTCGCGTTGGAGGCTGGCCAGGATGTCACGCTTCTCCTGTTCTGCCTGGTCAAGCCTTCCTCGCACCTCGGCGGCCTGTCGTACGCCATTCTCGGTGGAGCTCTTGAGGGTGGTCAGTTGGGCACTGACACCGACGAGCTCGGCAGAGAGTCTGTCCTTCTCGCTGGAAACAAGCTCCTTGGCACGTCGCTCGGTTTCGACCTCGGCTTTGAGTGCAGCGGATTGTGCCTGGGAGGCAGCAAGTTCAGCTGCGAGCTCGGCGCTTCGATCCTTGGAGGCATCATTCTCTCGCTTCTCGTTGTCGAGAGAAGTCTGCAAAGAGCCGACCTGATTCTGGAGGTTGATAACCTCGGTCTGCAAGCTGTCTTTGAGGCGCGAAGCTTCGAGTGCTGTTGTCCTTTCCTTCTCCACCTCCTGCTCAAGCTCGTGGTTGCGTTCTCGAGTCGAGCCCAGCGATGCCTCTGCCTGTTGTCGGGCCTGCTCTAGCATCGAGAGCTGCTCCTTCCAGCTCAAAGACTTGAGGGCAATGTCGTAGAGGTGAAGCACGAGCTCGGCATCAGGAGACTGCAGGCGCTCAGTAGTGATGGTAGGACGAGGTTGAGCCTCGCTCAAGGTGGTCAAAGCGAGAGCGAGCTGGTCGGTTGACAAGTGAGGCGGAAGCTGGATTTGAAGTGCGGTCGACTTGGGCAGGTACTCGGTAGCCGAGGGGTTCATGGTGGGTGTGGCAGTCGAATCTTGCATGGTGACATTGGCAGAAGTGGATGTTGGTGTCTGCTCGACGGCGGTGCGTGCCTCTGCGGCATCTGCTGCGGCGAGGATGCGTCTCTGAATGTCCTGAGCGTCAGGTACGGGATTGGAGTCGGCCATGGCCGGCGTGGAGCCGTGTGTCGGCTAGCCAGCTCTCACCCCGTTGCGCGGATGGTAGTTCAATACGAAAAGAGCGTCGCCATGCAACCAGTAAGGGTGGATCGAGATGACGCTGTAAAAGCGGCGTTTGTTGACGTATGAGTGTAAGGAACGTGGTGCAGGGAGCAACGATGATGGTGAGATGTAGATGAAAGTGGAGTTGCAACTTGGGAAGCCACGGATGGAAGGATGGTTGAGTTGGACTGCGACACGCTCATTTGACCATTTCGCCGATTTCCAGACTTGAAGCCTTCTGCTTCACGTGACAGCTGAGAAAAATAGGCCAGCAGCGTAGTGCACAAGTTAGGTGGGTTTAAAATGGTGTTGGACGGTCGAGCCACCTAACACCTGCAGCATTAGCAGTCCAGCGCACAACGAGGAGCCTTGTGACACCTTGACAACGCTTCAACGGCTCACCTCATCACCAAACCATCCATCTCACTGTGAATCCGGCTCGCTCACCGGAGAACACTTAAAAAAGCTGCCAGGCAGCCAGAAGCCCGGTCCATTCGAATCACAATTTGTGCAACACCACAAATTTGCACACCACTCGAGGCAGTAGGCAAGAATGGGAGCTTCCGAATCACGGCTCCGGGTTGACGACTCGAACGAAGCGCCCAGGCAAGGCTATCATGTTGTCCGTGTCGCAGCCGGCTCACCCGCACACCTCGCTGGTATCGAACCCTTCTTCGACTTTTGCGTTGGCATTGACGGTGTAGCACTCGATCCATCCAAAGACGTCGATGGCGGTGACACAACAGGTCTCGGTGCATGGAAGAGTCTAGAAGAGCGAGAAGGAACACAGGTCATTCTCAATGTATGGAATTCAAAGCGGCAGCAGCTGCGTCAAGTCTCACTTGTCCCATCTCGACAGTGGTCGTCTCAACCCTCTACGAGCAGTATCACCGGTACCAGCTCGGAAGCCACATCACAACCCTCCTTGCTAGGACTGTCGCTACGACTCTGCAATCCATCACAAGCACTTTCTCACGTCTGGCACATCTTGGAGATCCTCGAAGGATCGCCTGCCGAGTCAGCTGGACTGGTACCCTTTGGCGACTTTGTGATCGGCTGGCCTGGGGGAGTGTTGCAGGCAGAAGGCGACTTTTACGAGCTCGTAGAGGCGCATACGGACCGCGCATTGCGGCTGTACGTCTACAACTCCGACTACGATCATACGAGAGAAGTCATCATCGTCCCCAACCGAGAATGGGGCGGAGAAGGTCTACTCGGCTGCGGTGTCGGATACGGTCTCTTGCATCGCATTCCAAAACCTCAGGATCTTCCAAACATCCCACCAGAGCTCTCAGCACACCAAGAAGAAGATCAAGAGATCCCAGAAGATCAATTGAAAACTCCACGAATCGGAGACCCTCCATCGGCATTCGCCACCCCAATAGGCAACTCAAGATTCGGTCAAGAAGACCAGTTCAACACTCCAATCGCAAATCCTTCCAACAACACGGCTCTCAATTCCACACGATACACCGATCGAGACTACCATACCAGTCACGACGAAGAAGAGGACGACGACTATGAAGCAAACACTTCAGGTGTCAGCGTCACAATGCGCCATGATGACGAGGACGAAGACGATGTTGGCAATTTGGCGTGATCGTTGTTCTGTTTCGACATACGCATGTACCACTAGGCATGGCAACCGATAACTTCATTCAGATTGCTCACAGTCAGACAGCTGTCGAGTTGTGTCAAAGAGATGTGATTGCTAAACGTCGAACCAAATTCATATGGTACAGAAGAGTAAGACACAAGCTAGTAAGGACCGCCATTTCAGCTAGTCTCGCTTGAGAGGCTTTCGCAAAGAAGCAAAGAAAGGCGGCGTCTCCAAACCCAACCTTCGCTGCACCTCTTCGGCCCATACGGTGAAGAGGCCCACCTTGTGGTCAAGCTGTTCGATCTGGATCTTGTGGCTCTTTTCGCGTCGCTGTGCCTCGTCAGTCAGGTCGTGGCACATTTCGCGCATCGTATCGAGTCGTTCCGAGAGCTCGTCGATCTTGTACTTGTAGCCCACGAGCTCGGCTTCCTTCTGTTCGAGCCGCTCAGACAAGTCCCGCTCTTTCGTGTTTGAGGCGGCTGGTGCCTCAACGTGCACCTGAGGGGCCTCGCTTGAGTGGGTTGCTTCTCTCGAATCGTCGCGGAAAATCAGCTCGGCCATAAAGTCGATGTCTTCAGCAGCAGAGCTGGACTTTGCTTTCTCAATGTTGGCCCTGTTCGCACGCAGCTTGTCGAAGAGCGCGCTGTTTGGCTTTGCTGTGACGTCCTTGGCGCTCTCGACAGGCTTCGAAACCGTGTCGGGCGCCGAGGGACTCGAGAAGCCGGCGAAGTTGTCGTCGTACGCAGCGAGAAGCAGTTCCTCCATGTCTCGGAATCGGTCCGAAATGGGGTACGAATACTTGGGCGTGCTGGAGACAATCGTGTTGACCTGTGTAGGACTCATCTTGGTGGTCTGCTTGATATTCCTAGACGATGCGACTTCATCTCGCAGATTTCCGCCCGTGGCAATGTGCAGGTCCGACACGGGAAGCAGGTGATCTTGTTCGTCGGCCACGCTCTCTCGTCCTTCAGCGTTGCGAGTCGCAAAGCCAGTGATCGCCTCGACATATTCCTCCGATTCGTGGCCGGAGAAGGCATCAACAGCAGCTTGGTCAGTAACACGCGCAGTTGCCTGAGATGAGTTGAGATCACGCTCACGAATGGCGTTCTCTACGTCTCCGATCCACTCTTCGCGAGCTTCAGCCTGCTGATCGACAATAGCCGAGGCGTTTGACGCATCGGAGTCCTCCGCCGTAGTTGGAGCAGCGGCGGCTGCATGACCTGCCACCCTCTGCCACTTGATCTTTGCACTACGCTCTGGGGTTGAGGACGAAGTAGACTTGGGATTCGTTTCGCTTGGGATGGAAGAGACGTCATCATGGCGAGAGACGTGCGTTGGCTTCCACTGACCAAAATGTCCCAGCTCGGACCCACGTCGACCACCGCGGGATCCAAAGAAGAAGCCGGTGCGGTCGGGGTCAAAGGCGTCTACCCAAGCATGTCCGAAGCCACGCAGGGTGGACGAGGAGGGACCTGTTTCGGCGTCTTTTCGATCATGCTCGAGAATCCAGTTGCGACGCTGTGCCACCACTCGAGATGCATCTTGAAGCTCACGCTCGATCTGGCGGCCGATCTCGGTACCGGCTGAGCCATCACGCAAGGATGCGGCAACGAGATTCTGGACGCGGCTGGCTGCTAAGGCATTGATCCTGGCAAAGTCCAAAGCGACGCGGCGCCAAGCTCGGGCATCGCAGTAAGCCAGGCTCTTTGCCGAGTTGAGTCGGTTCATGGTTCGTCGATTGCGCACGAGAAAGTAGACTGCGGCGCTGGAGGCTGCTCCGAAGAGGACAAATGTGAATGTAGTGCGTCCAGCAGTTGGAACTGAGGGCTCTTGGGGTTGCTGCTCACGGAGCAGAGATCGAGTTGATCTGATGGTAGCTTTCTCGGGTACTGGAGTGGTCTGCGGCGGATCCGACGAGGGAGAAGCGAACCACGAGGTCAAGGCAGATGGAAGCAGGTTGAAGCTTGTGCTCGGATGTGAGGAATCAGTGTCGTTGCCCTCGCCGGACGACTCAGTACTGAAAAGCGATGGCAAAAATGTAGGTACAGTAGACCTGATTGAAGAGGTGACTGAAGACGACCAATCGGAGAGCGTTGAGAGGACCGAGAAGGCAACCTCGGAGCTGCTTGCAGGAGACGATGTGGGTGGAGATGGAGTGTGAGGGTCAAGAAGAGGTGTGGAGGCTGGCTGGGTCTCTATAGTGGACGAGGGAGAGTGAGAGAATATGTAGCAGTAGCTCAAGAGCATGTGGAGATGGTTTGATGAGATAACAAAGGTGGTAGGAAATGGACTCGGGACGATCTGATGAAGCTGTAGCTACATAGGAAAGGTTATAGTATGTGCAAGTGATGTTGTGGAGATGAGGATAACAATTCGAAGTCGTTGGTGAAGAGCTGGATAGGCTGGTGGTGGTGGTGGAGAGATAGCAAGCGTTCAAGCTGATCGCAGTATCAAGTAGATAAGGGGAGCGTCTTTGGCACAGGTATGCGCGAAAGGGTGCACAAGCAGAAACCAGCTGCGCTGGCCTGTGCGGTGGCTGACACCATTCGAAAGTACCGTGCGCGCAACCGATGGTGTGGAGATGCTGTACTGTATGGTCAGACGTCACGATTAGCGCGCGAGACCTGTTAGCTCAGCCTGCTTCAGTTTGGACAAAAGGCGGGGAGCACAAGCAGGCACGTCGTATCAATCGTAGCCGAGACGGGCCCATGAGAGCACGCAACTTGATGCGTACAGTACTGTACAGTACTGTAGTTACAGCAGGCTTGCGTCGCATGACCAAGGTCAAAGAGGGGTGCACGGTGCAACCTTAAGCTCAGCCGCAGGAAAGCCCTGTACAGAAGTGGACCCTGAAGCTGCAAAGCAGCCGCTCAGTTGCGCGCGACCTTTGCTTGGACCCTGAATTTTCTTTTGAAAAAAAAAACTTCAGATCTGTTCTGTAAACACGGCGTAACACTGCTATGAAAAAAATCGTTTCACACTCGTTTTTCACACTCACATCAAGCCGAAGTCATGCAAGACGACGCTCTGCAGCAGCGACAAATCACAGAATCGGACCCCAAAAACGCCTGCCTGCCTAGCCTTGCCTGCCTCCACCTTTGCTACAGTACATACTGTAGAAGCGCATTCAGACACTCTCCGATTCTGGTACTGTACTGTACAGTACTGTACTGTATCGCCTCTAAAGTTAGCAGCAGCGAGCGCACAGCGTGTCCACCAAATAACTAAACCTTCCCCGCACTCGGAACACAGTAACGCACTGTTGTACTGTACAGTACATCAGAAGACTTGGTCCATCCATCTCACCAGCTTCAACTTGCTTCTCTACCTCCTCCATCCGTCGTACAGCTCGACTCGACGTACTGTCTCTGCTTTTCTCAACATAGTCCACCACCACCACCATGTCTGCCTCTGACAAAGCCAACGAGCGAATGAAGGCTGAGGCCAGCCAGGCTCTCAACGCCCAAGAGGATCTCGACTGCCCAGGCTTCGAATCCAGCCGAGTCTTTGCCCTCTCTGCACAGCTGCTCGCCAATCCACCTGCCGGCTTCCCTTCGCGCAAGCGTCTCGTTCGATCGCTTCAGAGCATCTACCTCTTCGTCATCCAGCCATCCAGCGCTATCGACCCTTCCAACCCTCGCACCAAGCCCGTCGATGGCAAAGTCTCGACTTCCGGAGGCGCTCTTCGTCCTGCCCTCTGGTATGCCGACATGAAGAACAAGGGCGTCATCGGCCGAGGTCAGCCACCCAAAACCGTCCTCGGTCGCAAGCGTAAGGCAGATGTCGTGATCGAGTGCAGGGATCGCGACTTGATCGAACTCGCAACAGGCAAAGTTCACGCTCAGCGACTCTACAACGAAGGCAGGGTAAGTATTCGTGCCAACCTCCCGCCTTCTCCATCATCGACCTTTGCAGTCATGACTCCATACTCATTTCGGCTTCTCTTCCCTGTATACTCCAACGCAGATCAAGATCCGAGGCGACCTCGACAAGGCGCTCAAGATTTCAACCCTCATCTCGCACGAGCGATCCAAGATCTACGGTACACCCGCTCCCTCCGCACCCGTCGACGACAAGGTCACAGCCATCGAACACCAGCGTGAGGGCAACAACTCCCGTGATCAAGACTACGGTGCCGGTAGCCCTGCTCCCGTGCCCGACCGTGCAAGGCTCTAATCTCTTTCCTGGTGACAGTTTCCACTCGACCTCTTGTGTGAATGATTGACGTTCCGTCTGCAATGCGATTTCTTATTTCAAGCCTATGTGTATAGCCCAGGCAGCCTCGACTACATCCCTTTGTTCCATTTGGCTCCGCTGTGGTCGTGGGAATCGCTCTGCGGCGTCTGAAGACTTGCATACTCAACGCAGCGGCAGGTTCATTAGCCAAGTGAAGGCGCTCGGGCCCCTCTCCGCTCCTTTCCTTCATCGTGCTGCAGCTGCCCCACGCAGGTCTTCCTGCTGAGCTTCCCGAGCCGAGCCGACCTGACCTGGGATGGGATGACAGCAGGTCTGGCCTATTTAACCCACACTGAGCATTCCGTCAGAAGCCTTCTAACTTCCCTCCCTCCCTCTCTTCACAACGTCTGCATTGGTGTTACCGACGGACTTTCATCGAACATGGAAGTCTTTGTCCATAACATTCCCAACAACTTGGACAGCAAGGCCATAGAGCGCTTCATCTTTGCTGTGCTGCAAAAGGAGAAAGTCTTTGCTCTGCCCTTCCAGCCGCCGCCCTCGTCACATGGCGCTACAGCCACTGTATCCATCAACAAAGGCTTCTTCTTTCGCCGCATCGAAAGAGCAGGGCAGCGCAACTACGGCCTCATCACCTTTGCCCGCATACGAGTCGGCGAGTGGTTCTTGGCGTATGCTCAACAGCAGTCCTTTGTCATCAAGCATCGAATCTTGCTCAAGGAGGGCAGAAACACCCCTTCAAAGGCATTCGTACATGCTATCAGCGAGAATGCCACCGATAAACAGCCCTCTGCCAGTGTTGAAAAGCATGCACAGATCTTCAGATTTGGCCTGGCTCACATCGGCTACTGGTCAGCACCGCATCGGTTCAGCTATACGCATACATACTCGGGCCATAGTCTGCATCTGCTTATCGACGAGCGCTCAGTCATCCAGCTTATCCTGCCTCAGTATCGCGTCTCCTTCCTGCCCAGAGACATGCGAGGTTACAACAGTATCTTCGTCAACCCCGGCACCGTCGGGAAAGACCAGGTTGGCGCAATCTTCCTCTTTGAGCTCAAGCAAAACCCCCAGTCCAGGTCCAATGCTGCTTTCTCCAACAACGAGCACGGATTCACATTGCCTTCGAGAGTGATCCGTCTTTCTTTTGCCGCTGACGAACGTGGATCTGCCGCTGCAGAGCGGCTTTGGAATGCCTTGGATAGCGTCTTGGCCGGTGTTCGTCGGATCAACATGCGGCAGGTGAAAATGGTGCAAGATCATCACAATCGGTTCGTCGAGTCGTTCTTTCGTCGAAGCAAGAACCTCAACATCGAGCTTGCTTTTCTTCGTGAGGCGCTCATCCGCAACGAGCTCTTGAACATCTCGGCACTCATCAAGATCAACGGCCGACTCGATAATATGATTTCTCAAGACCGGCACGAGCTCGCCCTCAGAGTGCTTAAGAACTTTCTTCCAAAGCTCGAGGTTCGACAAGAAAGGGGAAAAGATGAAGAGCAAGTGCTCAAGAACACCAACAAGTTGTGGGAGGAAGCATGCAAAGAGGCCGTAGCGAACGATTCGCGAGGCCTCATCACGCTCTTTGATCCCTCGCAAGGCTCGGACGACGGCCATTTTGCACGCATGCTTCACATTGATGTGACACCAACCCGAATCCTCCTGTCCGGACCTCAATGGCATATTTCGAATCGTGTGATCCGCACCTATTCGGATCATTGGCACCACTTTGCCCGCGTCATGTTTACGAATGAGGATCGCGAAGGAGTCACCACGATCAAGCCCAACTACGGTTTTGCCGAGAGCGAGGACTACATCCAGTCGCGTGTGCTTGGCATCCTCATGCACGGCTTGAACGTTGCTGGCCGCCACTGGGAGCTGCTTGCTTGGAGTTCGTCGTCGATGAGCACGCATACAGTCTGGTTTGTGACCCCGTTTCAAGATGCGAGTGGCCGCAAGATTGACGCCAACTTTATTCGCAGCAGCCTTGGTGACTTTTCCGACGTCATCAGATCGCCTGCACAGTACGGTGCACGACTGTCACAGGCGTTCAGCGCGACAGCACGTACCATCAGTGTTCCAAATGCCCAAATTCAGAATCAACCAGACATCAAGATGCATGATGGACAGGTGTATACTGATGGTGTAGGATCGATTTCGCCCGAGCTGATGGCAGAGGTCTGGGAGAGCTACGTTTCCATCCATGGAGAGCATCGGAAGCGCACTTTGCTCAAGGCATCGGCTCCATCGGCAATCCAGATCCGCCTCGGTGGTAGTAAAGGAGTTCTCGCCGTCAATCCTAGACTGCAGGGCAAGGTGCTCAAGATTCGCCCCAGCATGACCAAGTTTGGTTCGCCTCACAACGATCTCGAAGTTGCCAACTCCTCCTCACGCTGCTTGCCGGCCAAGCTCAATCGGCCGCTCATCAATGCCCTTTCCGACCGCGGTGTTCCAGCCGCCGCTTTCCTTGACATTCAAGCCGAGGCAATCGCCCTCATCGGTCGTGCTCGCTCCAACTTTCACGAGGCAGCCAAGCTCTGTTCGGCATACAGCTTTGGCACCGGCTGCAATCTGCACGCTTTGTTCGAAAAGGTGCACAAACTCGGTCTCAGTGCCAAAGCGGTGCATGACGATAGCTTCTTGCTCGTCCTCGCCAAGTCGGTGACAGCAGCAGCACTGGGCGATATGAAGCGCAAAGCTCGTATCCCCGTCAGAGGTGTCACGCTGATAGGTATTGCGGATGAGTTTGGCTTTCTCAAGGAAGGTGAAGTGTTTGCGCAGGTGGAGACGGTGGAATCTGGCAATGTCGCTCGACGGATTTTGACCGGAAAAAAGCTGATTGGCCGATCTCCTACCGTCGATCCAGGCGACGTTGTGATGGTGACATGTGTAAAACCGCCACCTGGGCATCCACTTTTGCAGCTGCGCAATGTCATCGTTTTCGACACGTGCAGCCGCGTTCAGCCTCTACCACGCAGACTAGGAGGAGGAGACTTGGACGGAGATCTGATGAGCATATATGAAGACGCCCGCCTTTTCCCCGAGACAGAGCAGCCTGCAGCTGTCTTCCATCCAAAGACCCAGCCAGCTACGCTGTCGCGAGACTGCGGCGCTTACGATCTTGCGCACTTCTTCTCCGAATTCATGCTCAACGACTTTATTGGACTCGTAAGCCATCTTCATCTACGCATTGCCGATGCGAGCGACCATGGCTCCAACGACCCCCGATGCAAAGAGCTGGCCAAGCTCCACTCTCAGGCCACCGACTTCCGCAAGACCGGAAAGGCGGTGAAACGCGACGAGATGCCTCGACACGACGAGCCTATCGTGCCCGACTTTCTTGCGATGGGAGAGAAGCGAGAGGGAAAGCTCACGTACACGAGCAAGAGGGTTCTGGGATACCTCTATCGTGCAGTCTCGTGGGGTGAGACGGATACGCCATCTTTGGACACCAATACAGATCCAGAGACCGGTCTGGTGACGGTGGGCGCGGCAGATTGCTTTGAAGATGACGACGTTGCTTCTCTGTATGGAAGCGATCTGAGCGGTATGATGGAAGATCGGTCGACGAATCAGCCTATTCGAGTCAGCTCGCTGCGAGCTACGTTGGGCAGCGGTGTCCGTGCCACGACAGATCCGACGCATACATTGCCCTCTGGCGCCAGTATCGGAGGCGATGCCGCATCCACATCACCTTGGCAGTTCAAAGATGTGACGTTTCCTCAGCTACTCGAGAGGATCGGTTGGTCCTACAGTAGCTTTCTGGACTCTTCGTTTTCGACCAAGAAGGATATGCAGGATTCAAAGGTGGTAGAGGAGGGACATCGCTATGTAGCTGTCTTTCAGGACTTCACTCGACAGCTTCGCCAAGTCTCGCGCATGATCGCATCGTACCATCCAGACGTAGACAAGCCGTGGGACGGTATGAGCGGTGCCGAAGCTCCAATGGGTGGTACACTTCTCGTTTCAGAAGTACACTTGCTCACTGGCCGCTTGACTTGGTCCAAAGTCGCCCGAAAGACCCGTGCAGAGCGCGACAATAGCACACTAGACAATATGCGAGCGGTCTGCACCATGTTGCGCAAGAGCATCTGCAGTATTTCTGAGGCTGCCGCTTTCGGGAAGATTGGAGGGGTCAGTAGCTCTCAGACCACCGTGATTCCAGAAGCAGCTATGGAGATTGCCGGTAATGGTAATCAAGGTCAGGGTTCATCGGCAGACAAGGCGGAGGAAAGCGGTACGATACAGCAAAGCGTTGATCGCACTGATGGTACAGCAAATGCGCCGTTTGAAGTGCTTGATGATGATGATGATGCAATCAGCGTTCGTAGCGATAGCACTGTTCACGGCGGCAGTGCAGCCAATGTTTCCCGCGTCACAAGCAGCAATGTTGCTGCAGCTGTCAAGAGGAAAGCATCGCAAGAAGCGGGGATGGAAAGGCGCAGTCGCTCGCACACGCCGACTTCGCCTCTGACTCTGGACATAGCCGTTTCCCCATCTTCGAGTCGTGCGGTGTTCCCCACGTCTCAAGCTTCTCCGGTGCTTTTGCCTGCTGACGTCGTCGCACAGCCATCTGGTGAGGACGAAGAGGAGGAAGATGGCGAGTTGACCGCCAGATCGGCGCAAAAGATTGTCGATTCGCTGTGGAAAGCATGTCACTTTTTCTGCTCTCCTCGACGGGCACGGTACAGCAACCTTTACGGGTACAACACTTTCATGCTGACACTCTGCCTACATGTCCTTTCGATGCTCGAGACGCTCAAACATCTAGAGCGCAATCCTTACAATCGTCCTTTCTACCGCCGCAACCGTGCCAATTCCGCCGCTTCGAGCACAGCAACGTACGACACTACGACAAGCAGCACCGCTCCCGCAGGTGAAAGTGGACGCATTGACAGAGTCGCCATGCAAATTCATGTGAACCCAAACGACGATGATGATGATGATGACTACGACATCGACGATATGGACGATGACTTTGATCAGGATTACAGCCTGACAGAAGCTGCGATGGCCGCAATGGACCTCGGTACGGTTCTGTTGGACTTGGGCTCAAATGATCTCGGCTTCGATATGTAGCGCTCTTCATATAGACTGAAACACCTTGATACGAAGAAAGATCGAAACGCATCAGCTTGTGTAATTATAAAAGAGCGTACGGACTGTATGAACGAATGAGATGGTGAACATGGACAAAGAGTGTTTTCGGGACGAGAATGGAATCGATCTGGACAGAGAGGAACACCGATGTTGGGGAGCGTCAGGTCTGCTTACGGAAGAGCCGGGCCAACTTGCCCGCTTTCCCGGTGCTTCTCTGGTTCGTTTGGTTTGTGGGCGAGTTGAAAGCGCCGATTGGGCTGGTGAGAGCTGTGCTAGGTCTCATTTTGACCGGCGAGCCAGAGGAATTGAGATGCTCAAAGGTGATTGTGGAGCTAGGAGCGAACAAGGCTGCGAGGGAGCGATGCTTGTTCTTTCCGACACCGCTGGTGTTGGTGGTGTTGGTGGTGGTGCTGTGGGTGTGCGAAGAGGGTTGTGTAGGCGAGAGGAAGCCTGAGCCTGACTTGTGGACGTTTTGGCTGAGGAGGAAGGTGGAGTACATGCTTTCGACTTGGGCGGGAGAGGGTGAGATTGAGTGGACGCTTTCGGAGGGGGCAACTGAAAGTGCTTTCTGCTTGTGTTGAGGTGAGGCATGGTCAGCTTGCTGAGGACAGTGTTTGGTCGATCGAGTCGTTCCACCAGATCCGACACGGTTTCGCCTGGCCGACCCGCTGAGATCCAAAGAGTAGGCAGCGGAGACCATCGACACGTCCCCAACCTCCTCCTCCTCTTCCTCTTCGCCATCCCTCTGCCCCTTCTTCCCGCGCCTAACCTGCATCACCGGCGTCTCCAATAATCCGGGCGAAATGTCCATCGCCTCAGTGCTGGCCGTAGCATCACTGCCCCTCTTTCGCATCGGCGTCTTTGGATTGGGCGAGAGGATGGTTGACTTGGTCTCGTCGATCATCTTGGTCAGCAAGCCTGCGAGTGAGGCCATCTTTTTGAGCTTTTTAAAGATCATCTCCTCCCCCGCAACTGGCGTCGCCGAGGCTTGAACAGGTGAAAGCAGTCGCTTGTTCGGGTTGGATCGGATCGAGGTATCGGATCGGTCGCCGGAGAGCACTTCGTGGAGGGCTGGGGCGCGGCCGATGGTGCTGTCGGCGACGCGGTTGGGTTGAGGCTCAGTGACACCAGCATCTTTGGTGTCCGAGCGAGCAGAGTCGATTTCTGGAGCACCGTCAAGGTCGGGCTTCTGCTGCTGAGAAGTGGTCTCTACAGCTGATGCTGGCGGGTCAGGTCCGAACAGCCGACGCGCGCAACGTGGCAACGCTTCATCGGGCGACGGCACAAAGGACCCCGTAGATCGGCGGACAGACTGACGTGCGACACCTTGCTTCGAGCTAGTCAAGTTGTACGACTTGGATCGACGGTGACCGTGGCCGACTTTCGCCACTGGCTGACCACGGATAGTCAGACCGAGGCCGGTGTGACCTGATAACGCTCCCGAAAGCGCTGTGACGTGGGGAGGCGGTCGAGAGAGAAAGTTGGATGCGTCGAACTTCTTAGCGAGCGAGGCTACGACGTTGCCTCGTGCTGCAAGCTCGGTACGAGGTGCTGGAAGCGTCTTTGTGTCTTCTTGGCTTACCGGAGGCAGAGACATCGGGCACAACACAGGTGCAAGAGGCTTTAGAGTGGATGCGGCTGGAGCGGAAAGAGGCGTAGACGTCATCTGCTCTTCCACTGGTCGAGCAGGTGGTCGTCCTCCAACTCGGAGCCGAAAAGGCGACTGCTTCGCAGGAGGTATCAGCATCTGAGGCCTCGAAATGCTTGCTCGAGAAGCGCGAGTGATGGCGACAGGAGAATGCTCAATGATGGATGTGTCGCTATCATCCGGCTCTTCTTCGCCTTCTGGGTGGAGACTATCAGTCAGGATCCGATTGCGTTGAGCAGACGGGATGGGAGTGCCTTGTCGTGGCGGCTGAGGTCCTCTCCAGGGAGGACTGACGCACATGAGGTCAGTAAGGCGCGAATCCATTCCGACTTGCGACAGAGACGGTGAGCCAGGGACAAGCGAGGGATGCGTAGCGACAACAGCACGCGAGACGCCAGGAGAGGCAGGGATCGAGGCGGCTTCACTCGCAGCGTAACGTCGGGTGTCGAGTTGCTCGGTCTGCGCAACAAGCTCTTCAATCATAGCATCGCTATCATCCACATCCTCTTGCAGTAGAGATACTTCGGGCTCAGGCAGCATGTCCTCGGCCGCCCTCATATGCGCATCCTCGTTGGAAAGCTGAAGCAACTCATCGAAAGAATCGCACTGTCCACCGTGTTGAGGATCAAATTGAGGATGGAGTAGCGCCCCCGCAGCATCGATACGCTCCTTCGGATCGTGGCGGAGCATCTTGCGAATGAGATCTTCCATCTCGGACGAGAAATTCCACTGGCCGAGCCAAGTTCCCCGTTCGGCACGAGCGTAGTACTCTTGAAACTTCTCCTTGGTGTCGAATTTCTCATCGTGGCGCTCGAAGGGTGTGCGGCCAGTGAGCATCTCAAAGAAGGTGATGCCGAGGGCCCAGATGTCGGTCTTCCTCTCATCGTGTAGGGTTGCGCGGCAACGCTCGGGAGCCAGATATTCGGGTGTTCCCCAGACATCTTTGGACATGAATGCGCCTTCTGCGAGCGGATCGTAGCGGTTGGCAAAGCCAAAGTCGAACAACGTGACTGTGTCACGTCCTAGGCCGGTAGTGTCGTACGTCACACCCAGATTGTCTACCTTGATGTCATTGTGGCAGACACAATGCTGGTGCAGCCAGTGCACCGCCGACAGGAGCTGCTGAAAGTAATTGCGACACAGTGTGTCGCCGAGACAGACCTTCATCGGCTCGTCAAACTTGGGCATGACGAGCATGGCGAGCGAAGGCGTCAAGAGAAATTCGTAAAAATTGACGACGTTTGGATGCCATCCGGTACGGTCGTTGCGAACGCGGCAATTGGGACTATTTGGATCGACCTGCTCGGCGCGAGGGAGCTGATCCATCAATGTGCGCAACACCTTGAACTCGTTCCAGAGACGCTGGGTTCGAGCAGCTGCTGAGTACTTTGTCTCTCGCTTGCACAACTTGACGGCAAGCGGACGAAAATTGTCGGTGTTGTCGACCTTGTACGTACCCTGACCGGTAAGCTTGACCACTTGGAGAGAGCGGTAGGCGGAAGTGGGGAGATGGTCGAGAGGTCGTAGGGCCTCAACGGACCAGACACTGCCCCATTCGCCTGCGCCTGTCAAAAATGTATCAGATAGGTACGGATGGGTCAAGGTCAGCATTGAACGATTCTGATGATAGCATTTACTGGAGACCGGATGGGATACTCACCAATCTCGTTCAAGAATTGATAGCGCTCTTTCAAGTCGGCCTCGCTGATCTTGAAGATGCCGAGTTGCATAGCCTTCATTCTGACTTCTGCTGTCTTTTTGTGTCCAGGTGGGCTGAATGGATAGATGGCGGTCGGTCCCTGCAATTGCTTTTCATTGCTTTTCTCTGCGTATTCGACTTGTCGAGCTGCATTGGTCAGCAGGTGTCCTTGACGGTGATGGGGGGCAAGGGAGTGGACGACAAAGGCTGAGTGTTGCGGCTGTGTGCTAATGACACGGGCGGCTGTGACTGTCGCTTGCGGGATCTTGGTGGCAGGTTGCAAAGGTTGACGGCTGGGCTGCGCAGACTTTTGCTTGTTGGGCGAGGCGTCCTTGATGCGGAGCTTGGAGAGCGAACGCTTTAGGATGTTGGTAGAGTCGACATTCAATGCGCTTTTGGGTGCTGTCTGTTCAGTGACGGTATGCTTGGAGTCGGCCCGTGTCGACACGGATCGGAGGAGTGTCTGCGCTGAAGAATTATAAGCTCGAACGGTTGCTTGGTCGCGTCGTTGGCTTTGATTTGTCAGTTGGGTCGACTTGACTACAGGAGCTCTTGTCTGCTGCGTCTGCTTGATGTGCGACATGGTGGTGATGTAGCTGTCGCTTTCACAGCAGACGAGGAAGTGTTCAGAGTGGTCAGAAGATGGTTGTGGACTGCTGGACCACGGTTTCGTCAAGCTGAAAGGTGGCACGTCCGTAAGCGCCTGTGAGATTCAAGGGTATGGAATCCCAGTGTTTTGACTGAAAGTACTCCCAGCACTCTGCCATTGTTTCATTTCGTAGCGGCGGATGGGGTGGAGACCCGTCTGGTTCGTCTCCTGGACCAGAGGGAAGTGGGGAATGAAGGACGTGCATGACAATCGCGTTGCTGCGCGAGAAAGTAGGAGTGGGACACTACTTTTGCAGGGATGGACCATCGTGAACAGCGAGGAGCAGGGTTGCCAGACTGTGGTGATGATGAGTACGACTCGTTCATAGGCTATCCGAGGTGACGACGGATCTTGTGCTGAGTCGATCAACTCTCCACCAAAGCTTTTGTGGAAAGCGTTGTGAGAGCTCTGAGTAGCGTGGGAAGACGGCGGCTGTATTTCGGTCCATCCGGTGGCATGTGACGAAAACAAGGTTGAGGGTGCATAAGCCCCACCTTGTTTCTTTCTTTCTTTCTTGCTGCGACCAACGACGGCAACTACAGTACAGTACCCCTTTTTTGAAGTCACACTTGACGTGACGTTGAAGAAGACAGGGCAAGTTTCCGAATCGATGGTTGCCTCGGATGTCCCTCACTACAATCTGCTTTAGGGCTGTGCATGCTGTCCCCAACGCCGGGAAGGATTCAACGATGTCATACGATCATCACCTGGAATTCTGATGAGCCGTAAAGTGATTCCCGAAGAACAACACAAACATACAGTAGCTCCTTTCACCAGCAATTCTAGTCAGCGATGGAGTTCTTACTGCGGAGCTCTTATGACAATCACCGTTGACGTTGATCATCGAGATGCAATCGGTTTCATGCAGTGATCCCGATGTCCCGCTCGCCCGCGTCATCGACTGCCGTATCAGCATATGAACCCGGTTTGGATGGCACGTGGGAGCGTTCTTTGCGTCTGGCACCGACACGCTTCTTCGAACCTCTTTGATGGCGACCAAAGTCATTTCCAAACAAGCACCGCATAAGTTACCTCGTCTTCCTTCGAGCGCCACCTTGACAAACCTTATCTTGAGAGTGTGCTGCAGACAAGACACCAAGACCTAAATCCGACGTCTCGCGAGGCAAAAAGCTCCAAAACAAGGGTCCAAAAAGCCAGACGCCGATCAAAAGGCCGGCCAACAATTCTCGGCCAAAAAGCTTTACCGTGCAGCTTCTTCTAGCGCCCAGAGCGTCCAGAGCGCGAGCTCAAGGCCACGCATGGCTGGCTCTTGTTGCGAAATTTCGCGCGACCGACCAACCAACCAACCAACCAACCAACCAACCAGCTGCTGCTGATTTCCAGTTCGTGGTCTCGTGTCTCTCTCCCCGCACTCAAAAAACTGGGATCTTCTCAACACAACATAGTACAGTCAACCCGTGGCACAACTCCGATTTCTGTTGAGGTTTGTCTTGTGTATCACTGAAACGCGCAACACTCCCACTGTTGAGCATATCTAGCGCTCGTGGGACCTGCATGAATGGAATGCAAAGGTCGGTGGGATACAGTGCGACCGTGACCATGACTCTGGAAGCAAGAATATACCTACTAACTGTATTGTGGCAGCACCTCTCGTGAAGCATCGGCAACTTCGACGCTCGAATCAAAACGGGCCATCTCGTCAGAGAAATCCTGCAACCCCGCCATGACATGCACCTTGCCGCATGACCTTCTCTCCTCCTCCTCGTTGACCGACCCTAATCCGTCGTCGCTGATAAGCTCGTCTTCTCCACAGACTACATAAGCCAGTCAGACGCACCCTAACCCGCTTGTACTTCTTCCTCCTCGACCTTCATTCCTCCCATCCATACTCGAACAAGATGATCTCCTCCAGGGTTTCTTCGTCCGCAACGGCGTGCGCTCGCGCCTCGCCTCTGCGTCAAATGCAGCGACGTTCGCTCGCCACCGTCTCCTCGTCGCTCTTCCCTGGCGAGCCCTCGGCACCACATCTCGTCACCCCCGCCATCCCCGGTCCCAAGTCCAAGGAGCTTAGTGACCGCATCGGCACCTTCCAAGAGAACCGCGCACACGGCTTTGTCGTCGACTATGCCAAGTCGCAAGGCAACTGGATCGCTGACGCAGATGGCAATGTCCTCCTCGACATGTTTGCTCAGATCGCCTCCATCGCGATCGGCTACAACAACCCGGACCTTATCGCTCTCGCCAAGACCGACGAATTCATCACCGCCACCATGAACCGTGCCGCCCTCGGCTCCTTCCCTCCCACCAACTGGCAGCAGTTCGTCGAGACCGGTCTCGGCACCGTCAAGCCCAAGGGTCTCAACCACATCTTCACTGCCATGTGCGGAAGCTGCGCCAACGAGAACGCTTTCAAGGCCTCCTTCATGGCCTACCGTGCTCGCGAGAGGGGAGAGCACGCTCAGTTCACACCCGAGGAGATGCAGAGTTGCATGAAGAATCAATCGCCCGGATCGCCCGACCTTTCCATTCTCAGCTTCACCAGCGCCTTCCACGGTCGACTGTTCGGCTCGCTCTCGGCGACCCGATCCAAGGCCATTCACAAGCTCGACATTCCTTCGTTCAACTGGCCCGTCGTTGCATGGCCCCATGTCAAGTATCCCTTCTCGCAGAACGCCAGGGAGAACGCCGAGGCCGAAAAGCTCGCCCTCGCTGCCGTCGAGGAGGCCATCGTCAGCTCAAACAAGGGCGGCTCAGCTTACGGTCCCGTCGCCGCCCTCATCGTCGAGCCCATCCAGTCCGAAGGTGGAGACAACCACGCATCGCCTGCCTTCTTCCAGGGCCTTCGCGATGTCACCAAGAAGCACGGCGTCTTCATGATCGTTGACGAGGTGCAGACCGGCGTTGGAGCCACCGGAGCCTTCTGGGCCCACGACAAGTGGAACTTGACTAGTCCACCCGACTTTGTCACCTTCTCCAAGAAGATGCAAGCCGCCGGCTTCTACCACAACATCGACACTCGACCCTCGATGCCCTACCGAAACTACAACACTTGGATGGGTGACCCCACCCGCACCCTCCAAGCCCGCCAGATCATCCGCACCATCCAGGACCACGGTCTCGTCCAGAAGACCGACGACGTGGGCAACTACATCCACTCTCAGCTGGCAGAGATGATCACAAACGGTGCTGGCAAGGGCAAGATCGAGACACTGCGAGGTGAGAATGCCGGTACCTTTATCGCATTTGACGGAAAGACGGCCGAAGTCAGGGACAAGTTGATCATGGAGATGAGGAAGCAGGGTGTACACATGGGTGGATGTGGTGACAAGGCAGTGCGATTGAGGCCAATGCTTGTCTTTGAGAAGAAGCATGCTGACTTGTTCCTCGAGAAGCTCGAGAAGGCCCTGGGCCAGCTCTGATCGGCCGATTGGGGCCATTTGGTAGAACGTTATTGTTATCGCTCAAATACAGATTATGGAAACTCAACGTCAATTCTTGTGCAAGTGATTGATGCTGCTGTGAAAAAGCGTACAGTAGATCCGTCTCAACACGGAGGAGAGAGAGAGCATTGAAAGCTTGTTTTCGAGACCAACTTTTTGTGGTCACCTCTTTTTTTTGGCTCGAGATCAAGTCTGTGCTGAGCTGACGTGTGGAGGAAACGACGCGTTTCTGCCTTCTTTGTCCGAGTTCCGCACCTCACCTCGTTTGTTCCTCCTTGCCCTCTTTTCGCACTTCGTTCCCATCATCCTTCTTGTCTTCCCCACACCACAGCATCACTTCAGACACAGCTTCGCAACTGTGCATCTGCGATCATGACACCAACTACATCATCCGCAGCGGCTTCCGCGTCCCAGGCCGGACCCACCACTCAACCCCAACCTTCGTCCTCAGTGACCAAGGATATCAATGGCGCAGTGACCGAAGACGAAGCCGCCCTATACGATCGTCAGATCCGCCTCTGGGGTCTCGAAGCGCAAAACCGTCTTCGTACAGCCCACATCCTCATCGTCGGGTGGAACGGCATTGCCACCGAAACCATCAAAAACACGGTCCTCTCCGGCATTGGCAGCATCACCATTCTCGATCCCACCCTCATCGATGCCTCCACAGACCTTCTCTCTGGCTTCTTTTTCCGCGATGAAGAAGTGGGACAGCCCAAGTGCTCCTCTGGCCCCTTGGATCGCGTACGCTCTCTCAACCCGCTCGTCAAGGTGACCGGCGTTCATGACGCCTCCAGCTACGAAACCTTCCTCGACGGTGGAGAACCTGCGCAGACATGGCTTAAAGATCAAGCCATTGACGTCGTCGTCGCAGGGACACCCCTTCCCACCACACCGGCAGGCGGCGATGGGCTGATGGCGAAACTCATCACCATGAACCAAACCACGCGTGCAGCAGGGCTAAAGTTCTTCCTCTCTGGAACCTACGGTTTCGGAGGATTCTACTTTGCAGACCAGATTACGCACGATTACCTCGTTGAACGAGCTGCTCCCCCTCCTACTGCAACGACGACGACGACGACAGAACAGACCGAGAAGAAACGCATCAAGCAACGTCAGACGTTCACCTCTCTCTCCGACTCGCTCTCTTACACTTGGACTGGTTTGACCGATCGTCAACAGCGTCGAATTCGACCGCCTCTGGATTGGTTTGTTTGGCTCGCTTTGTGCGATCTTGAATCTCGTCTTGGTCAAACCTGGTCCTCTTCTTCCACCTCTATCTCTGCAAACGCACTGAAAGATCGAACGGTAGCATTGATCCGAGAGAAAGGCTTCAAGCCGGAGCTCATCCTTGGCTGCCTAGCAGGGGCAGAGACCGACTCGGTTTTTGAAAGCATTGTGAAACTCGGTGGGACGGGTGCGACGCTAGCACCTGTAGGGAGTGTGTTGGGAGGATTGATGGCTCAGGATATTTTGAATTCTATCAGTGGAAGAGAGGAACCGGTGGTGAATTGGATATTCTTGCATATGGATGCAAGTGGATCTGCTACAGTGCATCGAATTGGGGATTTGACAAATGCGGTTGTTGTCGATTAGCCCCTTTAGGATCATCAGCACTGCAAAGCAATGCAACATTAAGAAGACCAAGTTAGACAATCCATTTCACTTGAGAGTGGTTTCTTTTCGTTGCAAGTTTCATCCAGATTGAAAAACACAATGGGAGGAAATTGGTGTAAATTCAAATCACAAAGGTCGAATGAGAGTCAAGAGAAGACATGTATTAGAACGAAAAGCCGAGTCCATGAAAGCGAAGAGAAGCATAAAGCAGAATGTATAGCCAAGAAGAGAAAGTTTAAACGAGTGTAGGTGTTTCGCTAGGCCCGTTGGAATGTGCGGGCCCGAGCGTGAGTAGGATAAGAAGAGCGTTCGGAATGGAGTGTGGTGCGGATGTTTGGGTATATTCCATACTGAGGACAGGAATGATGGTGGGTTGAGTAAAGAGTAATTGACAGCTGATGACATTTTACATGACAATCATGAATGCCGACACGATCGCAGCGACCATGGCAACGCCTGTGCCCGTTGCGCCACCCATTGCCCTCATCGCGCTGTTCTGAGCGGTTCCACCCTGAACAATGACATAGTTGGGCTTGTCGCCCTGCTTCCTCACGGCATAGTTGGCAGCGTATTGACCTGGTTTACCGCAAGTGCTTCCAAAGTTCTGGGCGCAATTGGCGAGGCACTTGTTCTGATCGGCGACACCCTGTCCAGGCTTGATGCACGCATCGCGGCATGCAGTGTTCCTCCCCTGGCAATCGGCCAGCATGACAGGCCACTGGTACTGCTCCAACCTGCTAGCACCCTTGCTGCACGAACAGGCGGTGCCCATGTATTTTGTCTCGCAAAAGTTGGTCAGCTTTGCGTCGGTGTCGGTGCACCCTGCGGTCTGGCAGAACTGCATCTGCGAGGCACAGAGGGCCGTCTTGGCTTGATCGGAAGACGAGTTGGTGGCAAGATTCCAGTTGTAAATAGGAAGACCGGAGGTGTCGGCGAATACGATTTGGTACGGCTTGGATTGCAGCGTGGGCAAAGCGGAGAAGCTGCCGGTGGCGGTGGCGTTGGGAAGGGTGTAGTTGGATGATGGGGTGGCGGCGATGGCGGGCACGGAGGATGGGAGGAGGGAGACGTCGATGTGCGAGACGGATGTAGGGAGAGGCGGAGGGATGTAAGTCACTGTGCCGGCGGCGTAGGCGGGGGAAGAGACGGGGTCGGAGGCGATGGAGCTTGTTGCGGGTGCATCAGAGCCAGATGCGGCGGTGATGGCAGACGTAGGTGCAGAGACTGAAGAGGCGAAGGTGGCGGAAGTAGCGACGGAGGCAGCGGCCGAGGAAGCTGGTGCGGCTTGTCGACTACCACTTCCACCAAGGTCGAGCGACTGAATCTGTGCTTGCGCCGGGGTGGCAGCGAAGAGTGCCGCAGCGGAGAACGCAACGACGGCAGCGATGTTGCTCTTCATGGTGATGCAAAGATACGAATCAAATAATGTGTCACTGGTCAGGATGCGAAAGTCGAGCAAAGGCAGGATCGTCCAGCACCAAAAACGGGCCTATGTACGAAGCTGAGGTCAAAGAGGAACCGAAGCAAATCGAGGCGTTCAATGGGTCGAGGGGTAGCAAGACCGGTAATAGTACAGAGTTTAAAGATGGTAAAGATGAAGGTGGAGAGACTAGGATGGAGGAGAGATGGAGAAGGAGGAGATGATCGTGGATGGCGTAGAGACGAGGAGAAAGGATGAGTGGATGGGGAGAGGCGTCAGATCAGATCGATGTGCAAGCCAAGCTTTGACATCCCTCACCACAAACACGGAAGAGTCGCAGGAAGCGGCGGTGCGGCTGCGGCCTCCAAGATCTGGCTCAGCGGACAATCTGAGTGTGCTGCTGCCGCCCGCTGATCCTGTTCGCAGTTACAGTGATGTGGGGAAATGGGCGCCAATTTTCTAGGAGAAATACCAAACAAAAGTCACTCGCCCATCATCACATCGTGGAAACGCAAGGGGAAACTCCTCTTTTTGGTTTGACGATGGCGGGCATGAGAGCCACTTCTGTAGCTGCTGAGACTGAATTTTCGCAGCTCCCAGACAGAGTTTTTTTTTTTTTTTAGAAAAAGGAGAATTTTCGCCTCGTCCCATTGTTGTGCTGAAAGCGGACGGAGCAAGTACAGTACAGTACAGTACAGTACAGTACAGTAGTCAGTTCTTTCGTCGTTGGTCGAAAAAAGCGAACCATGCAACCCTCTCCAGCCGAGCAGGCGAGTTTGCAGCTCGTACATATACACAGGCCCTCGCGTTGCCCCGCGCCTTTGCCTTGAATACAAAGCTTAGGCCGAGTAAGTTGTGCACACAAGAGAAGGTTCAGGCAACATGCGTTGATCGGCACTTGTTGTACTGTACTTCCAGAGTAGGGTCCCATCCAATAGCCCAGTTAGCTCTTCTTCTTTGCAAGTTGTAGGACAATGGCCAAGCGACCACTGGGGACCTCTCCAAAGCGCATGCAGTGCAACCAAGATCCTGTAGACAGATTCGAGCCATGATGCACATCAACTTCCCTCCAGAGCAAGGCAGGCCAGCCAAACGCAGCTCAGAGACAAGCATCAGCCCCGCTCGCTGTCTAATTTCCCATATTGGACCTCCGACTCAGTTCAGCTGCTCGCATCGCTCACTACTGTACTCACTCTACCCTTGAAGAATGCCTTGTGAATCTTTCACCGCCACCATACGGAAAGAGCGAAAGATGATCTTTTGAGAGCTTGAGTCGTTTGTGCTTGTGCTTGAAGCATGGAGCAGGCTCATCGCCCGCCAAGGTGGTGCGGAAAATGGATTGGATTAGGGAGGGAGTCTTTGGTTCCTTGCATGGTAGCAGCTGGATGTGATGGGCGTTTCTCCGTAGTTAGGCGAGGCTGCTGAGCTCGAAACGGCTGGTCTTTTCACGCTGCTTGCTGGTTTTCCCCCTTGCAATGAATGCAATCAACGCCTCTCACCACCTCTGAGCAAGCCTTGCTTGCATTAGGATAGCCTTGCCTGCCGCTCAAGAGATGAGCTTTGCAAAGAACGTCCATACCATGCGGATTGCCAAACACTGTTACGTCACGTCTATCAAACAAAAACGAAAAAATGGGCCGACTCCCGAGATACGGGACAGTGGACCCTGAATGAAAAAAGCGCTGAATGAAAAAGCGCTCCGTCTTGCTTCGGCCTATACTACACTTATACACTCCCGCAACCAACGATTTGGAGCGGCTATTCGCCCTCAGGTCTCAATATACCGACACGCACCAGCGTGCGTACAGGAGAACAAGCCTGGACCGGGATGCCATAGCAAGCTCAGCAGGCACGCCCGGCCAATTCTAGCACTATGATGCCGTACAACTCCCGGTATAGCCGCCAACACGGCAACTCCTTCTCCCAGCCCAACCCAGCCCCATCCTCCGACTTTGATGAGCTTTTCTCTAGCCAGCCGTCCTCATCCATGGCTCCTCATAATCACCTATCCCAATCTTCCCGCCGCCCGCAATGTCCAGAATGTGGCACGCGCAAAATGCGTCTCCGAGCCGGCCAGCTCATCTGCAAGCGCGGTCACGTTCAACAACACTTTCGTATCGAGCAAGCCGAAGATGACGAGTTTCTTGGCGATGGTGTGGCAAGAAAGCGCCGCACTGTCACCGTCAACAAGGTGCGCCGGCTCAAGAGTCAGCACACTCCGTACTACTCCCAGCCAGAAACCGATGTAGAACCGGAGGATAGCGAAGAGGATCAGCTGGAGCAAGAAAACGTTCGCGCTCACAAGAGGGCTAGGCGCTATAGCCGATCTCGCTACTCTGCACACTCGGATGAGGTGGAAGAGCTCGAGTCTGACAGTGACGATGAGGCACAACAAAGCGATCTGCCTTACTCCATCCGTGCGGACAGCTTCTTTGAGCGTCCTTCACGCTCTGCACGCAGCTATGCGGACTCGTCAGCTGCAGAGCAAAGTGGACTGGATTCAGAGCCCGATACTTATGCCAGGGCTTCGAGACGTGGTATTCGCAGTATCTGGCGTTCGGGTGTTGGTCTACACGGCGCCTACGAAGGTCGCTTTGCCTTGCTGCAGTGCTTACAGCTTGTCCTTCGGCTCCAACTGCACAAGCTGAGGGAAGTTTGGGGTGACAAGATGCCGCCAGAAACTGAAGCAGTTGCACGAGACCTCTGGACGATGTTCGTATCGCTCCTCCCCGTCGGTCACTATCCGCCCGAACCACTGATCGCGGCAACATTCGATTGGCACACCCGCTACTCGCTGTCGCAGGAACGCGCCGCCGAGCTCTTCCCCAACCATGCCACGTATGATCCCGAGAGCGACATTCGCCACCATCGGCGAAGGATGCTCTTCAACGGCCACCATCATCATCTTGAGCGCAAGCAACGGAAAGGCGGCGCACGACCCGATACGACAGCACACAACCAGGAGGAAGACAAGCAGGAGGACTCGGATGATCCAGTAGCGGCAAAAGATTGCATCGACTGGATTGTCGGTCAAGACGAACAGCACAAGCGCTCTCGGTCTGAGCGTTCCAGCGAGCCAGAGTCCATGGCTGACCCAGAAGATGAGCTTGCCGAGCTCGATCCCGTCTTTGCCGAAGAGCGAAGGCAGCAGCGTCGGTCCCAAGCAGCGTCCGAACATGAGAGGGGCACCGATGCAGGAAGCTCCCGTCCAGACCCATCAGGCAGACAAGAAAAGCGCAAACGTCGTCGCCGTCACATACCCTCCTGGGCGACCAAGCACGCGGTCGGTAAAGCACAGGCCGAGATCCTCCATCTCGCCATTGTGCCTACTACAATCTCGATCATCTACCTCTCGCTGCACCTGCTCAAAATCCCCGTCTTTTGGGGCGACCTTGTCAAGCTCATCTCTTCCTACTCTTTGCCTTACCTCAACGTCGTCCATTCACTTCCACTCTCACTGACGAGATTCTTGAACAAGGACAACGTCCATCACCATCACCTCGATACAGACGCAGTACCGTCTATCACCACTTTTCACCTGCACACTCTCAACGTGGCCGACTTGCTGCATCGCACCTATGGCATCGATTTTGGTCAAGGCAACGTGTCCGGTCAGCTCGCAAGGCTTGTCGAAGGAATGCTGCTCCCGCCAACCTTCTACGTAGCTACCAAAAAGGTGCTTGACATGGTTGGCAAAGGCGTTGGACCGGACCTCCTGCCCACCCTCGCACACAAGCAAAACCCTTCCGCACAGCGACAAGGCCAATCTGTAGACAAGGAAGCTCACACGCGGCTTCCTGGAGCAGCGCAGCTCCAGCGTGTCCCAAAAGAGTTCGTCCTCATGGCAGCTCTGCTTGTCGTCATCAAGATGCGATATGGTCTCGACGGTCGAGATCGTGTCGAGAGCCTCCCCGCCGCCTCCCATCCCGACAGCAAGGGCAGCGATGGAATATCATGCGCTCCACTCCTCGAGCCCTGGTTGTCCGCGCTCGATGCACGCAAAAAGCGTCACATGGACTCTCGCGAGGCAGCAACAGAGATTGACCCCTCCGAGCTCGAAGCGTTGCATATGACATCCGAGCAGATCGCAGCGTATGCCTCGTTTGCTGAAGAGAATCTTATCCTGTCGAATCAGATCGATTTGCATGAATGGCGTCGATTGGAGCCTCAACGCAAGTGGGCAGCTTTTAGCGACTTCTTGCCGGCTCAGAGCAAGCTCGATCGAGTGAATCCATCTGCGCATACGTCCCCTACACACGCTACGAAAAATGATTGGAAGGAATTCGAATCGGATCTTCGCAGCATCTATCGCAAGCACATTGCCAAACCTTGCTCCGACCCCTCTTCAACCACTTTGGCACCGGGGTCAGCCTATCCGATGCATCAATTTCTCGGCCAACCACTGTCGCGATTCGACACTGATCCACACGGTCTCGCCTACTCTTCCACCTATCCACGAGTCATTCATCACGCAAACGACCTCGTAGGTATCAAAACGCCCAAGACGGCAAGTGCGGCGATGGATGCGGTGGTGAATAACTTGGTTAACCCCCGATCGGAGAATGCAGATACGGGCGTCCGAGTTTGGGAAAGTGCCTATGGTATTCAAGCCCATTTGGAGGTTGTAGAAAGGTTGCTGGAGGCGGAAGTAAAGGGTAGGGCAGCGAGGATGAGGAGTTGCTTGAGGAATGTGCAGCGAACGAGGACGGCACAAGGCGGAGAGGGGGATGGAGGTAAGGGTGAGAGGGACGAGGCAAGCAACGATGAGAGTGAGGTTGCGGATGAAGAGGATGACGATGAGGATGAAGAGGATGAAGATGAGGATGAAGAAGAAACGGAGGAGGAAGAATCAGAAGAAGACTAGCCTGCACCTCACTCAACTTTGAAAACTTCGCAATGCACATGCATGTCAGTCACACTTTCCAAGCTGCTCCTCTTTGATTGGCATTCATTGTCCATGAGTCTGCTTGCTACCATACACCATCATTCGTCGTCATCGACCCCAAAAAGGACGAAAGATTTCTTCGGAGCATCGCCCCACTCCATCTCCCCGTGTGCACCCTGGAATCTCTGACCTGGCTTGCGATTCAACCCTGTATCTCTTGATCCTCCCTCAGGTGCTTGCTGTTCGGCATATCCGAAGCGTGTTGCGGGTTTGGACGGGTCATAGACCGAATCGTCATCATCGTCCTCATCGTCGTTGGCATCGTCTTCATCATGCCTCCTCAAATCTTCCTCGTGTTGACGAGATCGTTGCTCATCCCGCACGCGAATGGAAGCCGTAATCTCCTCCAACTGTTTCATAGTTTGTGTTTTCACTAGGAAGCTGAATCCATCCGACTGCGGTTCGCCAATCGGAAGGAACCAGAGGTACCAAACGTCGCCCATGATCAGTCGCCAGTTGCTGACCGCGCCGACATCGTATACGTTGAGTTTGCTGGCCTTTTTCAAGGCGCGTCGTTCGTCTCGCGTAAGATGCTCGTCAGAACGCCATGTTCCTGCCCCACTTCTGCCTCTTGAAGCTTCTCTGTGGCTGTCGCCATCGCGTTGCCGTCGCTGTGCTTCCAAAGAATTTCGAACAATGCCTCTGAGCCGATCTTCGACCCTCGGCCGAGCCTCATCCCTCTTCACCCTGAGCCGGATCCTTCCTGATCCTTCCATACTTTCGATCGTCGTCCTGTTCTTGCAGATCAACCAAGCGTGATATCCGGCAAAGGGTACCAGACTAGCGCCGAAGATGAAGCCCAAGAACAGCACGATCGCCCAGCTAATTGGGCTCGTCTCGAATCCATTATTCTCGTACTCTACATACCTCAACAGCGCTCGAGCGGTCTCCTGGCAGCAATAGACGCAGAAGAGCGCAGTGTAGCTGATGAATAGGAAAAAGGCTTTGTGGTTGCGCAAACCAACACAGCGATTGGCAAGCCAAGGGCAGTGATGGTCCATGCGAAGGACGCAGCGGTTGCAGGTGGAGCAGTGGTGTGTGCGATCCGGTTTGGGCGCATCGCACTTGGCGCACCATCGAGATTCACCGCTCGACTTGACCCAGATGTTGGAGCGAAGTTGGGTAGGCGAGCAAGTGTTGGTCGTGTGAGCGTGAGAGGGAAGGGATTGAAGGTGGGCGAGTTGCTGTCGACCTGAACGAGCTGGGTATTGCGGCTGACCTGGAATAGGAATGCTGAACAAGGGTGCTCGAGTATCTCCTTGGGCTTCCTGCTCGTCATCATCGTGGCGACCGGGTCGTTGATGACCGCGCATCAGCGACTGGGCTTCCTCGTTCCCCTCCCCATCCATCTCGTACTCGCTCCCCGGCCGAAGAGCGCTACCCGTCGTAGTTCCCCAGCTCTCCCGATCTCCGAACCGGCCGACCGGCGAGCCAGGATCTTTGAAAACAGCCACGATGAAGCCCCATATCGCCCCACCCGCTAAAGCTGTGGAGACGAGCAGCTCCAAAAGGGCCGAGATCCATTCGCCCTTGCGCGCAAGGTGGTAGCGCAGCGCAAGGGAGACGGTGACTGTGAGATAGGCAAAGAGGATCAGGCCGAGGATGAAGATGAAGGGGATCCAGCGAAGATTGCGACATATCCATTTGAGAGAGGGCGGTGCTCGCGGGTCTTTTGGGTCGCAGGTCAAGGCCATCTTGACAGCGGCGGGACGAGGTGGAATTCTCGGCACTTCCGACCTGCTCCCTGTTAGCCAGCAGCACAGGACGGTTCCAGACCCTCTTTAGACTACGAAAGGCTGCTGAGGAAGGAGCTTAGGCAAAGTGCAAGTGTGTAAAGTTGTGACAGACAGTGGGAGAAGCGATGTGGTCGGAAGAAGCGAGGATGAATGAGGACGTGTGATGTCAAGTGTCGGAATTCGGATGACAGCCGATGATGATGATGATGAGCGCACCGCGCCCCCTTTGCAACAATGCTCAGACGCGTGGAAATCGGGAGAGCAGACCCTGGCTTGCATATGCACTCTCAAAGTGTTGGTCTCCACTTTTTTTGGCGCTCGACTCAGCAGCGTGTCGGCTCCTGCTTTGCTCCAAAGCTTTTCAGCTTAGCATGACATCTTCCATCCTCCATTTCACTGGACACCACATCTCGTCACCGTCCACTGGGATCGGACTCGCACAGTGACACCAGAAAAGAAGGCGCTGAGGCGCCATCAGCAACCACCCATTGAGCCAGCGCCGTCCTCTGACGCTTCGACTCGCGGCCAGGATCATCTGCACGCAATTGTTCTGCATCCAGTCGCTCCACCGCTCTTTCGCCGACGATGGCCTCCCTCGATAAGCTCGCCGTTCGTGGCGTCCGCTCCTTCGACGACAAATCCATCAACATCATCCAGTTCTTCCACCCTCTCACCGTCATCGTAGGCTACAACGGCAGCGGCAAGACCACCATTATCGAATGTCTCAAATATGCAACCACAGGTGACTTGCCACCCAACACCAAAGGTGGTGCTTTTGTCCATGATCCACAGATGGCTACCTCCAACGAAGTCAAGGCGCAGGTCCGACTCCGATTCTATGCTGCCAACAAGGTGCGCATGAACTGTGTGCGCAACCTGCAAGTTTCACGCAAGAAGGGCGGCGGTCTCACCATGAAGACCCTCGAAGGTCTACTCCAGATTGCCGATGATGATGCCAAGACTGGCAAGCGAGGCACGCTTTCCACAAAATGCTCCGAGCTTGACGAAGAGATCCCCCGCCTGCTTGGCGTCTCCAAGTCCATTCTCGAGAACGTCATCTTCTGCCATCAAGAAGACAGCAATTGGCCTCTGTCCGAGCCAGCAAGCTTGAAAAAGAAGTTCGATGACATTTTCGAAGCTACTCGCTACACCAAGGCGCTCGACAACATCAAGTCGCTCCGAAAAGACCGAACGAATCAGCTCAAGGTGGACAAGGCGGCGCTGGAAGGTCTGAAAGTGGATAAAGACCGCGCAGATACCATCAAGACCAAGCTCACACATCTCCAAGCTGATCTCGCCCAGAAGGAAGCCAAGCTCGAAGACCTCAACGAAGAGATTCGTGTCAAGACGGTCCAGAACTCCAAGTTTTACGACGAGGCCACACGCTTCCGTGAGATTGTCAACCGAGCTGAGACGCTGGAAGAGAAGGAGAAACTTCACAAGGAAAACATGGAGGCGCTACAAGCGACCATGACACCCATCAAAGATACCGACGAGGAGCTGCAGAAACGCAAACAGAGCTTCCGCTCGCATCTCGACCAGAACCAGGCCAAGATCAACGCCCTCAAGAAGCGCACGGCTGAGAAAGAGGACGAGCTCGAGACTCACGAACAGCGCCACCGCAAGAAGCTCTCCGAAAAGGGCGGTCTCGAAGCAGAAAAACGTGCTCATGTCCAGGCCAAAGAAAAACGCGAGGCCTCCATCAGACAGATCGGCAATGAGCTCGGCATCAAGGGCTTCGGTGGCGACGGTCTTAGCGACGCGCAGATCCGTGGATTCGAAGACCGAGTCCAAGAAGAGGTGCGAAAGCTCGACGATGAGCTTGCCCGTATGCGCGAGGCAAACTCGAAGAAGGAGGACGACCTCACAACAGCATGGCAGAATCTGCGTGCCGAGCTGCGCGCCAAGCAAAATGCACGCGAGCAACTCACAGATTCAGTACGCAAGCTGCGGGAGAAGGTAAAGAGGGCGCAGGACGAGCTGGACGGGTATGCACTCAGCAATGCCGACATTGAAGCGGCGGAGCGCGATCGAGACAGCCTCTCGGCCAAGGTCGCCGCAGCGCAAAAGGAATTTGAGGAGGCCAAGTACGATGAACAGATTCGCAAGAAGAACGCAGAGATTCGCGAAAAGGATGATCTCCGCGAAGAACGCACTTCCGAGATTAATCTGCTCAATCGTCACGCTGAGCTGCGCGCTTCTCTCGGGCTCAAGATGCAGCAGGCGAACACGCGCAGGAGCAATGCTCAGGACCTGTTCGATCGTCACAGCTCTTCGCTCGCGGAGCGCGTACGGCCCAACATGGAGCTTCGTGACATCGAGAATGAAGTGGGGCGTGCAATGTCGAAGCACGAAAAGAGGCTCGAGGAGCTCGAAGCGACCAACGCGGACAAGAATCGGGAGCTGCAGCAGGTCGAATCGGCCATTTCTTTCGCCAGAAAGCAGCTCAAATCCAAGCAAGACATGGCAGCTGAGCTTCAAAAGGCGGTGCAGGACATCCTCTCGCCCGACTTTGACGACGCTGAGGAAGCAGTCAAGATCTGCGCCGAAGAGATCGCAGCCGCCAAAGACGAGTACGCCTCCATCGACTCGCTAGACTCGTTCCTGCGTCGAGTGCTCCGCGAGGCCAAGGGCAAGGGCCATTGCTTTGCCTGCAACCGTGGTGTCACCCCTTCCGAGTACGAAGCCATCGAGAAACACGTCTCGAGCACGCTCAGCTCGAGCAACACCAAGGAGAAGAAAAAGACGCTCAAGGCTGACATCGATGGCTGGACCCAACGCAGTACCGAGTGCCAGACTGCGCTTGCCAAGGACGCACAGCGCAAGGCTATTCAGGAGGTCGAGATCGTCGAGCTTCAGAGCACCATCTCAAGCAAGGAGGCAGAGCTCAAAGTGGCTGCTGAAGCCGCCGAAGCTTCTTCCGCGGAGGTGGCCAAGATGCAAGCCGAGCTCAAGGAGCTTCAAGCGCTTCGCCGTGTTGGCAGCGATGTCGCGCGACTCCTATCCGAGGCGGCTGACCTCGAAGCCGAGGTCCAAAATCTGCAGAACGACCTCGCCACAACCGGTTCAACGCAGACGGGAGAGCAAGTACAGGCCGAGATCGACCAGTTAGCTGCCTCCATCAAGGTGCTCAAGCGTGAGCTCAATGTGTTACAGCAGGATCGAGAGACGAAGCGCACGCTGATCAACAGCTTGGAGAGAGATGCGCACCGAGCTGAGGTGACGGTCATAACCAAGAAGCAAGAGTACGCAAAGAAAGCATCCATCGAGGAGCAGCTCAACGAAATGAATGCTGATCTCGAAGAGCAGCAAAAGCGCATCAAGAGCCTCGACGCCGAAATCGAGACTTCAAATGCACCCATTCGTCGCGCCAAGGACGAGCTAGAAGCGTTCAAGGCAGAGGCAAGCGAGGCCGAGAACAAGCTCAAAGCGCGCGCTGACAAGCTCGAGGGTTGGGCCAAGCAGATCCGCGAGCTCAACGCTGCGGTCAATGCGTACATACAGCAACGTGGTGCACAGCGGCTCGAAGAGTGCGAGGAGGCCATTCAGGAGCTCGTGGAAAAGATTCAGGGCATCCACCGTGAGGTTAAAGAGCTCACGGATAAAGTGACCGAACTGCAAAAGGAGGTGAATCAGTCGCAAGCTACCGAGCGCAACATCCTCGACAACATCCGTTACCGACAGCTCGCCAAAGATGTCTTGCAGATCGAAGAAGAGATCAACTCGTTGGACCTCGAACAGGCACAGCGCAGCCGCAAGCACTTTGCCGACAAGTACACCGAAGCCAAAGAAGAAGAGAATCGGCTCAACGGCGAAGCGTCGCATCTCAGCGGAGAACTCGCATCCCTCCGATCGCAGATCAAAGGCCGCGAATTGGAGCTGCGGGACGAGTTCAAAGGTGTCCACCAGAACTACAAACGCAAGCTGATCGAGGTCAAGACTTCTGAAATGGCCAACAATGATTTGGAGAAGTATGCCAAGGCGCTCGAAAACGCCATCATGCGCTATCATGCCATCAAGATGGAGGAGATCAACGATATCATTCGCTACCTCTGGCAGAAGACGTACCAGGGCACGGATATCGACACGATCCTGATCAAGTCGGACAACGAAGGCGCACGCGGAAACAGGTCGTACAACTACAGGGTGTGCATGGTCAAGGACACGGTCGAAATGGATATGCGTGGTCGCTGTTCGGCGGGTCAAAAAGTGTTGGCGTCGATCATCATTCGTCTTGCCCTGGCAGAGTCGTTCGGTAGCAATTGCGGCATCTTGGCGCTGGATGAGCCGACGACGAATCTTGACAAGGACAACATTGAGGCATTGGCGAGGAGCTTGGCTGATCTGATCAAGGAGAGAGCCGAGAACAGTCAGTTGCAGCTGATCGTCATCACGCACGATGAAGACTTCCTGACACTGCTGGGGCAGAACGACGTGCTCGAGTACTACTGGAGGGTCAGCCGTGATGTGCATCAGAAAAGCATTATCGAGCGCGAGCGCATTCGCAACACCTAAGCAGTGAAACTCGGATCTTTTCTCTGTCTCTGCCTGCTAGCAAAGCTTTGTGTCATACTACCATGGTCCATCCGTTACGCTCGTTGCCATTGCTTCTGAGGTCTTGTGTGTTGAGCGATGCTTGATGTGACAGGTTGATTTTCTCAAATCGCTCGAACCGAGAAAGCAGAGTTTTAACAATCAAAAATTTCGCGCCAAGCCACAGCGCCGTGACGTGATCTTTGGGAAGGAACACCTTCAAATGTGACTTTAGGTAGCAGCAACTCACCCTCGGATCCCTTCCTTTGTTCCTCATTCTGCAAAGAGGTACTCCCAAATCACCCGCACTGGCCCCGCCGCGAGCAAGTGTGCTCACACCCATCACAACCGCAACCGCTGAATTCTACACCTCCTTTTACGACCAGCACGAATGGCGTCCAACCTCGACCTATCCAATTGATTGTTCTTACAAGCTCTGGCTCGCTTTGCATCATGCGTCGACCAGCTCCGCCCCCACCCACCGACGAGGTGGTGGATCTGGACTATGGTAGTGCCGATAGCCCCACCGATGACGGCGCCAAGCAACTTGTGAAGGATGAGCGCGCCACATTGCCGGAGAGCGTTTATGAAGTCGGTGCTTCCACAATACCCACCCACTCTCCACCAATCAGTCGCGGCCGCAAACTTTTGGCGTACGAAACCGACGATGCTGATCAGCCCGTACAGCGAGCAAGCGCACCGTTCTTCCAGACCAATGCCCTCAAAGGAACTCAAATTCTTGAATATGGTAACAGCTTCAACAGCAGCTCTGTGAATGCAGTGGCTGGGCCTTCCTCTCCAACTCGTCTACAGTCGACCATTGCAGGGCCGCTGGAGGGCACATCACCACAGGAGAATGGGGACAATGCATCATCTGCAAATTACCTGGAAAGAGTCCCACCTCAGCACCCACCGGCTCCTGCTCACCCTCCTCCAGGCGTCCCACGCGAGCAGGAGCACCATCGCTCCTATGCATACGATCCCAGCGCTCCAGAGTTTCGTCCAAGTTTGCCCCCATCGGCGCCGCCAACTTTGCATGCAGAAGCTATATCTTATTACCCAACCGCACCACAGAGCTTCCACTACGGTGCAGCAGAGAGCTACGTACACCCTTCCGGCTCCACTGTCCCTTATTCGGCCTACGACGCGCCATACGATCCGTATGCACCGCTCGATCCTTACACGTATGGAGCTGCGCAGCAGTACGGGCATCCCTTTCCACCATATCCTCCACCCGCTACATACGCTCCCGGCTACCCAGCTGATCTGCAACAAACATATCCTGCCAGCCAGGCATATCCTCAGATCAGCCGCTATCAGGAGAAGCGACTGCTCAAGCAACAGAAGAAAAAGGAGAAGAAACTCAGAAAACGCGAAAGAAAGCAAGCCGCTCTTGAAGCTGTTCCTGCCATAGCTTCCCCCGGTGAATACTATCACGACGCCGCAAACATCGCGGATCTCGCATGGCTCGAAGACGGTAAGGCCCAAGCTGTGGAGATGATCAGAGAGTTACATGCACGTGGTGTACCTCCAGAGCGTCTGACGGAGAAAGGGGTGCCCCTGTCCGCCATCGAGGCGTGTTGCGCCGAGCTGGGCATTTCCGCACGACGCCAAGCGAGCCTGGAGGCAGAGAACACGAGTACCTCGCCACAGCAAGCGACGTCTGCCGCAGACAGCGCTGAACAAAAGAGCCAGGTGGTGACCACACCAGCAGAGGACGAATTGCTGGCCAAACAAGAGCAAGGCGTCGCTTTGACACCGCTAGAGGAGCTGCGAAAGAAGGTGTTGGCATCGCGGCTAGCGAAAGCAGCCGCTGCAAGCAACGTGGCCAAATCGGCGGAGGCGCAGGATGTCGTACTGCCGGCTGCTGACAACGCTTCTGGTTCTTCGACATCCTCGAGTACTCCAACCGTCTTTGACCGCACAGCCACCACTGGTGAGGCCGATGCGCTTCTCTCTCAGATCGGCGAAACAGTGCGCAGCCTTCTACGACCTTCGCAAGAGACCGCATCGGCGTTGTGGTCAGCAGATCCACCCATTGCACCCTCACAAGACCCAGCTACATCGTCACGTAAGCGATCGTACCGTGATGTGGACGCAGTGAACAACGATTATGCCTCCGTCACAGCAGACCTTGCAGGAGAGGATGTCGCCGAAGCGCCAGCTCCCAGCCGTCGACAAAGGATTTCGTACGCTGACAACTTCAGCCGCAAAGCAGAGATGCCTTCCGGTGAAGTCGACCTCACCGCACCGCTTCCCGACCTTCCTGACTTCTCAGAGTCAGCAACGACATCGTCCGTCATGGCTGACGCAGCTGCACGCCGTCGAAGGCCGGTAGCGGCCGACTTTGACACTGCAGAGTATCGCCCGCAGTTCGTGCGCCCGAACAGGTTCCTCGACGTGCCCTCGGGTCTCAACACGATCATCGATCTGTCCGATGACGAGATGGAAGGCGAAGAGCTCGGCGCTTTCGAAGCGGCAGATGGCTGGACGTCGGCCCAGCTCGATGTCGATCCACGCGACGTACTCATGCTCCGCCAAAAGACAGCTTCAGAACACTATGACAACTTTTGCACGCTCAACGGGCTGCAACCCGTGCGAAGAGCCATCACGCCGCAGCAGGACAACGCTGCCGGAGGTATTGAGCTCGCCGAGCCTTCGACTCCAGGTGGCGGTGTTTCTCGAGAGGCCCTGTTGGCTCAGGTTGCCGCATCTGGCGCAACGTCTGCGGGCTCTTCAACTCCTTCCCACGAACAACTGTTGCGCAAGGAACTCGAGATTAAGCAGCTTATGCGCAAGATCCAGATGATGGAAGAGCGCAAGTCGAAGCAAAATGGTACATTGCCATCGCCGTCGGTGTCACCGATGCCCGCTCGTTATGCGCAGGCCACAGTGAATCCGCAGCAGCAGCCTACGAACGGTGCTATGCTGTTCGCACCTGAGGCAGCAAAAGTTTCGGAATCAGCATCTGGATCGGCCAAGAGCGGCAAACAAGATGTCGCCGTGGAGTCTGCTGCCCAGGCTTCAGTGTCAGCACCGGTACAAAGCACCAATGGTAGCAGCGGCAGCAACCTCAGACTCGACCCAGCGTTGCAGAAGCAGCGAGAGAATTTGCTTGCGCTGCTTGCAAGCAAGCGCAAAAACATGGGGGCTGCAGCGACCGATCCTGCTGCAGTTGATCCGCAACGAGATGACATGGACCAAACTGAAGCCCCGACCTCTGCACGTACGCAGGAAGAGTCTAGGCCCGAACCACAGAATGCATCTGAAGCAGAATCTGTACAATCAGTTCCGCTAGAGGACCGAAAGGAGGTGAGCACCATACTACTTCCAAAGAAGCTCCTGCGCGCTCGTTTCGCAACCATTGACGCACACCTTTGCCCCTCTCTCCCATCCACTCGGCCACCAGCCCACATCGCAGCCATCTGTGGTGTCGCGCTATCGACCACTGGTGCCGAGTCTGTTCCAAAGCGTAGGTGCCCCCTCTGCCAACCCAATCATAAGATTGGCCGGATGAACGAGGCTCAATAGCCGACTGCGCTCACCTTTTTTCTTTCTTTTTTTATTTTCTTTTTTCCTTCTTGAACCTGACACGCTCTTATCTTTTTCTTCCCTTCATACCTCTGATTCTTGGATTCATATGTTTTGTGGTTATGCGCCTCGTGGGAGCAGGTGGCGACGAAATTCCGATCCTACCTTCCACCGTCGCTGGGCTTTGGTGTTGGTTCGTCAAGCTCACGTGCGACTGAGAAGGAGGGAGAGGAGCGGACGTCGGTGAAATGGTGCCCTCGCGAGGCGGATGGTCATGTATGCACAGATTCGGGATGTTCGCAACGTCACGTTGCAGGTAAGTCTCGATCGAGGGATGCTTGGCAGCGGAGCTGGTTGCATACCTTCTGCACATGGGGAGCGATTGGACCATGTCAGCGTGTTGCAAATGGACGTCAAACGAGCTCATCCTTCCCCTCTTGCTTTCTTGGTCCATACCCGACTTGTACAGAACTCAACACCTCCTGACCAGATCAAGGTAACTACTGATCATCACCATCAGCCAAGGTAGGTCTTTTTAAGGGACAACAGTGTAACCACCATTGGGCTGGTTACTAGATCGTCTTCCAGTTCGGCAAAAGACGCTCCCACACGACACAAGGAGCGGCTTCCGAGAGCTGAACTTGTACTGTATCAGTATAGCGCGGCAATACGCAGCTTGGGGAGGTTTTAACAAAAAAAAAAAAAAAAAAAAAAAAAAAAAAAAAAAAAAATGCAAGGTCTTGTGCTGTTTTCTGTGGATCTCGCTGTTTTTAGGAGTGAATGCTTTTCGGTGTGTGAACGCAAATTTCACTTTTCGAGCTTTGGGATGGTCTGATAGAAGAGCGCTTATGTATGAAAGTTTTGAGAGATGTTTGCACACACGCCTTCGACTCGTTCGATGGAAAAACGACTGGATTAAGCTCTTCCCCCAACCACCTTTCCTTTGTTCTTCCTTTCACCAACTAGGCAAGGTAAGAATACATATCTTTCTGACCTTCAACACGTTCCAGGTATTCTTTATCGATCAATTGATCAATAGCTTTTTTGATGTCGGGGATTCTCGGGCTGAATCGGGTTGATACCTGAGCGACGGTTTCTTGAATCAAAGTTTGATGTTTGAGTTGTTTCCTACTCTTCATAATCCTAACAATCGTAGCCTGCAACAGCAACCTTCGATCTTCATCCACCGTCTTGAGGACATCGTTGGATTCAACCTTCTGTTCGGATTTGATCGGTAGGTTGAGATTAACGCGAAGCTTTTTCGACTTGAAATTCGGATTAAGCTCGTACGCTCCTTCCTCATCAGCATTGGACGAAGATGGTTGCAGAACTTTGGCTTTCGACAACATGGCAAGAACCGGTTTGATAGTAGCATCGTTCAACCCAGTTGCTTGTTGCAATTGCGCCTTGGTCAGCGAATCGTTGGTGTTGAACTGCAACAGAACCGCAGTCTGAAACGTAGACGTCTGGAATTGAAGCTGCTTCTGCGAGAGATAGTTGGCTCGAACCTCGTTCTTGCTCAACTGCCACAACCACGTCAACTTTCGACCCGAATGCTTCGCAGAGTAGTACCTGTGGAATCGCTCGTACGTCGGCAAGAGCTCGGTCGGGATCGAAAACTCTGTCGTTGGTGGCTGCAGAGGCCAGAAACCGTTCGCCAAAACGAGCGCATAGAAATCAACATCCAACTCGGCCTTATCGTGATTCTTGGCCATGGTCTCCTTGAAGTTGTCGTTGAGCTCCTTGCTGAGACCCATATCGGTAAACATCCTAGCTAGCTTGGCGGTGTACTCGAATCCACATGCCTCCTTGAGCCGCGAGATCATGTTGGCTTCGGCATCGTCGGATGCCGAGGCAAAGTTGACCAGACGCTTGGCAAGCATCTTGGAGTAGAACTTCTGGAAGACGTCCTTGTCCTCGATATACTTGAAGACCACCATGACGTCGGTGAGTGCCTCCTCGAGCGAGTTCTCGGCAGAAGTCTTGTTGGACTTCTTGAGGAGCGCATCGGTGTGCTTGGCGAGGAGCTCGGGCGACTTTGATGTGGAAGCGCCAGTGGCTTTGTTGCGATTGACAAAGTCTCGGCAGGCCTTGTCGAGGGCGGCAAGGAATCCTGCTTCGCCACGGAAGGCGACGTTGACGGTGTTGAGGTTGCTGCGGTGTGCATCGAGCAGCGCCGAGACGTAGGCACCGGGGTCGAGCGAGTCGCTCGCAGCCGAGGCAGGAGCGGTGGCAGCCGAAGAGGGGCCTGCGGCACCATTAGTGGCAGCAGCAGCGGCATCTCCTCCGCCCAACACCTTCTCGACAGCGGCGAGACCAGCACGCTTGACGTGTGCTTCAAACTTCTGTCGCAGCGGCTCGAGACCTTCTGGAATGCGTGAGAGCAAAGTGTAGATGCGGAAGAGATCGTCGGCCTGGTCCAAGTCGAGGAGCTGTTGGAACTCGTCCCAGAGCATCGTCGAGTGGCGACGGACGAGCACATTGTCGCAAGTGGGTACGAGCTTGGTGCGTGTGGAAGCGTGGAGGTAAAGCTCTACGCGGTCCTCCTCTTCCTTGAGCCTAGTCTCGGCCTTCTTCATGTAGTCAGTGGCGGTGTTTTGCGAGACAAACGCATCGGACTCGGCAGTGTAGTAGACCTCGGTAGCCTCAATGAAGGGCTTCTCGAATTCTTGGCGGTAGACATCGAGGTTCTGACGGTTGGTGTCATTCTCGTCGAGACCGAGCGACACGAGCGAGTCGACGACCTTCTTGACGAGCGAAGCCTCAATGACCTCTCCGTTTCGCTGCTTCTCGATCTGCTTGAGAAGTGCCTGCACCAATCGACCCTTTTGCTGAACATAGCGGAACATGTGCTCCTTCCACTGTACGAGCGCGAGGATGTACACGGTGTAGACGTACTTGCGACCCTCGTCCTTTTCACGCTTGACCCAGTGGCGGTTGAGGTATGCAAAGAGACGGTGGACAAAGTTGGCACCGGTGGTGTAGCGGTCCCACTCTGTGGCATAGTAGCGGAGGAGTGGCTCTTCTGAGAGGCCGTCAGAGCCCGATCGGACCTCCTCGAGATGTGTGCGGAAATAAGAAGTAAGATGGTTGTAGAGTTCGGCACCAACGAGGTTGGTACCTCCCTTCGAGCCAAAGGGACCGGACGAGCGACCGAGAGCACTGGAAGATGAGGCCAACGAGGAGGACGTGAAATGGTTGTAGGCGACAGTGTAGAGCTCCATGTAGCGTGGATAGGTCATGCCTTCCTTGAGACGGGTCATCATGAGGTCAATACCGGGCTCGAGAAAAGCCCAGGTAGCCTTTGCATCATGAACAGCAGGAAGGCGGCTGCTTCCGGCAGCTGCCGAGTTCGGACCGGAGGAAGAAAAGCCTGGCCCAGACATGTTCGAGTCAAGACTGACGGGTCGATGCCCTCCGGATCAGGTCGGGCTGTGGCGGATAGGTGACGGAGTCGCGTACGCGAGACTGAGCGTGAAAAGTGTTCACGCTGCTGGCAATCTAGGTGGTGTGAGCCTTTGATTGCCGACGGTTGAAAGAGCTGATGCTAAAGGGGGAGAATAGCTTCGTGCCAATGTCGTAGCAAGTGTGGCGGTGGCTAGATGCGTGTGAGCTTCGCGAGAGGACCAGGACTGGAATGAGGGCCGTAGACGGTGGTAAAGACGAGCAGATGGCCACGACTCCTGTTCTCGAACAAGACAAACAAAGGTTTTACGGAGAAGGCTGAGTGGAGAGATGGTGGGTGACGAGGTAGAAGGAATGTGTGTGTGTGTGATTGAGCTTGATTGAATGAGCATGGCCTGATCGCGCAGGTCCGTGTCGCAATCCTAAATCTGAGAAAAGTGACAGTTCTCGACGCGGCGGTGATTGACTTTATGCTACGACTGCGCTCTGCTGCCTTTCTTAGCGCTTTGGCCTTTGTCTAATCTTTGGTGTCACAATGTGACGCCTTTGTGCGACCACAGTCAAAGTGCCGTGATCGGGTCGACTCCTCCACATCAAGATCCAAAAATTGGGCTGACACGCAAGCATCTTCCGATCTAACAGCTTCAAGCGTGCGCTCAAGAGCCTCAGAGAACGCATTTCATCAACATACACGAGACAATGTCCGGAAGGATCTGAGGAAGAAGTGGTGTCAAGATTACACGAAGCACACGCGTTCGAGTGGTGACGAAGAATTGTATGCACCCATCAAAGGCCTTCTTGGAGACTCTAACGACGCATTTCGAGATTGATTTGTGGTCTGGTTGAGTGCACAATCAGAGCTTGATACCCGTCCAAATGGTAGCAACACCAAAAGTGAGATCCTCCCAAGCACCTGCGACGTCTTCGCTTCCTGCTGCGCTGCCAGAATCGGCAGGGAATCCGAGACTTGTGGCGGTGGGCGATCCGGGCAAGTGGAAGCCAGCATCCTTCATCATCCTTGCGAAATGAGGCTGAGTGGGGAATCGTTCGATCGACTCGACGAGGTACTGGTACGAAGCACGGTCACCGGCGAGCATCTGCCCAAGCGGTGGGAGAATGTTGAAGCTATACTGCTTGTATGCCTCGGCCAGGAAGGGGACGTTGACCTTACCGAACTCGAGACAGCTGAAAACGCCGCCGGGCTTGAGAACACGGTAAGCCTGCTTGAGCACCTCATCGATGTGAGTGCAATTGCGAATACCAAATGCGATAGTGTATAGATCAATAGATTCGTCGGGGATGGGCTTGCTCTCGAGAGGTGGAAGGTAAGGCTGCTTGCTGTTGGGTCCGCGCACAGGCTCGGGAGGGACCTCCACGGTCGAATCGAGCTGCTCAGCGTTGCCGAGTTGGAAGCTGACCTGCGGTCCACCCCAGTACATGGTCTGCTTGAATCGCTTCTGACCCTCTTTGAGCATGCTAGGGTTGATGTCGAGCACAGTGACGTGGGTTTCACGGTCAAAGTGCTTGGTCCTCGCGTGGTCGAGGATGCGAAGCGCAATGTCACCGGTACCTCCGGCTACGTCGAGAACCTTGATGCCGCCGCGTGGATCGAGCTTCGAGACAAAGTGGTCCTTCCACAATCGGTGGATACCCAAAGACATGGCGTCGTTCATGACGTCGTACTTGGACGCTACCGACGAGAAGACCGAAGCTACCAAAGACTCCTTGTCCTCCTCCGCCACCGTCTTGAAACCGAAGTGGGTCTGCTTGTTCTCTGGCGCTGAGCCATCTGTACCGAAGGTGGAGGTAGGTCTCGACGAAGAGAATGCATTGGAATGGGAACTGGAGGCATCATTCTGCTGATGCGAAGAGGGAGGGAACGAGCCGGTGGGTGGTCGATCCGATCTGCTGTACGGAGTCGAGACGAATGTGCGCGACGAAGTGGCGACCGATGGGCGGGGTGCATTGGAGGCAGCCGACAGTGTCGACCTAAGCGCCGAAAGAGTGTATCGCTGAGCCACCATCGTTCTTGTTCACAACTCAAGTGAGAGCTGATATGAGGATATAGGACAAGAGGAAACAATCGGCGTTGGTCAGCAGTTTGTGACTGTATGCAGGAAATATCGGAAGGCGGAGTTTCTGCTTTCCGCGATCTTTGCAATCTTGTCGCGACCAACTTTTTCCTCGAAAAGTGCAGTAATCTTCTAAAATCGCCGCCCGATCTGCATGTCGCCGATTTGTCTGTTCCGCACCAAAAGTTGCATCTTTGCTGCTGGTGCTTGCTTCCTGTGGTCGGATCTTCCTAAGACCTTGACATCGACTCTTCTTCACCTCGCACGGCGTATCCGACTCTTCTCCTCTGCGCCACCACACCATCTTCGCTTCGACCAGTCACATCGATAGCATCGACCGCTGCGCAGCAACTCGCGCTCTCTCATCCTATGCATTGCAGCCAGTGAACGCTGTCATCTGGTCACATTGCCGACATCCACAACATTGTATCGACTCACGCCGCATCGCTCCTATCACCGCGCTCTTGGTACGCACAGGCTGAGTCACCCGTAATACAAGTCTCGAGCCGCTCCTCGCACAATCATGTCGAACTTCTCCTACGCCGAAGTCGAAGCCTCCGAGACCGAGGCTAAGCATCTCGTCCTCCGACAGATTTCAAAAGATGTCACCGTTCGTCTTTCACAGCCGCTCAAGGTCGCGGAGAGCAAACAGCATACCAATTTGCTCTCCGTATCCGACGCCAACGGTCTCGCATTCGCTGCCACCAACTCTGGCTTCTCCGTGATCCGACTGTCCGACCTCAGAACGTTCTTCAAGTCTGCTGCTCGCAACACTACACCCACCCTGGATCAGCCGCTGCGTTCTATAGATACGATTTCGCTCAGCTCAGTTGCATCGCCACCCACCTTCATCAGCTCTGCCAATGCCCATGCCTCCGTTCTCGTTGGCTTCCAGAACGGCATCATTGCCGCGTGGTCCGTGTCAGGCCTCGTCGAGGGCAACAAGCTCGATCCCCTCTTTGTTCTGCAGCCACCTTCTCCGGGCTTGTCTTTGATCGACCTCGTACCCAACCCTTCCGATCGTCCCGAACTCGCTGTAGCTCTCTACCGCCAAGATGGCACACCTGGAGTCAACTCTGGCACGCCCATCATGGTCAACCTCAGCACAGCCTCCTTTGGTGCTCAGCTCGATGCCACTGGTTCCCGCGCAACCGCCGTCTGTTGGTCTGTCAAGGGCAAGCAGATTGCTGTCGGCCTGGAGTCGGGCGAGATCGTTCAAGTCACACCAGAAGGCGAGCCCAAGGATCGCATTGCCAAGCCAGATTCGCTCGATGGTGCATACTACATTTCGGATCTCCGCTGGCTCGAGAATCACGTCTTCATCGCCACATACAACCTCCCCTCTTCCGGATCATCCGAAGACGACCCTGAACACTCCTACGAAGTCTTCACCATCCTGCGAGATGCTAAAGCCGCACAAATCACATTTGCCAAAATGCCAATGGATCCTGCCCCGCCATACGGTGATACCTCTCGACCTGGCACCCGCTTTGCTGCATGGCTCAAGGGATGGCAACCTTCCAAGCACTTGGTCTTTGTTGCTAGCGGTCCCAGTACCGACGTTGGTCTCATCTCCTGCTCTACAAGTGAGGCAGGCGCAGCTGCTTGGTCGACTGTGGAGCTCGAGGAGACCTCCAAGCCTATCCTTCCCTTCTCTTCTCTCGACCAGTCCTCCGACACCGCGCCGGTCGCCATCGACTTTGACCTCACATCTGCAGATGAGGTCGACGATCCGAACGCGGTGGCCAGGGGCGACGGCAAGACCAAACTGCCCGCTGTTCCCATCCTTTACGTCTACACCTCGGATGGCGTACTGCTCGCGTACAACGTCATCAACACGCAAGGACCCTTTGAAGGCATGGTGACACCCTCTGCTGCATCCGCTCCAGCGTCATCTGCCGCCCCTTCATCAACTTCTGCATCTTCTGGAGCAACATCAGCCCTCAGTACTGCTGCTCCAGTTCCATCTACACCCAGCCAGCCGACGCCAGCTGCTCCTTCCGCATTTGGTGCCACCTCTGCCTTTGGCCAATCCTCTGCCTTTGGACAATCGTCAGCCTTCGGCTCAAAGTCGGCTTTCGGATCTTCTCCGTCCGCTTTCGGTCAGTCATCAGCATTTGGATCGCCATCTGGCGCAGCAACCTCCTCATCGGCCTTTGGTGCGTCTTCTCAGCCCGCCAGTGGCTTCGGTTTTGGTGCCTTCAGCGGTGCGACAGGGAACGGCAAGCCTTCATCAGCGTTCGGCTCGACCGGCTTCGGCTTCGGATCTGCTAATGCCAGCAAGGACGGTGCCACATCCTCAGACACCTCCGCAGCAAAGGATGCATCTGCGCCTGCATCTACCTCTACACCAGCGTCGACGTCGGCTGCTAGTGCTTTTGCCACAAAGCCGGCGGCCTCTGCATTCGGCTCCCCCTCTCCTGCCCCAGCTCAGACCTCATCACCCGCCCCATCAGCATTCGGTTCCACTTCGGCATTTGGGCAGACAGCAGCCAAACCTGCTTTTGGTCAGTCTTCGACATTCGGTCAGACGTCAGCTCCGGCCTTTGGTTCGTCATCCGGCTTTGGCTCGACCTCTGCATTCGGCTCTACCTCTGCTTTCGGAACCACATCCGCCTTTGGCTCTGCATCCTCTTCGCCGTTCGCCGCCAAAACACCTTCCACCACACAACCAAGCTCTGGCTCAGCTTTCAGCGCATTCGGCTCCCCTGCTGCCGCCAGCGATGCCAAAACCACCTCCAGTGGCTCTGCATTCGGCGGGTTTGCCTCCAAATCAGGCAGTGCCTTCGGGTCGGCAGCCAGTCCCTCCTCGACATCTGTGTTTGGAAGTGGTGGCAAGCTCGAGAGCAAGAGCAGCGATGCTCCAAGCGGCTTGTTCGGCGCATCTGCCTCGACCTCGCAGAAGACGGCGCATTCGCCTGCACCCGCTTTTGGCTCATCGGGGTCGAGCTTCGGTAAAGGATCCTTCTCTGCCTTTGCTGCTAACAAAGCCGCCGAAGACAAGGATGCAAAGGACGAAGGAGAGGATTCAGCGGCCAGTGGCAATGCTGACGCGGGCAGCTTCTCCTTTGGCGGACTTGGAGGTATGTTAGGCAGCAACGACTCCGCCGCGTCATCGCAATCAGTGTCAAAGCCGGCTGCACAGCCCGATAAGAAGGCGGACGGCACTACCACACCGGACTCGGGCGTCGACTCTACCGTTCAAACGCCCAAGAGCGACGTTGCTTCAAAGCCTTTCTCCTTCAACCCCTCGGGTGCTTCTGCAGGTGCCGCAAGTAAGGAATCGGATGTTGCTCAAGCAACCTCGCCACCTCCACCCCAACCAGCGTTCAGCTCTCTCAAGCCAGGTTTCAATGCCGGAGCCACCTTCGGCAGCCAGCCTTTCTCGTTCGGCAACAACAAAGCCAGCGCTACCTCACCAACACCGACTCCAACCACGTCCTCGTTCGGTCTACCGACTGCTTCGGCAGACGACGCGGCAAAAGCTGAGGCCGACTTGAAGAAAGAGTCGGCCTCGGCCACAGATGTGGAAAAGACGACGGCTGAACCTGCCAAGCCGACTTTCAGCTTCTCTGGGGCCCCGGCAAAACCGGTTCCTTCACCTTCGTCTTTCTCCTTCAGTAACGCCGGCAGCAAGGCCTCCGCCTCAGGCGAGGATGCCAAGTCAGAGGCGAAGCCTGCCACCCCTGGCCCTTTCTCCTTTGCTTCTGCTCAGAAGACGCCAGACAACACCACTACCCCATCGGCACCAGCGTTTGGCACTACTGCTCTGTCCAAGTCCAGCAATGCGCAAGACAAGGCGGCGCCGGTAGAGTCGCAAAAGTCGAGCTCGCCGTTCTCTTTCAGCAATAGCGCCGCACCGGCTCCGTCGACTGTCAAGCCCACAGGCTTCGGAGGCTTCGGAGGCTTTGGCACGACCCCGGCTTCAAGTGCAGCTCAGAGTAAGGACGCTCCCGCATTCTCTTTCGCAAATTTGAACAAGTCGGTGCCGTCCACCACGCCATCGTCGGCGATCCCAGATGCTGCAAGCAAGCCAGCTGCACCACCAAGCAGCGCACCCGCTGTCCCGTCTGCTGCTGCGCCAGCCAAGGCCGCTCCTGCATCATCTCCTGCGGGAACTGGCTCGTTCCTCGGCTTCAGCTCGAGCGCTCCTAGAAGCAGCTCGCCTCTCGCTGCCGCGCCCGTAAACAGCTCGGATGAAGCTCCCAAAGGCTCACCTGAGAAGCAGAGTGCACCTCCCACAAACACCGGCAAGCCGTTCTCCTTCCAGCAAGACGCTTCGAAATCAGCCTTTGGTTCCTCTGGTTTCGGTGCCAAAGCGGCTGCCCTCCCGACTTTCAGCTCCACCGGCTTCTCCGGACTCGGCCAGAGTAACACCGGTAAGCTGTCGGACGCGGCAAAGCCTGCTCCAGCAGCGACGCCGTCGTTTAGCGGATTTGGATCCACGCCCGCGACGTCGACGCAGCCGTCTGCACCCGCACCTGCACCAAAGGTCGCCACGCCTCTGCCTGCTAGCAAGGGCTCAGGTAGTCCTCTGGTGGCCGGCCGCACACCCCAGCTGTCTTCGTCGAACAAGGATGGACCTGCCAAGGTCAACGAGAGCGGAATTCAGGGTGAATTCCTCAAGGCGTACCTTGTTCTCACGCAAGAACTAGAAGTTCTTCGCTCGAATGTAGACCAATGTGCTGCCTTCCTCGCCGAACTGCGCGAGCCTACAGCTCGCCCGCAGACCGTGGAAGATTTCGCTGATCCTTCCAAGTGGTCGTTCGGTGACTTGCCAAAGATGTTGACGCTGGCAAAGTCGCTCAAGCCACTCACTCAGCAGATTGAGGACGAGGTCGCTTCCCACAAACGCAAGCTGGCTGAGCTGCAGAGTCTCCAGCTCAAGGCAGAAGCCAAGCGAGAAGAGGTGGCGCGCTTCGTCCGCGCCCGCAGCGATCCCGAGTTCGCCAAGATGATCCGTATCCGACAGCTCGGTCCAGAGCACGTCGAGAACCAGAACAAGCTGCGCAAGGCAAGTCAGGTCGTTCGAGACCGCATCGTCGAGCTCGAGGAATACCTTGCTGTGCTCAAGGACAAGCTTCAGCACGCAAAGTCTGGTCGCACTGCCCTCAAGGCACCCAGTCTTGATTCGGTCGCTAGGGCATGTCGCAACATCACCGCTCGTACGACTGCCGTGACGTTGGAGCTCGACAATCTAGCGCTCGAGATGGACCTCATGAGGCCTGCAGACCAAGACTACACGTCGCGCGATCCCAGCCGCGCTCTGTCCCGCTCTGTCTCGGTTGTGAGTGGCATCGACGAAGTCAGCTCGCTCAACGACGTGAGCAAACTGATGCGCACGCTTCCTGCAGCGACTGCGCTCAGGTCGGCGGACGAAATCACGCGCGCTGAGAGAGTCAAGAGTGAAAGCGTCGCCGTCTTTGTGAACGCGCGCGAGAAGCCACTCCTCAATACCCGCGCTGTGCCCAGTTCACAGCGCGCAGGAAGGAAGGTCACCACCCCCATGGATGGCTCCGACCTTCAGATCGCCTTTGCCAAAGGACCAATTCACCTGGGCAAGCGCGCTCCTCCAGCACCTCCTGTGGTCCCTGCGATTTCGACATCGCAGACCTCTACGCCTGCTTTTGGCAATGCAGCTCAAGGGAATACTCTGACTGCCTCGGCACCATCTTCAAAGCCTGCTCCTGATCAGTTCGCACCCGTTGCCAAGAGCGTGCCAGTTCCTGTTCTCTCCAAGCCTCCTCTACCAGCCGCATCGTCATCGCCGTCGCCATCGCCTGCAAGCGCGACATCAGCCGGCGCTGCCCCGTCACGCTTCGGCTTCCCCGCGTCTCCTGGCCCTGCCTCTGCCACGCCTACGGCATCCGTGTCGGCCGCAACATCCGTATCAGCCCCGAAGCCAGCAGCTCCTCCTACGCCATTGAACTTTGGTGGCTTTGGCTCACCCGCGCCTGCGCCCGCGAAGCCAGCCGCATCATCCTTCACCGGCTTCGGATCCTCGTTCGCACCTTCCTCCGCTGCCCCTGCCACCGCCGCCTCGGCACCCGCTGTAAAGCCGGCTGCCCCTTCCACACCACTGAACTTTGGTGGGTTCGGCTCACCTGCTGCTGCTCCGTCAAAGCCCACTGGTTCTCCTTTTGCAGGCTTCGGTAACTCGCCTGCTCCTAGCTCTTTTGCTCCATCGACAGCAGCATCAGCGGCTTCAGCTACGAAGGCAGCTGTCCCTTCTACGCCATTGACCTTCGGCGGATTCGGTGCCCCTGCCCCTGCCGCACCCGCTCCCAAGCCATCGTCTGGTGCGTTTGCAGGCTTTGGATCCTCGCCTGCCCCCAGCTCTGCCACTCCGTCCACAGCCGCACCAACACAGAAGCCAGCTGCTTCCTCCGCGCCCTTGACTTTCGGTGGCTTCGGCACACCTGCTGCTGCACCTGCCAAGCCTGCAGCTGCCCCCTTTGCAGGCTTTGGGGCCAAGCCAGCCTCCTCAGCTACGTCGACACAGAGCATCCAGTCCGCACCGGCTCCCGCGTCGAGCACTGCTCCAGGCACCTCACCATTCGGAAGCGCTACCCTCTCAACAGTCAACTTTGGCAAGCTCAACGCCATGCCTGCTGGCATGTTCGACTTGCCTACTCAGGAGGACACTCCATTCCAGCCAGGAGGACGAGCGGCAAGCTCCAGTCCCAGCAGCATTCGCACGTCTTCCACCATCAAGATTAGAACGAGAGGTGCTGCCGTGGCTCTTCCTCCTCCTCCTGCGGAAGGCTCAACTGGGTTTAAGGACGCCAACGCATCAACACCCGTCAAGGCAGCTTCTGACTTCTTTGCTCAACCTATTGCATCTAAGCCGAAGGAGGCGTCTGCGACCGATGCTGCCGCTTCGGCTCCCTCGTCTAAGGGTCTCAGCGGGTTCGCTACAGCTGCGAACAAGGAAACATCCAAGAGCGAGGCTTCCGCCGCCACTCCAGCCGCAAAGCCCAGTTTTAGCTTCGGCGATCTGGGCAAAAAGACCGACAACCCTGCTACCGTATCTGCACCCTCGGAACCGAAGCAGCCAGCTACTGGTAGCTTCAGTTTTGCCAAACTTGGTAAGAAGGATGAAGTCTCTTCAGCTTTAGCCCCTGCCTCGGAGCAGAAGCCAGCTTCTGGTGGCTTTAGCTTTGGAAATCTCGGCAAGAAGGCCGACGACGCTGCTGCTACACCCTCCGCATCTCAGCAGACAAAGCCAGCCGCGAGTGGATTCAGCTTCGGGGATGTGGGCAAGAAGACACTCTCTGAGTCCGTTCCTCAGCCCGACAAGCCTGCAGCCAGTGGTTTCAGCTTCGGTGACTTTGGAAAAAAGGCATCGGAGGCACCGACCTTCGCCGGTTCCCAGCCGCAGAAGACGGCTGCTCCAACTATCAGCTTTGCCCCCACCGCAGCTGCCAAACCTGCGGAGGGAGACAAGACGGAGAAGGCTTGGGCGGATTCCGTGGACACGAACGGCACCGAACCCAAGAAGACTGAGGCTAAGGAGACCGAGGCTAAGGAGACCGAGGCTAAAGATGCCGAGGTCAAGGGTGCTGCCGCGGAGGACAAAGAAGTCAAAAGCGTCGACACCAAGGACGCACAGGCCCAGGACACCGATGCCCAGGACACCGATGCCAAGGACATCGACACCAAGGACAATGACGCCAAGGACACCGGCGCGCAGGACAAAGCCGCTGAGGAGGCAGATAGCAAGGAGACAGAGAGCAAGGAGACAGAGAGCAAGGAGACAGAGAGCAAGGAGGCAAACACCAACGACACAACCGTTGAGGCTCCCCGGAACAAGGACAAGGCACTGCCCGATCCTTCCACCTTCAGCTTCTGCAAACCGTCTGAGCCAAGAAACAAGGAGCCCTTGACGGAGCCATCGACCGAGTCGAAGGACTCAGCCCCTTCCTCGCCCGCTGCTAAGCCAGCAGCCACGTTTAGCTTTGCCACGCCCTCGACCGGAGCCAGCTCCGAGGAGAAGGACGCTGCTGAGCCAGTCAAAGCCGACAGCAAGGACTCGGAGCCAGCCAAGGCATCATCTTCGAACGGCGCTGTTTCCACAGACAAGACGGTTGACTTTAGCTATCCGCCCAAGTCGCAGGCTTCGGCAGCGAAGTCTGACGACAAGCCCGCGGGTGAATCCCCTTCTTCCACTTCCACCACCTCGTCGGCATTTAGCTTTGCACCTAGCAAGCTGAACCCCTCCTCCTCGCCCGCATCCGCATTCGGGTCATTCAAGTCTTCTCCCGGCTTCGGCTTCGGCGCTTTCTCCAACAAGCCCTCCGCCGACAGCTCCAGCAGCCCATCTGCCAAGCCTGTAAACGCGTTCAGCTTTGCCCCCGCCACATCGACCACATCGGGTTCGGCATTTGGCAGCGTGTCTGGGTTTGGCGCGCAGAATAAGTCCGGTGAGGCACCCAAAACGGCTTTCGGCAGCGTGTCCGGATTTGGAGCTTTCGCTTCGTCCCCATCGACGCCCAAAGCGGGAGATGAGAAGAATGGGGCAAGCAAGTCAGCGTTCAGCTTCACCGGAAGTGGATTTGGCGCTTTTGCAACGGCGAATAAGACTTCGCCTTTCGCGAGTGCTTCACCGCCCGCAAAGAAGGAGGAGAAGGGGGATAGTAGTAGTGCGTCATTGTTGTCGAGGCTCGGTGGTGCCGCTACTCGGGCGGCGTCTGATGATGGTGAGGATGATGAGGATGATTATGAGGATGAAGACGAGGAGGATTACGAAGATGAAGACGACGAGGATGAAGAGGAGTACGATGATGAGGAAGACTATGAGGACGAAGATGATTACGAAGATGAGGAGGGGGAAGATGAGGAAGACGGAGAAGAGGACGATGTGGACAGTGGTGCAGGTCACAAAGAGGTCGGTGCCGATTCGCTTGAAGAGAGCGCTGTTCACGTTAGCAAGGAGGATGCTCAAGAGGAAGGCGCTGATGAAGAAAAAGAGGAAGAAGAAGCTTCCGACGATGAAGAAGAGGATGAAAGTGAGGAGGACGAAGAAGAGGACGACGAGGAGGGGCTCTCTGCCGTTGAAGAGGAGCCCGAGGAGGAGGAGGAAGCGGAGAAGAAGGAAGCAGCAAAGGAGGATGCCGAATAATCGGACTGATCTGCTTGCCCTTGGTTGTAACGCTTCACACATCATGACACAAGAATCGAAACTTTTTTATGAAGGCACAGGTTCGTGGCACACGTTTTCAAAATTCTTGAACAGACTGATGAATCCAAAGGACAAAAGAAAGACTATAAGATACATACACATCCAGGGAGAGACTTTTCAATCTTCCCTGAGGATCAAACCAGCAGCGCCCATACCGAGACCGATGCACATGCTGACGACGGCGACCTTCTGATTCCTCCTCTCGAGTTCCTTGAGAGCGGTTACGACCAGTCTTGCGCCGGTGGCGCCCAAGGGGTGACCGAGGGCGCAAGCACCACCGTTTACGTTGACCTTTTCGGGGTCCAGGCCGAGCTTTTCGACACAGTAGACGTACATGCTTGCGAAAGCCTCGTTGATCTCAAAGAGGTCTACCTCTTCCTGTTTGACACCAGTCTGTGCCAAGACGGCGGGGATGGCCGAGGAAGGGCCGATACCCATGATGCGCGGTTCGAGACCGGTGACGGCGCAAGAGACGTACTTGCCGAGAACCTTCAAGCCGAGCTTGTTGGCGAGAGAACGACGCATAAGGATGACACCTGCGGCTCCGTCGGTGATCTGAGAGGCGTTACCGCCGGTGGTGTTGGAAGGAGCCCATTGGGGGAAAGCGGATTTGATCTTGCCGAGCGATTCGGCGGTGGTTCCGGGTCGGGGGCCTTCGTCGGCAGAGATGATGGAGGTCTGCTTGGCGCCATCTTTGGAAACGGTGGGGACCGAGATGGGGAAGATCTCTGCGTCGAATTTGCCCTGGGATTGGGCCTGGACAGCACGCTGGTGAGAGCGGGCGGCGTATTCGTCCATCTTGGCTCGCGAGATGTTGAAGTCGTTGGCGACGTTCTCCGAGGTCCAACCCATGGGCATTTTGCAGTCATCGGCCTCCTGGCTGATCTTGGAGAGCTCTTCGGAGATGACGGTGGGACGCTTGGGCTGGGTCGACATGTGCTCGATACCACAGGCGAGACCACACTCGATCTCGCCAGCCTGGATACCGTTGGCGATGGCGCGGATGGCCATGAGACCCGACGAGCAGAATCGATTGACAACGATGGCAGGGGTGGTGTTGGGGATGCCGGCGGCAAGAGCGGCAGCACGGACGTAGTAAGGTGCCTCGTCGTTGTGAACGTTTCCGACGACGACATCCTGGATGAGCTTGGGATCGACGGCGGAGGAAGCGAGGAGAGACTTGAAGAACTCGTAGCAGAGAAGGTCAAACTTGGAGTCCTTCATGGAACCCTTGTAAGCCTTGGTGAAGGGGGTTCGGCCGGCAGCGACGATGACGACGTCCGAGTCGTTTTTGGTCTGGTGAGCGTGAAGGCCCTTGCCCGACCACGAGCGGGGGTCGAGGTGCGAGGCGAGCTGGGTGATTCGCTGGGCCATTTTGGTAGAAGCTAGAGACAGGGGAAGAAGGTGTGGTGGATGCGAGGGAAGGTGTGGGGGATCGGAAGAATGGTGCCAAGGGTGCGGTATAAGTATCCAGAGCCTGTACAGAGCAGCGAAGCGGGTGTGGGGAAGACCTCGTCACTTTTCCGATACTCTGGACGCTCAGCACCGGTTTGACAAATTGCCGCTCTCACCGGGAAGCAACCTTTTTACCTCTCCCTCCCAAGAAAATTCCACTCTCTCTCTCTCTCTCAACCCTCAGCCTTGTGCTCACCCCTCTCTAACCAGCGCCATAGTCTCCCATCGCATGCTTCCAGTCGATGCAAACAATAAAGCTTCTTCTTGGGACGATCGAGACAGTCAAAGTGGATTTGAATGGACGGCTGAATTGGGGCCCCGGCCCGGAAGAAATCCACCCAAACTCGCTGTGTCGGACTAGAAAGTGAGCTCGACCCTGAGGCAGCCAGGCCGTCATTACCGAGGCTGCACCTTGTCGCGCGTATCCACAGCGGGGCATGTCCAATTCACGGCCGAATATTTCCTGCCGTAGTCTCGCTCTCGTGCGGGTTGCCAAGGACTCACACTTCACGGCCGCTAGCTTGTGACTCTTGCTTTGTCGGGTGTGTAATTGCTTTGCACTGTGTGTGAAGATGTATGCACTGGCTAGAATGAGCAAGTATGCTGTTCTGGATGATATGAGCATGCTCAGGTACTGTATCCACAGTCGAGGAAGTCGCCGCCATTGCGAATCCAAAAAAATAAAAAGGCACGCCAAACAGCTCAGACTCATTGGCGATTTTGAGAAATTGATAATGGAAATTGAAAAATGCGGTACAAAAAGATGGTCCGAAAAAGGGCCTCGAAAACGGAGGGACTTTCAACCAAGCTTGCGCGACTTGACCAAGTGGGTCGAGATACCGGACGCTTCTCCTCCGTATCCACCCTGGAGACTCGACTGTCCACCCTTGAAGACGGCCTGGCGCGAGCCGAGCTTCTTCTTGGCCTGCTCGTACTTGAGCCTCTTCTTGACACGTGGGTTGCGCGATGTCTTGGGACGGCGCGGGGTGAGACCCTTGTTCTTTTCGATCTGGCGAGTGATGCCGCGGTGCTGTCCATCTTCCAGTTCCACGTCTTCCATGAGTGCGAATCGTTCGGCGTTGCGGGCCTCGTCGTACTCCTCCTTGGCTTCTGCTCGCGCACGTTTGCGGGAGGATGTGACGAGGTCGTAGTAGTCGGCGGCCTCGTCATCATCGTTGTCATCGCGACGCGAGGACGAGCCAGATGCCATCGGTTGCCCCATGACATCTCGCCAGTCCTTTTCGTCCGCCTCTCCCCATCCGTCTTCGCCGTCGAGAGCAATATCCTTGCCCATTCCACCATTGAGCTGCTGCTGAAGCTTGGCTTCCCGAGCAGCCTTGGTCGCCTCGACACCTGCTCGGCTGCGTTCACGATCGCGGTAAGGAATATCAGCATCGCCCGACTGACGCTCCTTGGCTGCTTTGGAGCGCTGCAAAGCCTTGCTCTCGATCGCTGACGCGTGGAACTGCAGCGTTCGCTTGCGGGCGGCTCGCTCTGCCGATTCGATCGAAGAGAGACCGGAAAGCTCGCCGAACGTCGCGTCTTCGAAACTGGCGTCGTTGGCGGACACTGCGAAAGGATTCGCAGAGCTGCCGACGGCACCTTTCTTCTTGAGCTTGACTTGCAGCGTGGGCTCGTCGTCCAGGTCGGCCAGACCGGCTGCGAGCGGTGCGACGGGCTCAGGCTTCTTGGCTTTGGCTGCCTTCTTCTTGGGCTTGTCCGCCTTCTTCTTCTGTTTAGGCTCCTCGTCGATATACTCTTGATCATCCTCGATCTGCTTCTTGGATTTCTTCGCTGTTTTCTTGGATTTGCCTGGCGCTGCGTTCTCCTTGCCGCTGCTTGCATCAGCCATGAGATCCGCAAGCTCATCGTCGTCAAGATCGCCGAGGTCATCGTCCTCGCTGCCCTGGCTGAGCAAGTGCATCTCATCCACCTCATCAGGCGACAGTCCGCCATTGGAGCTAGGCATGCGCTGCGGGTCAAACGTGAGTCCGAGGTCCTCCATGACGCTGAGGCCTTGCTTGAGGCGCATCATGCGCTGCATAACTGGGTGGGTTCGGAGTTTGGCCGGGTCGTTGGAGAACTCGGGTGAGGCGCGAAGGTGAAAGTAGAAGGTCATGGTGGTGATGTAGGTCGCGAGCGTCTGGTAGTGCACGTGCATCACTTCGAGGCTGGCGTGGTTGGGTTGTTCGGCCATCATGGTCTTGAGCAGGTTGTCGACTCGACCAAACTCTTCGAGCATGTCGGCGTATTCTCCTGCAAGTGCGACGGCTTCGGGGCTGGTCTGTTGAAGCTTGGCCAAGAGTGCTCGTCGAGACGACTCGTCTGTAGGCTCTACGCTGACGCCATTGGAATCCTGCTGCTTCTTCTTAGGCGAAACAGCTGCGGTCTCATCGTCGCCATCCAGCTCGCGCCTCCTCTGTTCCCTTCCGGCGTCTTTGGCAGACTTGGCAAGTTCGACATCTGCGTCATCTCCGCCGAGACCAAAGTCGGAATCGTCCATGACACTGCGGCTCTTCTTCTGCAGGCGCTTAACCTCCTTGAGCTCGAGCTCGCGTGCTTGCTCTTCATCAATCTCCGAATCCGAGTCCATGGCATCGAGATCGTTGGTATTGTAGTAGGCTCGTTTGTTGGTACCCCATCCGCGGTCGTTCTCGTGCATCTCTTCCTCGCCATCCTCATCCTGGTCATCGTCGTCGAGGTCATCATCATCGTCAGAAGATACCACGATGTCGGCCTTCTTAGCCTTGCGGCTCTGTCGAGCGGAGTAGCCGTCATCATCGTATGCTTCTTCTTCGTCGTCTCCGTCGTCATCTTCGTCTTCCAGGTCGGAGTCTTCGTCCTCATCGGAGGGTGCTTCGTCGATGCCTAGAACCTCTCGATTGTTGAGACCTACGTCCATATCGTCGTCCGAATCTTGGGTACGATCGTAGCCATCTAAAAGAATCTGGTCGCGGCTGGCTTCAAAGTGATCTTCATCGTCCTTGGGGATATCGTCAAAGCCAGCGGAGCGGCTGAGCGGACCCGGTTCGTTGCCCCGATGCCGGCTTGCTCCTCGACGTCCAGCCATCCTTGTCGAGATGTGTCAAAGGTCTAGAAATGTCGATGAGGTCGAGAAGGACAAAAGAGCAACACCGACTCAGCCTTGTCAGTGCAATGTTGCAAGACCCTTTTGCTTGTGCTGCCCCTGCCCGCCTGTCAATTTTTGAAGTTTTAAAGACGCTGCAGGTGCCTTCTTGATGAAAAATTGAGGTTTTTTTGAGTTTGCATCCTAAGCATTAGTCATGCAAGAAAAGTGGAGTTGGGACTGGCAGAGCCTGAATTTTTTGTTTTTCTCGCCGTGATGCAGCCCGAAAGCCAAAATTTCGGCTTCTCCCTCTTCTGTGTCACTCTTCGACACAACGCGGAACACAGGGTCTCTCTCTCGAGCTTTGGAAATTTTAAAGTGGGACCACGGGACAGAATCTTTCTTCGTTCGCTCAGCTCGCTCGGCCCTCCTTCCTCCTTCCATACAGCCATAACCCCCCCTTAGCACCGTTGGAAGTCTTTCACTGGCTTCTGTTCCACACGGAAGATCGCAACCATGCCTACCACAAGGACGGGACGACAGAGTTCACCGAGCAAGGAGGACGAGAGCCCTTCCAAGCTGCGCGTACAGCCGGTGCGAGGCGCTCGTCTGCGGAGTGCTTCGCCTTTCTTCGATGCTGCTAGCGCATCTGCCAGTGCATCTACCAGTGCTGCAGCACCGCAGACCTCTTCCCCTTCGAAGGTTTCGCCTTCCAAGTCATCACCGTCCAAATCCATTCGTACTTCTCCGAGGAAGAAGGTAGCCACCGCGACAACCTCGCTTCCGCCTCCAACCAGGCGGTCGACTCGCTCGCGATCGCGCTCAGTGGATCCCGAGAGCCTTTCTGCTATCGACGAGGACTCATCCCTCGCACCTACTCGTGATGTTTCCGAAGCTGCGGACTCGGAGATGGAGGTGGCCCGTTCAAGCATCGTGCGGCTGGACTCTACGGGGTCCACGCACGACGAGGAGAGCGAGAGTCCAGAGCCTCAACTTCCTGCCATTTCTGAGGAAGAAGCTCCCCCGAACGCACCTGTGACAATTGCCGACGCGGATGAGGCTGCTTCAAGCTCGAGCACAGATAGCGAGTCGGACTCAGACTCGAATTCAAGCTCCAGCGACGATTCGGATGATTCGAGCTCAGACTCGTCCTCGGACGACGAGCAGGACGACGGCCCAGCCGCCGATTTGAATGCGCTTCTAAAGGCCTCTCAGCAGGCCTACAAGAGCCGCGCCCCTGCGCCTGCTGCCGAAAGCCGCTTCGAGGATAACCGGGATGTCATCTCGCTGGATGCCCTTACCGACGGTACTCAAGCCTCGAAGCGTTCGAGCAAGGCTTTGCCGCTCGTTGTTCGAGCCAAGCATCAGCTTGCAAAGTCGCAGCCAGCAGCTGCCAAGGGTGCAAGCCCTAGCAAGAACAAGCTCGACAAGCAGATCGAGGCCCTCGACCAAGGAGCGCTCACCGCGGACAAGAAAAAGTCCAAGCATGCTCGTACAGTTCAGACTTCGGCCGGTTCCAGTTGGTTTGACATGCCCGAGTTTGGCGCCTCAGCATCGCGTCTTGCCGCACTCAAGAAGAATTCTGCTGCCGACAAAGGTCACTCGAAAGTTACCGGCGGTGATGCTCGACTGGCATCGGCTGAACAGCTGCGTCGCGAGGTGCAAGCCTTGCGTCTGCGTAATGCGCTTGACCCCAAGCGCTTCTACCGAGCTTCTGCCAAGAACCAGGCCATGCCCAAGTTTGCTCAACTCGGCAAGATCATCGCCTCGCCGCTCGAGCCCAAGGCTGTGCTGTCTCGTCAGGAGCGTGGACGTACCGTCGTCGAAGAGCTCATCCGCGATGCCGAAGCTGCCTCGTACGCCAAGCGCAAGTTCTCGGAATCGCAAGCCAGCCACCGTTCCAACTACAACGGCCGCCGTAAGCCTCCTTCGAAGAAGAAGCGGACATGATCCGCGCTCTGTCCATCTCTGCATCAAACATGACCCACCATATTCGCACGATACCCTCGAAAGCTCAGCAGTAGCAGCAAGCCTCGCATCCATCATCGTTTTTCGCAGCATGCCAGAAAGCAACTCTGCCCAGCAGCCTCTTCCTCAGCCAACTTGATCTTCTCGGAATGATCGCGCCGATTTCCTCGCGAGCAGCCCGATTCAAGATTCGATTCCAAAATCAATTTTGACGCAATTTTCGATTTTTTAGCGGCAGGTCTCAACCCGCTCAGCATCCGACGATCTCATTAGCTCAGAGGCAGCGCGACAGAGACAAACAAAAGAGTCGTTCCTTTCCCTCTGGTGCTTGGGAGATATTTGGCGTTTCCAAGCAGGAGGAAGTTTGCACAAATTTCATGGTCGCTCAGCAGTCGTCCAGGCGTCGCGAGGCTGAGCCAAAGCAAGGCGAAGGAGAGCAAATTTTTTCACGAGGCGCGGTCCCAAGCATCCAGCCCACAATCGGGCACCACACCGCACCATCTAGGAGAATGCTTGCCTGACTCGACAAACGGCTCTGGCTCAAATCGACTCAACCACGCACCGCCCCTGCTCTCTGACTTGGCCGCCTAAAGAATCCTTTCGCTTGCGAGCAGCAACTCTTTCGGCACGAGTACGGATGCTTGGAAAGGCTGACACTCCGTTCCGGCCATCAAAGCTCATCTAGACAAGCAGAAATCTGGCGCTGGCCAAGCAGGCCGACCAGGAGAAGCAAGGCGTGCAAACGTTCATATGACGGCCAGAGGAGGTCCAACAAATAAATTTTCGCAGAAAGTGCGCACAGTTTTGCAGCTCTCTTCGACTGACTGAACGGTGGGCATTGTGCTGCGAACACGCCAATACTCAGAAGAGGTACGACGACCCCATTGCGCTTTCGAATCAAAACAAAAATAAAAAAATACATCGAAATCAGTTTGGCTCAGTTCAAAACGAACCGGACCAAGAGCAGGAGCAGGAGGAGCCGAAATCCACTCTTTTTTGAATTTCTTTTCTCTCTGCTTTCCTGCGACCCTCTGCGCGTCTGAAGCCTTTTTCTCTCTCCAGCCATTTCCGATCCTGCTGTGCTTTTCGACCTTGCAGCAATTTTCCTCTTTTTCTTTTTTTCCTCTTCTTCTTTTTCTGCTCCCAAACTCGCATACTGTCCAGTTCGCCCTCTCTTGCTGCTCGCCTCGTCTCATCGCATTGTGTGCACTTTCTCTGTTGACGCCCCCCTTTCCCCCCAATTTGAATTCTCCTGCCAAAACGCGTCGGTCCCCTACCATCAGCTCTGGCAAGTGTGCGGTCGTATCTGTTCGACTTTCTCTTACCATCGCCTCGCATTCCTCGCGTTTGTCTTGCGCGCGTTCTCTTCACCGTCGCTCGACCATTTCCGTCCCCTTCTCGAGCTTTGAGTCGCTCCCACAACGCATTCTCATCTCTTGACCGCGTTTTTCAACCCAATTCTCCCCTCCTCCTCCTCAATCATCGCCCCTCCCTTCCCCTCTGCAATCTCCTTCTCCTTTTCCTCAACCTCTTCCCTCTTCGTCCATTCTTTTCCCCTCGTTTTGGATAGCCCTCTCTCGCGCTGTCCATTCCGATCTTGGACGCCTCTTCCATTCCCGCATCCACCACCTTTTCGTCTCCTCATCCCTTCATCCGCCCTTCCTCGTTTTCCCCCATTGGGGTCCCTTCATTGGACACCTCTTCTTGATTTTCCTCTACACCCGTTACGGCCTTCTTGACTCGTTAATTTCGTGTCACTAGCCTGTCACCATCTGGGCGCCTTCTTCGTTTCTCCCGTAAAGTCTTTTCTTTGTTCGTTTTCGTCGCCATCGTCGGTCGTCGAGAATCATTTGTGCAGCATCTCGGTCCCTTGTACACTAGCAGGCTTCAATCTTGGCCTTCATACCCCCCAAAAAATCGTCTTGCGCTGCCCTTCCAAGCTACTTCGCTTAGCTTCGATTCTCTTCATCATCACCGTTCGAAGTTCGCCCTCGTCATCATCACCATCGACAACATCACACTTGCAACTCTACACCACACCCGATATCCGGAGCGGACGTCATCTTCCTTCCTCCTGAGTATTCCGTTGTGCTCGCCGCCATCGTCCATCGACCTCTCATTGCTTCTTCGTCGTCATCGTCGTCGTCTTCCGTGCCCTCAATTGACTTGGATGGGCGCGACGGCAACGATCTAACTCGTCACCATCCGGCATGGCGAGAAGCGCAGCTCCTGTCCCTGCTGCGACAACGTCCAGCAGAGTCAGGAACAAAAAGCTCTCTTACAGGCAGAAACGTAAGTCCACCAATCGATCCATCCACCACCTTTTTTGAACGCGTGCTGACCTTTGCCGATTTCTTCGATATTTTCCCCCTTCCATCTGCTGTATCTCAAAATGGCCCAAATTTCTACCCATCTCGACCCTGCACGCAATTTTGCAAATTCGCGCTCGTCACCGTCCGGAATTACTCTCGACGCGATCATCACTGAACTCATATCCATCCGACCTGATGGTATCACTTCAAATTCGCTCAACACCTAAACAATTTCGCCTCAAACTTTGCACCATCGTCCCTTACCTTCGACTCATTGCGACCACCAAAATGCCACTATCGTCACCAACTCGTCACCTTCGTCGTCGACATCATCATCACACCTCATCACCACAACGATTCTCTCTTCGCCATCACAGTATGCGTTCAACGTGGTTCGCATCTGCTCAACGCCGCCACTTCAGTGGTGGCAGGTCCGGAGCCCGAGTTTGAAGGGCAGGAGGCTGCTCAGGATTCCAACTTGGGTGTCGACGCCAGCGAGATCTCGGAACACCATCTCCAAGCTGCTTTATCTTCCAATCAGCTCGCCACTTCCGAAGGAAATGCATTAGCGGAAACAGCGAAAGCGGCGTACAGCATTCCTGTGCCCGATGCACACGGTACGCTCTCCAATGCCGAGTTCTCGCAGCTCTACCCGCCGGGTGTCTACTCGGATCCGGTCACCTACATTCGCTTCTCCGACACGGTCGAGGATTGCATCCATGGCCCTAGCTACAACATGGACGAAGACGACCAGGACTGGCTCGAGACTCGTAACGCAAAGGCGCAGGAGGCACTGACAGCGGCGATCCGAAACACCAAAACAGGCCCGCTAGCTAGCAGCGGCGGGAAGGGAAAGGCAAAGGAGAAACTGCGCGAGGAAGCCATCGAGAAGCTCGTAGCTGAAAACCAGGGAAGCTATCGCCTGCTATCCGAGGAACAATTCGAGATGATCATGACTGTCTTCGAACAAGTCACCACCGAGCAAGTCCCTTTCCTTCACTTGGATGTGACCAAGATTCCGTCAAGCGAAGAGCTCCTCGCCTACTTTGAGGCCTCGTCCACCATCTCTGCCCTAGCTCAACCAGACTTGCCCCCGCTCAGCTGGGAAAAGACAGTCTCAGGTGCCAGCTCGTCGTCTTCGTCGAGCTCCTCCACTCAAGCTCGTCGTCCCTCCAATGCGGGTGCAGCCGCACCGCGCTCTTCAACCTCTACCGAATGGTCGCCGTTGAATCCGTACAAGAACCTGGCCGACCTCAAAAGTCTTGCGGAGATTGTCTACCCATACTGGAAGAGCCGACGCGAAGACCGTGAAGGCCGATCGGTGACTCCATTCCTCAACTTTGACGAGACCAACGACAATGATCCCTATGTCTGCTTCCGCCGACGTGAGGTCAAGCAGATCCGCAAGACGCGAAAGACCGATGCCCTTCACATTGAAAAGATGATTCGACTTCGCGCCGAGCTCGAGCACGCCGTGGCGTTGACCGAGCTCGTGGCTCAGCGAGAGAGGACCAAGCGTGCTTCATTACGGCAGAGTCGCGAATGTTGGGAGAATGTCAAGGACCTCATGGACCTCAAGCGCCAGTGGGGTATCGTTGGTCCACAGCAAGGATTGGAAGACGAGGAGCTTATTTCGGGAGAGCGCCGGGATCCAGCGCATTCCGCGCCTGCAAAGAAGAAGCGCAAGACCGACGAGGCCGCCACCACGATCAAGTTGGCAGGGCGCAAGTCTCGCGCTGGCGAAGGCGATGGTGCCTCGGCCGGCGCGGCTTCGGCTGCTGCTGGTGGCGTATCGGGGATGGGATCTGCTATTCTCGAACGAGTCCATGCCGTGCAGGCATACATCGAGCGCGAGTGCTTACGCAAAGCCGACGCCGACCTCGGCTGGGAAGAAGGCAGCGATGCCGCCTTCCAACCCATCCCTGCGCCAGCGCCGTCACGAGCCTTTCGACCCATTCACGCCGAATCTTCCGAAGATCCATTGCCCTTTTCGCCACTGTCCTCAAGAGCTGGCCGACCACCCTCGTTTCGAAGACGTGTGGGACGTGGTGGTCGAGTCTTCTTGGACCGCCGTCTTCCTGTCCCCAGTCCCGTCCCTACCAGTCTCACCGATTGGCCACAATACGGCCGGTCAAGATCCGAGCTGCCAGGCACGGAATCGCGCAACATTCGCGCGGCGCAAGCAGCCGAACCCGAGCCAGTGCCGGCTTCTTCGGCGCTTCCAGACCTTGCGCTTGCCAACTCTCCATCTACCAGCCAAAACCCATTGACAGGGCCCTTTGCCTTCTCGCCGGATGTCCACCCCCAATTGTTGGCTTCGACCGCTCATCCTGCGGTGCAGTCGCTTCTCAACCAAGGCAGCGACGCGTTCGGTGGGCCTTTTGCACGCAGCGGACCCTTTGCCGGTGCATCGTCTAGCAACTCACCGGACGAAGTTCCGGGCTCGCAGCACTCGGACGCCTCCAGTACATCGTCGGAATCGAGCGACCGCTCGCGTCTTAGCGGCACTTCAGTTGGCGTTGTCAGCACCCAAGCCACCGAAGTGGGAGACATCGACATGTTTGGTCTGGACGAAGAGCATGATAAGCGAGAGGGTGAACAGCAGCGCGCCGCAAGCATCAGCGACGACTCGGACGAAGAGATGTTGGACCCGGAGCGTGCATTGCAGCGATGGACGAGGATGGAGGAGCGATGGAGATACGACGACGAGTCTGGCCGCTTTGCTGGTCTCGGTCTTACCTCACTCGGAGGTATGGAAGACGACGACGAGGCGGTATTGGATGACTTTGATCAGAAGTTCATGCGCTATAGGATGACTCTGCTCGAAGAAGCTGACTTGTTGAAGCTGTCGACCGATCTGACCAACCTCCAGCAGGCGCAGGCTGCGGCCGAAGCACCTCCTCCTAAGCCAGCTGGCTATGTCGAGCAGCCGGCCACGTCCACATCAGCTGCTGTCGCCAATGCGGTTGCCGCAACAGCCAAGCCTGCTGTCGCACCTTCTGTCGTGCCAGCCCCAACATTGCCAGGCATTCCCAACGCTGCTACGCTGCCTATGCCCTCGGCGGCACGCACCGCAGCGGCAACGGGTGGAGGCGGATCACAGAGTGCTCTGCAGGCGCAGCAATTGCAAGCGCAACAACAACAGCTTCAGATGGCCATCTTGCAGCAGCAGCAACAGCAGCAGCAGCAAGCCGCTGCCGCGCAGGCACAGGCACAGGCGCAAGCAGCGGCACAGGCACAGGCTCAGCAAGCCGCGATTCTGCAGCAACAACAAAAGCAGCAACAGCAGCAACAGCAGCATCAAAAACAACAGCAAATGCAACAGCAGTCTCAACAGCAGGCTCAACAGCAGCAGCAACCAGTCCAGCCGGTCCAGGCGCAGCAGTCCGGCGCACAGCAGCCATTGCCGCAACCGTTTGGCAGCCAGATGATGTCCATTTCGCATCAAAATACCCAACAGGCACAACTGGCGGCCTTCGCTGCGGCTCAGCAGCAATTGCAAGCTGCGCAACAGGCTGCTCAACAACAGCAGCAACAAGCAGCGCAGCAACAGCAGCGTCGCTTGAGCGGAGTAGCACCCCAGCCTCAGCAGCAGCAGATCGGCTTGCCCGTGCAAATGCAGATGCAGATGCCGATCCAAATGCAGATGCAGCTACAGATGCAAATGGCAGCGGCCGCCGCACAGGGTCAGACCCATCTGCTGGGTCAGTCGATGCCATTTGACGCTACGTCCATTCAGGCCCAGATGCAGCAGGCACAGCAGCATCTGGCAAGGTCTATGCCAGCGCAAAGCATGGCGCACTCGTCGCCAATGCAGTCTGCTGCCTTCACTGTGCCCAACGCTCAGACTTTCGGCATGAACCTGAGCCTCAACATGAATGGAAACGCTGGCAGTCCGCCAATGCAACACGCAAGGGTAAGCTCACAGCCTCAACAGCACGTTGCAAGAACCTCGGCATCTCCTGTTTCAGCAGCGGCTAACGGACAAAATACTGGTCGCACCAATCCCTCGCCCATCATGCAAGCAGGGTTAGTGATGCCTCAACAGGCGGGACAGGTGCAACAACAGGCACAGCAGCAGCAGAGTGCCCTCAACCTCAACCTGAGCCTGGCAGCCGCGCAAATGAAGAACGGCGCCGCCAACCTGCAGCAGTTCCAGGCGCTACAGCAACAGGCTCAGATGCTGCAAGGACAGCAGGGTAACGCGACTGCCGCACAGCTGATGGCCATGAAGGCGGCGCTTGCGCAGAACGCCAACCTCAATCTGCGTCTGCCTCCTAACCGAGCTCTGCAGATCGCGCAGCAGGCGGCTCAGGCGGCCCTCGGTGCACAGCAGCAGCAACAGCAACAGCAGGCCCAGCAGGTCCAGGGCAACGGCAACGCTTCCAATCAAGGATCGCCTGCCATGTCTCGTGCTTCGACTGCAGGCTCGCCCCGCTTTGCTGCCAACGGCATCAACGGAGGCATGGCTGGCAGCTCGCCAGTGCAGAATGGCACCTCGGCCACCACCAATGCTACCAACTCGCCTTCGCCGCAGATCTCAGCGGCAAGTCGAGCTGCCATTGCTGCTGCAACCAACGCAGCCAACGCCAAGATGATGGCCGCGCAGTCGCCCGTATCCTACCACGCTTCGCCAGTTCAAGCCAACCTCAACTTGCACGCGGCACAGCAACAGCAGCTCAAGAACGCAGCCGCCGCCGCCGCCGCCGCCGCTGCAGGATCACCTCAACTCGCCAGTCGATCCTCCGCGCAGACACAGCAGGGCTAAAGCTTCCATTCAACACGGATGATACCGTACACGTCACTACCACCATTCATACACCTTTTTTCAAGTCTTGTTCGCATTCGTTTCTCTCTGTCCATACTTTTTTTCGTGCTTTGGCTCCAGGTGCCTCTACCTTTTACAGAAATTGCGAACTTGGCTCTCTTTTTGGGCCTGCTCTTTTTTGGCTTCGATATCTCGTTTGTGGCTTCTGATTGAGGCGGTGATGTGTAGCTTTCGATGCCATGGCAAGATTTGGCAACGGTTTGAGTTGTCTGATTCCAGCTGTGCACCACACTCCACTCCTTCCTGCACAAGTCGTTCCTTGGTTTGTCAAGACGACGACACGACATCTCTGATCGGATGGAGAAGAGGATTACAATTGACAAGGAGGCTGAAGAGGGAAACTGACTAAGCGAACGAACGAATGGCTGGCCAAGAAAGAGAGAAAAAAAGAGTGTTTACAAGATATCCATTTCGGTTTGCTTTTTAGACACGATCCAGTTCGTCCAAGGAGCTAGGACGCATGCGCATCCACTTCATTCTGGGACCTGTTTTGGCGTATTCCGAGACTTTGAAGCCGTAAATTTTGGGAGTGTAGATTCTGCAGTAAGGGACACGTTTGCCGAGTTGTTCTGGTTGGATGGTACGATGGTGGGGGGGTGATGTTGATTGTTGGATGTCTGTTGTGGAAGTGGAGGGTTGGGTGGAGGATGGTGTTGCATCGGTGGCAGCGGGGATGGTGGAGGTGGGAGGAGGTTGGTACTGAAGCTGATTCAGTTCCGATGCGTGTTTAGGGGCGATGATGCTAGGGAACAGATCTCTGTAGCACTGGTAGAGAAGATGTGGGAAAGTTGTGCCAAAGAAAGCTCCATCCACGCCGTGAAACCTCGAACTTGGTGGGCTATAATTATCGATGCAATTGGGGCAGAACAACTTGACCGTATCCAATCCGGGCAAATCGCTCCTACCACAAGGCAGCACGGGATGACTATGACAAAACACCCTCGGGCAATATCCGAAATGTCCGGCTTCATACTTGTCCACCATCTGCTGCATTCCATGCCTCGTCAAGATGTATCGTTGATGAATCAATCCGTAGAGCAACTCGGCGGAGGATTCGACGATGGAAACGTCGGGAATCTTGAGAGAGTCTTCCTCGGGTGGTTCTACATCGAGGATCATCTCGAGAGCTTCTTTGTAGAAAGGGACGAGCGCGTTGAGACCGGTAAGGTTGAAATCGTCCTCGATAAAGTCTTCTCCCACTTCGGCAAAGTATTCGTGGCCAGGTAGCGAGCAGAACCATGAGATCCATGTGAGTGATTCGGTACCGCTTTCTGAGGGCGATTCTGATTCTGTTGCGATGCAAAGCGGAGGCCAGAGAGAGTGGCGTTAGTCAGTATAAAGAGGATCTACGGATGTTCGAGATGTGAAGGGAAGGAAAGGCGCGTACCATAAATCTCGTCCTCGTAAGCGCCAATGTTGACATCCTCCTCTTCCTCTTCTTCGTCCTCCTCGATCTGTTCACCTTCGACATAAGGTACATCGCCCTCGAGGGGGTCGTCGCGCGCTCGGATGGTGCTCATTGTTGATTCTCTTCCGATGTCGAGCGTGATGTGGATTTCGTCGAAACTTCAAAGACTGTAATCAGCCGGAAGCTGAGCTTGGTCGATGGGCGATGAGATGACTGCACAAGAGCCCTTGCGATTCGGGGTATACGCTGGTGCTGAACTGAGCTGAGCTGTGTCGATACAGGTGCAGAATGCGAGCCGGAGCTTATTCGTGTGACGTCGGATCGATCCGAAAGCAATACGACGATGTGCTGATGCGTGTCAAACTGCCGCTCGCCTTATACAACGTATGTAGGTGATGATGCTAGCGAAAGTGCGACAAGGAAAGAAAAGTAGGCAACAGAAAGTAAAGTCGCAGATGTGAGATGATGTGACAGATCTGAGCGATGAAAAAAAGTAAGAGAGAGTGAATGAGATGAATTGCGATCTCAAACCTGCACGTTTGGCGGAGTGGTTGGGAATTTCGCTGTCAACGCGGAATTTTTTTGGTCGACAATGTTAGGATCACGCGCAGAGGCCACTCATCATCTCACAAATTACTTCGGAGCTCACCGAAGGATTCGGGGGCTCAATATAGGAGTTGTGTAGACTGATGCCATGCTCAATTGCAGCACGCTCTCCTTTGTCACCATCGCATATTCTCTCACATTAGGATCTCGGCTCAAGTGGTTGCTTCACTGTGTGACGGAGATCGATCTGGACCAGCGAGAAAGCGATTTGGGACCAAGCTCTCATTCGTGGCCCCGCACCATTGGATCTCTTCCCAAGTTGGATGTCTTATCAGAACCTGGCACAAGCTTTGGAATGGTACATCAAGAAACCTATAGTACGAAAGGAAAGTGTGTATGTACAGGAGAGGTAACGAAAGACAGCAGAGGTGATCTTGATGGACACCACTTTAACTCCAAAGCAGAGAGAGATTGTTCAGCTTTGGGACACTGCGCAGTGGCAGGCCGCCGCGCTTAAATCCATTCTGGCTGGACGCACGAAGCGTCTACTCGTCCTTCTTGCCAGAGCCGGCTTTCTCGGCCTCTTTGATTGCAGCCTTGTCAGTCTGAGGACCGCTCTGACCAGCGGCGCCAAAGAGACCAGGAGGAGCCTTGAAGGGCCTCTTGAGGTCACCGGTAGCGGGCTGGTTCCAGATCCAGAGCTTGGCCATGTTGGACTCGAGGGCGTTCTTAAGAGGCAGGATCGACTGGATGACAAGAGGGTTGGTGTATCCGAGGTAGAGGTGCATGAAGCCGACCATGGCGCAACCCATGAGGATGCCACGGGTGGCCTTGGAGATCTCGGCGAGGTCGTAGTCGCGGTTGGTGGTGGTGACCAGCTCACCGGGCTCCTGGGACATGGGGTTTTTGGCGTTGACGTACTTGATGACGGTCAGGTCGTTGGCCTTCTTGACGCGCATTGAGCAGTAGTAGTAGAGGGCAAGGCAGAGAAGCTGGACAGCGACGTAACCGGCACGTGCGTAGGTAATGTACTCGGGCTTGTCGTCAAAAGGGATGCGCTTGGCGACTTGCATGGCGCCAAACATGAATGCCTGTAGAGGATCAGCAATCGAGGGTGAAGATCTTTAGGGTTAGCAAGCGATTCTTCAACAGTGTGACAATGTCAGTTGAGATGGTATGGGTGGCTGAGAGTGCGATGCTTACCATGTTTCCGATAGCTGCGCTCATGATGAAAGATATACGCTCACGCTTTGAAGCACGAGTGACGACAGGGAAAAGGGGTGAGGGACGATGATGATGGTGCGGAGAAGAGAGAAAAGGGTTCTGGCAGGTCAAGAAGAATTGCCTCGAGTTGTACAGATAATGGGCCGGGGCTTGGCTGGGTTGGCTGTGTGTGCGGGGCGGTGACCGAAGCTGAGCCAGTGCGTAGAGTTAGTTGGGCGAGGCGAGAAGGAATTGGATTGGACGCAGATTTTGTCGAAAATTGGAATGGACCGATGGCCAATTTTGGGCTTGCGTGGCTCTGTGTCCCTATGCGGAAGCGGATTTGCCGAAAGGCACAGAGAGCAGGCGAACGGAAGGCAAAGACGTGGAACGCGCTCTTTACTCGTCCCACCCTCCTTACGCCACCCTGTCTCGCAACTTGAGTCTGCCAACTTCTCTCGGCTTCTGCCACGCAGCGCTTATATGTCGCTCACCGCTCAACCTCTTCCATCGTTTTAAAGCCGTGACCTGGACCCTATCTTGTGACCCTTGGCAAATAGGAATCAACAAGTGTGATGAACTACATTCAGATTGAGGCCTGCCAGTCCTATGTGAGCACGATCGTCCTTGACGGCGTCATGCATATCTTTTGTCATGCAGTCATATACATTTGTACCGCTCAACCCAGCATCTGCGGCCATAGAACCTTGAAAGCACCGCATCCCGTCCGATCTGCGAAGTTAAGCAAGGTATCGCCTAGTCAGTACTGCGGTGGGGGACCACGCGGGAATCCTAGGTGCTGCAGTTCTTCTTTTTTTGCGTTTTTTTTTGCCCTTGCTTCAGAAGTGTTAAGTCCTCTTTCTTTCTTCGTGATTGTAAAAAAATGGCCTTGATCGAGACACAAATTTTTGAGAAGTCAAGACACAGCTGAAGAGAGCAACTCGCCCGGAAGACGGAAACAGCTGTCTGAGTCGGATGATGCTATCAGAAAGTCAATCAAGCACGAGAATCCAGCCGCTTGATTCCGGTTTGATGGAAATTCTCATCCCCATCTCCACTTTCTGCTGTTCGACATCATCACTTCTTCTCGACCACCAGCTCTACAATCGACAACGCAACACCAATCGCTTTCGTTTGCCCAACAGTTCACGACCTAGCAGCTCATCGTTCGACCAGTACGAAACACATAGGTCAACACATTCATAATGGTTCGCTTGGAAGAAGTCCCCGACGAGGAGATCCTCCGACAGCAGCGAGCTGCTGATGCCGCCGCCGCCGCCGCCGCCGCTGACGATGATGATTGGGAGGAGGACGACGAGTCTGATGCCGAGGTACGTTCCATTCCCCCTCAAAACCTCTTCTTGCCTTCATAAAGTGGTCCAAGTGTAGCTGACAATCTGTTTCTCATAACCCCCTCTGCTCTTGTTTCGCTACATTCCAGTCCGACTTCTCGGACGACTCTGACGTATCCGAGCGAGGCCTCGCTCTCAAGGAAGAGACCGTATGGGAGCGCATCTCTGCTTTGCGCGACATCATCCCCCCTTCCACACGCCGCACCATCGCATCCACCTTTAACACCACCACATCATACGCCTTCACCGGCTCGCTTCTCGCAGGAAAACTCGTCTGGGTCGTCACCACCTCGGCACTGCTCGTCGGCTTGCCATTTGCACTCGCCGTTGAAGACGAGAGCAGAATCGTCGCCCAGGAGAAGGAGATGATGGCTCAGCAGCAGGGCGCCCAGCACATGCTCGCACCAAGTGCACCCGGCGCACCGGGTCAGGGTCAGGGTCAGCTTCAAGGTCAGCCACAGCCACAGGCTGGTCCCCAGGGATTGCGCCCCCCTGGATTCTAAGCTGTGACAATCATCTGTGATGCGCCGACCAAACTTGTTCCAGAAAATGCACTGTCACACTTGCAAGCAGTGCATTCAGGTCTGCCAGCCGCAAACTCGATGATCATTTGGTCTCTATCAGAAATGCAGCCTATTTTCGGATTCACTAGCCCTTTCTCTCCTCTTCCGCACTTGTAACACTATTTTTCGCTCTCACCACACCTCAACCTCAAGAGTTTCAGCAGCAAGGAAAGGTGAACGTTGCTCTTGCACGTCTATGCCCTATTCTCGGCTCTTTCTCTCCCCAAAAGATTTCAGCTACGTTTGCAATTCCAGAACGCACCTCTCGATTGATACACACCTCTGAGCTCTCAGCTAGACTCGTTTTGAGTTGTCTGTTCTGCGTGTGACTAGGAGGCAGCTATTCTATCTTTTAATGACTTCCAATTCATGCTCAAAAGGGCTGAAGACAGAACGTGACTCATCTCGTGAGGTATAGACATGCGGATGAGCAGAGTCGGTTGAGTTTCGGGTGAGCTGAAGAGCAAGAGCGGCAGCGAGGAGTGTGTGGGTGACTTGAAGCCGTACCCTCAAATACATAGACGGCGACTTTTTGATGGTGAAAAGGCGTGAAGCTGCAGGCACGAGCCACAAATTGCGCACCTGTCAAATATCATTTCCTTCCATCGCACCCTCACCACATTTCATTCCTCCGTTCAACCTTGCGATTCTTCAAGATGGCCACCTCGTGACGGATCGATCTTACTAGCGCTCTCCAAAGCGCTCTTTTTTATTCCAAAATCATCTCGCAGCGTTGCCGAAGAGCGGGAAAAGTAAGAGACGATGCCGATCTGTATCCACTGTACGACCCCCATCCAGAGCCTGTACATGCGATATGGGCGGGATCATATCGTGCTTTCTCCCTGCACCTCCGTCACTTGCTCCCCCTCTACCTCTTCAACAACTGCTCTTACCGATAGTGGTGTAGTCCTGGCAGATGAGTACCTGGAGCACGACCTACCAATAGTAATCATCGATTTGATCCTTGCCAAGCCCGCAGCCTATCGACATTTGCTCTTCAATCGGAGTAGCATCTTTGCGCCTTCTTCCCCTTCTGTGTCCTCTCAACAGAAGGACAGAGGGTCTGGTCGGGGAAACAGGTGGTATGGCGAGGAACTCTGGACATTGCTCAAGCGATTTTTGGCTCTCTCTTTGGTAGATGCCTACATCCGATGGTTCTATCTTTGTGTTCGACCGCCAATCAATCTTCCCACCGAAACCGTCTCAAGTGCAGCAGCGGGGAAGTTGTCGACAAAAGTAACGATGTGGTTGCAAGAACAGCTGCCAATGCAGGCGGGAGTATTCTCCCCTTCCTCGTTCACTCCAAGAGCTACCAACGCTGTCAGCTCCCCTGGATGGCTAGGTGAGGGAGAGAGAGCTATCGGGGCTGTGTGCAGCGCTACCCCCCTTTGGCTAGCAAGAAGCGCGAAAGGTGGAGGAGGTGGAGGAGAAAGAGGGAGCGAGATGCTACCAACACTGGTGTCATACGTCAACGTGTTGCTCGTTACTCTGGTTGAAGGGGGTGCGTTGCAGATTTGTGTTGGATTATTGACTTGGGTTGCTGTAAGGCGTTTGTTGGCGGCGCAACGAGGAATGCAGAGGTCATCCGCTCCGAGCGCTCCAGCGAAGCTCGGAAGATCGACAAAAAACGCATCAGATGTCACTACAGTTGCAAGTTCTGACACTCTCCGCAACCGCCTCCTTTCAGCACCACCTGCTCCCCAAACCCAAACCCAAATCCACACACAACCACACCACACTCCAACAACAACCGCTCAAACCCGCTTCAACATCCCTTTCGACCCTCTTTTGGGATGTAAAGCTCTCCTCCTGTCCCAATTATCCCCTCTGATCTTGCTCACGTTTGTCCTTCTGTGGAGTAGCAAATTCCCCCATTCCCACTCGCTGAACCCTTCCATCAATCACCCCAGTAGTACTAGTGGTGGTGGCTTGGATAGAGGATGGACAGTCTGGATCATCCGCACCTTCCTGGCTAGCCTCAACGCCGGTGTAGCAATCGGAACCGTTTTACCCCGGTCAAACGACGCTAGAGATGGAAAGGAGGCAAGGGGGAAAGAGGTCTGGTGGCCACCACTCATTCTGGGTGCCGGTTGGACGGTTCAAGCAGCGGTCAGTTGGGGGATGTACTCTTGGCTGTCGTAAATCACAGCTTACTGTTGTCATGGATTCAAATGTTTTGCTCTGTGTGTACTGTGTGAATGTGAGGATGCGAGATCGACATTGTGCATGGAAGATGAGATTGTGCTGTCCAACGATTCGGCACCTTGCATCAGTCCGACGCCAACCCTCCACGGTACGCACTCTGCATAGCCAACCTTCGCACTTGATCCAACGAGATTGCACCTTGCCGATACGCCAACGTTTGGCCATCCTCGCCCTGCACCTCGATCACTCCGTCCTCGCCCACTGCCACGGGCAGCGCTTTCGAATCTTTGGCCTCTTCCTCTTCCACCCGTCCTCCGTCGACTCGGAGCGCATCGTCGTCGTCATCATCGTCCATCATGGCTGCATCGCGACTGCGGTACGCGAAGCCGTCGGGGCCTTTGTACCCAAACCCGCCATTCTGGACACGTGGAGAGGGACTGCCAAAGGTGGCAGCGTTGGTGGAAGGCGGTGAGCCCGTATGCTGGAAACTCATCCCGGGGGAAGCGCTGAAGGCGCTGAACTCGGTAACAACTTTGCGGGAGCCCGATTGCGAGCTTTGCGGCGAGGAAGCGGAACTGCCGAAGGCGGTAGATGCTCCACCGGGTGGCTTGGGGAATGGGACGTACGGCTTGTACGACGACGTGGCTCTTCGGGTCTGCAAGTACTTGTCGCTGAGTCGGGAGCCGGCAACGCGCTTGATGTTGGGTTTGGCAGTAGCAAGGTCCGGTGCGGTGGCCCAGACTTGGATGTTATGGCGTGATTCTTCCGTGTCGCGGTAGATGCTTTCGATGTAGAGTTGTTTGGTGCTCTCGTTCCGCAAAAGGAGGCGCTCGTGGAGCTCCCTAGCCACGTCATCCATGGGATTGTTTTGACCTCCTTCCAGACTGAGCGACTGAATACGTTCGGCGATGGCATCACCGATCTCGCGATGAAGGCGTTCCAGATCCATCGCTTCGCCGGCGATTCCCAGGATCACGTGGCTCAAAAGACTGGCGGTGGTGAGCGGGACGAGCATGGCACCGGTGATCTTGACCAAACCTTGGAAGAAATCGGCGGCGTGCTGGTAGCCCGAAAGCGCAGGTTCGCACGCGATCATGAAGAGCGGGATACCTGCTTTGGCGTACTGTCGTGCGAGCCGGAGCGGGTCCTCGCCGTCAGGAGAGCCGTCGTGGAAGCCATCGCCGTACTCGCCGATGCCGTGCGGAGGAGCATCGGCGATCAAAACGGCGAGCTTGGTAGCATGCGGTCGCCAGTCGAGATCAAGAGCAGCCTTCATGGCAGCAGTGACCGCCTCGGGACCATCGCCTCCACCCGAAGCATACAACGACTTGAGGTTCTCCTTGACTTTTTCTACTTCAGTGTGAAAGCCAAAGTTCTTAACAATATACGTGTGGTCCTGCGGTGGGTGATCACGGTAGGCGATGAGACCGATTCGAAGCGCACCTGGGCCGCTGAGCTGTTCGGAATGAATGATGTTCTCGCAGATAGTTTCGATGTTCTTGGTGGCCGAGTTGATGTAGCTGCCCATGGAACCTGTTGCGTCCATGATAAAAACGAGGTCCATGGTGCGACCTGGCTCGTCCCAGATCGAGGCACCCGAGGTGGAAGCAAAAGCATTGCTGTTCTGATCTTGAACATTGAGATGCTGTGCTGCGGCGCCAAACATGCCAAAAACGCCGCCGGCATTCCTGGAAGATGAGCCGGCCGTCATTGTTGAAAGTCGAGGTCCGCAAAACCAAGAGTGCGGAAGCCTTGACTACCAATTTTCCGCCAAGGAGGTGGAGAAGACGTAATGGACCGACCTAGGGCTAGTATCGTGATATCGGTAGAGCTGTTGGGCCTGGCGATCAAGACGATAGCACTGCCGAGGTTCGAAGGCCGTCCGACTTGGTCGTCAAACAAGGGTCCAGAGGATCTGCACTGTGCTCCTCGACGGTTCAAGCAGCGAGCTGAAGATCAAATTTTGACCGTGCTGATCGGAGGGAAGAACAGCTCGATAGCGACGAGTAGCAGGATGTAATTGGCTGGCAAGGTTGTGGAAGAGGATGCGGCATCTATGTGTGGTCAAGCTGTGCTCAATGGAATGGATCCTCTTTGCATCATCATCACAAAAAAAGCCCCAAGTCACACTTTCCTCTTGCGTGCGAGGCAGAGCCACGCTTTAAAACTCCACAAAATCACAAATCGGTGGAAAAGTGAAAGAGGAGAAAGGGATCTCGACGTCCGTGCTCATTTCACACGAAATCGACACACACACGCGCGCTCTTTGTGTGTGTGCCTGACTCAGCTCTGCTGCTACTGCTCCTCCTACTTTGCACTTTCGCTCTTTCCACTGTTTTTCAATTCATCTTCGGCGGTTGCTCTTTCATCTTTTGATGTCACAGGTGTTGCTCACTCTGGAAGATCACCTGGGCAACATCAGCTCGACACCATGTTCTATGGCGAGTGATGCGCAATAGGGCCAGAGCCAGAAGCAAGCTTGCTCACAGTCAAGGACAAAAAAAGGCGCGAGGGTCCAAGGGAAAGGATATCTATAAGGATTGCAAGACAGTGATCAAAATGCTATTTGTAGGTGCGGGTTTGGTCCCACAAACAAAGCAGGAATATGCGTGGGCTGAAGCTTTACCTGCGCTTGGTGGGCGCAGCACCCTTCTCCTTGCGGGCCTTGAGTGCGCTCATAATGCGCTTCACTTCGCCGTCCATGTTGTTGGGGTCAAAGTACAAAGGCGCGAAATCGTACAACCATTCCGGCTTGACCTCGGTGATGGTGCGGATAAAGTTGCGCGTGGTCAGCACGAATTCGTGGTAAATGACAAACTCGGCGGCGTGGTCGAGCGTCGACGAAGGGTGTGGCGAGACGACCTGGTTGTCCTTGATGGTGGTGAAGGCTTTCTTGTTGCCGCCGGCACGGTGGGCAACCTGCATGAAGAAGCCACACGCGATGGCCATCTGGATGTTGGTGTAGTAGCGCTTGTCCTCGAACGACGTCGAGACCAGGTCAAGGTTGTGGCGCTCCATGAGACGTTGCAGCTGCGAACGCACATTGTCAGCCTGCATCAGCGCACGGTGCGACAGGTAGTTCTGCCAGCACCAGTCGGCAGCCGTCTTGTTGTCTCGGCAGTTGGTCTTGTAGGCGTGGTACACGTTGAGCAAGGTCAGGTGGTCGCCATCAGGGTGAGCGAACTCGGCCTGTGCAGCGTCGGCCTGCTGCTTCTGAGAGTTGGGTCGAACGAACACGTTGGGCACCGAGAGCATGGCGGCGATGGTCAAGATCTCGTTGGAGCACTTGAATTCGGGGCTGACGATCAGCATCTTGGCCAGCTGAGGGTCAAGAGGGAAGTCGGCCATGATCTCACCCAGCGGTGTCAGATTGCCTTCATCGTCAAAGGCAGCCAGGTAGTTGAGCAGCTCGAGCGCACGCATGATCGTCTCAGGGGCGGGTGGGTCCATGTAGTCGAAGGTGACCAAGTTCGAAATGCCAAGCTTCTTGAGCTCGAGCACCGTGTTGGCCAGGTTGCTTCGCAAGATTTCAGGGTAGCTCTGCTCGATCAGCTCGTTGGCCCAGTCCTTCTCGGTGTATAGCCTGAAGCACTTGCCTGGGCGTGTACGTCCGGCACGACCGGCTCGCTGCTGCGCCGAGGCCTTGGAGATGGGCGTCACCAGCAGCGACTCGACACGGATACGCGGGTTGTACACTTTCTGCTTGCTGAAACCGGGATCCACGACGTAGACGATACCGTCAATCGTCAAGGATGTCTCAGCAATATTGGTGCTGACCACGACCTTGCGTCCAGGAGGACCGTTGGGTGTGAGAGGTGCCGGCGCAGGGTCGAAAATGCGCTGCTGCTGGGCGGGAGGAAGAGACGAGTAGAGCGGAACCACCTTCAACGGTCCGCAGAGGTCAGGGTTGGTGGCAGCCAAGTCGTCTGCCTCTGCCTTGATCTTACGGCATGCATCCTCAATCTCTTCCTCACCGGTCAAGAAGACCAAGATGTCACCAGCGTCTTCGGCCTGGTGAATCATGATGACAGTGCGGATGGCAGCCTCGAGGTAGTCGGGCTCGGGCTCGGGCGTGTAGAAGGTCTCGACGGGGAAGGTACGACCAGGCACTTTGAGCAAGGGAGCATCGTTGAAGTACTTTTGGAACTTGAGCGCATCAAGAGTGGCCGACATGACGATCAGCTTGAGGTCGGATCGTCGCTGCACAACCTCCTTGAGCAGACCCATAAGGATGTCGGTGGCAAGAGTACGCTCGTGCGCCTCGTCCAGAATGATGCAGCTGTAGCGCTCCAGATTGTGGTCGTGCATGGCTTCACGCAGAAGCATACCATCTGTCATGTATTTGAGGAAAGTAGTCCTGCGGTCGGTGGCGTCCTCGAAACGGATCGTGTAACCGACTTCCTTGCCGAGCGAGACGTCCATCTCCTCTGCGACACGCTTGGCCACACTCATGGCGGCGACCCTACGAGGCTGGGTACAGGCGATCATGCGGGGAGCAAGGATACCATCGGCACCCTTGGTCTTTTGTGTGTTGGGGAGATCCGAGTAGGCGACAAACTGGGGGATCTGCGTCGTTTTACCGGATCCCGTCTCGCCAATCATGACCATGATCTGGTTGTTGTTGAAGATCTGGTAGAAGTCGTCCATCTGCGCGTATACGGGCAGCTCCTTTCTCTTTGCCAGAATCTTCTTGTATTCGTTCGAGAAGGGCTTGGGAGCCACGGAGAAGGGGTTGACATCGCCCTCCATCACCTTTCGCGCCTGAGGGCCGGTGACCTTGCGTGGGATCAAACCGGCGAGGGGATGGTCATCGGCGATGGAGCCGTTGGCGGCGACAGCCGAGGTAGAGGCATCCTCGTCGTTCCTGTGAGCGAGATAAGGGTTGGCGATGGTCTCGACCTCTGGAGCGTCGGTCTTGCTACGCTTGGATGGACGAGCAGCGTCAGCGCTCGTGCTGGCTTCGGCGTTCGACATTTGTGCACCTGCTCTTGGTTGAGCTCGATAGCGCCTCAGATATGGATGGAAAGCCACGAAAAAGTCTGGTGAGGTCGAATCAGGTGAGGTTGCTGTAGGTAGTGTGTGGCAAGCAGAGAACCAAGATGTTTTGTGCAATGCGAAGAAAGTTTGGTGTTGGCTCAGTTTTGCATGTCCTAACCGCGACACTTGTGGAGCCAAAAAATTCCGCCTCTTTTGAGGGAAAATTTGGGTTCGCATGAGGGTCTCAACTCGTCAGCAGCAGTCAGCAGGAAATTTTCGGTTCAGATGTTACATCGATACTTTGCATTTGGTTTTTTCCCCTCTCGTGCTGAATCGCAGGCTGCATTTTCACGCTCGGCTCGTCTTGAAGCCCGGATGGCCCGGGCATTCGAATGCCAAAATTGCTCCACCTTCAAGGCAACACAGAGCAAGCAAGCTGTTGCGGCGAGTAACCAACTGCTGGCTGCAGCCTGCATCATTTCACCCCTTGGTCCGGCTCAGACAAACTGTCGGGGCAAGGAGGCCACGCCAACATCGGAAGAAAGCTTCAATCGGTGACCGCAACAAACCATCTTGTGTGTCTATCCCTTAGCATCCTTTCTTCTCTTCCATCACCAACTTTGTTCATCAGCATCGCAGATTCACGACTCCTTTCAAGATGATGCTACAGTCGACCAGAACCGCACTCCGTGTCGCTCAGGCCAAGACCGGCTCCTCGGTCTCCATGAGCCGATCGGCTACCAGGGCGTTCTCCACCTCGATGGTTCAGAACAAGGATGTCCAAAACATTACAGTGTGAGTACTCCGTTCAGCGGAGACGAATGTTGTAACGTCAGCTGACCCTCGATCCAAACCCTCTGTCATGACGCTACGATCGCTCGCACGTCCGCTGCTCGCAGCTTCGGAGCTGGTCTCATGGGTGCTGGTATCGCCCAGGTCCTCGCTCACAAGGGCAAATTCAACGTCACTCTTTCGGACGTCACCGACAAGGCGCTCGCCAACGGTCAGAACATCATCTCCAAGTCGCTCGGTCGCATTGCCAAGAAGGCCATGGCCGAGTCCAGCGCCGAAGAGCAGGCTCAGTATGTCAAGGGTATCGTCGACTCGATCAAGTTGACCACCGACCCCGAGGCTGCCGTCAAGGACACTGACCTTGTCATCGAAGCCATTATCGAGAACGTCGGCATCAAGAAGGATCTCTTTGGCTTCCTCGACGGCAAGGCTCCCAAGGATGCCCTCTTTGCCTCCAACACCAGTTCGCTCTCCATCACCGACGTTGCTGAAGCCGTCTCTGCGCAGAGGCAGGAGCTTTTCGGAGGTACGTTTGGCGCACATTCACGTGGGCAGCACGAGGAAGCCAGCAACTTACATCTACATCATCGTTTCCCCTTCTCTCTCAGGTTTCCACGCCTTCAACCCTGTGCCTCAGATGAAGTGAGTATCCGTGTACTGAACTGAGCTTGCCGTTGGAACCACTGTACTGACTTCTGTCCCCGCCTTCTTCGCTTTGCTTGTCCATCCAGGCTCGTCGAGGTCGTTCGCACCACCAAAACCAGCAACGACACTTTCGACTCCTTGACCGAGGTTGCCAAGCGTATGGGCAAAACTCCTGTCGCATGCATTGACTCGCCTGGGTAAGTCTTGAGCGCGATCTAGATAATCCCAGAAGCGGCCTCACGAGACACTCTGGCTTTGAGGCTGACGCTTTCTCTCTCTCAATTTGTCGATCGTTCTGAACAGTTTCATCGTCAACCGCCTCCTCGTCCCCTACATGCTTGAGGCCATCCGCCTGGTCGAGCGTGGCGAGGCTACCGCCAAGGACGTTGACATTGCCATGAAGCTCGGTGCTGGTTGTAAGTTTTACTCTTTTTCTCTGCCCTGTTCGGCACAGTCTTCGCCTCTAATGCTCTTTGCTGACCTTCCTTCCTGTCCCTAACGCCCTAGACCCCATGGGACCTTTCGAGCTGGCCGACCTTGTTGGTCTCGACACACTCTCGCACATCGCCAAGGGCTGGAGGGAGACTCGTGTCAAGACGGGCGAGATCACTGCCGAGGCAGTCTCTGAATCCAAGCTGCTCGAGGACTTGGTCAAGCAAGGCAAGCTCGGCAAGAAGAGCGGTGAGAAGGGTGGCTTCTACGAGTACCCTGCTCCCGCCAAGAAGTGAGCCGCTTTCAGTCACGAAGGAAGAGACAGACCTTTGACACCCTCGATTCGGGGCAAGCGATGCTGTCATGGTTATGCGGCGATGCGTTATCATCCTATCGGAAGAGCCAGTAATAGAATAGGCTGTGATTTTTACTATGTCTAAATGGGGCTGATAGTGTTGTTACAATGTGACGTACTGGTACATGTGAAGCTGAAAGAAGGAGAGCAAAGGGGAAAGAAGTTGCGCTGGAGGCTTCCGATTTATGCAGATCTTTGGAGCGTTTAGAGAAGCGACAGTGTTTGCCGGGTATAGAGTCAGAGTTTGAGATGAGCATACTGACAGCATGAGGATCGCTCTAGCTGGTGCAGTTGAATAATTAGAGGCGGCAGAGCATGATACTGACACGCTCAGGAACGGTTGTCCCACTGCTTTAGATAGTCGATACCCATCTCCTTGGGCATGGGGCCCCAGTCCTTCCTCTGACGATTGCGTGGACGTCTCTTGATCTGCTCCATACCATCGTCAGCCATCTCATCTTCATACTCTTCCTCCTCCTCCACCTCGTCGCGAGACGCTGCTGCGGCTGATGTGACACCAGATTGGCGGAAGACTGGTTTAGCTGCACGGGTGGCTTCCTCCTTCTGACGGGATTTCTGCTCCAAGACCTGCCTCTTCTCGAGTGCCTTGCCGGTAAGAGCAGCTTTCTTGGCTACCTGCTTGAACACGGGTGCAGCTGCTGTTGTCGAGGACGAGGCGGAGGAGCGCACCTTGCCCTGTGCTGCCTGCTTCTCCTTTAGCGAGGGCTTCTTGTAGAACTTGGATGACTTGCCCATCTTGCTTGTAGATTCGAGCGGGTTCGAAGCGGCAGAGTGAAACTGTTTCCGATAGTTGTGAGATCAAAGATGAGAAACTAGCAGATGGCGTTTTACCGCGATGTTGAATGTGGTGGGTAGGAAGTGAGGCATAGATGGTGCAAGAAGGAAGCAAAGCAGCCACCAAATTTTGGAAGGAAAGGAAGGAAGGAAGGAAGGAAAAAAAGGGTTCACTTTTTAAAAATTCGCCGTCTGTGATTTTAGAGCTGGAGCGCATGTGAAGGTTGGGTGGAGGGATCAGGTCCGAAGAAGATCACGCGCGACCAACACCAACACCGTCCTTCACCATCACATCTGTTCAACGCACACATCAATCGGCTTCATTGTCGCATCACCCGTTCACTATAGCTAAGAGCTTCAAATCCAACCTCATCTGTGACATTCCTGCAGCGGTCTCTCTAGCATCACACAACGACTGCATCATGGGATCGAAAGGTCAACAGGTGGACCTCATGTCCTTGGACGTCCAACAGGTAAGTTGGTCCCATTGCGCGATGCTGGAGCTGAAAGCGCAGCTTCAAGCTCAAGGCTGACTCTCGTTTTGCTCTTCTCATCGCTGACCATGGCGTCCTGTTGCATCTGAAGCTTCTCGAGGTCAAGAAGCAGCTCGAAACAGAGGTGCAGCACCTTACATCTTCGTTTGGGCAACTGAAGGCAGCACAGGCCAAGTTCAAAAGTTGTATTGAGAGCGTCGCTACCGTCAAGCCAGAGAACAAAGGTGTGTAGCCAACGACGTCCAACATGGCTCGAGACCGGCACCCAATGTTGACAAGGCGAGGCCAATTTACTGACGACAGACCATTCGCCGAATTTCTTTCGTGCACCGCACTGCTTGTGACCGTAGATAAGACCACATTGATCCCATTGACATCATCGCTCTACGTTCCCGGCAAGCTTTCGGATCTGGAGAATGTGATCGTCGACGTTGGTACCGGATACTTTGTCGAGAAGGTAAGCGCCTCACCCTGATCTCAGTAATGTCAAAGCAGAACGAAACAGCACATCGACTGACGCCTTGACTTTGCACATGATTCACGGCGAACCGTTGTCTTGCGTTCGACTCCTAAGTCAACGGCAGATGCTACCAAAATGTACCAAGAAAAAGTCGAGTTCCTCACAAAGAACCTGGAACAGCTGCAAGAGACCGTGCTTAGGCAGCAGGAGAATTTGCAGACCACGGTCGAGATGATCCGCATGGTGAGTATTCGTCCGATTCCGAACGTCCTGCCTCCTGGCAACATTGCACTGACGCAAAGACTTGTTTTGACATGCACCTTGACGGGAGCAGAAAGCGAGAGCCGAACAGCAAGCAGCAGCGTCAGCACAAAACCGAGGCCCTGGACAGGCGACAGCAGCATAGTGCAGACATCCGCCGTGTTCATTCCTTCTTCTCCCTCTGTAACACTAGCCGCCTCATGCGCATCCAAAACCTTGTCAAGAACATGACAGTCTGTGCTGCTGTAGACCTAGTTTGCACACTGAGGTTGGTGTCTTGGACGATGGCATGGAATCGGGAGATCAGCAGCAATGTTAGCTTGGCGATGCTCACAACGTGTGGAGTTTTTAGCAAAGCAGAGTCGACAAGGGTTCAACGACGTTGTACGCTGTGCTCTGCTGACCAATGGCTGCCACTCCACGTTTCTTCCGCCTCCCTGCCAAAAAAAAAAAAGAAAAAGAAAAAGAGGCTCGTTCGGAAGAAATCGAGCTGCAAAAAAGATCAAGGCATCAGACAGCGGTGAGATTTTCCAGAGGTGGCGCTTTGATCGTGTGTGCTTTGCCCATTTTTTGAGTTTGGACATTTGACATTTTTGGTCTTCCGAGAAGTTACACCGTCATAGCTGAGCTCCTCGACCATATCTACCTTCTTCACCTCATCACACCAGCTCGATCCAGCCATCATCCCCTCCTTCGACTGAATTCTGGTCAGTCCACGAGGTCTGGACGATACTCGACCATCCCAGACCGCCCTCATCACGACGGATACCCATCTTGCATCTCTAGATTACGAACGCTCGCAACCTGTGCAACAGCCCAAAGTCAGCATACTCATCTCAACGGTACATCCGCCTGCTTAGCTCGCAATCGAATCGTCAGGCTACATTCGAACACACTTCTCACATGGCGGCGGCAAGCAAAGTGGCACGAGTGATGGTATGATTGGCCCTCGATGCCTGGGCTCAGGCGGCTCGGCGATCAGATCATCCGCTGCTCGTGCGCCATCGAAAGCGTCGCTGACTCCGTCCGTTGCTCCTTTTGCGGAATGCTCCTATCGCACATGGCAACCCCCACAAGTACGATCGACAGTACCGCAACAGCAAGCAAGAGCAGACGCCTCGGGCTGCATACGATGCTTCTCCTCTGCCTCGGGCAACAAGAGAAGCCATAACAACCCGCCACAGGCAGCCATCTCTGTTGATCAACACGGCATCGAGTCCATTTTGCATGATCCACCCTTCACTCAGGCAAAAGTCAAGCGTCTCCGACCTGTGGCTGACCCTCAACCAGAAGCTCGAGGATCTCGGTCAAATCAGCCGGCATCGAATTCACGAGACCCAGCCTACGACACGACAGCTGACTCGTCATCGTCATTCAACAAAGCTCAGCACTACACCGGCGCTTGGAGCTCCCCCTTACATCCACCAGGCAGCGCTCTTGCATCGCAGCTGACCGCCAATCAATCAACCTTCAGATCCCGACCCGACATCCCCGCCAGTCTGTTGGTCGACTACCTCACTGCGCCCAATAAAGAGACTTTCTTACGAGTCGAAGCGCTATTACCCAACGGCTTCCGTCGTATCGATGCTTATCTTGCTCTGCGAGAGAGCGATCCACAAAGCTTGGCAGCCCTGTCCTACTTGGACATCTTCTCTCTCATCGAGTTCGCCGGCAAGGATGGCCTGGGAAGCGTCCTTGCGCTAATTCTTGAGGACATCGTTGGCTCAGATACATCCAACACCAAGGCAAAATGTGGGCACTTCCAGATCTTCTCCGGGACAGAGAAGCGATACAAGCTGCTGAGAGAAATCCTTATCCAGTGCACTCGAGGCGAGTTTCTACTTCACGATGGCGCTGCCCTCAACGTCTTCATGCTCATGCTGGACGATCTTATCCAATTGCGCCAGTCTCCCGGTCATGGCCCTATAGTCAACACAGATGTCGCCTCAGGATCAGGTGAGGCATCGTCTCTTGCAGAAGGCGCAGATGTCCTTTTACCGTCCAATTTCCCTGTCGGCGAAACGCGGCGCCTCGTCAAGCTCGCAGTGCATCTGCACAGCCCCGAGCTCGCTCCTATTCTGCACGCTCTGCGTGCTCATCTCGAGGCGCACACACCTGACTTTCCGACGGCTCGCGAGGGAGCCCAGCTCATTGCGTACTTTCTTCAGCCCAACTTACGCGAGTTCGGAGCTGCACTTGATGTCGTTCGCGGACTGCGAGACACCAACGCACTGGCACAGGAGCTCGTAGACGACGCGATTCACGATGGAAAGAAGTACATGAAGGAGCTCGAAGCAGTGTTCTCATCCGACACCGAAGACGGGCAAGGTCGCCCATCCGACGACGAGCTTCAGCAAATCTGCATGGACGTATCTCTCCGTTTGATTGCTATGAAGAGCCTGATGGCTCAGAGACCCAAGGGAGGCGTACAGTATCGCAAGGCGCTCGAAAGCCTCGTCGCCAGCTTCCGACTTGACCTGGTCGACTCGAGTCAGACTCGGCGTGGTTGCGACATGCCGTCATTGCTAGATGTGCCCCTTCGCAGCATTCGCAGCGTCTTCCTGCATCTCATCGGACAGAACGACAAATCTTGTCTAATGGAGGCTGTCTTTGCCCTGCAGCGATGCGATCAACGCCTTGTTGCGATGCTGCCAGAGAGTGATCTGCAAGAGTTTTGCGACGCCGCTCGCACACAGGGCGGCCTTCGCTCGGCCACCGAGATGTTCGCCCAATTCGCCCAAGCCAAAACATCCTTTGCATCCAATTCAGGCTTGCCTATCAGCTACAGGCATTTTTTGGCACGTGACGGCCTGATGACGGACACCGACACTTTCCTCGCGCTCATGCGACAGCTTTTAGCTGATGGACAAAAGATCACCGTCATTGCGCTCCTTCGTGCGCTTCGTCTCCTTCCCTTGGCTGAATTAGTCGTAGGCCAGCTCAACTTGCGATTCCGTGGTGTGCAGAGGTCGCGACTCGTTGCGCTTTTCGCCGATGTAGGACTGGTGCGCGAGGCCTTTGAGCTCTTCCAGTATTGGAGTCAATGGCGTTACGACATCGATGCTGACTCTGCCGATCCCGTCAACCTGCGTAGGGCCGGCGCGGTCCAGGTCGCGGATCCTCTCATCGAACGTCAGATCCGACTCATGCACGATACGGACCGACAGGTGAGCATGTCGACCGATTGCCTTATTGCTCTCGTCCGAGGTATCTGTCGGCAGCCGTTAGGGAAGAGTGAGGACGGGTCAACAGCATCAAGTTCGGAGTGCCCAACGAGAGAAGCACCTCGCAACTCAAAAGTTCTATCCGAGCGGCTCAAGAAAGCCAGATTTGTGATCGACGTCTTCAAGCAGGCATGCGCCCCGATCGACTGGAACCACTACAGACTCACCGCCTTAGCGCAAGCTTGCTTTATTGCTAAGGATGTGCCTGGTGCCTTTGACGCGCTAGCCAAGATCAGCTTCCTCCGACAGATTCCTGACCAGGTGGACATATCGGTTCTGCTAGGCGGACTTGTGGAACATGACGCCGATAAAGCCGTGGACTTATTCATCCAGCATTGCTCTATTCCGGAGGTAATCGCCCCAGAGGCGCAAGCAACCAAGGGCGAGGACACTGCTGCGGTCGGAGAAGCCAAGCTTCAGAGTGTTACCAAGTTAGCACCGATGAAGCCTACACCCGCGCTAACCTCGATGCTGATCGCTCGAGCCATCGCGCAGGGACGCATCGATCTAGCAGAAAGGCTGTACGAGTTCAGCAAAGCTGTAGGTATCTATTCGCGTCTGGGATATGTCGCCTCCCTCCGCGCCGCCTTCTTACGGGATATCTCCCCGAACAAGGTGAGAGCGACGATCGACCGCATGCTTCAGAACGGGTGGATCGCAGACCCAGCTTTGCTCGAGAAATTGGCTCAACGACTTCTGAGTCGATCGATGCAGCGTCGTCCTGTCATTGAAGGGGAGTTGGCTTCCGATCCCATGGGCAAAGAGGCCCCAGCACCCAAGACCAAGCCTGTCCCACCAAAAGAGCGTCTGCAGCTCGTGCGAGCAGCGACTCATTTGATGAAAATAAGCGCTCGAACCAAGGAGGTGGTGAATCTGCGAACGGCTCACCGGGCTTTGGATGCCATCGTGCAAGCCAAACCCTTATCCTCGAAGCTGCCGTCAGCCGCCGCCATGTCTACAGGCAACAAAGGCTCTGGCGTATCTGGCCGATCAGCCAGGGAGCGTGGCCAAGACGAAAGACGTCTGCAGTTGATTGCATCGCTCGACTCGATCGTCCACATGCTGCGATGGACCAAATTCTTCGACACGGGCGACGATTACCGCCAAAGTCTGGCGCTGTGGAAGTCGGGCAGCAGGGGCAACGGCAATCTCGTCTCTGCCGAACTGGACGAGATGATGAAGCACGGCTTCAGAGGTAGTCGGCATCGATGGAAGCAAGCGCAGACGAGTTCAGCAGCGGCGGCAACGCTGCCCACTTCTGCAGAATCGCCTCCGGATGCCACAGAGGAAGTTGATGACGACGGTGAAGCTCCAGAGTCCATGCAGACGGACGGTGTGATGCAGCAGTGGACCACACGCGTGCCCAACGTGCTGCCTGCCGACCTATTCCGCCGCTTGATTGAGACGTATCTGGCTCTGGGAGATGCGTTGGGTGCGGCCGAGGTTGCTTCATGGATGCGGGACGAGGCCAAAGTCGACATCGCACGCACACCTCAGGAGACTTCAGAGTTTGTGAGTCGCATCAAAGCTGCAGTTCTGGAACGGGAAGCCAAGGTATCTGCAGATCAACACACCGGCGACCAAAGTGAAGGGAGCAACATCCTGCGCATGCTGGCTGGGCAGCAGAGCACGGCGCACACCAAGCGCTGGTGGACGCCATAGAAAAGGTTCGAATTGTATATTATCAGACCAACATGTCTACAATGTATCGAAGACAACACCAGCAATAGCATCCTTTGAGACCTTGAGGACAGTGGACGGTATCGTGAAAGGTCTGATGTTGAAGCATGACTTGAGGTAAAAGCGCTTATTTCGCACGGTAAAGCAGTCCACCGGATGGCTCCGGCGTGTCTAGCTTCAGAAGAAAGGAGCTGATCGGATCCTCCCTCTCTTTCGCCCTTCGCAGTGTGCAGAATTGAAACGTTGGACTTTGGACTTTGAGGCCAAAAATTGCGAAAATGGCAGCTGCAGGATTGAAATCCATTTTTGAGCAGATGAAATTCAAGGTTTAGATTCAAATACAAAATGGCCTACCGCAAGAGAGTTGAATTTCTCGCCCTGCAATGGAAGAATCGGTCGGTCTGGTCGTCGCTCAAGCCAAGCCAGCGGCAGCAGCTCGCCCAGTCAACCACACCTCGAAATTGGCGTGCGAGAAAGTCGAGGGAGCGCGAGAGAGAGAGAGAGAGAGAGAGAGAGAGAGATCCACTCAATTCTGTTGCTGCTGAGAGATTCCTTCGCGCAACGCTCACTCCTCGTCATCATCACCGTCGTCGTCGTTGCCATCACCACCACCATCCTCTTCACACACCCATCAAAATGATCGCTCGTGCCGCCATTCGATCCGCTCTCCGAGCTACCAAGGCTCCCAGCCCTCTCTCCCAGCTCGGCGCCCGCCGTGGCTACGCCGAGGCCGTCAGCGACAAGTTGAAGCTCAGCTTCATCCTTCCTCACGAGGTAAGAATCATCATTAACGTGCCCCATTCGGCTTGCACATTCTCCAACAACGGCACACTGTCCATCCACGAATCGGCAACAGAAAAGCACGCAACAGTAACCAGCAACGGGTAGAAACCATATAGAGGCAGATATCGAACTATTTTGCAGATGTGACGGCATTTCGAGTTCAATACACTTTGCGCTCAGACATGGACATTGTGGCATGGCTGAATGTTCCCATCGAACAGGAATAGGCATGTAAAGCGATGAGAAAGGAACAAAACAGTATTACCAAAGGACTGCCGCTTCCGCTGCCAGCATAAGAGCACAGCCGGGTCGCAACCACATCCACCCAAGGTTGCGAAGCTGCCGTAGGCTTATACGCAGGTAGTGGAGATAGGAGCCAGGATATCCTATCGCGGGATCAGCGACACTACACAATCCACCTGCAGTTGTGATGCCGGAGGCTGCTGTGGCGTGATCACCATTTCAGCAAGGACGTTACGATCGTTGACCGCCATGCATCTCAACCCAGCCTAACGCCAACACCACTGCCTCTCATGATCCCCTCAACAAGGGCACTGGAAACAGAACACTGACTCTTTTCTCCTCTATCTCTCCACATCGCCCGTTTCCAATGCTCGTAGGCCATCTACAACTCGACCGAGGTCACCCAGGTCAACATTGCCTCGTCCACAGGAGACATGGGTATCCTCGCTTCGCACGTTCCCGCCGTTGAGGAGCTCCGCCCCGGTGTGCTCGAGGTCGTCGAATCGTCTGGTACCAAGAAGTGGTTCGTCTCTGGTGGCTTTGCTACCGTCCATCCCAACAACAAGCTCGTTGTCAACGCCATCGAGGCATACCCCCTTGAGAACTTCTCCGCCGAGGCCGTCCGCTCGGCACTCAGCGAGGCCCAGCGTGTCGCCAGCTCCAGCTCCAGCGCAGAAGCTAAGGCCGAGGCAGAGATCGAGATCGAGGTCTACACCGCTCTCCAGGCCGCCCTTGGCCGCTCGTAAACGATTTTCCATCACCGTCTAACAGCCGTTTCAGCAGAAAAAAATGCAGCGAGACGTGATTTGTCTCGACTCAATCCTGAGACTTCATGCTGCTGCTTAGCGAATGGTGTTCTTTGTTTGCGTTGCACACGTACGAATACGAAATCTTAGATCAATACGCTCGATACTGTGCGATTCAGATTGGTGCGGGATGCTGATTCTCCGACTGCTCGATAGCAATGATGCCAGTGAAGGAGCTCTATACAGAGTGGATTGAGGTTCGGGTGCATTTGTTGCGGCTGTGATTGCTCGAAGAAGGCTGTGTCTGTTTCAGGGACAGTGTACAGGCACAAGTGAGCGCATCATTTCTGTCATTGGCACGCACTGCAGGCCTCCGTGTGGAGACCAAAAGTACCAAAGGGTCTTTTGACATCACTTGCCCCTTCCTACAAAAAGCTGACCACCCTAAGCCGCACCGTTTCACATACTCATCGCCCGAATCTCTGACGGAAACCCAATGAATGCAACAAAACCAAGTATGAAAGGTACAAATACAGATGAACCACGACGAAGACGTTAAACTTTTACTGTATGCTAGATAGAAGTCTGACCTGGAGGAATGAAACTGGTTAGGAAGGCTTAACAAAGTCTTGAGACAGATCGACGCCCTCCAAGTGGGTGTTTTGCAGTTTGAAGCGGCGAGCGCCGGCGCCCTTCTTCTTTTTCTTGTTCTTTGCGTTGGCCGCGAGTTGGGCGGCCGAGATGGGGGCATCGAGCATGTCGGTGGTGGAGAGACCTTCGCGTTCGAGTTCCTTGGGAAGGTCGACCAAGTCTGGTACTTTAAGCTCGTGCCAGAGGTCTTTGAATTCTGTTGGTCCAGCCCCCGCGATATGACCAGAGAAAAAAAAAAGATGAATAACAAAGCACTCGTATGGATTAAATGCATGGAGTCGTTGGTTGAATACGTACCGTCATCGACACCTTTAGCCTCCTTCCCTCTCAGCGGGTTCCAAAACACCTGCTTGATCGCTCCGTCCCTCTGACCTCTGAGCACCAACACCTCTCTATCCTCCTTGGGCTCTACCTTGCTCAGCTCCTCAATCGCGTCTCTCGCTGCAGGATAGCTCTCTCGCAGCTCTGCCAGCCTCATCCCTGCCGCACTTTGGTTCCTAGCCCCATTCCCACCCGGGTTCAAATACCGCTCCTTCAACAGCGCCACCAAATCCGCTGGCGTCCTGAGGTCGTAGTCTGGTTTGTACATCCATAGATCCGTCTTGGCATCGTACATGACCCGATCGTGTGACTTGAATCGAGAGAATAGACCGCTGTTCGGGTTGAGCAGCGCAGGGAGACCCTGAGAGAGGGCGAAATCTTCCAAGCGGACAGGGTTGGCATGATGCTTGAGGGCGTCGATCGCCGATGCAAGCTGGGTGTTCTCGTGAATGCCCGAGCCTGTGTTGGCAGGCTGGCTATAGACTTGAGTTGGTTCCCTGCTCATCTTGACGGACTGCTCAAAGGTCAAGGAGAGGCTGGTGGTGGTCAAAGTCAAGCTGTCACAGGTGGTTGAAAGAAGGCGAGGGTCCCTGCGTCGTGTGCGAAGTGACCAAAATCAATATCTCCCGATGCCAATTTTACCATGAACGATTCCGATCGAGGCGAAATTGCAAAAAAAAAAAAAACAGAAAAAAAAAAGAAAAAAGAAAAAAAGGTCGGAGCGTCGGCAGCTGCTGCATCCGGAGCTGAGTGAGGCTGTCTGTGGGGAGCGCTCTCTGCTTGTGGGCACAATTTGCCAGAGTCCGATCTTGACAGAAGAGCAGTGCCACGCCTTTCACGCCTAATTTCAACTACTCAGAGACTCTGGCTCCGCTTAGCATCCTTGTCCGGTACGCTCTTGTGTGACAGCCAACACCAGCAAACTGCAGTTCGCAATCGTGACACACTCCAGCTCGATCCTTTCTGCACCATCATCCTTCCTCCCATCCGACTGTCCCCTGTTCCTTGTTCCCTCCGACCTCCCACCTTCTCTTTCTGCGGTCTTTCACTCACCAGTCAAGGTCGCAGATTGTTGCCAACCCTATTCGACAGAAGAGCCATCGCCGAGCTCGCCAGCACAGTGGAAGGCAGTCGTTCGACACTCCTTTCGACCGAAGATTCACCTTATCAAGTCTGACCTCCTTGACCAACGGCTCCATCACGGCAAAGCTCCCAAAACATAGCTTCCACATCCTGTTTCTGTAGTCGAAAGCCGAGCCTGCTCCAACCACTTCGTCACAACATTCCGGTACTCTCTCGGCCTCAGTGTTCGCAGTCTGCCACCATGCATGTCCAATCTCGGCTTCGTCCCGTCCTGGACGAGCTCAAAATGAAGGGTATGGAGTACGGTATCAACTTTTTCATGGCGTATCGTCGCAATCATGCCACCATCCAGCGCGTCCTCCGAGTCACCTACATCATGTTCATTCTTCACAGCCTCACCCGCACTCTGCGCGGCGGTGCCAAGAAGAGACCTAAAAAGGCCACATCCGCTGATCCTACCGAAAAGGCTGGTGTCGTCGCAAAGAAGGATGCTGAGGGTGCTCACGCAGTCTCGAAGCCGTCACAAGCAACAGCACAAGACTTTGACGACTCCTCGTCTCGTGGTCGCGGTGGACGTCGTGGCAAGAGAAGCAAAGGCCCACGTGTCGAAGTCGATGCCGTCTTCTTCGAGCGATTGAAGCGAATTCTACGCATCGTCGTGCCTGGCTGGCGGTCAAAAGAGGCTGGTCTGCTCATGCTTCACACTCTCTTCCTGGTCCTTCGAACCATGCTTTCGCTCTACGTTGCCGACTTGGACGGAAGGATCGTTTCTGCACTTGTTCGCTCGCAGACCCGCCAATTCATCACCGGCATTCTCTGGTGGATGGCCGTCGCTGTGCCCGCAACCTACACCAACTCGATGATCGAATTTCTCCAGTCCAAGCTCGCCCTCTCCTACCGAAGCCGACTCACCAAGCGCGTCCACGACGCCTACCTCTCCGATATGACCTTCTACAAGCTCGGCAACCTCGATGACCGCATCAAGAACGCGGATCAACTCATCACAGTCGACGTGGCCAAATTCAGCAAGTCGCTAGCAGAGATCTACAGCAACTTTGCCAAGCCCATTCTCGATGTTTGTCTCTACAACTATCAGCTGAGTGGACGTGTCGGAGCCGAGGCCCTCATCGGCATCAACATGCTTGTTTCGGCATCCGCTACACTGTTGCGCAAGCTCACGCCTCCCTTCGGCCAGTACGCTGCCACGGAGCAGCAGCTTGAAGGAGAGTTCCGCTTCAACCATTCGCGTTTGATCGAAAATGCCGAAGAGATCGCACTCTTCCGAGGACAGGCAGCAGAGCAGAATGTTATTGAGCGCGCCTACTTCTCGCTCATCAAGCACGTCAACCGTGTCTACCGTATCCGCATCATCCACGGTATGACTGAGGAGGGTATCATCAAGTGGCTGTGGGGTGCCCTTGGTCTGTGTATCTGCGCAGTGCCCGTCTTTGTACGTCTCCCAGGCGCCGGTAAGGGTCTGGATCTTGGTTCGCGTACAGAGTCGTTCGTCACCAATCGACGTCTGCTGCTCTCGTCCTCGGATGCATTCGGTCGAGTGATGTATTCGTACAAGGAGATTTCAGAGCTGGCCGGATACACCGCGCGTGTCTCGGAGCTGCTCGACACGATGGACGCCATCAAGGCAGGCAAGTTCGAGAAGAAGCTCGTGTCGTCTGCCTCGATCGAAGAGAACGCGCTTGTGCTCAAGGGCCGAGGTTCGATCCAGGAGGACACTTCCCGATCGGCTGGTGTCGAGTTCCGCGATGTTCCCATCGTCAGCCCTAACGGTGACATCCTGGTGCCCAAGCTCAGCTTTTACGTGCAGCCTGGTCAGCACCTGCTCATTATTGGACCCAACGGATGTGGTAAGAGCTCGCTCTTCCGTATCCTCGGAGGCTTGTGGCCTGTATACGGTGGAACCGTCAAGAAGCCACCCACTTCCGAATTCACCTACATCCCCCAGCGCCCCTACCTCTCTCTTGGCACCCTCAGGGACCAGATCATCTACCCGCACACTGCCCAAGAAATGCGCGCACGCGGTAAGACCGACGAAGACCTCCTCGACATTCTGCGCGTGCTTCAGATCGAACACATCGTCGCCCGCGAAGGAGGCTGGGACGTCCAGCGAGAGTGGCGTGACGCTCTTTCGGGCGGTGACAAGCAGCGTATTGCCATGGCGCGACTGTTCTACCACAAGCCCAAGTACGCCATTCTCGACGAGTGCACCTCTGCTGTCACGCTCGAGATTGAGAAGATCATGTACGATCACGCGACCGAATTGGGCATCACCATGCTGACCGTTTCGCACAGACCAAGTCTCTGGAAGTACCACAGCTACGTGCTGCAGTACGATGGACAGGGCGGATACGTCTTCACTGAGCTGGACGCAGAAAAGAGGCTGGCGCTGCAGGAGGAGAAGCAGGCTCTGGAGCAGAAGTTGCTGCAAGTGCCGAGGTGGCAGGAGAGGCTCGAGGCACTGAAGGAGGCAAGGAGGGAGAGGAACCAATCCAGAGTAGGATCGCCCGTGCAGGAGAAATTCCCTCCTGTCGCAGCTGCTTGAGCGCGAGGCTGCCAAGACTCATCTCTTTAATTCTAATGGTAATGAAGTCTATAGATTGCATCAAGCGTGTGCAAGCGATGGGATTGGGCTTGAGAGTACTTGAGATGGTGTTGACAGTTGTGAGGAAAGAAGTGTGTGTGGAGGTTCGCTGAGTTCCGACTTCCGAATACTTGCCAAGGAAAATTTGCTGGAAGAAAAGGGTTCAAGCGTGAATTGTGCTACGGTATGCCTTTGTTCCTTCTTCTCTCATGACCTTCTGTTCGACATTCAACACCTTGCTTTCGACTATCGCAAATTCATTCGTCAACTTCGGACGATACGGTACAGGATGGTAGATCGGATATCCTCAAGAAGCCAACATGCTGCGGCAGGGCTTCTGGCTCTTGTCCGAATGCATGCCGCTGGCCCGATTCGAACATCCGCCGTTGCTCCCATCGCTTCGACTAGCTACCACACCATCTCCCCAGCGGCGCATTCGGCTCAACATCCTTCAACAAAATCCCACAGCATCCGTACTTTCTCCTCTACAGCGAGCGTATCAGTCAGCGCTCACCGCAAGCAAGCTGGGCGAGAAAAAGCACGCCTACGCTCAATGCGTATGGAAGAAAAGATCCTGCGTCGGCGCGAAAAGGACAATCCTTCCCCCTCTTACACCTCCCCTCGCCGAACCAAAGATCCCATTGAAGAAGATGTCGATTCGACCATCCGGGAATACATGGCACGCACAGGCCCACGGGGTGAGCGTTTGACACTTGCCCAGCAAGAACGTTTGCTGAAGCAAGAGTTGAAAGGCCTCGGACATCAATTGGAGAAGATCGAGAAGAAGGAAAGAGCAGACGAGGCAGCTGCGGACTTGCCAGAGCTGGACGACCAGGTGCTCGATGAGCTGTATCAGGCGCTGATGCTTCCTCCTCCACCAACGAGAGAGGAGGCGCGACTGGCAAGGTTGGAAGGTGGGAGGAGGGAAAAGAGTCTGCTGGTTGGGAGAGGAAGGGGTGAGATGATTGCATTGCCGCCGTCAGCAGCGGAAGAGAGGAGAGTTCGGGGCTCGATGGATCTCAAGCAAAAGTTGATCCATGCTAGAGAGAAGGGCAGGATGCTTTTGCCTCCTTCCACTTCTTCTCCATCCAAAGCTTTACGAGAGGTCGAGTTTGAGCCACGAAACGAAGACTTAGTTGAGCAAGAACAGATGGACATGGCAGCACTGCCCTACGCAGAACGGCAAGAGATCCGCCTGCAACAGCTGTTTGCTCGTCTTGCGCTTACACACGGCGTTGATGCAGATGCAACTACCGAAAGCGGGTCTGGTGCGGAATCGTTGCAGGAGATCAAGTCCAGTCTCGCAAGCCGAATCGCGAGGATTCTGCAAGAACACGACTACGAATTGCACCCTTCGGTGCAGCAAGCGCAATCACAGGAGGGCACAAAAGCTGCAGAAGAGCAGCCCGAGACGGTACTACCACCGTTTCAAGCGGTCAGACTCGATGGCAAAGCACCCACCCTCGACGCCAGCACAACCAACGAACTAGATCAGAAGACAAGGGACGAGGTCGATCTGGTCGCCCGCGCAGAATCCATGATCAGCAATCTCAGCTCAACCGACTCGCGCACTTTCATGCTGGATGGCATTGAACGACTGGTACGCTCCGCAGCCCCCTCAACCTCGGAACCATCCCCCTCACGTCTTCCACTGGGCGTGGCAACGATCGACGAATGGACAGCGCTCGCCGTATCCTCCGCCCGTGCTGGTGATACCCCCACCCTGGACCGCACCATGTCCCTCATGCATCTCTCTGGGTACCATCCACCTCCGCAGTCCTTGTACAATGACGTCCTGGACGCTTTAGCCACTCGAGGTGACGTTGCCGCATGTCAGCAGTGGGTAAGCCAGATGACCGAGCAAGGGCTCACACTGGATGATCACACGTACCACAGCTTGACCAAGGCCTTCGTCAACACAGCCCAATTCGCACCGGCCCTCGAGCTACTCAACTCTCTTGAGACCAGTGGGCGTCCGGCAAGCATGGCCACATACACCCTGGTCATCAATCGTCTCTTGGACCCCGTCTCACTACCTGGAGGAGTACTGGCGAAAGAAGAGCGTCCCGAATTGCAAGCATTGGCATGGAACCTCTTCTACCATATGAGGTTGCACGCGCATCCGATCCCCGACGCTCCTTTGTACGCGCTCATGATCCGAGCGTGTGCGCGGGGCATTCCTCAACCCACGGAAGTGGATGATCCGACTCTAGGATTCAGCTCCCTCAACAGCACCAACTCTACCGGCAGCAAAAAGGTGGCGATCAGCGACGCAGAACGAGCGCTCGATCTGTTCCGAGAGATGACGACACGGTACAGCGTGAGGCCGAATGCGGAGGTGTACAACAGCTTGATTCTCGCCTGTGCACGACGCAAGGATTTCTACTTGGAAGCTTTCAGATTGCTAAGGGAGATGGTGGAGTTGGAAACCGAGCGGTCTCACCTCCCTCCTTCTGATGCGGAAGAGAGAGTGTTGAGGTTCGCACCGGATAGGTATACGTTTAATGCGCTGCTCCAAGGGTGTGCGAGGAACAGAGATCTAGCTCGTGCTCGGTGGGTGCTCGCCGAGATGATTAGGACCACGCTTCCACTGTTCGACGAGGAAGTTAGGGCAAGACTGGGGAGGGCGGAAGTGGTGGAGCTGTTGAGCAAGAGGCCTAACGAGGAGAGTATGTGCCATATTTTCCATACCTATGCCAGCTACGTCCCTCCTGTAAAGAGGACGGATCTGCAGATGCAACGGTCCTCAACTTCTGGATCACCTACCAAATTTGGCGATGTCACAGACACAACTGTCGCCGGCATGGCCGTCAACCCCGTCGATCAAGTACAAGCTACCGTCGCAACCCAATCACATCCGACCTCGGAGTTGCAACAGGTGGAACGAACGGAGCAAGAGGAGGAAACAACAGCCGAAGAAGCTGCACAAATATTCTCAGCCTTGGTACCGCAAACATCGTCCGATCTCATCTCGGAATCTCGGTCGTTGTTCGCCCGAATTCTAGCCGACCAGCCAAACGGCAGTGTCGAAGGTCCGTTGGGGGGTGTAAATCCGGGACTTCGACTGGTCAATGCCTATTTGACGGTGCTCGCTGCCCACCTGCCGGTGCACAAGCGCGCGCACGTGCTGCTGTCGACGCTGGAAACGGCAGTCAAGGACGAGGAAGGATTGGAGCACGGACTGTTCAAGAGGTTGGGATTGGAAGCTAATGAGCACTCATTCAGGGTCATTCTGGAGTCTCTTTCGGATGGTCCTGTGGACAACAGTGGTGTCGTGGAAGAGATTTGGAAGCGATTTGAGCAGTTCCTCGCTGCCAAGACCAACCCTAATACCAGCTCGGTAGGAGCAGAAGTCGACTTGGTTCCAAAGGCAACCTCCGTGGAAGAGACACCACTGGTAGACGCCGTACAAGTGAAAAGATGCTGGAGTGCATACCTTCATTTCCTGGCAAAGCATTCCACCGAGAAGAAGCAAGAAGCGGATGGACTAGATACCGCAGTTGCCACCCTCGGTCGCTTTGTCTCTCTCTACCCACCTCAACTCAGTCCGAAGAAAAGCAGGCAGGCGAGGAAGCGAGCACTCGACTCCTTGTTGGCCAACAAAAAGTCCCTCCCTCAGCTGGATCTGAGCCCCTTACCAGTGCCGATAAAGTCTTTGATCAGCCTACAGGCTCTCCAAACTTTATCGTCGGTGCCTCCCGTTCCTGCGGCAAACGAATCAGATTCAGACCAGACTCAAGGAGAAATCCAAACCCAAACAGCAATTCACGGTATGACAGGTAGACCAACGCTCAACTTCCTCGATGTGCAACTCTTGCATCATCGTCTGGTGCGCTACGGCAGGGTAAAAGATTTGGCTTTCTTAAGTTGGGTCCTTCATAGATACAACGCTGCTTCCCGTTCCTAACACGGAATGTACTTTTAGGCTTCTTTTGGAGAAACAGAACACCACCACATCTCAAATCTCCCGCCAACGTTGGCATCAGACGATCTTTGTGCGAAGAAAGCGTGGTTGTGATGAAAGTCGATGCAGATCATGGATCGAGCTGCATACATGACATCGTATGTTGGAATTGCCAATTGTGGGAAGAAAACTACGTCTGGAAGCATATCTAACGCCGTTTTGGAGCCAGCGAAGTGAACAACCGCCTCAACTCATTGGGTCCCAACTCAAGGCTGACCCCTACATCAGGGTAGCATTCCTTGCCGATCCTGTTGACCCTCTCAAACTCGCGCATGTAGCCTTCCTCGCAACTGCTCCAGACCCTGCTGAGCACTTCAACCTCGCCCTGTTCTCCTTCTCCGCTGCTGGCAGCCTGAGCAGCACCAGTGGTGGTCAGAGTGGGAACATCATCATCATCGAAGTGCTTGGCGACCCTCTTACTCAGCGCTTCTACCGCTTTACGCGTGTCTTTTGCGGTAAAGTCCTTGACAAGTTTCTTGAAGGATGACTTGGAGTAGGCCGAGTGCAACGAGACTTCAGTAGCGGGAGTGCTGCGGAGGAGAGAATCGATTCCATCGCCGAAATCCATCATCTTGGCCAGCGAACGACGAAGTACGAACTGCGTATAGCTTCCCAAAGAGTCGCCGTAGATCGATTCGGCGCGTTTGACGAGACCTGCAAGTGCGCTGTTGCCGCGCTGCCGAGAAGCCTTATTGATCTCGGAGATAAAGTAGTACATGTTCTCGATGAGAATGACGAGGTGGTTGAGTTGACCTTTGTCCTCATCTCCGCTGACGCCAGCGCTTTCGACACGGGAAATGGTCTGCAAGGCATCAAACATGGCCCGGCAGATCTGCTCGTAGTATCCATCTACCGCGTTGCGGATGTTGAGGGTCTCCGCGTTGACCAGCTGAGATTCAACACGATCGACAAAGACGGGGAAGATGCGCATGAAGTGCACGACACCTTTGCGTTTCTTGACTGTCAGCTTGGTCTGTTCGATGTCTTTGATCTGTTCCTGCACGAATCGCTCGAGCTGGGAGGCGAGACGGAGATGCAATTTGGCGAGGACCTTTTGAAGTGATTCGCAGTTGACCTCATCGGCCTCGATGATACCGCGGTCGAGCGTGGCGAGGAGGCCGACGATGCTCATTCGATCCTTAGAGAGGGCGTCGTCGGTGAATGCTTGGAGCTCAGGTGCAACAAAGCCAAAGATGAGGTCCATGGCTCCCTTCATCTCGCGCAACGGGCCGGCAGAGCTGGTGAACATGCCCGCTGCTCTGCGGCGGAAATACGGCTCGAGGTCCATGTAATCGGCAAAGGTAATGTTGTTGTCGTTGATATGCAGCAAATCAGAGATGAAGCTCTGCTCACGGAGCAAGACGGGAAAGATTGACGAGAGGATCCGTTGCAAGCCGTCTTGGCCGGAAATCTCGCCGCGGTCCCTACCTCCGCGGATGGTCTTATCACGTTGAACACGACGGATGGTGCCACTTCGAATCGCGGTGGCCGCACCGGCAGAGCTGGGACCAACGAAGCTAGACTCGTTGATGTCTTCGTCGCTCGCTTTTCGTAGCTGTTTGCGGTAGGCCACGAACAGCTGCTGCATTTCTGTCCTATAGCACTCGCTAGCGGAGGCAAAGTAGGCAGCCGAAACGCGGGAGAATGTGGCTGAGGAAACTTCCTTCATGTAGAGCAACAGACCGCAGTATTGACCAAGCGCCTCTTCCATGGGCGCATGATCGGGCAGCGAAGGATGCGGGGGCTGCAACGCCTTCTGTCGGGCGGGATCCGAGAGAAGGCGCTGTGCCTCTGCGTTGAAAGTGACATTAAGATAATCGAGCACACGCTTGCAGAATCGCGACGAGATGGCCTCATGATCGGCAAGCCTCTCTGCTGCAGCTGCCATATCGGCACCTCCGCCATCACCATCCCTGCGTGCTTGCAACATTGACTTGTAGAGCGAAGCAGCAGCCAACTCGAGCCGGGCAACTCCATCGGGATTTTCCAGCCGGCCTGCACTGAGCGCATGTATCGCATCTTCGTCGACGTTGATTGTGTTGATCAGATTCTCGATTTCGGACATGAGTGTACGTTGATTTGAGGTCTGTACCTGCAGACCTCGGTTCTGGGATTCGATATGCGAGATGTCGTCCGCCCGAGCATTGAGCTGCACCTTGAAACCGGCGATCATGCTGTCCATCATGTCGAGATCGGCAAGCGCCTCTTCCATGTGCTTGACAACGAGTGCCACACGGTCGTCTGATTCGATGATGGCGTGAATGTTGGCTGACTCGAGCGCAGACAACTCATCCAGTAGTCGCGCTTCGATCATGTCGGCAGTGCCTTTGCCTGAAGCAATGCCGTAACCCTTGGCGCTGGCGTTGCGCCATTCGAGGCCTTCCAACATCTCTTCTACAGCGACAAGAGTGGAGTTCTCGTCCTCGTCTTCGTCCATCTCGTCGCCAGCCCTGGTTCTGTCGCTGTTGTGCGTCTTGCTTGTTTCCAAGCGAGCGATGGCAGGGCGACCGAGTGTGGCGCGTTTCGAGTTGAACGAGGCGTCCGGCGCAGCGTCTTTGTCGGTCAGAACAGCGCCCCCATACGGATCATCTTCCTCATCTGCTGCTTCATCGTCGTCAACTTCTGTGACACCTGTGAGACCAGTACCAGCCAACAGCATGCGCTCATAGGCTGCGCCACCTCGTATGGGCTCGATCGAGCTGAGTCGTGCTCGAGCGTCTCCTCCTCCTCCAGCGAGGCCTCCGCTGCTGCCGCTTTTGATGGACAGCGAGTCACCGCTGTGTTTCCGAGGAGGCGCGTGCCGTGGTACAGCCAGCATTGCTGAGCCAGACGGCTGGCTTGGTTGCGCTGAGGCTGTTTCAGAGGTGGCTGATCGCTGTGACTCCGCTGAGGGGCGGCAAGGAAGTTGGACAGGTCGACTGAGCGGGCTAGGTTGGAGTCCACCTTCGCGTTTGCTCTTGCTTGGACTTGTGGCGGTGCTCTGTGATCCACTCTTTTCACGCCCGTTGGCCGGGCTGCCGTCGCGAGAAGGACTGCGAGTGGGAGAAGTTCCTGAGTCTAAGCGACTGCTAGGAAGCGAAGAGGTCTTGATAGCGGGCGCCGCTACGGCTGGTGGGATAGCAGTCCCATTGCTTGAGCCAGCAAACGAGTTGTCACTGCGATAGCCAGAGCCAGGACGGTCAGACAAGTTGGCCGAGTCGGCGACGGCAGGCGCAATGGAACTCGATGAGAGCGGCACGTCGATTCCAACGAGCCTCGGTCCATCGTCCTGGGTATATTTGCGGTAGACCTTGACCAAGCTTTGCAGGAAGAGCTGCTGTTCGATGGGTTGCTGGGTCTGCCATTGATATGGCCGTGTGAGAGTTATACTGAAGACATCTGGTTGCATGACGTGTACCTCTCGGAGGGTGTTGAGATCCCAATCCTTGCCGATGCTGAAGCTGCCGTTAGCGTTGCGCTTGGCTTTGTTGATGGTTACCTTGCCAGTATCCTTCTGGACGGCCAAAATGAGGTATCTGGCCTTTTTGGTAGTGCCGCTGCTAGCAGCAGCTTCGGCACCTCCTTCCTGTGCCAATTCCTCCCAGATCTTGAGATGGGCAATGTACGCATTGTGCGGGTTTCGAGCTTGGAGAGCTGCGTTGAAGAGATCTTTGGTCTTGTTTTGTGCTGAGCTGGCAGCAGCAGCGCCGCCACCGCCGCCATTGATGTTGAGCTGCGATGACATGGTGAAAGTGCTCTACTCGGAGATGGCGAGTGCTGCCGACTGCTTTGGTCACGAGGTCGCTCAAAACCGGGGTGCTGATATCGATAGCATCGGCCGGTCCGAACCTCCCAGAAACTCTGTTGAGGGGCCTTTCCCGATCGATGAGATCTGCTTTCAGCCTTGGTCGTATTGTTGCCCCGAGTGGCTTGGGGAGCTGATCGCGATCCCACTGTTCAGGATGATGTTGACTCGGCTTAGCCGATGATATGTTCTTGGATAAGTCACACGCTGCCTTCCGTCAGGGTCGAGTCTGTTCTACGTGCGTGTGATTTCAGCGAGGAAAAAGTGGAGCGAGACCGTGCGCGCGTCAGACTGGTTGGCCATGTTTCCAAAAAGTGAAGGCTTGCACGCCTGTCTCCGAGCGTCGGTTTGCTATTCCGAAATTGCTGTGCGTTGTGCTTGTCCTGTGCGGTGACGGTGACGGTGTCTTTCAGGAGGTCGGCGCCGCAACCTCGTTGGTTTTTGGTGCTTCTATTCTCAGCAACCCTATTTCTCTCCACTCTCCGCCAAGCGCTCAGTGGATCCTGTTTCGCACCGCCTTGCTTTGCCATCCCTTCAGCATCATCTATCCTCACTTCTTCCACCGTCAACACCACCATCCTCTTCATCTGGAAACCTCTTACGATCTCATCGCAGGACAACATGTCGTTCTTGGACAAATTCCGCACAGCCGCACAGAAAGCCGGTGTACAGGCCAACGCATTCGCCCAGCAAACCGGTCGCGCTATCAACGAACAGGCTGCTACCGCTCGCGCTGGATTCTCACTGCCAAAGGAATGTGACCGTGCCGCCAAGATTCTGCAAGCTTTCCTTGCTGACCCAGATCATCCCGACTCGGCGCTCAACTCGATCCCCAAGGCAGTCCTGCAGCAGGCCAAAGGTTTGGCCGTATTTAGTGTTATCAAGGCTGTAAGTCTTTCACCACTAGCATTCCCTCTCGACTTGCAACGTCTCTCCTGACTCATATCTCCTCTGTTTCTCACACTCTTACTGCGACTGTGCAGGGCTTCGTGTGGTCCGGCAAGATCGGCAGCGGTGTAGTCATTGCCCGACTTCCAGACGGTTCCTGGTCCGCTCCCTCCTGCATTGGCACTGGCGCTGTCGGCTTTGGTCTTCAGATTGGTGCCGACCTTACCGAATTCGTCATTGTCATGAACAGCGAAGAAGCCGTCAAAGCCTTTGCACACGCCGGCAACCTCACTATCGGAGGAAGCCTCTCTGCCGCCGCTGGCCCCATTGGCACCGGCGGAGCCATCAACGCTGCCATTCGCGACCCCGCTCCCCTGTTCACCTACTCCCGATCGAAAGGTCTCTTTGCCGGAATCTCGCTCGAAGGAACAGTGTTGGTCGAGCGCAAAGAGACGAACAAGGACTTTTATGGTCAACCCATCCCCGCAGTGGACCTATTGACGGGGAAAGTGCCTGCTCCAGAGGCAGCAAGCGCAATGTACGAGGTCGTAGAGGCCGCAGAGCTCGTCGACGAGAGTGGCATCCCTCAGCAATCGTATGTTCCTACAGCTCAGCCAGGTCATCAGGCCCCAGTGTCGGGGTACGACCTGTCCGGTGAAAAGACTGCTGCTCAACCTGCTGGTTCCGCCGCCACGAGTTCGACACCAGTAGCGACAGCACCAGGCGAGACATCAGGAACCGAGGCCAACAAGCCCATTTTCGATGCGTAAGTCACCAATTCCCCTCTCTTCTAGCTGGACCCGACAGCTGATCAGATCAAAACTAACTCACTTTTTTTTTTCTCTGCTTGGCCTTGACCGTAATACAGTGAGAAGCACTCTTGATCGACCCCACGAGGAACATCCGCCTTTTTTCATACCCTGTCTCAGCTCCTTCTTGTCCTGTTCAAACTCGTTGCAGAGTGTGACCCTTTTTGTATGCTAGTTTCATCGTCGTAAGGAAGCACCTTTCCTCTCAAAAAAAAATCCCCCAGCGGCCTGACCCAGTACTGCATCCTCTCGACCTTCATGCTTGGTCTTTGTAAGTTTGTTCGTGAGCAAACACCACAAACACACGCACAAGTTCTCTTTCTCTCTCTCCAGTGGACGGCAAAGGCGTGCGGAAGGATGCATGAACAAGGTGACATAAATGTAGGTATGAATGGTGAAAGTATAGATGATGATGTGTGTGTGTATGTGACTGATTAGGCGGGGGGTCGTGGGTGGGGTCTGTGGATGTGGGTGCGATCAATGTCGGCCATCTGAGCTTGCAAATGGGTTCGCGCCTGCAAGGAAAGTTCGCTTCGGGTGTTGATGGGGCTAGAGCTGAACGGTTCATCCAAACTTGGTAGTTTGGCAACCTGGCTCTGGTTTCCTGCAGTAGATGATGCGATTCGGGGCATAGCGTACTGGCGGTGGAAAGATGAACCGAAGGAAGGGGATAAGAGGGCAGTGGGGGAGTTGGCACCGGATGAATCGGCTGATGAGTTGGTTTCTCTTCTTCTGGTTCCCATTGCATAGGGGGTACTTGGATGCGGTCTGGGATTGCTAGAGATGGCACCGATCCCTGGAATTCCGCGGAGCGAAGAAGCTGTCATCCCCCGTGGATACCCGGCTTTGGGTGGAGAACTCATCCCTCCTCCTGAACCAGCGGAACCCGTCGAGATCCAGCCATCGGGTCGGATACGATCTTTTGCCCTCTGCCTCGCGGCAGCAGCTGCACCTTCCCCAGTGGTAAACGTCGAATTGCTTGCCCCGCTCGAAGAGTATCCCCTCCCTGCTCCACCTCCGCTGCGGTTTCCTTCGCCTTCGGTGGCGGTGGATGCATAGGACAGCACGCGCGAGGTCATACGTGGACTTCTTGGAGTGGCATGCATCTGAGCATGCATCGAGTTCTCGGCCTTCCTCATGTAGCCTCGACCTGGACCTTCTCTCAGGCGCACACCAGAGCGCGAATTGGTAGGAGAAGGTGTGGCTTGCCTAACGTTGGCGGTGAGGACTTGGACCGACTCCTCATTGCCAGAAGACTCTTCGCCCGAAGAAGACTCGTCATCGCCATCCCGGCTATCGCTCGCTTCGCCATCGCGGGTGTCGTTGATATCTTCTAGGCTCGCACGACGTTCCGGGGCCGGTGTTGACATCGGACGGAACGTAAGCGTCGGCGAGCGTCTGGCGCTAACACTGGGCTCTCGGGAGCTGGTGCGGCTGGCGTTAGACTCTGCTGGTCGAGATCTACGCCTATCCGGCGACGCAGGGTGCGCGCGACGATTCCAAGAGTTGGCAAAGTTTCCGATCGCCCCGACCTGATCCCACGCGTTGACGTACGACAAATTCGCGGGCAACCCTCGGCTGCGCTGTACCGGTGCAACAGGTGCAGGTGGTTGGCGGAAGGACCCATTCTGCGTGCTGCCAATCTTGGGCGTAGTGTCCGCGGATGAAGGTGGTGTCGGTCGAGGATCGTCCGGGAACACGCGGGTGGGTGCAGCTTTGCTCTGCTGCTGGGTCTCCCAAGGGAAAATAGGCTTGACTTTGGCCGGATCGGGTTTGTGGCTGCCCAGATTGTCGAAAACGTGATCACGGCGGAGTTGGGCAGGGATGTAGCCGGGACCTCCCTGGGGACGGCCTCCCGGCTGTTTGGGCGCGGGCGAGTGCGGGATGAAGAATGCAGCTTTTTGCTCGGCGAGGGTGCGTGGTGTCTTTTGGCCGGCGTCCCAGACGTTGGAGTAGTAGGTGTCGATGGGTGTTCGCATCTGATGGAGAGAGGCGTCAGAACCGGTGGGAGGTGGCTCGTGAGCGGGGTTCCAAGAGAGTTTGGGTGGAGAAAAGTGCTCTGGTGAGTCGTCGCTGTCATCCGCCTTGGCAGCAGCGCGACCGGGGATAGCCATAGGGACGGCGGCAGGCGGAGCGGCTTTGGCTGTACCGGAAGCAGCTTCTCGAGCACGCATTTCAGCATCGATGCTTTCCTGTGTCGGTGTCGGAGGGGAAGGCGTACGGGCAACCTCAGGCGCTGGGGCGATCAACGAGCTTCTGCCATCGAGCGGAAGGCTGGCATAGGCTGCTTCCCAAACCGGCTGCTCGTGCTTCGACCCATGTTGGTGAGAAGGTGTTGCTTGACTGCTCTCGGAGACAAAGGAGGCAGTATTCTCTTCTCGCGCTTCTGCATCCCACACAGCGTGGAAAGTAGGCACGGTAAACTTGCGTCGTTCGACCACCTCGACGCCACGCTCGGTGTGGACGATCTCGATCTCGCTATCTGGCGAGGTGGAACCCGAGGTCGGATAGAGTGAGGAGAACGCGCTGTGCCACAGCGCCAAAAGGTAGTCTGGCTGGTCAGGGGTGATGGGCTGGCTGTCAAGATCGCGGGGGCCGACGAGCAGGTTGGGCTGTGCAGTTCCCGAGGGTCTTGGTCGGTTCCAAGGCTTGTGCTGTCCGATAAAATGGACAATGTTGATCGACTGACCGTAGCGTTGGTAGGCCGGAGCAAAAGTGTAGCCTCCGTGACTGGTGACATTGTATCGGAAGCTGAGCCTCTTCCATCCACCACCTGGCGCAGAGGCAGCATCCTGCGCATCGCCCGTCAGATCACCAGACCCGTCTTCTGGACCGAAAAAATCGTTCAGCAAACCCTGATCCGCGCCATCCCAAGAGCCAGTGCTGCGGGCAAACGATCGGATCGCCTCAAATGTCGCGCTGGAAGGGGTCAGCATCATGACACCGCTGTTGAAGGCGTCAGGCCAGCCCGTATCCGGCGATGCAGCAAAAGATACCTTGTCACCCATACGGAAAAGATGGTCGATGGGACGGAGGACGAGCGTATCGGCATCCAAGAAGACGATTGTGTCAAAACCTTGCCAGGACTGACTCGTACCGTCTACAGAGGAAGCGCCGTGAGCAATGAGATGAGCAGAATCGCGGCCTAGCCTCCACGCATGCAATTTGGTGAGCGTGTTGGTGAGATCCGGACGACCCAAAAGCCCGAGGTTCTTTTCCATCTCGAGGATCTTTGCGTTGAGCTCTGAGTCGAGCATGGCAGGCAAAAGCGGTTTAGCTGCAGCTGAAGTCGAGATGGCAGCTGGTGGCGAAGAAGCGAGGATCTGTCGGAAGCCGATGGGCTCAACGCCCACGATCCAGTCAAACAGACCACTGCGGCGTAAAGCCTTGATCGACTGGACGGAGAGCGTATCGGGCGTGATAAGCGCCACCACCTGAAAATCAGGCGATGCTGTGCGAGGAGTCGCCGCTCTGAGCTTGCCTTTTTTAGAGACGCCATGGCTGAGTCGAAGCGATTCTGCCAGAACAAGAGCGCCTGGAAGGTAATGGTCGGAGGTCAAGAGGGTGACGAAAGCATTATTGGTGCTGCTGTGCTGCGATGAAGAACTCATCGGCTTTAAATTGCGATTGCGGCCCCTTTGGCTAGGCTCCGGTGTCGCTGTCAGATGAAGCTGCTCAACGCCGACGCCGTTTCGCTTGGGGAAAGAGGAGCCGTTGCTCGTGCTTTGTGTGTACTGGGTATCAATGATGTGGTTGCGCAGTTGTGGTTCTGGCGGCTTTTGGTGGTTGGCGAGGGATGCCGAAATGAAGTGGGTGCGAACCAGAATGAGAGAAGAGAAGAGTTGAAAGAAGGACGAGAGTAGGATGTAGGAAGCGAAGTCAATCGAGATTGTGGATGGTGGAAGAATGAGAAGCAACTGGCACCGTTGAATGCCACAATACTGGGTGGCAAGGTCGATAGACAGGGTGCAGATGGAGAACAAGAAGTCGAGATCAGCGAAATGCAGACAGCTAGAGAGAGAGAGAAGGAGAACGTTGCGGTCCGTTGAGCTTCCGCTATCCGCCTGCACCCAACACACACACAGACAATCCGAAGAAAGGGCTGGTCTGCGGCTGAGTGAAATTTCGGTAGATGCAATCCAACTGTGCGACTCTGTGCGTGCGCTGCAGCTGTTGCAGCTTTTCAGTCACGCCAAACTGCAATTTTCTCCCCCACTCTCTGTCCAACCGAGGAAAACGCGGCACATATAGTACTCTCCAATTTTTTTTTTGTTTATTTTTATTAGAATTCCTCTCAAAATCGAAGGGCCGACGCTATATCGAAACTTCAGGCTGATCTCTTACTCTCTAGCTTCAGATGTTTGAGTGTGTCAAAGGTATCAACACCAAATCGGCGGTGAGGGAAGATACTCTCAAGCCGTCGGTGCGGTGTCGATTGGGGATGACATGACAGCAAAGAGTATCGAAGTTGGGTGTCATCTCTCGTCGTTTTCGGCTTGGACAGGCTCATGCTACATATCGAGCACGAATCTTGCACGCGACTGAGTTCTATTCCAAAGCGAGAGGTCCGATTGTGTGACTTGGTCAAGAGCGTTGAAGTGTAGCTTAGCTTGGCGCCTTGTCCTTGGGTCATTCGGGATTGCGACCGTTGCGCTTCTCTACGATGAGTGCGTGTCTTGCACACGCATCGCCCAATGACACCAAAGAGGCGTAACTTAAGATCTAGCACACTCTCGAGATCGCATTCGGAATTGGTCTCAGTCCCAAAGCATCACGCCTCGTTCGGAATCAGCCGTATTGTTGTTTCGTGTCTCACGGCAACATCCCCTTTGATCGTGTGTCCTGCCATCGTACGGCGGACAGATCAGCTTGGTCTCGGTCAACTTGAAGATACTTCTTTGCTGGAGTGCTTTGTGCCAGGTTCGGAATCGGCAACTTGCTTCAAAAAATCGCATCTTTTTTGGGGGGAGAGCTGATGCTCCACACAAGCGAGACTGAACAGCTGCTGCCCCCCCCCCCCCACACACACAGAAATCGTGGATCGTCGGTGAAATTCCGAACATTTTTCTTCTTTCTCGTTTTTCTTTTTCTGCTTCTCTTGGCCCGTGTGTGTTTATCAGAACGCAATTTTCGGGATGCAGCTATCGATCTGAACGCCCATCCCACAGGCAATCATCCAGAAACACACACAAACCTTGCCTTCAGTACTCTCTTTTTCTATCCTATCCCACCTTGACTAAGACAGCCTGTCAGATCGCAGATTTAGCACACAGCTTCCATAGCATTCAGCAGGGTCACATAGCTTTAGATATCGAGTGCAAGCCTTCCCCAAGGTGACGGACTTGGCCGGGGTGAGCGTATGGATTTTTGTCCAAAGCGAAATTCTCCGCGTCGACAAAAGCCACAACTCTGCGTAATCAGTCACGCCGTGCAGCTCGAGGTCTTTCGAAAGAAAACAAGACCCTGAATTTTTTGGTGCTGTACAGCTTGCCATCGTCGCGTGTGCACACGTCTGCTGTACAGTATCGATTTGATTTCTTCGCGTGGTGTCCTTCTGCTTTTACTCATCCGAACATCCAGCTCAAAGTGTATTACACTGGTCGTGACCGCCTCCGTCAGTGAATGCTTTTAGCAGCACAAGAAAGTGATCACAGAGAGTAAACACATTTCACATTCATCAAACAGAGTGCAAACCAGCGGATCAAACTGCAAAAGATCAAACCATGCACGCCTTTTCGGCCCCCGCTATCGATTGCACACATGTCACCAAGCATCCTTCTTCAAAAATGTCCAAAACAAAACAAAGCTCACTTTCCCCCTCCCATTGATCGTCTAAGTACCACTGATCCCCCCCTCCAAGTCTGGGGTCGGTTAAGAATCGAAACCTCATGCACTGCCGATCTTTTCCCGCTCCAACGCACCTGCACTTGTGCTTCAAAGCTCCGCCCTTCCGTACTTGCTCGACAGTCCCAAATCAAGGTGCGGCACTTCAAATCACACTCACGTCCCAAACAGGATCCCATAGGATCAAGGCGGTAAGCATAGCCTGAGCACGCTCGACTTCACGGTAGTTTGTCATTCAGGATTGAGATCGAGATTTGAGAGTGACAACTCGCGCACGCCTAGAGCCAACTGCTCCAACCGATGTACATCTTGGCCAGATTGACAGAGCTGGTAGCCTCCTTGATCAGCGCATCCACCAGATTGTTGGTTGAATACGGAGGTGTTGGATCGCGTGATCCGAGCTTGTAGATACGTCCGTCGAGCTTGTTGGCCACCGGATCGAGCGCACGACGCGCTTCTGCTACACGTGGATCCCCTCTCTTTGAAGAATTCTTGGACCGATGGCGGTCATCGGGGACGTTCCACTCGCCCAGCGGATCGTGGACCATGGCCTCCAACACACTCATCAGCGAGTCTCGATTGTCCCTGAGAATGCTCATCGTGATCTCGGCGCTCTTCCTGAACACGCCGTCGCATCCAGTCACGCCCATCGCATCCACCATGTTTTGCGTCAATCGGAATGGCACCCGTTCCGGGATCTCAAAGCGCTGTCCTTTGTCAAACAAGCAGTTCAAGTCGACATGCACCGTGTCGCCGCTGTTCGAGTCAAACAGAATATTCTCGCCGTGACGATCGCCAAGACCCAGCACAAAACCGACCATCGACATGACAGCTGCTGTACGTGCATACGCCGACCGCGCCTGCAACCATGCAGTCGGGTCTGGGAACGTGGCCAAGAACCATTCATGGAAGACGGGAGGGAACTTGGCCAGCACCTTATCTTGGAAGATTTTGTCGGTCGTTCTCGGATCAGCCGAGAGACGTGCTTCGTCCATGTTGGTTTTGACGTCCGAAGTGTAGATCTGCATGCCCTTGGCGTTGTACAGCTTGGTCAAAATGTGTCGGAAGCCGACTGTGTGAGGCACCCATTCGATGAGGCCATGCTCCTCGTTCAGGATCAGCACGGCGTAGGTTCTGACATAGAGCTTACGCTTACGCGATTCGGGCTGACTCTGAAGGAGCTTGTTGATCATCGAGTCGAATTCCATCAACCGTGCGTCTTTACGCAGATCGTCCTTGGGTTTGCATAGGAACGGATAGCGGTGGCCGTCACTCCCCACGATCATCACCTTTCGTGGCTTTTGCAGACTGTTCATCACCTCGATCGTGTCTTCAAAATTCTGGATGGTCGGCAGGTTCGACGGGAACGGTCGATGCACTTCCGAAATCAGGTGATTCGAGGGGAGCAGCACTGTCATGGAGCTCTGCAGTGGAAGCAACAGCTCTGACGTGCTGGCTACCTCCAACAACCCTGGGAAGAGCTTCTCCATGCTAAGCACCGTCTCGTTCTTGCCGACAGTATAGTCGCAGAGTCTCAGAAGCTCCTTGGCGAGACGTTGCGATGACGACACGACCTTGACCACCTCCTTGTGGCTGGAAGCGCCTTTGGAGCTGAGTCGATGGATGATTTCGCTGTAGCGCCGCTTCCTCTCTGCATCCTTGGAACTGGCACCGGCCACCATCGACCACATGGCTTGCTGCGGGTACGCCAGCAGCACTTGCAGGATCATATCCTGCAGAACAAGCCAAGCGTCTTCGTTCTTCTGCACGATGCGTGCTACCAGCTGTGGGAATACGGCAAGCCACTGGAACGGCTTGAGCCGTCGACTGGACTTCTTCATGAGCGCGTTGAGCTGCATGAAGGCATCCACCTTTTGTGCCAGCTCAGGATCGGTACTGTTGCTCCTCTTGCTGTGAGCGAGAATCTGTTCGTCAGCTGCGAGGTCCATCCAGATGGTCAAGACTCTCGGCAACGTTCGGTAGAAGAATTTCGTGCCGACCTGGGCGGAACGCAACAAAGCGCGGCAAACGTTGTAGCGCTGCATCGTGATATTGGGCAGCAGTCCCTCGTGCGTGTCCTGGAAGTGTCCGAGATGGTACCACATCTTTTCCGAATTGTTCTGCTCCTTGGCCGCTTCCTTGTACCTGTCCAGGATCTCGTTGGCCGTGTACCGAAAGGTCGAGTCTTGCAATCGTGCTCGCAGCAGGCAGGCCTTGGCGAAGGTGGCGCGATCGATGCGCAATGTTCTGCCTTCAGCATCGGTCTGCTGCAGCTCTATCAAGCCCGTCTTGGACATGTCACCGATCTGACCAGGCTTGAAGGTGCTTGTGAGCGTGTTGAGCGAATTGACCAGGTCACGAATCGCCGCGTGCGTCTGTTCCTCCTTTGCCAGCAGCTTGACTCTCTGCACAAAGGCAAAGGTGGCCTGGTTCTGCGTGGCTTGCAGAGTGGCGGAATAGGCGGTCTGCATGTGGCCGGCTCGACGAGCGATCTTTGCCGTGGCGATCCACGCCTCGCCGACATCATTGCCTGCGCCCAAAGAAGAGGGTAGTGCGGCAAATGCGGTCCTCCTCAAGCTGAGCAGCGGCTCCTGTGTTCGGAATGAAGGTAAAGTAGCATTTAACCGCGCAGCCAGCGATCGATTGAGGTCCGAGACCGTGTCCGAGACGTTGGCTCTCGTCAGTGCACCAACGCGATCGCCGGCGTGCGTCCGGCCGTGGTATCGGATCATTTCGAGCTCTTGAAGCATGTGAAGGTGGAGCACAGAGCCGTAAACGGCTGGGTACGAAGCTTTTCCGGCAGCAACCAATGGCTTACCGAGATCTTGACGCGCTTGCACCAGCACTTTGCCAAACACATCAGAGTCGCTCTGACGCATGGCAAGCAGAGCTCGACCAATCGAATGCTCGGAGCTCTTGGCTTCACTGTGCTTCGTGCGTGCTTCCACCTCATCCCAGTCGCCCAGAATGCAAGCGCCCTCGACGCGGAAGGCGTCGAGCAGATCCTCCCACTCAGGGTGAGCACTCAAGGCACCGCGAATGTGTGTGCGCATGGTGTCGTAGTGTCCTAGGTTGCGGAGGCAGCGGAGAAGACCAAGATGCAGTTCTGGGTCATCGGGACGCTGCTGCAACTCCACTTCCCAGCAGCTTTGAGCCGAGGTCCATCGTCCCGTGCTCTCATGCTCGCGGATCTGATGCTCGAGAGAAGGAGAGATGACTCTGGTCGAGATGCCTTCCATACCATCGGGCTCGTCGAGGTGAGCATAAATCCTGTGCATATTTTCGTAATAGCCTTGCAGGTCGAGATCGCCCTTGCCTTCCGATCGCATCGCGCGTACACGCAGCTCGAAGTTGAGAAGTGCGCGTGAGTAGGCCTTGCATTGCAGAGATGCCTGGGCCAGAAGCTCTTGCGAGATGCGCCGCATGATCGACTCCACCTGCGCCAGCACCTCTTCGCCGCCCTGGGCGATTCTCGGCCGCCGAGAGGTGCGTGCAAGGTCTTGACGCTTGCGTCGCATCCACACTCCAACATGGTCCATGATCGTAAAGAGCGTCTGCGCCGTCAGCAGCTTTCTTTCGGGCTCGTAGTTCGTTTGACTCTCGACCTGGTCTCTCAGAACAGTCTGAATCTCGTCAACGATGACCTCACGATCCATTGCGTCTCCAGAGATGATCGAATGCAACACGAGGTGCGGGAGGAGGTGCCGCGCGATGCCGACATCGTGCGAACGAATGGCGACACGGAAGACGCCAAAAATGGTCGAGGCTACGCTGGCGGCGCTCTTGACTGGTCCGGCTCCAGTGGCGGCTACGGCAGCAGCCGTTGCTTCATAGCGCTCGACCGTCTTGGTGATGAGTCGACTCGTCCAGCTTTGCAGCCAGTCACTGTAGGAGCGGGAGTGCATGTAGATGGGCGTCTCCCGGATGCTAGGCTTGCCCATCTGCGCGCCGTACCTCGAGTCGAGCAGTGGAGTGATCGTGTCGACGACATCTTGCGGCAAGTCTGCCAAGCGTTGCCTCGTCTTGATTCCCACGGGCCGTGCATTCGAACCCGTGGTCAGGATGGAGCTGTTGAATCCCGCCACCTTCAGCAATTCTTGAATAGCATAGGCGAGACCATTCTGCTGCGTTGTGTCCGTCGCTGCCCTGAAAGCTGGGACGAGCAAGTCACGGATGAGGTGAAGCGAAAAGTCGATTGCTTCTTCTTGGTCCTCGAAATTGCTGAGCACAATCTTGAGAGGTTCTTCAACAGCGTGCTCGATTCGATCGGGATCGACAGCGCCCACCAGGCCGAAGCAGCGGAAGCTTAGGTCGCGAATGTCGGTGTGCTGTGCATCGCTACGGGCTGCGACGTGCATCAGAGTGCGGATGCACTGCCCAATCAATGGACTGAACGAGTCACCTGATGTCAATGCTTCAATGTATGCCCGTTCCTCGGCGAGGAAAGCTTGCAGCTCCCTGAGCGATTCGTTGCAGATGGATGTGTTCTCGTGCGATGAGCGGTCCAGGATGTTGCGGAATCGTCGGTCGTTGTTCCACGTCTCTCGAACACTGCGCAGACCGCGGCAAATCTCAGGAATCTCGGCATCCAGTCGATCCAAGCTCGGAATGTCGTCGATGAACTCTTTCAGGTAGGCAGCATTCTCGACAATGAGATAGTGCAGGATGGAGATGGCAATCCTCTTCCTCTCGTGATTGAAGCGATCCCAAGCCGAAAGAAGAGCTGCAGCGGTCTGGCCAACAAAGGGGCCTATATCGTCGAAGCGTAGCGTGGTGATAAAGATCTTCCAGCTCTCGAGTGTTGCTAGGCTGAGCGAGTCTGGCTGAAGGTGGCTGTTGAGCGTAGCCATGATCTGTGGCGTGACGGCACTGATGGGAGGTCCGATGATCTCGACGAGCGCACCAATGCTACGCAGTGCAAAGGCGAGGTCCGTGGCTGTTCTCCTTCCGTGCTCCCCAGAGAGCTCCTGGTTGATCCAGGTGAGAATAGCAAGGATTTCGCCTTTGAGGAAGGATGCCACCTTCGACTTACGCGACAGCGCATCCTTGGATCTGGCAGCGGCCGAGGTACCGTTGATGGTCTCAATGATGAATTCGAGACCGGCGTAGGCCTCCAGTCGCGTGGCTCGATTGCCGAGCTTGACGACCAAATAGCCGACCACATCCGACTGGCGACTGCGGAGAAGCACCTTGAGACTTGCTGCATCGACACCAATCAGTTGAACCAAAGTGCTCAGGCCTAGGTCTCGCAGTGTAGCGGAGCGCATGAAGAAGGACCGAAAGATGGGCGTGATGTTGTCATGACAGAGTCGAGGCACGTCGGTACCAAGAGCTCTAGCGATCAGCTCGATCATTTTGGTGCCGACCTCGGCCGTGCCAGGTCCAGAACAGATCATGGAGATGAGATGCGGCAAGGTATACTCCTTGGTGAGGTTGAAGAAGGTGGCCTGATTCATCTTGATCAGGCTCAGGAAGCTGGTCCACAGGTCCGGCATCGAGATGAAGCGCTCCACTATGGATGTGGAGACCTTTTCGAAATGTTTCTGAACGAGCTGAAACGTTGTACACCTATGTGCAGCGGCGATCTGCACAATCTGCGTGTATGCGCAAGCCTTGATGAATGGGTTCGAATGACCGAGGTGCAGGACGAGCGTGAGCAAGCATGTCTCCTGGCAGCTTTCCACGGGCAGATCGAAGAGTCGAGCAAGCCCGATCAGAGCAGTCTCGTGACACGAGGACATGCTAGGCTCGCCCAGGAGATCCTCGTAGGCCTTCGGTACTTGTCCGAAGCGCGACATCCACTCTTCTTCATTGCTGGTGTCTCGCTGCTGCAGCAGACGCCTCTGATATGCCAACCCAAGCTCATTGGCTGCGAGCCTAGCGCTGCGAGATTTCGAACGCAACGAATGGGAAAAGATGCTGATGACATTCTTGTCGCCATTGTAGGGCAGAGGTGCAGACGGGGAAGAGTGCGCAACACAGCGACGCAACATATCGATGGTGCGAGGCGAAATGAGGCGAGACGCCTTGACAGCAGTGTGGACATCTTTCCACAACGCGGCCGTCGCTGCAGGATCCACGCGGCGGTTTTCGATCGATGAACTCGAGTCTTCCGTCCTCGCACGTTCTTCAGTGAGGGTGATGTCGCAGAAGCACGCCATCTCTGTGTGATCCGAGCTCGAAGTGCCGCCTTTGGCCTGTTGACAAGTACGGGAGATCAGACTTCGCCTCGCCAATTCGGAGTCAAGCGCCTCGGCTGGATTGGATTCAACGGCAAGCAGAGCGTCCAAAGAGATCAGTGCTCTGCCTAAAGCATTTCCGTCGCGGAGCTTGCGTCTTTTCCAGTCACGAATGCGAGAGGTCATGGAAGCGGGTTTCTGCTGTCCTCGAGTAACTCTCGTGCTGCCACGCAAAAGGTGACGCAATTGTTGCAATCGTGCAGCAGAAGCTCCGCGACGATGGCTTGAAAAATCTTGATGTTCGTCCACAACATCTTTGAGGAGAGTTGCTAGGTGATCGTCGAGTTCTTTGACCGGGTGTTGTTCGGATCGACGGCCGCTGCCAATGAGTGAGAAAGCCAAAGCCGACACAAAGCAGAGTTGTGCAGATCGATGTATCGGGTCGGGAGTTTCAGTGGTCGTTGCGGCGACTAGGCGGATCTGACTTGTGAGAAGAGTAAAGTATGGTTGGAGACTCGCCGCCAAGTCTCCTTGCCTTTCGTATGGCAGATCTAAAGCACAAGCGGTGAAGCAGGCGCCGAGCGATCGAAGAGCGGGCGCGAATTCAAGATGCCGCTGCTCATCTGCACCAGGATGGTCCAGCACATCTGCGAGCGCTGACATGTGCTCGGTCGCTACCTGCAACGACCTTTCGAGACTAGATGGGTGACACTCGGCTAGAAAGGCAGCGTGGTTGGCAAGAATGGTGTAGGCGTGGGCAGCCAAAGGCATGTGCAATGCGGGACAAGCACCCTTCTGCTTGGCACACGCCCATCGATGTTGAAGATGCTCGACAAACAACAGGACGGCGTGATCTGCCAGATCCAATAGGTAAGTTGGAAATTTGGCGGCGAGACGAAAGCAAAGGTCGATTGCGGAAAGGAAAAGTGCACTCGCTCGATCAGCCACGGTGGCAGCAAAGGCAGCATTGGTGGCACTTGAAGGATCAGAAGCTGTAGATGCGGTCTCCAAGCCTAACGGAAAGGGCAGCGCAGCATCCATCTGCAGAGAGGAGAGAGCAGCGAGACCTTTGCCGCTGGGCTTGGGGCGATCTCTGCGAGAAGTTAGGCGAAAAGACGGATCGGAGATGGGAGAGCCGAAAAAAGTCACTGATGGAGGCGAAGATGCGGATAGAGGTTGATGAGTAGCCTCAACAGGCACAACAAAGTCTGGGAGGCGGGCTTGCGAGCTGAACGAGGTCTGACCGGTGCGGGCGAGAGCGTGAACAGAGGTGCGAAGACATTCGGCGAGGATGAAGCGGACGTTGTCGATTTGGCCTACTGTCTCGATGGACGTGGACAGCACCTCTTGCAGGTGATCCATGATTTGCAGGGAAGTGTCTCTGCAGTTGTGCGCAGGATCTGGGTCCTTGATGGCGCGAGGAGAGCGACTTGCTGCGAGAACAGAGGCTGCCGCACAAAGCAGACGCGGAGATGCCCATACGTCAAAGGTCGTATTGGCCGTATCGAGCGTCACGGCGCTAGTCGAAGCAGAAGAAGAAGCTTGTGCGGGAGGTTCGAAGAGGTGTTCCAAATACTTTGGGGATGAGGAAAGAGTGCGAGACAAAGTGTCGAGTGCTTGACGGACGCCGATGCCGTTTGGTGATAGCAGAGCGTCGGTGTCTTCGCAGCTCGATGGTGAGTGGATGAGGGGTGTGATGACGCCAGAGATGAGAAGACGGTTGAGGGTATGAGCAATCGACTCCTCGCCGGGAACGCCGTCTTGGCCGTTGACCTGACCTTGTCCTACCGCTTTGCCATGGTGAAGACCATCTGCGAGGAACTGCGAGGCGGCTGCGAGGGCTGCTGAAGGATCGCGGTTGCCTCGCCCATTAGCAGAGCGAGCTCCAGCGATAGGATTTCGATCGTTGCTGTTGATACCATTGCCGTTCTGACTGCCAACCACCTTGCGAAGTAATGCGTCGAGGACCGCGTTGGCGGCTGTGTTAGAGGGGGCAGGCATGATTGCGGAGAAGGAGGCCGGCTGACTGCAATGTTTGCATCCTCCAGATGTTGTCGAGAAAGAAGCGGGCCGCCAACCGCTGGGAGTGGTGAGGAGGCTTGAGATGATGGTGGTTGCTTCGGCTTTGCGCCAAGTAGTGATGGCTCAGTCTCTTGTGCCGGCTCAGCTTCAAAGTCGAGGCCTTGTCACTCTTGTTGCTCCACAATTAATCACATTTTGTGATTTCTCAAGGGTCGAACGGAAGAAGGTGGCGGCGGCGGCAAGTCACACACACACAGAGTCACGCGCGTGGCCAGACGCGTAAAGAGCAACACTTTCATGAATTTGGATCGCGTCGAGCCATCACACATCTTTCGTCCCCACCATCACTTTTCCATCTCGATCAGTTCGACTCTATATATCTCGGTCATCAACATGGAGGATCAACGCAACGTCGCAAGTCAGGAGACTATGGACAGTGAGTGACGCTACGTTGGAGTTACCAAAAGCAACTGAGACTTACCAAGCCACTTTGTTCCTCGGCACATCCTTCGCGCTTCGATTAACAGTCTTGCACGATCTGTCGCAATTACTCAACACAGGTCTGTCACGAGAACAGTTGCGTGCTTGCGTTGAGCTGATCGAGAGCGGGGTCAATGCGGAAGCTGTCGCTGTAAGTCACTCATCATCACATACGGAAAAGAGGAGCCAAAGGCGTCAACTAACCGATCTTGTCACGTTTCATCATATCATGTTATATTGGCAGTCCATCGTCGAGAACCTTCGCAAGGAAGCAGCTAAACGCTGATGTTGGCACATTTGACTCGCAGATTCGGGTCCTGTCTCGGAGTGCGGCTGTACAACCCATAGCGCAGTCGGTCTACAAGAGCAACAATACACAGCTGGGGCTGACTCGACGTAGGCAAGATAGGGACGCCCAGTTTTGCATGGATGCAGTTTGGGCGAAGCGGTGCGCACCGCGACATGATGTACATGGACAAAGCAGAGAGAACAGGCCCAAGCGCAGTCTCTGCAACTCATATTTTGGGATGAGCACCAGCAATTGGGCTCACCTGCTTCACAAGAGGCCAGGCAGACCGTTACAAGGGTGCCTGCTAGTCAAAAGGACTTCCGAGGCTGGTTTAACCCCACTAGCTCTAGGCGATAGCTCCTGCTCACAAAGATCTTGGCATGCCAAGGCCTGCAACTCTGAAGGAAGGGAGTGAGAGCACCGGAATCAGGCAGCCGATCTTGCACGAATGTGCACGAAGGACCCGCACTGAATCTTTCATCTCTATACCAAGTTGGCGTAATGGACGATGCGGTCACAGAAGCTATGTCCTTTTGTGCAAGGCTACATAGCGAGCGCATCGTCGTATTATTTGCATCCAAAATCCGAGAAACCGCAGTCAGCAAGCAAAACTTTCAACGAGGTTTTGGCTGTGATGTGAGCTTGAGACCCAACAAAGTGATGCCAAGGAGGTGAGAGCGGCTCGTCGTCTCCGTGACGAGTCAAGAAAAAAAAATAAAAAATGAGCCCCTGAATCGTACAAACGGCATGGGCCCGTTTGCGGTGGAAGTTGAGTACAACAGTCCAGGCTACGATAAAAATAAATTTGAAATTAAAAATCATAACACAGAGACCTCGTTCAGGGTCACTGTGCAGCAGCAGCGCAGTGTGGAGCACAGCAGAGCACAGCAACAGCACAGCAACAGGGGCACAAGGCCAAGCGAGAGCCGTCAAAACATGTCGCCAAAATCCAGAAAGAACAACACCAGAAACAGCCAAAACGTGTGTTGTGTTGCGTTGGGTTGCCTTTCCGTTAAAGGCAAGTATATGCAAATCATCATATGCTCTCTCTTTCTTCATGTTAAAAAACTGAGGAGCGCTTTGCTCTTTCTTGGCTGCATCGCATCCGTACAATGGGATCGACCGAGCTTTCCTTAGCTTAAGAGATGAGCAAATAGACGCCGTCTGTATCTACGCCGAGCTGGACCACACAGCCACGACCAGAACGACCCCCCTGCGTATGATTGTGACCTGACATTGCTCAATCGTCGAGAGAAAAGGCATGGCGAACTACAGAACGCAGCTGTAGCGAACGTACCTTTTTTTTTGCATGTGCCAACAAAGATTGTCACTTTGCAGCTGAAGGGCTTGAAATGTCGCTCCGACAATACTGTAGGTCGAGATGAGCTGAGCTTGGTTGAACCCTGACTTTGTGTCTCTACATCCTCTTCCTCCTCTTCCACACCCACGACCTCAGGCCTCTTCGACTAGACCCGTCCCCCACATCCTCCCTCCCTATCCGCTCACTTACCACAGCACCGTTCTTAGGCGCCCCTCTCGATACTTCTGTCAAGGCCCGAGACGAGCAAAGTCAGACTCCACATCTTCGCCGAGCATTGCTTTGACGACGTTACGACATCTTGAACGCCATCTTCCACCACGAGACACGTAGCTACGTTAAAGGCCACGTTTCAGTAACGACCTCCGAAACTATCGTAGCTCTGCATCTTCTCAGCATCTTTGCTTCTACCCGCCGACAACATGCTCTGTCACTAGGAGGAGACACTGTCCTGTCAACAACGCTCTCCGACCCACCTCTTTATCTTGGCACCTTGGGCGGCCGCGGCCATTCAACCTCAAGGTCATTGGGGCTGTGACCCCGGACGCAGCTCTCCACTTCTCTGTGCTGCCATGCAGTCCCACGCATACCATGGCAGTCAGGCAGGCGGCAGCTCGTACCCTTCCTATCCGCCCGTCGCCCCTTCTTCACCCTATTATCAACAACAGCACAATCAGCGACGTTACAGCGTAGAAAGCAATCGACCTCCTTCTCAGGCAGGAAGCTCCAGATCACCCTACGGACAACCACCGCGTAGCCCTCTTCACTCCTTACAACAACACCCTCGTGATGAGTCCGAAGACTATGAGGAGAGGGACCTCGGTGAGATCGCAGCAGCCAACCAAGCTGCTCAGGAGCAGCGGTGGGGTCCGCATGCAGCTCTCTCGGAAGCACCTGGCCGCTTCGAGCTCTACCAAGATCAGCACTACATGGACCGTCACACCTCCGTGCCTGCCATGCCCAGCTATGAGCCAGCTCACTACGATGGCGGCTTCTACATGGAGCCGCCAGGTCTATACGAGCCTGCACCGCAGTACAATGTCGCACCGAGCCTCGGCGCCCCATCGATAGCTTCCAGCCATACCCTCGGTGGTCGCTCTCGCCAAAGTCTTCCTGTATACGCTTCTCCTCTCATGCATACCTCAGCGACCTCTCCTGCTTCGGAGCCGCCCAACATGTTCAACGTCACTGCTGCCCACCACCTGCCCGGTGGTCGAGCACGTGCACAAGACCCATTCGCTGGAGATCTTAGAGCTCAACCTGGTGCGCGGATCGGCGATCCTCTGCCGGGCTTTCCCAATTGGTCGCATACGTGGTACGGCGGTCACCTTTCAGCAGATGGACATGCATACACCATGGTACCTCCGGGCTCTGGTCAGAGCGGATGGGAGAGCGAGACGCTCAGTCACGGCCGTCATGGACCACCTGGACCCGGCAGCCCTTACGGGCCTTTCCCGTACGGCCGCACTTCGATGAACGACTATGTCAAGGAAGAACGCATCCGCATGCTGGAAAAGGAGTTTGGACCAAAGGTGACGCGCAAGGGCAAAGGCAAAGCAGCGGACGATGATGATGACGATGACGAAGATACAGAGCCTGAACAAGTACCCATCGGTGGTGTTGATGAAAAGGGCCGGCTTGTGCTACCGCGTCAAAAGGTCCGCATCACTACACGCTGCTTCCAATGCATCGTCTCGCTCGCTGCGGCTGGACTTGGTATCGGAGGATTCATCATGATCAGACCCAAGGACAAAGCACCTCCCTCAGGTACCATGCCCTCCTTCGTGCTGTACGGCGTCTCAGCAATCTCGACCATCGTCTGCTTGTGGCTATTCGCCTTCAAGCCATGCTGCAAGTCGGGGCGCGATTCCTCCGGAGCTGGGCCCATGGCGGGCGGTGGAGCAGGCAATGGCATGGTCATCCCCATCATGACAGGTGGTGGTGCTGGCGCCAAGGGCGGACCTGGCATGTTTGGCAAGAAAAACAAAAAGGCCATGATGCAGCAAGGCACGACGGTTAACCTCATCGTCGACCCTAGCCTCCTTGGCAAACGCACCGCCGACGACTCTGATTCCGATACAGACGACGACGAGACGCTTCCCGGTGAAGAGCGACGGCGCAAGAAACGCAAAGGCAAAAAGCGCCAGAAGCTAGGTATGCTCGGTAACATGAAGCTCCAAGCTCGCTGGCGGGTCGCTCGTTCCAGTCTCAAATGGGACTGCGCTTGGGACGTCGTACTGTGCCTCCTCTGGGGAGCGGCAGCAGTGCTGACCCTAGGCGTGGGCAAAAAGTGCCCTTCAGGATCAGCAGAAGGCTGGTGCAACCTCTACAACGGCGCTATCGCTTGTTCCATCGTAGCTACGCTGCTCTTTATGGTTGCCATCTATTGCGACGTTGTCGGATTGCGCGCGTCCAAGTCTCCCCCTAAGGCACGCATCTAGTGTTGACGACTCTATCACGAACATTTCCTCCTTGATCATGAACGATACCTAATGGATTTGCATCTCATCTGCATTACTCGCATTTGCATGACATGACACTTTTGGATACCATCTCTTCCCATTTTTCGGGCGTGTCTGACCCTTTTCGATGCGTGAATACGTTTCTCTGAGGGGCTCCGGTATCTATACACCGTCCAATCCAGCACGAATAGCAGCAGCATCCCTATCCACTCCAAACTCGTACTCTAGACCCATATCAGTAAAGAAATTCCTGAGTCCCATTGGATCCGCACCTCCCAGATCCACCTTACTCTTCTGTTCATCCTTTTCGGCCTCGATCCCGATCCCTTTTTCTCCCAGATGCTGATACGAAGCCAGTAGAGCCTTTGCAGCGGGGAAGATGCCGGCGCAGGGGAAGATTGCAATCTTGAAGCCCAACTTTTGTGCATCTTGCGCTGTCCATAGAGGACTTTTTCCTCCGGTAACGCAATTGGCCAGCATGGGGAGGTTGGGTAGGGCGGACATGGCTTGGGAGACTTCGGCGTTGGTACGGATACCTTCGAGGAATCCCATATCTGCGCCTACTGCTTGGGCGAGGCGGAGACGAAGGATGGCTTCGTCCATGTCGATGACGGCCAGAGCGTCGGTACGGGCGATGATGAGGATGCGATCTTGCTTGGCGCAGGGTAGTGCATCGCGTGCGTTGACAGCGGCCTTGATTCGACTGATGAACTCTTCTCTAGATACAATCTGTTTGGAATCCAAGTGACCGCATCGTTTGGATTGGACTTGGTCTTCAATGTGCAGCGCAGCGATTCCGGCGCGGTGATATTCGGCGACGGTGCGAGCTACTTGGGGGGCAGTGCCGAAACCTGTGTCTGCGTCAGCGATGACGGGGGTAAGCATGGTTGGATCAGCCATAATGGATGTTCCAGCGGCTGAAATCATGTCGTTCATGTTGAGGAATCCCAGATCGGCACGAGCGAGTCGAGAGGCAGAAGTACCTGCACCAGTTTGATAGAGGGCATGGTGACCAGCTTTGAGAGCCATGCGGGCAGAGATGCCATCGAATACGCCCGGTGCGATTACGATTGGTTGGGTGGCGAGCAGGTGCCGAAGCTGAGCGGCTGGCGTGGTGGGTTTGGTTGTGGACATCGTTGTGATTTGGTGACAGAAGTGATGATGGGAGGGAAAGGGAAAAACGGAGAGAAGAATGAGAAGAAGAAGAGGTGGAGACGGCTATACTTTCGGGTATTCCTCGTGACAACTTTTTGTTTGTGCGGCTGCTGGTCGCCGTCATCACCACACACGTTGTGCAGCAGTCTAGGATTTGCCTCCACTCAAGAAAAGGTCTGGAAGAAAAGCAAGCCCAAAAACAAGGCTCAGAAACTCGAAATTTGTTATCTTTGGTAGTGTCGAGCTGATTGGGTTAAAGAAGAAGGTGGCTCACAGCCCAGAACCAGCAGATTGGCTCCAAGCAACATGGACCTACGTGTCAGGAAGCCCACCCCTGGCACAGCTAGGAAGTGAGTCTCCCTCACTAGCATCTGTCTCTGTTCTAACCTTACCACCACCACCTTCCTTCCCTTCCTTGCTACACCATGCCAACATTCTTGCCTGACGCGCACACAGAAGACCGCCCCATCTTCCCACTTGTCACTGTGTCGTGGAATGTAAATGGCTTGAGTCCTGCAGTTTGGCAATGCATAGAAGGAGTCCTCTCAACAACATGTTCAGGTCTGGCTGCTGCAGGAATGGCGTCAGCTCCACACAATTGTCCGAGCTAACGTTTCACTAGTCGCTCCCTGCGGCCAGCCCTGTGTCAATGGAAGAGCAACTGCAATAGTGCTATTGGACCTTTCTTTCGTCAACTCTGAGAGCAACGACCACAGCACACGTGCCACAGTATGCTCCATTGATGGCACAACTTGGGAAGTTGTCTGTCTATACTTACCGGCAACAGCACATGAACGACAACACCTCCATGTGATATGGAGGCATGCAGGAGTGAACTTCTACTCCACAACATCTCTTCGTCCCCCAACACTATTGTTGCCGGTGACATGAATGTACAGCACAATCCACGGCAAGTTGACCCAGAATGGGCCAACCTCTGTGAAGCCCTTGACCCCCTCCAAGACGCGATGAGCACCTTACACCCTTTCTCCAACATAGGCACGCGTCAGACCTATGGGGATAACTCTCGGTGGCAGCAAATTGACCATCTCTTCACCAGCACCAAAATTCTCTCCTCAGGATATGACGTGGGAGTCATCCACTCAGGCAAGGCGTCAGATCACATCATCCTCCTACTATACCCACACTGTCAAGAGGAGGAACAGATCAACCAACACTTGGTCTCGATCCTCCACCTGGATCCGATCTTGTACAATGACGCCAAGTTCATTGAGCAATATCAAGATCTTGTCCATCGCCTTCTTGTTCCACGTATCCCATTCACTGACTTCACATGGCATGACTGGCTTGATGTTATCAGCCAGATTATCGGCTGGCTATACAACGCCTCTGCCACCCACAGGTTTCAGAAAGGTTGGAGCATGGACAAGGACCTTCCTCAACTGATCCGTCTTCTCAACTCGACTCCTCTAATGACAGAGGAAGAGCTCAACCACCACAATGAAGTCCTTCAAGCGATCCAAGAGAAACGTAATGGTCAGGTCAAACACAATCTCCATACGTTGATCAACCACCAGTATGATCTAACCTACTGGCAGCGATGGAAGACAAAACATTCCATCCCAAAGTTGGATGAAGAGATCATCTTGGCCTTTTACAGCACCTTGTTCTCCAAACCACCAGCAGATTGTACGGGGGCCTCCACCAGCAAGGCACTCTTAGGCAAGGGCAGGCGCTGGCCATGGCCTGAACAGCTTGGACTCGCTTTCACCTCAGATGACGTAGCAGAAGGCCTCAAAGGCCTGAATGAAAGGTCGGCCGCTGGCAAAAATGGACTTCCAATGGCTCTCCTACAGAAATCCCCTCCCATACTGCATGATGCTCTTGCCGCTGCGTTAAACAATCTCTCTTCTCAACCTCTGTCAGCGGAAGCGAGTGCCCAGATTTCCCTTCTGTACAAGGCCAAGCCTGGAAATGACCCTCAAAACCCCGCTGCATACAGACCCATCTCTTTGATGGATAGTAACGAGCAATGGGTTTGTTCAATCCTAGCAAAGCGCCTTACACATCAATTGCAGGAAGTCCTGCCTTCAACCCAGACTGGGTTTGTTAAGTCTAGGTCCAACTTCAACAATGAACTTGTAGTGGAACTCCTGCAAGCAGCCTTATGCTATGGCTGGCTCACAAAACCCATCATCTTCCTAGATCAAGACCAAGCAAAAGCCTTTGACCAGGTCAGCCATAATTGACGAGACCAAGTCCTAGCTGACCTGGGTACGCCCTCCAATATCATACAGATCATCCAAAACCTGGCTACAGGCTTCAAGCTGCGCTTTCTACTGCAATCAGGCATTATGAGGTCGATCACTCCTGGGAGGGGCCTACCTCAGGGAGCCGTGGATTCCCTGGCTCTATATGTGATGCTTCAGGAACCACTCTTTGACACCCTTCGTAATAGCAACACTGCTACCCCTCTCGACCTCAACGTTGTCATTTTCTTCACTTCATGGCGTATGCAGACAACTGCTTTTTCATTCTCAGCTTGGACGAAGCAACCAAGGCCTATAACTTGGCTCGACGCAAGTACGACAAAGCTTCCGGCTCATCCTTGAATGCACAAGAAAGCCTAGTCACCGTCCTGTCACCTCGTGCAACGCAAGAGGGACCGACCCCAGACTGGATCAATTCTTTCAAAGCCAACTTCCTCAAAAGGTCGGCCTCCTTGACGTTTAAGCTCCTGGGGAGATTTTACATGTTGGATCCCTCGGCGCCTCTCCCCCTCAAGGAGATTGAGCAAGCTCTCACCACTGCTCTCAGCCATGGTTGGAATCACATGAAGCCTCAATTTGGTGTCTTTGCTTGCACCCAGATGGTCAATCAATTCTTGATGGCTCACTGCTGGCACATCCTCGATGTCAGATACCTTTCAGCCTGGTCCACATGGGAAAGGATTGAAAAGATCATTTGTGCGAGGGTCCAGCCTTTTCTTAACTGCTCACATTGCAAAGCTCTCACATGGCAGAGCACCATCACCCCTCAACATCTGGGCGGGCTTGGTATCCTCCCTCCCATCCTGCAATGCGAGGCCAAGTTCATCAAGTTGTGGTCCTGCCTAGTCTTGGACCGTTTGGGCCCATCGCTGGGTACCACATTTGGTGACGCCTTCCAACACTGGCTCTGGATGCACAAGGGCATGCAATTTGCAGCCTTCCTTTTTGCTCACCGCCATCCAGATGCAAAGACAAGGAAGACAGTTCTGACCAGATTCATCACCACGTTGCATAAAGGTAAAGAGAAACTTGGTCTCTCAGACACAGCAACCAACCCAGCTATAAGCGAAGACTTCCTCCACTGCCTGTTTGACATCAACCTCCAACTACACCTCAACAGCAACTTCAATTACTCCACCCTCTTGCCCGAGCAGGTCTTGATGCTTCCATGGAGTGATCCGGCTCTCTATGAACGCGACATTGTACAGCTTGGCAGTGCCTTCACTAAGGGTTACAAAGTCAAGAACGCCAAACAGGACATCAAAGGCAGCCCCTTCTCAACAACATTTGCACGCCAAATGGTGAGGATATTGTCTATTGTCAACAGGATGGCTCTAGACTTGTGGTCAGACATTCTATGGCATTGCAATCTCTCATCACACACCACCAACCAAGGCCACCTACCAGCGCACTTTGGACTGCCCACATACAAAGACAGTATGGCCTCACCTCACAAATCACCTAGGGGCATAAAGGCAAGCGGAGGCAAAGAGATCCAAAAAGCTTTTGCCATGCTGCAAAAACTATGACCATCCCTTTTAGCGGCCCTGAAGCTTTCCATCCTTGCCAAGCTTCAACAGACCCTACCCCCAATCCCGCCACAAGCTCCGAAACCTGGTCAGGCCACTATGCTCTTTCCACCACGCTGTGGCCCAGAAATCCCTTGGCAAGCCCTCTGCTGGAACGACATTCCAATTAAGGAAGTTCAGGTCCACTCAGTACACCTCTCGGAACAACAAAAAGATCCAATTATCCCTGCTTGGCTCAGAGAAGAGGCAGCGTCTGAGGGTAGATCCATCCCCACAATGTTGTCCGATCTACTTAGTCTCAGGGATATGGATTGGAAAGAGATCTGGAAGCACTTCCACCTCATCCGCCTGCCAGGCATGGCTCATGAAGCTTGGTTTGTTCTCGTTCATGGCCTCATTGCTTGACCAACGGTTCACTTACGCCAAATCAGTCGTCACACTACGTCGTCTCCACTCCGGACTGCTACATTTGTGGTACGAAGAATGACTTTGTACATGCATACCTCAGCTGCCCGGCAGCCCGACTTGTCTGGCAACATTGCTGGCCCGTTCTGCGCCTTTTTGGTAATTACTTCCCGGAATGGGAGACAGTCAACTGCAATGAGAAGGAGATCCTGCTCGCCTTTCCTTCTTTGGAACAGACCTTATTGGGTGCACCTGATCACTTTAGACTGCGCACCCTCTTTGTGGTTGTGATAGAACAAATCCAGCTATGCTTCAAGAACTTGCAGGGATTTACCGATGCTGACACGCCGGCACGTGTCTGGGCACGATTGACCCCTCTGCTGGCAATGATCCCAACCAAGGTGGTATGTAGCCTTTTCCGACTAGCTTCAGGCCATGTGAACGGGCCAGATGCACTACCTGCTTCCGATTTTGACTCCCTCTGGTCTCTAGACAACCACTTCTTCTCCCTGAGAGCAGGCTCCTTGACGCTGGCAGATACTTGACCCCCGACCTGTGACCAGCTCCTTGCAGACCTCACGGCATTGTCAGAGGGCAGTGCACAACATGTAGGGCCGTCACAGGTCATTCCAATTGCTTCCGCTCCAACTGCTGGACCTTTGGTCCCCTCGGATACCGTTGTGGCCAGGCAGGATAGTGAATCCTCCAGAACTTGGCCAAACCCTCATACTGACCCTCCCCCATCCAATCCAAGATGGACCGGAAGTTCAAATCACAAAAGATGTGGATGTTGCCAGTTGAAAAGAAGGGTTGAAAAGCACACACATCTATGCACTCCATGCTGGAGAGTTTGTTTCCCTGAAGTATCTCCTCCAGACAACATTGGCCCCTTTGGCTACAAGAGTATGGCATGCAAATGCGCTAGATACATGCGCAACCTTGCTGGGTCTGTTCAGAAGTGGAGCGATACAGGATTCGTCCATTGCTGCCTCTGCTGTCACAAACCCGTCCAAATTGAGCTACTACATCGGCAATGTGTAAGATGTTGGCCAAAACTTTTCCCAAACAACCCTATCTAACTGGACCAAAAATCACTAGCTAACATCTTAGGCACGAAAGTCAGTCCTAGTAAAAAATGCACTTGTTATGGTTAAATTTGTCATTTGCGCTTTTTGTACTGTAGAGCGTATGTGAAACAGACGCTAGCTTCACTCGGCCGAGAGCACGTGATCGGTGTACACGTGTGCCCCTTTGTCCTTTTCAGAGTTGTCGCACTCGACACTCTTCCTTCTCCTCACCATCATCACTCATTCGCTGCTCGACGTCGTCGACAGCTCCTTTTCGTCTTTTCGTCTCAATTCTCATGGCTGATAGCGACAAGCCGCTCCAGCACCATCACCACCCCTCGCAGTCCCAACCGCTGCTCGTTCCTGTGGTCTTACGACCTGTTTTCGACTCTTCCTTTCTCCCCACGATCCCGACGGCCTCTGCGAGCAGCTCAGCAACGGCGCAGCGCTCCCAAGCCTTTTTTCTCAATAACTTCATTCTCTTCTCCCCCGGCGACGAAGGCCTCTGCGTGCAGCACGACGCACCCAAGCCTCCTCTCACCACGTTCTCGACGGCCTCTGCGAGCAGCTCAGCGACGGCACAGCGCTCCCAAACCCTTTTTTTCTCAATAACTTCATTCTCTTCTCCCCCGGTGACGAAGGCCTCTGCGTGCAGCACGACGCACCCAAGCCACCTCTCACCACGGTCTCGACGGCCTCTGCGAGCAGCTCAGCGACAGCACAGCGCTCCCAAGCCTCTCTCTCAAACCAGTCGTCGCTCTCTCTGCGACGACGGCTCCTCTTCCCCCCCCCTCTTCTGCGACCGCTGCTCATATCTGCTCATTCGACGGTCACAGTCAGGCATACCCCGGCTAGCTCTGGACCTGGCTTCGCTGACCAGAGCAGATCGACAGGCCTCTCCGACTATTGAGAGGTAACACTGGGTTGCACGTACCTGGTCGACAACCGCTGTGCCGTGAGGGTTAGTCGCCCCGGCTGCTTGACAACAGCTCGCCACGACCGGTTCGGTAGCGAAACCGTTCCCAGCAGGCCTCTCGACAAGGAGAGGTATCACCCCCCCAGCTTGACGAGCTGGGAACACCCTCGTGTGGTGGCTTTCGCCGGCGTGCGATTGGCTTGAGGGTTCGCTTTCAGCACTCGCAAGCTCACACCTCGCACTTCGTCAACTGCGGCACTCATCCCCGCAGCAGCAGCACCACCGACATCGTGGTGATCGACTTTCGCTGGGGCTCCAACAGCGTCAAGAATAGGTCTCGACGGAGCCCGAGGTGCTCAAACATCTCGGTTCATCTGCTGGTTGATCCAGCAGCGACAGGCACCGTCAGCACAAACGGTGTAGCACCATCTCCACGTAGCTCAGTGGAGGCAAGCATTGGTACGGCGAGCGAGCGTGCTGGCATAGCCGCCGCTGACGACTGCTGCATCTCACGACTGGCCTGGCAAGCCCTCGTGAGCTCTCCACAGTCCCTGCACCCTCTCCCTCTGCAATCCGGTGGACTGGTCTGGCACACCGTCTCACACGCTCTCCAGCGTTCTTTCTATACCCTGCTGTGCACCTTACTCGCGGCTTTGGGCAAGCCCAGTAAGCTCTCCACGGCTTCCTCACAGTCGCCGGTCGACCCCCACTCTGTGTTGCGATTCTGCTGTAGGTCGGTACCTCATTGTCACCACATCAGGTACACCAGAGCCTTCCTCATGGCTTCGAACACGTCTTGCGCCCGCTGCAAGGTCCTTTTTCCGCCGACACACTTCGTTGGCGTGTCTGGCAGGCCGACCAAGACTTGCGCCAGCTGTCGAAAGCGGCCAGTACCAACAGCCGTTTCTCCCTTCTCTCCGAACGTGCAGACCCCCCATCTGGTTCGCCGCTCTAGGTCTTCTTCACCTTCTGCTCGCTCGCCATCGACCGCATCCCCTTCTCACGGTCGTACACGCCGCGACGACGCCCATTTCGCGTCAGCAGCATCAGTTCGAGCGCTCGAAACTCGCTTTGGCCGCCTAGAACACAGTCTAGACAGCCAACTCACCCAGCTCTTCGACGCCATACGGGCTTTACAGCCGCCAACAGACCCAGCACCAGCTCTGCTCCCCTCCCAGCCAGCTCTGCAGGTCTCGCCGCCGCTCCCTGCCCTACCACCAACACCGCGGGTTCAGCCAGTGACGTCGACGGCGCTCACCTCTGTTGGTAACCAAAACACAACCGCAGGTGAGTTGCCTCTCCTGTCCGTCTCTCGCTGCTTCCCCTGGGTCCCTGCCGACGTCGTGGCCCTCGTGGAACGCGACCAGCTCCAACCAGAACAGTTGGTCAAGCTTCGCAACCCAGAGTCACGCGTCTCTCAAGCTGCTGTCCAGTCCACCAGCCTCAACATTGAAGGTGGACAGCTCCGAATCTCCGAGGAGTCTGCCGAGTCGCGCACCTCTGCATTTGTCAAGGCCATCCCGTCCATTGCCGCCCTTGCCCAAGTCTGGTTGGTGTACGTAGCTATCCGCGCTCGTCACACCAACAACTGGGAACTCAACGACGCTCTGCTCTCTCACTTAGAGCAACTCATCGAGTTCAACCAGCTCTACACTTGGCGTGCTGTCGCAGACTACCACCTCGCCGTCTGCAGGCTCCGCTTTGGCACTGGCGCTGTCATCGAGTGGTCTCATTACGACCAGCAGATTGCCGGTCGGGTACTCTTGCCCTACCATAAGACAGTCAGCCTCCCCCCGACTCGTGGCGAGCCTAGCTCCAGCTCTCGCCACCCTTCCTCCAACCAGCGTTCCACGCGCCTTCCACGCACAGGCTCTGGCGCTTCCTCCGATCCCTGCAGGAAGTACAACTCTGGCGCTCATTGCCCGGGTTGTACACAACAACACACTTGTCTTCACTGCCAAGGTCGACACCCGTTGACGCAATGCCCGTCATTTGCCAACAAGGCTACCACCAACACCAGCAACGTTCCCGTCAAGAAGGCGAACTAGTGGTGAGTACGCCCACTCACTCAGGCGACATGCCTCGCCCTCAGCCCGTGCCGCTCCGAACAGCACCAACCCCGCTGCCCGTGCCGCCCACAACAGCACCCCTCAGGTCTGGGCCAACCCCAGCACCTTCTCCTTCGCTTGTGCCGCCCACAGTAGCACCACTCCGGCCCGTGCCGCCCACAGTAGCACCAGCTAGGACTGAGCAAACCTCAGCTCCTCTTTCCCGCCCGTCCTTGGACGCTCTCACCAACGGCATTGTCGACATGTCCCCTGACTCCGCCTCAACTTTCCTCTCTGCCTTGCTTTCAGGCACGCCGCCGCCGCCAAGACCCAATACCTTGTGCGAACGGCCCATCTTCGATGCCACCGACGTTCCAGCAACGGTTGGCACTCTCCAACTGCGGTACTGGTCACAATTCTTAGACCTCTACCCCGACCAAGCCTTCGCCACTCAGCTGCGAGGCGCTTTGCGCCATGGGGTTAAGCTTGGTTACGACGGTCCTCTGCGACACAATGCTCGACCGGACGTCAACAACTTGCCCATGGATTCAGCCGACGTACAACACCTTCGCCGCGAGATCGAAACTCGCATGCAAGAAGGTCGCCTTTGCCACGTTGCTAACCCTAGTGACGTACGCCTGGTCTGCTCTCCTGTTGGTGTGGTACCCAAGCCTCACTCTGACAAGAGACGGACCATATACCATCTCTCGCACCCTCGAAAACCAGGTGCGCGACTGCCTTCAGTCAATGATGGCATACATCCGTCCTTCGTCACCATCCGCTATGAGAGTCTCGACGCCATCATGGAGTTCATTCGCAAACATCCTAGCGCCTCTCTGTGGAAAGCAGACTTGGAGGATGCCTTTCGTCACGTCATTGTATCCGAGTCTGATGCCAGACTCATGGGTATCCACTTCGACGGACGACATTACCAGGAATGCGCGCTGGCGTTTGGTGGACGCTCTTCACCATTCCTTTTCAACCTTTTCGCCGAGTTCCTGCACTGGCTCACCACCTTTGCCCTGCAGTCCGTGACACCATCGTCGACCTCGCATTCCGAGGTGTCACACTACCTCGACGACTTCTTTGGGGCGTCTGACGCTTCTGCCAATCCGGCGACACCAGTCCAGGTCCTCAGCCTTGCCTCAGCTGCACTGGGCTTCCGGATCAGCCGGAAGAAGACTCTCTGGGACACCACCAGACTGGAGGTGCTAGGCATCGAGCTGGACTCAGTTGCTCAGACCGCCTCCATCACACATCAACGCCGCCAGCGCATTCTTCAGCTGTGTGGCCGCATCGTCGACAGAGGACGCGCCTCCCTGCTTGAGTTACAGCAAGTAGCTGGCCATCTCCAGTTTGTAACTCGAGTTGCTCCTCACGGTCGTGCTTTCCTTCGCCGTCTCTATGACGCCGTCCGGTCCCACTACAAGGCCCCTTTCGGTCGTCGTATCAGTAAGGCGACTCGATCTGAATTGCTCTGGTGGATCGCCACGCTCAATACATGGGACGGCGTCTCCCTTCTTCAGCCGTCTCCGCTCGTCGTAGAGCATGTATGGACAGATGCCTCTAAGCGGTGTATTGGTGCTCATCTAGGCACCATGGACGAACCTGTAGCCGCCTTCTCTCACAAGCTAGCTCGTCGACACCGCCGCAAGGACATTCGCTTCCTGGAGGCTCTGGCAGTCCTCGAAGCTCTCCGTCGCTTTGCCCCCCTCTGGTCGGGTCCTCGCTGAGTGGTGGTGCATGTCGACAACGAGAACGTCGAGTACGGCCTCCGTAAGGGCTCTATACGCGACCCGCAGACCCAGGCGCTCTTTCGAGCCATCTTCTCTCTGTGCTTGCAGCAGCACATCGACCTGGTTCCGATTAGAGTTAGCTCCGAAGCTAACATTCTCGCTGACGCTCTTTCTCGCCGTCATTTTGCTTTTGTCCAGCAACACTATCCTCGAGCGTACGCTCTCCTGCGGTTCAACGCGGCCAATACGGCTCCCAGCCCCCTGCCTCCTTTGTCTCGGCCTCAGGCCTCTCGTCGCCAGCAGCCTTCCTCCTCTGGAACGGACTTGCCTCCAGCACACGCACACGTTCCACAACGGTGTGCTTCGACTTCGCCTCCTTTGCCGCTTCACGACGTTGCCACCCCTTCCCGTCCTCAGAGACACTCCTCATCGAATGGGTGGCCGCCCAACACCTTGCCAACAAGACTTACGGCACAGTCAAGCGTGACCTCGCCATCATCAAGTCTTGGCACATCGACCTCGGCCTCTCCACAGTTGTTTTCGACTCCGAACGCCTGGCCAGAGTCGTTCGAGGCCTCAAGCGAGTCGTTGGTGCTCCGCTCCCTGTCGCCAAGCTCGCCATCACCCTTCCCCTCCTGCGCCAACTCCTCCATGCCCTGCCGACAGTCTGCCCCTCACCACACAACCGTCGGATGTTCCGTGCCGCCTTTTGCCTCGCCTTTGCTTGCTTCCTCCGCTCAGGAGAGCTCACTTGGGAAGCGCAAAACACCGACAATATGCTCACAGTCGGCTCGGTCTGCTTTGCCAGCAACAGGTCGTACGCGACCATCACCATCCCCGCCAGCAAGACCGACCCGTTTCGGCAGGGCGTCGCCCTCACAGCACCGGCGGTACCGCTCAGCACTTGCGCCGTCGCTGCTCTCGACGTGGTGTGCCGGTCACGCCCGTCGTCAGCACCCCTCTTCATCCTCGAAGACGGCCGCCCTTTCGCCAGGTCTTGCTTCGTCGACACCTTACGCCAATGCCTTGCGGCCTCCGGGATCGAGCCCTCGGCCTACTCTGGCCACTCCTTCCACCGTGGAGCGGCGACCTGGGCTGCCTCGAACGGTGTTGACGACGACACCATCCGTGGACTTGGCCGTTGGCGTAGCGACTGCTTCCGTCGATACATCGACAAGTCCGCTGCCGATCGCGCTGCCACCACCAAGGCGGCGCTCTACACCAACGCCTCAGCCCCCTTGTCACTCGACACCGTCGCCTGGCGCGACATCTAATTGCCTTTCTCTGGGCTTGCCTGTCCTTGCTCTCCAGCCTCAGCTCATGACCGTTACACCATGCGGTACGCCACTTGCACACCATGTGGCCACGGCTGGGAGCTCGCAAGCGACTCTCCCGAGTTAGGCAATCAATTTTTGTTTCTCACTCACTTCGTTTCTTGACACGTGTACCTGACTGTGCTCTCTTGAGAGTGATGTAGAGCGTATGTGAAACAGACGCTAGCTTCACTCAGCCGAGAGCACGTGATCGGTGTACACGTGTGTCCCTTTGTCCTTTTCAGAGTTGTCGCACTCGACACTCTTCCTTCTCCTCACCATCATCACTCATTCGCTGCTCGACGTCGTCGACAGCTCCTTTTCGTCTCACCCGCCTCTCCCGTCCCTGTTCACGCCTTGCATGTTAGTTTTGCATGTTGTCATGTCTGTTAGGTCTCACGCGCATTTCGCCTCGCTTTCACGCGACGCTTGACCACCCGTGCCCCTTACGGCCACGGCTGGGAGCTCGCAAGCGACTCTCCCGAGTTAGGCAATCAATTTTTGTTTCTCACTCACTTCGTTTCTTGACACGTGTACCTGACTGTGCTCTCTTGAGAGTGATTAGCAATCTCTCCCTCGCTTCACCTTTGACACTGTGGCGTGGGGTTCGCTCCACCTCACCACCGTGCTCAACGGGGAGCCATGGAGAGACCCCTCACAACATTTCTCACTTTGAAATGAATAGATAAAAGATAAAAGACATTGGTCAAATTCAGGGTCTCTGTGTGTGTGTGTCTCTCTCGCGTGGAAAAGTGTTCAGTGCCGACGGTTAGACCAACTTTACATTCTTCTCGACCCTCTGAACCCTTTATCCATCACCTTTCTCGGCACTTCCTCCTCACCACCATTTTTGGAGATACACAATGCTACCCTCAATGTCGCAACCCCCAATACCCACCTCTTACGAGGGCGAGGACACCGAATTCGAAACGTACCTTCTTCTCCTGCTCTCCGACTCAAACCTACCCACTGGAGGGTTCGTCGCCTCCTCCGGTCTCGAATCCTTCTACGCCCATGGCTTGCTGCACAACTCTCGCCCGACCTTGCCCAATTCCACCTCCAGCAGCTCCACAGCAGCAAAGCGAACCACAGCTCCATCACAAGCCCAACTATCGTCAGCAACGCTTTCCTTCGCCCAGTCGACGCTGCACTCGTATGCGCGGTCTAGTTTTCCTTTTCTCTCGCGGGTGCACTTCTGCGTTGGCCGATACTTGGACTCGGGCGTACGTGCGCGAGGTGATCGGGAAAGAGCTCGCGAATTGGAAACTGAAGAGGAGAGAAAGGCAGCAGATGCCGTGTTCGAAGGCCAGGAGAAGGCAAGATTGGAAGAATGTTTGACGAGTATCTCGCGACTGGATAGCTCGTATCACACACTGTTGCTCAACCATGTCGCAAGGAGGGCGAGTAAAGCTCAAGGGATAGCGTTGTTGACGTTGTACTCCAAGGCCTTTGCTCGACCTATTGATCTTTCTCGCGAGCCATTCCCCTTGGCGCACCACGATTCCACATCGACTTCCACCGCCAATTCTGTCGCAGAGGAATTCCGTATTGTACTGGCAGCGCAGCTCGTCGATCGGCTAAAGCTAGAAGTCCGCCGCAGCACCACCACCACCAGCAGTGCCAGCACCGCACCAAGTGGCGGGCTGCAAAACGGCCACCTCCCAATCTGCTGGGCCGTCTTTGGCGCTTGTCTAGGGATCACCTTGCGCAAGGCGGTTTTCTTGCATCTGTTCCTGCAGGCAAGAAGCATATTTTCGAGTAGTATCAGGTTGAATACACTGGGACCGTATTTGGCACATCAGGTGATGCGGTTTCAGTTGCGGGAGGTGGTTGATGGAGTTCTGGCGGAGATGTCTAGGGAGGGGTGTTTGGACGTCTCCGAGACCAAGGCTGAGGCTGAGGGTCAGGTCAGGATGGGTGAGGCAGGTGAAAAGGGCCAAGGGGAGAAGGAGGAGAGGATGGAAGTAGATGACGTTCCATCATACACAATCGCAGACGACACAAAACCACCTCAAAAAGCCACAAAGACACAACCTTCTCCAGCATTCAAACCATTCCGCACAACGGCCACAATGTCTCCCACATCCACCGCCCTCCTCCGACCGCCCGTACGATCGCTTCGAGAAGGCAAAAACGTCCTGATACCCGTCGACGACGAAGATCCTCACCAGGGTTGGGCGTGGGATTGGCCCGAGGAGCAAGAACAAGACTTCCTCAATCCATCCTCAAAGGTGGAGGGAAGAGGTAGCGAGAGAGGATTTTGGACCGCTCCCTCGGCTCCAGCGACCACGTTCCCACTGGGTGAAATTATCCAGGCTAGACATGATCAGTTGCATTCAAGGCTGTTCAACAGTTGATCGTACGGAGGTTGAGGATGTAATCCATTCATTTTGGACGTTTACTGTGTGACTGCGACTGTGCGCAACGAGACGGATTGCTGAGTCAAGCGATTAGATATTGAGTCCATTACTTTACAAACAAGCCCGACGTGATTTCTGATCGACCGAGAAGAGGCTTGCTATAGCGCTCGGACGAGCAGAACGATTTGCGCAGCAGCTTCTAGCCCATGTCTTGTTGAATCTGGCGAAATGCAGCACTGGTGCTGTTTCGAACGACATCGTTGCGTTGCGAGGGAAGCGCGCTTCTGTTTTCTAGGTAGATCAGACCCAAGTCTTGGGTCCGATCTCAAATAGTCCCACTCGGGGACCGCCAGTGACGGTCTTCCAAATCTTCTCGTAGGTCCTGAAAAAGATGCTCTTCGGTGGGGCTGCTGTGCCGGGGAGGTGGATGCGGGGCGAGTTCTTGATAGCCTGCCTGAGATCCTGAGCCTTGTCACGGAGATCGTAGTTGAGGCCGACACCCGAGAGCTGATCTCTAGCCTCTTTGGCCTCTGGCAAGATGCTCTCGTTGTTAAAGAATCTACGGAGGGGTCCTGTGGCAGTGAGGAATCCGGAGGAGGTGTCTCGGGCGTGCTCGTCGGCAATCGGTGAGTACTTGGAGTGTACGAGGTATTCCCACAGGATGGTGCCTACAAAGAGGTAAATCGAAATGCGGAGGGCAACTTCGATGCGGTGCTGCTTGGACTCTTCGGCGTCGGTGGCAGTGTTTTCAATGCGTCGGCCTTTGATAGCTTTTCCGGTGGAGCTGTAGCGGACCACGGCGAGAGCGAAGATGGAGCCTAGGGAGATGCCTTGGATGAGCGAGATGGCTAGTGCAAGGCCTCGCTCGAATTCGGCTGTCCAGTAGCCGGATCGGTGGAGGGCCACGTAGATTCCATAGAGAGGAAGGGTGAAGTGCGGGGTGAGCAGGAGCGAGCCAAGACCGCCATGTTTGATCGTGTTGTACATAGCACTGCCCAGGCGGAATTTGCCTTTGCGCTCGGTACCTGGCTCGGGATGCAGACGGAACGGTGTCGACATGGTGATTTGCGGGGTATCAGCAGCTGATTCCTGAAGCTGGGTAGATCGGATATTCTAGATGTGATCGCGAGGTCGCAGTTGGGCTTGTTAGGGGAGTGGGCTGCTTTGATGCAAGCTGTGCTGCTGGAGAGGATGCGGGGGGTATATCTGCAAGAACCAGAATGAGGGTGGTATCCAATGATCGGGCACAACGTCTAGCTGTGAATGGGTGAGATGGAGCAAGGGATACCTGATGGTGTTGGGGATTGATGGTGAGGAGGGAAGCTCAGGTATAAGAGGAACAATTCAGGTCAACCAGCCATCCATTCACGCTTAAAGGTAGCCACGATGAAGCCTTGATTGCTCGATTGGGCAAGGTGATAGATAGGGAGAGGTCTCAGCGTACCAAGTGCGAGACAAAACGCAAGCATGGCCCATTGCAACGCAGGAGAGCCCTGTGCAGAGTACAGAAACAGAAGGCTCGAGAAAAAGAAAAAGCAGCAGCGCACGACCTCGGCTATTGAGATGATTGAGCGGATGATGATGCTGCAGAGAGAGTGAGGATCTCCTCCACCTTTTGCGATACTCTGTTTGACAGTCACAGCGGCGACTCACGTTCAAATCTCGAGAGAGAGGACGCATCTGGCTGAGCTCTGAATTCACGCGAACCAGACCTGGGGAAAGTGCGCTGCCTGCCACCTTTGCCTGTGTCTGCTCTCTGTCGTCACATCCACGAGGCGGCGTAGTTGTGTTTGGCGGAACGTGAATGCTGATTTACGGCTCCGCAAATTTGGGCGCCTCCCATCTTTCAGCGTGCAGTAGCACACTTGCGAACTTGGCTCTGCCCTGAAACTCTATCCACAACCAAGCTCGAGCCCCTCCATTGCACCTGCTTCAGCGCACGATACCGAGCGGTCAGAGCGGGCCCAACTTTTGGCACACAGAGCATACGGTTGCTTGAATACCAAGCCGTAAGTCAGCGTTCGGATGGCACACACTGGCTTTGATAACATCGAGACTTTGATCGCTCTCTTTGGCACATCTACATGTGAGGCAGGTCGTTGTGGTGACCAAAAAAGCATCTTAGCGCTTGTGCCTGTGTGCCATGCAGCTCAAAGGGTCGCTTATCGAAAATTGGGCGCAGCGACACGACCAAAAAGTTCGAAACCGAGAAAAGAACAGGTCTGGCAGCCGCGCTTGCCTCGCTGCTCAACATCAAACCGAAAGGGATGCAGAGAGAGAAAAAGAGAGAAACGGCGGTTCTCAATCTGCAACCAAAGCCGTCTGTCGGGGCCCGCACATGCGCGGCTCGCGCACACTTCTACCGAAACCGACAGAGATTCTTGCCTTCAAATCAAACGCCACAAACATTGGGCTGAGCCGGTGGGACGAGAGAGAGCAAGGAGGAACTCTGGACCTTGTGATGTTCAATATTGGGATCTAACAGCCCATTGGGAAAAGCAACGCACGTGACGCAGCACGCTTCAAACGCGTCCAGATGCAGATGGCCCAAAAACACATCAGCAAACAGCAAAGCTATTTTTTGCAGCGACACGAGGTTCAGGTCTTGCCTCATTTGGCAGTCGAGCTCAAAGCTGACGAACAAGCTGCCGAATTACCAATGAAGTCATCAACGTCATTGACGTCGTGCAAGTGCAAGTGGCACCGCTTTTGGTGTTGAACTCTGCATTCAGACCAAGCAACCAGTTGTCAAACGCATCGCAACATCTTGAGTGCTGATCCCGCAAGTGGTTGGCGGCTGGAGAACGTGGAGAGCTGCTGCTTGTGATTTGATTCTGCTTCGAAGAAGACTGGTGCTGATATCACGAGCATGGGAACGCTTCCTGCCATGAAAGGGCCCTTCAAGTCATGAAGCGTGGGAACAAGACCAACTTGGTTGGTTGAGAGCGACGAAAGCTTGAGCATATCGTGCATGAAACAAAGGTGCAGGCGGCCCGATTTGGCAACCCTCGGAGAATTACAGCCGAAACCAACACTTTTTGTAAGATTGCGATCATCAGATCGAGAGACGATCATCAGGAGGGGGTTAACCCTGACTCAATTCCATGCACGCAGGCAAGCAGAGAGGCAGGATTGCAACAACTTAGCTGAGGTTCCTTTGCGGACAGATGCTTGTCGGCTGCTCCCGTCGTTTGTTAAGCACACTTCTATAGTGTCAGACACAGGCTTTGCCGACCATGATCAAGTATTGCAAAGTGTCATAGTCCTCAACAAGCGTCGGCTGATCCGATGGACCAACTCAGTCAGCGGAAATGTAAAAACCAAGCACAATTTTTCCCCAAAGCGCAGCAAAGAAATGCATTGTGGAGCAGCTGCAACTCAATCCTGCAGCGCGCCTGCATCCCTCCCCTTTGTCTTTTTCCACCATCATCTTCAAGTCCCTTTGATCACCATCCGACTTTGCCTTCCGCACACCATCTTCCTTTCCCGCTCCTTCAAATTTTGTTTCTCTTTTCCAAACTTCATACGCGCGTCGCCGAGTCGGAGACGGATACTGCAAACATTCCTCTTTTCCCTCTTTTACACACATCCGCAACTACAGTTACCTCAGTTCATAGTCTCTCGCAGTCATAAACGCACGCGTACCTACGCTTCCCGCTCTCTTGCATCCGAAACTTGCAGCATCCCTTTTGTTTCTTGCTCACCACCACCAACTTGACAAGCCTTATCTCTCAACATCCCCCACACACGGGGTAGCTCTGCATCGTGCCTGCATCGTAACCGCTCGATCGAGTTTCTCTTTGCATCATCCAAGCTCGAATCTCGGGGCTCTTCGGTCTTCCACATTGCCGCTCAAAGCATTGAGCAGAGGCACTGCGATCCGCGGGCATCAACACATCGGATACCCACCCCGTTCCTTGTTCAAACAAGCAACGTACCCGGCCTCACATCAGGCTGAGCTAGGTGACACGACTACTTCACATCCCTCTGCCCCAACAACGTAAACAACAGCCATGGCTTCTCCAATGCAGGCTACAAATAGACCAAGGGCTCCGCTCGCAGAGCTGCCCCTTCATCAATTCGTCACACAGTCTCTCGCCTGCTCTCCCAAGTCTTCACCCGACAAGCTTCTCAAGACACCATCACGCTCAAGATCTCGCTCGCCCTCCCTCCCTCGAAGCCGCAGAAGCTCCGTCTCCGTCTCGCCTCACAAACAGGCAGTACTTCAGAATCATCGCCTCGTTCGAGAAGGCTCAGCTGCATCCCCTTCTTCATCTGCACAGCCTTCGGCCTCTTCCGAACAAGCAGACAACATGTTGTCAGTAGAGATGTCCGTCTTGCCTCGACGCCTCTTTGGCGATCGTCCCTCCAAGCACACCGGCTCTGATCTTTCTTTGGAAGCAAGCCCCATCCTTCCGGTTTCGATTTCGGCGGGCTCGCGCTTCTCTCCTCACAACATCAAGAACCTCACGCACCACTCGACCAGCAGGCCATCCACTCCCAAGGGTGCTTCTACCACTCCTCTCAACGCAAGGCAACATCGCCCGCCTCACACCTCGGGTCCCAAGCCAAGTCAGTACGTCGAGCCGAGTCCAAGTACGCAAAGGATGTCCGAGCCTCGAGGTGGCGCCTCTCGTCGACTTGATCCGACCGATGTCCCCACGACACCATCGCGCAATCGAAAAGGATCACACAACGCATTGCCGACTGATCCAGCAAACGTTGCAGATGCCAACAAGATTGCTTACGGACGCGCGACCCCTCTTGAGGAGGAGCCATCTCGCTCGACTCCGAACGTCATGCTCCAGAGCCTACCTAAGAAGAAGCACCGCGTCTCACCCACCGAGATTGCCATCGCGCACGAGGAAGCAGGTGCCGGTCCTCTTGCAAGCCCTAGCCCTCGCAAGATGGCCGACTACTTCTCTCCTGGCGAGAACGAAGCTCCTGCCTTTGGGTCAGCCCCAACTCATCTGCGTTCCGACTCGGTCTCGGACAGGCAACAATCGCTTGCGGCACTGCGCAGTCTGACCGATCTGACCTCGAAGCAGCCTGTCGACAGCTTGACGCTCACCAAGTCGGGTCTTTTTCTCGGTGTCGTTGCGAGACCTTTGCCCGGCTGGACAGTATTCGAAGATCCCATCCCGAGTTCAGATACGGCTCCATCGCAGGACCACGCTGCGAGCTCTCCTTTGGCAGCCAGCCCCACTATCAGCCCGTTTTCGAGCCCGATCAAGCCCAGCGTTCCCTCGACACCTAACAAAGAGAATCGCATTCCGGACGCCACCTTCCTCGCCACCAAGGTCGTCCCCGTTGCCCTACCCGATCGAGCCTACAGCGTCGACATTGTACCAACCACTACAAAGACGCGATCATCCTCACGCATCTCCTCATCATCGGCGGCACCCAGCCCTGCCACTACCACTGCCACTGCTTCTCGCAAGCGCGGCACTGGTGGAAGGCTGAGCCTGCTAGCCGACGCCGAGGATGATGATGCGCAGAAGGATCAGCTGTGCGGGGATGAGACGATTGCCACGGTGCATGGATCGGGAAAGAAGGCAAAATCCCGAGCTGCGTCTACCACCACGTCGCCTGTGCGTGGGTTGAGGCAGGCGTCGTCGTCTTCGAATCATCAGAGAAAGGCCTCGGCGGGGTCGAGCAGAGGGAGCCGCAAAGTCTCCGCTGTGGTCGATGCGGCCGCGATGGATGCTGTTGCATCTCGCACTCGATCCCGTACCCGCGTTTAAGCTGTTGCTCAGCCTTTAGCCTCTCGTTTCTCTTGGCTTCAATATGGTTCCTTTACTTGAGCATCTCTACAATTCTTGTCTCGATGCGCCGATTCGACTCTTTCTCCGCTCCTCAATATCATGCCCATAATCTCCAGTGATTTGCTCTCTCAAGATTCGAAGTCCCTGCATCCATACACAGCTCCGCATAGTTCGCAAACAGTCTAGCTCCTTTTGATCCATGCTCGCATCTTCCAATCTCTGCTGTTGCTGTATTCTAGTGTTCTCTTTTTGCTGAATTCCATTTGCCTCGTTTGCTGTATATGGATCGATTGAAACGCTGTGCTGAGGGATGCTGGAGCAAAGTTGATGGTGTTGGGTCGGCGTATGGATCGGCGTATTCTTCGGTCAATTTTGGTTTGCACCGGGAAGTGGAGTAGACTTTGCCGGCGGCTTGCATGAACCCTTCTTGGCTCTTCTCTCCATGTCACCCGGTGTTCTGTTCCTCAATTCGAACGTTCGCCCGGTCAACCCATGTTCCCTTTTCACTACATCTCGAAACCGTCCACATCGATCCACGAACAGATTCTCACCCATCGCAAAGATGGCGAGCGAGACCAGGATATATTCTTCGCTGGACATCATTCGGCAACTTTGGGGGCAGGCGCAGCTGCCTTCAGCTGTTCTGGAAAACACAATCGCTCGGGGCAATGTCATGTTGCCTCACGATCCGGCGGAGGTGGGGCAAGGCGTGAAATCTTCTTTCCAGTTGACGGCTGTTGCGCAGGGTATCTGTGCGGGTATATCTCTGGCGCATCGACTATGTGCGGTTGTGGAAGAGATGGAGGGCGGAGAGGAGGTGGATAAGATGGTCTTGGACAGGGTCGTAGTTGACGCACGGCATGCTTTGGCCGAATACAAAGGATGGACTCGAGTGCATCTTGGTCAAGAGCAAGATCTGCAGGAGATGCTGAAGACCTCAATACCCTCGGACAGCGACATGGCGAGATCAATACTAGATATACCCCCAACAGCAGTTTCAGACTGGGATCCTCTCGCCGGACTCTATCGCACGCTTCCCAATCCCAATCGCTCGATCCCTGGGATGGTGAGGATCCATACCAACTTCCCCCATCATAAACTTGGAATTCTCCAACTGCTCAAGCTTGTGCCCACTAAGGTGAAATGGAACGATGAAGGGATTCAAGAGATCTTTGCGAGATTTACCAAGGACGACGTTCAAAGAGAGGTGGCAAATTGGGATGCGTTTGAGTTGGAGGAAAAGGCACAGGGGAGGGGGTTGTGTGTGACGGCGTATAGGAGTGCAGAGGAGTGGGAGGCGAGTGCGATGGGAAAAGCGGTGAAGAGTTGGATGAATGAGACTGGAGGAAGTGCTTTTCGGATCAGCAGAATCGCAAACGTCACAACAGCAGCACCACAGAAAACATCTTCTTCTACCTCAAGGAAGGCGAGGAGATTGCGAGTGATCGACATGTCTAGAGTCATAGCTGGACCGATATCAACACGTACCCTCGCTGCCCTCGGCTCTGACGTCTTGCTGCTCAGCAGTCCGCTTCTCCCCAACTTGCCACTTCGCGAACTAGATACGGCGCGCGGCAAGCGTACCGCCCACCTCACGCTGCCTCGTTCACCCTCACCTCACCTCCCAGCAGAAATGATCGAACTGATCCAAGGCGCTGATGTTTTCTCGCAAGCCTATCGCCCCCAAGCCCTATCCCAACGTGGGCTCAGCGCGGAATCAATACAAGCACTACGACCTGGGATCATCTACGCCGAGCTTTGCGCGTTTGGTTTCACGGGTCCTTGGGCAGGCAGACGAGCCTATGATAGTCTCACGCAGACCGCCTGCGGGATGAATCATCTCGAATCGATCAATTACAACAACTTTACCGAAAGGTCTGGGGAGGGACGAGAGGTAGCGCCAAAAGCGTTGCCAGTTCAGGCGCTGGATTATGCTGCTGGATCGCTGATGTGTTTTGCTACCCTGGCGTGTAAGATCCGGGCGAGCTTGGAGAGGGTTAGTAGTGGGGACAAGAAGGGTGGGGAGGAAGGGGAGAGAGGATGGAAGGTTCAGGTGAGCCTGGCGAGTACCGCCGAATGGATCAAGTCTTTAGGACAAGTGCATGATGAGCAGGCATGGGAGCTGCCGCCGAAAGATGTGATTCCGGAGGATGCAGAGGTGCTAGCAGACATGGTGAGCGGGTACAAGGTGCGCGGATTGAAGGGTTCAGCATCGTTGCACGATGAAGAGGAGAGGGTGGTCAGGGTGCTTGCTATCCGACATGCTTCCCTACGCGCGAGTGATACACAGGGAGGCGAAGATCGGAGGTGGGGCGTTCCTGCCCATCTCGGTGTAGACGAGCTGAGATGGTGAGGCGCCTTGCAACTCTGTCTCCATACACTTGATCAGCAATGCCACCACTCGTCATCAAACGTCAAGTTGTGCTGCAATAGCAAGCGCAGCCTTGTGTAACAAATGTTAGAGCATGGAAGCGTGATATTGAGGAGACGTATTTGATGGAGAGCCAACCGTCGTCGGCATCCGGAAGAGGAGAGCAACCGAAAGGCAAGCCAGTGTGAGATTTGTGGCTGGCTGGTGTTTTGGGTGGGAACCGCGCGGCTGTCGGGTGCGGATTGTTTGCGCCGCGCGATTGCCCAGCTGCTTAAGCGATTGATTTTTTTTTTTTTTACTGTATCTCCCAGCAGCCAGCAACCGCACGCATGAGTTTGCATTCTCTTTGATTGCTGAACGTGAAAGAGGGCAACTCGCTCGTGAGCAAAAATTCAACTCCAGCATTTTTAAGCAGAGCAGCAGAGTAGCAGTTGCAAGTGGAGGAAGGCCTGAGCGCAGAAACACAACGTCACCCAGACTTCGGATACAGTTATGCTCTACTTTTGACACAATAGACAGCAGCAGCAGAGAGGGATGATGGACAGCTGATCTCATTGACGTCAGGAACGGTGCGACGAGGGAGAGTGTGGGGAAACTTCCATCTCGAGAAGAAGCCCGAGAAAGAGGATGATGGGTGATGAGCACGAGCCTGTTCTTGTGAGCGTCATCGCAGGGAAGAGTGCTGTACTGTGTACTGTACTGTACTGTAACGGCGAGGAAGATCAAGAACAGCGGGCGGCTGCCCGAGTTTCCACTGTTCAACCAAGAAATAGAAGCTGGAGCCGCGGAAAGGCGACTGGAATCCCCATGATTTTGGCATGCTGCTTTCTCTCTGCGCCTCTCTGGCTACAACAGACGTAATTTCTGTGTGGAGAACAGGGAGCCTGTCTGCCGGAAAAGTGCTCTTGTGAAATGAACAAAATTGGGCAACAAGACGCATCAAATGCACCTCTCTGAGGAGCACACTGCAGCAGCAGCAGCAGTCAGGAGAGCCAGACAGTCTGAACATGCCGACGCTGCATATCCGCGTACTTTGAGCCCACCATAACCAACTACGCCCTCATCCTTTTGCAAAGTCACATCTTCCTCGTTCTACTTCTCGTCCATCACGCTCTACGCTCGGATCCCCACCGATCATCATCAACCATTGTAGGCGTCTGCAAACTCCTGCATTTTGCGCAACTACCATCACCACCATCCTAACCGCGCAATAGGAGTTCGAGCGACACGTCCCATACAGCAGCCCTCTGCCATCCTCCTCCTCATCGACATATAACCATCGGTTGCAACATCACCTCATACACAAAACAGATACACTCTAGACCACAGCTCATCCCACAATGGGCGGCAACAACGACCGCAAGTCCTCTCGCCCGCAGCGCGGATTCCCCATCGACAACCGCAAGATTGACGAGCTCGATGTCGTCTACTCGGGATGGATCCTCAAGAAGAAGCGCAAGAAGATGCAAGGTTACGCAAAGCGTTTCCTCGTCTTGACCTCCGAAGGCATCCTCACTTATGCCATCAGCCCCGAGAAGGCCACTCGCGATGCCATTGAGATCCCGCACGCTTCCGTCACCAGCAGCATGCGCCACGGTACCATCCACGTCGATTCCGGCTCTAGCGTCTTCCACCTCAAGGCGCTGTCGCCGCAAGACTTTGAATCATGGCGTTCGCATCTCCGCTCCTTCATCCCCGAGCGACCCGCTGGCAGCCTGCAGCGGCTGTACGTGTCCAACGGCACTGATCTGCAGGCCGTCGACCTCAGCCATGTCTTTACTCATCTCGATCAGACGGCTGCTCTCGTCAAGGACCTCACGTCTCGCTCAGCTGCACTCAAAAACAAGCCCTCTTCCAAGTCTGCCACCGATGCCATTATGGGTGCTCTCGGCGCCAAGTCCTCCACCGACAACGCCGAAGACATGGCTGCATTCCACGTCACGGCCGAGCAGCTCGTGGCCGAATTCGACCAGCTCAAAGCCGCCATTGAGAGCAAGATCCCCCGTGTCGATCAAAACTCTGGTACAATGCGATCCATGTCTAGCATCCCCGGTCTTGGCGGCGAAGGAAGGAGCCGCAGCAGCCGCATGTCGATCTCTTCCCTTGCTACAACGGGTACCGACTCTGCCATCTTTTACGACGCCGACAGCCACGGCGAAGAGCTGTTCATGGACGACGACGGCAAACCCGATGACGAGGGCAACACATCTCGCTCCGAATCAAGCGAAGCCGAAGGCACCGACTCGGAAGCCGACGACTCGCAACCCGACACGGATGACACCCGAACCCTCTCTGACGCCGGCGCCGGCGGAGGCAAGAACAGCAAGGCCGTGGTCCAGTATCGCAAGAAGCTTCCGGCCAAGGTCTCTGGTGACGAAGTCTCGCTGTTCAGCATGCTCAAGAAGAATGTCGGCAAAGATCTATCCACCATTTCCTTCCCCGTCTCCTTCAACTGCCCACTTTCGCTCCTCCAAGCAGCCGCCGAGGATTACGAGTACGCAGCCGACCTTCTCGAGCGTGCTGGAAAGTCGCAGGACTGGGTCGAGCGGATCTGTCTCGTCTCTGCCTTTGCCATCTCCGGATACGCATCCACTAGGCTCCGTGCGTCGCGCAAACCGTTCAATCCGCTCTTGGGTGAGACGTACGAATGCGTACGAGAGGACAAGCACTGGAAGTTCCTCGCCGAAAAGGTAGTCCACCAGCCTCCCGTCGTCGCCTTCTACGCCGAAGGTAAAGGTTGGAAAGCCCAAGGCTGGTCTGCCGTCAAGAACAAGTTTTGGGGGAAATCGCTCGAGCTGATCCCCGAGGGATCCATCCGACTCGAATTTGGCGATGGCGATATCTTCTCGATTGCCAAACCTTCTTCCTTCATGCGCAACCTCCTCGCGGGTAACAAGTACCTCGAGCACGTAGGCGAGCTCACCGTCACCAACGAGACCACCGGCCAACGGGCGGTAATCGAGTTCAAAGAAGGCACAATGTGGGGCGGTGCTTCTTCCCGAAACAACGTTGAAGGTCGGGTATACGATGCCAACGATTCGCAAATCACCAACTTGAAAGGCAAATGGAGCGAGGCCATCTCGCGACAGAAGGACAAGGAGAACTACCAGCTCTTGTGGGAAGCCAACGAGATGCCACCGTACGCAGAAGAGTACTACGGATTCACCTACTTTGCCATGTCGCTCAACGAGCTTTCGGAAGACTGCAAGGATGTGTTGCCGCCCACCGACTCTCGATTGCGTCCCGATCAGAGGGCGTTTGAAGAGGGCGATGTGGACTCGGCGGAGAATCTCAAGCATAAATTGGAGGAAGCGCAGCGAGCCAGGCGGAAAAAGTTGGAGGCTGAAGGAAAGAGTTACACGCCCAAGTGGTTCCACAAATCTGACGATGCGCCAGAGTGGGTTTATGGAGGTAGCGATGGAAGCGACTATTTCAAACTTAGGAAGAATGCCGAACAGGCTGGTGAAAAGGCTTGGTCCGAAGTTGGTGTGCCCGACGTCTTTGATGTCTAGACACGAAGACTCGTTTGCAACCTCATATTTTCACAGCTCCCCAGACCCCTTTCACTCTTGCTACAACCGTTTTTTTCCCATCTTTCAGTTTTTTTTTGCCTTGTCCCGCTCTAATCTCCAGCCCAACTCGATCGTCTCTATTTTCACACACCTTTGCTCTGTCAACCCTCACATCTGCTCCGCATGCTTTTCATCTTGGGCAAATTCTACAAAGTCTTAAACAACAGAACCCCAAAAAAAAAATTCACCTCCCTCTGTCCCTCTGTGCTACACCCATTTTACATCCCGTGCATCAAACTCTACACAACGCCAATCGAACAAATGCATCTGAACCTAAACCAAAGTCCGCTTTTGCCTTTATCCAAATCGCCATCTTCCAACTGAACCGTTCCTAGCAAGCTGCTAGATTTCCATCCCCAACTCTGGCTGATGGTGAATTTATCGGGTCCACTGCTGAATTTGGTCAATGCCGTGCCGAGCGGAGAGGGACAGTGGATGCTAAAGTAGGCGCGAAGTTCCTTTCGTGGATCTCGGTAGGGGATCGGCGGTGTAGGGCATGTAGAGTAGACGGATGGGCCACCGGGATAGAGAGGCACCACTGGGGGTAGATGTGGCTGAGTTGCGTTCGTAGTGGTGTTGGTGGCGGTGGCGGTGGTCGAGTTGGCGCGATGAGTCGTGTCCGAGGTGGTAGAGGTGATGAGCGTCGGGGTGAAGTATCCATTGGTGAGAGAAGACTCGGCAAGGCCAGTCGCTCCAAAGTCGGCAAGGGACGACAACGAGGCGAGAGAGGGTGCTGCCGCCGCCGCCGCCGCTGCTGCTGCTGCTGCTGAAGACGATCCTTCTGCGGATCTTCCTTCTGCATCGTTGGCATCGGAAGCAAAGGGATCCTGCAAGCTGGTGCGCATAGGCGATCCGGCCGTATTCCCACCCATTCGAGTCACTGATCTTCCACTCGGCAGCGTCAGCGTGCTTCCTGCACCCATGCTTACCGAGTAGCCGTGGCCCCCAGCACGCACAGGCGAGGTGAAGCTCGTATCGAAAAAGCTGCCACTGCCTTCACCGGTCGTCCCAGCTTCATCAACAGTCGGAGTGGCAAACACAGAGTTGCGCGAGGAAGACTGCTGCGCGCCTCGGCCATTTCGCGAGGTGTTCGCCCCTTCATTCTGATCAAACCTGCCGCGAGGCGTCGATGTTCCACTCGGATCCCGCTGCGATGGTCGTCCGCCGATGGACCCAGTCTCAGCCGCAGCCGCCTCACCTTCCGCCGGCGTAGGCGCAGACGGCGGAGGTAGCTGCTCCATCAAGCTTTGCCTGTGCAGGTAGATACCCAACTGGATGCCCTTGACCTTCTTGACCACCTGGATGTAGAGATTCCAGACGCTGCCCGCGTAGAAAAAGGTGGGCGAGTAGAGTCGTTGCTTCTCTTGGAGCTTGTCAATGCCGAAGAACTCCACACCGACTCGCATGGGCTCGTAGCCACTCCATCGTTCGGGAGAGACACCAGCAGAGTCGATCGACTCGACATCGGCACCATCGGCTTCGTCGTTCGGATCGTGAGAATGCGCGCCAGATTCGCCAGCGGTGGATCGTCGAGCATCGCTCTCGTCGAAGTGACGCGATGTCGAGCCCAGCTGCGAACGTGATGATGTCTCAGACAAATGTCTGTAGGCGTACTCTCCGAGCTCGCGGCCAGTGGCAACATCGTTGGCGATGCCGTAGTAGTGCGATCGATCGCGTCGTTGATTCGATGCAGTCGCTGGGTCCTGGTGCATCACTGCATGGATCGGCAGAGTGTGCGGAATCTGGATCGCAGCGGTTCCTGATGGGCCCAGGTGGTCATCAGCAAACGCATTGGAGGCACTGCCTCGCTCATCGTCCAAAGTAGAAGCCCGAGGCGCATTCGAGGCAGTTGGGACGGTCAGACCGATCACAGAGGTGAGACCGTCGCCAAAGCGAACCGTATCGTCCGAGGGTACAAGGTAGAACCTCTTGTTAAGAAGTGCCGCCTTTCCACCTCCCAACGCTCCAAACATGAGCGGACTAGCTGCCAGACCGCCTAGCCCCGAGGAGGAGCCGAAGCTCAAGGTAGCATCGGAGTCATCTGCCATGTAGACGGGCGTTCCTGATCGACTTCGCGAAAAGCGTCTCTGCGAGTTGGAGGAGCTCAAGGTTGACTCAAAAGCGTCTCTGAATTGGATGATGGAGCTAGAGACGCCAAGCTCACCAACACCATCCATGTCCTGCGCCAAAGGGTCATTGGACTCGGGGGCCTCGCTGCCGACTTCAGTCTCGTTGAGCGCTGTCGACGTCGTACTCTGCCGAGTCGAATCGGTGCTAGACAGGATGTGCGTCTTGAGCTCGTTGCTGACCCACAATGCAGCTTGGAGAACGTTGAGCGGTGTATATGGACGACCTGTCGTTGGCGAGACATCTGCACTGATCTTGTTGAGTGCTTGGAAGGGCATATGCGAGTAGTAGATGCCGCTGGAAAAGAGCTCTTCATACTCGACTTCATCTTCATCGAGCGATGCTGTAAAAGTGGTTGAATCAACGCCGTCATTCCAGGCTTCCTGCAGAGGTGTGCTTGCAGGGTTCATGTCATCATCGCCACCTACCGAAGAGGTCCTGCGGAACGCCTTGAAGCCAAAGCCATCTCCGGCATCCGACGAAGCTGCACTGGAACTGGCACCGCCCATCTTCCTATTCGATTCGGAAGCCTCGGATTCCTTTTGAGAGCTCTTCTCTTCATCCTCGCGCATCCAGTCATCAATGAGACGATCAAGGACATTGATCAGAGCTTTTTGCTTGCGTCTGAACTCGACCACTTTTTTGGCAAACTCGTATCGGTGCAATTCGGAGGGCACGAAAAAGCCATCTGAAGAGATGATGGCACGCACCCACGAGCTTGGCATGGAAGGGTAGGACCAGACTCGCAATCGCGGCGAGGGCATGCGCTCTTCAGGATCCGGCATGCGGCCTCTCGGGAGCATAGATGTATGCAGCAGATCCACATCACCAGTATGCAAACGGTCACGCAACAGCGCCAGGCGTGCTACATCGCGGTCCTCCCTGCACATTCGGATCCACGTTTCGATCTCAATGATGCGCTCGCGTTCCATGGAGCACTCGAGCGCAAATATGTCGAAGCCCCAGCGTGCAAACCAGCAGACGCAGGCTTCTCCAATCTTGTCCGCAGTGAGGCCATATTGGTATTCGGGGGCAATGTTGTTTGTGGCGTGATTTGCCAGGCCTGTTGGCTCGGTCTCGCGGAAGCCCGCGGTCTTTTTCGCACTACGCTTGTCGTCGCGACCAGGAGTGTGCGACTGAGGGTCTCGGGAAGTAGTACGGCCTGAATGGCTCGATCTGTCTGGCAGAGCATCCCTCTCGAGCGAGTCTGTCGAGGCTCGCCTCGACCCAGAGGGAGAGGTTGCCACACGAAGTTTTCGGGAGAAGTCGGCTGCAAAATCTTCAGAGACTGGTGTACCTTGATTGTGGGATCTCTGCGAGGTTGGTGGTTGCGGTGAAGCGCTAGAGCTTGGATCTAAGCGAGCAAGCTCCTCCAGCGTTCTTGCAGGACCTTCCAATTCCCAGTCCCACTCGTCAAGATCATGCAGCATCACATCCGAGGCGGATCTGTGAAGATCGGTGCCTTCGATGCCGCAGCCGATAGCAAAGCGGAGGTACTGAGTCACGGTGAAAGGCGTCACTGAGCATAGAACAAGCGTAAGTGCCTGTGCGGTGACGCTGGGAATATTGAGGTAGATGGAGGTTGCGAGAAGGGAGAGCAGGAAACGTGGGGTTGCTGGATGTGAACTCTTGTCGATAAGCAGGTTGGCGAGCTGCAGGTCGGATGAATTGTACAGACGCATGGTAAAGGCGGGGGAGAAAGGATGACTGGAGGATGGAGTCGACCAGCACGGAAGCACTAGTTTGGGACCATCGCCGTAGAGCCGAGCAATGCTATACTCAAAAGCTGCCCTGCTAATGTTGGGATCGTCGAAATGAAGCTCGACCACGTCGCTATCGGTGTCTCTGGGAGCTGCGGAAGAGGAAGCATTGGCAGAGGAAGAAGAGGATGCGTGCGATGCGCGATGACTGTTCTTCTTGCTAAGCGTAGCTGCAGCGGAAGCGGCTGCTAGATCTTCTGCGTATCCGCCGCAGAGCATGGCTCGAAAGAAGCCGGATTGAATGAGGATGAGGCGATGTAGATGGTATATGCGGCCAAATGCCCTAATGCGAATATCAGAGCATCGGCCGCCGAGCAGGCCGAGCTCGTAGATGTGATTCTGCATCGTTTCGTCTTAGTCGTTGAGCCTTGTCGATGTGGATGAGGATGGTGTAGCGGCCCGCAGTAGACGAAAAGTTGATGAGCTAGGGTGAGTGCCGCCACCTTCAGGGAGTGATTGGGGAATGGCACACAATGCCTCAAGTGCAGAAGCTTGTGGCGGTGGGACAGATTGGGGCCTGTCGGAATGCTCGGTCGATGTGGTTGATGGTCAGTCACATTTCATATCCAACCTCCTCTAAGATCACAGAAGGCACACCAACACTCTGTAGTCTGTGTGACCCTGTGCAAGTGTGAGTGTGTTGGGGTGAACGGACCTGACGCCAGACGCGCCAAACGGGTCAAGTTCCCAGATTCGGCTGGACACCTCCACCCACAAATTAGAGGATCCAACATCGCGCTGTGCTGCCTTGTCCAGCAAGCACAGATCTTTCATCCAAGTTCATAGGTGACAGTACTGTATCGGGCGAGCTCTTGTGCTCAACCCGATCAATTTTCAAAATTTGTGGAAAGAGGCGCTCAAAAGTGGGATGCAAGCTGATGCAGGGTCTGATGCTTGAAAAAAAAAGAAAAGGTTGCTTTCCATGCCCTGGCTTAGGCACTGCAGTCGGTTCAAAGTCGTATTTCGACAACGCACAAAGAGCAAGCACAGCTAGGGAGGCAGACATGTATCAGGTATGAGTTGATTAGCGAGGACGTTTAATGCAAGAAGAGTTGCGAGCTTGAACATGAGCATGAGGAAGAATATGGGGACAGACAGCAGAAAAGGTGATCAGCAACAGCCCGCCCGTCTATTGAGGAGCTGGATTGCAGTGACCATTTCGCCAAGGGATGATAGGAAAGATTATACGGAACAGATGCAAAGTAATGATAAGAAGAAAGAAATCGACACCGAGAGAAGAGAGACGTGCTAGCGGACGCAAGAATTAGAGGAACTGAGGCAGCTAGGGAAATGGGGGAGGTGGAAATGCTGGCTGAATGCTGAGGTCGAAAGCAGTCACAGGTAGAGGTAGAGATTGCCCAGTTCGGAAGGTCCACATAAGCACGTTTGAGAGAGGCGCAATGGCAAATTACCTCCCCACAATGGGCCTCTCAAGGATGGGATCTGGGTCAAAAGGCTGAGCTCGCTCGCCACCGGCAATCAGGTCGCTCCAAAACAGAGTATCACCTCGTCGAAGCACACGCCCTCGCTTGGACGAAGACGAAGACCTGTTGCCACTCGAGGCAGCATGGATATCATGGGCAGGAGGATGACCAGAGGAACGAGAGTCGCGCTGCATGTACTGTTGGGGATGCTGATAGTGGAGTGCAGCGTTGATCTCGGCCTTCTCAGCCTCGAGATCATCCTCATCCAATCCGGACTGGAGCCGGTAGATGTCCCGACGCGAGGCATTGCTGTGGCGGAAGAGTTCCGCCTGCGAAGCCTGACCCAAGTGCTCGTCGTGCAGAGCCTCGGCATATGCTTGCCTGGGACTGGTGTACACCTGTTGCACCGGTGCGACGACCTGGGCGCGGACGCCAGGCTCGCCAGGAATGTAGCGACGCTCGCGGACCGAGATCTCGGAGCAGTGCAACACGGTGCGGTGACCGTTGGAGCTTCTCGAGTGCTTCATCACGCTGCTTGTGCAGCGAGCGCAGGGAGAGATAATGTTGTATCCTACCTGTGCTCCACACCCGTAGCAGCCGAGGCTCTGCGTCAGGCATTCGCACGTTCGCTCCACTGGCGGCTCGGTCGAGTCCATGCCGCCGTGGAAGGTAGATCCTGCAAAGAACGGTCCGCATGTGGACGGCACAATATCGGTGCTGTACAGTGTGATGTTGGGCTTGAGCAGCAGCACCGCCTTCATGCCGCGGTCACTGAGAAAGTTGCCGCAGTGCTTGCAATTGAGCAGGTACACCTTGTGCTGTGCCTCTTTGCTCGACGACTGGGCATTGGAAGAAGTGTTGGACGAGTGAGCATGCGAGCTATTCGAGCTGCTGCGTGGTTGCTGCGACGAAGCATGGCGAGACGAAGAGGACGACTGCTGTCGCAACGCGAGGTGCGACTGCAACGCCTGTCGGGTGCGGTATAGCTCGGTTTCGTGCATAGTGGATGCGCTATGTGGTGTCTGAACTTCGAGCATTTCCGATCGAGACGGTCTAGATGAAGGATAGGGGGACGATCGCTCGTATGTTGGGGAGCGCAGCGAAGTGTTGGAAGCGGAACGAGATGAGCTGGGCCTAGAGCTGGATGTATGGATGGGAGCCAGCGCGTACGAAGGCCGAGGCAGTTGCGGCCAAGAAGGCAGCAGCAGCGCAGCAGAGTGGGTTGCTGAACGTGGCGTCGCCGATGAATCCAACATGAGACAGTCGGAACCTCGATGAAGCAAGCTTGGCTTTCGGCGCAAACAGCGAGCTCGCGCGTAGCCTGAGTCTAGCTTCGAACACAAACGAGGAATTCGTGTTGGACGTTCTGTTGGCAAGAGTCGGGTGCCGAGTCTCAAGTCCAGATCAGGTATGTGTCAACACTCTGAGTCGAGCGTTTTGTCGTCACGGCGAAGAGGTGATGACTGTCGTTGATTGCCGGCAGAGGGGGGAGAGACCGACTGGGTGGTGATTAGAAGGACGGAGTATGGAACGAATATGGCGTATGGAGCGGAACGAGGATGTGGACGAGATGCAAGGACAGTCTAAGGAGAGGTGAGGTGATGACGGGGTTGTGATGGGGGGAAAGGAAAGCTGGTCGAGCTGGGGCAGGTGGTAATATCAACGTCTGACGAGTCAGTCGAGCAAGGCTGGGGTACGGGGAGCAACGTTGCAACGGCGTGGCCAGCCAAGCAAGACCGACTGGATGCAGGAGCGCTTTTTCGAATGTTCGCCTGATGCGAATGAAGAGCAAAAGGTCCGAGGGATTGCGACGATACGCCGGCAGCTGAGGCGAAAGACGAGCGAAGAGGCAAAGGACACACGGTTCTGAAGGCTGCTTTGCGACAAAGCGGACCCAAAGATGAGGAAGCGAACAGGGCGGCGAGGTTACAGTGTGTGCTCTATTGTGCTGCGTTGGCGAGCTAGCCAAAGGTGGCAGCGATTACAGGCGGACGTACGCTAGACGCCTTATGAGATGCTGCTGCTTTGGCTGCTGGCTGTATGAGGACAGGTGTCACTAGACGCAAGAGTCTCATACACAGGACACTGCAGGAGAAAGGGGGAGGGAGCGGCAATTTCTGAGTGTCAAAGGCGCCAACGGCGGGCCAAGGCCGAGCGAGTTTTGTTCTGAAACCACTAGACAGCGCAATGACCCCACCTGCATCTCGATGGTGAGCGAACAAAATAAAGAATAAAAATAAAACCCAGGGCTAAAACGATTTGCGGCGGCGGCGGCGGAGGCGATGGTCAAACGACGAGCATGGCATAGAGGGGAAGGCCAAACCAGACAGCAGCGAGGTGCACGAGCGAGCGAGCAAGTGGACGAACCATTGCCTAAAAAAACAGAGAGAGAGAGAAAGGAAATTCCGCGACTCCGGGTTCGGGGGATCGGTATCGGAAAGGGCTTGCACCAGCCAGCATGGATGCCGGCAAGGTGAGACAGCTTCCAAATGATGGTGACAGACACGTATGACAGAGAGACACTCTGAGCTGCACACACACACACAACGATCAAACGACGACGGTGAAGCTCAGAGACAGATTCAGAGAGTGTAAGGAGAGTGGGAGAGAGAGAGAGGCAGAGTGTGTCGGGGTCTGGACATCTGCATCTTCTGGTTGCTCCCCATCTGCAAATGACTGCAGGGTCAGAGACATTGACCACGAGCGAGCCGTGGGAGGAGGAGCAGCAGCAGCAATGACTAGTGTGACGAAATGCCAAGTGGGAGCAGACGCAGCAAGTAAAGCGAGCGAGCAAGTGAGCCCAGCGCAGGAGGCATCAAAGAAATAAAGCAAGCCAGCCTGCGTCAGCCCTCGCTCGATATCATCACAGCCACGCTGACGACCAACTGACCGCCAGAGAGGAACGAGCGAGCGAATGAATGAATCGAGCCCCGGTCTCAGATGAGACCCAGAAGTGCGTCAAAATTGCACCGGTGAATAGTCGCTCGTCCCTCGCGCGAGCAGTGTGGCTCGGCGGGACACAAAGGGTTCAAACTGTCTCTCTCCCTCTCTCTCTCTCTCTCTCTCTCTCTCTCTCTCTCTCTCTCTCTCTCTCTCTCTCTCTCTCTCTCTCTCTCTCTCTCTCTCTCTGTCTCCCTCCCTCTTGCGCGCCCCCCTCTTCGAGTGCTGAATTTGAGCCTCGGATCAATCAAAATTTCTCCTGGAACTGCATCCAGAAGTCTGATGGCTGGACTGCAGCTCACGATTCATGCTTGGAGCTCACACCTTGTTTTGCGGGTTTGCTCGTGCTATTCTGATCGTCGCTTGCTTGTTGCTTGCTTCGTTGACTGACAGAAAAAGCAGAGAATGTTGTGTATCATGGCAAAGCGCGGATCCGCCAATAGACAGACAATCACTACATCTCAGCCTCATGAAAAGCCGCCCAGAGAAGCAAAAAGATGAGATGGGGCGAATGAAGTGGAAATGCATCGCAAATAGCAAGCTTGTCAAGGCGTTCAGCAGTAGGAGCGAGCACGAGATGAGCCTGAGATGACCCAGCGTCATGGCTAGAGCCTTGTCAAGGGCTGACGGGGGAGCGACAAGTGGAGCAAGAAAAAAGAAAAAAAAAAAAAAAAAAAAAAAAAAAAAAAAAAAAAAAGAAGACACCAGAAAAAAAGGAGGTTGAGGGAGAGATCTCAAACTGAGGTCTGGAGTGAAAATGCAAGGCCATCATCGTCGTTTCATCGGCGGCGCAAAGTTGTGGCTTGCTGCCCGCCCTCTAGCTCAGCTGAGCTACAACAATATGGTCCGCCTTCAATATGGTGTCCGACCGACCGGCATCCATTGCTCAATTGGAAGCAACAAGAGCAACACACACTTTGACTTGTCCCTTTGTGTATGTGTCGTACTTCAAAATCGGACTGCAATACCACCAAGACAACATAGCACCGCCTACCAAAACCTAGGAAATTGTGGACGTCTTCACGATTAAGAAAAGATGGCTTGCAAAGCACGCCACCCCTCAGCACCTCGAAGCGGCATCCCGGACCGGTCTTGGGCCCAGACGCCCGCTTGCTCTCCCGATTTTCACGTTGTGGCGATGGCTAATGTCCATTTGCTAACTCGAGACAAGCCAAGGCTCGTGGTTGCTCTTACCTGGTAAACTCGCCATTTTTGGAAGAGAGAGAAAAAAAAAAAAATAGAAAATGTTTCGGAGGAGATTTTTTTGAATCGGAACGCCCAGCGGCTTTGCGGACCAGAGCGTCATTGAGCTGAGACCAAAAGATCGAAATTTTTGCGGTGCGGAGAGACATATAGTGTACTGTGCGCGCTACAGTATGTAAGGCAAGTTGAAGCTCAAAGACAACTACCTCACCATCGCATCGAATCGAATCGTGCAACGCATCGAGGAGAAGGATCAACTCCGTAAATCCCTATTTGAACAACTTTTCAGGCATGATCTGTGTCGTGGTTGTCATCGTCTTCGTTGTCGTCGACATCCCTTCGCCAGATGCAGAAGAGACAATGGGCAACGCCATGTGCGCTCTTGAATGCAGAACCATATTTTCATGTCCGACCACATATACATATAAACAGCGTACAGAGTTCCATGCATCCTGCACACGATCTCATGTCGAGCGCTTGACTCCACGGTTCCTGGCATGCAACGGAGTGCGAAATTCTCGCAAGAAATCGAGGGGAACAGCTTCAAACAAGAGAGCCATCCAGCGAAACCTGAAACTGTCAATCGACACTTCTGAGCGCAAAATTCAGGAACTGTTGTCTCCATTTCGCTTTGCACTGGATCTCGCTGCTGCTTCTGCTGCCATTCTTCCTGGTGTGGTGTATAATGCAGATGCGGACGTGAGACATACGGTTCGCCACACCATCATCCCAATCCTCGTTGGACGCAGATCGACGCCGAGCAAAGTCAGTCGTGTGCACCACTGCCACTGCCGGATATTTGACCGGCTGCGGTGTTGCTCACGTCCGGAACACAATCGTCCGTCGTTTGGAGAACCGTCTGGTCCCGAGTGTCTCTGCCACGTCTTCTCCGCTGGCTCCGCTCACGAGCGATGTGCATCAATGGACATCAGTCTAGAAGGCCAAGAACAGCATGGATCGGACAATACGTCCGATTGAAAGGCTACTCTCCAGATCGCTCGTGCCATGTCAAGTCCATAACTTAAATCCGCAAACAAAGGGCCACCACGGTGCGTTTCGACACATGCATGACATGCATGCATGCATGCAAGCAAAGCAAAGCATCTTTTCTGATTGATGGCTTTGCGGAGGTCTCGCCGCGCGCATTTCGGTTGCTCTTTCTCGCTGCTGCCCACGCGATGCTTTGCGTACCAATACAGAGCAACCGCCTCGGGCTTCGGTCAAATGACGACGAGAACCTGGCTGTTATGGTAAGCCTTGAATTGCTGTTGTTCGCAGACATTGGCTGCCAGGCTCACCTTGCTGGGAGAAGAATCAGCAACAGTCGGGACACTCGGATTCGATCGACATCGATGGATACCCGGCAACGTCAAACTTGTGTGTTTTCGACGCAATCAGCGACCAACTCAGCTGCCCTTGACACGCCGCAGGAACATCAACTCCGAGCCATTGCGAAAAGTCACTCAGTGCTCCGATCGTTGCAATCTCTTCCACTGCCAGACCCAATTCCAAAGTCACCGTCGATAGCTCCAGCTGGTCACATCGTGGCAGCCTCGCCTAGATGTCAATCTGGCCGCGGCGGCCCAGATTCGTGCCGCGGTCAGCAATTTTTATGCATTTTCCAGTTTACCACTGCAGTACAGTCCTCTTCCTTGCCGGCTGCGCAGCGTGGCGTTCTGCATGGTCTCGTATAAGACGTACCCGCTGCGGCCCTGCGGCTATTGTCGGGATTGTACTGGTGGGTGCGATATGCTCAATCGGGAAGCGAATAGGCGCGATAATGCAACGTTGTTTGACAAAAGTACGGTCCAATCAGCTTTCTGATTGCTCACGACACCCAGACACGTTGCACGCTGAACAATCAACAATGAAGAATGAAGAATGAACTCTTATCAATGAACTCGTAAGAACTCGTGTCGGTGCAATACGGGCCGATGTAACACATCGCCAAGATGCTTGAACCAAACCCAATCGTATTCATGCTAGATGATACCTAGCAGGCAAGCGGGTAGAGAAGCGCTGGCGAGATGCACAGCAAGCGCTCGCTCACTGGCGTGGCCTGAATAAAACTCGACCAGAGAGATCTTCGCGCTCTGCAGTTCGAAACGCTCTCTTTGGGCGAGGCTGTGCTAGCAAAGGTTCCAGAATTTTTATGTTTTTTTTTTTTTTTTTTTTTTTTTTTTTTTTTTTTTTTTTTTTTTTTTTTTTTTTTTTTTTTTTTTTTTTTTTTTTTTTTTTTTTTTTTTTTTTTTTTTTTTTTTTTTTTTTACTTTCTTTAGTTTTGTTTTTCGTCAGCCGCGGCGCTTAGCTCTCAGCCGTCTCCTTACGTCCCGATTTGCCAGTCGAAAGTTCAGAGGTACTAACAGGAACTAACACACACACCTTCTCGTCGTCTTGGCTGACTTCTCTCGAGTCTTTGGTAATTCGGGCGTATACTAGGGCGCTGCGTGCTGCAGTGCAATATTTCAGCCAAAGCTTGTCTTGCTCAAGCATGATTTCGCAGCGCAACTACGAAGTACCCAGCTTTTTCGACAGGCTGCTGGCCTGATCGGGCCGGGCCGTCAAGATCGCTCGCTTCCCGTTAGAATACGCTATGGAGGTGAATGTCGAAGAAGATAGCCGAGATTTTGTGTACACTAGCAGATTGTCAAAATCTGGCCTCCTTGACAGAAAAAGCGAGAGTGCTGTCTCGCTTGTCATCCCGCTCGGCTGCGTTCGACAGCCGGGGTCGAGTTAGCGATGGGCCGGCAAAGACGGAGAGTCGTCAAGAAAACAAAAGGCAGGGAAACTGAAGCCTACGGAAGTCGACGACGCGACCATGTCAATATTCCATAGGGATTCTAGAGATTTCCGAGTCTATACATGGAATGGCCGAAGACGCCAAGGGAAATACAGCAGGTGCGACAAAGGCTTGGAGGTAGTGAACGATTCAAGCGAGATCACGATGCGAAGTCGGAATGATTGGTCCATCGTCGCGTTCGCAATAGCAACGATATTTCATAGGACCCTCGTGGCGAAAACCGTCTGCAGCCGCGCGCACGATTGGTCAGCTTTGTTCAGAGGTACATGCTTTAGTGTACAAAGTGCATGAACAGGTTGGCAGCTACGAAAAGTAATCTCCGGAGCCCGCACCTTCCATTTCGAAACGATGCTGCGTGCCCTCCAATTTGTGTCTAGAGTAGGGCAACATTGGATTCTGTTCACCGCGATTGACAGCCACAACTGACAGCCTTGTTCATAGAGTCCTTGCTCTTCTTGTACACTCGGTGGATCTGGTGCGCGGACGAGATCCGAAAGTGCTATCTTCGGACGCCGTCTGCAAATGACGAGGCATGCAGAAGAAGCCTCTCGACAGGTGGATCAAAACAGTAACAGAGTTTCGAACGATGTGCAACTTTTTTCTTCCTGTAAAAGGTTAGAAATCCGTTTCTGAGTTACGGAACAGGGTCACTTCCGATGTGCCGACTCTGGCAAAATTTGATTTTTGCTGGAAAAGCTCTGGTTTTGCAGTGACCCGACTTTTCGGGTCTCTCTCTCTCTCTCTCTTTTTTGTTTTTCTTTTTTTATGTGCCTGTCGGGTGGTCGGTCTTTTGGATCGGCGACAGGGTATCCGTACTCTTCGCCGGCCATTTTGACACGCTGGAGTGTGTTCGAGATCACGTCTCGCTTCAACTGTACACCCGAAGCAAGACCTTGTTCATGCATCTTCCGCTACTGTGCTGTCTAAGGTGGAATTTGACACAAGGGGGGAAAAGAATCACGAAAAATTCCCATCGACCTTGATGATGTGTTAGCGTGCGGTCTGCTGGTGCTACAACCAGGTGTCGGCTCGTTTCGAGCGGACCCGCGAGTGAGAGGCCAAAGAAAAAAGAAATTTTGTCGTGTGAAATGAGCAAATCTGGCACTTTACCAGCCAAGCGCGGCCCAGAGCGGAGAAAGCTATTTCGAGCGTCGTGCAGCGGAGCACGTCTCAGCCATGTTTCAGCCAAGCTCCTGTGAATATGCACTGCAACTGCGCGTGTCGACTGGTTTTTTCCTTTCCTTTCCTTTTTTTTTTTCTTTCTCTTTTTGTTTTTTTTGTTTTTGTTTTCCCAGCCAAACGCAACACAGAGCCACGAGTCTTGAGATTGAGCTAGCTCATCGCCCGGTTGGTGTTGCTCTCTCTCGCCTAGACTTCCCATGCCCCCCTGACTTGCCTGCACAAGGTATGGTGTTGGTCTTTCGTACTTAGCGCAGTTTCTTCTAGCCTAGCTACTGTATGTGAAGAGGGCCCGATTTTTGGCACTCCGCCAGATCAGCTCCACTGCCTTACTATGACTTGATTGTACTTTGGTTGACCCGATGGTTCAGATCAGCCCATCGCGAGCTCGTGTACAGTGCTTTACCGCAGACACTTCCGAAGGACCCTGACATTCCCTTGCCGAACAAGCTTGACGAACTTCAGTTGCCCACTCCTTAGACTTAGCAGCAGCAGCAGTAACAGAGCGCGCTAGGATAAAACCCGCTTCCGCACAGCCGTTCTAAATTGGCAGCGGCTGCCATTCAAGTGGTGGAGCCGACGAGGTCCAGGCCACAGACGCACACCACGAACCCAACTCTTCGATGCAACCTCATGCATTGTAACCTCATGCATTGTACTCCCATTTACCCTGTCTTTGATAGATTCTTCGTAATGTAGCAGCATGCTGCGATCAGACGGCGTTTGGTCATGTTCCCCCGCAAAAAACGAGACCCAAGTCTCTGGTTAGAATTGCTAATGCTTGCAATCGCTTTGCTGTGCTGTATAGGTCCTCTGCATCGTGCTACTGAGAGTAGTAAGTGTGCATGACATGTGCCATGTCTCTCCATCCATCTTTAGCATGCCTTTGGATCGCCCGTTCTTGCCGATGCTCATGTACGCACCGACGGGATGGCTTTGGCCTGGTACACTTCATTCGGCATCTCAACCTCTCTATGAAGGAAAATTGGTTCTGAATTGAGCTTCGGTCTGCGTCCGACGGCTTGACCACAGCGACCAGCATTCCAGCGTCTGACGCCATCTCTGTCCGCCTCATCAGCTGATCATTATCTTTTCTGCACCTGGATGTCAAGCTTTACATCAGGTAGCCGCCAAGTATACGCACACTATAGCGACGCTTTGTCCCGTGTGTATGTGATCCACAAAAATCACTCCATTCCCCTGTTGGACTCCGTGTGATGCAGTTGAGTACTGGTGACCCTCTCCTGTTTAGCAACAACAATGCAACCTGGACGCGGTTCTGCGGTTGTCTTTGGCTTACCGTAGCCTGCCGAAAGACGCCCGTCTCCCGCGCCTGGGCTGCAAGCCACATAAACGCCAACCGCGTGTTTCGGCACTTTCGGGGTTCGCTCCCAAGAGTCGGTCCGATGGTTTCCGATGATGATTCAAGAGTCTTCTAACGCCCGATGAGATCGATTGAAAAGATTCGAAGCTGCAATCGGGTCAATAGCGATGGAGCCATTTCAAAGCAATCCACAACACCGCGATAAGGTTGTACAGACAGGTCACAGTAGTGACATCGAAGCTCAGATGTGTAGTCTGATTGAAGCGCTTGGATTGATCTATAGAGTGCAGCAATACTTCAGAGAACGCCCTTGGTGCTGGGCACCTCATCCGAGCCGGTCCTAGTGATGGCTTCCTTGATAGCCAGAGCGAGCGCCTTGAACGCCGACTCGGACCTGTGGTGATCGTTGTCGCCCCTCAAGCAGTCTACGTGGAGCGTGACACCAGCCTCCATCGCAAAGCTGTGGAAGACGTGAGGGATCATTTCGCAGCTCAAGTCTCCGATCTTCTCTCGCTTCAATCCGAGCTCGGCGACGCAGTAAGGACGAGAGCTGATATCGAGAACCGCGCGGCTCAGTGCCTCGTCCAGGGGTGCGTGTCCGGTACCGTATCGCTTGATGCCTTTGACAGGACCCAAAGCCTTCTTAAAGGCGGCACCAAGGGCAAGGGCGCAATCTTCCGCAGTGTGGTGGTCGTCAATCCACAAATCGCCTTCGCAGGCGAGGGTAAGCGACATTCCGCCGTGCTTGGCTAGCGCGTGCAGCATCTACAGGGAGCAGCAGAAAAGAGGATCACGACATCTGTCAGTTATGGGAGAGCATGCGCGGCGCTGAAAAGCATGGTTCAGACACTACTTACGTGATCAAGGAAGCCAATACCAGTCTTGACGTTGATCGTCTGAGGAGCGAATGTGGGGTGAGTGTCGAGCGAGAGCGAGACCTCGATCTTGGTCTCGTTGGTCACGCGCGAGACAGTGGCGCTGCGCACTTCGAAGGTGCCTGCCGAGGTTGCTGAAGCCATCTTAAGTTCAAGGATATGCGTTGGCGATAAGTGATAATGGTTGTGACAACGTTGATCGGATTCGTATGCCTTCGAAGAAATGACTCACGGTGCACCGGACACAATTTCTTCTGGCGACCCTGCAGCGGTTTTTTCCGAATTCCGAGATTTTCGCGCCTTCGAGACAAAGGTATCCAACGATATTTGGCACACAAAGCTCCACACGGAAGATGATGGTCGGCATCAAGGCCGCTGGGTATCATTTCATATCAGCAGCGATACGTCATTGGTTGTCTATCAAGTGCGAAGCAGCAGCATTGAAGGCCTGGAGATTACCGCCGAGAATTTCCTTCAGAGCATCCCCTTCAGAATCCACGAAGCGATCCTCACCCGTCGGCGGACCTTCCTATCAGGTCGTTCGAACAATTCCGCATCTACCACATCCTTAGCATCTCTTTCCAGTGTTTCAAACTCTTCCTTGAACCTGTTCGAGAGTCCCTTCGAGCTGGTAGAGATTAGGAAAGTACACTCCAGATCCAGATCTGCCGACCTCGAGCCGTAGTTGCTCGATCCCACATGAACCATTGTTGGCGCGGCAAGTTCTCCCGATGACGATGGCGATGAAGCAGCAGGGGGAGAGTACCAGATTCCTTTGGCGTGGTACGTCCAACCATCCTTATTCCACTCTCGAATCTCGACACCACCTTCTTCGGCTTGTCTGCCGTCTTGCCTCAACAGCCTCTTGGAGCGTCGCAGAGCGCTCCAAAACTGATACTCGTACCAAGTGTAGGCTTCCGGGATCCAGCCAGAGACGCCTTTCGATTGGAAGAATCCATTTGCTTCGGGAGCCGCACAAATAATCTTGACAATCGCGCTGCGTGCTGCTTTTGCTTGCAGGAGAAGGGCTTTGTACGGTCTGTAAAGCGAGAAGTAGCCAGAGGTGAGCGCAAGAGTGGATGGCCTGCCTTGCACAACAGGAGCCTCTAGGCCTAAGCTGAGGATTTTGGGGATCGCGCGTGTCTCTTGTCTGATCTTGAGCGGACCCATCTGAAGCAAGGGTAGCAGGAGAGTGTCTGCCGTGTTCTCGATGGTGCTTGTCTGTGCAGCTGGGAGTGGTGCTTTTGTATGCCACTGATGAGTGAAATCTTCGAGAGATTTAGTTGCGGCAGTGGTCCAGCCAGATTCAGCATAGGGATGAAATCCTGTCTGAGCTACAAGAGGAGCTGGTAAATCCTTTCCGCCATCCCATACGAGCTTCCAGTCCGGAGTCGTAGCTGCTTCCACGTCGCAGTCAGTCCTCCCTGGCGTCGACTCGAGCTTGAAGCTGAACTGGCTTACCGCATGCACGAGCGAATGAAGATAGTCAGCGACATCTGCATGCTCTTCGACCAGCAAATATCGATCTCGGCGATTGGTGAAGTAGTCACGACTGAGGTTCGCACCACTAAGCACAACATCGTTATCGAATCCATAAATCTTCATGTGCTGCAGGCCCCAGCCCTCGTTAAAGCGCTTTCCGACGAGCTTCTTCAGCCATCCCTTCAGGTTCGGCGTATGGTACAATCGGATGTTGACTCGATCTGGGAACCGTGCGTGCAGTTTCGACACTAGGCTGGCGCATGACGGTGTTGGTGCCGACTCCCGGGTGCCTCGAAGCGCATCGACGAGGATGGTGAGTTGCAGGGAGGGATTCCGTTGAAGAGCCGACTCTAGATGCTCGATAAGCTCCATTTCTTCCTTTCCGATGTAGAGTGAGGCGAGAAAGATTCGATCTTTCGCCTGGCCGATCTTGTCCTTCAATGTTTGGTAAAAGTGCGAGGGGTCTTGGAGTAGATGGAGCTGATCTCCCGAAGCTGGGAAGAGCGGTAGGCCCAGTTCGTCTGCGAGTTGTCTGGTGAGAGAGTGCGGATCTTGCTGGGATCTACTGATGTCGGCTTGTGGTGTTCGACGTGAAATGCTGGTGTGAAGCGGCCTCGCACGACTCGATGGTACAATGAGGCGAGGGGTCCTTGGTGCGCTGGGCAAACACACCTGCTCTCCGCGCTGTGCAACCCGAAAGCGGACCGGGCCTGTGCCCCGACCTCCTCGAAGAAGTGACATTTTCGTGTAATGAGCGAAGGTCAGGACGTCGCCAGCTCCTTGGCTTCCTTAAGCGGTTCGATATTAGGACGGCTGATCGATGGGCTGTAACTCGAAGGGGCAAATGTTGGACAGCTTCCAACCGGGAAGAAGGCTCGATTTAGGCTTTTTTTTTTTTTTGGCTGCAAAGTGGAGTAAGAGCTGTCACCGAAATCCGTAATTTTGCGCATCAACTCGGATTTCGGTGATGTGGTCTGTGTGAGCCTGAGCCCGCGTTTGTGATCGGGCATGCGCGTCGTCCTTTCCAAAGTGGAGTTGTCAGAGCCAAATCTGAGTTCAACACCACACACCTTCACCATCTTCGTCTCTACCACAACTCAGCTACCCACACCCATTTCGTTTCGAACGACTCGCTCGTCCCTTTGAGCGACATCATTGCATCTTTGCACGTTCAGCAATCTCTAGGAAAACTCGATAGAGCCAAAGCACAGCCTCACAAAATCGGATCACAGTCAATCAAGACGAAAGCATGCCAGCCACAACACAAGAGGTAAGTCAAAACTAGCAGAAATGCCATCGCTGGCACATTTGTGCAGAGCCATAACTGACATGCTTTGATTTTTGGCTTCTTTGCACCAACAGACGATCAGTCTCTCCAGCACAAATGTCATCATTCACCCGCTCGTGCTTCTCTCAGTAACCGACCATGCATCGAGATCAGCATCAGGCTCGCGCAAGCGTGTCGTTGGTATCCTGCTTGGCCAGGAACTCAACGGTGGAAAGACAATCAACGTTGCCAACTCCTTTGCAGTCCCGTTCGAGGAAGATGAGCGAGATGCCAAGACATGGTTCCTGGACCACGACTACATTACTGGCATGATGGAGATGTTCAAGAAGGTCAACGCACGCGAAAAGATGGTCGGATGGTACCACACAGGCCCTCGTTTGCGTTCTTCGGATCTCGAGATCAACGAGCTCATGAAGCGTTTCATTCCCCGACCAGTGATGGTCATTGTCAACCCAAGGCAGAGGGACGTGGGTATTCCAACAGACGCATACTTGGCAGTGGAGGAGATCAAAGACGACGGCACTGCGACGCAGAAGACCTTCATGCACGTACCCAGCACCATCGAGGCGGAGGAAGCGGAAGAGATTGGTGTGGAGCATCTCTTGCGTGACATTCGCGACACAACAGCAGTAGGCACCCTCTCGACACGGGTCTCGAGCCAGCTGTCAAGCTTGCGTGGATTGCAGTCGCGGCTCCTCGAAATTCGTGACTACTTGCAAGCAGTCGTCGAAGGCAAGCTGCCAGTAAACCACCAGATCATCTACGACCTTCAGGACATCTTCAACTTGCTCCCAGACCTCGACAAGAACAGCGAGGCGGCCAAGTCTTTCGCAGTAGACAACAACGACCGATTGCTCGTGGTGTACTTGTCCAGTCTCATTCGTGCGGTGATCGCGCTGCACGGCTTGATCAACAACCGACGTGAAAACGAAAAGGGCGAAGAGGAGGCGTCAAACACCATCACCAACGGTGCCTCGACCGGCAAGGAGTCGGGAGAGGAGGCTAAGAAGGACGATGCGAAGGAGGAGAAGAAGAAGGACTAAAGTTCGCAGATTGTAACCTACACACGTCGCAATCATGACATTACCCAGCGTGACTCTTGTTTTCAGATGCACTGACACATTCCGACAGCCTACTGACAGCAAGCGTAAACTTCCATTGAGCCCGAGCTTGATCTGAAAAGCAGGCTACCCCAACTTGCTCGTCCCACAGCTTTGTGAGAATGGGTTGAAGGCTTTCCGGATCAGCTAGCACCCTGAATTGCAAAAGGTGAGACGCTGCTTGCCGGCTGAGATGATGTTGCGAAGAAGATGGTGCACGTCCCCGCTTTTGTGATTTTAACCTCCACTTGCTGCGCCTCGAGAGTGGGATTTTTGTTGTGGTGAATCACGCATGCATGTGTGACTTCTTCCAGAAGCTGAGCTTACAGTGAGCTCTCCCATCTTGTCCTCTTCACACCAACGGAGCGAGCCAGCCTTGCCTTCCCACATCATTCACTTCAGATATGGCCTCGCAGCTGCGCAAACCGGAGGTGCCAAGCCAAGAGCTACTCTTGCGCTGGTTCCAAGCGCAATCTCGACTCTTGGCCGAAGAACGAAAAGAGGAACAAGCGCAATCAAAGCTTCTCCTCTCCAAAACAGCGCCCAAGATCCTCGAAAAGCATGGTCTTGCCCTCCTCGGCCTGGGCGTGGCATCGATTCGCATCGGCGTAGGCGCAAAACTGCTAGTCGAGCTGGAGAGACCTTCTGCACACCATGCAAGCCCTAATTTTCCACCTCACACTTTCCGCTCGGGTGATCTGGCAGCGGTACTGGACAACGGAGCTGATCCACAGGCGACGACCGAGGGCGGTCTGATTCAGGGTGTAGTGTTCAAGGTGAATGATACCAAGATCACCCTTGCGATTAGCGATGGAAAGAAGTCGCCCGCAGCCAAGAGCACGAATCAGGACGGCGGGAATAAGCGCGACGCCCGTACCGGGGACAGCAATAAGGTCTCGGGAAACGACCTGGACCTCCCAGAACGGATCAGGCTCGTCAAAGTAGCAAATGAGACCACCTTTGATCGAATGGAGATGACCCTTGACAAGCTCGCAAAGTCCCTCGGTGTCCCCTTGTCTGCTTCATCAAACCCGAACGGCGACACCTCGGCGGAAGAGACGGAAGAAGCACCAACACCCACCACATCCAACGCAACAAGCCTGACACGAGCCTTGTTCGGCCTCACTGCACCCACATGGCATTCCACCGACCTACCATTCTCCCCTTTCAACGCCAACCTCAACGAGACCCAACTCAAAGCGATCCGCCACTCGCTCTCCGCAGACCACTTCTCCCTTATCCACGGTCCCCCCGGCACTGGTAAGACGACGGCCATCGTAGAGCTCATCATGCAGATCGTTGCGTCCAACTTTGGCGCAGCCGCCGAGGGCTCTCCGGTGCGAATTCTCGTCTGTGGAGCGTCCAATCTGGCGGTTGACAACATCTTGGAGCGGCTCGTGGGTGCACCCGAGCATCGCGAGTTGTTTAAGAAGAAGGGTGTGGGAGTTACACGTCTCGGCCATCCTGCTCGTGTGGTTTCCTCTCTCCAAGGCTCTACGCTGGACGCCCAGTGCACGCAGTCCTCCGAAGCGCAACTGGTCAAAGACATCAGCAAGGAAATCGAAACCCTCATGTCTGAACTCAAGCCCACCTCTCCTCCCGCGGGGAACAAATCCACCAAAGGCAAGCCCAGAATTCGAGGGAGTGACCGCAAGAAGCGCTGGGAAGAAGTCAGAGAGCTTCGCAAGGAGTACAGAAGACGAGATAGACAGGTGACGAGCAGCGTGTTGGATAGGACGCAGGTGGTGTTGGCGACATGTCATAGCGCCGGTGGGAAGCAGTTGGCGAACAGGTTGTACGATTGGGTTATCGTTGATGAAGCCTGTCAGGCGTTAGAGGTGGCCTGTTGGATTCCGATTTTGAAGGCGAGGGAAGGGGCGCGGTTGGTACTGGCTGGCGATCATTTGCAGTTACCGCCGACGGTCAAGTCGACGAAAACGAAGTCTCGCAGAAGCGCCAAGAAGAAAGATGGTGCGAAAGACAAGTCAAATGGCAAGGCAAAAGAGATGAGCAAAGATCCTGCCACCGACACTGCACTAACAGAACCTTCCGAGGACACAAAGAGCGATGCAGAGGAAGACGAAGCAGACACCCTCGCCTCCAAATTCAGCAGCACCTCAATAACCACTCACGCCCCGCCAACTCGCCTTCGTCCCCCACAGACCCTCGAACGAACCCTATTTTCGCGCCTCCTTGGTCTCTACGGACCATCTATCAAATCTCTCCTCTCGATCCAATACCGCATGAACGAGAGTATAATGGCTTTTCCCAATGACGAGTTGTACGAGTCCAAGCTGCAGGCCCATTCCTCCTGTGCCGACATATCACTTTCGGATTTGCCCAACCTTTCTTCGGTCGATGGGGGGAAGACGAGGAAGAGGTGTTGGGGGCGATAGTCATGTACGATACGTCCGGATGTGAGTTTTACGAGACGACTCCAAGTCCTGAGGAAGGGGTACTTTTGGCCGATTCCAAATCCAACGTGCACGAAGTGGAACTGGTGGTGAAGCATCTAGAGGAGCTTTTCAAGAGAGGGGTACAAGCGGGGCAAGTTACCATCCTGACGCCTTACTCGGCGCAAGTTGCACTCTTGCACTCGGTCATCCGATCCCACAAATTTGCAGGATCTCCAAATCCAAACAGTACCTCAAAGTCATCCTCCAATACCACCGGTGCAATCAACGCGGACGAGATAGAACTAGGAACAATAGACTCTATGCAAGGCCGAGAAAAGGACATTGTCATCCTTTCCCTCGTCCGCAGCAATCCAGAGTTACAAGTAGGGTTCTTAGCCCAAAAGAAGAGACTCAACGTCGCAATCACCAGAGCCAAAAGGCAACTCGTCATCGTAGGCGACGCAGAAACCGTAGGCGGAGCTAGGGATTTACCTGACGACTTTTTGTCAAACTACATGAAGTGGTTGGATGACAACGCTGTCGTACATTCTGTCGTCGCGACTCTGTAGCTGTACCAAGTACGTACAGGGCATGCGAAATCACGTTCAAAAAGAGAGCCGCACAACTCACTCCAAAATTCCACCGTGACAAGTTGACTGCGATTCAAAAGAGTGAAAATCTGAAACGCTAAGCCTCCCTATCGAGCACCACGAGACGCCATCGATTGTCGGCCAACTCCAGCTTGGTCCTGGGTACCCTCCTGTTCGCAATGACTCTGAACGACATTGCAGCCATCGTGGGATTCTCTGCCACCTGTCCGTTCAAAATCTCCTGTTCAAACCTTACCAGCTGGTCAAAGCGTTCATCGTCATCCTGCTGGCTGTAGCTCCACAATGTATCGATGGCCTTTTCGGCCGCCTGCTCGAATGCGATCAGTGCCTGAGTCACTTCCTTTGCGCGGCTCCTGATGGACGAAGACGCGGCGCAGAGCAGATGTGGGAGGAGTTTGGCTGCGTCTAGTTGCACAGTGCCAAGTCGCTCCTTGAGAAGCTTCTGTACGGAACCGTAAAGATAGTCTTCTTCGAAGATGGTGCCCTTTTTGCCGCTTGCCTTTTGACGCTCGGCCTTTTTCTTGAGCTTGGCTCCTTTCTTTTTGCTGCCCGATTTCGTGCTGAATGTAGCGAGGGAAGACTGGGCGGAAGCAATCGATGCGGCACGTGTGTAGCGGGTGAACTGGGTCATCTGGGTAGACGTATCGGACATGATGTCGAGATGATCCAGAGCAGGGTCGTTCTCCACGTCGGCACCATAGAGTCCGCCTTCGGCTTGGGCCGCTGCTCGCTTCTCTCGCAGCTCGCGAATGCGTTCAAGCTGTTTGGTGAGTTGCTCGTCCATCTCGCTCACATCGTCGAGCAGGGTTGTTGCCGCCTCGATTAGGATCGGATGGAGTGTCACTTCGACCAGATCGAGGCGGCCATAGGTGGTCAAAATACGGCGTGCCTCGGCAAAGTCTCCTCCTCGGCACAGGAGCGTGACCGCCTGCTCAACATCCCGGACGTAGTCAAGGCAGACACGTGCAGCTTCAATAAAGCGGCGAGAAGTCTCGAGCTCGTCCACCATGTCCTTGGCCATAGCGACGATCTCGGCGGGAGGCAGCTTCTCGACAAACGCAAGCCGGATCACTTCCGCCCAATTGGTGCTCTGGCGGTAGGCATCGAGCGCTTTTCGATTCTTGCCGGCCAGCTGGAAGGCCGTACCTGCATCATCGAACTTGCGTCTGGTGATCAGATACTCGCCGAAGATGTCGTAAGCATCTCGCAAACGACTGCCACCCTCGCTGCCGTACAGCTCGAGCGCCTCGTGGTAGAGCTTGTGTTTGTCCACATACTGCAGCGCCTCGCGGTGGTGATCGGCGCCGGAACGCACAAGCCAGGATAGCGCTTTGGAATGGCGGCCAAGGTGGTCGTCAATGCGGAACTTCTGGTACTCGGGCGGCGAGAGCGCTCGAAGCTCGCGCAAAAACGGCAGGTATTCACGTGGATCTTTGCGCTTGGCATGCTGCGCGATCATGAGCGTCAAAGTAAAGTCGTACATGCCCAGAGCCACGTCGTAAAGCTTGTCGGCATCGGCGAGGAAGACAATGTACTTGACAGCTTCCTCGGTCGTCTCCGGGTCCTCTTCCTTGAGCTTCAAGAGCAGCGAAAGGCCGGCTTCATAGTCGGCTGGTACCTTACGCACGTGCGTAGTCAAAATCGATTGGATGTACTTGCGCGCGTCGAGCTTCTCGAGTTCCACACGGATCGCATCGCACACCTTGTTGACCTTGCCAGCTCTTGTGGCTGCGGTAGAGGACGACGCATTGGGTGCGGCGACCTGAGCGGTCAGAGGCTTATAGAGCGTAGCAGTGACATCCTCGTCTCGCAAGCCCGATAGGAAGAGGTTGAGGTAATCGACGTCGGCGACTTGTTGTACAAAGGTGGCGACGTTGGTCATGAAGGCGTCCGGGTCGTGATCGTAGAGAATGTTGACGTCCATGCGGTGAGTGCGGCAGATGCGGAATGCAGCACCATAGCGTTTGGCATCGATGTTGCGACGCACCACTTCCAAGACCAAAGGCCGAGGATAGATCGTCTCGAGATTACCACGAGGCATCTGCAGGATAAGCGACATGGCTGAGGGAACTGCAGTGACGATGCGACTGCCACGTTCGACTCTTCGACCGAGATCGACCGCTTCTGACACGGCCTCCTCGCGACCGCCATCGGACGAAGTCCACTGCAACGATGTCAACGGCAGGAATCTTGCTTCGTGCGATGTGTTGGTCCATACCAAGAAGCTGCCTACCAAAGTGAAGGAGGTGGCATCCTTGGCGATAACCTGGCTTTCGGCCAGTAGGCGGCCGTTTGAAGCAAGACCGATGACCTTGCTCTTTGGGCCAGCTTTGCCACCAGCGAGCACACGCAAGTCGGAACAGAAGCGCTCTAGCTCGGTCACGAGCTCCAATTCAGAGTCGCCAACAAGGTGTACTGCACCGTTTTCGGTCTCAATATAGAAGTTGGGCGATGTCGTAGAGACTGGCACGAATGGATCGGACGCGATGCGCCTCTTACCATGACCTGGGATAGGGACCGACGGGCGACTATTGACCTCGAAAGGTGCTGCTTTGTCGGACTGAGTCAAATCGAGGCGCTGGACTAGCGAGCCTTGCACGTCGGAACTGAGTGCGGCGATCGAGATCTTACACGCCTCCCCATCTTTCAGCGAAGGGGCTGCCCAGCCAGCGATAGCAATCTGATGCGTACACGACAGCTGATCCTGCGATACAGGAAGCTGAGTGGTGGCAATCAGCTTGGGTTCTGCAATAGACTTGCCTCCCACCTCGAGCTTGCCGCCGAGAGTGCCCCAGTCGAAACGCCAAACTTGAACGCATCCATTTTGGAAGACAGTGGCCATGACGCCAACGGCTTCATCTGACGACGATCCGGGCAGCTGAGACCAGGCGACGTGACAGGGCACGGTCACAGCCTCGGCTGCACTTGCGCACATCGAGGGGCCAGCGGGTGGCGATGAAAGGCTGAGGGAGGCCATCGGCGGTGGAACGTTCTGCATTCGGAAGGGAGTCAGCAAAGTCGCGGCGCCATCAGCGACAGCCACACAAGCGACATCGAGCGGAGGTCTGCCAGAAGATGTCACTGTCTCGAGCGCAAAGGATCGCTGCTCAACGCGATCCGTGTAGGCGACGAGCAACTGCAAAGGATCCTCGGAATGCCACTTGACTTGCTCGACGCTGCTGTGGGCGTTGCTAGCGACAAATTCTTGCTTGAGATACCAGTGGTAGTTGCCAGTGGTGTAAACCTGAACGACGTCATGTGCAGATGCATCTTGGTCGGCTGTTGCGACGCGAGTGAGCCAGACTGCGAGCGCCGTTCCATCTGCGTTCCATGCGAGCTCGCGGACAAAATGCGTTCGTGTCCATGGACCATCCTTTTGCGAATCTGACCAGCCAATCTGGGAGCTTTCTGGTTGCGAAGCAGATTCCTCTCGCAGACTGAATTCGCCGTGACGCAGGCCGTTGCGCTCGAAGAAGACCACGTCATGTCGTCCTTTGCGACCCTGACTCCACATCTGCCCTTGAACGTTGGATGGACCGAATCTCTGCGTGCTTGCAATGAGGTTACCAATAGGGCGGAAGGCGAGCGTCTGCGAGATGCCTCTCACCGATGGATCCGAAGTAGCCGACAGCGCACCTGTCCTCGAATAGATGCGGATGATCCTGTGCCATGAGGGCTCTGCCACGGCTTCTGACGATGGAGCGTAGAAAGGCTCGAGCGAGCTGATGGCGAAGAAAGCACCATCTCCGCGCCAACTGATGCGTGGCCTGCCATCATCGTCTGGCAATCTCGGACCGCGAGTATCGGTCTTGCTCTCCTTTGCAGCGGCGGCCGCGGCGGCAGCAGCGGCTGCTGCTGCTTTGCCTTCTGATCCGTGGAATTGTGTCGCCTTGCTTCCCCAGCCCACGTCGACCGCTTCATCTTCGCCAAAGCTGTCGGTACGGAGGCTGACCTCGGAGAGAACTTGAAAATCTCTGGTCATCAAGAGGACTTTCTCGCCCTCCCTTCTCCCTGTTGAAGAGCTGTTCTCTGGAGTTTCGGACGTGACGATGACAAGAAGCTCGTCATCTGGACTCCAAGTTGCAGCTGCGATACCTTGCTCGATGGTGCCGACTACTGAAGGCTCGGTGGGGGGTGCCTCATCTCGGAAATCGTAGCCACTGGAGATTGGTAAGAGGAGCAGGTCACCGCCGGCAGATATGGTGCAAAGCGCAGGCTTGTTCTGAGCTTCCTGGCCACCATCAGAGAGGTAGTGAAGGTCAATGATGTCCCTGGGACTGCGACCTGATGTGGAAGCAATGGCTGTAGAAGAACCCGGCAAGGATGGAAGGCGCCCGGGTACGAGCAAAGAATTGAACGAGGCAAAGGATCGTCCGTCCCCGTCTGCTTTGAGAAAGCTAATGGTTACGTCTGCTGCGTTGGGAGAGGTACGCGATGTGGCGACTGCGTAGATGGAACCATCCTCGAGGTCGGTGGCAGTGGCCTCGATTCTGAGCGATGATTGCGGAGATGCCGAAGGCAGTGCAATAGCTCGATGTGATAGGATGGAGAGGTTACGCATCGCTGATTACGATGGCTGAGCAGTCTTTGGCGTAATGTGCCGATAAGCTGCTGTCAACGTGGCTGTTGAGAGGATGAAGAGATGGAGGATGTGAAGCAATCGGAAGCTATCCGATGAGCACAAAGTACCTTGCAGCGCACTGTCCCATCAAAATTTGTGTGCAGCAGCTTAGCCTCCATTTCTTCTTGAAATCTTTTTTTTTTTTTTCTTTCTTTTTTGTGGAGCAAACAAAATTTATCCACCGCTTCAAAAAGGTGACGAAAAAGGTGACACTTAAATTTGATTATCAGCTGATGGCCAAGGATCGAGCACCTCTTCTTCTCATGACAAAGAGGAGTCCCAACTCAACCCCTAGCAAACGTTCTTGCAAATGACTAGTGAATGTATTAGAGAGCAGCATCGTAGTAGAATTAACAATCGTAGTAGTAGTAGTAATAGTAGAAGCAAGTCCGAGACTGATCGAGTCAGATCCATGGTCCCGAAAACTTGGGTTGGAGAAAGAATACATGAAGATGCGGAATGCGACGAAACAAGTCAATGCGAGAGATGCGAGTAGAGAGCGAGAGCGCTAAGCGAGACAAGAAATGACAAGGCCACCGCACCTTTGGCATCAACTCGGTGCGGATAGGGCTCATGAAAGGAGCTTCAGCTTAGAAGTCCGGGAAAAGGGCGCCGTGCGGATCGTGACCTCCTCGATCAGTGCCGTAGAGACCAGGCAAGCCACTCTGCCTTGCTGCCTCGTATTTGCTAAAATTCGACGTGTCACCCGGTTGCCCAAGGTAAGGGACGATAGGAGGAGGGATCCTGCCCTCCTGCAGCGCCTTCCAGTCGACGCCATAGAACCAAGGATGGTTCTTGATGTCGTTGGCCCCACCACGAAGGTTACCAAGGCGCCTGCTTCGATCGGCGGTCAAAAGACTCGAAATCAGATCACGCGAGACAGGATCAATCTGCTCGGGAAAAATGAGCTTGCCAGCGAGGATCTTTTCGTAGATGAGGATCGGATTGGGGTCGTAGAAGGGTGGATAGCCGGCAAGCATCTCGTATAGCAAGATGCCCAGTGACCACCAGTCTACTGCGCTACCGTGACCGCTGCATTGGATGATCTCAGGCGCAAGGTACTCGGGTGTACCGCAGAGAGTCCAGGTGCGGTCTTCCACCTCCTTGGCGAAGCCAAAGTCGGTGATCTTGGTGTAGCCATTGGCGTCGATCAGAAGGTTCTCGGGTTTCAGGTCGCGATAGACGATTTTGTTCTTGTGGAGATACTCGATGGCGAGGACGATCGTTGAAATGTAGAACCGAGCCACGTCGGCTGAAAACTGCCTCGCACGACGAAGGTACGAAAAGATCTCACCGCCAACGACGTACTCCATCAGCATGTAGCAATTCTTGCTGTCCTGAAAAGAGGCGACCATGTTGACGAGGAAAGGATGGTCCACCTTGGTCAAGATGTTTCGTTCGCTGTTGATGTGGGAGACCTGCTTCAACCGAACCACGTCGGACTTGGCCAACACTTTGAGCGCAAAGTAGGCCGAGCGGTCCGTAATGTCGCGACCCTTGAGTCGCACCAGCAATACACGCCCAAAGGTGCCTGTCCCCAATGTCTCCATAACCTCAAAGTCGGAGAGCGAGAAGGGCGAAGCAGTTTTTCGGGGCTCAGGTTCTGTGACGGTAAATGATTCGCCCTCGAGCTTGGGTGCGGCAATGCTTTCCTCTGATCTTGCCAAGATCGGTGTGGTAGATGATGTCGACGGAGACGCTGGCGATGATGCTGAAGATGACGCTGAAGGTGCTGTCGAACAGGGAAGAGACTTGTGCTGGATGGCGGGTAGGGGCGAAGAAAACATCAGAGGTCCAGAAAGCGTGTCGAGCAGATCATCAAGCAGTTTGTCGTCGACGGACGGAGAGGCAGAGGACGATGTCGAAGACTCGAAGGAACGCTTGGTTGAAGCGGGCTGGACCGAGATGGTGGGTATTGATTTCGAGCTGGAGGGACTAGCGATGAGCTCACTCTGTTGTTTCCGTTGTTGTTGCTGCTGTTGCTGTTGCTGTTGCTGTTGCTGTTGCTGCTGGTGGTGGTGGTGGTGGTGGTGGTGGTGGTGGTGGTGCTTGCGCAACTTGGCTCGCTTGACGGCGAGCTTACCTTGACGTGTCGCGGCAGGAAAGGCCTCGAGTGGAGTCCAGCCGTCCTCATCTTCGAAGCGTATGCCCTCTTGCAACTCCATGGCCTGGCGACCGTGGGCTTCAACATGCCAACCGGGCGATACGCCTGGGACGAGCTGGGCTTCCTGAGCTTCCTCGGCAAGGAGTGAGGTGCGACGATAGATGGCTTCGAGAGCCTCCTGGGATCGACGTCATGCTGCCGATTGACTTGCACGTCGCTCCGAATCGGCATTGCGACTCATCATGAGCGGCTGCATGGCATCTGGCGCGTCGAAAGAACGTCTTGTGGTGGGTGCTGCTGCAGGCGGTCGAGGGGCCATCTCGGCAACGCGCGGGATAGAAGGGTCCTGCGACATCTGCAATCCACCGACAAAGGTCTGTAGACCCGGAACGAAGCGAGCGCGTGAAGTGCTGGGAAGCGCCCGTGGACGTGATGATGCGGAAGCAGTGGCGCATTCCCCATTGTCGTCCATGAAGCTGAGACGGCGTTGCTTGCCTTGAGCATTGTCGCTGCGACTCTCGGCTGAAAGTGTTGGAGCAGAGGCATTGTTCGAAGCATCGGTCGAGCCGCGAGGCGGCAGCGTCAAGCTGTCCTGGACGGTATCGTCGTAGGATCGTTTCAACGACATGGTGAAGTTTGTGGCGAAGGTTGGTGAGAGGAAGTCAAGAAGTGGATGGACGAGGTGGTGACGGCGCAAGAGGTTGTGCTGGCGAGAAGTCTCCGCTGAGAATGGTGGCGAAGCGCTTTTGATATCACAGCTGCCTTGGTCAACGAAAAATGAACGAGCTGTCAACCTGATGTCGGGCCTGTTGGTGCGGCAAACGGTCGTGCTGATGCGGAGAAGCAAAGATCAAGTAGTTTGGACAAGAGAGAGAGGCGATATGGTCAAGAGAAGAGCGATGTGTGCGCAGAGTAGATGGAACTGCGACGTATTTGGAGGCGGCAAGCGCGAGGATGGCGCAAAGAGATGAAAGGGCAGCGCTTGTGCGGGAGCAAAAGGCTGCCAACTATGAGCTGGTGTGCATCGCGGGAGCAGTGCCAGCACTTGAGCGGTTGTTCAGATGCTGGGGGAACGCAAAAGTCGAAAGACGAAGGCTTGTGCAAGATGAGGTGGGTGGGGTGGGAGTAAGAGCGAATTGGATGCTGAACAATATGCTTAGCGTCGAATGGTACAAGTCGAAGGCCGAACGCAACCCAGCGCAGTGGACAGGTAAATTAGCCTGTGGTCTAGAGCTGCCAAGTTCGAAGAGATGGTGGGTTGCAAGTGGAAGTCGAGGTGGAAGAGGTGGTGTTTGTGTAGGTGAATGCGGCGCAGCAGATGAAGCGGCTGCGACGGTGCGTCATGGAAGCGTAGCGCTGCGTCGAATGGAAAGATGAAGGCCGAGTTGGAGAATAGAGTGTAGAGTTCGAGTTCGAGAGGGGGAGAGAAGGACAGAAGAAGCAGAGACGCCGTTGCTTGAGGTTGCTTGAGGCGTGCTCTACCGAGACGATCGAAGCCAGGAAGCGGGAAGAGAGGTTTGCAGGCAGTCTAGTGCGTTATGCGATGCGAAATCGGTTCGGTGGTAACAGAAAGAGTCGCTTCGAGACGAGACGCAGCGGCAAAGTGGACAGGCGAAGGGAGAGGAAAAGAAAGACAGAAAGAGGCTAGACCAGAGTCTAGTCAACTTAGGCCATGTCGAGGAGAGGAATGCGACTAAAAAAAACAAAAAGCTGGATTAGCAAGCATCGAGAGCGAAGAGAGAGAGAGAGAGAGAGGGAGGGAGAGAGAGGGCGAGAGCGTATGCTGATGGTTTGCACTTCCACAAAGCCGAAGAAAGAGAGGAGATGAGCAACAATCACTCACTACACTCTGACAAAGGGGAGGAAAATGAGCGTGAGGCTATGTTACCGTGTGACTTAGGCGAGCTAGGCTGTAAAAGCAGAGGCAAGTCAAAATAGATTTTGGCTCACAGTGCAAAGGGTTGGACCCGCTGTTCCCAAAGCTGTGGTCTGCAAGCAGTGCGATGCGATGCGCCCTTCTACAGAACAACCACCAAAGAGGCGTGTCTCTGTAGGTGACGCATTTTCCTGCTCTCCTTTCCACGCAAGACACCGGTGCAAGGCGCAGGCGAGTGCTGAAACACGAAATCAAAGCCGAATTTCCAGGCTATGTATCGGTCAGCCTTGTTTCATCTCCAAAGGCACTCTTCTTTTCCCCTTTTCACCGCAGACGCACTGCGGTCAACGGGCGTGTTGGGGCCATAGACCGGAGGTCGTCATCAATGTTGCCACACTAAAATGGTGTCGAAGAGAAGTCGGTCTTCTTGATCGCATGAACCAAGTTCGTTGCCAGACCAGTGTCGAGGTTAGGAGATGATGTCTTTTTGTTTCTTTTTCTTTTCGAGGCTTCAGTACCACAGCATTGATGCCTCACCTTTTCGCATGAGTTCGAAAAATAAAAGGGCTAGAAAGAGAAAATAAAACTAAAAATAAGATGAGAAATTGAAATTTGACCATCGAGCCTCTACAGGTACTCCTTCTTTTCAGTTGCGAATCAAGTCTAAGGCGCTGTTCTGTTACAGTATTTTCTTTTTTTTTGGTGCTGTACATACAGTAGAAGCCTACCTGGCTCAATCTCAATCTCAAGCTCAACTTCCTTGGCAGCGACACATACTGTACACTACAGAGATGCGTAGGCACAAACGCCTTTCTTTAGGCTTTGACATGTCGACCCTCGAACCATACACCTTTCGATGCTCTTTTGCGGTACCCCTCGTATTGTTCGCTCGGATTAGCGTCCTTTTATGTCTGCTCGCTCGGGATGCACGTCGGATCGGTCCCGACCACCGGTGCAAGCCACAAAAATCAGTCGTCACTCTGAGCAAAATGTGCGTAGAAGACGCGCTAACTTAGCGCATGTCTGCTGCGCAGTCAATTGCAGCCAAAGCATCTTGATCTTGCACTAGGCAGCGGAGCACTTGATGCTTTTTTCTGTTTTTTTTTTTTTTTTTTTTTTTCTTTTTTTTTTTGACAGGTTCTGAGATCTTGCAGCTCGACGAAAATTTGAGTGACAACTTTCAGCATCAATTTCAAGTCAACTGTCGAAAGCCTCCGCCTTTCGAACCAACTGATCGGATCAGACAACATTGTCTAGAGTGAACATATACATTCCATTGACGTGGTTCCTCTGGTTGCCGTACTGTGCGCACTGCTTCCCGCTTTACATTTCGGAAGTGTGCAGAGGTTTTCATCGAAGCACCGGAATTCTTCTCGTTTGCACCTATTCCATCTCCATTTCGTCCCAAATCGCCTGATTCTGGCAGTGCCATATCCACACCAAAATCAATGCAGCATGTGTGATTAGCGCCCTCGCTAGCGCAACTGCCTCGCCGAGGCGTGTCCGATCTTGCATCTCTAGTCTGATATCACAGGCTCAGAACTCTCTCCTCTCGTCGTTCTGCAGCAAGGGGCATCACGTCGAGAACGGCGCCTCTCTCGGAAAGAAGCAGTGACTGCAGCGGACGCACTGTAATTGAGCTACTAACACGACACGAGCTTAGCGCCAACATCCCCACGTCCAAACACAGCGTCTCTTCAGATGCAAGGATCAAGGTGACCGCACCTTGAACGGTGTGACAGCGGAGTTGGATCGTCGTGGGGTGCATCAAGCGCTAGTCCACACCTTTGCTCCCCGCCCCTGCTGCGTGTGATTTTTTTTTTTCGTCGTGCCAGCTGCAGTCCTTGCCTTAGCGAGCTCGCTTACCACAGGGAGAAACAAATGTTCCGCAGAAGACGCTTCTTTCGAGGAAATTGACCCCGTTCTCTGTTCGCCTTCGCCTGCCATCTGATGCCGGTTTGCGTTTGATAGCAAGCTGCTCCTCCGTCGTGTCCACACTCCGTCACAATGGTCGGCAGCAGAACCAGCAGAGCCTGCACTTCCAATGTGTATTGGAAGCGATGATGGACGGTTCCGACTTTACCGACCGGCTTTCGACGGCCTCGCCAACGCTGGCTGATTGATTAGCATGGATTGACCGCAAGGATTTTGATTAGTTACACCTAGACTTACTTGAGGATGTCGGTCCGCTCGGAACGTGCCATGGGTGAGGGTCACCACCGCGAGTCTGCGTTGATCTACAGGGGTTTTCTGACGCTGCCGAACAAGGTCTAGTCATTGCTACGAGTGAATGACGATACAGTGGTCTTGGTCATACAGTAGAAGACGAACGTCAGGCTTCTGTGATCACAGGTGCGAGCAAGTGCAACCGCTGCACGATGGTGCGTCAGGTGGCTTAGGCGGCTGGCGCTTACTTCGGGCTCCGAGAAAGTTGAATCGTTCGAATCGGGATCGGGCCTTTCCACATCTGCTAGTCTCGATTGAATCCGGTTCCGAAAATCTCAACTTTTTCCCGGACCTCGGAAGACTTCGTCTTGCATATTTTCTTCCTATCAACTTTTGCTAGATACCATTGACAACGACAACGACGATAGCATCCAACCTCGAGATACTGCAATCATCTGCAGAGCGCACACAGTAAAGCTTGGAACCGATCAACCGCCAGGCACAACGCAAGTTCTCCGACTGCAACCCCTAACACAAACGAAGCACAACCTCGCTCTCTCGAAGAAACCGCCTCACACATTCACCATGTTGGGCCTTAAAGCACGCATGGCCATTATTGACAACTCGGGAGGACTCATCGCCGAGTGTGTCAATGTCTTGAGGAACAAGACAACACAGGGTCTCGGTCGCGTTGGTAAGTAGCCGCTTCTTGGCGGTAAGCACACCACTTCTGCCGCTCTTCGTGCTGATTCTCATTGCCATTTCGTATGTTTGTGTTCGTGCAACCTTCAGGTGACGAGATCGTCGTCGTGGTCCAAAAAGCACGCCCAATCTCGAACGTCCCAGGCCAAGCCAGCACACAAAAAGTGCGAAGGGGAGACGTTCGACATGCCGTGATCGTGCGCACCAAGAAGGAGATGACAAGGCCCGATGGACGCGTGATCCGATTCGACGACAATGCCTGCGTCCTTCTCAACAACAAGAAGGAGCCATTGGGAACTCGCGTCAACGGTGTCGTCGCCAACGAGCTGCGTGCAGCAGGATGGGGCAAAATCGCAAGTTTGGCACCCAAGGTCATCTAAGCTTTCAATGCTCTTCGAACCCCCTTCTACAAAAGCATCTCCACCGCAAGGCCTTACCAGAGCCATAAGCGGCGTGTTCATCTCGCCGGACCTCCTCGATCCACATTGTACTTTTAGCACTCACGCAACACGAATTTCAACTCTGTCACCACTGCACAAAACCACATCGTGAGTTGACGCGAGGTCGTGTCTCGTTCTGGACTAAAGCCTCGAGCATGTGGTCGTACCAGGCCAAGGTGCTGCTTCAAGTGGAAGAGCGTCAAGCCTATCAGAGCTCGAAGCTTCGACAACGCTCGCAGGAGGCTATGATTGAAACTAGAGCTTGAGGCTCGGATCGACCGCCACTTTTTTAATGGAAAATTCAGCGCGTCGTCCTTCTTTTCATGGGAAGCAGCGAGTATTGTAATGGGATGGCGAAACAGGTCGCTCTTGACAGGCTCAAGCGGCTGCTTGATCCCTTTCACAGAACCTTCTAATCGAGCGGTCCGATAGTTGAATAATCGACTGTCGACTCCTTCTGCTTGGGGTCGGGCTTTTGCATGGAATAGAAGAAGGCATGACAAATATGAATTGTTCAGTCTTGAACCGAGATTTGGGCGCCAGGCCACGATGGAAGACCAGAGAGGCAAAGTTGCATGGAATCGAGGCAGGCCCTTACCTGAGAACAAAAAGAAAAAGAGAGCAGCAGTCCCGTGTCGGAGCAATTAACCCTGGAATGCAGCGGATAACAAATAGTCACACACAGTCACAGTGACCAGAGTGCACCATCTTTCTCTCTCGTAAGGGTCTCTCTCCTGCGACTTGTCGCTTAATCCCGACGTCACTTTTTTCACCTTTGCCTTTCTTGATGAGGCGGTGAGGTTGTTGTCACAGACCGAATCATCTTTCATAAGATCAACAGTCGAACAAACGGAAGATGCAGAGGGCTCTGGGTCTGATTCTCATTCAATTGTACCTTTCAGCAGCTCCAAGATGGCTGAGTTTGTCTACAAGATTCCGACCCCGCTTTGTCACAACTATGATTGCTACAAAGCGTTTGCCACCAGAGATGACTTGTAGGTGCTCGGCAGCTCCGATCAACCAGAGAAATATATCAACTCACCCACCCTACTTCCTACCTCCACGCCATCACGTTGTCCTCGTAGCAGATCGCTATACGAAATGGTATTCCGAGTGGCGGCGCCAGTGGTGAGCAAGCCCCTCGAGGCGAGCTGGGACCCCAACTTCCGCCCTGCATTGCCCAGCATCGCCCTCTGCGTAGCATGGCTCTTCTTCCTCTGCTTTACCTTGCCATCTCGGTCGCCAGCATGGCGCATCATCCGACTAGCATCCTTCCCAGTAATAGCCTCGCTGTCGATCCCGCTCATCTTTGACCGCACATGCACGCTCGGCAACCCACTACGCGACCTCGCCTTGCCGACCATCACATGGATTGTCATGTGCAAGACTGTAGAGATCTGCCTTGTCTATGCAAAAGGAGGTCCTCGACCTATTCGACCTTTCTTACCCAAGAGCATAAAGCCGGTATCAAAGATGGAGGACAACGAATACGCGCAATACGAGTGGAAGGAGGTCGACTTCCCCCCTCTCTTCTCATGGGGTCGATTCGTGTACGGTGTCGATGCGCTGTTTCTCCGTCGTGTGGGTACAAGTCTAGTCCTTGCTGGTCAAGGTAGAGCGCTTGAATGGTCCAAGAAAGGCTTGAACGAGTGGTCCCGCTTTCTCAAGGTCAACAAGTGCCAACCGAGCGATATATCTGCACACTCTCCAGTGCGCCGTTTTGGCCAGCCAGAGATGCCGCTCTTCCCTGCATTTCTGCAATTGCTCTTTGTGCATCTGTCTTTCAAATGGCTCTACGCCCTCGCTGCTCCCACATCAGAGATGGTCAGCGTTATGGGTCTCTACATCCCCGTTGGCTCGCCTCAGTCTCGTCAGTTCTGGCATGCGATTCTTCCATCGAGCTTTACGAATAGGCACTTTGTGCTTCTGGGCGTGCCAACTTCAGCGTTTGACTTGCCACTCCTTACTAGGCTAGCCATGGTGTTCAGCATCGGCGGGGCAATCTGTCTCTGCCCAGCTTTTCTCGAAGGCATCTGGTTAAAGCTGTGGAAGCCGAGCCCAGCAACATCGTTCTTTTCCTCCTTTGAAAGACCACTGACGTCTCCAGGTCTGGCCCGTTTTTGGGCTCGTAGCTGGCACTCTACCTCTCAGCGAGACTATCTCACCCTTGCATGGGCCATGCCCTTCTCGAGTAATCAGGTCATGCAGATGCTCTACGTGTTCTTTTGGTCCGGGGTGCAACAGTACGTTCTGACCTCGTGCACGCAAAACCCTCGATGAAGAGGTACGAATCGCTACTGACCATCGCTCTGTTCTCTTTTCTGCACAGTTCTCTGATGTTTGCGCGTCTTCGCACCAGTGCAACGGCAAAACTCAATCTACCTACCTTGCTGACCGGCTTGCTAGACCCCGGCATGATCTGCTTCTTCGTCAGTCAAGGTGTCGGCATCCTGGTCGAAAAAGCCGTCCTCGATGCGCTTCCGATAGCATGGAAGAAGCAGCACAAGCTCAGGATGCTCGCGAGAAAAGCCTGGATGTTCACCGTGCTAGCCTTGCCTGGATTCCTGTTCTTGGACAGCATCCTGCAAAGGCAGCTGATGACAAAGGACATCCTGGACGGGTTTGGATTGCGCGCGCTTGGGCTGATGGTGGCTGGTAAGAAGTACTAAGCATCGGTATCTGTAGCTCTGCTTTCGTCATGGACATTGCATAGACTCATCGCATGATATCATACGCTTGTCGAATATGGTCTGTGTTGGACGATTGTTGAATCCGAAAGGGGCTTGTGAGGTCTCGCGTGGGAGCGTTGCAAGTGGATTTCATCTGGTGTGACGGGTATGCAAAGACAAACAGTGCATCCAGACACGGGGAGAACGGGTTCGGCATGTTTGCGACAGACAAACAAGCACCCAAAACAGGGATCTGAGCATGTTGTAGGCCGCATGAAGAGTTGGAGAAGGGAGGGATGTGTAAAACGTGGGTCAAATCAGATATGCAAGCGTGGAGCCGAGAGCTGTCGCGTTTGGCAGCCGAGACGAGCCCGCGTTGAACCCCTGTCGCACAAGCACGCGCACACCTACCTAACTTTTCCTCTGGATTGATCTTTTCCTATATCGTTGCAACTCTGACATCCTCTTCGCTGAGGAGCGCGGGCAACGAGTGGGCTTCTGTACGTTGGGAAAGGAGAAAGCGCGAGCGAGGGCCATCGGTCAAATAAGTGAGTGGGGTGTGTGCTGGCGCCGAGAGCATCCTTCGGCCCACCTGCATATTTGGCCTCTCAGACACCGAAGCCACGCGAGCGAGCCCACTCTTTCTCACCTTTACAGATTTCATCACCGACCGACTTACCAGTCCCAAGAGCTGAAGAGTAGCTGCAGTAGGGTGGGCATCTCTGGTAAATACAGGCTTGTTCCTTTAGGCTGTGTTGGATTGCGGTCGAAATTTTTTACTTTTATTGCCTCTCGGACCCTGACTTGCGGCTGAGACATGCCTCTCCCTTTCGTCAGCCCAAGTGACTTGGTGATGCAATTTGCTTGGCGCCCACTTCGGCATCCCACTGTTTTGGCACATACAATGGAAGGAGTCAAGCTCGGCTCGTGTGCAACGTGCAAATGGACAAAAGGGAGCCGCAGAGGTGCGAAGACCTTTGTGAGAAGCTGGCTGCTGCAAAACGACGGGTGTCCGGTGCCTGCATGAATCGCAGTGACAGCTGTACAGACTGCTGTACGCTCCCACCTCCGAGGTGTGGTATACCTTTTTTTGGAGGAGGGTCCTCCTCTTCCGAAGTGCGGATTAGATACCAGCTTTTGCTTCTCATCCAGCTTGAGGCGTAAGCTTGATCTTCTCTCTCGTGTAAAGCGCAGCTTGGTCCTTCTTCCTTATCACGATCTTTGTGGTCTGATAACCAGGCAAGCGGAACACATTGACCTCCATCCCACAATCTCCTCCTTCCAGCACTGCTCAGGACCTGCCGGTACTTATACAACCTGTAAAGCAACCCACAGCAACTCAACCAGTCCTTACCCTTCAACTACTCGCTCCTTGCCGTTGTCGAGGAACAAACCCCCCCACTTGACGATTTCAATCCCACCCTCAAGTCCAACTGACAACAATGATGGTCCCAACCTCGGTACTCGCCCTAACCCAGCTCCTCACCACAGTCCTGAACTCTTTCACCAGCGCTCCACACGCCCTAGTATCCTCATCTTCATCGGACGCCTCTTCCTCGTCATCGCACACATTATCCTCTCTCGTCGCCTCTTCACCCGACCTCCGAGTGCAGTGGAGCGGCACGCTTCCTCCAGGAAACGAAGACGGTATACGAGCAGGAGCCTCGGTATCCGCATGCACTTTTGCAGTTGGACCACCTGGACCACCCGCCGAAGCGCTGTGTCCCGCCTTTGAGGCCTACTGCGCTGCGTTCAGGGACGAAATGCGATCCCGCCACATCCGCACGCTCAAATCCACCTCTCCCTTTTCATCCGGCTCTCGCTCAATCTCACCCTCACCCTCAGCTTCAAGCTCAAGCTCACAGAAAGCCAATTCGAAACCCCCCAAGCCAGCAAGGACCAACGCTGAAAAACAGGACGAGGACGGAGACGAAAACGACCCTCTGCACAATGTCAAATTTCGCAGCGGTTGCGTGGGAGGAGCCGGTCTAGCTTCAGACGGAACCTACTTATCCGGCTATACGGCAACGTGTATCGTTGACGGCGTAGATTGGGTGCCTTTTGTGTTTGATTCTTTCCTCAGAAAAGAGTTTGCAGAGCAACGAGATGGCGGTCAAGATGGGCCGCTGCCCATTTATACCTCTTTTGTAGGCTGTCAGGTTCCCGCTCATCTCTAGAGGATGGCGCGATGGAAGGGTTTTTGTGTTCATGTGCCGACGCTCGAAATGATACCTTTGACAAGTTTCTGTATTGATATGATATGATGGGGCTGCAGTGTGCTGATAATGATACAAGACAAACCCTGCTTTGGAACATTCAAATCTAGGCCCTGCCATCAATGAGATCCCTGGCACTGCGCACAGCTTCCTCCTTCTGACGTTCTCGGATGATTTCCACCTTACGTTCGTGCAGATCAAGCAAGCTGGCTGCTGTGCGGAACTTGTCGAGCAAACTGATGACCTTGTGTGGCTCCCTGACGTTGGCGAGGCCGCGACTGATGGCTTCCATGGTTTCAAAGTGTGCATACCAGGGCGAGAAGGGATGTTCTGTGCTAGACTTGAGATCGCGCGTGAGCGAGACGTTGGTTTCGGAGTCGAGGTAGTAGGCGCTGGGCTCGACAAACTCGTCTCTGGCGACTTGTTCATGGGATGAGCGCTCTACTTCGCCGTCCATGCCATCTTCCTCTGCTGAAGGGTAAAAGTCAGGTCGATCAAATGGTAGCTCCACGTACGGATCGTCGTCCGATCGACCTTGGTGTCGTCGACTGGGTGGGGTAGAAGGCGGGCTCGTAGCATCAGATCGGTGCACAACGGCAGGGTCCAATCGAGCGTCTGCAGGAAGGGGATCAAAGGCTTCTACTTCCTTTGACATCTCTACTGCCTCTGCTGCCTCTCTCTCTGCATCGTCCTTGGTCCGACGAGCTGCAAGCTCTCCATCCTCTTCTTCAACATCCTCGTCCGCTTTGTCACGTTTGTGTAATTCGTCCTGGTGACGGCTCCGCATCCAGGCATTGGGCGGGTCTTGATACAGCACATGTTCCACAACCGAAAGTGCTTCTTCCAGCTGCCCTGCTCGAGCCATGGACGCAGCCAAGTGGTTCCAGTTGTCCGAATCGAACCCGAAGCCATCCTTCTTGGCTCTGGCCCACATCTTGGAAATCTCTTCGTGTCGTCCAACGGTGGACAAGAGATCAATCATGATCGAGATCGGAAGACAGAGCACGTTGCGGCTACTGGCATCTCGCCTGCGTTCGGCCAAATCCTGTGAGCCCGCACCATCGGTTTGCTGCCCGCTGGCATCCGAGGATGAGCTGTAAGCGTATACACGATGGCGCTTGCTGCTCGCCAATTCGAGAGCGGATGCATAGATTTGGTCGAACAGGCGCAGGGCGCTGTCGACGTCACCGGCCCTTCGATAGGCGTCTAGCAGCGGCGTCATGGCATAGACCGACAGGTCAGGCGTAGAGCGGGCTAAGGTCTTGAGCGTCCTCTCCACTTTATCGGGCTCACCACGCTGAGCTTGGGCGACCATGAGGACAGTGTAGAGCGCCTCGAAGGATGGACTGTGCTTGGCAGCGAGTCTGTGATTCTCAAATGGTTTCTCGGCTACTGTTGCGGTCTTATCCTTCCCTCCAAGAGCGGCAGGAGCGCTCCATGAAGACGGCCTGAAGGCCCTTTTGCTCTCGTCTGCGACGAGTTGCGATACGAGGGTACAAGCAAGGTCGTAGTTGGCTTCGTTCTCGCTGTGAGCGTAGCTGTGGACCATGACGCTCCAGGTGACAGAACTGGGCGAAAGCTTGCGCTGTTGCATTTCGTCAAAGTAGTCTTTTGCCTCCGCGTGATCGCCAAGACGCAGATAGCCTTGAATCATGATGGTGAAGTGGTAGATGTTGGCACCCTGACCGGAACCACTTCCGGTGACGTTGGGAAGACATCTTTCGGCTTCCGAAAAGACTTCTTCAGCAACATCCATGAAACCTGCGTCGCAGGCGCTCTGCAGCATCAGTGCATAAGTGTTGGCGTTGGGAGAGAGGTACATCTTGCGGACGTTACTGACGAATTGCATCACCTTTTGCACCGGCATAGCGCTTAGTACGTAGGCCTTGAGGATGATGTTGCAGACCTCGATAGTTGGCCGGATACGTACGTCGCGGTGGTTTTGCATCCAAGCAAAGAGCCTGATGGCTGCGTCATAGATGCCCGACTCGACAAAGCAGTTGAGCAGCGCAGCGTAAGTGATGCGGTCCGGAGTTTTGCCAGCGTCAATCATGGCGCGGAGCGCATGTGCAGCCGAGTCCGGGTCGCGACGCAATGCGAAGCCATGGATGAGAATGGTGTAGGTGTATTTGTCAGGTTGTACACCGAACTCTTTCATTTGCTCAAAGACGGCAAGGGCCGCATCAACGTTGGATTTGCGGATGTGCAAGTCGATGATGAGGTTGAAGTCGGAGGAGCGTGGTGCAATACCCCTTTCGAGGGCCTTGGTCAAGTAGTATTCGGCGAGGTCGACGTCGTCGGCGCGATTGCATGCCTTGATGAGCAATCCGTACGCTTTTCCGTCCAGCGGAGACCTGCCAGCGGCACATTGGTCAACGTGACGGGCCTCAAAATCATGAACCTCGGCAAGTTTCTCGTGCAGGACCTTGACGTCGCCGCGAGCCGCAGCGAGATCCATCATGACGAGACGAACGAAGTTGTCGTGGCCGCGTGGCTTGCGCTTCTGCAGGACAGCGAGAAAGAAGTTGACGCGGTCCAGCCTGTTTCGCATGGCCCAGCATCGTGTGACGGTACGCAGAAGCTTTGTTGAGGTCTTTGGCATTGTTGAGGACCGTGAGATGCGGTGGAAGAGCGTCTCGAGACGTGCCGAAGATTCCTGCCCCTTGCTTTCCATGATGATGCGCTGTATGAGGCGGGACGACATGGGCACGCCCCTGGTCCACAAATCGTCGTAGAACTCTAGAGTTGCCTCCGATCCCTTTGATAAGAGAGATCGGAGCATCATGTTGCAGGTGTAAATGAACGCTGGATCTAGCGGGTCGTATTCCTGGCTGAGTTGGTCAAGGATCAAATGTGGGTCTTCTGCTTGAGACAGACAATGGAGGAACATGCCCCGGGGAACTCTGAAGGCAGGATGAGAGAGTAAGAAGGCATGTGGAGAGGTAATAAACCACTTGATGCTGTCGGAGATGGGGTTCTTGGATTCGAGTTGCTGACAAACACCATGTCGAATGTCATCTAAGAGGCCATCATCTTGAAAGAAGTCAGGCTGCGATGTGACACTGTTGGTAAGGAGGTGGGTATCTAAAGGACCTGAGAGCTCGAATTTGATCGAGTCAAAGATTGTTTGCAACGTGAGGTTGATCGGGGAGAGATAATCACGAGGCAGTAGAGGGTCGGTCTTGTACCCATAGATGTCGGGTCTGCAGCGAAGCAAGACGTCGTCCATAACTTTGAGAGCCGAGATGGGCCGTGCCTGAAGCGCCATGGCGATGGGTTGGAGCAAAGCGATTCCAAGATTCGAGTGCGACAAGGCTAGTTGCTGTTGCGAGGGACGAGTGGCTTGCATGTTTGCGAGAAAGAGATGGCAGTCTTGCAAGATGGCATCGATACGTCGTCCAAAGAGATAGCGCAGCGCTTTAGATGAAGGAGAGCGTGTTTTATTGGTCGTGACTAAGCTGGCAGTCTGGGCAAGCGTGTCGGCTAGCCTGACACGTGTGGACAGGGCTAGCGACTCCTTGTGCGCATGTTGTCGATAGAGGTGCCAAAGACGATGTCCTAGATTTCTGCGACGTGTGATACCACCGCCACGATCCTGCCACCCCTGTGTGAATTCGCTCCTTTCGTCGTCAATGGCCTGGTCGATGCGCAAGTTGATGAGCTTGTCCTCGCGGCTGGCATGTTCCGCATCCTGCCAGGCTGAGATCCAGTGGCTTGGACGAGCATCGATGCCAGCTTCAGGCGCAGCAACGAGTCCTGCAGTGTCGGTAGTGTGGTGCCAGTGCAGATCCGAGGTTGTTGCATATCCAGAGGACGAGTTAGATGTGTGGTCGGCATGATGTTCCATGTGGGCGTTGGCCGTCCTTGTGACGGCTGCGGCTGTTGAAGCTTGTCGAGATTGAAGGCGAGCGAGAGACGAATGGCGTTGAGCTGTCTTGGGCGGAAAGCGGCTGATTGCGAATGTATCCGATGTCACAAGGCCGGATCGGCTGGACAAAGGAAAATTCACCGCATTATGAGCAGCTGTCGATGCTGTGACAGTTGGACAGAGAAAGTCGCAGACAGGTGCTGTGCTGGTTGAGACACGGTGAGAGTGGACCGCTTGGCGCAATTTGGACGACGGGGCGAGGCGTATTGGAGCTACTGTGTCGCGATCAATCTTTTGAATGTCTGCGGCCAGACGACAGATCCTTGTAGCCAGGGCGAGTAAGCCAAGCAGGCAGACTCTGTGTGAGGAGCCCGCCCGTGCCAGGGCTGCTGGTGGTGGTGGCCTCATGCAGGAGCTCTACTTCGGATCGAAGCGAGGCCAGCCCTGTTTGCATCAACACCAGAAGTGGTCAGGAACAGAGACGGGGTGCTCTCCAGAGACGGTCGCCATACGAGGTGAGTGCGTTGCGCAGCGCGTGAAGGGTAATGAGATGGCGTTGGACAGCGCAGCACCAAAGCTCGGAAGCGGTGTCCGTGGTAGGAAGCTGATGCTCTATATGAGCATGAGGAGGAAGATTCCGCTGTAGTTGTTGCGTTTGCAGATGTGAACGGCCGTAGCGAAGATGGCGGCCTCAATGTGACAGATGCCTATACGAGTGCGAGGGAGGCTATCCGGGTAGATGTAGATGTGACGGGCCGTGGTGAGTATAGAGGATGTTGGTGCAAGGGTTACTTGTTGGACGAAGAGCGAACGGGTGTCAGTGTTGGGGTCCAAACGGTGGCAGAGTCGGCTGAGCTAGCAAAAAAAATGAGAATAACGTCAGCTACAGAGTTGCAACAGCTCCTGCCAAAATCATCGAAAATTGAAAAAAAGCAGATCTTCCTACTGTAACCGCAAAGCTTGAACCAGTCAGCTGCCGTTTTTTTTCGTCCTTCCATTTCTCCACTTCTTTCGCCTTTGGGCTTTCTCGCCCGACAAGCCACTCGATGCTCGAAATCACGGATGTCGGGTAAGAGCGCACGTCTCGAGACCCTTTGCTTCCTAGAACTCGATTGACAGCATGCTAACTTCAACCTCTTCCTACACCTCTGTAACACGCAAACATGTCGAACAAACGCGTCAGGGGCCTGTCAATCCATCGGCCCATCCTGTATGGCTCGACATCCACTCCTCTCACACCAGCCGAGAAGCTGGCAGCACCTCCGGATCATACCCACAAGTGGACAGTCGCTGTTCGAAGCGCCGCTTCCCATCCTCTTCCTTCCCTCTCCGCCATCTCCGGAGCACCCAACAATGCATCATCCTTCGAACAAGGCTCTGAGCTAGCTGCCACAAATGCTGCTGCTGGAGTATCCGGCACCGCGACTCCATCAACACCCGCTGCGGCTGGGTCTGCGGCGACCATCTCGACACGCGGTCGCGACCAGGAGCACGACTACCACAAGATGGTCGGCGGTAAGGACGACATTTCGCATTTCATCAAGCGCGTCCAATTCAAGCTGCACGATACATATCCACAGCCAACACGAAATATCGACAAGCCGCCCTATCACGTCACCGAGACCGGATGGGGAGAATTCGAGATTCAGATCAAGATCTTTTTCGTGCCAGAGGCCAACGAAAAGCCCATCACGCTGTTTCACCACTTGAAGCTGCACCCCTGGCTCCAACAGGCAGCTGCTGTCGAGACTGAACCACCAGCACCATCGATACCCGCTCCCCTACCTCCTGCGGACTCTTCCGCACCTGCCGATCCAACCAGCCGGGAAGCCAACGACGAGCATGGCGGAGAAGCTTCCACCTCTGCAAATGACACCAAGCAAGAGCCCGGCACGGACAGCATGGATATCGATCCGGTTCCATCCACAGCAGAAGCCGGCACCGACGCGTCTGCGACAGCAACCGATGCATCAGCTGCACCTGCACCACCCAAGCCGGCACTCCCACCCGTCGTCCACTCGTGGCAGTATGACGAGATCGTCTTCCCTGAACCCATGGAACCATTCTACGACGTCCTGTCAATGCATCCTCCATCGCCTCTTCCCGCAATCTCGGCACTCGCCTTCACCGACCCTTCCGCATATCGATCCTACCAGTATGCACAAGCCGATGCAGCCAAGAACAAGTCCACTGCCACACCAGCTCCCATTCCGCCACACCCGCTTCACACGCCTACAGGCTACCTCTTCGACGCACTTTCCATCGAAGCACAGCAGTCGGAAGGAGAACGGCTAGACTTGGCCCGCATTGCAGCCATCCGAGAGCTTGAAAGGGGCCGTGATCAGCTCATTCGCGCCGAGAAGGCGTTGAAGGATGCTAGGAATCGAATCGCTACGTTGAATAATGCCGCTGTCGCTTCGGGCTCGGCTGCATCTGCTGTTCCACCGGCATCTTAGCTGCTCACCGTCTTCCCATCACTTCTCTTGTATTTGTACCGTCAAAATCTTTGAATCGAGACACCCTCACATCTTTGCTCGATTGAAGAGCGCCTCTGTAGCTGCTATATCATTGCATGAGAAGATACAAGCGAACAACCCGCAGCGCAGATGCACCCCGTTCGTGATACCGAACATCGAGATCAACCTCGCGATCGAGTCGAACCTACTCGGCCGTATCAGGCACACCGCCGAACAACCTATCGTAACTGTAGCAAAGGATACCTCTGCGCGGATGCATCAAGTCTCGGACTTTGACCTTTTCAAACAGTCCGTAAAAGTCGACGGTATCGTCCAGCGTGGCCAACTTGTACTCTGTAGTGCCGTCCTTCCTCCTGATTCTTCGGTGGCCTTCGTAGTCGAGCCATTTGTTGTGCTTGTTTTGCCATCCTCTCCAGTATCGATCGATCTCTGCGTGCAGGAGCCAGAATGCGGGCTCGCACACGGCCGAGAACATCCCTGTTGATCAGCAAGAAGCACAGATGTCATCTCTATGAGGGTCAGTGATATTTTCTCATCATAACATCAAATGTTGGATGGAATGCAGTAAGGGGGAGAAAAAAAAGGGAGAGGGGCAGAACTTACACATCTCTCCACCGATACTTTGATGAATCCAAGCGTGAACCGTAGCCTCCAACTGCAGTCGCAATTTGGTGTAGTTAGGAGCGTTGATAAAGTTACCGTACAGCGTAGCGTTGAAATGCGAGCTGTACATGTCACCACGAGTCATGGGTTTGCTATTCCAATCTCCGTTGAAATGTCTCGTGACAAAGTGGGGTTTGACGATCGACCTGCCAGGTTTCTTTGTGTTGGGGAGGATGCCACATTTCATGTTCTGGAAGGGACCATTAGGGATGGGGCCACCTTTCCCGTCGTCCGAGCCAAAACTGTTCCATAGCGCTGCGTTTTCTAAGCCGTGCTGATAGTCAGTTTCGATATCCCAATACGCTTCTCTACCCTTGTAACCTGAAACCCGCATGAGAGAGTAGAATGCTCGGAGGAAAGCAGAGTGACAGACGAGGAAACACGAGTTGTAATGCATCTCTTCCTGAAGTCCAATGTGAACCATGGCTAGATCGTCCATGAACGAACCACCTTTGATAAAGATGGATTTTCCGGGGTTGTGAAGCTGCTGGAAGCTTTTGATCCAAGCGGATTTTTCGGCGGGGGTGAGGCTGTAGAATGAAACTCGGGGTACGGGATGGGTGCACTTGACCGATGATGAATGGGCAGCAGCGGCAGGGGCGGAACCGCGAACAGGGGCAGGGTGATGAGCATGGACAACGCCACGTTTGGACATGTCGCTGTGATGCTGAGCAGAAGAGGAGGAAAGATCCCGAGCTTCTATGGCGGCGATGTGCGACCAAAAGGAGGATTCTTTGGCCAAGACCACGCTCAGCGTGGCCAAGGCAATCAACGAGAAGAGATGTAGCTTCAAACCAAGCATCTTTGAGGAGGTCGAAGCTCAGTCTCAATGATAAGGGGGGTTGCTACCTTGAGGACGGCGATTGGGGGGATAGAAAGCTGGCACAGTGCTTTAAAACGATTTGGGAGAGTGTGTCCCCACCTCAACCCCTGTTTGCGGTGTCTTGCATCCAGGCGAAGAGGGAAGGTGCAGCCTTGAAGACACCTATACTTCATTCTTCCCCCACTTGGATAAATCAGCCCCACTGCAATGGCACCTTAAAGCAGGACCCCATCGCATATTTTGATTTTGAGAGCTCGTCCGGAGTTGCGACCTCCTTAGCCGTGCCACCTCAACGCAGCCACCCGAAACCCACCTCGCTCCGACCATGCCTGAGCTTTGAATTACGGCGACCTCTCGGGTGGGAATTCTTCCTCGAGTTCGTGATTGCGAACCGACGACAACCGTACATCTTGCAACGTCGGCCCACAAAGCCAAGTCGGATTGTTGCCCACTCAACATCCACCGCTTCATACTACCACGCCGACATGGCGACCTCGCACTACAGGCACGACGCCAACGTCGGAAATCAGCCTCACAACAGTATGAAAACACCAACATTCGTGCATCCGTCCATCTCAACCACCTTTGAAACTTTCAGGGGAAAGCGCATGTTTCCCCAAGCGCCACAACGACAAGTTTTTCACATGTTGCGAGCTTGCGATTTTGACTTCATTCGGTGCGAGCGGATCGGACCATCGGAATCAGTCTCTGGTGGGTAATACGAAGGCCATGGACGCCCAGACACTCCCGAACAGCACAGCCATATCGACAAGTGTTGAAGAATCCTTAGTTGGACACCAGGACGCTAATAGTATAAATGAGCGAGTATAGTTAGACACATGTTGAGTGACGGAGAATGACAAAAAGATGCTGCTTGCGAGGGACGAACAAGATGTAGTGGAGATCTCGACGACAGAAAGATGCAGGGAGGGGGGAGGGATTGGGAGTGAAATCTAGGCAACAAGCGATCAAGAGGCCGAAGAGATGCCGGCGACTTTCACTTGGATCCACGGCGCCAACTCGTTTCGAGGTCCGCTTTGGAGATTTGTGGGGCGTTGCCATTCAACAAACCCTGACCATTGCCACCAACGATGCCATTCACATTACCGTTGCCATATCCGTTTCCAGTTCCGTGACCGTTTCCGTTTTCGTTTCCGTTTCCAGCTCCGTGTCCATGACCGTTACCGCCGACTTGCGAGACTGGATCCGCATGGCCGTTGACGATACTTGGATACGGACTGCCCTGGTCATTGTATGAGCCGGACGCACCACCGTTGCCCCCATTACCAATTCCGCGACGCGCTCTGCCGTTGGGCATGTCGAGCAAGGAGGCGCTGCCAGTCCTTCCAGGGCCAAAGTCGAATGCATTGCCCGGAGCACGGCCTACGGGGGCTGGCAAGTTGACCGCTGCACCGCCTATCGCTGGCCGAGCATACTTGTTCATGCCAGAGCTGTGACCCGCTGGCGAGGTGCCGTACGGCGAGCCACTGCGTTCGGATCCGCTACCAATGTTGAGTGCGCCCATGTTCGGGAAGCTTTGGTTCGGGCGGGCATTGTAGGAAGGTCCGATCGATCCAGATGCTCCTCGAAGTGGTGGAATGACGTTGCGAGAGGCGATATCGTCATGCTGATTGTACAGGGTGCCAGCCGATGCTGAGAGCTGGTCAAAATGGCCACCATCCGAAAGCGCGCCATAGGTGGCGGCCTGCACGCGATAGCTGGGTCGATGACGACGTGGGACCTTGCCGTCCTTGACCTTTTCTTGTGGGTTGCCGTGCATCTTGGAGCCAACGCCTTGCTTGCGCTCGTAGTGCCGTTGCCAGCCTTCGTGCTCGAACAGCGGTTGCGCAGGATAGCCGTCGATGGTGACGTCCATTCTGGTAGTTTTGAGACCGTACCTTCTTCGTTCCTCGGCGCTGAGTAGCCAGGGAGTGTGTACGTAGTCGGCATGCAGATTGCGAAGTGCTGGGATCCACATCTTGACGTAGTCACCGTGCGAGTCGTAGTCCTTGGCCTGCTTGATGGTATTGAACTGTCGCGAGGCACGTGGGTCGTTACCGACACCAGCAACGTACTGCCAGTTGCCGTAGTTGGAGGTCGGATCGTAGTCGATGAGATGCGACTGGAAGAACTCGGCACCGATTCGCCAGTCGTAGCCCAGATCCTTGGACAGGAAACTGGCTACGTTCTGGCGACCACGGTTGGACATGAAGCCAGACTCTCGAAGTTCGAGGATGTTGGCGTCGATGAAGGGGATACCGGTGCGCCCTTCAAGTAGTCGAGTCATCTCGTGCTCTGGCCCGTCCTTGAGTGGGTCCCATTTGCGCCACCAGCCTTCTTCCATCTTTTTGGCCGCTTGACGTGGGTCGGTAGCACGTTCGAAGCCGCCAAGGTCGTACAGAAGGTGGCCAAACTTTTCAGCGACGAAGAAAAAGTAATCACGCCACAAGAGCTCGAATCGGACCCAGTAGGTGTTCTGGTCCTCGCCAAACTTCTTTTCGTGATCGTCGAGCGCCTCCCAGATCTGTCGTGGCGAGATACTGCCGTATGCGAGGAAGGGCGACATCTTGGTACTGTAAGCATGCCCGATCAGGTTGTTTCGGGTCTGCTTATATCTTGCTACGGGCGGTGGGTCGGCCTTGCCCCATCGTGTCGAGTCAGCCGACTTGCCACGCACAAAGTACCAGTCGAGTCGATCCGACGCGGACGACTCACCACCACGCAAGGGGAAGGCGGACGCGGGGTGTCGTTGTTGTAGCAGAGCGCTTGCCTCCAACGTGGGTGGCAGTTGGGAGTCGTTGAGAGGCGTGAGGAGGAAGCGAAGAATGTCGTGGAAGGAGACTTGACCTTCCTGCTTGTCCTTGGTCTCGGGTGCGCGAGGCGCTAGACCATCCACGTCGACCTCGTACGACACGTCAAGAGCGTAGTCGGGTGTCGAGGGGACGTTGGTGGGGAACGACTTGAACTTGGAGGGCGAGTGCTTGACAGGACGAACCATCTTGGGCCCAAGCGCCTCGACCTTCTTGCGGAAAGGTGTGAAGACGTCGGGAGTCTCGCTGCTCTCAAACGGCAAATCCGAGGGGTGAATCAAGGTCTTTCCGTGAACAAACTGAACAGGTACACCGCTGCCGTGAAGCTTCTCGACAATAGCATTCTCAACGTCGATCTCGGGGTAGGTCATCTCCTTTTGCATCCACACTCCCTCGACGTGAGTGCCTTCAGCTTGGAAGGCTTGCACGAGATTAGAGATGACGTCTTCGGGCATACCGAAACGGATGAGCAAATCTGAGCCGACGGAACGAAGACGTGAACGCACATCGTAGACAGACTCGGAGACGAATCGAGTACGGAAACCGCCGGTCTTCCAGAAGCCATACTCCTTGGTACGCGCTTCGGGCCCTTTCCTTTGATATCCAGGCAGGCCGCTGAGCTCCATTTCGCGTTCGTCGAAAACAAAGACGGGAAGAAGATAGTCGGCGGTGGAGCCTAGCAGAGCCTCATCTTCGAGTTTGCTGAGGTCGACGGTCTTTTCGGCGGTGCTGACGATGGGCTTGGGTGTCTGGTGAGCATAGTAGAACAAGGGATTGTCGTGAATGCGCAAGTCGAGACGGAGCAGGCAAATGAGAACGCTGCGACCGGCATCAGAGCCAACCGTGGTAGCTGTGCCGCCATGAGAGGCGCTGGGCGAAGAAGAAGAAGCTGAACCGTCCATGGCAGACATGGTGTCTGCGGTAGAATGGACGGGTAAAATCTGGAAAGCGCTGGCGAGATGAAGCGAAAGCTGAGATGAGCTTCTCTTTTATTGCAAGGGGACGGTGTGGCAAAGGTGAGTCACCGCGACAGGATCAAGAGGGCGTTTGACAGAAATGCACTCGGTAGCTGTGTGAAGATGTGGTAGCTAGCGAAATGGTTGTGTTTTGCGTTGGCGAGGTGATGGGTACGCTGCAAAAGTGGCGGTGTGATTGTCGAGAATGAACTGTACGATTTTGCCTTTCGATCCGACTCCCACTGAGGCTTTTTGTTCAACCCACTGTGACTGCGCTGAAGAATGAGATTGGATGGGAACAAGGACCGAAAGTTTCAGTGTCGAAGTTGACGAAGAATGGGGCGAGGCGTGGCGTAATTGCAAGTCTGGCGTCCTGAGGATCCACGAAAGAGTGGATTATCAAGCTGGAATGCAGAGAGGACTGCGACAGCATGGGAACGCCAGGGCGTATATGGTGAAGAATGAGGGTAGTGATGGTGAGGAAGCCAGAAGCAAAGATGGAGGCAGTAGCCAGCAATGTCGACCAAATTGGGTGGTGGCAGCAGAGCGTGAGAATGGAATCGAGGCGCAGTCTCACAGACGTTGAGTGCAACGTCAGCAGCAGAGCAGCACAGGATGGCAGTGGAGATCGCGCGGACTTGACGCCAATAAAAAAAAAAAAAAAAAAAAAAAGAAAGAAAGAAAGAAAAGAAAAGAAAAAAGAAACCAAAAGTAAACTTCCTTCATTTCGCTCTCGCCAGCTTCCAAGGTTCATGACTTGACTGAATGCTCAAGTTTGACTCTGCACAGCAACCCTCCAAGACTCCAACAAAGCCCATCCGACTCTGCAACAGACTGTGTCCCTATTGTTGCAAAAGGACGAGAGCTAAAAAGGAACGGCCGCAGCTAGGCAAGAGGCAAGAGGCAAGAGGCAAAAGGCGAGAGGCGAGAGCAGGATGTAAGTCTCAGCTGCTCCTCGAGGGCCAAAAGGGAAAAAAAAGGGGGCAGCAAGAGGGCAGACCGAAGAGAAGCTCGAGATTGATGAATCATGATTAACCAAACGTCGGCTCATCTGTTCTCTCTTGACACACTCGCATTCGCAAGAATGCTCGGTCTCCTTGGACTCGCCAACGTTGCGAAACTTGGCTACGCCGAATCGAATCTCAGTGCTCTCTGCCAACACAAGGCCTCAGTGTACCATGTTTACTTAGTCTAACAGTCTCTACTGGTGTTCGATATGGCAGGCTTTAGAATGGATATATAAGCACGGTGCAGATCCCAAGCGGAGGAAAGGACAAGGATAATGATGCTGGTATGACAGCGCAGTGCAGACCAGGATTAGTTGTTTCTACGTGCCACAGAAACGCAGGCTTTGCTGATCTGTCGCGCTGTTGCGTATTTGCACCTGCTTTTCGGGTCGAGTCCCAACCAACCGGGCGGGCGGCCGCTCTACGTCCATCATCCAGCCAGCCACAAACACTTAGCGTACTTGACGGATGCATTATCGTCGCCATCTAGTCTCACAGCGCTCAACATGCGGCGAGGACGTGAATACCACCACGAGACATATCCCTTAGTGTGGGTGGCCGCTCGAAACTACTACCTCTGGTTTTGTATTGAATGTTCAAGGGCGACACGACGGAGGAAGCTCTAAAACCAGTACAAAACAGGTAAGCATAGTGTCGAAACATGGCTAATAGCTGAAAGTGTTGGACTTGAAACTTCAGCAGAGTCTATACAGTTGGCCGAGTTGTCAGAACAAGCGAAGCGAGTAGTGACGAGCCGGATGGAATGCCTGCCGGCCTGCCTGCACCTTTCCATCTCAAAGGCAAATTTTCGGGGCTGACCTTTCTATTCTGCTATTTTCTGCAACAACGAGCTGAAACACAGCAATCCCACCCAAGGTCGTCTTGGGATTACCCAACGCCAGACGCCTCGACCTCTCGCCTCTCCTTAGGCAAGCCTCGACAGGATCTGATCTCACTGGCAGCAAGCCACTCTGGCGGCCTCTTGTCACCCTCGGATGGTCTCGCTTGGGCTTCAGCCCTTCTCACCGCCCGCTTCTGTGCAGCACATACTGTACCTCTCTCTCTCTCTCTGTTGCCCAGATCCCGAACTTGCCACGTCCAAACTTTGGCAACAAAAACACGCTGCTGCACACAGCTTTGCTTGGCGAGCTTACCTTGTTCTCTGATGCACCTCTTGCGACGGTACACGACAGCGTTCCAGATGGCCTGTCCTGCGGTACTCTTTCACCAATCTCGCTCGATTCCCCCTTTTCCTCGCCCCGCGTTGCCTTGGCCGTCCATCCGTGATCGGTTTTCATCCTATCAGGCTTGGTTGCATTCGACCGTATCCCATCGCCTCAGTTTGTGGGAACGGGTTTCCTGATGATGACCTGCCTGACAAGACCAGAGAGTTGTGTCAGCATATCTTTGAATCACAGGTCAGTGCATATGACCACGGAAATTCGGAGTCCGATACGGATGTTTGGGGCGTCTCAAACGACCATGATACCCTGACCCGCACCGTGATCTCGGAAACGGCGTCCTTGCGGACCGATCGCTGACAAGCCAACGCCGGTTCAAGTCAGGTTCACTGATGGCTTGTGGCAAACCAGCCAACAAGCGCAGATCGACTCAGGATCGACCGTCCAACGGACAAGAATCGGGCTCAAGCAACAAGGCTCTGTATGTTGTGAGCTACGTTTAGTGTCGACCAGAGGGTGGGCAGGCACTATATCAGAGCTGCTTGGCTCGATGAGTCTGGCCGATCGAGACAGGCGGGGTCTGCATACGACGTGCATAAAATGAGCTCTAAATTTACACGCTGCACGTCGCTATATCGCCGAACCTCCACACTGCCGCGAGTTTTTTTTTTTTTTTTTTTTTTCAAACTTGGATGTCGTTCCTTTGGCCTAACACTGTCGATCCTTTTTTTCGTTTCCTGCACACAACATGGTGCCACTGTTCGCAGCACCAGTCCGAGAACAAAAGGCCTCGTCTGGAAATAGCTCTTCATCGTTGGCAGTGTCCACGGCCTCGCATGCGGTTTTCATTTTGCTTCGAGGAAAAAAGGGGCAAAGACGGCCTGTTCTGGTGATCCGCACTCGACGCCAAGTTGAGCAACGTTCGACCTCTCCGGTAGATTCCTTTGCACCGCAATGGATGCGATCGAACTTCCGCCCTGATTGGCCGACGGTTACCGAGGGAGGGTAGGCACCCTTTCAAGAATGAGAAATTCTGCCTGCACCGGGTAGACTTCGCCTTGCCCTGCCTGCATGTACTGCGATTGGCTTAAGCACCAACCACCAAATCTCGGGTTTTGAGCTTTGTTTTACTGCACCTAAAGCTCTAAAAAAAAAAAAAAAAAAAAAAAGATTTAACCTCGCCTTGCAGCTTCCTCTCTCTTGCGCGCACATCTTCTCGCACGCAAGGTCTTGAGTTCAATCGCCGATCTTGGACAAGACTCTGCGAATCCTGACTCTCTCCGTGTCTGTTCGTCAACACAGATGCGCTTCATGCAAGGCTGGCTCTAAATCGAATTCGCTTGCGGTCGTAGCAAAGTCAATTGAGGCTAAAGAGACGGCCTCCGACTCGTGCAAATCAGAGATCAGCGTTCATCTCGACGAACCCTTTGAACGGCAGAAGCTTCTGTCGTGGATTTTTCAACGATGGGAAAGATCAGAAATGGTAGCCGATTCCGGTGCAGCACCAACACCGACCGAAAGGTCTAGCTCTATGAACAAGCCAGGCGTCTCTCCTCAGAAGACCAAAGACCTTCCGCCCGGAATGTCATCTTAGCCTTTCTCCGTGACCGCCTGCACTTCTCTGACTTACGCCAGGTCTGCATTTTGCAGCACGTCGCGACATCATCGAGCCAGATACCATTCCGAACCATTCACACGTCTCCAATAAAGTCTCTGACGACACTTCAAGCCTCTTCTTTCCGGCAAACGGACCTGAAGGCAGCACCGGAACTACTGAAACAACTGGATTATTGAAGTCAAAACTGATGCTGAGGCAGAGATATGTAAAGAAAACAACCACGACCGATGCATTTGTTCTTAAGGCGAGACTCCGAAGCTCATCTTGATACCCATGGCCGCCAGTTCGGCGACGAGGTACTTGAGTACATATGGCACCGCCACCACATCCAGATCGCCACCAGTCACATTGTTGATCACGTTGGATTGCGGGATGCCAATGTGGCCCTCGACGCCTTCGATGGGCTGACGTTTGCCACGCAGCGGTTCAAGGCCCTGTTGACGACGAACTTCGTCTTCGGCTCTGCAGACACGGCAGAATTCGCCGTTGGGACCCAGAATCGGGGTGGTGCCCTGAGTAGTGACGTCGATGGTCGAGATGGCACCGCCGGCACCGTTGTGCTGTGTAGAGGCGGCAGTGTCGAATCCGACCGAGAGGAGCGAACCACATGTGCGGCAGACGTACGACGTCGAGTAGTCGGAACAGTTCATCAACCTGTCCTGCAGCATATACGACGTTCCGTGTGCGAGAAGCGCATCACGCTCCATCTCACCGAATCGGATACCACCGGCACGCTTCCTACCCTTGATAGGCTGTCGTGTCAGCGCGTGGACGGGACCTGTGGTTCGCACCTGGAACTTGTCGTTGACCATGTGACGCAGACGCTGGTAGTAGACGACTCCCAGATAGATATCGGCGCGCAGCTCCTGACCAGTGATACCCGAGTACATGGGCTCGTTACCGACGTGGTTGTACCCGGCAGCCTTGAGCTGCTCACCAAAGAACTCGGTGGGCGTGAAATCTTCGCTGAAAGTGAACGGGGTGGAATCCTGCGCAATGCCGTGCATGGCACCTGCTTTGCCGGCAATCGACTCGATTAACATGCCGATCGTCATTCGCGACGGGAAGGCGTGGGGGTTGATAATCACATCCGGCTGCATACCACTCTCCGAGAAAGGCATGTCGACGGCGGGCCACTTTTGAGAGCAGACACCCTTCTGTCCGTGACGCGACGAGAACTTGTCACCGATGACGGGCGATCGAGTGATACGGAGCATGATCTGCACCTTTTGGCACTCGCTGTCTCCGCCTCCCATGCCAGCGTCGGAACCGAGCAAACGCACAGTGTCGACGTAGGCATACTCGTCACCCTTGAACTTCTTGAAGTTGGTCTTGCCGCTAACCTCGTCCCAGTAGGCGCAGATGGGCTCACCAGCCAGCACCTTCTGACCGACATAGGGCAGACCGTCCTGGTCCAAGATCGCACGTTGGGCTTCGGTGGCGCGGTAGTTGGGCGCGAATCCAAAGTGAAGCGTAGGAACACTCGAGCTCGACTTGCCCTTCAGATCGCGCAGATCGATGGTCTCGGACTTGTAGACAGTACCGTAACCGAAACCGCGCTCGTGGGCGCTCTTGTTCAAGATCATGGCGTCCTCCATGTCGTAACCCGTGTACGAGATGACGGCGACGATAGCGTTGGTACCGTTGGGGTAGTCGTCAAAGCCGTACTTGTTGTACAGCTCGGGACGGACCACGGGCGTCTGCGGCGTCTGGATACGGTACAGCTTGTTGTCCGTCCTCCTGCTCACCGCGGTCGATGCGGTACCCATGGTCTGCTTCATCATCTGCGCTTGGTAACAGTTACGTGGCGATTGGTTGTAGTCGGAGAAAGGTGTCAAGTTGGCCAAGACCGAAAGGATCGAAGTGGGAGCCAGCTCGACGTGGGTCGAAACACCAGGGACGATCTCTTGCGGATCGCAAGCAATATCCAGATAGACCTGCTCGAAGGGGCCGACCATGTCGATCTTGTTGTTGTGGAGCAATCGCACGGGGCGCATCATACGAGCGCGGTTCGAGAAGAGGTAGAGACCGGGGTACTGTCCAGCACGCGAGGTGGGGACAAACCCAATCTCGAGGTCCAAGGGCACATGGTGCAGACCCTCGGTCTTCCAGATTCGCAGAGCGGTCGCCATGTGCTTGGCGAGCGCAGGCGTAGTGTATCCCAAAATGGCACCGTCGAGCTGGACCACCACAATGTTGTCCCTCACGCTGGCGTTCTTCTGGCTAGCAGCGCCGACCGCACCGACGGCGAAAGCAGCCTCGGTCATTCCCAACCCGGAAAGCAGCGCGTGAATGTGCGACACGTCGGGCTGACGTGTCGTCATGCGGCAGGTATGCGAGAAATGGTTGAGCAGACCACATGGCGAACCATCTGGAGTGTGCACAGGGCACAGGAAACCCCATGCTTCCGGGAGAAGCTTTCGCACCGAGGTCGTCTTGAGTTCGGCGAAGAAAGCTCCACGGTGGACGGAACGGAAATGGGCAAGGTAACGGGCAAAGTTGAGCTTCTCGGCCATGATTGTGAAACCGGAGGTCTGCTGCAGATCCAATCCAGAGGGGGAGGACAAGTTACCCGTCGCAAGAAAGGAAGCAATCTTGACACCAATGTCAATGTTGACCTTGGAGACGGTCTTCTTGATGTATCTGGCATCGTAAAAGTCGAGGCCCTTGGTCTTCATTCGGACATCTCTTGCGATTTGCTGGCGGATGTTGCCGACGGCCTCATCGACGCGTTCCTTGATGATCTGACCGACCAGGAAACCGGGCATGAGGATCTCGTGGTGCTGGGGAGAATCGGCGTTGTCGGCGCACGACTCGCCAGCGACGAGCGAGTAGAGCTTCTGGATCATAAAGATGAGCATCTTGTACTTTTCGCGAGGGCTGTCGAGGTGGACGAGGAAGATACGGTGGATGAGTTCGCTTCCGACCTGAGCATCGGTCCAGTCCTCTGGGCAACCGAGGACGACGCGGAACTTGGAACCGAGGTATTCGAGGCACTGGTGACCGGACCAGAGGCTGTACTGCTTGAAGTTGCGAAGCAGCAGCTCGACGCGGTCGGTGAGGAAGGTGTTTTCGAAATCGCCCTGAACGATCGATGCAAAGATCTCCTTGTCGGTAGCGTCGACGAGCGCCTTGAGCACCATTACGACGGGCACCATGTACTCCTGCTTCCTCCAGCTGAATCGCAAGGTGAGACCACCGTTGTGAAGGTAGTGCACGGCGTTGGTGACACTGATCAGATCCTCCTTGTGCAAACATCGGATGACGATGGCCTTGTTCGAGTAACTCGGTCCACGCTTTTCGAAACTCGGTCGTTCGATCGCCTGAGGGCTGTTGGCTTTGGCAACGATCAAGTAACGAATCAACCTCTCGTTACCGTTGACGAGGAAGTAACCTCCAAACTCGTTGGCCTCCTCGTGGTGGGCGACGAGCTCTCTCGACGACATTCCTCGCAGATTGCATCGATTGGAACGAACGAGCACCGGGCAGTTACCCAAGCTCACAATCTCGCTCTGCTCCGGATCGCCGTTGACGCTCCAGCACAGACGAGCGGTGAGCTTTCCGGTGTAGGTGAAGAGTCTCTCCCTCGCCTCTGTAGGGAAAACCCTGCGCTCGCGTACACCCTTGGCACGTTCATTTACGAGCGGTTTCGAGAGGTTGACGCTGTCCATACGGAGGGTGATCCTGTTTCCCAATCCATTGTTGGCATCTCCCTGACCGTCGAAAACGATTCTGGGAGGTAGTCTGCGGAGCGATTTCTCCAGCAATCCAGTACCCTCATTGACGAAACCCGAAATGGCCGAAACCGGTGGATCCAACGAAGGATCTTCGGCCCAGAGAGCGTTGAAAGATTCGATGTTGGGTGCGACGAGCTCGGTCAATTCTGGTGCGACAAAGCCCTTGTCGGTGGGGGCCGAGTAGCGTTCCTGACGTTCGAGGGGGAAGAATGTGTGGCGCTTTTTCCAGAGGGGCTCTTCGGCGTCGATGCCAGCTTCCTGTCGTGCGGCTTTCAGCGAGTTGGGGAGGGAGTGGACTGTGTCAGGTGGAGTAGAGGGTCCATCGAAGGACGAGCGGGAGCTCGAGGAGCTCGAGGAGGATATGGAGCTCATAGTGCTGGTGATTCTGCCTCGCACAAAGGCGGATGATGTGAGGTGAGGGTGGCAGAAAGGAGTCGCGCGATCGGCCCGCACACTCCCAGTGGATTCAGCGTCGACGGTTGTAGGTGATGTTGGGGAGGGACCGACGTCGAGGCTGTGTAGGGGAAAGATGGTATGTGGTTGAGGTGGTGCGAAAGATTCCAAGACAGGGTTCTGAAGGAAAAATTGTGGAACGGCAAACCAGAAGAGAGCAGACGACAGTTCTCGCTCTCCCGCTTAGCTTCCAGGTCCGAGCCAAAAAATTCTCAAATTTTTCTCGCCTTTTGCAATGTGGCTCTTCCGCTATCCGGCTCAACAAGAGCTCCTTTTGACTGTCACGTGCCGTCCTTACATGAAAAGAAAGACGCGGTCTAACACCTCGGTACATTTTTCGAGTCCGGCTTCTTCTGATGGACATAAGGGCTTTCGTCTCTCAAGCACGCAACACCAACTAGCTCAGTGTAGCACGTAAGACGATGTGAAGAAAGGTATCATTGCCATAAAGGACAAAAAGATGATACAAATAGAATAGCGGACCGTGGCCTTCCAACATCTTCCAAAGGAGCACCGGGCGTTACACCTCCCAAGCCTTGGGCTGACCGTCATCACGCGGCACACCTCTCCTGTCCATCTCCAATGGATCGCATGCTGCGTCAGCCTTGCCACCAGTGCCCGTTGCATCTACATTGTGCTGGCTTCTGATCTTCTCCAGCTCGGCACTGAGGCTGATTTCTGCCTGACCGCGCATCCATCCATCTCTCGACTTCTTGAGGGCGTTGAGGTCTCCCTGTTCGGCAACCGATGCTACGCCGTTACTGACAGCGATCGAGTTGGTCTCTCCACCGGGCAAGCCCATTGCCTTGCGCTTGCGTGCCTCTTCGCGTCGGCGTCGGTCGGCCTCTTCGGCCATCTTGCGGTGTCGCTCGACTTCTTCGAGGATGGCACGAGCGCCCTTCTTGTGGGCGAGCTCATGAGCGACGTGGATGCCGAGTTCGCGAGCGTCTTGGATGGTCTTGCAGTGCTTGGAGGCAGAGTAGCGCGATTCTTGGCTGCCGTCGAGAGATACTACAATGGCATCGAGGTGGAGGGTGCGGCCTTCGCGAGTGGGGGTTGAGCGGTCGACGATGCTGTATGAGGTGGAAACAATCTTTTCGGCGATGGTGGTGGCGTTGCTGGATGCGGCAGTCTGGGATTGCGCCTTGGCGGCTTCCATCTCTTGAACGCCTGTAGCCAGCGACTCGAGCGGGGGGCGCTGAGGAGTGGAGGACGAGGTTTCGCCCTTGCCAGAGAGCTGGCTGGCGGGGATGGTGTGTCCATCCTTGATGAGTGGCACGCCTCCGTTCGGCAAGTCGGCCTTGGCCCCTGCGTCGCCGTTGGTCACAAAGTCGTCGACGAGCGCGATCGCCTCGCTTCGTTGACCTTCGACTTGGTCGTGATCATCGAATCTGGTCTCGACACCGACAGGAATCGAGCATCCTCCCTCGAGCTCCTTGAGCAGCGCTCGCTCCGCCTCAGCACGGAAGGTGGCGCGCCAGTCACCGATGGAACGAATGAGCTCGCGGATGCGTGCATCTCTGTTGGTTGTGGGATCGGCACCCTCGGGTGGAGTTCGCACTTCGATGGCTAACGAGCCTTGACCGACCGAGTGCAGCAGCACTGGCGAGCTGAGGAATGCTGTGATGCGCGAGTGGAAGTTGAGTCGAACCAGACCTGCAGCCGCCAAAATCAAAGCCGTGTAAGGGCCGTTGGGAGCGTCGAGCTTGGCGAGACGGGTGTTGATGTTGCCTCGTACGTCACTAAATACCAAGTGAGGGTATCTTCGTCGCAATTGCGCTACTCGACGCACGGATGAGGTACCGATGACAGAGCCGACGGGAAGCTCGTCGAGGACCTTGTATGGCAGCCCAGCTTTGACGACGAGAGCGTCTCGAGGGTCTTCTCGTTCGAGCACGGCTGCGAGCTCAAGACCTTTGGGTAGAGCAGTGGGAACATCCTTGAGACAGTGAACGATGGCATCGACGGCGCCCTGCTCGAGTGCGACTTCGAGCTCCTTGGTCCAGATTGCTTTGCCCTCTCCGCCAATTACGTAAAGTGGCGAACGCAAGTTCTGGTCACCGGCGGTCGACATGGATGTGATAGGGAAAGCGTGTGGGCGAAGTGGCGTCTCAGGCCCACTCTGGAAGGTGGCGAGCAGGTTGCGAAGGAAGGCGACATCTTGGTCACAGTGCTCGTCGCACACTTTTTGGAGACGGCTCGTCGATGTGGATGCTTGTGGCGAGGAAGAGGGGTGGCTGCTGGGGTCGAGTGTGCTAACAGCTTGCTGTACTTGCGATCGAAAGAGCGGTGATGATTTGCCGTACCTTGCCTCGAGCATAGCACTGACGTGCGAGCTCTGCACAAGAGCAAGCTGGCTGTTTCGACTGGCGAGGACGAGCGTGCAGCTGGGATCGAGACCGAGCTGACCATCACGATCCATGGGTAGCGGGTTGATGTTGGCTTCCTTGCGCTGCTGATCGAGCTTTTGAGCCTTGTCGAATTCGTATGCAGATGCGCTGTGAGTCACGGCGAGTTCGTGAAGCGATGGCAGCGTGGTGGTGGATGAAAGCATGGAACTGGATGCCGAACGAGAGAGTGGCGGCGTCTGTGCAAGATCCTCTGGCGATCGGTAGAAGATGCAGCGCGAGTCTGTGGGTGGGAAGAGCGTTGAGGCGGGCGCATCAGGGACAGGAGGGTGGCCAGGAGGCAGTGGTTGCGACTTTGCGTGAGGTACGGGACAGGAGGAGCCGTCACTCCAGGATGGTGCTGCCTGCTGCTCTCCACGGTTGCGTGAAGAGGCAGAGGCATCGGAGTGCTCTGGTACAGGCGACATGATGAGCTACGCCTAGGATGAATCAGCCGATGCTGCGTTGCTAGGCAAGATGGTACGGGACCGTTTTTTGAGCGGCACAGATGGTCCGAGCTGCAAATCCTAGACAAAGATCGTAGAGCGTAGGCTTCCGAAGGAAGTGTTTGACGTCGGACAACCTCGAGAAGATCGATCTTCTTGCTGAAAGGGGCGGATGTTGATGGTGGTAAAGTTGGTGGCACAAAGTGTCGATGGCGAACCGGTTACAGTGTGTTGTGTGCTCGTCGGAATTTGCTGCTGCTCTTGATTGATTGCAAATGAGCGAGCTCACGAGACTACTTTTCGGTCAGGCAAGGGTCTCAGCTTTGGCTATTGGCTGCAGCAACCGACGGTGACTTTGCTCGCTCTTCTTCTCTCTCTCTCTCTCTCTCTCTCTCTCTCTCTCTCTCTCTCTCTCTCTCTCTCTCTCTCTCTCTCACACACACACACACACTTTTCCTGAGGCCTTGAGATTTCATTCCGGCTGAAAAGGAGATTGTAAGTGTGGAGTTGTCTGATGTTTGACTCAAGCTTGGCTGAACTCGCTCGTTCACTTGACTCCACGTACTCCAACCGGTTTTTTTTTTTTTTTTTTTTTTTTTTTTAAAAAAAGAAGGCGGTCAACCACCGGTCGATGCCGGCATCTCGTGGCCAATGACTACGCCTCTCATAGAGTCGCCTATTTCTAATCAAGTAGCCGCTCTCAATCTGCCGCGTCCAACACGTACGAAATTCTCAACAATCGGAAAAAGGATGAAGTATCTGTCATGCTGACATAATCAAGGGCCCTGAGAAGAATTGCTCCAAGAAAGTTTTGGCAATTTTTGTGTGCAGTTGCAGCCAACAACGAAAAAAGTGGAGCTTGACACTGTGCGCTTTCGATGTTGTTGCTCCTCGCCATCAACATCCTATCCATTCCCAAACCACTTTCGCATCAACCTTCACCATACACTTTTGAAGACAGGAGGCTGGCCGTGAGTCACGTACAAGGTCTAGCACAAAGTCGTATACCCCGCGAGAAGTTGCAACCATGGGCAAGTCTCGCAAAAGGTCGAGGAACGACGCCAACGCGGCTCCAACAACCACCAATGGCGATACAGACCCAAACCAACGACAAGCAGTTCTAGGCGACAACGTCAATGCTCTTCCCGGCAGTCGAAAGAAGCGCCCTCCCCCGCCACCTGCCGACAACGAGCTCGACTTGGAAAAGCTCATCTTTGGCGGTTCATCTTCTCTCCTCTCCCAGCCTTCGACATCAGCTCAGCGAGCAACAGGAGAAGACGCATTGGAGGCCAACAGCGATGACGAAGATGATGGTGCATCGCAAGGATCCGAAGATCAAGCTGTAGCAGATGGTGACCTGTTCATGGTCGACACCGCGGGAGGCGAGGATGAAGATGGACAGCTCGAGCACCAGCACGGCGGCAATGCTTCCGGGTCGGATCGTGAAGATAGCGACGATGAAGACGCAGACGACGATGACATCCTCATCGACCGTGCAGCTGCCAGCTCCAGCAGATCCCCCGTCAAGAAGCCAAAGCGCACAAAACGTTGTGTCTGGAACGACCCAGACGACGCAGCCCTCACCATCGACCTTACACGCAACAACAACCTCGCCGCCAACGGCTCCAAGGTCGGGGTCAGTCGACTTCGACGTCTTCGCGAAGAGGTCGGTGAGACCAAGATCAGCGGTCTCGAGTATGAGCTTCGATTACGGGCACAATTCGAGAAGCTGCATCCACGACCTGGATGGGCATCTTTCCGCCGCACTTCTCTCTCCGATCAGCCAGATGAGTTCGCAGAAAGCAACGGCGAGGCAGTCATCATCAACGAAGACGCCTCCAAGGGTATTCACGATCTCTTGCGCAGCGATACCGGCCTTGTCGAAGGTTACGGCTCCAAAACCGACGACACCAAATCCGTCAAGGCACGCGGCAAGCTCAAAGCAGGCGAAATCGAGCTCGATCGTCTTCGCAATGCCAACGATGCACAGAGTGCCCACGCCATTGCTGCCGAAGAATCGCTGCCAGCCATCGAGATGGTTCGCTTCCACCCAAGCCCACGTGCCAGCGTGCTCATGACGGCTTCCAAGGATCGCCGTGTTCGACTCTTCCAGATCGATGGCAAGACCAACCCGCTCGTCCAGACGATTCACGTCCCTGATCTCCCCATTCAGCATGCATCCTTCCACCCTTCGGGTTCGTCGGTGCTCATTTCGGGCAACCGACCTTTCCTGTACGCCTACGACTTGCAAGCTGGTCGTGTGGTGCGCTCGATTCCCTGGCGAGGGGCAGGGTCGCTCCACGGCCAATCGTCGGCAGAAGACGATGGTACCGAGCTCAGGTTGTCGGACGCCAAGTTCCAGCCCCACACTGCCGAGGAAGGCAACCGACTGCTGGCGATTGGTGGAAGACGAGGTGTCGTACATCTCCTCGATTGGGGGCGCTCCGGTGCTGCAGGTGGTACACGCATTGGAGGTGTCCGGATGAACTCGGCTCTTGCCGGCTTCACCTGGGACGCAGCTTCCGTCCTTGGTGATCGTGGCACCGGCATCGGCGTCACAGGTACAGGTAAAGATGTAGAGCTGTTGACCATGTCTACCGAAGGCAGTGTTCACCTGTGGGATATCAGAAACATGGGTTTGGAAGTAGGATGCACCTCCATCTGGAACAACCCCGGCTCCTTTGCAGCAAAGGGTCTCGAGGTCTCCCCCAACGGCAAGTTCTGGACCGTTGGAAGCGACTCTGGTATCGTCAACGTCTACAAGCGTCCCTCGGAGTCCTACCCATCCTCTCTTCCATCTGCTGGCACCTTCATGCCCTCAGCACGCGCAGATCAGGCAGCAGCCATGTTCGGCAAGGTTCCCGGTGGCAACATTGATCCGGTCAAGACTGTCGAGAATCTCGTGACTGCCACCACCACCATGCGATGGAATGGAGACGGTCAGATCTTGGCTGTCGCATCCAAGCTCAAGAAGGACGCGCTGAGGCTTGTACACTTCCCCTCGATGCGCGTCTTTAGCAACTGGCCTACATCGGGTACACCACTTGGCAGCGTTTCGTCTGTCGATTTCAGCCCGGCAAGCCAGTACGTCGCTATTGGAAACACCAGAGGAAAGGTTCTGCTTTACTCGCTGCGACACTATCTCTGAGCTTCTCACTATCGTCATCCCTTTTTCAGCATTGTCATTATTTCTTTCACTGCATTTCACACCACCCAGTTCGAGCGCAAGTGCTACGTGTGTGAGTCATGCGACCGTCTAGTTTCTCTACAGTCTAGAATAAAGGGTTCTATGTGTTGAAGCCTCTGCCATCTAGGCGCTTACGTGGAAGTATCGCACCTCAGCAACAATGATCGCAATCCCAATGACGGTGCTTGGTACAATCACCACTGCGCACCACTTGAGGAACTGTCCCGCTCTCACGCTGATCCCTCCCTGCCTGAGGCCTCCTAGCCACAGCAGACCTGCCAAACTTGCTGCAAAGGTTCCACCCAGTGCACCCACGTTGGAACCGAAGGCGATCGAGTACTGGGCGACCTTCATCACCATTTCCTGCTCGTTTGCGCTCAGCGCCGTGATCTTGCTGGCGAAATAGGGCGAGCGGACGGATTTGGTAAGCAGAATGGTTGCGCCAATGTTTGTCCCGCCGATATTGCACAGTACGATACCGAGGAAAGAGATGAAAAAGGCAGTGGCGACGTAGCCAGAGGAACAAATGCGTCCTAGACCAGCGGCGAGGATGTTGATAAAGCCGACGTGGGCTAGAGCTTGGACCAGGATGAACATTGAGAATGCGAATGGGAGGAGGGGGAAGGGGAGTCGAGAGAGGACGATGCTGACGGTAGGAAAAACTTCGGTCAGTCGGTGGTGGGTGCGGATGGCTCGGCGGAAGAGGTTTTTGCTTGCGGCAGGAGTGGATGTAACGTGTGAGGTCGTGGCAGCTGGTGTAAGCGCGGGAGAGGATTGTTTGGTGTCGTTGGATTTGATGGGGGCGATATCAGGCCGAGCAGTGGCGGAGAGCGTCGAAAGCTCGATTTCCTCCACTTCCTTTGCTGCTGCTTTCGATGCCTCCTTCTTCTTGCTCTGGCCCTCGCCATCAGCAGCACCCTCTCCAACCTCCTGCGGCTTGCCTTTCTCCAGCCTCAACTTCCTCCAGCGCAACCAATCAGCGACACCATCCCGTACAAAGCACAACACCGCACCTGGCACCGCAATCATAAACACTTTGACACCACCCACCACGGAAGTTCCTACAAGCGTGGCGAGAGTGGCAGCCATGACGATACTGCCAAAGATGGCGCCTGTTTTGTCGACCAGTGCGGCTCGCGGGTCTACGTCCGGGCGGATGATGGTTTCTGGTATGTAGATGAGCGGTGAGGATCGCTTCTTGTCCTTGGAAGCATTGATGGGAGCTGTGGAGGCTGTTTCGGACACTGGAGTTGCACCTCCGTTCGTGGACGTCGTGTATGGACGATCTGCTGAAGAAGCATTCGAATCGACGGGAGCATTGGAGCGATGCCTAATCTGACTTTCGCTTCGGTCAGTCTTGAAGCGGTTGCCGATGACAGGAACACTCTCGACAAATTTCCTGATGGAAGACTTTTCCCCCTCATCCTCTTGCTTCTTACCGCCATCCCTATTCCTGAAGTAGATCAGCATCGCAACCAGTCCACCGACCGCAGATCCAAACGCAGGCAAGACCATGTACGCGGTATAGGTGATGAAGTTGACATCGAATCCTGTCGCAATGACCAAGTTGGTCGGATTACTAGAGACGAGAACGGCACTCGAGATGTTGGCCGCAACGAACTCTGCCCAGATCCAAGCGTCTGGTGGGCTGATGCCAGCGACGCGTGTGAAGTAGACCAAGAAGGCTGTTCCCGATAGAATGACTGGATCGTTGCCAACAAGCACGCCAGCGGACCAGAAGAAAAAGTAGAGGAGCAAGAAGAGGGTCTTTCCTTTTGCTTCCCTGCCTTGTCGTCCTGCTTTGAGACAGATTAGGAACGCAAGGTAGCGCAGCAATCCGGTAGCGTCGAGAGAGATAGCGATGTAGGCCAGCGAAATAAAGAGCGCAAGGACATCGTAAGGCTCGATACCATCTTCTCCGACGATTCCTTGCTTGACTTGCTCCCCACCGATCGTGGTTGTTGCCAGGAGGACGAGGACGCCAATGACGGGAGCAGAGACGTGGTCGATGATGAGATACATCGTTTCGTACTTTGTTGAAGATGCGGATCCGAGTTGGCGCTCGACAGTCTCTTGTTCCTCCTGTTCAGGATTGGAGTCGGGTGGACCGGCGAGGGCGAGCCATGTCTTGCGAGCGGCTGAGCGAAGGGGGGATGCAATTGGGCGTGGAATGGGTATGCGAAGCGGATGAATGACGATCAGCGATACACAGGCAAACACAATGATCGCAAAGACGCCAAAGCCGTTGAGTGAGGTGCGGGTGGTGTCGACTGTGACCGTGCCAGCTTCGCGCTTGGCCAAGAGCATCGGATCGTCCATTGTGATAGTACCTAAACCTTAGCCAGAACGAAGGCGAAATTGTAGATGATGGTGTAGGGAAAGAAAGCGGGATGGCGGAAAGGTAGGCTAAAAGAAGGAGTTCGGATCAGCCTGCCACTGCTGCTGCTGCTGCTGCTGCTCTCGAGGCTGTGCCAAGCCGCAGGATGTGGATGCCAAGATGGAGGGACGAAGGGTTGAATGTGGGAGCGTGGACGTCTTGGCTTTTTGAAACAGCCTCCACGTGCAGTTGACCGGCGGTTGAGGCTGAACTTTTAAACTTTTCGCTTTTTCGTGCGTCACTCTTTTTTCGGGTTCGGCTTGGATTTGACCGACCAAAGACCGCACACAAAACAACGCTCGAACCATCTTTCAGAACGACTTCGTTATCGACAAGCGATGCGAGCTGCATCTTTCTTCGGCACTGTTCTTACTGGTGCTCGACCGATCGCACCAAGGACGCAGCTATGTAGTATCACCGGCGTGACAATGCACACTATCCGATGCGCATCGTCCAAACGAGGCGGTTCGTCAAGCCGGTATCTTCAACGCCAGAAGAGCGACGTCTATGTCAAGCAACGCTCTCGCCCGCTCGGCCCCAAGAAATCCAGTACGCCTGCAGATTACCTCGAAGACGATGATATCGGAACGTCAAGCGGATTTGTTGCACGCTCAGCGTTTAAGCTCCTGCAATTGGACGATCGGTACAAGTTTCTGCGACCGGGGCGGGTAATTGTGGATCTGGGCGCTGCACCGGGCGGCTGGAGTCAGGCAATTGTAGAACGCACTCGTTCGAGATCAGCAGCAGGTACTGGCAAGGGGAACAAGGGCAGTGCGACACCAGTGTTTGCGTTGGACTTGCTGCCCGTAGTGGATATTGATGGTGTGACATCGATCCAGGGTGATTTCTTGGATGGGACGACGCAAGAGAGGCTGCGGAAGCTGGTCGCAGATGCAGCTCTTGGAAACAGCAACGTAGAGCAAGGTGGAGAAAGAACAACTGTTGGTTTTGTCGATGTCGTCGTGAGCGATATGATGGGTATGTTTCTGACAATGGCACAGGGCCCGTGACACTCTGTTGTACAGCCTAGAAGAATGCACAGACGCTAACACCGTGCTCCATCTTTGGCTATGCAGCAAACACGACTGGAAATCCAATCGTCGACACAGAAGCGTCGCTCGAGCTGTGCAGAGCAGCAGCCGTAAGTCCGACCCCCTCTCAGCCACGTCTATTCTTGATAGTGATCTCCCAACTCACACGCTGTACCTATATTTCTCGATCTGTGCGATGTGACAGAGCTTCGCCTTCCAAACGCTCAAACAGGATCCTCAGCAGAGCTCGAATGTCGAGCGAAAGTCGCCAGTCTCTCTGGCTTCGAAATCCTCGGTGCTGGTGATGAAGTACTTTATGTCGCACGAAGCCGACGTATTTCGCAAAGAAGTGCTGGAGAGGCATTTTCGATTCGTCAAGGCGGAAAAGATGGATGCCAGCAGAAAAGAGTCTAGAGAACAATTCTGGATCTGTATTGGGCACAAGGGACTTCCACCGAGCTAGCAATGGGACAAGCTGTCGTTAATGATGATGATGATGATGATGTGTGAGCGAGCGAGCGGTGATTTCGGTTGGACCCTGCGCCAGCAGAGCGCGTTGAGTGTGCCGAAATTGAAGCGCGCGCGTGCTGGTACAGTACAGAGTATGTGTGTTGGTTTCGGAAAAGGGTCTCTGCTGGCACAAGGAGCCCCTGAATTCTTGAATTGACACCATCTCAACCTTTGCTCCATTGCCATACCCTCGTTCACATCCACCCTGCCATCAAGTGGACTATGCATCCTCCATAGCAAGTCTGCAGTGCAGTCAGCACAATTCATCTTCGCCACACACACACAGCAACGACTCTATACCCGCACCATGTCGTCCAACACGCAACCCTCTCCTCCACGAGCCGGGTCATACATCCTCGTCTCGTCTTCTATGCCGCTCGACGACTCAAACATGGTCCCTGACGAGCTAGAGCCAGAATATCGCTCCAGCAGACCGAGGCTCTTCTTCCTCCTGCCGCTCGTAGCTGCGCTCGACATCGCGCTCGCCGTCACGCTCGGAATTCTCGTCCTGAACCAGGAAGCAAAGCACGATGAACCAGACACGAACCTTCCACCGGGTGGTGACTCGCCGTCGCACGATCCTATCATGTACAGCTCCACCACAACTCCATTCCCCAACGCGGACGTCGACGATGCCGCATGGGAGCGCCGCAGGATAGTCCTAGCGGTCATCGCCTTCTCCATCGCTCGCGCCTCCGCGTACGCCATGGTCGGCATCAGCAAACGCATCCGTCAGCTCGGCGTCACCGTGGCTGCAGTAAGCATCCTCAGTACTCTCTTTTACGTATCTGTCGCCAACCTGCTCTTCCAAGCACGGCCTAAGCCTGATATCATCGGCCAGACTCTGATGCAGTCTTGGTGGTCCGGTCTCACCCTGACCCTCACACCCGAGAAATGGCACTGGCCAGATGCGTTCAAGCACATCGAACCTACTATGCCGATCCTCGTCGGTGCACAGATGGCATTTACCTTGTTCGAGTGGATCCTGTATATCGCCGTAGTCGGAGTCAAGATCCCGCCAGGCGGCAATCCAGTGGAAGCTAAGCGGTGGGCGAGGGGTCTAGCTGATGATCCCGATTATCAGCGTGGGGTGGATGCACACAGTCTCTATCCTTCCGATGGTGAGGAGGAGGAGGAGGAGGAGGAGGAAATCGCGGGAAGCCATCGATCTATCCAGAATGCAGACACGCAAGAAGACGACTTGGAACAGGCAAGAACGCTCCTAGCATCGCCTATCTCGAATCTCTCTCGCAAGGACGCAGATGGAAATGATGCCAGCGATCGACCTCTGCTCGGAACTGGCCCATCTACACCACGCGGATATGGAAGCACGCTTCAAACAGCCCCTAGAACCCCGCAAGGCCCTTCTCACGCACATACGCACTCGCACGGGAGCGTCCGAAGCACGCGCTCGCCAGCAGCAGCAGGGATGAGTCGCAGCGCGTCGGCGCGTTCAGGGATGTACTCTCGCTCTCCTGGCGCAGCTGAACTTGCTGCTGGGCAGGTGATTGAAGATGACCATGATGACGAAGACGACGAGGAAGGGGATGAGGAAGATGCAGAAGGAAGCGATCCGGACGACATCATCGACATTACTCCTAATCGAGCTGTTGCACGCAAAGAAGCACGACTGCGCCTTGCTCGTGCCGCCCTCCCCGAGCGCAGAGCTTCTGGCGGCACCCTGTCCACACTCAACATCTTTGGCAACGAGGCCCCAGCCAAACCCAGCGGATCGAGAGGAGCAAATGTCTTTTCCGATGAAGCAGGCAGCCCACTTGGAAGGAATACAAAGGACCAGGATCCGCCGGCGTTGCTCTCGGTCGCAACCTCGCCCGAAGTGCCAAGAGCTGGCCCAGCTCTAGGCCCAGCGGGGACGTCGAGACACTCTTCATACACTTTACATCCGTCAAGCAGCAGTACGAGAACAGCGTCGACCAAAGGATCGGGCAAAGAGCGAAAGTTCAGATTGCCGAGATGGATGAAGCCCAACAAGAAGAAGTGAGCCGTGTTTGAGTAGCTCTTGTACATATATCACTTTCATGAGATGGAATGATCACGTATACCCCGACTACTTAGAAGATGTGGCAGGCTGCAAGAGCCCGGGTCCGGTTGTGAGGACCCTGGATCGAAGCACTTGCCACATGAAGAAGAAAGATCGTCTCGAACTGTACTGCCGAGCAACCAAGGAAATCTATTGCCGTCGTGACCCCTTGCTCAGCGCTACCAAAGACGACGTCAGAGCTTTGTGCTGACGCATCGGCTACTTTTTTTTGTTTTCCGGTTTGTTGCGTGATCTTTTTATCTCTAGTCTTTCTTTTTTTCTTTTTTTTTTCTTTTTTTTTTTCTTTTTTCTTTTTTTTGTTTCGGATTTTGCAGCGGATGAGCAGGGACGAGAGCAGGAGGAGCGTGGCTCGTGCCTCGCCTGGTTTGCGGCGACTCATTTCATTCGGTCATGATCCAACTTGCCTCTGTTCGACATTCTCGCATAAATCCTTTCTGCTTCCATCCTTACCCTCGCCTCCATCGAAACACTGTCTCTCCCTCTCTCTCTCTCTCTCTTTGCTAACCTGATCGATCCTTCCGACCAGGTTTTAAGAGATTACCACACAGTCGTTCAAGATATCCCTCCTAGCCAATTCTACTTCGCTGCGGGTACTGCGTGCCTCGCGAGCTTTTTCCGTCCTCACTACTACCTCCACTACTACCTCTAGCACAGCCTCTTCCAAGCTGACGCCTACTCCTTCACGACCTGCGATCGTTGCAGCTACCAGCCGTCTCTCGCAGACCTCGACACATCTTCTCTCTTCAACCGCAAACTTCTCCACCTCGACCGCCGTCAAGATGCCTCCTCTTCCGAAACCCAGCTCGAACCACTATGACATGGTTGTCATTGGTGGTGGATCCGGTGCCATGGGCGTTTCGCGCCGTGCCGCTGCATACGGCAAGAAGGTCTGCGTTATCGAAGAAGATGGACGTCTCGGTGGTACTTGCGTCAACGTCGGTTGTGTTCCCAAAAAGCTCATGTGGCACGCCGCTGATATGGCCGAGCACCTCAAGGAGGCTCCCGAGTATGGATTCGGTGATGTCGACAACAAGCCCAAGATTCCCGGTTTCGCATGGAACTACTTTGCCGAGAAGCGCGACGCCTACGTCCGCAGGCTGAATGGCATTTACGACCGTAACCTTGACAAGGATGGTGTAGAGTATCTTTCCGGTCACGGAAAGGTGACTGGCACCAACGAGGTCGAGGTGACCATGCGAGGTGAGGATGGCTCGTTCAACGCAGGGACGTACAAGGTCACCGGAGATCGAATCGTTATCGCTACCGGCGGTCGACCTATCATCCCTTCTGACGACAAGATCCCCGGTGCCTCGCTGGGTATCAACAGTGACGGATTCTTCGAGCTGAAAGAGCAGCCCAAGCGTGTCGTCGTCGTCGGTGCAGGCTACATCGCCGTCGAGCTCGCTGGTGTCTTCAACACTCTGGGATCCGAAACCCACCTCCTCATTCGACATGATACCTTCCTCCGCCCCTTTGACCCCATCATCTCGGAGACCTTGCAGGATTACATGTCCAAGACCGGACTCAACGTCCACAAGCAGACCAACATCACCAAGGTCACTGGCGAGCGTGGCGGTCCCCTCACCATCCACACTGACAAGGGTGACACCATCGAGGCCGACTGCCTCCTCTGGGCCATCGGTCGACGACCCAACACCGACAACCTCGGACTCGAATCTGTCGGTGTCGAACTCGACAAGGGCGGCAACATTGTCGTAGACAAGTACCAGGAGACCAACATCAAGAATCTCTTTGCGATTGGTGACATTCAAGGCAAAGCCCTCTTGACACCCGTTGCTATTGCTGCTGGTCGAAAGCTGTCGAACCGCCTGTATGGCCATCCCAGCTTGAAGGACGACCACATGGACTACGACAACATCCCCACGGTCATCTTCTCTCACCCTACATCGGGTACTGTTGGTTTGAGCGAGCCCGAAGCAATCGAGAAATTCGGCAAGGACAACGTCAAGATTCACACCTCCAAGTTCGTCTCCATGTACTACGGCATGTTGGAACACAAGGCTCCCAGCGCATTCAAGATGGTCGTTGGACCCGAGGACAAGGTGGTCGGATTGCACATTGTCGGTCTTGGTGCTGATGAGATGTTGCAAGGTTTCGCTGTGGCAGTCAAGATGGGTGCCACCGTCAAGGACTTCCAAGAGACCTGTGCTATTCACCCCACCAGTGCTGAAGAGGTTGTCACTATGGTGCCGTCTACTAAGAAGGCTTGATCTCTCGCAGGCAATGGGGATTCGATCCATGTCTTGGCTCAATGCAATGCGAAAGACAATTTCAAGTTCCCCCTTTTGTGTGTGTGTGTGTGTGTGTGTGTGTGTGTGTGTATTTGTGGCGTGAAAATCGTGATTGCGAAGTATAGAGTGCATTCAGATCGTTACATCGTCAAGGTCGTAAAAACTACATTTAGATGCCAGCAGCAAGCTAATCGTCGCGATTCACCGGTTCTCCCGTGAGGAATACCCTACTAAGCGGTCTTCTGGCGTTGCTCTGTTTCATGCGTAACGATTTCCTCCCGCTCAGTGTACCACCATTTGGATTGGCTGAAAGTGTGCCGTAGATTGAATCTCTGTTCGATTGACCACGCAGAGTGCCCGGGCTGAAACGGGTCCTTCCGATGGTTCCTTCTTGAGCGTCCTCTTCTTCAGCTGTGATGTTGTCTTCGATGGGGGGACGGATGAAGATGCGTGATTTGCTGGGGGAAGGAGAGGTGGAGGCGCTGGCCGATTCGCGTGCAAAGGCGTTGGCCAGTTTGCGGCCCGCAGCACCAGCGCGTAGCTCCTTGATGGCTTCGTCGAGTTGGCCTCGGCCCCTGTAGCTGCGTCTGCCGGCGTCTGTTTGGGTCGGGGAGGCTTTGCTTTCGCCGGATGAAGGAGATTCTGCAGCAGGCGATCGCGAACGGAAGCGTGAGGCAGTGGGTGTAGATTCGTTGACGGGGCTCAGTTGATCCGTCGCTTCCAGCTGCTCTTCCGCACTCGTTACCACCACCTTGGGATCCGCATTTGCAGCCAGAGGGCCACGCACTTCCGGTCCAAACTGCGGGATTCGCAATCCGAACTTGCCCTTTCCAAAGCCATTGGCAGCCTTTTGCTTCTTCTGCTCCTCAAGCTCGGCCTTTCTATCCGCCTGCAAGGTGTCTTCTTCAGCCCGCATCAGCGCTTGACCGAAACTGCTGACCAGGCCGAAAAAGTCTTCTGGCTTCGTGTTGGTAGGATCCTCGCCAAAGTAGGTAAGCAGCTTCGTCAGGCTGGCTTGGACGGTGGTACCCGCAAGTTGGAGTGCTTTGATCTGCGGGCCTGACTGACGCAGGAACTCGGCGGTGACGTCGACAAAGCGGTCGCTTTGGGAAGAGATGCCGAACCGTTGGAGCACCGCCATCTCTTCTTGCACCGCATCGTGGCCTGTGATCAGTGCAGTGATGGTCTGCATGGTGGACTGGGTCGACAAGCGCGCTGCTGCTTCGACGTGCGAGCAGTCGTCGAGGAAGCCCACGAGTGTCTTATCCGTCTTGTTGAGCACTCGCACCAAGTAATGCAGCAGCGTTGGAGTGGCAGGTGACGGCTGCGATGGCTTCGTGTCCCTCAGCTTGAGCAGATCGCTCAGCTGGAAACCGGCCGCCTCGCCTCTGAACGTAGACGAATTGAGCACGTTACCAATCGTCAACACCGTGTGAAGCACTGACTTGAACTTGGTACTGGCGTTGATCTCGTCCACCGCGTGCTTGAGGATGCGGAGATCCGGTTTGAGCTCTTCGAGATCAAGCTCAAATTTGCGCATGTACACCATGCACGCCAGGCGTTCCGATAGTCGCGGGATCCCCAACATCTCCTTGAAGAACTGATCAGCCTTGCTAAGCGAGCCGACATCACCATCGTAGTCGCGCACCAGCTCGAGCTCTTCGGTTGTCGGCAAGCACGACTTGATGCTCCTGAGGTTGTCGACAGTGAGCTTCGTCTCATCGCATTGCAGAAGCGCAGTGCGAAGCTCGGGGAAGGGCACCTTGATCCTGGTGAGCACGATCGAGACATTCTGCGCCCTCGTAAGATCGAGCAATGTGGTAAGCTTGGCCTTGGGACCGTTCTGCTTATTATCGGGCACTGCAGCAACGGGTTTGCTGCCCACAGCAAAGAGCTCGTCAAGGCGTTCAATCTCGCCTTTGACGTCAACCGACTGTGCGGGCAAGTCGTTCCACACGGTGCGTGCCAGCGAGTGCGCAGGGATCTTGTTCCAAAACAATGCCTTGCGCTTTTTCTTTGGGATGAGTGGTAGAGACGGCGGCTTGGGTGCACCCGGCGCACCTGGCGGTGGCGGCGGTGCGAGACCGGTGGGGGGAGGAGGGGGAGGCGGCGCTCCAGCTACTCCACCTGATGGGGGAGGAGGAGGAGGCGGTGGTGGCGGACCTCCTCCTGACACGTTTGCGAGCGGTCCCGGCGGCGGCGGAGGAGCCGCGGCACCACCAAAGCCACCACCCAGAGGCATGCCTGGAGCAGGTGGTGGTGGCGGAGGAGGGGGAGGAGGAGGTCCGCCTCCGTTTGCACTCCCAGCAACAGCGAAGCCTGGTCCGGTGGGCGGAGGCGGCGGCGGTGGAGGTGGTGGAGGGCCAGACAAAACCGGAGCCGGATCTGCAGTTGTGCTTCCGGCACTTGCCACATTTGCAGTACCTACAGCAGGAGCAGCAGGAGCCTGGGGAGGCGGTGGTGGTGCGGCCCTAACAGCAGGACCTGCACCCGGAACTGCAGGTGCACCGGGCGGCCTCGGCGCTTGGCGATGTACCGTGGCAGCACGCACCAATCCTGCCCCGCCCGATTCAGCAGGTTGGATCTGAAGTTGTAGCAATAAGGCTTGCAACTTGGCCATCTCGCCTTTCAGCTTGACGATCTGCTGATCCTTTTCGTGAAGCTGTTTCTGCAGTGCTTCTGTCTGCTCTGTCGATTTGGCGGCCTCCATCGACTTGAGTGCCTTCTCCTGCAGCTTGGCCACATCTGCACGAAGTTCCGAGATCTCCGTGTCCTTCTTGCTTAGTGCCTCGATGGTGCGACGGGCCATCATGTCTGCCTCCATCTCAGAGTTTGCTGCAGAAGTGCCCGCTTTGGCTTCCTCCTCTTTGTCCTTTGCTTCCGCTTCCTCCTGTGCCTGGGCAATTCCATTCTGGAAACGACCGTACACCGCCTCCAGTGCGCGCTTGAGGTATTTGATCTCTCGCTCCTTGGCCTCGACGTTGGCTTCGCTGCTTGCAAGCTGCTCCTTGTGTCGCGCGATCTCATCCATGAGGTTGGTCCATTGTCGATTGCGCTCCAGTCGGTCCTTCTTTGCGCGATCATCGCCGTCAGTACGCTCATTTGGTCGTGCTGCGGAAGATAGACGGTCAAGCTCCGCTTGCAGCTCGATGACCTGCTTCTCCTTGGCTACCAGGCGCTGGATGACACCAGCAAAGCTCTCTTTGTCTCCACGCTTGGGTAGCGTGGACGGCGTACCTGCTGGTGCGCTGTCCGAGTCCGACGAGTCTTTGCGAAGAGCAGCGGCACCGGGCAGGCTTCGCAGCGTGATCACCTCGGCTGTCTGCTCGTTCAACTTGGTCCTGAGTTTCGCCTTATCGTCGCTGAGTTCTTCGACTTTTGCTCGGAGACCCTCAAGCTCCTCGATGAAGCTGCTTGGGACCGTGCTGGTGTCGCTCATCCTGTTTGCCTTGATCATGGCCTGTTTGCCTACGAGATGCTGGATGTTGGCAAGGTAAGAACGCATGAAGCTCCTCCAGCCTTCGTCAAAGTCGGCCACATGGACCGATTGCTCGACATACTTCTCCACCACAAAGAGAAGATCTGTCTTAAATTGGTGGTCAATGTCGCGGTCGAGGATGCTGGATGTATGGCGCAGGATCGAAATCATGATCGGATAGAGGTCCTCGTGGGTATCCTGGGCGCTGCGAAGAATCTCGCCGGCTTCGCCAAGATCCGACATAGCATCGCGGCCACGCTCACGGTCTGTCAAGGTCAAAGCCCGATCGTGCAGCTCGTCCTGGTCCTCCTGCTTTTCCTCCACATACACCTGGATCTGCGTCGCGAGGCTTTCTGGCGGATCGATATATCGCAGCGACACGAGAACTTCGTTGAGGCCGCGGCGAGCAAACTCGTCACGAAGCGAGATTCGCTCCTCGAGATCTTCCGGGCTGTTGGTGATGGCGTTGACGAGCACCATCGCTGCCGCCTTATATTCCCACTCGATCGCCTCACTTGCGTCTGCATCGTCGAGGTCGGCCGATGTATCCCAGGCATCGTCCAGCGAGCGGCTGGAAGCATTTGGCTTCAAGTCCTCGACCAAAAAGGCAAAGCGGAAGCGCTCGTCTGCTACCACTTTGAGCTCCGACAGCGCCCCGCAGACCATACGATGCCCGTCTTCGAGCGAGAGCACGCACAGCGCCGCCAGCACATCGGCAACTTGAAGTCGCAGCTTATAAGAGGGAGACCTTAAGGCAAAGGCGATGTAGTTGACCAGGTTCGGCTGCTCGAGCACTTTCTCGAAACCGAGCTCGATGTTCATGAGCGTGCGCAAGCATTTGACGGCTTCGAGAAGGATGACGTCCGACATCTCCTTGCGCTCGACTTGCTTTGCTTGCTTGCTGTTGAGGCTGTTGACGATGCCATCCGTCTCTTGCTGCATGATCTGCTCCAGAGCTCCGAGTCCGTCGCAATGGAGGAAGCTATCGATCCAAGAGAGCTTGGCACTGCTGAGAGTAACTCGCAGCGAGAGGAGATGCTTGAAGAGATCCTTTCGACTCAATTTGCCATCCTTCAGTTTGGAAACATGACCCAGTGCTACGCTTCTCTCATTTCCATCGCCTTGGTCGTGCTGTCCGCTGCTTCCAGCAATTGTGCTGCCTCCGCCCCACCAGCTGCTCCAGAGGCTGGCGGTGACACCGGCGCTGCTGCCAGTATGATTCGCCTTGATGGTGTTGGTGTGCTCGCCGTGGTTGTGAGGTTTCGAGTCCACGGAGCCTAGCGAACCAGTCTCGGAGATCACCGTGGTGGGACGAGTGCTAGCGCTGCCTTGACTGGACACATCTCCAGACAGGCTTGCACGGGGGCTTGCAACACTGTCAACATTCTTAGCAGAACCTGCACCAGAGCCTTGCGTATCGCTCGTTGCCCACGTAGCAATGCTCGAGATGCTGAAACGGTTGGACCAGCCGGCAGGGATGACAGAGTTGCGACCCATTGTTTCGGAAGTGCTGCTGAGCGTCGGTGATACGGGATTGTCGCCTTGCTGTGCTGTCGATGTCCGTGACTTGGACGGTGTGGAGGTCTTGGCCGCTTCATTCTGGCTGATCAAGAAGCGTTTGCGGTCGTCGGGTAATGCCAGCATTGCTGAGCGACTTGTTCCTTTGATACCCAAGTCCTGCATTAGCTTTTCGAAGCGAGTCGCAAGCTCTTCCGGGCTGTCAAGGTCTGCCGGTGCTGGGGACAATTGACTGAGAGATCCGATGGAGGGCGAACGCGAGACACTGCTGCTATCGCTCTCGAGCTCCAACGGCCCGCTCACGCTGAAAGTCTTGCCGCTTCTACCCACAGTGCCGGGCACGCGTCGAGTGTTCTGGTTGGTTGGAGTTTCGGGCATCTCTGCCATGTTGCTGCCGACAGTAGGTGACGAGGGCGAAGATGGCTCGCCACCACCTCCGATCCAGCCTTCGAACATTCTGCTGAGTCGAGCAGTTGCCGATGGGGTCTGATGCCGACGACCTCTTGGGATATCCATGGATGCTGCATCGAATCCATCAGCTGCTGCGCCTCTGTGCACGTCGTGTGAAAGATCCCCTCCTGCAGCCATCTGACCAGGCAGCGACGCGTTGGGACGAGCGGGTGTCGCCGGCTTGCTTCCCTTCAGGGTACCTCCCGCTTCGTCGTCATCGTCTTCGCCAGACAACCTTGAGGATGAGAGTTCCGTAGAGAGTGCATCGAGCTCAGCATCACCCGTCGTAAGCGAAGCCTTCTTTGCAGCTGGAGAGAAGGCAGCAGGCAGCAGAGCGGCAGTAGCCTTGCTTACGCTTGCTGATCCCCATAGGCCAAGCATACCCGACTTGGCGCCTGCCTGCTTGGTCGGAGACGCAGAGAGCGCCGGCTGTCCAGATTCTCCGGTGGGAGCAATGGCAGGCGTGATGCCATTGGATCCCTGACGGCGGGCATGCTTGGAGAAACCTTGCGCTACCGTTCCGAGCTTTGAAAGCCAGCTTGCACTGATGGTAAACATGAGGCCAGGATTGGATGTATCGGCGGTACGCAGCAACTGCGGCAAGGATGCACTGTCGGGAAGCGGAGCAGGAGGCGGCATGGGTGCTGGTGCGGAAGCGGGGCTTGTAGGGAGCGGTGCCAGCGCGTAGACAACGCGAGCCGACTTGCTGCCTTGGAGGACGACTCTGCGGATGCCAAATTCTTCGCAAACGGCCTCTACCGCTTCAGCAACCGTGGTTCCAGCACCTGTCGCACCTGTAGTTGTTGCATCGGCAGGAAGGAAGAGTGTCCTTTGGTCCCATCCATCGTAGATCTCGGGAACATGGCCGAATCGGAGGCGCACTCTCAGCCCTGGTGCTCCGCACACTAGGCGAAGTCGTGGCGTATGTAGATGTGAAGAAAGGAGGAAGTCCGAGAAGGCCGTTGGAGAGGACAGGTCGGCTGCCGGATGTGGTTCGCCGCTCTGTTCTGCCGATTTGGCGCCATCTGCGAGACTGCGCAGGAAGGCAAATACGCCGCTCTGTAAAGGGACGAGGCCTGTTCGTGCGTGGGAGTATTGGCAATGAGGTAAAGGTCAGTCTCAAGTGCTGTCGATGGGTGCACGACCGGGCTTGGAGGGCTACTTACCATCACCGATCGCTCTGAGCTCCTCCTCGCTCCATTCGTAATTTGGTTCTGTGACCTGGACGGCTTGGATGCCCCACAGCTGACCCTGATGATCTATGAGCCACTTTTCCGAGCTCTCGTAGTCATTTGAGGTGGCAGACGGCCAAGGCTGAAAAAGCGATCCGAATGCTGCAGTGAGATGTCTGGCGTTGGTGAGATCCGTGAGAAGGGCAACAATGAGGTCCTGTACGGTGGTGGAGGCGGACGAAGGAACGGAAGCGGAGAGAATGGAAGCATTGCCCGGTAAGAGGACCTGGAGCAGCTCTCGCCCTGCCATTCTAACGAGAGGTTGTCCGCTGGCCCCGATTGCTGCGTTTGGTTCGAGATGGCCCTTGTGTGATGGTGAAGAAGTCGGCAAAGGAGTGCGTTACGTTGGATTGGGGGAAGACCGTGATGCCGACGCTCAAGGAACCATTGTCGCGATGATTGACGTTGCTGTGTGGTGGTCAGATACGTCCTTTGTCCGATATGGGAGGCTGCGTCCTAGTTGGACAAGAACGGTGTTGTTGTGGGGTCTGGAGGATGAAATGAAGTGCTCAGTTTGTCGAGAAGCCGAGAGTGCGAGTTAGCTACAGCTTCAGGGGGGCGAGATGGACTCGTAGACGGCCGGCGTTTGCAGCGAAAGAGGTCAAGAGATGGTTGTTGGAGAAGGTGATACAGCGACCGATGACCGAGCTTTGATTGACCGATTGATGAATGACCATATTTCGGTGTTGCTCTGGATTCACGTTTCTAGAAAATAAGGAACAGGGCTCGGCCAGCTGAAACATGCACTTTGCCTATATTTCACACCACACACCCTTTTCAGCCTTTCCGACCAACACTCTCACCTAGCACCTTGTCACGCTTTCAGCATGATGGATGATATATACTGGATTCAATGATCATTGTCGCACTCTTTGATTCTCTGCTAAGGGAAAGTGATGGATCTGATCTGAACCAAGAGGCATTGGGTTGCAGCTGCAGGCACTCGAGCTTAGGTGTTGGTCTTAACTATCATCAATTTTCTCCGTGTCCCGCGCATATCACGCTCATCAGGAGTTGTCTCGCAATGCTTCTTACGTCTGATTCGGCTCTCGCCTAGTTAGCCTTGATGCTAGCATCATACTCGTATGATGGCGAAAAGGTAGCTCTCCTAGTTGGATAGGGTCAAGAGGGGCTCAAACAAAGGCTGGGCCAAGGGGAGCCAGAGAGCTCTGGGCAACCTCCACTCTCGGGGTAGTACAGTAGCTGCTGTTGGCCAGGGTTCAAAAGGTGTGTTTTCTCATATACAGAGCCCCTGTCTCGCGTGCCGCGCCAATTCAATTTACACGCGTACACCTTTCTCGTGCGAATCGACCCAAAAAAGTGGCTGCATCACGTGAAGCAGTGTAAGAAGAAAGGTCAGCCTTGACAGACACTTTTTGCAGACGATACAGTACCTTCCGGCTGCATTCGCTATCATCCTTTTCGGAATTCTTACGTCGTCACACTCACCACACACTCTTCTCTATATCAACATTGGCTTCAGCTAGACTACTCTGTTGATTGGTACACACTCCTATCATGCCGCGACGCATCCCATCACAAGTGCCTCAGACCGTCTCGAGGCTGCTCGAGTCTGGCTTCCTCAAGACGCCTCCTGCATGGTTCGAGGCCGTCACCAACCACCCACCCGTCTCGGTTCCTGCTCGTCATCCTGTCAAGCGACCTGACGTCGACCTTCCTGCTCGTTTGCGTGCCTCTCAGCAAACTGGCCTTGCCAAAGTCGGCTCGTCTTCCAAGGCCGCTGCCGGCTCGAAGCAGGCCCATGGTCGCGATACCGCCAACTCGAAGAAGAAATCGCGCACTCTCACACCCAAGCTGACCCCCAAGCCCATCGTGTACGACGAGGACAAGATCCGTCAGCAGTTCTTCCGCGACCACCCATGGGAAGCCTACCGACCCAAGACGCTTGTCGAGATGACCGATGCCGTCGGTAGCGAGACAAGAGTGCACGGTGACTCCAAGCGACTCCGCTCCTACGGCAGGAACCCCAGTGTGGAGGACTTTGTAGCTTGCACCCTTGCCGCACACCGGGAAGGTGGATTGAGTCTGTCGCAGGCCTACCACAACACTTTGAGCTCTTACCACGGTCTCAAGGCTGAACACGAGCACGCTACGAGATACGCGGTGCTAGAGGCAAAATACTACGGTGCTGACCTCAGCAAGACCGAGACACGACGTGGTTTCGAGAAAGAGGACAAGGCGCTCGAGTCGTGGGCTGTTTGGGCTGCAGGAGGCATGGCAGGCGATGCAGCCAACGCGGCGGATGTGCAGCAGACCAAGGCGGCCAGGGTCAAGCGCACTGATCAGACTTTCACGAATGGAGAGGCATATCTCGAAGCGGCAAAGGCTTTCAAGGAGGGCAAAGTCAGCTCGGAGCGTTTGGGGAGCGGTGCTGAGCTCAAGGTGAGCCAGGGAACACCGTCGACTCTGGCTGGTGGAAATGTTCACCTTGGTTCGGACGCTGCCGATGACTTTCTCGGCCTGGCCAAGTCAACCATCCGACCAACAGAAACTGCTTCTGGCGAGTCGCAGTCCGCACCCGCAAGCAGCTGACGATCGTATCTACGCAAGCAACTTTTTATACTAGTCTGATATCACCCATGCAATCTAGGACAAATTGTATCACTACCGACTTTATGGTTGATCATGGTCTCGCCTGTATGGCAGATATTTTTCGCTTGATTTCGGTTTGCTCTACAAGAAAGCGCATGCCTTGGGTCTTGTTTTGTGTTAGGCTCTGTGATGCGCTGAGGCGACAAGGTTCACTCTAGTTGAGGATGGTAGAGCGATTGAACATGGGCAGGAAGGATGGCAGATGCTATCAAAAAAAGAAAAGAACGAAGCCAGTAAAAGGCGACCACGAAAAAGACCGAAAAAAAAAGAGGAACTGCAGCACCTAGGATTCCCGCGTGGTCCCCCACCGCAGTACTGACTAGGCGATACCTTGCTTAACTTCGCAGATCGGACGGGATGCGGTGCTTTCAAGGTTCTATGGCCGCAGATGTCGACGAGTGGCTCTGTTTGTACTATGAGGTGAACGTAATTCTCTACTCGTCTATGTCGCTTTCAGCTCTCTGTGCTTGGCCTCATCGTGTCAGTGCAGCTTTCAGCAGGATACGGGCTAGGATCAAAGTGTCTGATTGCGAAACAATGAAACCTTCACCTAGAGACAAGGCTTCCTTTTAGAACGAACGGCGGGGCTTGGCAGGCTAGCGTATGCAAATGAAGAAAGCGGATCAGCGTGGATCGGCGCTTGGCGTTACCACATCTCTCATTGTGTACAAGCTCATGACGCTGGACAGCATCGCACACATGGGCATTTGTCGAGATCGGGTCGAGATCTGACTGGAAGACAGATTGTCACTAAAGCAAATTGCGGACGAGTCCCTTTGTAGTCAGTCGTCCATCACTGCCAAGGTACATGTTGTTACTGTACACAAACGATGACGTCGAGTTCAAATACAGAAAGCACAAGGTCGAGAAGGTCTGGGATTGGCGCCATAGGCGAGGGTGATATGTGCTGTGAGGACAGCCTGATTTGTCACTTCTCAGGATGCGGGTTGCGAGGTTCATTCTTTGCAAGCTCATTACAGTACTTCAACACACGACTGGCGCTTCAGAGCTGCATACAGGTTGTCAAGCATCGTACAGTACAGCAGCACCCGACCTCACATTAGACTGCGCTGGAGCCTCTAGTCGACCAAGAAGGCAAAGTAACTAATCGTAAGCACAATAGCAAGACCGATCCCGAATCGAGCAGATCAAAAAGAGACGGCACAAACAAAAGATATAAAAAAAAAATCAAAAAAAATCAGAAGACTCGTCGTGTCGTTTCGTTCGGAACTCCGTTGGGCTCGGCGTGCGGGAAACTCGAAAAGAAAAAAAGAGATCAACACAGGGACCAGATCCTCTTGTTGCCGTGTCGGTGAGCGTGACCGTGTCTGTGTCCCTGTGTTGGACAAAGCAGTGTTTGCCAAGCTTTTTGGAAGGGATCTGCAGTGTTGCAAATCGATTTCTCAACACGAACCCGAAGAACAACGAACTCGGCTAAGGGGGACGCTGCACCGCCGTTTCGCTTGTGTACTGCCACCGAAGCAACGAAGCAACCCGCACCGCTCGATCTGATGATGACAAGCTATGGAATGGGGTGATTGAGAGGGGATGGAGATGATACCAGCTTTAGGCTGGGGGTATTTTGCATCGGCGACCCCTTTCTTCACTTTGCAGTGCTGAATGGGCTCGAGGTGCTGCTACGGTACAGCAACCGTCTTTTCTTTTGACAGGTCGAAAATTGAGAAAGCTCACTTGCTCGGTCAAGCGAGACGATTTAGAGAAGAGCGACCGCAGCAGACACGCCCACACGCACGCACGCGTTTGTCGCTTGCTCGTGCATGTGTATGCATGCCAATCTTTTTTGGTCTTTTTCTTTTGCCAGCGCAACAGAGGCACACACACAAGTTTCCTTTTGGTTTTGGCACCTGCAGCTGCTGGCAGACACTGTCGAGATGGCGAAACAATGCAAATGCATGTCAAGGATACATTCTGAGAAGGGCTTGGCAAGAGTTCATGCCAGTCTCTACCAGCTCGGCTAATTCGCCTTGAAGCCAGAATTGCCTGCGGTAGAATTGTCCGAGGAGGGCGTCTTGGCGTAGGACCTGATTGCCATTGCTATCCTTCTTCCTCCCCTTCCTGGACCTTGTTTCATCTGCATTTGTGAAACAGAATGAAGGACGACAAGACTGTGTCTGTCCTGACGATACGTTGCAGTTAGCAAGAGAGCAAGGGTGTGAGCTTCATTTGTGTTTTGGTGGGATATGAGGGAGAGTGGCTTTGGGTGGGTCGGTGTGTTGTTGCTGTCGGTAGTTGCAGGTCGGCTTGCATCCGAAGTGGTTCAAAGAGATGGTTGAATAAGACACTCCGCTTACGCCTCTCTCACACAAGCTTGCTTGCTGGCTCAGCACGAGTCGGTCGGTCCTTCCGCTCGACACCGCTCGACACCGCTCGACACCGTTGCGGTCTCTGCAGCCACTTTGCAGCAGTTTGCCCCTGACAAGGCAACCACGACAGCCCACCTTTCTTAGGTGAGTTTGTCGAGGGCAAAGGGATCCCGGCGTCTTGTGTCAATCTTGCAAGATGGTTGCAAAACGCATCGACGTGCACATGCTACTCCGACCCGCGACTTTGTCTCTCCCCTCCTTTCATCTGGAACCGTATCTCGTTCATCTGATCTGCTCTGCTTCCTCTCTCCTCCTTTCTCTCCTTCCTCATCCATCCTTTCTTCCCTTTCCACGTCTTCCCTTCCTCCGTCCTCCCTTCCTCCGTCCTCCCTTCCCTCCTCTTTCATCCCCCGCCTCGCCTCGCCTCGCCTCATAACATTGCTCTTTGCGAGTCGTACTGCAGACCATCCCGTTTTTCGCTTCTGCTATCCACAGTCTTTACTGCACCTTCCCCTCTTTCACTTATAGACTTTGCGTTCCGCCGTCCTGGCTTGCTCTACATCCCCCTTCCTATCACCTCCTTCCGTGACGCCATCCTCATAGACCTTGTTTCACCATGCGTCTCACCACCCTCACCGTCGGAGCCATGGCTCTAGCCGCTCCTCTGGTCTCTGCTGCCGGTCGTCATGAGCGAGGCCTTGTCGACCCTGCCGATCACCCTGCTGGCCACCTCTTCAACAAGCGTGCTGAGCACCACAGCATCACCAAGCGTCAGCTCGCCACCACCTCCAAGAACGGCATGCCTTATCCTCCTGCTGGTCCTGACCCTCCCCCCGCCAGCTCACTCCCCAAGGCTTGGGTCGACCGCTACAACCAGAAGAAGGCCGCTGGTCTCATCCCCAACATCCCTCGATCCATCACTGACCCCAACACTCGTGCCACCGTCTACCCTGCTGGCACTGACATGACCAACGTCTGCTCCTGGACCGTCCAAAAGTGCGACACTGGTGACATCTGGCTGGCTCCAGACAACTATGTCGCCATCACCTTTGACGACGGCCCCACCCCTCAGTCTCCCGACCTCATCAAATACCTCCAGTCTCAGCAGCAGAGCGCCACTCACTTCCTCATCGGCTCCGCCATCGTCTGGAACCCCACCGCCATGGATCAGTACGTCAAGGCTGACCCTCCCATGCACCTCGGTGTCCACACCTGGTCGCACACCCTCCAGACCGGCAAGACCGATCTCGAGATTCTCGGTGACCTTGGCTGGACCATGCAGATCATCTACGATCTTACCGGTTCCATCCCCATGTACTGGCGTCCCCCGAGGGTGACGTCGACGCCCGTGTGCGTGCCATCGCCACCCAGGTCCTCGGTCTCCAGACTGTCATGTGGAACAAGGACGCCGACGACTGGTGCCTCCGCCAGGGCAACGGTACCGCCCAGCTCCAGACCTGCACCACCGGTGTCGGCGCTACCAAGGCCGGCGTCATCCGCGAGATGACCAGCTGGGCCAACTCGACCGACCGCACCGGTTTCATCTCGCTCGAGCACGAGACCACCGACCAGGCCATCGACTCTTTCAAGGCCTACCACCGTGCGCTCAAGGCCCACAACTGGAACGTTGGCGCCGTCCCCGAACTTCAGGGTTTGCCTTACTACCAGAACCAGTGGAACCTCACCTCCAAAAAGGAGCAGGTCGACAGCATCCTCCCCACCCGTGAGCCTATCAACGTTGTCCACTCCGATGCTCAGCGTGGCAGTGCCCGCGCTCCCGACACAAGCGCCTTTGCCAACTTGGACGGCTCTGGCGCTTCGCCTCAGGCTTCATCGTCGGCCAAGGCTGCCGTCGCTTCTGCTAGCGCTTCCAGCTCCCAGGCCAAGCCTTTGGGCACCGGTGCTAGCTCCGGCAGCACCTCGGGCAGCGGCTCCTCTTCCAGCAGCTCCTCCTCCAAGGGCCAGTCCACTTCAGGCGCTTCCAGCCTCATCGTTGGCGCCTCCACCATCGGTCTTGGTGCAGTTGCTGCTGCTTTCGCCTTGATGCTTTAAGGTTCCCATACACCATCTCCACTTGCATCTGCTCTACACTCAGTCTAGATGGGCGATCACCACCTGCCAGTTCCAGGACTTTTCCGTAGGATGATCACCTCATATAACCCAACTTCAACTCTCGTCTCCTCTTGCATCTCCCTCACACGCTCTGCTTTGTTTATACATGCTGCCGAATCGTGGGTTTTCTCTTTTGTTTCTCTTCTAGTCGCTCCTTGCTCGCTCATTAGTGTCTCGTAATTTCATGTGTCGCTCTCCTCTCCGCACTTGTGTGGATTTGAGGAGTAGGCACCTTTTTTCTTCTGCATCGGAGTGGATTGCTTCAGTCGAATGTGCAAGTGTGGTGCAGGCAAAGGAAATTTGACAGGTTCCAAGGAGGACGCGGATCTGATCGGGAGATACTGCTCTCAGGGAACCGGCTAGAGTCTTGACGGCAACTGCTCTCGTCCAGGATGTCTAAGCGGGATTTAGTGCGGGGACAGCAAAGCGGAAGGGTCTTGTGACGTTCGCCGACAAGTTTTCTAACGCTTTGTTTTTGCGCTTTGCTTTGCTTTCCTCCTGTTTTACAATGTCAATGATTGCATCTCAAATGGCCACACTCAGGGAAGACCACTCACGTTAGACGTGAGATGAAGGCAAAGGTACGCGCGGTGTTCGGCTTTCCACATGCCCGTTCTCTTCTCCAAGCGAGGCGAACGTCATTCGCCGTCTGTCCATTTTCGCATTTCCAAAGCTAAGCGCCCTCTCTGTCGGTCGGCTCCATGATGCTCGGCTAGGCTGTTGAGATGTTCGCCCGTGCGATCCGCCGTATCGGAAACTTGAACTGATCGCGCGAATTAGCAGCTGTACATCATTCAGATCGGACACGGACAGATCTGAGCTGCTGATCAGATGGTCGTTGTTTGTTGACTTGTGAACCATTCAAAGAGCCGATGAGCTGTAGGAGGACACGAATGAGGACTGTGATTTAGGGATGGAGCGTCGGCGAATGGATGCAGCAGACAAGCGCCAATTGGACGAGCCTGCAGCGGAAACCTGCATTACTGCAAGACGAAAATCAATCCCATACCTCAACGGCGGAAGCGGCGTACGAACCAAAGTACAGAAGAGCCCGTGTAGACACGTACAAGACTTTCCTGCGCGCGCGAGCTTGCGGTCCTGGTACTCAATCGGCTTTCCGGGCATTCGCATCACATGGGGTTCTGCTTCTTTCCCCTCCCTTGGCGCTTGGCCCTTCTCGAAGCCCGAAAAAGGGTCGCAAGGGCGATTGCCACTGCAAAGATGGTCAACGGCTGTGATGATTGCTGCTGACGTTTTGACTCATTCCGACCGTAGAGTAGGCTTAGGGTTGGGCTGTTTTTTGAGATGCAGGTGTATGTGAGGGCTTCCCCGTTTCGCTTGAGCTCAAGTATATATCATCCGGCCGCATTGAACTTTCTGGCGATTCCGGATCCAGAGCGCTTTTGTTCTCTGCGGCCTATCCACTCCGACCAACGCACAAAGATGACAAGAACACTGATCCGATGGGATGACCCTGACGTCGAAGCCGGCGCAGGTGCCGAAGAAGATAAGCTGATTCACGAGGTCGAAAAGCAGATCAACACCGCCCAGACTGCCGTGTGGGAATGCCACCGTCACGCCTTCTCTGGCACCCACGTCAAGACCCAAGGTATCGTGAAGGGTGAGCTTGAGGTTCTTCAGGGTCTCGATTCGCACCTCTACCAAGGACTCTTCAAGGACGCCGGCGCCAAGTTCCCCGTCGCTATGCGATACTCGACCGAGACAACGGACTTGATCGACGATCGCGTGCCTCAGCCACGGGGTATCGGGCTGAAGGTCTTCAACGCCAAAGGTCCCAAGCTGCGAAAGGACAGGAAGGATCCAGAGACGCAAGACTTTGAATTCAACTCGAGCCCCTTCCTCGAGCTCGGTAACGCAAGGACGTGCAGGGACATCATTGCGCTGCGTTTGCTGCATGGTTCCGACAGCAAGGGCCTGGACGAGGACTTGAAGAAGCGAGACGACTACAAGGTGCAGAACGCCAGGAATGTCGCTCCCAACATCCACCTCGCTGCACAACGCCAGTACTCTCAATCGGCGATTCGATATGGCGACTACGTGGTCAAGTATCGTCTCTTGCCTACCTCGGATGGCCAGAAGGCGCTCGCAAACAAAGAGGTGGGCGAGAACGACCACGGCAACACAGTACTCAAAGACTGGCTGCAAGAGTACTTCAAGACGAACGAAGCGACATACGACTTCCAAGTTCAGTTTCTAGAGAACCTGCAGGAGCAGCCGATCGAGGATGTTCGTGTCGAGTGGGACCAGCAAAAGTATCCCTACGTCACTGTAGCCAAGCTCACCCTGCCGGCGCAAGAGTCCTTCCCACCAAAGCGAGTCAGCTTTTGGGAGGACCACAACAGGCTCGATGTTTGGCACGGCTTGGTCGAACATAAGCCGCTGGGCTCAATCAATAGGCTGAGGAAAGGTGTCTACAAGGCCTCATCTGCCTTCCGTCGCCGAATGAACGGTCGCGAAGAGATCACGGTCGATGACATCTCGCAGATCCCTGACTGATTGTTCCATATCGTCTTTTCTATGTAGCCCTCATCCTCGTCGCTGCTTCCGATGTTTGTGTAGTTCTCGTACGAGGGTTCATGTCAACCAAACAAAGATTTTGTCGATCTGATCGCAAATGCTGTGCGTGTGGTCGTATGTTGTGCCTTGCTGAGAGGTCTGCTGTTGTCACATGGCACGATGCTGCTGGGTAGGGTACAAATACAATATGGTTGATGGTCGGCCTTCGACATGCTTCGAGCTGCGATGCTCAAAAATCGATGGTAGGTCGCGCCTTGTACTTGCGAGTTGCTCTGGACGGAAGAGTGTGCATCATGTGGTTGCCGTGGAGCTCGAAGCGAAGGTGGCCCGGGTCGAGGGACTTTTGCGTGGAGGCCAAAGGAATCCTAATTGCGAACACAGCATTCTTCTTTGGTATAGTGAGAGTTGCATTGGTTGTTGGCTTTGCGGACTTAGAGTCCGTCGACTGCGGGGGAACGGCGATGATGAGTGTGTGTTCGGTCTCTTTGACGACGAGACCATGCCGAGAGACCAGGGATGGGTTTGCTGCACGAACCACTTCTACCTCTGCTCCACACAGGTCAGCCTTGATGAGAGAAGCTTGTATGGCACTGACGGTGCCCGACGACATGGTGGCGAGCTGCTTGGGGTCGAATTGCGGGTTGGGGACGAGTTGGCCTTTGCCGTTCATGGCGACAATGTTGAGCAGTTGTTGAATGTAGGAGCGCCACATGTCGTGCAAAGGCTTGACGAGCTCGTAGCTGATGTTGACATCAATCTGCTCCAGGCCCATGCGCCTGCGTTGAGACCGACTGAGAGACATTCGTGAGGTTTTGTCGATCTTTTTGGCTTCATTTGTGCGCTGCCGAGGTGCGGATCGTAAGCGCTTGAGCTGTTTCGTAGCGTCTGACAGAAGTCTCTGCTTGGTCTTGACAAGCTCCGTTGTACTTGAGCTATCTTGGCCGATCTCTGCTTGCTTTGATTGTCCCTCTGTCCTCCTTTCTTCGGCTGCTACATGCTTGGCCGAGCGGCCAGCTGCAATGCGAAGCCGCTTGAGTTCGGACAACTCGCTCTTGACTCTCCTCCTGCGCTTGACGAGTTTGCGTTCGGCTCTGGCACGAGCGTCAGCGTCATTACCACCAGTCTTTGGTCGAGCTCGGTCGAGATTGGTGATCTGAATGCGACGGTCTTGCAATCTCTCTTTGTAGTATTGCGATACCTGTGCATCTGAGACCTTGTGGGGATCCAATGCCGCTCGCAGCAATTGCTGAGCTGCGCTGGTCGAGCCGGAGCCACTCGCCTCGACGTAGTCACCGTTCATTTTACAGTCTTCCCGGCAGTGATTCGGCCTGGCAATCCCGGCATCTGCTCCGTGAATGCGACCAACCTTGAAGTGATGTTAAGAAGGTGGGGTTCAGTTTTGGTGGTGTTGGATAAAAAGCACCTTTGAGATGCCAAAAAAGTCATCGACTCATTTCGAAGATTTGCCCGATCGAAAGTCGATCCGAGATCCGAAAATCCTGGAGAAGACATCTTCCATCTACCTTCACATCGGCCCACCCGGAGCCTGTTCTTGGTGCAAACTCATGGCTCGGTGAAGCCGACAAGGCCGAGGGAAAATTGGTGCAAACCGCGCTTCTGTGCTGTCATTGAGACGCCACAAAACATGAAAAGCGCTTGATTGCAGCATGCATGGAAAGAGTTGGGCTCGGCCAGTCCGAAGGGTGTCTGTTGTCCCGAGAGGCTCCGCAATCTTGCATCACATGTCGCTGTAGCAAGACTGCAGGAGAATCTCAGGAGCAGCTTTACACATCCACTGCGCCACACTTGGCAAAGCACAGAACCACAAGATGTAGAAAGAGATTGTCGCTCTCTTGTCTCTTGCTGGAAGCAAGCACCACGAACTCCGAGTCCTGCCGCTCAATCATGTCGCCTGACGCAATGAAGAGACCCTGGTGCCAATAACCCTTGATCGCTCTCAATCCCTGTCCGACGGCATTGCGATGTGATCAATAACTTGTCCATGCGGACCACTTTTGGTCGTTACACGCCGTCTTTGTTCGAGCGTGCATGAGGATGCCGGTGTGTCGTTTGTGCGATCCATTCGAGAGGTGAGACATTCGGCTAATTGCAGCATGTTGATTGAAATCGACTTGGGCCGGATCAGGCTCCTCCATGCCGCCAGAAAGAGTATGTGTTGCTGTTACTTTTTTAAATATGCTGCGATGCGAGGGCAGTGTTCACGCTCCGCTTAATTTGGCAAGGTCTTCTCGGGCTCCCGGCTAAATTGGGAACCAATCGATTTTGGCGTCGCTACACACTCTCACTGACGCAAAGCTTGTTTCTGGTGTGATCAAGATGGCGCAGCCATGCGCAACAGATGCAAAGGCAGGCCGATGTCGACTTGATCACCGTGCATGAGAGCTTGCTGCCACTGCCCGGACACCGGGTATCAGCAGATAGGGATGCCTCAGAGAACATCGACACCCACGACCGTAGCACAAATCAGCACCTGATTACGGCAGAGACAGTTGGCACTGGCTGTGCGACGTAAGCCACTGGTAAAAGGCAGCGGTCTGAGTCCAACAGAATAAATCCATTGTTCCCACGGTACTTGGTGTTCCCTCATCCAGGGTGAAGCTCGCTACAAAGAGACAATCACGACATCGAGGCTGAGGGCTGTTATCCATGGATAACTCTTGTGACTGCAGCATCCTTGTACCGACCGTGTGTCTTTGTTATAGAGAGAGAGATCCAGATGAACAAGTCGGGCGCCGCGTGAAATCTCACAATGGCAGGGACATGGTCGGAGCTCCAAAGAAGGCGGTGAATGCTTACCAACCTGCAAAACCTGACCGAGCAAAGTCCAGGCTTGGGTCTAGAAGTCACAGAGTCCAGACGAGCGGAGGGCCAATCTCACGTTTATCAGGCACGCTTTTTCACAACATTTCTTTACTTCTCCGCTGTTACCAATCAAGTGCAACAGGACACAGAATCCAGCACAACAGTACGATCTTCCGATAGGGTCTGTGGAATCAATTCCATTGCGAACCAGAGTGCACGTCCACCGTCGGGATTTGCTTGGCAGCAGGAGGCCGCCTTCCACGAAACTCTGCTTTGGATGTTTCTGTTGCTCGCTCGCCTTGCCAATGGCGCCGACGATTTCATCGTGAGAAGGAAAAATAAAGAAACACAAGCGTGGCTTTTTTTTTTTTGTTTGTTTTTTGTTTAACCAACCGTCTACGGTCTATGGTCGGGCGCCAATCTGTCGAATCGAAGCGCTTGCGCGGTAGAGCGGGCGGCGGATCCAAATTTGTCGAGGTCGGATCTGCGACCTTGTCTATCGCCGTGCTCTTGGCTTCCTTTTCAACGGTTCCCACCACTCAACGACGAGCCCGCGCACATGCACACAGCGCATGGAGCGAATTCACTTTTGCGACAAATCTGGCATCACGGCAGTCCGGCTTGGATCGACATGATTGAACTTGGATGAATTCTGTTTGTTGTTGCTTGACCATCTCGCCTATCCACCTCTTGCGGACCCAGCTTGGCAAACAAGCATCGCACGCCTTCGCATGTAGAGAGAAGAAAGCAAACGAGCAGTTGGCAGTCTTCTTGGAAGTGGGGACCACCAGACTGGGGTGATCTACGGCCACGACGCACGATGAGCCGAAGTGCCGGGAAGCTCAACAAGACAGATTCAGGCTGAATGGGACTCACTTTGCCCCGACCCTGCGTAAGGTGATTCAGATGTAGATCCAGTTGTCGGTAGAGGGCGGTCCATCGTTCCCAAGGTGGCGATGCAGTCGGCTCCCCCCACTGTGAAAGGGACTTCTTGGTTCTTTGGACTCGAAATTGTTGTGGACTCTCGCCTACCTTCCTCGTAGGGATACACATCTTCCGTCCGGACGCTTCCCAGCAACAATATCGGTAACGTGGATCCTAAGAACGATTGCAACGAGGTGAGCTCAGAGCGGCACAGTAGACTTGGCGAGTGAGTCGATGAGCTTCCGCTGCGACTTTGCATTTCAACATATCCGAGCGATTTGGAATGAAATGGTGGCTTCTAGCTCGTGAGATCGTATGTTGAGATGTCGAATGATGCTCGACCGGCGGCAGCTGACCCACCTTGGAGCTCGTCTGCTTTGCGATCGATCGACTGGACGAGAAGCTCCCGAAAAGCTACATGCATGCCTGCAAGATGAAACTTGTTTCCCAGCCTCTTGTATCGCCTTTCGTCTCTTCTATGGTCAAGCACAAGCAGTGCGTCGATTGGCTTGGATGCTGAAATGACGTGCCAAGAAGAGTGGGCCCACAGGGACATGCAGTAAGTTTGGGACTGGCATCACCTCCTTTGTTCGTTAACACCGCATGCACGTAACAAATTTCAGCCGGCTTCTAGCGACGACAAGCTCGAAACCATGAAACTTTAATATGAGAACCGTCCGGAGCACGCACAACATCGCCCGTATGTATAATCGTCCCCTTGATACTCTCGCCCAACATCCGCTAGCATACACAGCCCCTTCTGAAAGTTGTCGCAAAAGATCACAATTTGTGTGAAAGATTTCAGGTGGAAGAAGCAGGCAAAGTCCCCTTTTTTCCCAAAATGGTCTTCTAACTATACAGTATCTTGATTTGTTTCTCGCCTCGCCAGAACCTCTGCCTTTTCCACCTTGTCGTGCCTTCTGAGCCGCTAGACCCTCGATTTGGTTGTCATTGTCGAGGTAAGCGTGCGTGCGGCTCGCGTTCTGGACCCTGCGCTCTTGCCGACCGGAGTTTTCCATGCACGCGTTGCCTCAAAGCTGCTTCTTTTTGCTGCGACCAACGAGTAGGAAGAAAGAAAGCTTTCCCACGACTCGTATCTGACGCTCTTCGCCGCCTTAGTTCTGGCCAGGTCCTCATCTTTGGCGTCCACTGAGCTCTTGGCCGGTCGAAATGCCCAAAAAAAGTCGAACAATGTTGTGAGAAGACTGCTTCTCGGTTCATGTCAGAGCTTCCTCCTGTCTCTTTACTCGTATCAGTATTAGGGTACAGTCAGAAATGACAGCCACTGGGAATGCCAAGTGCCAGTTGCGGTTCGACCCTTCACATGTGTATTGTGCTGCAGCAACCAGCTTGACTGGAGGATGCAATCTCTTCTGGCGAAAAAAAATAAAAATAAAAAGTTTGTTGCGCGTGGCTCAAATGTGCCGGCATCTCAAATTTGGTCACGCATCCTCGTCTTTGTGCCACGAAGTGGTGATTGAGTGAGACGACGAGAGCTGCTGCAACCCACATTGCATCCCTCTGCGTTCTCTTGCCAAACACGCTCTCTGCCTCTCTCTCTGCCTCTCTCTCTCTTTCTCTTTTCACTCCTGCCGCGCCCACCCTCTCGCTGGTTGCTGCTTATGTGTGACCGTGTTTCTCCCTCTGGCGTAGACGCGAACGCCACCTTGTTGACCTGTGACCTTGTTTCGACGGCTTGCATGCTCCGCGACGGCTTGCTTGCTCCGCGACTGCTTTCCGACATTTTTTGAACTCTGTTGGCTCTCTAAGCGATACTCCTGACGTGCAGCAGAGTGCGGCGGCCTTGAACTCAACCTTTGACCAGAATGGCATACTCAGTCGGCCACGCCCCGACAATGTGCTTCTTCTCCACTCGACAAAGTGTGATTCCTCTGTCGATCCTCCCTTGTTTCTTTGACTGCATTTGCACACAGCTTTTCCAGCGGTGGTAGTGCCTGTCCGAAACAGGAGAGCTCTGTTTTTCTCTCGGATGAATGAATGCAAGACAGGCAAGCAACAAGAAAGTAAGCACTCCGTCCAGTCCATCGAGTTTATGCTGCTGCTGCTGCTGCTGCTGCTGCTCTTGCTGCTGCTGCTGCTGATAATGAACCGCCTGTCCACTGGAGCTTGCATCTCGGTGCAGGAACCCGCTCGAGCACGAGAAAATATCTCATCACCAGGCTCACCCTGGCACTGCCTCCATCGGCATCAAGACAGAGGGATAGAGAGGCAGTCCCAGACGGCGTTCCCACCCCGGCTTGATCTGCTATACCATAGCCAATCTAGCGGAGATTCCAGTGGTCCTGCGGTTCCCATCCCTGCTTGGATGTCATCCCGCGCCTCGCTGAATCTGAGCTTCCCTGGACATCTTGCTCTTGGCCTCCGACACCCATCACTTGTCCCTTTCTTGGCAGTCTTCCAGCTTACACTTGTTTGTTCCCCAACGTCCACATTCTTGCTCTCCCTACGGCTCTTGTTGCTTCTCTTCCACCAATCCTTCTCAAGCGTTTCTCTGCCTATCTATCTTGTTGCTACCCTACGCTCATCGGCAACCTCCTTGGAAGGCCCTTCACAGCTTCGTTCGCACGACATAACCACAACTTCGGACCATCCTACAGCTGCTCCCTAATCTCACCAAGTGCTCACCAAAGCCTGTCGTCTGCAGCGACAGTCGCACTCAACCAAGCAACTTCATACTTTCAGGATTTCCCACGGTTTCCACTCTTTTGCGCAAGGCAGTCGATCCTAGCTTGGACGATTCGTGTCAAAAAGGAGGCGTCAACGTCCCCTGATACTCGAGCTCTACAAGTGGCGCCCTTCTTGTGGACAAGTGTTTACCAACAAGCTACTCAACGCCACGCGGAAAATAGCAACCCCGTCCTGTTCATTTGTCCAGCACCAAACACGACGACCTTCCGTTGCATCCATCGGGTCATCGGCTTGCTTTAGCTGTCACGACTGCGCAGTAAGTTTGTTCCCTTCAACCACGGCTCTTTCGCACAGCCACTTTGAGTGCCCCACTTCGGCCTGTAACAGATGCCCGATGCCGATGCGACCCACTATACAGCAGACGGCTGCTGGTACTGCTCCAGCTGCACCCTTGCTGTTGCTGCCCTTGGCTGCTCATTGTCGCAGGAGGGCACATCGGCCATTGGTCCAGATGGCTGGTCTTGCTGAAATCCGAAGGCTTTGGGACCAAAGAAAGCTCATCATGTCATCCCGTCCCCACCAAGGTGTCGTCTTGCCGATGACAAGCTACACACTCATTTTGCTGGGTAGTGGGAGCATAGTCCCGACTTTTCAAACCCTCGACTCTGTCGTGTGCAAACCTAGCTAAACTGACACACAACTCCCGCTTCATTGTGCAATATCTTCATCCTACTATGCAGCTCGGATCCGGTTCTCGGCACCCGCCCACATAACAAGTCATTGTTCGGGTCTCTGACTGTTTTGCTACCGGCTTGAGCACCGCCTTCACAGCGCATCTGCGGCTCAGCAGCACTTTGTGCACCAGTTCTGCTGACGGAACCGACCGAAAAGCAAAGACTACCTACCGCCTGAGAACAACCAAGCTGTCCGCAATGTCGCGCTCCGAATCCGACGAACGTGATACCGCCTTCCCAAGTAGTAGCGGAGCTGGACCCTCGAATGCTTCAGAGCATCCTTCGCACCGTCGTCCTGACCTTGCATACTCGACAGACGACGTACATCGACCTCACACGGCGCATGACCGCTACGCAGACACCTACGCTCAACGTTCAGCTTACGACCAGTCTCCTCGCGAGTCCGAACGCTCTCAGTACCCTAGGGTACCTCACTTGAGCCCTTCGCAAGAGAGGGGGTATCAGTACGAGCTCGAGATGATGAAGGCTCGCGAAGAACAGGAGCGTTCATATGGAGCACCTCCTTCGCGGTCTGGCCGTCCTTCGGAGCTGGAGCATCACACGTACGGCGGTGTGCCTGCTGCGCGTGGGTCTGTGGACGAGTTTGGACCTCGACCCACGACGAGCGAACGACCGAATCTTGATGGATTTTCGAGGGTCGAAGATGGAAGGCGCTATCGACTCGTTGTGGTCCAGCATCCAAGTCGTGCCAGAATGTGCGGCTTTGGAGACAAAGATCGACGTCCCCTGAGTCCCACCTTGATTGTCAAGCTCGTCATCACCGACGAGGCGACAGGGGAAGAAATCAGTCCCTTGGAGGTCAACACTTCGCTTTTCCTGCTTGCTACCGATCTCTGTCACCCGGACGACCTCATGCTTGCGCCGAGAAACATTCTGGTGCATCATCATGCCTCGTCTTTGCCAGTGCATCCCATGCAGCATGGTGGGCATGGCGGTTATTCAGCAGACGAACATGGGCATCGCTCAGGCCCAAGCTACGGCAACTTTGCCTCGGAGGGTCCCTCCGACGCCGACTATCGTTCCGGTGGTGGCCCGCAAGGAGGATTTGGATCTCCAGAAGGCAGCATGCGCGCTGGCCCGGGTGCAAGCCCCTTCGACCGCCCTCCGCAAGGGTCCATGCAGTTTGGCGGCGGCAACTTGGTGCAAGGTCAAGCAGAGTCGTACACGAGAAATCTGGTGGGTGCGGCGGTCGCAAGCGCTTCTGTGCTCAAGGACGAGCAGGACAAGTGGTGCATCTTCTTCGTCTTCCAGGACATCTCGGTGAGGACAGAAGGCGTCTACCGTATCAAGCTCATGTTTGTCAACCTCGAGGTGCGCGGCCGCGTCGGCACCGGTGTCGCTGAGGCTCTTGCCGAGACGTACACCGAGCCTTTCACGGTGTACTCGCCGAGACGCTTTCCTGGAATGCTGGACCCAACGCCGCTGTCACGCAAATTGGCGTCGCAGGGCATCAAGATTCCTGTGCGCAATGACAAGAAGAAGCAGCGCAGGCGCAACGACGATGGCGACAACGGAGGGGATGGCATGGGTGACTATGACGGAGGGTCGGGCGGAGATGACGATGACGAGTAGGCGCGCGCCTGCTTCGGGAATCTACTTGGCTGGTCCTGCTGTAAAGCCTACTCTCCTGTAATGTTAGTTACTGATCTACGACACTTGTATCGTGATACCCTCTCCTGTATCCCCTAGCCCTCAGGAGTCAATTTTGGCGCTTCTTGATGCATTTCATACACGATACAAAGCAATCAAGTTGAGCAGACACGCATGCTTACCGCCTGTGATATGAATGAACGGCGTCGCGAGTAAGCTCAAGGTTGGCCTACCTGGATGCGAGGTGAAGGTTCCTTATCAGATGCCTTCAGCTGGTGGGCGAAATATCGCCAGTGTTGTTAGACTCAAGGCTGTTACAGACAGAAAAATTGGTTCGGTCACGTGTACGGGATTAGCCGGACGCCGTCCTGTGCCTTTTGCCGTTGCAGTCAGAGGTTGGCAATTGAACTCTCTTTTCCATTTCTCAGCAGCTTCAACTGAAATTCGGAAGCGAGAATTTCGCCCATCTCGACCGGCCGTGTGAACCAGGCGCACCCGCCTACCGCCAACCCCATCTCCATCTCAAATCGGCACCATCTCCCAACCTTTGTAACCCTTCCCCTCATATTATCAGCACCACTTTCCGAAACTGTAACGATGGCATCGCGATTCGCAGCAGGCCTCTTTGGTCGTAACGTCACCTCGGCCGTCTCCCGCGTTCAGGGACAGAGCGCCATCCGCCGCCTGGCAACCGCCGCCGGCGAGACCGAATTCGTCGCTGAGCGTATGCACCAGAAGGAGCACGCTGCCAGTAAGTAATCCCGCCCCTTCAAACAGCATGGAACAGGACGCACAAATACAGTGGCAGGTTAAGGAGGAGGATGGTGTAACTGGTAGCTCGTCGACAATGTTGCACAGGTGAGCTGCAATGGGTGCGCTTTGGATCGATGAAGCGTCTAGGCCAATAGATACGAGGAGGATCACCGTCTCAATTTAGCAACCAACCGACAGAGGGACTACATCATTGCTCTCAAACCCACTGCAAAAATTACAGCACATTTCAGAACAACAGAAAACTGACCCCAGTATAACCCTTTCTCCTCTCTGAACCAACTTCAATTGCTGCATTGTAGAGTCTGCCGACCTCTGGCGCAAGGTTTCTCTCTACGTCTGCATTCCCGGATCCATCGTTCTCGGCGTCTACATCTACGGCATCGAGAAGCACCACTACGAACACATGGTGCACGAGTACCACGAGAACGGCGACCAACCTCCTGAGCGCACTTTCTACGAGTACAACAACATCCGCAGAAAGGCCTTCCCCTGGGGTGACGGCTCCAAGAGCTTCTTCCACAACGACATGATCAACTACTCGGTCAGCCCTTAAAGCACCATTCCCCGACTCTAAAGTATCGTTGTTGGTTAAATGGTGGAGGAGGTTTAGTTTTAGACTCGATCCCAATGCCAATCCTCAAATCTGTCTTGCTTTGAATGATGGGATGGTGGTCTGTGAGACGCAAATTTGTGCGTGATTTGATCATGCTAGGAGGACTGTACACGTTCCGTTGACCAAGATGCGAGCGAGGGCTGTGTGCATGAGATGCTGAAGAATTGCAATGTCCTCAAAACGTGAGACGACTGCGTCTTCGACCAGCCTCTGCGCTATCAACGACTCAGCACTCCAAATCGAACTGTGCGCGGACAATAGCTATACGCTTCCCTAATCCTCACTTGACCCCGGACGACGAACGCCTTGCTCTCACCCTACATGTATTTTTTTTCTTCAGGCGCAGTCGTCCCACGCAGTGGCCCACACACACTGGAACGGAAACGAGGTGAAAAGAACGTATCATGGGTTTCAAAAGGACAGAACAAAGAACAGCATGGATGAGGAAGAGCGTGATAATAAAAGGTCGAGTGACGACAACAGGATTGAAGTGGAGCGGAAATGATAAAAGTGTTACGGGTGAAGATACAAAGGACGAGGGTATGCGATGATAAAGTTGAAAGGCGGATGCGGTAAAGCTTGACAAAGAAGAGACACTCATTGCTGAGGCTCAAGACACATCTCCTGAATGCGTCTGGCGAGGGAGCTGATCTCACCCTCTGCTGAGGTGCCATCGTCGGAGCCCTCGGTTCTCTCCTCCTCGGCGCTCTGGTCGGCACTGAGACTTGCCAGGTGCTGGATGAGTGGCAGCAGCTGGTCAGAACTCCTGATGTGCTCCTCCAGCTGGGCGTCACCGCTCTCCAAAAGCTGGACGATGGTCCATACGGCGATGTGTTGGAAGGTAGAGTCTTGGCTCTCGAGGAATCGGATGAGGTAGCCGTGCAGTCCGCCCTCGGGGGTGGACCAGACAGCGTTAAACGGTCCATAGTCGTCCGATTTGGACGAGAGGTTGCCAAGTGCTGCTGCCGAGTTACCCTGGACCTCGACGGAGGGCGAGGCGGTGAGTGGGATGAGCACTTCGCAGATTCCCATTTCGAGCAGCTGGGGCTTGAGGTCCTCCGAAAGCGCAAGCACAGCAGCGCACGCAGTCATCTCGCTCTGCACGCTGAGGGGGACGTTGAGTACGAGCTCCTTGATGCGCTCCACAGCGCCCGCCTCGACGATGGCCGTCTTGTTGCGCTCGCTAGAGGCAGCAAGGTTGCGGAGCGTCGAAATGGCGTGGCACTGGATCTCTTCGTTGTCCTCGTGGCTGAGCAGGTCGATAAGCGGGTGAAGGAAGCCGGCATCGATGATGGGTGACTCGTTGGCAGGGTGGATCGAGACGTTTCGCACACAAGCAGCTGCTGAAAGGATAAGAGGAAGGAAGGAAGATCGCAGCAATCGCAGCAGAGGGGGAAGTCCGTTGGAGCGGACAATCTCAATCTGGTACTTTTCATCGGAAGCCAAGTTACGGAGCGCGAGGGCCGACTGGCACTGGACCTTGAGCGAGCTGCTCTCCATGAGACCGATGAGGTTCTGTACGAGACGGGGCTCGGTCTGGGCGAGCTTCTTGCGGTTGGCGGCGTCGACGGCGATGTTGCTGAGGGCGGTGGTGCAGTAGTACTGGACGTCCGTGTCCGAGCTTCCAAGCAAGCCAACGAGGACGGGGATGGCGCCAGCGTTGACGAGCTGCTGACGATTCTCGTCGCTATGTGTCATGTTGAGCAGAGCACCGGTTGCGTTGCGCTGGACACGCATGTCTTTGGAACGAGCGAGACGGGTGAGAGGGACCAAAGCGCCCGACTTTGCAATTTTGGTCTTGTTGTCATCGTGAGTGGCAAGGTTGGTGATGCAGCCGACAGCGTTGCACTGAACTTCGACATTGGGGCTGAGCATTTGACGGATCAGGGGTTCGAGACCGCCGAGCTTGACGATGAGAAGCTTGTTTTCGGCATTGACAGCAAGGTTGCCGAGGGCGGCGCTGGCAGCTCGTTGGACTTCGACATCGTGGCTCTGCAGCAAGAACATGATGGGCTCGAGGGTGTCGCGTCCAACCTCGCGCACCTCCTTCTCTGTGATCTCGGCGAAGGCGAGCGCAGCACTCCTCTGCAGGTCCACATTGTCGCTAAAGGAGAGGGTGGATAATGCTCGCAAGGGATCGCCAGTGAAGAAGTTGGTCTCGGAGCGGTCTGCGATTGTGACAAGGAAAGCCGAGAGTAAAGACAGTCGTAGAAAGCGGTCAAGAAAGAGAAAGGGATGGAGAGAAAGGGATGGAAAGAAAAGAAAGTCAGTAATCAGTCAGCCTGGGCAGGCAAATCGCAGCATGTGCCTTACGCCACCTCGCTGTACGGGATGCAATGCTATCAAAGTGAATGGTACACAGCATTGTCGCCTGATAGCGTGAAGTGACTCACTTTCGAGGTATTGGAGCAGATCAGCTACAGCATCTCGCTCATTGTCGAGCAAAAGAGGCTCGTAGTTGGCGTTCCTAGAGGAGCCACATCCGCAGCAACTGCAGATGTTACCCATGGCTTTGTGTGAGATATGTCTGTATCACTAAATATGCTGATTCGATGTTTGCCCAATTGCTGGTGGATGCCGCAAAGTAATGCTGAAGGGGCAGAAGTAGAGGCCCGAGCTGCCGTGGATCTGAGTGTGCTGAGCGAGCCGCGGGCGTCTTGTTAGACGGTGGAATTGATCGGGTGATGAGATGCAACTGTGTTGGAGAGTGAGATCGTGGTGCGGATAGGAGGCCGATGATCGAGTGGCGGGCGGAACAAGCCAAGATAGGTGCTTGGAACGAAGAATGTTAAGGATGCGTCGAGGCGATGATTGAGCCGAAGCTATTGACAGTAGGTTCGGTGCGAGTATGGATGAAGATGGTAGGTGCGCAGATGGAGTCAATCGGATCCAGGCCACGAGATGACGGTGAAGAGAGCAAGAGGCGATGAAGGAGATGGTGAGAAAGTAGCGTCGATGGTGACCAAGCAACGATGTCGAGCGCGTCTTTTGCGAGAGTTGCAACTTGGCTGAGGGTGACACTGTGAACGAGGGCAAGTGGAGTTACAGAGCGCGCAGCACAACCAAACGCAAGCGATCAATCCACAGCTTTCTTTTTGACTGGAAAGCCAGCGCGCATTTTCAAAAGGTGGTCCAAGAGCCTCCTCTCAAGACTAACAGTGCAGTACAGTAATCAGCTGGTCTGGTGGCACGGCCATTTCACAAAAAAAAAGGGGCGCGGGGGGAACGACTCAACCTCAGCACAGCATCCTATCACTGCACACCGCTGAGCTGTCGAGGCCTTTTTCCCTTTCTCCAAATTCGAATACGAATTGCCACCAAATTTGTACGTGTCTGTCGATCCTCCCTTATTCGAGGTTAGAGTATCAATTCAAATTTCCAACTTCTCTCAGCTTTCGGTGCTTGAAATGTTCAACTTCGAATGAATTCTCCCTCAACGAAAATGCACTTTCGAGCTTACGCACGCTGCTGCAACACCAACCCCTGACTTTGAACAGCTGCTCAAAGTGTTATGGTATGGTCCCTGATCATCTCCAAACAAGCCTATCGCTTTTCATTCAACCACTCGGCAGCAGTGTTGATATTGGTGGTCCCACGGGATCAAACCATCAAACTGGGGCCTCTTCTGTCATGCAAGATTGATACAAACCTTGTGTTACGTCCTAGCCTTCATCACAACGCGGAAAATTGCCTTGGCTTGAATCTTACATTGCATTGCCAAAAAGATGTCAAATTTGTCGCACGGGTGGGTCCGGCTCGACCCTCTCTCTGATGAGGCAGCGGAGCGGTGATTTCGGAAGCGAATCAGTCGGTTTGCGATTTGTGAATCGCAAACCGACTTTTGGGCTTGGTCACCATCAGGTATCGTTTCCTACCCCACCATCGTTGTCATCACCACCACATCTCCGACACATCATCACACAATGGACGCCCTCGTTTACCGCAAGTGAGCATCTCGCCCCGCATCACCCTTGCAGCATCACTCCCTTTCGCAAAGCTTTCCGACTCGTATTTCCACGAGGGCTTTCGCGAAGCTGCATTCCCCCATCCACCGACAAAGACACCGCAATAAGGAGAAGACAAGACTGACAATGATTCTGGTTTTTGTACATCATCAACGTGTAGGAACACCGTGCCCGAGCGCCAGCGCGCCCTCCAGGCCGACAGCCGCCCCGTCTTCCAGCGCCTCCCCCGCTCCCGTCTCTACATGGGTCTCTTCATGACCCTCTTCGGTGTCGGCATGTACGGTACCACCGTCGGCTTCTACAACATGGCTGTCGTAAGTATCATCATTCACGATCCGACACTCGTTCAGCAGCAGCGCGTCGAGACTAAATATCACCTCACTTGCCTTTGCACTCGTTTCATCATCTGCGACTCTTGTTCGACTATCTTCGACCTTACTCGACCTTACACACAATAGGGCAAGAAGCGCAAGTCTTAGATCCGCACCTACGAGTGCATCAACCCAAATATCTAGCGATCTCTTATCAGCGTAGATACATGTGACTAGCCCGCCTTTCGCATCAATTCGCCAATACAAATCGCTTCTTCCCGTTTCAACTGATCCTCGATGCGCGCTGGATTGTTGCCATCTACAAAAGGGCTGTGGCACAGATTCGTTTCTCAAAACCATTTCGACCGGCAGCAGCGGAACGCACAGGCACTCAGTGCACAAATGATAACGACATGGACGGTTGGGTCGCAAGCGCAAATTGAACCAAGACAGTCTCGCTGCAATCAACAGGTAAGGTGCAATTGCATTTCAAAGCGATGCCGGTCTTTCAGCTAAACCTTGCTCTCAATCATCGTCCTCGACAATGTCCAGCTCCTCATTCTCGATGAGATCGTGCAAGAAGGCGCTGAAACTGTACAGAGGGAATCCGACCACGTTGTTGTAGTCGCCTTCGATGCATCTTACCAGCAGCGAGCCGCGGCCCTGTTGAACACCATCGCACCAAGAGAGAGCGGTATTTGAGCATTGAGTCTATAGTCTGAGATGGATCTCTTGACGCTTACCTGAATTGCGAAGCCTCCAGCACGGTCGATGCCCTCCTTCGAGTCGACGTAGGCTTTGAGCATGTAATAGGGATTGTCTGCGAATCGTACTACTGTTCGTTCGCACAATGACCTGCAATTGTCGAGCACAGAACGAGCATCAGTATTTGGTAACATCCTCTTGATCAAGCGGAGAATGGGCAACTTACCTGATTTGGAAGCCTGGCGCCTCAATCACTGGCCAGATGACAGTGACGCCCGTCACCACCTCGCACTGCATCAAGAGCACGATGCGGTAAATCGTCAGCCGATTTCCTCCCAAAGAGCAAAAAGAGCATCGCACACTGGTTGACAACTTACAGAGTTTCCATTGAGGTCAGCGAGCATGCGAAGATTGTCCTGCTGGTCGGTGGGCTTCTCCATAATCACCTCATCTTTGACTACGACTGTATCGGCGGAGATGACAAAGTCTGGCGGGTCTTCTGGGTTCTCCCTCTGTTATGAAGCGCAATGACGAGGTTGTCAGTAGATGTTCTCCCATTCAGAGACTTTTCTTGGTTGGTATGAGGGATCCAACTTACCACGAGCCTTTGGTAGACCTCAAGTGCCTGTAGTGGCGCGTCATAGGAGGAAGGGGGAGGTGCATGATAGGTTAGACTTTGTGAGCACTGCAAAGCGTTTCGACGAGGGAGCGGTGGGCTCTTACTGACCTTCTTTGACCCTGTCTGAACGGGGTACTCATACACAGCTTCGCCAGTGAACTCGCTTTTCGGCAGATCCTCCTCGAACGTGCTCGGCACGATCTCTGGAACCAGACCCTGTCAAGCCACGACAGCGATGGAAAAAGATTCTGTCAGCAACCCGGCCATACCTCTGCCCACTGGTCTTCCGTGCAGCAGAAAGGTCAGTCACTCACAACAGAAGCCAAAATATCCTTGCGTCGAGGGCTCGAGCTAGCCAGAATGACTCGCTTCCCAGCGAGCTTATTGAATAGCGGCGTGTTGAGAGCGAACGATGTCACTGGGTCTGGCCTTGTTGTCGACATCTTTGAGTGTGGCGAGGGTGCTGTGGTTGGAAGAAAGAGAGAGTACCAGACGCCGAAATGCAAAATGATTGTTGGCCGTGCGGCATTTTTTTCGGCGATTTCTCGACTTTGTGGAGGAGGATCCTCAACTTGAACAAACGGTGCGGAAAGAAGACGTAACTAGACACCATTCACAAGTGCGACACATCGTTTGTCACTGTTGTGAGCCAAGTTGTTCGAAAGGTTGCGGCTGTAGAGAGGACGCTACCGTGATTCTACCTCTGCTTCGGGTTGTGTGGGTCAGTGACGCGAATTTGGCAGGACAGCACGTCTTTCCACAGTGTGCCGTTCTTGCAACCAGGTCAAGCGCACGTACCTCTTGCGGGTGGTACTGTACAGTACTGTACTGTACGGTACTGTACTGTACAAAAAAGTGCGGGGAAGCTCAAAATACGCTCCTCTCTTCCACCATCAACTCAAACATCCGACATCGTCAGCTCTCTTTTCTGCTTCACAACCCAACATACTCTTGTTCTGGTCTCGCTATAGCTCATCCCCATCATCGACACGGCTATCATTACGATCATCCGTGGCTATCACGGCACCATACAGTATGTCCTCGACAGCAATTTCCTCAGCCCAATCATCGGGAGCTGTCACCGGTAAAGATGTACATCAGCCCAAAAGCGGCTCAGCACAGCAGCAGTCGTTGTCTTCCTTCTCCGACTATCACCTAGATTACACCCTCTGGGAGCCTGCTAACCCAAATTCGTCCTCATCTCAGCGCTTCATCGCCTCCCTCCGTCTCGCCATGGTTGGCATCGGTTTTTTTTACCTTCACGGCACCCCCCTGGACGACAAACGAGCAGGCATGTTTGATCTCGTCTCTCGCTTCTTCTCCCTTCCCATCCAAGAACGGCTCAAGATCGATATGGATAATAGCCGACACTTTCGTGGTTATTGCAAGTTTGGCGACGAACGCACCTTGCAAAGGCAAGACCTGCGCGACCAAGTTGACTATGCACCCGAAGTTCAGCCAGTAGAAGATAAAGAGCTGTTGGAGAGACATCCATTTTTGAATCTCTACGGTCCGAATCAATTCCTCAGCGATTCAACGTGCCAAGGGCACAGGGAAATCGTGTTGGACTGGTTCAAGACGGCCAACGAAGTATCGAACCAGCTGACGCGAGCGATCGAGTTGGCATTGGGCGTAGACGAGGGCGAGCTATCGCAATTCTTGACGGGCAAAACGAGGCACAAGCATCAAGCAACGGACCCTGCGTTGGACCGGTTGGGCGCATTGCCTTATGCTCGTATGAAAACGATTCGCTATCCAACCGGTTCCACCGTCGACGGCATCACACGATCCGATCCTTCCAGCACCCAAGGCGTCGGAGCGCACAAAGACAGCGGCTGGCTCACTCTCCTTGCGCCCTCCGCTGAAGTTGGCGGCCTTGAAGGCCAAGACTTCAGCGGATCATGGCTGTCCATCCCCCACGTCGAGGGATCGATCATTGTCAATTTTGGCCAGCAGGTGGAGTTCCTTACCAATGGCATTGTCCAAGCAGCAACCCATCGGGTTGTATCTAATCCGTCGGGCACGAAAGACAGGTTCTCGGTCGCATTCTTCAGCTCGCCTGCGCTCAACACATACCTAGAGCCCTTGGATTCCGACGGGTTCAGCAGCGAGTTGGTGGAGGCATGGCAGGAGGCAGAGTCGAAGCGGAGCAACAGCCAGATTGTGAGTGATGTTCCCAAGGGCGATCTCTTTGCAAGGGCCGACGAGCCGTTTGGTTGGATCAATTGGAGAGGTCTAGTGAGGAGTCATCCCGGTGTAGTCAACACTTTCTATAGACACCTTCTTGAGCTATGAATTATTCCACAAGACTTGCCCGCTTCTTGATTCACACAGGGTCCAACCGTGCTCAAGTTGGATCTTTTGTGCATAAAACGGTTGTGTAAAACTGTTGTGTGTTGCCCGAGCTTATACACGAGCCGAATCTTATTTGAGGCAGCATCCTCGAGAAGCTCAAGGCTAATTGTCAAGCGACACAAGGAGTAGATTGAATGAAAGCGATTGTACATCGGAAAAGCATCCTTGGTCTCGATACAAAGCAATCACTTGGGCTCGCCCTCTACAGCTCCACGCCACCACTTTGGCAGACACGAGTAGCTCTCACGGTCAAAAGATTGCTTTGGATCGCAGTTGCACCTGCCTGTGTCGTGATACTTTTTGCGGTTGGCTGGGCAGTGATTCCAGGGATTATGGAAGTAGCCGATATCGTCGAAATGATGCAGACGACTTCTGTCAAGCATTACGCTAACTGCGATTGAATGCACGGGAGCATCACCCCAACGCTCGTAGAAAAATCCCCCAGCTCGATCGAGCCATTCGAAGTAGTCAAGATACTGTTTGGATCGCCACCAACGGAGATCGCCAATCTCGAAATTCGACCACATATGACAGCCGGACCATGAATTTTCCATGACTCTTTGCGGGTCATCGGTCAAGAAATGAAGGCTATGGTCCTTTGCAAGGTAGTCAGGATGGGATTTGATGAACTTCTGAGTCTCTCCCCATAGCGTAGGCACTGTGTCCATATATTCGTAGAGGGCCATGGTGAATCCGTAGGTCTTGTTGTTCATCTGCATAAAGACGAAGGGGTCGTAGTCGACGTCGCAGTAGAGCTTGATGCCAGGCTCGACACGCCAGTAGTAATCGAGGTCGAGGGTAAGTTGGTGGCGGAAGAAGAAGCCAGATTGATAGCGGCACATGTGGCGATAGCTTTCGGAAGAGCCGTAGATGATGTCCTTCATCTTGACACGAGTTTCGGCGGCCTTGTCTTGGCTGATAAAGTCGGGATAGCCCCAATGCTCCTTGGGGATCAAGCCGAAGCGGCACTGGCTGCGGGTCATCTGCTGGACGCCGCGCTTGAATTCTTCGGTGAAAGGTTCGTTGTTAAGGAAGATCCAAGGGTAGCCATACTTGCGATTGAACTTTTCCTCGACGTCTCGCATGGATTCTCGCATACCTTCTAGTTCAGAGTTTCTGACGAGAACGATGAAGCCGGCTTTGGCACGGGGTGCCTGGTTGGCCATCTGAGGAACAAAGGTAGGCGGGTAGAGGTTGCCGTCCTCTCCTACCTGTGCCCACTTTGTGAGATCTTGGATGGAGGAGGGTAGGGCTGGATTGTGAGTGTACATGTCGGCGACCGACTTGGGTGGCGGATAGGAGGAGCCGGCATTGTTGGGAGATTGCCAAGGGTTGGAAAAGGCGGGGAGCGAGTTCCAGCGATCGCGAACGTTCTGAACGCCATTGGAGGAGAAGGAGAGATAGGTGGAGAAGGTCAGAACGAAGAGGAAGATGGTGACCAGCACGATCAGCCTCTGCGGGCGACGAAAGAGGGCATCGAAGAATCCAGACGCCATGGTGGGCAATGGTAGCGTGCGGCGATCGTCACGTAAGCTGCTGGGGGGCTGAGCCTGTTGGATTCAAGCGCAGCGAGTGGGGCTATCGAGAGTGCCAAGTTTAATGTGATGTGATGAGGCAAGTGGGTGTGGTGCCCCAAAACCAGATGGATCAACCGTCAAGTGGGACAGAGGCGTCACTGAGGTTGATCTAGCCACCGGCGCTGTTCGTATGAGAGAAGGTGCGCGATGATCTGACCTTGTCTGACGATTCTGCTAGCAAGAGCAGGTTCGTGAGATGCAGCGGTGAGGGTAGGATGTGGTGACAAAGAAAGAAAGACTTGGGGATGATCTGTTGCAAGTTTGACGCCAAGCAGCGGTTGGGCCATGCTCCATGTTCAAGTTTGGAAGAAATTTCAGTCTCAGCACAGCACGGCACGGCACAGCACGGCACAGCCGAGACACACGAAAAATGATTTTTTTTTGGAGCAACCATGCAAAAGCACGGAGCACACGCGCGTTTGCGTTGAACCCTGACGATAACCAACATCACACTCGCTCCTTCCAACACTCTCGAGCTGGACACACAGATGGCGCCAACGCTCACCACCTCACTTCTCTAACCCTTTCAAAGCCTCGATATGGTATCTGCGGTGGAGGCTCGGCTATGAAGTCTCGAAGTCCGCCTTCCCCAACCTCAATGCCTTCGGTGGTCGTTCTGATTCCCGGCAGGGATGGTGACCTGGCTGGTACGCAGCCTTCTTTGACGTCGCCGTCCAAGCAGCCACATAGCCTCAGCCAAGCAACCACTCCACCCTCCGTCCCATCGAGGTCCTCTCCGCCCTCCAAGTCTACAGCCTCCTCCCTAGCTGCTCCATCTGTCTCCTACACATCACGACCTCCTTCTTCCAGACCGAGACAGCCTCTGCACGTGTCCACATCATCAGCATCGCTCTCGTTTTCATCTTCGCTCTCGAGGCAACCTTCAAGCTCTTCATCAACATCTTCCTCTTCGGTCTCTAATGGTAGCCAAAGGAGCCGCAAAGCCCATCATGACACCCCTATCGACATTTCAGATCCATTTGGGTCGGACGCATACATGTCCTCCAGGCGCTCTCCAGCCACGGGTCAAGATCTCTATACATGTCTTTGGCGCTTAAGGGACAAAAAGGGGGTGCTTGACCCAAAAGGCCATACGTTTTGCGGCTGTCAGCTCATGACGGCAGATCTGCTGGCAAAGCATGTTCTCACTCAACACATTGTTGCCGCGCAACCATATTCTACTCATTCTGTCCAACGCAAGATCGCTTGCAAATGGGGCGGCTGCTTCAACCGCCACTACGATCCCCCAGGCCTTGCGGCACATTTAGTACACGACCATTTCACACACCAGATGGGTCTCAAATACGCCTGCGTCGCCCAACACTGCTCCATCAAAACAGTCCTTACATCCCACGAGGCCTTGGAACGCCACCACACCCAGTACCATTCATCCGCCACTCAGTCCAACCAGATTCGCCCGTTTTGGCAGCCTACACGAGCACTCAAGGACAATAAGCGTGCCTCACAACTGCTGGCTGCCATACAAAAGCTTGACGCTGCTGGGTCCACCGTGCCAAGGATCCCCGTCTCCGACAGTGCCAATCCGAGATTTACGCCTAGCAGCCAACGCGCCCGGATGGTTCGCGCAATCAACCTGAAACAAAAGTGCTTTGACCCGTTCGATTTGCGGCCAGGCCAAGGACAGGACGGTCAACCCTGGATTCGATTCTACAAACGCATCCAAAAGTGCTCCGAGTACGACGCTGATTTGCAGGCAGCTCACGACGCCGTCTTTAGGGCAACATCGTACGATGAGCTCGACCTTGATCGACTGCATTCGCAAGCATGCGACGGGGTCGATCTTGCCCACAACTCGACGCTCTGGGCAATTGAAAAGGGTCTACAGGAAGCGCAGCTGTACCAAGTGGACCAGCCATCATCCCAGCAGCAGAAGAAAAGTCATCACTTATCTTTACCTCCCGAAACCGGCGGCCAGGTCCTGCTCCCACCAAGTTCACCAGAATCTCGTGTTGAATCGATCAGCGCCGCGTCACTCGCTTCAGTTGAGCGAGAGATGAGCTTTGACGCTTCAATGTCGAAACAATATCGTTGGGTGGACTCAGTGATCAAGATGGCGCCCAGAAAGGCAGCGAAAGGCGCGACGACCTCAACTCACTTCGACGACAATTCCGACTCTGAAGAAGTCTTGCAAGACTGGGCGCCCCCGCTGCGCCTGCAACCCTACCACACTTCTTCAAGGTGTCGATTCCCTATTGCCGAGGAAGAGACGGCATGCCAGGGGAGGCAACGAGCAATTCGACGTCGAGCACCTCAAAACCCGCGGAATGTCTCAAAGAGCAGCAGTCTGTCAACACAAACCAGCCGCTCAAGCTCACTCAGCCGGCAAGCGCCGAGCTCAAGTTTGACGCCTCTTTCTCATCTTGGAGTTCTCAGCCTTGATGCGGCTCCTTTGCGATTCAAACGAGAGCTTCAAGACGATGATTCAACACTACTCGACGGCCGTGAATCTGATCTTCTGCCGCCGACCTCCCGCATCAAGCTTGAGGAGGATGCAGAGTGTTTCATTGACCTCACCAGTGACTCGGGTGACGAGACGCTCCCGCAATCGATCAAATCTTCACCGACACCAGTGGATGAAATGCGTTCGATCACCCCCCTCCCGGTCTTTGTTGAGCTCGAGTCTAATGCACTCGTCGAGACGAGTCCGAATCTTGATCGTCACAAAGCAGCAGGCAAAGTAGAACATTGCCTCACCTCGATCTCGCAGCAACCCATCCTCGCTGACGTTCCAGTTCGCAACAGTTGCACGACACCCGATTCTCAGACCGAACTCAGCCATCACATCGTTCCAACTTCATTGTAGCCTTCCTGCTGTCGCCACCGGCTGCTCTAAGAGATTCCTGTACAACAGTTTCATTTCATCATCTGTAATCCGATCTCGATGATCCAACCATGTTGTACCGGACTCCAGGTAAAAGACACATCCACACGATGAGCAGAGTGATAAGTGAATGAGCTTATGCTGCAAAATACATGGTTTCCAATTCCACAGTGGAGCACCTGTCACCATGATGGGACATCAAAACAGAATTCAGGGTGAGTGCGAGATCAAGCAACACGCAGCTTCCTCTTTCTGGCGGCATTGGCCTCGATCTTGGCCTTGACCGTGTCCTCGTCCACATCCAGGCCTTCTCTTTCGTAGATCTCGGACGTCTTTTGAGCGACGTGTTGGGCTTTGATGAACTTGAGCGCAGCCAAGTTGAAACCGATAGTAGCTTTTTGACGAGCGAGTGCTTGGCGCAGATGGGATTTGAGGTCAAGCAGCGTCGGACGCATAACGCGGTTTGCTACGATCTGGTTGTGATGCGTGCGGAGGAGGAAGAAGAGGATGCGTGAGACGAGGGGGATGTTCCACTCCTTGCGAGCCCAGTAGTCGAGATACTTGAGAAGCGAGAGGACCTTGTCGAATGGCAGGACCAACAGAGCATCGTCGAGCTGGGCGGGGAGGATCTTCTCTACGACCCGGAGCACGTATTTCTGCGCGCTGATGTCTTCGTCCACAGGAGAGCGGCCGAAGGATCCACGAGAATCCGAGTCGAACTCGGCGACGATAAGGGCGTGGAATGCAGGCTCGGCTTGACCAGATGCGCGAGCGGCTGTGCGGGCTTCAATGTCGGCATCGGCCGTCTCGAGGGCTTCGATGAGCCTTTCGCCCGCCATCATGGTCTCCGAGGTGCTCTTGGAGACAGCTGTCGCTTCGGGGCCGGTGGAGACTGCACCTTCCGCATCAGGATCCGCTCCATCTGCGAGCGAACCGATCGCCCGCTCCTCATCCTGTCGAGTCTGACCGGCACTCTCAAACGCGCGTTCCATCTCTCTCTCTCGCTCTTCCTCCAAGAAGAGCGGTTCATCCGTTTTCTCCCACGTCCTGAGCGATCGATCCGCACCCGCCGTCACAACCACTTTGCCACTGTGACCGGGTGCAACCGCCCAGACCTCACCATGGTGTCCCTCGAGTTGCTGGATCATCTGGAAATTGTCGCCATCCCAATGCTTGAGCAATCCATCCTTACCCACGGTCCAAAAGTGGTGCGAGTCACCCTGACGTCCGCCCATCAGACCACCGCCCTGCTGTCCACGCTCGAAACAGACACCCATGATACTCTCGTTGTGCGCAAAGATCGACTTGTGGCAGTCACCAAAGTCGAGGCCCCAGATTTTGACATTTTTGTCGGCGGAGACAGTAACGCAGAGCTTGCTGTCGGCCGAAATGTCGAGTGAGAGGACGGGCAACTTGTGACCATAGAGGGAGAGGAAGAATTTGAGTGAATCGGCGAAGAAAATTTTGACCGTGTTGTCAAGGAGGGATAATGCGAGCAGCTTGCCGTTAGGAGAGAAGCGCGCACAGAGGACATCGTCGGTCATCTTGAGTGTTCGGACATGGACGAGGGCGAGCTGGGGGGGAGCTTGGGGCTTGTTGGCACCGTTCTGTCCGTTGGTGGCGCCAGTGTTGTCGTCTGCATCGTCAGTGTCACTGTCTTCAGGAGTCTGCATTTCAAACTCCCAAAATTTGACCTCCTTGTCTGCACTCGCCGAGACACAGCCAAGACCATCTGGCTGGATAGCGACGCTCCACAATGGACCCTGGTGTGCATCGAGCGTCTCTACCGCAATGCCGGCGCGAACATCAAAGCTGCGAAGTGTGCCATCCTTGCATCCGACCAAAACGTGCTGGTCTCCGGGAAGCCATGCTACGGACAGAGCGTAGCCACAGGGAAGGGTGCGAATGCAACGGCCCGTCTTGACATTCCAAATCTTGAGTTGTCCCGCACCGCAAGCGGAAGCAAGCAGGTTGTCATCCGAGGACAGGGCAACGGCACGAATGTCGGATCGGTGACCGGGAGCGTCGAGCGCGCTTGCGAGGACGGGCTCGATGGGGTTGGCCTTTTCGGCTTTGGAGCGAGGCGGCGCAGGCACGCTGTAGATCTCCAGGGCGTTGGTGGAAAGTGCGCAAAGGATGCTGAGACCATACTTGTTGGATGATGCTGTACCAGATCGAGGGGTGACGAGCGAGAAGCTCTTGAGTTTGCCGGCCAAAGGTCGAACATTGGTGTATGCTTCGATGCGGTCAGTCCACGTGACCTGACCCGGCAATGAGTCGAGTGCGGCGTCTGAAGTGGTGGCGCCGTCCTTGGCGCGCTTCTTATCTGCCTTTTCCTTGTTTCTCTTCCTGCGACGCTCCATCTTCTTGGCCATTTCCTCGGTCGAGCGCAGTCGAAACACTTGGACAGCTTTATCGGTGCTCGAGACTGCAATGTAGCCGTGTCCGTGTGCTGACGCAGCAGAAGCAGCAGTGCGCTCACGCTTTGGAACGCCACAGAATTCGATCTGAGTGACGCGGTGCTTGGCCGAGAGTGGAATGGAGCCCTTGGGCACGAGGAACTTTTCGGATGGGCCGGTAGCAGAGCTGTCGGAAGTGGTGACGGTCTCAAGACCTCTCGAGAGCGCCTCTGCAGAGATTTCCCACACCTTCATGTCGCCGTCGGCACTGCCGGTGAGCACAAGAGCGCCACCGTCGGCGACAGCGTTGCGGTCGGCTGCTTCATCTTGGACTTGATCAGGCTGCTTGCCCTTTGTCGGAGTCTGCATGGCGAGCGGAACGTCTTGGGAGACGGCCAAGCTCCAGATCTCGTTGGAGCCGTGGACGACAGTCTCGACGCAGTGCTGGAGGGACAAGTCCCATAGTTTCAAAAGCCCATCTTTGGAGGTACTGAGAAGATAGCCGGCAGAATCGGCACCAGCGTGGATTGCGGCAGAGGAAGAAGGGCCGTCGGGATGGATGAGGGTTGAGGGAAGCTGGACAAAGGAGATGGCGGTGACGGCATCACGATGACCGCGAAGACGGTAGAGACCTGTCTCGGCTACGAGATCCCAAAGGATGATGTCGGTATCAAGACTGGCACTGGCGACTCGCAGACCCTGAGCATCAAAGGTGAGGGCAATGACGGCTTTCTTGTGGCCGTTGAAGGTGACCGAGGTGGAGTTGGTCTCGGCAGACCAGAGTCGGATGCTTCCATCTTCGTATCCAACGGCGAATGTGTCGGGGTCGGTGGGCGACCGAGCCAGAGCGGTCACTTTGGATCTGTGTCCAATCTCATGCCAGGTAGCCAAGAGCGTACCTCTTCGGACGTCCCAGACGAGGACATCTTCGAGAGCAGGAACGAAGGCGGTCTTTGTGTCGGGGTCGAGAATCGAATTGGAAGATGCGGAACAGATCAGGCCGAAAGCCGATGTTGGCTCGTGGCGAAGGTACGAGCGCACCATCTTTGCTTTTCGAAGCTGAGTCTTCGTGAAAAGGGTTTGGCTACAGCTATAGCGATGATGAAGGAACTGTTGATAGAGGTGACAGAAGAATGGGAAGTGGTACCGAGCTGTAGAAGAAGCAAGGAGGCTCAGCAGCAGTCAAAAGCTCATTTTGCAGCAAACTTCCAAAAATTTTGGAAGAAAAAGTCAGGGTCGTGTTTGTCGGCTCCGAGCGCGGAAAATCAAGCTCTCCTCCACTCGAGCTTTGTTCTGTACGGTGTAACAATACCTAGAAATTTCCGCCACCATCCAAAGATCAACGGAGCTGACATGCGCACAAGAAGCCCAAACAAAGAGCTTGAAAGGATGTGTGCTGCCACGAGTCTGCGACCCATTCAAGAAGCATCCTACGTTGCTTGGTGATGCCGGATCATGTTGTTTGCGTGGTTGTTGCCGAGAAGAAGGACTCGGTGCGATCACAGCTAATGATGGTAGAGGTAGTGACAGGTACTCTACCGGATGGGATGGAGTTGTACAGAAATGAGAAGAGGCGTCATAGCGCCGTTACGAGGAGGAAGCGGTGTGCTGCCATCCATCTTGTTGGCTACGCCACCTGTGTGACGTTGTGTCGAAAAGCAAGCTCTTTAGCAGTACAGAAGCGTGGCGTGCAGCTCAATTCTCTTTTTTCTTTTTCTTTTTCTTTTTCTTGGTGGGACTCGTGTGATGCTGCTGCGTGGATTGTGTGTTGGTGGGTTGGATGTGGCGGTGAATTTGCACTCTTTTTGCAACCGTGACTGTTCCAGGCACATCGCGCTGAGCAACGGGAACACAGAGACTCGACTCAAAGCGCGTCGGACTCGCCGCTTTCGTCGCCAATTTTCCAGGGTCCATTTTGGCACCAGAGCATCGCATCGCATCGCATCATCCGTCGTCGATTCCATCACCACCTTCCGCCCCTTTCGAGTGTCCAACCATCGTATTGTCTCTATCTCTATCTCTCGCTCTCCCGTCTCATCTCAGTGTCCTCTCGCTTCCGCAACTCGCAAGCTGATCAGCGTGCTCATCCTATCTTATCAGCATCGCGTCACGAAAACCCATCTGCTTCAGCACCACTCGATCGTCCCGCACCAGCTCTTTTGTTCCACCCAACGACACGTGCGCCAGCTGTATTGACATCATCCTCAACTGCCCCACAAACAAACAACAAACAAAAGTGCACTCGGCTGCCTTTGCAAACAAGGCTCATGGATCCGTCGCTCTAGAGTTCCCGCACGCTCACGCGCTCTCGACACGCATTCTTCTCCGGATGCAGCATCGCCCCTCTTGGCTTCAGTCTTCACCTTGAACGGCAAAGGGCATGATATGGCGACCGAAGACGCTCCCGACACATCAACTCAGGGCAATCCACCTCCCCTTCCACAGGTCGATGCCCAGACCAATCCACAAGATGGTGTAGCCGTCATGCCTCAATCACATGCCCAAGCTCAACCATCAACGGATGCTTCCACTTCGCAACCAATCCTCGCAGCCGATGCTCCAGATACTTCCGATCCAGACGCCATTGTCGATCCTGCCATTGCTACTTCTTCCTTCTCTGTTGCACATGTACCCGCAGATGCCGAGATGTCTCCCGTTGCCTCCGAGCCTCCCCAACACAACTTTGCCTCTGCCAACCTTCCCGATATTCCTGATCAAGTCCTCACCTTGGAGGAAGATCATTATTCTGCGGCTGCCGCTGTAGCGGTAGCAGCTACTGCGCCATTAGAACAGCTCAAATCGACCGCAGACGCCAACATGGATGCCGAAAATGCCATGGATGACTATCGAGCCGCCATCAACGCTCCCCTTCCGTCTATGCTCAATAGTAATGCCATCCCGCTTGAGGAAGATGCTTCCGGCGACCTCTCCGCATCGTCCAACGAGGCCCTCACTCTCACCTCCACCGTCTCTCGTGGCAACTACCACCAATGCGGATCAGCGCGTCGTGTCAAGGTCTATGAGCTCAAAGGCGAGACCTGGTTCGACAGGGGTACAGGCTATTGCGCCGGTGTCTACGACGAGACCGTCGACGAAGCTCTTCTCGTGGCGCGCAGGGAAGAAAAGTGTCAGTTCCTCGAAGGCATTGATGTACCAGCCGAAGGCGAGGTCGACGAAAGCGAGCCAATACTCGGCAACGGCTCTGGCCCAGATCCGTCTCAGAAACCGACACAACCGCAACCGTGTCAATTTGTCGTCGTTGTTAGCGAGAACCTAGAGTCCGAGGACATTCTCTTGGCCAGCAAAGTCGTCAAAGAGGAGGTCTACCAACGCCAACAGGACACGCTCGTCGTATGGACAGAGCCAACCGGAGTCGACATGGCGCTCAGTTTTCAGGAAGCAGAAGGGTGCAATGAAGTTTGGGAGTTCCTCACCGAAGTTCAAAAGCACTTTATGGGTCTCGCAGAGGAGGCACTCACCGACTCGCCTCCAACAACACCAAATCCGCATTCACCCACCGGTGTGCTTGGCATGTCCGCTTCCAGCTCAGGCCTTGAGCCCCTTCTCAATATCATGGGCGACTACAAGGGTCTTCCCGAGCCTACACTCGCCAACCTCGACAAGATCGACGCCATGCTCAAGGACACCACGGCACGCGGGCCCATGATGCGCGAAAAGCTCACCACCTGGCTTATGGAAGCGCACTACATCCGCAAGCTCGTCCCCTTCTTCCACACGGTCGAGGAGCTCGAGGCACTCCCTTCCCTTCACATGCTTTGCACCGTCATGCAGACCATCCTCTTGCTCAACGACAGCTTCCTTTTCGAGTACATCCTTCAAGACGACGTCTTTCTCGGCGTAGTAGGCATGCTCGAGTACGATCCAGAATTCCCACGTTTGAAGGCCAACTACCGCGACCACTTGACACAACGCGCGCGATTCAAACAGGTCGTCGAAATTGGCGATCCCATGATCGTCGCCAAGATCCATCAGACCTATCGACTTGTCTACCTTCGCGACGTCATCCTCGCCCGCGTCGTCGACGATCCAACAGTCTCGATCCTCAACTCCTTCATCTTCTTCCACCAAAACGACATCGTCAACTACTGCTGTCAAAACGAACTCTTTCTCAGCGTTCTCTTCCGCATGCTCACAAATCCCGCAGAGCCCGAAGAGAGGCGTTCAGAGGGCGTCCTCTTCCTCCAACAGCTTTGCGCCATGGGCAAGCTCATTCAACTACCGGCACGCATCTCGCTCTATCGCACACTCACCGATTGGGGTCTCCTCAACGTCTTGCAGTATGCGCTCGAGCGCTTGGGCCAGACGGCACGCAACGCAGCCGCCGAAATCCTCATGACCATCATCGAGTATGACGCAAATAGCGTGCGTGCACACGTCGTGTCGCAGACCGAGCAGGACACGCGTCCTCTGATCAGCATGATGATCGATATGCTCCACAACGAACGCGATCCAGGCCTCAAGACACAGATCGCAGAGGCGATGCGCATCATCTTCGATGTCGCTTCCGACGGTGGGCCCATGGCGACGCAAGCTCAGGTATTATCAGTGCAAGGACTCAACAAGGCCAAAGCGGATCCGGACCGCTTCCTCACTTGGATTTACGAAGCTGAGATTGGTCGGCTCTGTTCGCCCTTCAACACTCTTCCCGACTTTCGCGTGCTCTCCAAAGGCGAAAAGCTTCCGACGCAGCCTCGTCATCGCTCGGCCTTATACGGCCACCTCTGCGACCTGCTCTGCCACATGATTGCGCACCACTCCTTCATGAGCCAGTACTTTGTGCTCACATCCGAAATCTCCAAGAAGGTCGGATCGCTTCTCCACTCGCGAGAAAAGTTTCTGCGTCTCTCTGCGCTGCGCTTCTTCAAGTACTGCCTGGCCAGCAACAATCAATTCACAAATCGTCACTTTATCAAGATCGAGCTCTTCTCCACCATTCTAGGATTGATCGAGGCCGAAGCCGATCGCAACAATTTGGTTGCCTCCGCATCTCTCGACTTCTTCGAGCACATGAGGAGGGAGAACATGAAGACCTTGATCAGCCACTGCATGGATCGCCACGGTGCTCGTATGCGTCAGCTTGCCGATCTGCCTCACACTGCGCCATGTTTTTCTCTGCTCGTCAGTCAATGGGAGAAGAACCAAGAACCTTTGCCGCAGCAGGATGCAGACGACGCTGCGCAGCAAGCGGGCGAGGTGGAGGACAAGTCGCGCCAGCACAGCGATGCTGGGCGAGGTCACATTGGCATTGCTGCCGCGGATCCAGAAGAGGAGAGCTACTTTCAGGAGGACGACGACGTCAAGGATGTGGAAGCACGCAGTGCCGGCACTGCAATCGGCCTCGTTTCCTACGATGACGATGACGACGATGAGGACGGCGAGGGTCAACAAACAATTTCCCAGGTCGGTGGCAGGAAGACCACATCGTCCGAGGATCCTTCGTCGCCATTGTCTCTCACACGGTTGCCCGAGAAGCGCCGCAGAAACGAGGAGGAGGAGGACGCAGACGATCAGCTGTCACGGCTGTCGAAACGAAAGTCGGGTCGTATGTCCAAGAACAAGGGCAAGTCAACTTCTACGGCTGGCGAGGACGATTCCAGCTCCAGTACGCAGGCAACCCAGCAGCAGCAGCCTGGTGGATTCATCCGCAGCATGGCCAACACGATCAGCAACACTTTCGGTGGTGGTAGCGACAAGCGCGAGGGCTCTAGATCACCGTCACCGAAAAGGTCCAAAAACGCTCGCTCGGACGACACGCCGTCCTCACCAAAGCAGGAACATGACGGCAGTTCCCCTCGATCCGCCGACAGCAAGACTAGCACCGCCAACAACAACGGCAAGAACGGAGCAAGCAGTGGCAGCGGTCTTGGCATCAAGCGAATCTCACTCGGCCTGACAGGCTCGTCCAAAAAGATGGTAGCCCAATCCAATGTGCGCTCCACCGACAAGCCGGACGCTGAAGATGCGTGAGGGTTGTACACATATGTTTCTTCCCCGTCTTTCATTCCATTTACATTATCTCTCTGTTCCTTTCGTATCGCTCCGACCGAGCTTGCCTGGGGAAGGCAGGCCTCTTTGTTTCCGATTGTTGTAACATGTACTACCATTGTAGAACACCGCTGAACCTACAACCAAGAGAGCGTTCCTGACACCAAGTCAGGACGTCTAACTGTACTTGAAAGAACGTTTTGTGGAGTCGGTCTGAATCGCGGTGAATTCTTCGGCCGAAAAGGGGTCGAATGCGTTCCTAGTCACAATCTTTGGACTTGATGCCCCCCCAATGACCAGCCTCGTTCCATCCATTCTCACAACCATCATCGATAATTTCACAGAGCTCGACTGGATAGGGATCCAAAAATGCCATCGACTTTGCATCATGTAGCGATCCTGGGCTGTGGAGTTATCGGCCTCTCCACAGCACTCGCCATCCTGGAAAGCCAATTGGAAAATCGAAAGGCTCAAAAGACAGTCGTCACTATTGTGTCGAAGGAGGTGCCTGACCTTGACAGGTCGAACAAGAAGTATTCTGCCGAGTATGCTAGCGTGTGGGCTGTAAGTGTATCGAGCCTCACTGGAAGATCAAGTAGAGGAAGTGATGGTTGCTGACAGGATTATGCCGCGTTTGTAGGGTGGACACCATGTGAGCGATGCTAAGACCGAGCGAGAGCTGCGTAAGTAGGTCGAAGAAGCTTCAGGAGATAGTATAGGAACGAGATGACTCACTCTTCTCACATTTCTCGCCGAGACAGGTCATGACAAGATCACCTTCGAACGGATGAGCAAGCTTGCCAGGGATCGACCGTGGGCCAAGTCCACCTCTCCAATCTCCGCCTCTGCTGGCTTGCCACTAGTGCCCAGCCCTTCTACGAACGCTGGACTAAGCGCACAGAAGCAAGCGGAGCCTTTGGTATGGGTCCATCAGACAGAACTTTTCGAAACATCAGGCAACTCTGCGGCACCTACAAGACCACCTTATGAAGGCGTGCTGGATTGGTATCCTGATGTAAGCTCCTCTCCTCAAAGCCTACCAAATCTCATCCCATTGACGATTCCCACTGACTACTGTCTCTGTTCCTGCTTTTTCGTCTGCAGTTCAAGCCCATCCCTTCCTCGAGCCTATCACAGGGCATCGGTTGGGGCTGCACCTTCTCAACACTCGACATCAACGTTCCCGTCTACCACAGGTGGCTACTCCACCGTTTTCTATCCCTCTCTGGCCGCCTCGTCATCTCTGAAGCAGCATCTCTGCGATCCGCTATTCATCTTGCCTCCTCTCCCTCGTCAGGCGCAAACGTCATCTGTCACGATACACGAAACTGGGCATCTGTAGGCAGCAAAGTTGACGTACTCGTAGCGAGCCCCGGTCTCGGCGCACGATTCATCGATGGCATAAACGATCAAGCTGTGCATCCACAGCGCGGTCAAGTTGTGCTGATCAACGCTCCTTGGCTTTCCGCCTCCACCGTCTCACCTTCGTATGCGCATAAGCCTAGGTACGATCTTCCTGGCTACTCGGTGGTCCGCCCGCAAGGAGGAAGGGAAGTATACATGATCCCGCGAGGCGATGGGACTGTAGTCTGCGGTGGTACACGCATAGTCGGTGATTGGGACGACAAGCCGAGACCAGAAACCACAAGAAGGATCTTGGAGAGATGCCTGGCTCTCGTTCCACAGCTTGCAAACCCGCAAAAGACCTCAGGTTTGGTCAAGGCAAAGGTGGAGGATGTTGAGGTGCTATCGGTGAACGTTGGACTCCGACCTGCTCGAACCGGCGGAATACGGCTAGAGAGAGCAAAGGATGATGTTGATGGTGTCAAGGTGATCTACAGCTACGGGTAAGCCCATTTCTAAAAAAGCATTGATTGAAGAACGATGTTTTGCTGTCGGACGCTGACAACTGGATTCCATCTGGACCTGTGGGCGAATACAGATACGGCGGTGCGGGATACCAAGCTTCATGGGGCGCTGCGTTGGACGCTAAAAAGGTACGTTTTTCCCCTAGCTCTGGTCTCCTTTGGACGTCCGTTTACTGACGACAAGAATGCCGTTGTTGTGGATGTTGTCGGCATAAACAGCTCGTGGACGAAGCTTTGGGACAGTCTTCCGCAACTACGGGACGCCCAGCGAAGCTATGATCTCTTGGCAGCTAGTGTAGCTCATAGATCTGATGAAAAGTAGGCCTGTTTGCTCAGGCTCGAGAGCATATTGCCCGTCTCCGTACTTTGTAAGAAATCCTTCATCCAATGCTACTCATGGTAATTGGCTGTTGGGGGCAGGGAAGCACGTCGTCTCACACGTTGAAGATGCTCGTAGTTTTGCTGGTATACATGATTATGTATTGAGATTATGAGGAAGAGAACGAGAAAATGGTGCACGAGGCGTACGATGATTGCATGCGGATGCTGTAGAACATGCGGCAAAAGGTGCTGAAAGAAGATGACCTTGCCCGAAGGTCAAGATGCAATCGCTTGCTTTAGAGGCGGGTGGCCTTGTAGAAACTGGCGTACATGTTGACGTTATCAATGGGCTTGCCAGTCTCACGAATGTGGACGGCTTCGACCTTGAAGCCCATCTTTTCAAACCTCTGGTTGTACCAAGGCTTCTTGGCGGCACTTCGGTAGAAGACTGCACCACCGGATCGCACGACACGGGATAACTCGCAGATCTCGCGGTCAAGATCCGACACCGACTTGTCCGAATCCTTGCGGGCCTGCTTGATGGTGGGTGCGGGACGAGAGGCAGGGACGGGGTCGAACCAGTCCATGTGGTCCATGGTGATGGCACGTGTCAATGCGCCATCTTCAAAGCCACGTAGAACGTTGACGATCGAGTCGGTGTGGAGACGGAACGAATCGAGACCTTCTTCAAGCGCCTGCTTCTTGAGGGCGGCAAAGCCGTCTGGTTTGAGGTAGAGAGGGCAACTCTGCTTGGTATACTTCTGCATGAGGCATAGCTGGTAGTGGTAGTTGTCGTTCTTGATCAAGCTGCGGCTGGGGATCGAGTCGAGAGTATCGATCGCAAACTGCTCTGCGGAAACCCCTTCGTCGAGGAAGATTTGGTACTGGTTCATTGGAACACCGAGGGCGTTCCATAGGAAGGCAGGGTTGGACAAGAAAAGTCGGATCAGAGGCTTGTTGATGAGCGTCGAGCGAAGCTTCTTATTCCAGACATCCTGCTGCTCTTCGACCGAGTTGGCCTGGCACATCTTGGCAACCCACTTCCTTACGCCAGTGATGGTGAAGGCAAACTTGGCCAATCTCAAGGCGTGACCAGAGTAGCCGCGGAAGTAGAAGGCCTTGTCAAAGGCGCGAGTGTTGAGTCTCCAGAATTGGTAGGCGTGCGAAGAGAGGTAAGGCGAGATCTTGCTGTCGAGCAGCTCGCGGAAGTTGTCGATCTTGCCCTCACCAAACATCTGCCACATCTCGTCGTAGTTCAATGAAGCAATGCAGGCGAGTTTGAGCTCGAGAAGGTGACCTTGGCAAGGGTTCATATCGACGGCGTGAATCCTGCGAGGTTTACCCGCCACAGCGTAGTGGAGAGCATTGTCACCGGCGGAAGTGATGCAGAGGATCGAGTCGTCACGACCGAGATCGAGGTGCTGCATGTCAACGTAAGGATCCTCCCAGGTGAAGCCGTAGATCCAAGTGCGGAACATGTCGCTAAACTCGTTGTCGACAAAGGGAAGACGCCACTGACGCTTCTGGTAGTGGAAGGAGCTCAGTGGGAAGTGGGGTCCGAGCTCGAGCTTGAGAGGTCGGTCAGAGTCTCCGTCACTTTCGGTGGTCGCCTCAGAAACCCTTCTTCGGAGAAAGCTTCGGGTGGGCTCGAAACGACTGCTTGGGTCGAGGGCAGTGGCGGTGGCGCCATCGTTGTTGGTGGACTCGTCGTCATGGAGGTAGGCAAGCTCGGGAAAGGAAGGAGGAACAACGACACGGTTACCCGACTCGACCTCGAAAGCCTGGATAGCCTTGGTGGTGTCACGCTCGCGCGAGACGCCGAGCCAGATGTAGTAAGGGATGCGAACGATGAAGGGAATGACAAAGTTGTTGCGGCCGTTGTAGCACTTGATGGTACCGAACTTGTGCTCGAGGTAGTCACGGCGGGCAGGGTGCAGCTCGATGTGGTCGAGAGAGAACCACATGCTCCAAAACCATCGGCTGAGCCAGCCACACTGACGTCGGGTGTCACCGCCAATCATGGGGCTCTTCTCGGTAGGAGCGCTCTTGCCCGAGACGTAGAAATCGACGACGCCAAAGACACCAGTGACAGGGTCAAGGAAGTCGTTGATACGGTCGAGGACGGCATAGAAGGGAGGGATCATTGAGATCGAGTAGCTGCAGGTGAAGAGATCCACCTTCTGTCCGGGAGCCAGCCCAGGCATGTTGAACTGGCTGGCATCCTGGCAGAGGACCTGGACGTTCTTGAAACCCTTTGCAGCAAATCTCTTGCGAGCCACCTCGAGGAGAGGCTCGCAGAGATCAATGAGGTAGACTTGCGAGAGTTGGTGGATGGGGAAGAACTCGTTCATCTGCTCGATGTTCCAGCCCGTGCCACCGCCGATGTCGACCCAGACAAGGGGCTTGCCAGGGTTGGAGGCCTGCATGTCACGAAGCTGTGCAGCACACAGCTTGAGCATGGTGGTGCGGCCCTTGAGGAGACCAGAACGAGTAGAGTCGTAGACTGTGGAAAGAAGCAGAGAGATGGATGAGGGCGTTAACATTCCGCTGGTCTCTTGTTGGTTTGTGAGTTCGTTGTCAGGGTCTGTGCAAGGGAGAGATTTTCTAAACTTACCGGTTGCTTGGTGCTGGTAGAACTTGTCGAGACGCTGAGCCTGGCTGGAAGTCTTGCCAAGAGGCTGGAGGAAGCAGGTGTAGCTGAACACAAGGATGTCACGGACCTTCTGGCTGACAGCAGCCGCCACACCGATAAGCGTCATGAAGGCGGTCACCACAGCGGTGAGGTTGACCAGGGAGTGGGGTGCGTACGAGTAAAGATGCGCCAGAGGCGTAGCGGCCACACGAGACTCGATGAAGCTGAGCATCTTGTCGCGGTTACAGATCAGGGATCGGAGTGAGGAAGGAATTGGGGTGAACAGGAAAATAAAGGAGGAGGTAGGAACCTGTACGGATTCTGACCAATACCGATACGAATGCTTTTGATGGGCAGCCGGAAAGGTGAAGAGGAGGATTGTATCGCAGCGTTGAGCTGTGAAGAGGTAGAGTTGGGTTGAACACGGCCCGGTGGAGGGGACAAACACAAAGAGGTGATGGTGGTTGAGGAAGAGAGAACAACACTGGGAGTCCAATCTTCTTAAAGGGTCGACTGACACAGCTGCTTGACAGGATAGACACGCATCTCTATATTGAGGAGGTGCAACAAAGCCCAATTCGGAGACGCACGGCTCACCTCTTGAGTGGCGTACTTCAATGGAGAAGCCAAGGACGACACTGGTTTCTGTGCAATCAGAGTTGTGCTTTCCAATGCTGCACGACGTGGACCCCTTTGACGCAGTTGGCTCTTCCGACACCACCAGAGCTTGTGCTCAAGTGCACATACCCCTCCTCCCCTCCCTCATTGCTGCACGCACAAGCCAGCTTGGACAAGATTAGGTTCTTCGTGACTCTATTCACTCGCTGCCTCGTCGGCATGTTGCTGGAACCATACTCCAGACGCTCTCTCCTTTCACCACTTTCAAGTCTGCGCTTAATTCAGCTCTCACAGCAGGTACCCAAACAGAACTCCAGGAGTCTCTTCCACAATGTCTTGTGGTCGTCATGGAATGGCTCAGAGATGACCTGGAGTGAACAGACCGAGCGGATCACGGATGACCCCAACAAATGCCAAGAGAGAGGCAATCGCTTTGAAAGAAGAATGTAAGGGACCTCTCTTCCGGTTTGAATAGACTCGAGCGGCTATTGCAACCACCACAATTCTACAGTTGGCTTCAGCTGTCTGACTCTGAGCCGTGTTGCTATGTTCTCACGCTCAAAGCTCTCCGTGTCGGGATCAAGCTCAATCACGTTGAAGTCGAACAGAGCTCAAAGGCATACCGGCAGGGTAGAACGAGTACGGCGACCAGACCAGGTGTGCAAGATGGAACGTGCAGAGGCGTCTAAATTCATACAAGGCTTGGTCGGTAAACATGGACGTATCGGCTGCACCGCCTGCCGCTTGCCACACTGTCATGCATCCTCACCTGCCTTTCTGATTGCTGTCTGGGGACGCCATCCCTCATGTACTGATAGCTGCTTTACCGGTCAGAATGTGACTTCACTACTTGCCCGCTCCGCCTCTAGGCTTCTCACTGAATCACCTCGTTTCAGTCAAGCGCAAAGTTATCAAAAGCATGTCAACTAAGCTGGGCAGTAGCTACCGGGTAGCTAGCAAGGGCTCGCAAACTTGGATGTCGAGTTCGGCGGATGCCCGAGAAGAAAGTCAAGAGAAAAAAAAAAAAGTCTTGGAGCGCAATGTGACACGAGCGCCTTGTTCGGTGCATTCACATTTTTAGGACCCCCACGTTCGCTCGGCAGCATTCCCTCTGGTCCGTGCTGAAAAAAAAAAAGTGAGAACGTGTCCTGGCAAAATTCGCCGTCCGCTCATGCATCTCCAGCACCCTGCCTTAAACCGACACCAATTCACTTGATATCCAATCCACACTACACTGGTATTGCGCTGCATCACCCTCACTTCTCCATTCAAGATGGCGGCTGCTATCTGACAAGATTGTGGGGCTGCCACTCCATCCAAACGCATCAGAAACGGCCGAGTAAAGGATTCTTGAATCGAGCACTTGACATTGTGCAAGCCTGGAGCCGACTCCCGTCTCAATCACTTCAGTGTACAGATTGTAGACACACACTCCTGCTCTCTGCCTTGATGATGCTCATGGGGTTTCGAATCAGAGTGTGCTGCGTGTCAGCAAACCAACCGAGTGGCAGTCGTGAGACAAGAAAATTAAGGCATAGCTGTCAGGCACAGCTGGACGTGCCAGAAGACTTTGCGCTGAAATTAAGTGTGTTCGATTGATATTCCAAACAATTCAAGGAGAAAAAATGTACTTGAATCGGCCGAATTTCCTGGACACGGGTCAGACGAGCTGGTCTCATCGGTCCACGCCAACCTCCAGCTCCCCTTGCCCCATTTCGATTCGGATCACCACCATCTCACATCTGTGCCAAACCCGGTCTATCCCTGACATCATGGAGATCGACTTGTCCAACCGAGACCAGTTGTCCCAGGCAGGAGGCAAGCCCATCGCCTTTCCCCTCCTTCAACTCATCAGCGAAGCTCGCAACGAACATGGTATGCGTCAGCAGGACTTTGCTCGCTACCGACGATACTGTGCTTCCAAGGTCCACCGTCTCCGCCAACTGCTCTCTTTGACCCACTCTGATGGCTCGCACAAGGCTGAAGCCAAGAAGTCCAAGACTGCAAAGGCTGCACGAGGCAAAAAACCCAAAAAGGCTCAGCAAGCCGCTGCTCAGAGCGCCAACGCCAAAGGTCACGGCAACGTCTTCACCCCCAAGAAGCTCGACATTGCCCAGGTCAACGACGCCCGTCCCGCCCACCTCCTCCTCTTCGAGGCCGAACGAGCATGGGCTTACTCCCAGGAGCTCCGATCCGAGGCCTTCGATGACGACTCCAACCCTCAGCTCCGCAAGCGCGGCATCTCGAGGCTTCGACGTGCCCAGCAGTGGTCCACCTCTCTCCACCAGCTCACTCAAGCGCTGTCGGCTCGCTTCGACGTCTATTCGCGCGCCGAGGCGGCGGCTTACCTGCTCATCATCAAGGCTACCACCGCATTCGACCGCTCGCAATGGGAAAAGGCCCTCCACATGCTGTCCGTTGGCCGCAACTTGCTCAACGCCATCGCCACAAACAGCCCCACCAGCCGCGCCGAGGCCCTTGCCAACAGCTTCGTCGATGCCGGCGAGGCCCAGATGCGCTACTCAGCCTACCAGCTCGGCAACTCCGAGCAGGACATGGACAAGATTGCCGCTTCCACCGCCACCCCCGACGTGTGCCAGCAGGTCCTGCCCGAGTACCCCCAGCTCGTCGAGGAGCTCACCTCGGCCAAGCTCAAGGCTGGATCCGGACAGAAGCAGGCCCTCTCTCTCAGCTGGCACGGCCACCAGATCCCCGTCCGCAACCCCGAATTGCTCGACACCATCGTTTCGGCTCAGTCTGAGGAAGCCGCCCTTCGAGAGTCGGTTGCGGTCGAGGCTGTCGGTGACCGTGACGCCGACGCTGCTACCCGCAAGACCAATGCGGCCGCTTCGGACAAGAAGGACGCCAAGCGTGTCCGTCTCTCGCACGCTCAGCGCAAGGCAAAGAAGCGTCAATTTGCGCAGGGCGAGTCGTCCGCCGATGGTTCCCGCACTGCCTCCACCTCGACTGTGCGACTGGGCAAGGCCGGCCGCACCGAGCTTGATCCTTTCGACCGCGCTCTCAGCGCCTTCACCGATGCCGAGGACGTCGCTCGTAAGCTGGTCGAGGACAATGCCGAGGCGCTCTCCAAGAGTCACTCGGCCAGGTATGAAACCGCCAGCAAAGATCTGCAGACCGCCCACGACTTTATCTTCTACCGATTGCTTGCTCTCCGCATCTGGCGCAACCTGCGCCTTGTCGCCGAGGTTGAGCGCCGTGCCGAGAAGCGTGAGAAGCGTGCCATGTCGAGCGTCGAAGCTCGTCTGAAGGGCAAGAGTGGTAGCAACAGTGGTTCTGCCTCTCAGAAGCGCACCAAGAGAAGTAAGCGCAAGCAGCAGAAGCTCGACGAAGCTATCGCCGCCAAGAAGGCCACGCCTCGCAAGAAGTCGCCCGGCTCGCGTCCCAAAAAGACACGCTCTGCCGCCAGCTCGCACACTCGTAAGCCGGCCAGAAGCGGTACCAGGAAGCTTCGCACTCGCCAGGCCCTGGCACGCGAGAATCGAGCTCGTGCCATCGCTGCGCAAAAGTCCAAACGCCGCGGTGCTCGAGCTGTACCCTCGCTCGCCAGACTGCTCGACGCTGCCGAGACCAGTCTCGTCGCCATGGGCTCTATTGCGCTCATCGAGTCTGAGCCAGATGTTTCGAGCCTCGTCGAGGCCAAGGCTGCCTGGTTCCGCAGCGAGATCCTGCGTCACCTGGCTCGTGCCTTCTCCCTCTCGGGTGCTCACGCCGAAGCAGTCCTTCTGCTCACTCGAGCTCAGCTGTACATCCGACAGGCTCGTCAGGCCGCCGATCTGGCTGAGGACGTCGATGAGGAAGACGCCGACTTCCCTCCCCGTCTCAAGTCGAGCAGCGGTTCCGATGCAGTCTTTGACCACTCGGATGAGGTGCTTGCCAGCCTGAAGCGAGCTGTGCAAAAGTCGCTCCTCAAAGCGCAGCGTGGATCCAACAAGGCCAAGTCGCAGGGCAAGGGCAAAGGAGCTTCGGCCATGTCGGACTCCCGTGCTGGTCAGGCTCTGCAGGAGCTCGCTCGCAAGTACATTGACTTTGATCCTGTTTCGCTTCAAGAAGCTCAGCGCGTACCCGAGGACGTCAAGGCTGAGTACGAGCAGGAACAGCAGGACACCTTCGCCCCTGTCTCCAAGCCCAAGCTCAAGGCTAACGCTGCTGCTGCCACTCCTCAGCCTGTCAAAGAGGCGCCACGAGCTCAGCCAGCTGTGACCAAGCAGCCCGAACCGGTGCAGCACCTCGAGGACGAGGACGAGGACGAAGAGGAAGCCGAGCACTTTGAGGATCAGGAAGAAGACGATGAGGAAGAGGCTGGAGATGTCTCACTGGCTTATGACCCCGGTAATGCACTCGCCGAGGAGGAAGAGGCCCGAGCTGAGGCTGAGGCTGCTGCCAAGAAGAAGGGCTGGCTCGGCGGTTGGTTCGGCCGCGGTTAAGTGCAGCCCTCAATACCTCTTGGTCAAACGCACTGTCGTCAAGCCCTTTGTGTCTCAGCGCATGTTGTCATGAAATCACATACAATCCTGAACTAAGCTCATCTTTCAATGCAGATCGTTTGACCTGTGACCGAACGAGGATGATGAAACCGAGAAATCGGGCACGAACATCATCAAAAGATGACTTATGCATCATGTGATATGTGTACATACACGTGCTCGGTTGGCATCTGTTGGCGTCGTGGCGCAATGGCTAGCGCATAGAGCTTCTAAACGTTCAAATAGGGGGGTTTTATCCCCTTTGAAAAATAACTCTAAGGCTGCGGGTTCGAGTCCCGCCGGTGCCTCAATTTTTTAACAGAGCCCCTTTTTTGTCATTTTCGAGCTCTCTATGACCAGGAGAACATGCTGTCGAAGTTTGAGGCATGGTTTATTAGGCAGATGCTGCGATATGATGGTTTCGTTTTTGTGCGGTGTGCTGCCTTGTGTATTTGGAGGCACGCGTATTTCATGTTCGGGAATTTCGAAAATGAATTTTTGTTGAAAGCTTCTTGGTTTGGTGGGCTTCACCGCGTGGCGCTTGTGAAGTCAAGCGGCGTGTCCAAGTGGGTGTGGAGGTTAAATGCTCAAACGCAGGGTCCACGTCTAGTGTGTCTCCTCGTCATGGCATACGAGGTTTGAGCGACGGTCTCTTCCTTCGACATCATCACCACCACAGTAAAGAGCATTCTACCACTGCAACGTCCCAAGCTGGTCTTCCTCAGAAATCTTCATCGGGACGTATACACCAATTCTGATTGCAACCGATGCCGCAATAGCACCGCAGAACCCTCCATCATTCCGGTGACAACATCCAAAGACAAACGGCGGGCGGGCCCGTCGTCACTGCTCTCATTTCGTATCTCTTCCCCGACATCTTCTGATTCGAGCTTCGAGCTTGATACGTTCTCAACACCTGCAAACGAGACTAGTGAACAAGGGCAGGATCATCGTCCCGAGGGCGTGGGTGGTACAAAGATGACGGATCCAACCAGTGCTGCCATTGAGCCAACTGCTGCGACCAACGGCAGTGTAAGCGGACGTAAGCCCGACCGGCTCAGCGACTTGGATCGATTCAATCCTCTACGCTCGGCCGCAGACGAGGACGATGATGGAGACGATGAGGACAATCTCAGTCCCTTGGATGATTCTGAGCTCAGTTCGGCGAGCTACCTCGCACGGCTTACTGGAGTGGCCTGTCTATGCAGTCTCCAATTTGGTTGGGATACGGGCATCGCTTCCGGAATGCTCGTGGCGATACACGCCGACTTGGGCCACGAACTCAGCGAGGGAGAGCAGGAGCTGATCGTTAGCGCAACGACGGTCGGTGCTATTTTCGGATCCATCATTGCAGGGAGGATGGCTGACTGGCTAGGCCGTAAAAAGGTCATGGTAGCTTCTGGCGTGCTCTTCCTCCTCGGTGCACTGGAGCAGGCGGCATCGCAGGTACTTAGGGAGCTCGTCTTGGGCAGGGTACTCGTCGGCCTCGGTGTTGGAATGGCGAGCATGGTCGTCCCCACATACCTTGCTGAAGTAGCTCCCACAAAGGTGCGTGGCAGAATCGTCGGCATCAACAGTCTGCTGGTCACCGGTGGTCAGGTCATCGCCTATCTCATAGATGCAGCCTTCTACAACCTGCCTCATGGATGGAGGTGGATGGTGCTGGCTGGTGGTATCCCCGCCATCTTTCAGCTAGTTGGCATGATCTACCTGGACGAATCACCTCGCTGGCTCGTAGCAAAGGGTCGCATCATTCGAGCCCGTCGAGTATTGCAGCGCATCTACCCACACGCCAGTGTCCGCATGATCGACAACGAGATCGACCGCATCGCTCGCAGTATGGATGGCACAACTCAACGCGAAGATGTCGATCCAGATGCAGCCCCTTCATTAGAACGCCGAACAGAAGAAGACGGAAATGCAGGAAACGATCTACAAGCGACATTTGACAGAATCGCAGCAGCCCCTGCACAACTCACCTCTTCCGCACGCCATCGCACAACTCAGGTGAAGAGCAAGCTCAACATGCTTCTGCACGACCCAACACATCGGCGGGCGCTGTTGATTGCTTGCGGGTTGCAGTTTTTCCAACAAGCAACAGGTAAGGTTGCATAGTACGAGGCTGTAGATTCTGGTAGATTCACTGATGCTCTTCGCTCTTCACCTTTGCGCAACTCGTCTTGACTGTGGAACAGGCTTCAACTCGCTCATGTACTTTTCCTCCCGTCTACTTCTTATGGCCAACTTTACAGCCAACCCAAACGCAGCCGCACTCAGCATCGCCTTGGCCAATTTCATCGGCACGATCATCGCCATGCGCTACATCGATGGATGGGGACGTCGCAAACTTCTCCTCTACACAACCGCAGCTATGGCGCTCTTCCTTTCCCTCGTCGCTATTGGATTCAGCCAAATCGACCTCGGCCCGGTATCCGGCCCACCTTCGGAACCCTCGCAAACCAGCATCACTTCAGCATGGCCGTACTGGACGCTGATATTTATGGTGCTCTTCACCTTGAGCTATGCCCTCGGATTGGGCATCGTACCGTGGCTGATTCAGTCGGAAATCTTTTCGGGCCAGGTTAGAGGCTTGGGAGCAGGTCTGGCGACGGCTACGAATTGGAGTACGAATCTGTTGGTTTCGGCGACGTTTTTGCACATGGTGAAATTGATCAAGCCCCAGGGATGTTTTGGCGTCTTTAGCGTGGTTTCGGCGCTAAGTTGCGGATTCACGTATTGGCAGTTGCCCGAGATGGCGGGTGTCAGCTTGAGCGATGTTGGCCAGGTTGCGAGGGATGGTAGAAGCGAGGCGTATCAGGTGGTCCCTTCTGCTGAAGACAGCGAGTAGCTTAGACAATGCACGGTCTGTAGCAGTTTGCAATATATGAATCTCATGTGCAGACTTGATCAAAAAGCAGAGAATCTGTGTTGGGTGGGCATGCTTTGCCATTTCTATCTCTGAGTGAGTCTGGAGAGCGAATTCATTTGGGAAGAAGACCGTTTGTAGAAGTAGAATCTCTGGAAGCGTGACCGACGTAATCTTCGACCTGATCGGCGTCGGCATCCTCGTCCAAATCGAGGATGAAAGGTGATGCGCCTTGGTCTGCCTCTCCTTTGCCTGGCTCTGGTGCGTCAGAGTAGGGCGAGTTGGAAGTTGTGCGGTGTTGTTGCGACGCGCCATTGCTACTGCTACCTGAATCCTGTCTGTGCGCCTCAGCTAGCTGCTGCTGCTGTTCTCTCTCAATTGCCTCTAGCACTTTTTTCGTCTCCTTCCAAACGATCCACCCCGTCGCCACACCTATCGCCGACCCAACACCGATATAGACCACATTCAAAACTTTGGCCCAACCATCCAGATGCGCGCGCTCCTCCCGATCCATCAACTGAAACATTCTCGTCCCCAACCAGACATGCAAGAACAACTTGGGCGTGATCAGAGCCGTGGCGGTCAAGAAATGCTTGAAAGAAACCGCATCGACCAGGCTGGCAAAGAAGAGGTTGGAATAGGCGAACGGGAAGGGACAGAATCGGATGAGGATTGCCATGGAAAGACCGCGTCGACGGACAGCGGTGGATAGCGCGACGTATTTGGGATCGTTCAAGGTGGAACTGATCCAAGAGACTCTTTTGGAGTGGTGGATGATGAGGAATCGTAAGACGCTAAAAGATACGGTGGCACCGAGGAGACAGGCTGTGGAGGCGAGAAGCCAAGCTTGAAGCAGATTCCCATTGAGTTCTGGATGCGAAGATGTGGCTTCGGCATGCACTCCCCATCCCAACCCACACAGAGTGATAGAAGTTCCATACCCAACAAGAGGAGGGAAGCTCACAACGACTACCAAAGCAACGAGCAAAGCCGCACCAAAAGGTTGTGTCCCGAACCAGATGGCGAGCTTGGCGGTGGCATCGAACATGGCCTCGGGTCCAATGTAGACGACGATTCCGAGTATGAGAAACTTGACACCGAGCACAAGGTAGAGGATGTATCGCTGCTCGGGTGGAAGCGCGAGGAAGGCGAGCCATGTTCGGTCGAGGTAGGAACGGATTTGGAGATAGGCAGTTTGGATGTGGGACGAGTAGCTGGTTGAACTGCGACTGGTGGAAGTGGTGTCACGCCGCAACGGTGCGTATCTCGCTCGATGCGAGTGCGTGGTCGGCATGGCGACGAGTCGATCGAGGAATGTCTATGCTGAAGAACTTGTTACTTTGCGTAGTGACTTGGCCGAGTGTGCACTGTCTGATGATGCTTCGTCTTGCTCTATCGAGTGGGAGGAGGGCGATTCTATGCAAATGTGTTGTGGAAAGGTGCAAAGGAGCCCTTCTAGCCGCCAGAAAAACTCTCTGACCAGCAGAGCGAAAGGATTTCAAGGACCTCTCTACGTTAGCTGGCAACAGAAATGAAAAGGGTGATGGTGGGATTGTACAAGCTGCGAGGTCATTTTTAAGCTTGGCGTGACGATTAAGTTAGCTCGCTTGGACCCTGAATTGCATCCAAATTCAGCAGCGCACACAGCCTTCTTCACGGGCCCCACGTTGCCGACAGAGAGAGGACGCTGTGCTCTTTTCAGCTCAATGTTGCTTTGACAGTGCTGTTGTCCATGCGGACAGAGTTGTTGAGAAAAGTTTCGGATGTCGGAGTTGGTGGAGGAGGAGCAGGAGAGGGATTCGCGTTGAGTGTTGACGCGCGCGTCGGATCTGTGTTGAGCCAAAGTGACAAAGAGACCAACACTTTGCACCTTTCCTACTCTCCAACACTCACTTCTCGATTTGGGCTGACATCCTCTGTCTCTCTTTCTTTCTTTCTTTCAGGATGTCATCCTCCTTCGCTTCCACCTCCTCGGCGCCAGGCAGCGTAGCTTCATCCAGCCTCTCCGTCTCCTCCCACGCCCGAGGATGTAGCGCAACCGACCTAGACCTCGCTACAACCTCTCTTACATCTACATCTCTCACCATCATCCCCTTGACATCTGTCGATCGAGTCCGCCTCCTATCCGGCATCTATGGCCCCTTTCGTCCACCTCAACCTTCTTCCGTACCGCTCTGGGTAGCATTGCATCTCAAAAAGCGCAAAAAAGCCATCCTCGTCGCTCCCACCTGGCTCACAGTAGACGCACTCACCGAAACGCTCAAACACGAAACTACCCAACCTGGATTCTCGCCTCTACCGCACTACTGGATCGGTGTTTCGCAAACCCTCCTCTCTCACGCTCCCGATGACATTCCTAACAGTAACAGAGTCCGTGCACTGCTCAAAGACATTCGCGAAGCAAGACAGAGCAAAATCCTATCCGGTGTACCGATGCTCAACTCGGTCCATCTGCAGATGCACAACATCTCGGCTCACGAAGTGGCAGAGTTGAGAGGTTTTTTTGCAACCGCTTTCTCCCATTTGAAAAGTTTAAGACCGCCAAGTGAGGTGGATGCCGAGACGAAATTGCAGGCTGAATTCGATGCTAGCAATCGTTGGTTGCTCATGCCGAGCTTGCCAAGTGGGTTGAATGAGTCTGGGGTGGGGATGGGTGGAAGCGGAGAATCCATCGAGCGTAGCTATCCAGTCGCACACGAGGACGAATCGATGAATACATCCTTTACAGACGATTCAGCTTTGTATGCTCAGCATCTTTCGAGAACAACACCAGCACGCCAGCCGAGAAAATCAAACGTCTCCGATTCAGGATATTACTCTGCACCAAATGCCCGCCGCTCAGCATCACCACCACAACAAGCACAGCAACGTCAACGTCCCGCACACTCGGACTTGTCGGACGCCAACCGTCCACCAAGATTCGCCGTCGACGACGAAGATGACGACGTATAAAACCTCCACCTCTCAGACACACACACTTTTCACTTTGCAAGACCCAGCTCAAGCAATCGCACACACACACACACATACACGAGATACCAGCGCGATTCATGATTCTTTGGTCTGAAATGCTCTGGGTATGATTGACATGTTAACCTGTAATGTGACATGAGTAGTATTGTACAGTAATACAATTGAGCATCAACAAAGATGCGAGACGAGACTCAGGCATCGACGGCCTTGGCCTCTGTCGATCCAGCCTCCGAACAAGCACCAGAGGGCTGACCCAACAGGTGCATCGATTGACGCTTGACCATGCTCGCCGCAGAAGACTGGCTTTCCAACTTCATATTGTCAAAGCAGTCTGCGTAGATCGAGTACGACGTGAAGACGCTGTCCCGGTAAGAGCTGCGCGTCTTTCGCGGACGCTCAGAGGCTACCGCGAGCCCCGGGCTCACGTCGTCGTCTTCACCCGCCTTTGCTGCATCAGAGTCAGTGCGCTGCTCACCTCCTTGGCGAGCAGACTTTGAAACCTCCTGCGTCTCGTCGACAGTGCCGTCCATGTCGTTCGAGTCGTCGCCACCGCTTTGCGAGCCCTCATCGACCGCTTCGTCCTCGCTGTCGCCGTCCCCCGAGAGCACGATGCGAGGAGCTGCCTGCATCGGCTGAGACTCGATCGAGGCATCGGTTTCGGACTGCACGGTCTCAATCGCGTCCTGTGACGATTCGCCGCTTGCATCCACTTTAGCTGCTTCCAGGCTCCCACCGCTCTCGAGCACCTTGGCCACGGCGTCGGTCCCGCCCAAAGCAGACAGTCCATCAAGACCGACGATGGTCAACGGTCTTGCTCGACCTCCTCGACGCGACCTCACTGGAAGCTCGGACACAGGCTCGTCGTCTTGGCCCTCGATCTCCGCCTTGGGAATCGCTTCATGCTCAGCAGGAACATCCAGAGTGGCAGAGTCGCTAATGTGCACTGGGACAGACTTGTCCGACGAGGAGAGCGAGGCTCCACGAGCACGTTCCAGATCCACGGGCGCGGTCGAGACTGCGGATTCATCTGCGCCTGAAGCCATCACAGCTACACTGCTTGCATCGGCTGGCTCTTCTGCGACAGGGCTCTGCTCTACATGCTCGACCTCGTGTTCAACCTCTGCCTCGGGCTCAGGCTCGGGCTCGAACAGCCATTCGTGCATCGTGACGATCGTCTTGACCACGTTGGCGGCCTTTCCGAGGTTGCCAAAGCCAATAGCAACGCTCGATGGGCCTGGAGGCGGATTCAGCAGAGATGTACCGAACACCAGCGCGATGTTGTGGGCCAGCATCTTGTTGACTTCGCCTTCCTCTACGACACGCGCAAGGTGCTCTGCTGTGCGACGCAAGACGTCAAAGTGGCACTTGGGCATCTTCCAGATGATATCACGCATGGCGTAGAGTCGATCGTCGTTCTCCATGGCATTTGTGGCGATGAGGTCGTCGTACGAATCGAAAGTGATCAGCGGCTCTGGCAGCTCGCGAAGCCACGTCTTGACGGCGCCGGCAATGGTGTGAATGTCGCTGAATTCGCCAGTGGAAAGGTCGATCGACTCCGCAGGCTGTTGGTTCCATGCCCGTCGCAGATTTTCGACTGCGCTCTTGGAGCCCGAAATTCGGTAGATACCTTGCTCTCGCAGACCTCTTGCCTCGATCTCTGCAAACATGCGCTCGATCGCGGTAGGCACAGAGTGACCCTCGCGTTCGACGAGCTCCACCAAAGGACGTCCGTACAGAGGTGCTGCTACTACCTTGCCCCGGGTGGGCACGGCACCCTTGCGCGGGTCCGAGGGCCTATGTACAGCGTATTCCTTGGATGCTCGCTCGATGTGACCGATCCATTCGGCCAGTTCTGCAGCATTGGTGGTTTGCAGCAGATACTTGGCGCCCTCTTGCGAAGTCAGGTGGAAGACAAACGAGCGTTGCGCATTGTTCCAGATCGACACGCGTGCACCGCCAAGACCTGCCACGATGGAGGGCTTCTGCAGTGGGGTTAAGCGCATCAGTTCAGACACCGACTTGGCAGGCGCATCCGGCTTGTCCAACGAAATAAGCGGACGGACCGCTCCTTTGAAGAGCGCAGTCATGCGACGGGCACGAATTGTTGCCTTGTCGGGAGGAGGCGCCTGTGCCATCGTAGCTTTCTCCTGGGGCAGTGGTGTGGAACCGGACGCCGGTGAATTGGCAGCCGATGCACGCGCGCTACCGGAGCGCATGCTCGATACGCGAGAGGTGATGGACGGACGCAAGGGAAGCGCGTTGAGCATCTCGAGCGCAGCTCGGTCGCGACGCAACTTGTCCTGTTGCTGCTTGGAGAGGCCAGTGAGTGCTTTGCTCGAACTCGTCGGGCGCAGGCGGGCATCAGAGCGGACAGGTGGGGCGTTGCGCATCTCGTTCGCCGCATCCTCGCGGAACGCTCGACGATCCCAGATGACCCGAGTCAGAGCGCTCTGCATCAAGCGCAATCGCGCACCGGCGAGGTCGACGAGATCAGGGACGCTGCACGCAGGTCGCACCCGGACGGCGCCATCGATGAGCGCCCACATGGTGCGGCGCTTCTCAAAGTCGACAAGCTCGACATCCGCAGGGGAAGTCTGAACGCTAGGAGCCTTGGTGGCTACCTCGGCCAGACAGGCAAGGATCCAGCCGATGTCAGGTGTGCCGGACATTTCTGTGGCGGAGCGCATGTCGGAATCGATCTGCTTCGGCATCAGGTCCTCGAGGCCGTCACCCTTGGCTCCACGAGCTGCAGCAACACCTTGCCATGCGCGCAAAAAGATACGGGACTCAGAGGAGCCGAGCGTATTGACGATGGCAGATTCTACAAACGAACCAATGGTGGGCTCGCGGAAGGGCAGAGACGTGTCTGCGATCATGCTGACATTGCCAATCTGAGGATTGACGGGAGTTGTGACATCGTCGGCCCTCAACCTCAGCATGCGCGCTCGGCAAATCCAGAGTGCGTCCAAAAGCTTCGAGAGCCTCTCCTGACGTCGCTCGAGACCGATACCCGACTCGATGATGTGGATTGCAATCCAGCCGCGGAAGAGACTTTGTGCTGCCAAGGCGTCGCGGACCGCAGATGGGAGCTTCTGTTGCAGTGTCGCATCCTTGCTGGTGTCCTTAGTAGCGTCTTTGTTGGTCCCATCGCATGCCTTGAGGACATCGAGCATGGTGTACATGTTGGTGACGGGCTTGTCCTCCTCGCCTGTACCAGTGCTGCCCGACTTGACCGTGAACCATGCAGCCGGATGGCTTGCTTGCTTTTCAAAGATTTCGCTGACAACGAGAAGATCACGGTCGACAATCTTGTCGAAGAAGACTGTAGCAATTGATTCGAGGTACTCGACCAACTCCGCAGCAGTCGCCCGGTCAAAGTCGAACTCGGCATGATGCTGGTCGTTGGAAACATGAACGGGAAGGTTGGCTGCGTAGCTGCGCTCCTCCTGCCTCGCATTGGCGCCCATGATCCTTGCACCAAACATGTTTCTGAGCTGAGCCAAGGCGTTGACTACCTTTTGCTGATCGGGGTCTTCGGCAGTGACCTCCATGCCGGGCTGGCGGAGGAAGCCCAGTGCGAGGTGGTAGAGGACGTCATCATCGACAAAGTCTTGAGGGAAGCGATCGATCCACAGGCGCAGGGTGAGCACAACACCCATGCGGATGCGGTACACCATGTCCCAGTCGGTGGGCTCTGCCTGACTGCCTGCAGGGATCACGGGGATCCATGAAGGGAACTGGCTTGAAGTGAGAAACTCGTCGGCGCCCGCCAGCTCTTTGCTTGCGGTGATGGCCGTCGAGAAGCGCTTCTGCAGCTGCTCGAACAGCTCCGGAGGCGAACAGAGACTGCGGAACGTGGCCAAGAAAGTGGTACGGTAGGTCTCCATGTCCATCACCAGCCTTGTCTTTCGCGACGGCGTGTTTTGCAACTCGGCGCCGTCGATGGTGGAGGGATTGGGCGACATGCTGATGTGCTGGACTCCCATGACAAGCAGATCGATCATGCGATCGAGCGTGGCTGCCTTGACGACCACCTGCACTGGCACCACAATGTCGACGACCGAGCTGCGATTGGATGCGGGCAAGCTGGATCGCTTCGAGATCTGTGAGAGCGGTCGTGAAGCACGGCCAAAGTCTTGCGAGAAGCGCTTGCTGGTCATGGGCGAGTTGGGAAGCGACAGATTGGGTTCTTGCACCACTCGAAGCACCAGCTCGTGGCCGATCTTGACGACGCTATTGTTGGGGTCTTCCCAACTTGGTGTCGGAGTGACCGAGGACCACTCGATGACGCCGTTGAAGGCGGCGCTGCGTCCTGATCGGTTACCAAGGGGAGGCGAGAAGGCCGAAGATCGGATCAGCGGCGACCCAACCAACGAGGGCCTTGCCGAAAAGCGGGAAGTGATCGTTGCTTGTGGGTCATTGCTGAGATTTGCTCGCTGATCATCGCGGCGGAAGAGCTCGGCTTTGATCCGAGCGGCGTTTAGCAGCGACAAGAGCGGAAGAGGCTGCGGAAACAGCAAGGGCACCAGCGGCAGACACGGGTTGGCATTCGGAGGCAGCCAGTGCCTCTCGCGCGCGTCGAGGTTGCCAAGCGCTTTGGGCTCGAGTTGGAACGAGCGCTCCATGTTGGACTCGGACGTCGGGGTCTGAGCAGCATCCCGGAAGAGCAGCTGCAGCGTTGCTTGGTACTCGGCCAAGGGTTCCGTGTGCGCTGCAATGCACAAAGCCGACTCGGACGCAGACTGTTGCCAGGCGGCTCGCCACTCCTTTGTTGACGTCCAGAGACCGTAAGCGTCTTCGGCTCGGCAGGAGATTCTGACCTGATTTGCGGTTGCTGGAGTGGCAGCGTTGCTCTCGGTCTGGCGCAAAGTGCGGTAGAGAGCGCTGCCGAGGAAAGGAATCGCTGCGGCCCTCTGGCCGTCTGGTAAGGTGACAAAGGGCTCGTGGCCGTCGGCAACGAAGCGAGGACGGACGTTGACCGCAAGGCCTTCGGTCCAGGAGATGCTTGATAGGACCGGAGCCCACTCTTCTGCCACTAGAACTCGGTCACCCTCAGCCAAGTAGCGCCACGTCTGCTCGAGACGAGTCACTGCACGAGAGCACAGGGCGGTGCATACAGCCATCCAGCCGGCTACATCGCCGAGGGTGAGTAGGTAGGAGGCGACGGCGATCCAGTGACGAAGCACAGAGGCGCGGTGACGAGCGCCGTTCTGACCGAAACTTGGCGCATCGGCGGAGCTGGAGCTGAGGAGATGCTTGAGAGCCAAAGCGGTGATGGGATGCGGAGACAAGGAATCGAAGCTGAGCGCAGCGACATCCTCGTTGTGCGTCTTGGCCATTTCGAGCAGCTCGTTGAGCGACAGGTGCGAGCCGGCGAGACGACGCAAGGCGTCGACGTGGAAGTATTGAATCTGTTGGGCGATCTCGAGGGGTTCCAATTGGAGCAGCAGGGCATCCGAGATGGAAAGCGAGCTACGCAACTCTCGCAGATCCTCACGCGCATCGACCGAGCTTATCTCGGCCACCTTGCTGACCCAGTCGACAGGACCGCTGGGCGCGATGGCTTCAGCGTCGAGAACGGGCAGAGAAGACGTGGCCAGCTTGTTATCGAGATCGTCCCCGTCTAGTTGCGCTGAGGCTGCAAGGCGTCGAAGAGAACCGGCTACTTCCGGGAGCTGCGCGATGCCAGCTTGCACGGCGACATCGAGCAATGTAGCTAGTCGCGACGTGAGCGAAGGGATCAAATCAACTTCGTTTGGGACGTCTTGGGCAGCTGCAGGCGCCTCTTCTACCCGTCTCTGCACCTCTGAGATGAAGGTGTTGATCTGCTTTGACACATCTAGGGCGGCCTCGCCGCCAGCGGAGACAGATGTCAGCACGGCAACCAAGAAGACTTCCACCGCAAATTCGGCCGCTCTGTCTGGTTTGAGCTGGGCGATGAGAGGCGATGCAATGGAGCGTCGTGAATGAGGCTTGAAGGCCTGCTCGGCTGCTGAGGGGAACTGGGTCGCCTTGACAAATTCGTGTGCCAGCGCCGCAATGCTGCCACTTTGGACGCGTTCGGCCCATCCCTGAGGGGCGTCGATGGAATCCACCAGCACAAGATCGGGATGCTTTCCAGACTTGACCCAGGATCGGTGCGCAGCACCACTGACGTCAGGCAGCACGGGAGCGGAGCTGGGCGTAGCTGGTGGCTCGACGGAGGCAGTTCCCGACTTGTTGGAGTTCTGACGGACGGCTGGCATGCGTGGTCGCATGCTGGGCGAAGGAAGCGGCGAAGACATCTCTGTTGTGCTGGAAGTGGCGGACAGGAGATCGGCTTTGCTGAGACCGCTCCTGATGAACGCTTCGGTGTTGAGACTGGAAAAGGAAGTGGACGAGGCGGGAGTGTCGGGAGCGCTGCGTACGACACCGGCAGGGAAGAGCATTTTGACCTCGTCCGAGATGTTGCTGGGCGGCTTGTAGAAGCAGAGGCGACCATCCTGCAGCACCACACGATACGGTTTCCAGCCTTTGGCGATGTCCTTCTCCTTTCCCTTGCCGTGATCGTGGCCACTGAGTTGTGCCAGCGTGAGACTGATGTTGGCATTGCGACTGAGAAAGCCTTGAAAGACAGCGCCGGGAGGTAGAGGAATCGGCTCGGACGAGGTCTGGATGGACAAGGGAGTGGGTGTAGCAGCGGAACCGCCGAGATTGGTGAGGCCGAGCGAGGCTGCGAGGCTGGTTGCGACGACACCACGGCCGGTCTCTTTTCCAGTGAGTTTGGAAACTTTGCGTGCGTGTTTGGCTTCTTTTCCGTGTGGAGCGGACGACTGCAGATAGGTGTACTGAGGAGGTGACATGCTGGTCCAATTGTTGGGCGGAGACTGGACGGAGCCTGTGGAGGGTTGTACGTGCGAGGCAATCGAGTCGAGCTTGTTGTGTCCTACCTTGAAGCGCTGGAAGGAAGCATTCTGCTGCTGCGTTGGCGATGCAAGGGTGCCCATGTCGCTGGGCCTCCAGTCTGGCTGTGCGCCGGGAACGCCATGCTCTCCCCACGTGCCAGGCGAGGTGGAAGTGGCGAGCGTGGCGAGTGTGGAGGTGCTCTCGTCGTATGCTGGCGAGGCTGGGAAGGGCGAGACGGGGTGTTCGGCTGAGCTGAGATCATCAACACTGCGCGAAAAGTTCATGGCGGGACTAGGCGAGCGGAGGTATCGATTGCGGTCTGCGGAAGTGGGTGCGTTGTGCTGGTAGATGGTGGGCATGCGCGGAAGCTCGACGGGGGCATTGGTGGGCGAAGGAAAGTCGGAACGAGCGTGTAGGTCGGACTGACTCTTGCTGAACTGGGCATAGCTGCTGGTGGAAGGTTCAGGGCGATGACCTTTGGAGAGGGGGCTGTAGGAGAAGTTGGGTTTCTGCGGGGCAGGTTGCTTGATGGAAGCGGTGGAGGCTTTGCGATCGCGACCGATGCCGCCAAAGAAGCTCCTTTTGGTGGGACTGGCGACGGCGTTTTGAGATTCTTCGGAGTAGCTTGGACGTGAGAAAGGAGCGCCGCCGGGCCTGGAGGGATGGGACACGACATTTGTATCCACTTGTGGATGCTGTTGTTGTTGTTGTGCGCGCGAAGACTTGTCGATGCTGCCACTCGGAACTCTACGAGCTTGTGCGGAGCTGGGAGGTGCGTGCGGGAAGGTGTGATCCTTTTGAAGCTGACGATGGTATTGGATGTGGTTGGTGGTGTCATCGAAAGGATCTTCCTGGTGGATGGAGAGGGAGGATAGGGAGGTGGAAGCGTTCAACGTCGAGGAACTGGAGGAGGATGAGAAGGGCGCTTTTGCCTTGTTGAGGAGAAAGTTGAAGGCGGATTGGCTGCGACCGATCGGCTGGGACTGTGACTTGTCCTGCTGCTGCGGTTGTTGTGGTGGTGGTTGCTGCTGTGGATGTTGTTGATGATGATAGTGATGCTGCTGAGACTGGGGATAGTAATGCTGTTGGTGGTGATGGTGTTGTTGTTGTTGTTGTTGTTGCTGCTGCTGCTGTTGAGACGAAGCAGCATGCTGTCCACTCTGATGCGCTGGTAGCGGCATCCTGACGTGAAGTGTTACGAGTTGAGGTATGGAGCTGTGGGAAGTGCAATAGTGTGAGTATCGGGGATGATGGAAAGTGTCGGTCAGACCTTGGATCTATTCGGGTTGAGATCGCATTCGATGTGTGAAAAGTGCAGCACAGCTTGGATTCTCCCACGGTTGAGTTGAGCACCGGTGTGCCGATGAGAGGAGACGAGCCGATGCAAACGTTGTGACCTAGTGAATTGGACTTGAGCAGGTCCAGGCCGACGATGCTTGATGAGGGTGGAGATGGGTGGTGAGGGTGTTGAGGAGAGATGTTGATGAGACCGAGTTTGAGTGAGCGTGTGGGTTAGAAGCGTGAGAGAGACCCTTTTGGTCGTCTTTCGAGTGGTTGGAGAGATTTGGTTGTCAGGCACGACGTAGCCACTCTACGCCGTTGAATCAAAGCGCGAAATCAAGACAAAGGCAAAGTCCAGTGCAACACCCAGACACACACCTCCCTCTAACACACGTCTGTCACGACACCTTGCACTCGCACGCTACTCTCTACACACACAGTACGCAGTCTGCCGCCGCCGCCGCTACTGCTGCTGCTGCTGCTGTCGAGAATGAAGTTGAACCCGCAAAAGGTGGCTCGGCTAACTTGAAAATTGAGCGAGCGAGCGAGGTGCAGCGACAAAGGGAAAGCGAGAGACATACTGTACAGTACAGTACAGTACAGTACAGTACAAGACAAAGCAAAGTAAGTGTGCAACACACATTTCGGCGCCTCTCTCTCCGCCTCTTCTCCCTCTTTCTCCGCCTTGGCCTGCCAAGGGCTTGGGATCTCGGGAAGAACTCGCACACATACACAAATACACCAAATACTGTAAAATTGAAAATTGAACCCTGATGAAGCCCTTTCCCGCCTTGGGACATCTCACAGCACTGGATCAGTGTCACACCGTCTCGTACTTTCTAGGTGTTGATCGCACTTTGCTGTCACTCACACACACACACCTCCTTTTTGACCGTGTTTCAAGCAACTCCGCTCCCTTCTGCCTGTTGCCCATCATGACGACCACACAGAGCGGAGCAACGGCTGCAAGCTCACCCACCGTCTCATGGCAACAGTGACTGAAATGTGGATACGGCAACGTACACCGCTCTTCAACTCTAAAAAGTTTACAGTTGATTTTGAAGCAGATTGTGTGGGATCTGGTGATGATCGCCAGACCGTGCGTGTGCGTGTGTGCGTGTGTTGCGGTGGGCGTGTGCACGACATGTGGGACGAGACGAGGCAGCCTCACCCACGTCGCGAATGCACGCGTCTTTTCCATCTGCAAATTTTAGACTCACGCACGGACAGCAAATGCAATCGGCCAGCAAAGGAACCTTCGCAAAACCCAGTTCTTCTGTCGGTCACCCGCAGACACAGACAGGTGCAGCGTGCAGTTCGTGCTGGCAGCACCAACACTCGCGAATCAACCAACAAACATAGCTGTACTGTCTGTTACACGCTCCTGCCTACCTCGCCGCATGGAATCCAACCAGTCAGCCTAGGCCTTGACGTTGTTCGCTCTTCTCCTTGTTCGAGTTCGAGGAGCGTTGTATGCATATGGGCGTTGCAGATCCAAAAGCGTGTAAGCTTGACCCGCAACCATGAGCTTGCGGTATCCGAACCGAGCAGATCTGAGATACTAATTCTTGATACAATACTAACTTAGAGCATCAAATTACTTTTCAGCCATGTCTGCTTGGCTTCGCCGAGCCACAAGACACATACACACGCACACGCTTGCTCTCTCTCTCTCTCCCTCTTCCTCGTTCTCATCCGGTCATGCATCTTGGCGCCACGCGAGATGGCCGAGAGTCTCTTGCAAGGCTTCTCCTTGTTGCACCTGAAACACAGCATCGTGTCGCAGCTCCTTGCATCTGGCCCTAACCTCCGCACAGCAGACCCTGGCATGTCAGATCTCTATCGCACTCGCACTTTGCGCATCTCACCGCCTTCCTCCCTCTTATCCGCACCTTGCCGTTCGGATCAGTAAGGCTCCTACTAGTAGTCCCACTTCGACGTATCATCTCTAGAGCAAATCACTTTTTCGGATGTCTGCTTTCGCTCTGGTATCAGCTACAGTACTTGAAATTGCCAAAGAGATCTACACAGCTCGAGTCTGCTCAAACGAGTTGCTGCCGGATTATCTCTTGAAACATTTGCTTGCGTAGCAAACATCCTTCTTTCCAGCTGAAAGCCCAAGCATGTCCTCCAAATGTACCCGGCCCCCTCTTCGATCGGCTCAGCTCCTTGATCGCTTGCCCCACCAGCACGCCGCTGTCATGATCGTTGCTCTGCTTTGCAGAACTGGTCAACACGTGCTGGCTCCATCCATCCAGCTCGTCTGCCAAATTTCGATCTAGGCAAGATCCACATTTGGCGGCAACAAAGTGTCTGGCCCACCCAAGCGCGTCGCTGATCCCGTCGCTCGAGTGTGAAAAGTTGTGATACTCGAAGCACTGATTCGTGTAATTGATCACCATGAGACCGTACTGGGTTTGGCTCCGGTTGCTACAAGTGTCGCATGTCTTGCAAACCAGAACGTCGATCTCGTTCCACGGGTAAGCTACCGTTGGTTCGGGCCAGAGCTGTTTTGCACCCTTGACTCCGGCCTTTTCAATCGTCGCCATGGTGATGGTGAGCTTAAAGTCGACTTCCCGCTTTGTCAAACCTATTTCCGCCCTCGCCCACAACCTTTCTTCCATGTCGTGACATGCCAGGCTGATATAATGCTCCAATAGCGCCTCCGTGAGCTGGTTTGTGCCGAAAAGACTCTCGAGATCATCATGCTTCAGAGTGCCGTGATCCAGGACCCATTCAGATTGCAGATTAACCATGTGCCTCATCAATGCATATTCGGCTTTGCAGCTTTGCCAAGCTTGAGACGGTGCGGGCAGCTGGCTTGGCGCTGGCCGTTTGAGCGGACAAACGCTTGGTTCTTTCCGTGCATCTTCAATGCGTGCGTCACTGAAAGATTCAATCTGCTTTGTCGCGACGTCGCGATAGGAATCGGGATAGTCGTCCAACCTCTTCGACTTGACATCGCCCTTCACGAAAAAGCCGTAGACATGGCGCGTAACCACGTTTTCGAAGCAAATGTGTGACAAGCAAGGGCAGTACTTGTCTGCATTGGCACTGTCATGATCACAATCTACCGGGTACCATAAAGAATCTTCTGTGATCACCTGTTGAAGGAGATCTTGCGTATCCATCTCTCCACTTCCAGCCTCCATTTCGATGGCTTCCACTTGGATCTCGTTTCTTGTTCGGTTGCCGATGCAGAAAGACCATACGGTTGGCGAAACTTGGAAGTCTTTTAAATCATGTCGGAGCAAGAAACATGCCAGCAACTCGCGCAGGTAAGGTATGTCGTCCAATGTCTGCAGTTGCTCCAGAATGTCGTCAAGCAATTCTGGATCGACGATGATGATCCGTTTGCCTTGAGCCTCCAAAGTCTAGGCGGATGATGCGAATACTGTTTCCATGGTGACAAAGGGGAAAGCAATGGTGAACGTGGATGAGAAGGTTGCCAAGTTCGTCCTTCAGTGGCTGCGATACGAGGACGACAAGGTCAGGCGAAGACAGTTGTGGGAACAAACCAACTTCATTTCTTCATCGTCCATGACGCCGTCTTTCGAGCGGTTCGTACGAGAGCATTACACGTGTCGCCCAAAGTAAGAATCCACCTTGCCACCAAAATTGGTGAATTCGCAGAGGAAGCAAAGCTTCAACCGAATCCACTGTAAGTCTACTCGTAAGGCAAGGAGATTTTTGAAGGATACGCTTACTTCGAGATCTTGACTTTGTCTGATCCCACTGGGCTGTGGGTGAGGTGGATCGAACGCTACAGAACATGCGCTTAGAATGTAAAGATCGTGTCTGTATAAGTGCTTGCAGGAGCTACTCGAGAACAATGTTCTCGATTCGAAGGAAGCCTTGATGGTAGACGATCCGTGTTGACAGGCATCTTGCGACTTAGCATCAGCTGGGTGCTTCTTAAAAAATCGAGCTGGAAATGGGGCACCAAAAATGCTCACCGGCGTTGCATCCACAGCTACGGCATTCGATGCCAACAGCAGCTTCACGAAGCATAGCTGATGCCGAGAAGGTGACACTCACACATATCTCAACTGTCAAGCGGCCAGAGTAGGCATTACTTTGCGAAAGCATCAACCCCGTAGAACCGTCTCCTGTGTCGGGTAAACAAAAAGCAGGCCGTCAAAGTTCTACCGACCGTGACAGGGCGTTTGTTTGCAATTTCGCGAACGAGACAACCAGCAACTTGGCACAAACGCCTGTCATCGTTCTCAGAGCTGGGCCCCGCATCTCTGCCTCAGTTAGTTAGGGAACATTTTAGCCCCAGCTATTCTGCTCAGAAGTATCAATTATAGCGACTACCTATTGATTGTCAGAACAGTCTAAGCTATCGTGCGTATCTCAAAAAAAAAAAAAAAAAAAAGGATGCGAGGTTGCCAGCCTAACAGAGGAAAAATAGCCCAGCAGAATCTCTCAACCGGTAAAATCGGGAGCTATTTTAGGCGAGAGTTGGATCCGGATACCGGAGCTCTGCATCACCTCGCAGCGCTGCACGACTCGAGGTACCTTTTTTTTTTTTTTTTTTTTTTTTTTTTTTTTTTGTTTGTGCGCGAGCTGCCACTTTGTGCTACCATACAGTAGCCACGCACGCAACTCTCTCTGTCGGCATTCGGTTCGAGAGAAAGAACGGTGAGAGGTGAGAGTAAGAGTGAAAGGGAGAGAGGGTGTGCGTGTGTCACGGCACGAACTCCGCCGTTTTCTTTTTGCTCTTCTGTTGGTGTGCCTGTCTCCCACCCAACCCCGCATGGATGGCCGGCTTTTTCCATTGGTGCCCCAAGTTCATCCACTGTCGTGGGTCGTCCCATGCCCTCCCAACGTCTGGGTCGTCATCCTTTCCCCGCTTCTCACATCCCCCAACCACTTCATATAATCCACACCTTCCTTGCCCCGCGTCACAACTCTTCTCCCCACTGTGACCACCTCAAGGAATCCTCTTCCCGCTACCCACACCAACAACTCGTGTGCAAAACACAGCGTCCCTTACTCACAAGCAAAAAGAAACATGGCGCCACAGATCCTCAAGTCGCTCGAGCCGGCACCGCCTCGCGTGCAGAGAGGCAACCTCTTCGACTTTCTTTACAGCAACCCAAACAAAGTCGACGAGAACAAGGCAGCCTTTATCCGACTCGATGGCAAGAAGATCACACGCAAGCAGCTCCAGGACGACTCGCGACGCCTTGCCTACGCTTTGCGGCACAAGCTTGGCCTCAAGCCCGGATCGAGAGTCGCCATCTTTTCGCCCAACAGCACCGCATACCCTTGGATCGTCCACGCCGGTCTGTGTGCTGGTGTCGTCCTTGTACCCTTGAATGCGGCCTATGGACCAGAGGAGCTCGGACATCCGTTGCACGACGCCGAGATCGAGTACATCTTCTGCCACCAGAGCGTGCTCAGCACCGCAAGGGAGGGTCTCGAGCTCGCAAAGTGGGGCACCAAGTCCAAGAACGGCCAGAACCGTCTCTGGATCCTCGATGACGGCGACAGCTTCAAGAAGGGCGACAAGGGCGAGGTGGACGCACGTACGCTGATGGGTGACGAGCGTCTCGAGACACACAAGGTCGTCGATGACCGCACCGAGGACGCCTTTATCGTGTACTCGAGTGGTACCAGTGGCAAGCCTAAAGGTGTGCAGCTTGTCCACGGAAACATTACCGCTGTCACTACAGCCATCGTCGACACGTTTGGCGACTCGATCGGTCCCAACGACCGCTACGTTGCGGTTCTGCCCATGAACCACATTTTCGGTTTGGCCAAGTTCATCAACAAGAGTGTTTACATTGGAGCAGAGTCGGTGGTCATCCCCAAATTCGACCTCGACGTCTTTTGCTCGGCGGTGGAAAAGTTCAAGTGCAACATCAGCTACGTGGTACCGCCCATCTTGGTGCTGCTTGCCAAGGACCCTCGCGCCAAGAAGTACAACCTCAAGAGTCTCAAGTGGGTCATGTCGGGAGCTGCACCACTTGGTTCGGAACTCAGCATGGAGGTCGAAGCTACACACCCTGGTTTGCTGGTGACGCAAGGTTGGGGATTGAGCGAGACTTCGCCCACCGCAACTTTTGCACGACCGGAGGAGTATCACGCTCACATGGGTAGCTGTGGTCGACTGCTCGCTGGTGTCGAGGGACGATTGGTTGACGAAGATGGCAACGATGTCGGATTCGAGCAGGGCGAAAACGGCAAGCCGGGAGAGTTCTGGGTTCGAGGACCTACCATTATGAAGGGCTATTTGAACAACAAGGAGGCCACCGACGACTGCATCACCCCGGACGGCTGGTTCAAGACCGGTGACGTCGCCATTATGAAGGACAACTTCTTCTGGATCGTCGACCGCAAGAAGGAGCTCATCAAGTACAAGGGATTCCAGGTTCCCCCCGCTGAGCTGGAGGCTACGCTGCTGTCTCATCCCAAGATCGCGGATGTTGCTGTGATTGGTATCCAGGACAAGGCACAGGCTACCGAACTGCCCCGTGCATACGTCGTACTCAAGGAGGACGTCGCCAAGAACGAGAACCACGAGACGGTGGCCAAGGAGATCATCGAATGGACTGCCAAGAAGGTCGCCAACCACAAGCGTCTGCGTGGTGGTGTCAGAACCCTTGAAGAGGTTCCCAAGAGGTAAGTGCCGCGATGCGAAACAAGACGAAAACAAAGCTAGAAACATAAACTGACTTGCCTTTCGTGCTTTGTTGAATTCATTCTGTTGTGACAGTCCATCGGGCAAGATCCTCCGACGAATGCTACGAGACGAAGCTGCCAAGGAGTCGCAGTAGACCTCCCTATCTTTGGATTTCCTTCCCTATTGACCTTACATAGTCTCCATCGTTGTAAAAAAAGTATGCAATCCAAAAGAATGTATAGACAGGCATTGGAGGATGGTGACGTCCAGTGCATCGAGAGACGAAGTGTCTCGTAGTTGAGAGGATGAAAGCGTGGAATCGGCAATCTCGCGTTGCTTCCGCGGCTAAGCATTTTGCTATCGGCTAAGTTAACTGGAGTCTTAATTTCGCACTCGTGCGCTTCGAAATGGCTTAAACGGTGACTTTTTTTCCCGGTTCGGTGGACAATGCCGCGGCAAGTCACCGTTGGTCTATGCCTCGTCTGACCCCACAAAAAGGGCTGATCAAGAACTGCCCCCTCCTTCACTTTTATCCCTTCCTACACACAATCGATACTTCGAGACAACTGCACACAATGTCGAAATCAATTCAGTCCAAAGTCTACGAATCGGCCGTCGACCCAGCTCGCATTCCTGGTCGAGCTCCAACCGTCCTCATCCTGGGTCCGTGGCATGCGGGTTCCCAGGGTCTTGCCGCCAACCTTTCCGAAGAAGGCTATCAAGTGGTTCTCATCGACAATGCTCCCAATTCCACCTCACTTGTCGCACTTCGACGACAGCCTGCTGGTAAATCCGAAGAGTACGCGGCCGATGCAGACGTTCGAGACACAGACGGCTGGGCAGCAGCGATCAACATTATTCAGCTTGTCGATTCCCAGCTCAAAGGAGGTTGGAACAAGTATACTGCTCTGATCACTTTGCGTCTCGATCGACAGGATGCAGATTTGGTCAGCTCGCTTCATGCCGAGACTTTGAAAAGAGGAGGAGGTCTGTCTGCGTATGTTGGGTATGGTTCGCAGCTCGCTACGGAGCAAGCGCTTGAGGTTGTGGGTCGGACGAGGGGTTATCCGATTCTTGTGCATCTGCCTGAAGCCGAGACCGAGCTCGTAGGAGCTCTTGTGGATGCGGCAAAGAGAGGCGATATCCCACAAGACGCACTGCCGTTCCACCCTGAGCTGGACCACTTTCAAGCCTCGTTGGGTCCTGTTCAGGCGAAATCGGTATCCATCTTTACCTACGCCTCGATCGAAGCTCAGAGTGACGCTTCTGTATGGGCATGCGCATTCCCCTTCTCCCATCACACCAAGGACTTCGCATTCCCCTCCACCAGCTCCGGTAACCTCACCTTTGGCGTTGATGAGAACCATCGCAGTGCAGCAGCCATGAGCTATTCTCGCACCCTCTACCTGCTCAAATCAACCATGGGACCCCGATTCCCACTCGAACAAATCTGGGATCAACATACATTCTTTGAATTTGCCGATCGAGATTCGGCCAAGACCATGGCGACTATGGTCTCGCAACCGTACGTAAATCACGTTGCCTGCTTGACCGGAGGAGCGGGCTTCATCCAACTTGCGCGATTCTACGAGCATCATTTCACCTCTGTTTCACCGCCAGATACTCAGTTGGTACCGATTTCACGAACCATTGGAACCGACAGGATCATCGACGAAATGGTCTTCACCTGCACCCACACCACTATGATTGATTACTTTGTTCCTGGTGTTCCACCAACGGGCAAAAAGTTGCGAATTCCAATGGTCGGCATTGTGAATCTAAGAGGTGACAAGTTGGCTTATGAGAGTCTGTATTGGGATCAAGCAAACGCGTTGGTGCAACTGGGTCTTCTGGATCCAGTCAAGAGCTCATTGAAGCAGAAGGAGGGCGTAAAATTGCCCATCGCAGGTGACGAGGTCGCACAGAAAATCCTTCATCCCTACGGCGTTCCCAGTAACGAATTGATGCCCAATTGGATCGAGAGCGAAGGCAAGACCGTTCCAGCTATCAACGGAGAGACCGCTTAGTGGCTCTGAAACAGCTTCCTGTAGCACCTAGTCCGAGTCTTGGAGCAATGAAACATCACTGGTCAATCGCGTGCCCTCATAGTCAGCCTAGGAAAGTCTGAAGAACCGCAGCTCCGTCCAAGTGAAATGTCCGATAAACAAGGTGCATTACTGTAGATCATGGATGTGAACAAAAAACAGAGTGCGAAGAAGGACGTGTCGAGACATCGTTGAGCTTTTCGAAGTACCAAGTTGATACTCGAGAAAAGACGCAGTATTTTTACTACTTGGAATCAGGCTGGTTCCACGAGAGATAGCTCATATCACCGAGCTTCCTTGGCTTGATCAAGTGACGTGCGGTGAAGACAAGACCGAGCAAGACGGACAGAGCCGCAACAGCGATGAACGACAGGCCCAGGAAAGGATTCCTGCCACCAACCCAGGACGAAGTGCTGAAAACGACGCTCTTGGTACCGTCAAACATGGCTACGGGATAGTTGTCGACGACTTGGAGAAGGTAGCGACCGGGTTCCATGGGAGCAGTGTCGTTGCGCTTGTAAAGCTTGCGGAAAGTGGGAAGACCGGCGATGCGCATCCATACCATAAAGTGTTCATTGTCGCTTGGGTCAAAGATGTTGTTTTGCGTGTAGCCGTTGGCGAAACCGAATTGACCGGTGGCACCCTGCCAGTAGGGTGGAGGGATGATCTGGTCGGCATTGTACTTTGTCTTGCTGTACTTTTTCTTTTCGCCTGGCCAGATGATGTTCTTTTCGCTCATGACATAGGTCTGGTTGGCAGAGTCGGAGCCGGCGACGTTGAGCAAGACAGGGTCGCCAAAGGTGTCGTTAAAGACCGAGTTGGCAATGAGACCGCAAGGGTAGATGATTTTGCGAGTGTTGGGGTCTACATCGACAGGTTTGCAGGTGCCGCCCTGGATGGTGTTGTAAGCTACGTCGTTGCCTTTGAGCTGATCGGAATCGAGCGATTTGACGTATCGTCGATGGTTCTGGTAGTAGTTTGTGAGCTTGTAGTAGAGAAAGACGCTGGATTCGAGCCTGGAGGGTACGCTAAAGTAAAGGCTGCAGGTCTTTGTTGCGCTATCCCAAGACCAGGTAGGCGACTGAAAGTTGCTGGTGTTCTTGTCGTGAAGCTGATAGTCGTACTTGGACGCAGGGATCTGTGCTTGGTTGGGAGTGGCGGGTGCTGTGGAGCACTGGGTGTAGTCGAGGGTGAATTCATTGACCTGTTCGGCAAAGTAGTAGAGGACGGCGCCGATGGGAGCAAAGATGATGGCGACGAGGAAGAAGGCAGGGAGAACAGTTCTTGGGGTGAGGATTGGTTGCCATGCTTTCAAACGCTGCTGCTTGAATGCGGTGTTGGCGGGTTTGCGCTGTGCGAATTTGCGTAGACCCTTGGCAGAGGAAGCATCGCTGTCGGCGTCGTTGCTAGAGCCATTGCGGACAGCGTCACCTGCGTCGGTGGCACGGGTATTCCTCTTAAAGATGGCCATTCTGAGTGAGGAAGCACGTCCTCGAGAGACGATGCTGTTGGTGTTGGGATCGTGTGATCAGGGAGTAATGCGGATCGACAGTCGGATTCGAAATGTGGAAGAGTCCAGCAACGATATAGCGGATGTGTAGTCGCAAGACGAATGCGGATGGTATCAGGCGTTGGCGCTGAGTTGCTCTGGTCGTTTGAGAGTTGTTCAAGATGACCCTAAAGGGCAGTGCACAAGTCGTAGATGGAAAAGAAACGGAGCTGATGGGGGGTATTGACGAAGCCGGAAGCGGAAGCGATTGAGGCAAAGATGAAGATGGTGTTGAAGAGGACGAAAGGGTGATGAATCCAAAGTGGAAGCCAAAGTTGGTCTCGGCGGCATTATCCAGAGTCAGGTGCACCCACCAGCCCAGCAAAGCCAAAATTGATAAAGCCAGCTGCTGGCTTGTGTAGGAAAAGAAAAATGTGGGATTCTCAGCCCGCGCCACGCCACGCCAAAAGGTGAAGCAAGCTTAGCAGACAGACAGACACACCTCACACACGCGTCAAAAAAAAAAAAAGTTTACAGGCAAGCTGTGCTGAACTGCAGCCTCCACGGAAGATGGCAGCCGGATGTAAAAAGCTACCAAATTTGAAATCAAGACGATACACTTGAGGCAGGCACTTTGCAAAAATTGAAATCCACCACGCAGGCTTTGAATTCCAAACAAGACAGAGCCCCGAGGCATGTGTTTTTTTTTTGGACTCTTGTCAGGCAGACCTTTGTGTGGTGTACTGTAGCTGATATTTCTTGGCCCCTGAGAATCACAGCTGGACCCTGTCTTTTAGCTCTTGTCAGACAGAACAAGAGTCGGCTCTTGCGATGAACCATGAAATCATGATGGCTCAGGGGCAAAGAGGATGCTTGGCACAACGCTTTGACTCTGATCTGCTGCAGATCTTGCTCTTCTTCTCAACCGTATTTGACTTTGGAGCTAGAGAGCGACAGTCAGCCGAGCGGATCTGCCGAAACGACGTGGGGAATATATACTGAACCATGTCATCGGGCAATCCGAGGCCATCATCGGCTGAGCGAAAGCGCCGATGCTGTTGAACAGAGCCATCACGCCATCAACCCTAACCTGACAAGATCATGTCTTTGGCTCAGATCGTTGCGATGGCAAGTGTCGCCAGTCATATCTTGTGTCGTTTGCCATTCGAGTTGAGAGACCCCAACGAAAGCACGAGTCCATCAAAAGATGCCACCCTTGGGTCGACTCGGTGAGTAGGCTGCGATACTGTAGTATCGACCTGAGAAAGTGTACAACTCTGACTGTCTGACTGTCAAAGGTGAGGTAGCGTCGGAGACTGAAATACATGGCGTAGTCTCACAGTTGGATCTTGACAACTGCTCGGTATTGATTTCGTGCTGCCACGGCCCATCCGTTTCACACATTTCACATCTCTCTCTGCACGAGCTGCAGCTCTATCAAGTCTTTTTTTTTTAAAAAAAAGAAAGATAAATTTGATGCCAAAAGCCATGCGCCGATGGACATCGATTTTGGTCTTAGTTGTGCGTGTGTGGTGCAGCAGCATCGCTTAACTGGCCACTGTATGAACCAGCGGCTCTTTGGTCGATTGCAGATCCCACACATCCGAGGTGATATTGTTCATTTGTTTTCGACTTCAGGTCTTCTCTCCATCATCCATCATCGGCAAGTCCGACCATCACACTGATTCTGGCCCGTTGCCATTCGTTGCTCTAGATCCAACACAGCACTTTCCATTCCATCGACTGGCTGGACCTCTCGACCCCTCTGCCTACCTCACATCGTCCTCAACCCACTCCTCCCTCTCTGCGCTCTTCACGATCAACTATCCCATGTCGGCAACCACAGCGACGCAAAACACACCAATATGAGCTCTTTGCAAGCTCGCAGCACCACCAATCCAGCATCGGCGGCTGCTACCAGAGATCGCTCCCTCCTTCATCTTCTCGATCCAAACGACTTGCTCCCCGGTCACACAACCGCAGACCTCTACAGTCTTCGTCACTTCACTCTCCGAGGTGGTCTCCCAGATTCTCCCAGCTGGCTCAGGGCGCAAGCATGGAAGGTCTTGCTAGGCTATCTGCCACCAGAGAAGAAGGAATGGTCATCAACCCTCGCCAAAAGGCGTAAAGAGTATTATCAGTTCCTCAACGACCTTTCTCCACCGCTCTCATCGTCTCATGAACCACTACCTGCCACCAAACTTACCAACAACGACCGCCTGCTCGATCAGATCTACAAGGATCTCGTCCGCTCGCGCAAAAATGGCTTCGCTTTCTATCAAGCCCCTCCACGACCAAGTGCATCATGCCCCGTCGTTCCTTTGCCTGCTCCCAACCCTCAGTCCCAACAAACAGCTAAAGCCTGCGTTCAGCGATTGGACAGCAAAGACAATCTCCTTCACCGCTTGGCTGCCGTCAGCCATGAATACGCTCAGCAGCTGTCACTCGAGCGTGTCGCCTCGGCCAGCTCCTCTAGCGGCTCTAGCCAGCCACCTCGCATCCTTCACGTCCAGACAGATCGCCATCTGCCAACACTCGACGGCTCGTCTGCTTTCAATGCTCATGCCAACCTCACCGAAGACCCCATCAAGAGCCCTCCTATCATGCTCTCCCCGCCTTCGCCTGGCGGCATGTCACGCGAGTCTTCACAGCACTCCTTCGCCTCTGCCAACGACGCACTAGAGGCCACCTCCAGTACTCACCATCATGACGATGCCCAAGACGCAATCTCGCTTCCTGCCAGCACCGATGCCGACAATTCGTTAAAAGCGACTCAAGCGCCGAACAGCTTGATCCCCACTCAGCGCAACTGGCATTCCTTGTTACGCATCCTCTACCTCTTCGCCCTGCTCAATCCCAGCATCGGCTATGTTCAGGGCATGAACGAAGCACTTTTCACCTTGCTATATGTATTCGGCTCAGCTCAGTATCCCGAAACCGCCAGCACCCCCTTGACACCCAGCAACTCGCAACACCCAATTTCATCCGAAGGCTCGCTTCACACGTCATGGGACAACGACATCGACCTCGCAGATCTTACCACACATGCAGAAGCAGATGCTTTCTGGTGCTTCTCAGCCTTGATTGGCGAAATGCGAGAGCTCTACGACTTTGACCGAGTCGAGCAACAGAGCCGGCCAGGTACCGCATTGGCTGACCATCAGCCTTCGCACTCCGGCATGGCAGGCGCCCTTCGCCGTTTCAGCCTCCGTATCAAGTGGCTCGATCCTCCACTTTGGCGTGACCTTCAGGCATCCTCGCTCGACCCACGACTCCCTTACTACTCGCTTCGCTGGCTTGCCTGTCTCCTCAGTACCGAACTTTCTCTTCCATCTGTGCTGCGCATATGGGATGCCCTGCTGGCCGAGCAAGAAAATGCTGGCGTCTCTGGATCAGCCAAGATCGAGTTCCTCATCGACATTTGCGCATCCATGATGCTCGAGATCAAAGATCGTCTCCCCAGCAGCAAAAATGACATCGATCTCGAAACCGAAGGATTCTCTTACGGCATGCACATCCTTCAGGACTACCCAGATGACGACATCGGCCCCGTCATGGAAGCTGCTACTCTCATGCGACAAAGACGCCTTGCTGCCGACCTGACGGGTGACGGTCCCCCTCTTGATAGTGACGACGACGACGCCGCCAATCCCAGACTGACAGCCGTCAAGGCGAGAGCCGCACAGGCGTGGCGTGATTGGACAAGTCCTCGCCAAAGCGACACCGTCACACCATCTCGCGCTGTCGAGCCCATCGAAACCAGCGCTCCAGCAACAAAAGGAGGCTGGCTCGTCTCACGAGCGAGACCACGCCCAAGCCTGCCGACTACAGACGAAGCCGACACTTCCATCGCAAGCAGCGCCGATGGTGCCGCCTCGGACAAATCGACGGCGTCCAAAAGCACCTTCAGTGGATTCTTAGCCAAGTATGCCGAGGCAGTCCAAAGCAGTGACGCTGCCGCCAACTTTTCCAAAGCCAGCACCAACCTCACAGCCAAAGCCATGGCTCGCTTCGGAGACCGATCCAGCCGCGAGTCTACTCCCGAGATTTCGACACCTCATCGTTACCAGTCGTACGGATCTCTGGGCCGTGGTTTCCCTGCCAGCCCTACCAGCTCGGTCTCTGGCACAAATGACTCTCGCATCGCTTCCCTTGGGTCCATCGGTGCAGGCTTCTTCAACAGGACAAGACGGAACGCCAGCGAGAGTCAGTCGAGCTCTGTCGGCTACGGCTCGCCGCGAACGCCTGATATGGCGCGCTGGTCACGCGACACTATGCCCGACTTCCCTTTGCCCAACGTTGCCGACAGCCCAGCAGGTCGCATGGAGTACATCGACACTTTTGGCAAGCGCATCAGCATGGCGCCAAACGGTCGCTCGGGCGCCTCGCCGTCTTCTTCCGTCACGGGTGACGAACACGGAGAGAGGCGGGCCAGCGAGAATGGGTCGAGCTCCTTCCCTCTACCCAGCATGAGGGCAGCAGCTAGAATGGGTATTCTGCCAGCACGATTCCGCGAAGAATCTGCCAGCTCCAACAGCCGCTCGGTCGGACCCAAGCCTCTTCTCCTTTCACAATCAGCGCGGCCGCCTCGCGAAAGCAGCAACAGCCCCGGATCTCTTGCAGTCGATGAGCCATCTCGCAAGATCTCGTCTGGACCCATGGCCCATAGCATGAGCCGCGGCAACAGCCACCAAGACGGCAGAAGCAGTGTTGCTGGCTCCTTCAGCGGTCGGTCCTCACGATCAGTGTCAGTCGCAGACAGTCGTCGTAGTTCCATGGCTGACTTTGCTGATACCAGCATGCCCGGTCTTGCAGAACCCGACACACTGCCGCCACTCCCCAGTCTCACTGGTCAGAGTCCCGCAGCGTCCTTGCCTGGTCACTCTATCCCAGTCAGCGCTGCTTCCATGGAAGGACACACTGCATCCACCCATAGCATGCCAAGGGCCGTTGCTGGCTTGCAAGGCATTGTGTCAAAAGAAGGAACCGTCTCAGCGGGCGCGTTCACCAGAGCTACGAAAGCCGCGGACTCTGATCGTGAGCGTCCTGAATTCGGCCACATCGCCAGCTCCTCAGACGTGCCCCTTGTGCAAGCCACGAGCGCGAGCATCTCGCGTCCACGCGCATCAAATAGAAAACGCACGTCGAGCTCGACTGTCGAATCGCGCACAGCTTCAACGTCGGGCTCCGTAACTGGCAACCAGCTCTCCAATCGCAGCAGTCAGACCACCAATATGGTGGACAGCTCTGCAGATACAAATGCCGCATCCGGCCTCGGCTCTATGGATGGCGCTGGACTTGGCGAGGGCGCCGTGGTCATTCAAGAGCCCGTCTCTCTGAACGACGACGCTGGGAAGACAGACTTCTTACATGGCAGCACATGGCACGCGGGAGAGGCAGTTGTCCTTCAGGACGACCCTATAGAGTTGCAATCGTCACTTGGCGCCGATCCAGCTCCTGAAACTGTCCAAAAGTACACCTTGACAGATGAGCCGCTTCCTCCTCTTGCTGGCACAGATGTCCGGGCCAGCAGCGGATCCACCGGCATCGTCCGCACAAAACGCTTCGTCAAAGGCCGTCAAAACTCGTCTTCCTCTGTAGCCACCAACTCGAGTCGACGATCTCTCGCCGGTCTGCGCCATTCCAGTCGCACATCGGTGAGCGAGCAGGCGCCCACTTCGCCTCCTCTGCCGTTGACCGAGGTGGACGAGCAGCTGGATGCGTACGGAGGCATGACCGACTTCAATTCAGCTTTCGCATCTGCTCCCAAGCACGCCGAGTGGCAGGGAAGATCCATGGACGTTCCTTTCATCGGTACCAGCTCTGGCAACGAGACCGCAGTAATGGCCAATCGGTACGAAACACCCAACGACGAGTATCCAAACAGCCCTTCGTTGGATGAGAGCTTCGACGTACGCTCACTGAACATTCACGATTGGAAAACCCCAGACACACCCGCATCCACTCTCACAATCGGCCGCACCAACAGCGGTGGAGAGAGGCCCTCCACAGACCGAAGCAACTTTTTCTAAAGCTTCACAGCATTTGCATCATATACAGCACGCTCTCCACATCGATGCGGCATGTAAGTGACAACCTTCTCAGCATTTCACTTTGTCCAACCTCACACATCTTTGCATCATTCAATCGTACTGCTGCGCTGTCTTTTTCGTTGATACAGTGCATGGCGAAACTAATCATACATTTGCGCATCGTGAGAGAGACGAGAATTGTTCGTAGAGTCGTGTGTTGATTCTTCTTTTAGGACTGACCCTAACCGGAACCGAGAACGCGGCTCATTCGGCGTGCTGCTGTTCTGCCTAGACTCCTGACCACTGACGAGGCGCCCAGACCTGTGTTTGGCTCTGGTTGTTCGTCGTGAACGTATCCACTGCGGACATCTGCTTGTCTTGGAGTACCCATATCCGCAACGACACTGGAAGTCGGAGTAGATGGTTCCTCTCTCCGTCCTTGCTGCGTTCTTCGTCCTGGAGAGGAGATGTTTTCCTCTGATGGTCTCTGAATGTGACGCGGAGGTCGAGGAGGAGGATTGCTCGATTTGGTCAGTCCATACTGGCTAAGTTTGGGTGGGGAGCGATTCGCATCGTCATCTGCCAGACTTGCAGAGGGCGAAGTGGCGGTGGTGTGAAAGTTGATTGTGTGCCTGCGTTGGGCCGAGTGTCCTGTGCTGGTGTATGGTGCGTCAGAAACAGGAGGCTCGTCAGGCTCGCCATTGGTGCTCCTGAGCGTGTCGAGCTGCGAGGCGAGCGTATCGATGACTCTAGGTCCACCCCGGATGGTGGCTGCTTCACGGCTACGTTCCGATCGACGCTGACTGCGCGACGACAATCTGACGGTGTCTGCGCCCTGCAAAGGTTCAGCCATCACACGTCCGAACTCGTCCATCTCACCTGTGACTCCTGCGTGCTCGCCACCGATAGTACTGCCCTCGCTCTCCATCTGCTCTCCACCACTCGTCCCGTTGTGGAGGCTATCCTCGGGGCTCGAAGCGACAGCGCTGGAAGCTGCTGAAACGGTTGATGGTTGGAAAGAGGCCGTTGCATTCGAGACCGATGGGTTGCTGAGTCTGGGTCGGCGTGGCGTGAACGCCGGGGCTGGTCGTGCTGTTGCAGCGCCTGTAGCGCTGGTGTTGCTCACAGAAGCTGCTGTCTGGGTAGCGTCGCTGGTTGGGAAAGGTCGTCCGACGACGCTGCGACGTGAGGAAAGGGGTGAATCCTGAGATCCTTCCCTTGGCAGCTGAAGTGCAGCTCGGTCAAGTCGACGTTGTGCAGCGCTGGAGGAAGGAGAAAGTTCAGAAGCTGAACGAGCATGGTTGCTGGCGTGACCTAAGGAGGTCATTGACCGGATCTGGGATGCAGTCAGAGTGCCGCCGCGTTCGGCACTGCCAACGCCCCGCGAAGAGCGGACGAAAGGAGAAGGCGAGTCGGTCTGCAGGCTGCTTCCGGCTCGGACTGAAGACGTTGCTCGGCGGAGAAGGTGAGCATTGCGCTCTGCACTACCGCTTCCTTCAGGACCATTTGCAAACTTGGTGTCTCCTGGTGTCGAGGTTGCTGTTGCAGACCCAATGCGAGAGAACGGACGGGGCGAATGGCCCATCTCGACCAGCGCCTGATTAAACTGGGCCTGCCTCTCCTTTTCGGTGCGATCAAGTAGGAAGAGCAGATCTTGGATCGCACGCGCTTGCTCAAGCACAAGCTTGTTGACGAATGCGAGACCTTCATCGAGCTGACCGAAAGCCTCTGTAAAGGCATCTCCTTTGCGGCCCATGAGATGCCCCTCAGTGGCGATGGGATGCATGGAAGAGAGCTCTGCCCACATGGTCGATGTGCCGTGGACGATGGCGCCCATGAGCTCGACCGTGCGAGACGTGTGTGGTCCTACTGCAGCAGAGGTACTTGCGTCGGAGGAGGGTGCTTTGGTGTAGAGGGCTTCATACTGCGAGAGACGGATAGCAAGGTTGCGAATGGGGGCGGGCTCATCGCCATTGGCCGCTGTCCTTTCGCGTGAATCGAGGATGGGGCTGGCTACGATGTTCTCAGAAGCGGTGTCCATAGCGGTGGCGCTGCGCAGAGGAGCTGACTGGCGCTGTTGAATGCCACCGCGAAGACTGACGAGTTCGTGGATGCGTTGTGCTGCATCTGAAGAGTTGCCTGGGTCCGGCGTCGACCAACTGCGGTCGGCTCGAGATCGTTGCGGGTCTGTGAATGGATGTTGGTGAACGCGAACGGCATCGTTTGGTGTCCTCTGCAGACCCATGACGGACTGCGGCCGCGCTGAGCCCAGAGTCGGAGACTTGAGGTCCAGAGACGAGCGAGTAGAGCCAAGCAGAGCCTGATTTCGCATCGCCACCGGAGGAAGGTGGCGTCGATCGAGTTCCCCTCCGGAGCGCCCAACGTGCAAATCCTCGATCTGGTTGCGAAGGCTGTCCAAGGCCGCATCATCGATGCGACGTTGCTGCCTATAGAAAGGGCGGGAGCGATCGGAAGAGTTGGTCAAAGACGAAGAGTGCTCAGTCCTGATGGACGGGCTGTGAGAACGAGGATGGGCGTTGGGGGCAGAAGGAAGCGGTGCAGCAGAGAAGAGATCGGAGCCGTATTGCTTGCGCATGCTGACGCGCGAGGCGGTGCGATGGAGTTCTGAGGCGCTGCTGGAAGATTTCTGAGAGCGGCTAGACGACGTGGATGAGATCTTTCGGGCGCGAGCCTCTTCACTGGGCGAGCCGATCTCGGACGAGCGCGTTGTGCGGCGCGCAGAGCTCGAAGGCGTACTGTGCTGGGAGTTTCTGGAAAGATGACGTTGTGCGGAAGAAGCGTCGACCGAGATGCGACTACCCTGGGTGCCGAGACGACCGTCGTAGTCCAATCGTGGCGCGCTTTCGTCTGCTGCCGCGTCTGAGGCGTACCTGCGACGTCGATGTTGTGTAGGAGAGTTGGTGGGTTGGTGCTTTGCGCCCTCTTCTTGGATTTCATCAAGGCTATCGCGGCGAGTGGAGACGGGGCTACGGACTGTTGGGGCTCGACCGACTTCCGAAGACTTATATGCTGGATCAAGCTCGTCTCGACCTTCGCTTCCCTCAGAATCGTCGGGATCACTAGGGTTTCGTTGATGAGCAGCTCGATAGGCACGTCGAATCTCTTTGTCTGGCAATCGAAACTCGGCGGGCATTGGGCTGCGGCTTGCTGAGGCGAGTCGAGGAGAGGTTCGATCGTCGAGTGAGTGTCGTCCTGAGGTACGACCGGTGGTGCGGACGAGTCGTCTCATGGAACCTGATGGCATCTCGTCACCTCCAGTGTAACGAGAAGATTTGGAGGAAATCGGTGTCGAGGGCGAGTTTGTGTCGAGGTCATGCAGGTTGGCCTGTCTCCTGGGAGAGTGTTGGTCATCTTCGGGCGCCTCTGTCTCATGGTAGTGGGAAGAGGTGACCGAGAGTGTGGTGGACTTGCGTGGAGAATATTTGTGCTGAGAAGTGCGGGGGAAAGGATGTCGCTGATCTGCAGTCTCTTGCTGCTGATTGGAAGGCTCGTCGTCGTCATCGTTACCGAAACCTAGTCTGGATTCGGAGCGGATCTGGCTGACCTCGCGCTCGTGCATCTCACTTCTACGCTTTCTCCTCTCGATGGGTGAGTTGGTAGACAGAGAGGAAGAGGCGCGATGAGCAGACGGAGAAGCGTCGGGGGGCTGTGCTGATGGTTCGCCAATGCTCTGATCTCGTCGATCGGATGTGTGCCTGCTCAGCGATCCGGGCGGAGTGGACGTATGAGGGGCGGCTGAGTTGGACATGGTGTTAGCGGCATGGAGTCGCTCGATTTCGAAGCTGCGTGTTGCTTTTAGTTTTGAAAACCTTGCTCGAGCAAGATTGTTGGACAAGTGACGAGCGACGGAGGGATCAAGTCGTGCAATGAGGTCGCAATCGTTGCGCGCCAAGATGGAAAGCTGGAGCGTCTCGCATCAGGACAAACGAATTCCGTCCGTTGCAGCTTGTTCCACCGTGCAGTAGTGAGCTGAGAGGTTGTTGATGATGATGGTGACCAACGTGCAGGCAGCATTGATGGGATGGCTCGTGTAAAGTGTCAACGCCGACTCCCGTGCATTTTTTATTATTTTTGGGAGCATTGAGTCGTGCTAACCCCTTTTTTGACCGAGCCAGAAGACGCGTTGTAGCTTCAACAACGCGGCTGTCAAGCTCGCTCGGTCCGCCTCGCTGTCCCTCCTGCACAATCTGGTTGTTTTCCTGCATGCTAGAGTGGAGGCTGTCAACAACACACATCAAAATTCGCGTTTGTGTGCGGCAGCAACACACGGGTCGACGCCGATCAAGTGCGTTGTGGGTGACGCGTCTCTAAAAGCCAAGACGGTTGGGTTCCAGACCAGCATTAGTGGCTGACGCAGCTGACCTGTATTGCGCACATCCCGGTCAGCCGCCTGCACCTCTTGTTATTCAGCCAGTCCATGCTGGCACATTCAGATAGCTCGCCACCAATCACATCGTTGCACCGTCGCATTGCAATGGAAAGAAACAATACATATATATAAGGGCTGTGTAACAAATGACCGCAGTCAATGGCAACATGAGCCCGCCACAACAGAACCTGTTGCAATGCAAACTCACCATGTAACAAGCCCTCTGCGATAAGCCACCATGATGCGTGTGTGAAAGTACTGGTACAGATGCCAGTGGCTTGTCGTGTGTGTCGAATGGCAGAGGGTATGAGCAAAGGAAATGGTCAGTGTATCAAGCAATGTTGCAAGAGTAAAGAAGGGGTCAGAGAAGGGCCAGCACGAGTCCAAGCAAAGCAAGTGAAGATATAAGAGGCGGAGTCCAAGGCAATCGGCGGTCAGCATTGCTTGACACCATCAGTGTTCAGTTGCATCACGTCATCCACAACTCACCTTAATCACCAGCAATCCCAGCCAACAGCATGTCGTTGCGTCAAACTAGGAAGAAGCCTACCACCAAAGGCAGAGAGCTGACAAAGAGAGTCCGAATTGCAGAGCGCAAGGAATCCGAAAGCCAGGCCAGGATCAAGCTGGACAGCGTTGCGGCAGAGGAAGAACCGTTGGTGGATCGAATCACAAGCATTGGTGCAAGCAATAGTACAACGGTGGTGGCACATGCATCCGCACCATCGCAAGTTGGGGAGGACGAGACACAGCAAAGCCAGAGAAGGGAAGAAGAGGGAAGTCAGCATACTATTACCCTCGCAAACACCGGCACCACCACAGCTCGAGCCCATCGTCGCAGCACGGTGACCAATGCTATGCTCCAGCAGCGGGTCAACAACTTGGAACAAGTTGTCAAGTCCCTCGCCACCAGAAACAAAACAGGAAGCAGTCGCCACCACCAGCTCCAATCCACCCCGTCCTTGCTTACCTTGCCAAAGTGCTCCATATCGAGGAGCAGGGGCTCGATGTCTTGCTCCAGCAACCCGATGTTGAGCTGGTCACCAAGGATCGGATTTCCTTTGCGCTGCAGAGAAGAGAAGTACAAGTTCAGTAGCAACAAGCAGCTTGCAAGGTACAGGAAGCCGCGCAACAACAAAACCCAGATGCAATACTTACAAGACATTATCCTTGTGCGCCATAGAGATTGTCAACCTGAGGGCCGGGCTCAGCGAGGTGAGGGGCATGGTCGACGAGCTGCGGGCTCAGCTTGAGATAGTTGCTGTCCCCAACCAGGCAAGCCCAGCCAAAGGGGACGCAGTTGGTGCTCGACTTACGGCGCTCGAGCAAGCCATGCAGCAAGTCATGGGCCAAGCATCACTTGATCCAGCGGCAGGCACTGGATCTTGTGCGGCTCGACCCACAACAGCGCAAGTAGCCCCCCAAACACCATCATCATCTCCCACGCGTCGAGGAGGAGGTGGTGAAAAGGCCCACAACACTCTCCATTGCGCATTCACCATGTGGATCCACGGAGCAATGGGCATTGGCAGCACCAACCCCCTCCCCGACTATGTCAACCCGCCTCCCACCACCGCCAAAGGACGTACCTTGCTCCGATGTAACTGGTCTGACCGCTTGACACTCGGAGGGAACTCACCAATCGTCTGACACTACCTCGCATCGGCAGAGCTGCGAGAAGACTTGCCAACAAAGCTGTACATCGATAGTCTTGATGGTGTGATGGCGATCCAGGTCTGTAATAGGTCCTTGCAACAAATGTTGAGATCCTACAAAGAACAACAAAAACAAACGCCAGAAGAAAAGGAGGAAAGATTGAGAAAGAAGAGAAGGTGTCAGCGTCGACAAAACAAGTGGAATGCACAGAAGAAGGCATGGCAGGAGAACCTGGATCTTTGCAACAAGTACAGAGACCATGACTTCCTGCCATTGGAAGCCATGTCAGAAGACGAGACAGCTGGGGAAGAGGAGGTACTTACGATGTGGGAGGAATCCGCCGTTGTACGTTGTTCAAGGAATGTCGGTATTGCAATTCGAGTGCCTTGGCTGTCGCAGGAGTTGGACAACATGACCACCGAGATTGATAAGCATATCGAAGAGCAAGACAACCACAATGCCCAAAGTATTTGAACCATCCTCCTGTCAGGGGTCGTGTGCCTGAGCTCGGATATCTAGCACTGGGTTTCCTCGAGATGAGGGTGAGTTCGAGAATGAACCTATGGTGATTCTCGAAATGCGACTTAGACGTGTGCCTTGCGTTGCCCGTTCTCACCCACTACGTGGATACCCGAATCCGAGAATGAGACCGGTGCTCTCTCAACATCACTCCGACTTCGAGAAAGGCCCTACTGAGATCTTCGAGCTTGACTAACTCCTGTGAACACTCCGTTCAGAGGCAATACGGCATGATGGGCTTACCCGTTGGAGTAAAGCTATATGACCAACCACTAGGATCAAGCACGAGTGTTCTTGGTGCTCTCCAGTGGTCTTAGCCGTGGAGCGGCCTTGCTGTATATGGACTGGTTGAGGTTCCAGGCCCCGGTTGAGGTTCCGGCTGCGATTGAGGTGTCGCAGCGTCAGTGTAGGTGCTGACGAGATTCAAAGACAGGCTCTCCTGTACTGAGGACGAGCACAGACTGTGAAAGGATTGCAAAGCCCTGCTATTGCAATCGGTACAACTGAGAGTGCTTACAAAGCGCAACTGAGAGGTATTCTTGATATAACGAAAGTAAAGAGTAGAGTGGATGAGCTCCGCTCATCACACTGCGAGTGAAGAATGAGTATATATAACCGTTCGGCCCAAGCTGAGTGCACTCGACCTGCGTGTGTACCAAGCTCGGGCCTCCTGCCAGCATGCGACTCGCACATGCGGCTCTCCTATCGAACCATCAGGCCTGCTCGCCATCCCAGATGGTGTCGAGCACCATGCCCTTCGATACCACCGAGTTGCACTACTCGAGACCAGTCGATTTGCGCTTTCCCGGCATCGCTTCCTGAGTTCGAGAGCCAAGTACGCGTCTTTCTCGAACTGGGACTTGTGTCCTGTAACACCTCCGTCCTCCCCGAGCCACCATTCCCAGCAATCCAGCCCTTGTTGAGCCCATCCCATCCACCGTCCACCGTTTCATTGTTGCCGAGAGGTTCAAGAACCTCTTCCCTGCTGCCGTTGACAATGTCCAAGACAATATCCCACCCACCAAAGCCAACCTGCAAGTCAACGTCATGCGCGCGCCGGCACAATGGGGCAGAGACCCCTCTTTTGAGTTTGTCAAGAGCGGCGCCGGCTCTGATGAGGTCGCGATCCGATCTGAGCCTGGTCCTTCGAGAAGGCCAGACTCCTACAACAACGCCTTGGATCCAGCCCTGGCCAGCAGCCAACACCAGCGCGCTTGAGAGCAGCACCGGCAGTGGCGCCATCCAGAGCCCAGGACCCGCAGCGCAGGCCGTGTGTACTGAGCTCGGGCCTCCTGCCAGCATGCGACTTGCACATGTGGCTCTCCTATCGAACCATCAAGGCCTGCTCGCCATCACCGATGGTGTCGAGCACCATGCCCTTCAATACCACCAAGTTGCACTACTCAAGACCAGTTGATTCGTGCTTTCCCGTCATCGCTTCCTGAGTTTGAGAATTCAACATACCGATTTCTCAAACCCAAATTGAGTTCGAGAACCAAGTACACGTCTTTCTCGAACTGGGACTTGTGTCCTGTAACACACCGCTGACAGCTCTTGCCAACTTAAAAAAGGGTTTTTAAGGTTCCCCAGATGAAGTGTCAACAATGCCAAGCTGTCCACTTTGGCAGGCAGCCTGATTGTGCAGCAGAAGCATGGTGACTGCACTGTTGGAAGTCCCAGACCGTATTGTAAACCATAGTCTTGGAGCAGCCAATGGTTCCAGCAATTTGGTCATATGACATTCCCATACCCCACAATACAGTTATTTGAGCTTGTTGATTGCTTGACAGCTCCTTTCCACGGACCATGACAGGCAAATCAAGGTTTCTTGCATATGGTGATGGTGGTAGTATTGGACATTGATGATGACAACCAGTTCACATGTGACCACTGGATAATTAGAATTTATTTCAATGTTCACTAACTCTTGGACAGGTACTCTACATGTGGCAAGATAGCAATAGACACAATGCAAACAGGTAAGAAGTCCACACAAGAGAAATTGAGCAGGTCTGGCAAGAAGGAGGCAGTTTTGGGTCAGACTTCACAGATGTACAAAAATCCTTTTCTGTGCTGAAAACCTTTACTAGGAGGTGCAAAAGACTGTGAGGTTGAAAGCACTGAAAGCACACTTTGAGGTTTCTCAGGAGAGCTTCTGTGGGTGGCTTGCTTCTGTAAGATGCTATGAAATCTAGTAGAACAAAGCAATAATGTGAAGTTGGTAGTGTCTGCCCTTAAACATCTGGAATGCCCATATTGCAATCGTGGCTACTGTGCTGTGTACCTGGTAATTCACAAGTTGTCAGGGATTTTATACCAAAGTTTCAGTATTAAGTTGACCCCCTTCCTGTAGAATAGGCCAAGTTGATCCAACCAGCTCAAGCTTTGTTTGTTTTGATGTTGCCATCAGCAGCATCTTTCATGCCCAGACATATGGAAGAAAGTAGAAAGGATGTTGAATTGAGGCAGGGGTCTTCTTGGGCAGAGGTTGGTTCAGTATGCTAGGTAGCCTGACTTGTATCTGGCTGAGAACAAGGGTTCTGGGCTGGTTACAACATCACACAATTCAGGATCTCTTTGCAAAAGCCTGTCCTTGAATGCGAGAACAGTCGGCCTAACAGGGCAAGAGGAAAAAAAATTGGGAATGTGGAGAAACGCAGCTTGCTTGGACCCTGATTCGAAGTGATTCATTCACAGATAGCGGTGAAGCACACCTTGTGTCCTCCCCAAGCTCAGCAACCCTCTTGCAGGACCTTGTTACTAATGCTCACAAGCCGACAAGAATCTCGATTCTACATCTATACTCGCACCTTGAAGAGGAATTACACAGAAGCTCCCACCTCTTTCCGACGAACTGTCAACTGCACTTTCGTCGGTGCTCTGGTGGTCAGGCGGTCAAGCCACTCTATCGACAAGAGCATGTGATAGTGCAGCTGCACACGACTCTCGACCGGCAGCATGGCTTCCTACTTCCTACCGTCTTTCTTGTCCGGCTGGGATCTCTCTTCCGTCTCGGCCTTCTCCCTCTCAGCCAACCTGCAGAAACGGATCCTCTCCTACCTCCTCAAAAGAACGCTCGGACATCTCGTCGATGGAGGTCAGCTCGATCTCGCCCAGATAGACGCCGGCATTGGTAGCGGCCGAATTGAGGTCCGCAATATCCAGCTCGACGCAGATGCCATCAACAGCCGACTTCCATCGCTTCCGATCACCTTTGTGGCGGGAGAGATCGGAAGAATCCTCATCCAGCTTCCAGTCCCCAACTTCTGGAGTGGAGAGCTCTCCATAACAGTATCCGACATCTCGGTCCGTATCAAACCTGCACCTCAGGATCCTACGAGACCCTTCAACCCTACTGAGGACCTCGCTGCGTCATTCGCCAGTGCAGCTAGCCACATCTTGGTCGAAGATGAGGAGGCCAACCAGCTCGAACAGTCCATACATCAATCCCTCAGCCCTGAAGATCTCCAACACACACAGCAACAGACCAACGAGGAGAAAGGGTCCATGATCGCAACCTACGTTGAGGCGTTGCTCACTCGTCTCAAGGTCGCCATCGAGAATGTGCAGCTTCATCTCGAGTCCGATGCTGTCGATCTCTCTTTCATACTCAAGAGCGCAAATCTTCACAGCTCCAACACCCGCTCTGACCAGCGCGATCCAAGCAACAACAACACATTGGCGCAAGACAGCGCTCCAAAAAATCCAGGCCCTTCGCAACGCCGCTTCATGAGCGAAACAGTGAGAACGCTCGAGCTCCAAGACATCGAACTTTGGCTTCGAGACAAACGACAGCCAAGTGGAAACCAAGACCCATCCTCGTCCTTTTCGTCCGAATCCTCATTTCAAGATGAATCTTTTGGGAGATCTCAGGCAGTCCAGAACATGGATCAGTCGACCGCCTCCCTGCAAGAGTCATCTGCCAGCCTCTATGAAAGTGCCGTCGGGGCGTCAGCTTTCCAAGAAGCGCCTGAGCGTCCGAACGAGACCTTCTCTGCTCCGGCCGCCACATCATTAGAACATTTATCTCATGCCGGCACACAACACTTGCTCTTCAGTATGGGCCAAGAGCCCGTAACGTTGACACTCAGGACCATCAAAGAGCGCCAGGAAATGCCCGCTCCCGGTATAGCTTCGCGCCGTACAGATCAACGACTTGTGGGCTTCAGCACCAACATTGACGTCCAGATCGGAAACGCCGCTGCCGTCTTCTTCATTGATCATGCAAGTCTGCTCATGACCTTAGCTCGCATGTTCTCCCACAGCTCCGCGTCAGCAAAAGCACCGTCTAGTCCAACGCAAGCAAAGTCACAGTCGAGCCCGTTAGCTCCGAGCCCATCTGTTCCAAGAAAGATTGCGCTGTCTTGTGAAATCAGTAGCTTCAACCTCATCATTGGGTACGAAGATCCAACAGCCGATTCAACAACTTTGTCCTCTCTGGCTGCTTTCTGGGCCCGTCCGTCTCGCTCGCATCCGGACTTTGGTCATCTTCGACTGCGGTGCGATAAGCTCGTGGCGCTCTTCGCTGACGAACTAGGCAGCATCAGGACTGCGCAGACGCAGCCGAAGCTCCAAGTCACTATCGATGACCTTGGACTTTTTGAGCATCTGCCTGCCTCCCTGTTCGAGCCCGCTCCGTCCGAGGCGTCGCGTTTGCTGCCTATCCTCATCTTGGACCCAAATTTGGTCCATTCGACCGACACAAGCACCAGAACTCCCAGAAATTCTCGACGCGACTATGCCAGTAGCACGGTTGACGTTTTCGACTGGCGCTACAGTGTTCCTCACTCAGTAGCTGCTCAGCGTCCTGCTGGTGCGGCGAACGAAAACTCGAGCTCTGTGAGGGCTGCGCGCTTCACGGCGGCCGAAGGTCGTCCGAATCCGTCACTTTCGGGGGCGAGCCCATACTTCCGCACTGCTTATGGTGACCGGGGCTGGAAGCTAAAACCATCTTCGAAGGCCTCCACCACGTCACAAGGTAATAGGTCCGAAGCAGCACCACCCAGCATTACCGTGTCTGTCTTTCCACCCAAAAAACAAGAGGACACAGGCCACGTTATCACATCGGTAGCCCCTGTTCATTGCTTTGTCGACATCTCTCTCGTGACACGCCTTATGCCAGCTTTGCGCAGATTCGCAGCTGCTCAACTTGCCACCTTCCAAGATACGGATTCAAATCATGAGCTTACCGACTCCATCGCGACGCTCGCAACAAGTGTTGCGACAATTCAAGCGTCGGACTTGCTCGAAGATCTTGCCACGTCTGCCGCCACTGGCAAGGAGAGCGCATACAGCCTCGATCTGAAGATCAGCTTGGTCCGCCTCGATATCAGGACTCCCAAAGTATCGTACGACCCGGCTGCGCTCGCTGGACGTGATCTAAATTCCACGAGGCGAAGCGGGCTGGAAAGGAGATCCGGCATCCTCGTCCTTCAAGTCCAAGGCCTTGACGTGCGATCAGGCCTTTCCGAGACGCAAAAGGCGTCCGGCGGCGTTCGTTTTGCCCCCACTTCCGCGGCCAGGCACCATTGGCAGGACCGAGATCCCGTTGTGACCGGTCGTGTCGGTGCAGAAAAGATTTCTGCGTACCTTGCTCTTCCTTTGGAGTCTCGCGCACTCGTTTTCGCCTTGGTAGAGACATGTCACGATGACCAACTCGAGCAAGGGCCATTTGCAAACTCGCCAAGCAAGCTACTTCCGCGAATGCAATTCTCAAGCTGCCCAGACTCGAGACCAGATCGAGGCGAGGGGCAATCGTGCAGCTACCCTCTGAAGGATCGCTGCAGCCTTTCTGTACCTTCGATCAAAGTGGAGCTCGGCAAGGGGCAGCTCGACTCGCTCCAGTACATGGCCGATGACTTGACACAGTCGATCAACTTGTGGAACTCCGAAGACTTGGACGAGTCCGATTCGCTAGACGCTGAGGGGCTCAAAATCTTGGGCAGCCGCTTCTTTGGCAGTCGCGCAGGCATGTCCATCATGTCTGCCAGTACCGATTCGACAGCTACCGCTCGCCCTAGCACCAAGAATTCGTCGCTGCTCGTTAGAATCACCGAAGCATCCATTCGCCTTTGGCTGCCGGGCCTCACCGGCGATGCGACCACTGCTGGTAGCAAGATCGCTCGTCCGAAAAGCCTTTTGCTCGTGACATCAGACTTTGAGCTTCTATCTGACACCGACAAAGCTCGTAGCATCACTCGTATTGAGGTCAGAGTGCCACAGATGCAGCTCAGCGTCGAAGCAGGGAGTGCTTCCGAGGAGACTTCAAGCTCGCTTCTGGCTTTCAGGACCATGGAGAAAAGTCTCGACGACCGGGACCGCAACACAATGTTGCTACTTGTGCTCGAAGCGTATGCTGAGCCTGGCACGAGCTATCGCGAACAGAACGTCGATCTGACGCTCTGCTCAGTGACGCTTGCGCCATCGTTCGACCAGGAACTTATCCCACGCGTCAAGAGACTCTTCCAGGCACCTGCCGGTGTCTTTGAGAATGTCGAACCAAATGAAGTGACGCGAATCAGCTTCAAGGCCAAGGACTGTTCGATCTACGTTGCGCCGCCTCACACAGGTAATCGTGCCGCTGTGGCCATCGGTGAAGCTTCAGTCAAAACAAAACTCACTTCGCATGCTCCCAAGACTGCCGTCAAGCTGGCCATCGGAAACCTCGATCTCTTTGCGATCGAGTCAGAGGTCAATGCTACCTCATCGCATCGATCGGTACCGAAATCAGCCTCCGACCACTGGAGCCGTAGTTGCTACGCTCGTCTCGTGCACATACCCGAAAGCAAAGGCAGCATCAATTTCAACACGCTCACCCGGCCCGAGGTCGATGTTAGAATCACAAAACTTCGCGTCAAACTCCAAGCAACGGCTGACACACTCGGCATTGTGACTGATCTCGTTGGTGCTATAACAGCAACGCAGGCCTCAGCGTCAGAAAAAGCAGCTTCAGAGCCGACCTTGTCCCAAAGCGAAAGCACGCCGCCGGCGCCGTCGAAGCGCGACGGTAGCCGCAATGCACATACAAATGATGCCTTGTCGCAGAACTCCCCGATGTCTGACGGTCACTTTGACCGAATGGCCGAGCTGATGTCAGGCATCGAGGACAACGCCTACCGACTTGCGACGCCTTTGCCTGTGGAGGCCGATCTGGTGGACGACGATGTGCCATCCGATGCAGCCTTCCTCGGTGCAAAGGGTCGATATCATCCCGAGATCGTCGAGACGACCCTTGACTCTGACGAGTTTTTTGGCGGCGAGTCGGTCGCTTCGCTGTCCCTCCTCGCCCCTCGGACAGACACTGTTATCTTTGCCGACGAGGATGTCACAGTGCGTCTTCTCGACCCCAAAGGTATTCGTCCAGTGCGAGAATACTTTACGGATCCTGGGCTGCAACCTCATGTTGAGTCTGCGCTGGGACCAACGGCAAGCTCGGTGCGCGTCCGTGTAAGCAACTTTGATCTGTCGATCCGCCTTCACTCGGGCTACGACTGGTCATCTACGCGCGAGGCGGTTCAACAAGAGGCCAAACTGGTACGCAAGCGTCTGCAAAAGATCAAGCAGCTGCTGGCAGCAGGACAGGTGCCGGATGACAGCGTCGAAGCTGCCACTAGCAACCTCCTCGATTCGATCCACATGAGCTTGCCGAACATCCCTGCCGAGATGGATCCGGAAGAGATGATGCAAGCAGTGGAAGAGGAGTTTGGCGACCACTCGGATGCTGCGTCGACTGCTGACAGCGATGCAACTGCTTCTTGGCAGACGCTCCCAACGGTGCGACGTGATCAACGGGACTCTCGTTCTGGCAGCTCGGCAGCCTCTTCAGCCTCTGGCACCCAGCAGAGCAAGCTGCAACGTTCAGCGCGCTCCCTGATCGACTTCAACTTCCGCGGTCTTGAGGTCGAGTTCGACAAAGCCGATCCTTCTCAACCAAGCCACATCGTGTCACGAATCGCAGTGAACGCGCGAAAATTCGAGATCATCGACAACATCAAAACGTCGACTTGGCGAACGTTCCTAACCGAGATGCAGGATCGCAATGCTGCCTTGCGTCACGACACTAACACCGAAAGCAAGATGGTCAAAGTTGAGATTCTCAATGTGCGCCCTCAAGGCGATGTGCTTGACGATGTGTCTGCATCCGAAACGCCAGAGGTCCGAATGCGTGCCAAGATCTCACCTCTTCGACTGCACGTTGATCAGGATGCGCTCGACTTTTTGAAGAAGTTCTTCACGTTCAAAGCGCCTGGTCAGAAGGCGCCGCCACCGGTGTCAGAGCCCACAGGACCGCCGCTTCCCTTTGTTCAGTTCGCCGAAGTGCTGCCGATCAAAATCAAGCTCGACTATAAGCCAAAACGAGTCGACTACAACCTCTTGCGACAGGGCAAAACGATCGAGCTAATGAATTTTTTCCATTTCGAGGGTTCGGAGATGGTGCTGCGCCACATCACTTTGCGCGGCATCAATGGATGGGCACGACTGTTCGACACGCTCAACGACATCTGGACGCCGGATGTGAAGGCCAATCAGCTGGCCGATTTCTTGTCTGGCTTGGGTCCCATTCGCAGTCTCGTAAACGTCGGCGCCGGTCTAGCAGATCTGGTCCTGCTTCCCATCGAGCAGTATCACAAGGACGGAAGAGTGCTGAGGGGAATGCAGAAGGGCGCGACGAGCTTTGCAAAGAGTACAGCACTGGAAGCGGTCAAGTTGGGCGCTCGGTTGGCGACGGGAACACAGGTGATCTTGGAGCAGGCTGAGCATATTCTTGGTGGAGAGATGCCGGCAGCTGTCACCGCCCGTGCGGTGGGCCCAGATAGCTCTTCGGACAGCTACGCCTCGTTGAGCGAGAGCATCATGGTCTCCTCGACGACGTCAGGGATGGGTGCATCGTGGGTGGAAGAGAAAGACGAAAGTATGGTTAGCAGATACGCCTCCCAACCGGACAACATGCGTGATGCTCTTTCGCAGGCGTATTTCGGCTTGACCGAAGGATTGACTTCTGCGGCACAGACGATCCTCGCCATCCCAATGGAAGTATACGAACCTGACAGCGGCAGCACCAGCAGCAGTGGCGCAGGGGGAAGCGGCGGGGGAGCAGCAGGATCCAGCAGACCGGTCGTCAAGGCTGTTCCCATCGCTATTCTGAGAGGCGCAAGAGGCGCCACTCAAGCAATAGCAAAGACGATGCAAGGTGTGCAGGTCACCTTGGGTGATTCGGAGAATGTCAAGGAGGGCAAGTACAAGTTGCCTAGTAACCGGGGTCGATAAAGGCGGCACATCACATTTCAAGGTTCAAAGTCAGCATCGCATCTCGATTCGTTTCAATCTCACTTTGTGTTTCGTACTCATAAGCACAGTGATCAACGAGATTCTCTCCTGTTTGGGCTGGCTCGATGTTCATCAAGGCACTGAGCTGAAAAAGTATCGCACGTGCTACTGGGACTGCATTCCAACGCATTCTACAAGCTATTCATGCTCGACATTGGGGGGAAGGGGAAAGGAACGGGGAGTGCGGTATCAAGCATTTGCCTTCTTGGCGTAGCTCGAGACAATATAGCTGATCGCGTTCTCAGCAGCTTGAACACCAGCGACGAACTGTGCGTTGTAGGCAGCCTCGTCACTGCTCTTAAAGTGACCAGCTGTGACGTACGACTTGAACGTGTCGAGCTGGTACTGGTTCGCGAAACCAAGACGGGAGAGCGAGTCTGTAGAAGCGGCGAGGATGCGCGATGTGTAGAAGCCGTCTGAAAAGCCTCGGCTGGAGACGGTTGCGTTGTTAGCGGGTGCAGCGGCTCGGTTCACCAGGCGATCTTGTTGCGCTTGGCGGGCAGCAAAGGTGGTGTATCCTCCAATGCCGCGCTCGACTGCTGGTTCGATGGTGCTGTTCTGAGGAGGTTCAAAGAGCGAACGACCGAATCCGTTGGGTCCAACTTTGCCAAACACATCCTCGTCGTCTTCGTTATCATCGGTTTCGCCAACAGCAAGGAAGGACTTGGCCGACTTGATAGCAGTGCTGTTGGTCGGGAGACGAACACGGCTGATCTCAGTACGGATGGGGGAGACAAAGTTGATCTTGTCTCCTGTCACGTTCCCAGCGAGGGAAGTGGAAGAAACGGGAAGACCCCACGAGGAGAAGGCGCCCTGGAGGAACTTCCTAGAAGCACTTTGGAAACACCAACCCGAGTTCTGATCACAATTCTCCATCTTGTACGACCAGAAGGTCCAACCGGAGCCAGTCGTCTGCCAAATGTCTTGTTGGGTTTGGCAGAACTCGGTCTGATCCTTGTCTGGGTTCTTGCTGTTTTGAATCGAGCTCCAGGCGAGAGCACAGGACCATTCGCCGACGATAAGGTTACGACGAGCGACGGAGGACTGCTGGGCAAATTGGTTGAAGATGGAGCCATCGAGCTTGGAGATGTGACCCTGGGCGGAGAGGGCTTGGTCGGAAGGAGTGTAGACGTAGTAGGCGTGGTGGTCCGAGATGACGAAATCGGAACGCTTGGATACAAAGGCTGCGCCCTTTTCCAGGACGAAAGCGTCGTGGAAGTAAAGAGGGATGGTCTTGGCATACGGCGAAGCGGCACGCATGGCATCCATGGCGGTCGGGAGCCAATTCCAGTAGCTGTCACGGTTCTGAGGCTCGTTGAGCAATTGAATACCGATGACGTTGGTCACATCCGAGATCTCCTTCGCGATCCACACGAGGAGCTCGGTGGTGAGGCCCTGATTCCAAGAGTTGTACCATTGGATGTTTCCATCGTTGAGACCCGAGTGGGCTTGGCCGTTCTGAGAGCCATATGCTCCGTGAAGATCGACAATGACACCAATGTCGTACTTGGCAGCCCAGTTGATGGCTCGCGCAATGTAGCGCCAGCTGTACTCGTAGACCGATCGATACTGTTCGAAGGGGCTGTAGTGAGTAAAGTAGGGACCGGCAGACCAATACCCGATAGGCAGACGAACAGTGTTGATGCCCTGCTGAGCGAGGTTGCGGAAATCATCCTCGGTGATCCAGGTGTCCCAGCGCTGCTCCATGTAGGCACGAGCTGAGGTGAGACCGTCCTTGGAGGTGCCGAAGCCATCCAGGATGTCAAACTCGGCCTGCTTGGTGCCTGTGGCGCACGACATGAAGCCGCCCTCCATCCAGCCCTCTTGGACGAACCAAGCACCAAGGTTGACACCCTGCTGCTGGCGGTATCGCATGATGGTGGCCTTGACAGGGTCGAAGCCGGGAAAGACAGGGGGAGGCAGCGCATCCCATCCACCTCGAGGCGTGTATCCAGTGGAGAAGGGACAGCCACCTGGACCTACCTTTCGCGACGAAGCCAGCTTTCGGGCTGCATCAGTGTCGCCGCCAATGGTCTGGTTGGAGGACGCGACGGGAACATAGAGGGTAGAAGGAACACCCCAGTCGGAAGACTTGTGAGTAGCGGTCCAGTCGGTGGTGGAACCAGTCTTTTGAACCTGGAAGGAGTTGGCTTTGTTGGTTAGGGTGTTGCGACCTGCACCTGCGTCGGAGATCGAAGTGCTCTGGTTGGCAGTAGGAAGCTGAGGAATCGGCTTGTAGTTTGCCGCGGCGAGCGATAGCGCGCTGGCAACAGCATTCAGGCTCGTGTCTCTAGGGAAAAGCCTCATGATGGCTGGCGCAGGCTAGAGAAGCGATCGAAGGAGATACAAATAAGGTCTTCCGGAGACGTGTCTGTATAATGGCGAGGTAAGGAAAAGAATGTAAGGCAAGTCGATGGGATCTGAACCAGTCAGATGTAAGCGAGACTTGCGGAGTGGAAGGCACCAGGCCGGGTGTAAAGAGCGAATTCGGCGTCGGAAGTAGAAGGAAAGGACAGAAAGGACGCGAAATGGGAGGACCAGCCTCGAAAGATGAGAAAGATGCTCAGGTGGTGAAGGACAAAGATGGATGGTGGTGGTAGGATGGAAGGAGGGAAAGGACAAGGGAAGAGGTAAGAACAGGAGGCCTAGTTAAGAGTGGAAGCGGACTGTGGATTGATTGTCTCGGACATCTACATCTACTTGCCAGGAAGGGAAAGCAAGTTTCGACTTCCGATAGGAACAGGGTAGAGAAGCGAGAGCTGAGCTGAGCCCTTGGTGGAGCTGACGAGCTCGGCTCAGCTTCACGACCTTTTCCGGCAAGCAATGCACAACATTGAACTTCTCTTGACTCAGGCCTCGACTCTCGCTGATGATCGTTGCAGTCTTGGCGGATCCGCCAAGACTAGGAGGCTCAGTCCAGCGAGGTTGCCGATGAGCTGCAGAATAAGGTAGGCATTATTAGCCAAACTGTGTACTGTACTGTACTGTACAACCCGCCAACTGGCGGAGGCAGGAACATTTGCTCGACTCTGCAAGCAAGACGCTTAGAAGGTCATCGCACCGGGGCTGGACGTCCTTATGCACAACCTAGAATCCTGAAACTTCTTGCAAAATCCCAGATCTTCGAGGTCAAGCAGGAGGACAGCAGAGAACATCAGGGGCAGCAAAGTGTGCGTTGATGGGAGGAAAGAGAGAGGGCAACGAGCTGTGACAGGACCAAAGCAACGGCGCTTTCAACATCCACCGCTTGCTGTGAACCCGTCCACATCGTGCTTGGCGCCAATGCAAGTGGCTGAGACTTGGTCAGGAGGAGCACACCAATGCAACACAAGTGTCTGCCTTGCCAGTCACACTCGGAGTTGCGTGTGTTGTGGAAGCAGTGACGACGTTGCTTGGCAAGCTCTAAAAAGTGGTTTTTATTTATTTATTTTTTTGGCAGAAAATGACATGTCGCGACCGTCGGCCCTGAAGATTTCAACGTCGGAAGTCGGACAAAGCTGTCATCAAAGTGTTGGTCTCAGATCACGATGGTGCCACCTTTTGGCTTGGCGATCAGGCCACATCGGGTTCATGAAAGGGCTTGCGCCTTGGTTGCATCGCATTCTTGTCTTTTCATCTGTGATACTGGTATCAAGGCAGCTCACAACTACAGCGTACGTGTGCAATTGGGTCGACGCCGGCTGATGGCGGCTTTGTCCCACGCTTGCGCCACACTCTTCATCATGTCGGCTTGTGGAACCTGTTGCACAGCACTTTGTGTCGCATCCGTTTGAGTGTCGAGGTGCAAAGATACATTTAGCTGAGCAGAAGACAACACCCCTTAGCATACGCTAGTCTGTCCCTGATCTTAGCCTTCGCGTCTGCGTCTTCGTCTTGGGGCAAAGGCCCCCACACTCAAACTCAGTTGACCGAGACACTCGTGGCAAGTGGAATCTGAACCCCACTCGGCTATCCGCACAGCCGCGAGTACTGTAACCTAATCAGACCCTGATCTCACCCAGCTCACAACCTTCGCGTCCACCCGTTCTTCCAATCCATACGTCTCTCTGAACAAGGAACCTTGCCGCAACCACAGTCAATCAGGATGCCGGCTGCTCTTCCTGCCGAGGTGTCTGTTCTGATCCTTGGAGGTACGACCCATCTGTCGCGTCCGCTGCTCAAGTGGCTACTCAACCCAGACAGCGACTCTGACCGAGCCAACGTCAAGATCAAACACATCCGCCTTGCTGACAAGTACCTCGTCTCCAATGGTACCAGCACCACCTACATCGAACCCGACACGTGGATAGCCCTAAAGGATCCCAGAGTCGAGTATCGTCAAGTCAACCTTAACCTCGCACCCAACCTTTCCAAGGTCTACGATCATCCTGATGGTGGCTCCTACGACATTGTCTTTGACTTTACCGGCGAGGGCGTTGGACAGCCAGACGTACCTGAAGAGCTCTTGCTAGAACGCACTACAAAGCTTGCTCGTTCCATCGCAACCGAGTCGCTCCGTAGAAATGTCAAGGCTCACATCAGGGACACTCTCGCTTTCCTCACCGTCGATGTCAACGCTTCGCCCGTCAAAGAGGCCGACGTTATCAGACCAAAGTCGGCTCGAGCGTACTGGTGGTACGAAGCGGAACGAGCTGTAGCCAGTGTTGCCAATCTTCCTCTAGCCATCACACGCTCAGCCGAGGTTGTCGGTCCCTTCGTCTTTCACGGCTCCATTCCCTCCCGATACGCTCTTGGTGAAGTCTACAAGCACCTGCGAGAGCCATTAAAGTTCCTCTGGGGGCCTGAACTTCGCATCAACACAATTCACATCGATGACTGGTGTCCAGCGGCTTGGAAGTTGGTCGAGTGGGTCGCGTCTCGCTCTCGCTCTGATGCAGACCAGCTTGCCGGTGAAGATCTTCCACCAGTGCGAATCAAGGACAAGCTGCAAGATTCTCTCCGAGACAAGATCGGATCCGACTGCTGCCCTCGCTCAGAAACACCCCGTGCACCCGTCTTCAACCTGGTCGATGATACAGATCTCAACCAAGGCAAGCTTCTTCGCATGATCGGCGAATCCTTCCAAATCGAAACAGGTTTCGTCAACGCCCTCGTCAACACCTGGGCCCGCGTCAACCTAGCAGGTGTTGCAGACGACATCAACGAGAAACACGCCACAGCTATCGCCGAGATCGTAAAGAGGACCGGGATCGACGATGTCGCCCTCAAAGGTTGGATCGACACCGAAATGCTTGCCAACCAGTCGCTCGCTTTCGACAATGCAAAGATCAAGAGAGTAATCGGCTGGTCACCCAACGTCGAAATCAACAGGCAACGTCTGGATGAGATCCTAGATAGGATCAGGGAGCTCAACCAATTCCCTAAGCGAGACACTGCGTGAATAGAAGGCCGATATTGCAATCACCCGGCCTCTTCACTACTATACCTCACATTTGCAATTCGACACTTTGTCACACTCACAGAGGCTGCACTGAGTTGTACTAGATTGATCGACGCTCGGGTATCATTTGTGTCTACGAATACAAGATCAATAGTGAACGAAGGGGTTAGAAAGCTAGTGACTCCTTGCCCAGATCCCACTCGCGAACCTTCTTCGGAGGATGGGTGCCGGGAGAAGCACTCCGCTTTGTATCGCTCCGACTTGCCTTGTCTCGATTTGAAGATCGCACATGCTTACGAGAGCTTTTGTGATCCAACTTGCGCTCCTTCCGTCTCGATGTCGATCCATCTTCTCGTTCCTCTCTATGGCGCTTACTTTGCTCATTGTCATGATGATCGTTTCGATCTTTGCGTTTGTTGCTGTGATAGTCGTCCTTGTTGCGTCGATTCGACTTGTCATCACGAGAACTCGTCCGATCTCGGTGATCAGAACCGTGTCGATGTTCACGGCTTTTAGAAGTTGGGCTTGCTTGGGAGGTACCATGTCTGCTATCCCCATCGCTAACATGCCGATTCGAATGTTTGCGATCTTCGTCTCGCCTCGGCTTCGATCGTGATTCCGCGCGACGACGATGCGAACTCGACAGTGCGGCGTTGTCGGATGTAGACTCTGTCGTGGCTTGTTGAAGAGGCGAGACCGGCTCGTTCGAGTATGGGTCCATCTTGCTAGAGATTTCAGGCGATGTACGATCCTCAGCCCGACCTGCATTCGAGCAGCTGGTGTAGCTTGTGCGACCATCGTTCTCCTCCAGCTCGTCATCTGACCAACCTCTCATCTTTGAACTTGGCACTTTCGACCTTCTTGACACCTCCATGTCTGTCCTCACCGAATCCTTATTTTTCCCCATTGTCGAGTCACCATTCCGCTCTCCGTACCTGACCGCACGTTCTGCCTCCCTAGCCTGCACCCTCAACAGTGCCTGATTGTGACCCTCAACATTTCTTATCACCGAAGCCAAGAATCTCTTGTTCGTATTTGGCACCCGAGCCTCATCCTTCGCGACTGCTTGATCATCTTGGAGATATGCACCGATTCCTTGCGTCTGTGAGCGCGCCTCTTTAGCTCGAGACTTTTGAAGGATGAGCTCTGCTATGTATGCGTCCAGCTCTTGGTCTGGGATGGAAGCTAGGGTTGAGGTGGCTTCTGTAGAGGGGCGACGTGAGGCTGACGGGCTGGCCTGCTGGTCGCACTGCCGCTCCATGTTGGTCTATACTGAGGCTATGAGCGGGTAGAATTCATGATCGACTGTCGTGTGTGTGTGTGTGTTCGAGGGAGGGATGTTGGTGCGGTGAAAGAAAGCCAAGATGTACAACTGATCTCAAAATTCGGGTTGCGGAACGCGGACATGTGGAGTAGCTTCTCCGCACCCTAATTTTTCCAATGACATCTTCTTCTCATGCTTCCCTCCCACAGTACCTCTCTCTCACCCTAACCGAGCGAGACACCCAACCATGACCAACAGAGAAGTACCACAGAGCTCTTGCATGCTCTTGCTCAACGGTCTACCCTCACATACACAAATCTCGCTAGACGGTCATTCAGAAGCATATCTGACCAACGACCAGTTTACAGGTATCAAATCGCTCCCTCCAGGATGGCATTGCGTTTCGTGGAGTATCGCTTCGGGAGACTCTAGTGGTGGGGATGCGATGGGTCCGTCGGAGGGATCGATACGCAATGTGTTGCTGAGATGGTTCGAAGAGGGCGAAGTGGCGATTCGAGAGCTGGATAGGATCCAACAACGACTCGTAAATCCTGATCATGATCAAGCAGCAAACGGCAGGATTGGCAGGTTCGCCCGTCGACAATTCACCAGAACGCTGGATCCATCATCAAGCAATCGAACGGAATCTACCATCGTCACACCCGACGTGCTAGGCAGCGTCGAGCCTCGTCTTTTGCCATATCCAAACACTGCTTGGACGGCTTGGCGCAACGCAACTCGCAATCTGAGTTGTCAAGACGGAAAGGTTGGCAGGAAGATCGTTGCAAAGGTGCTAGGAGTGGATGGCTCTAGTGGAGATTCGGTCACAGATAGTCTTGCCACAGGACCGAGTCGAGCAAGGCATATCCAGGAGCAGGCATCGATACAGCTGGCTGCGCATACCGGCAGAGAGGAAGGTGGCAAGGTAATCTGGGGAAAGTCAAGACCCAAGACCGACCACCAAGAGCCACCATTGGAGCCCTTTGAGGTAGAAGTCGATGGAGACCCTCCCTGCAACACCGACACTGCAGAGGTCAAGAAACGAAAGCGTCCCCTTCACCCCAACAATAAAGACGAAGCCGAATCATCAGAAGATGAAACTCTCCAATTCACCCCCTTCGACACACGGCGCAGCTGGCCACCCGCCTCCCTAGGTGCAGAGCTCACCCGTTGGAGTCAAGACAAGAGCTGGCTTTTGCGAGACGTAGCTTTTCGAAGCCGATCCGGCATCTCGCCATCCACCGAGATGGAATCTTTCCTTCCGTTGCTGTGCGAATTCGAATTGGCATTTGTACTCTTTATCGGCGCTCAGAACGGGTATGCGTGGGAGCAGTGGAAAGATCTTTTGACGCTCTTTTGTCGATCTTGGTCTATTATTGGTGCACAATCGACCTTTCAACTCCATCCGTCTACTCTCACCGATGCTGCTGCTGCTGCTGCTGCTGCTGAGGCGACGGCGGTGACGGCGGTGACGGCGGTGACGGCGATGACGGGTGAGGATGTGCGATTGGATGGACATGTTGCATTTCTGACGACGCTGTGGGGACAATTTGGACTTCTCGACGCAGAGTTTTGGTCCCAAACAAACGCTAGTGAAGAGAAGAACGTGTTGAAGGAGTTGGACGTATTACGGGCAAACATTGCTCGCTCGCTCTCCTCCACCGCCCTTGTCACCCAGCAACTCAATGCCAATCTTGAGCAGCAACAACAACAGTTGGTAACGGCATGGAGAAAACTCTCCCATCTCACATCAGACAAGTTCGGATGGAACCTCGACAGACGCCTCGACGAAGAAGCTGAGATCCAAGACGATGCAGAAGCAGAGGAAGGCGAGGATGCGCCTATCGTCGTCGAGTTGTAAACACGCTCATACAGTACAGTATCTCGCACAACGCAATCAAACCCAGTTCGTCCAAAATACACTTTTGCTTTTTCTATTTCACCCGCATTCTCGAGCGATACATGCTTTGACAAGTCTAGGCTCGAGGAGCCGCTTCAGTCTGTTCTGTCGCCGAAGCATCTACTCGAGGTGCAGCTGGCTGAACAGGTGAACCAAACACCTCGTCCACCAGACCGGGCAAGAACTGTTGCAGCCGATCGTGTGTCAGATCAAACAGCTCTTTCTGTACCTCTGACCTTTCCGCTTCACTCGGAGGAGCGAGCAATTGACTGGTCGACATGACGAGAAGCACATTCTTGAGGTTTTCCGGAATCGCTTCTGTCAGAGGATTGCGTCTACCAGCGTTACCTCCTGTCGAGTTAATCATTCGATCCATGAGATCCAAAACGTCCAACCAGAGCTTTTGGAACTCGCGGACTTCGCCTCCTTCCGTCGATTCTGCTTCGGCCGAAGCTGAGGGTGCGAGATGAGGCATGAGATGCAGGAACGTCTTGCAGATGAGCGCCGATGCACGGATGCGAATGTCCAACATTCCGCCGTTCTTGTTGGCCGCCGAGGGTGGATCGATCTGATAGACTTGAGGTTTAAGCAGGTCTTCGATCAAGGGGAACAGCGTAGCGCTAAACACGACTCGGATGAGAGACGTGCGTGAAGGTGCGGCGTGTGACTCTGACACAAGTTCCGAGGAGAACAGAACACGCTGCAACAAAGTGACGGCGGCAGAACGGACGGGTGCATATGCATTAATCCACTGCCTAGCGATGCCGGTCAGCAGAGCAAGCCAATACTTGGTCCAAATTTCATCCGTCTTACCCCCCTCCGAGCTCGTGCTAGCCTCAGCAGCGATCAAACGAGGGATCTCGGCTTTGAGCGACTCGAGCAGATCCAGTGCCTCGACACCTCGTTCTTGCTGCACCTTTTCGGCCTCTGCCATCTCCTTCTTCTCTGTAAGCGTCGTTCGGCGTTGCGGCGATTCACGAAGGATCGTGTTGCGCCAAGCACTGGTGTCGGAGCCATTGGCAAAGTCGGTCAGCTGCGAAACCGCGGGCAAGAAGTTGTCTGTTGAAAGCTTTGACAACTTCCCATCCTCCGGATCGGCAACGATAGCCTTTGTAGCTTCGAACGCCAGACGGGCCGAATCGGCATTGCGCATGTTGGAGTTGTCTGCGATAAGCGCAAACACCAGGCTCCACTCGGTGTGCGAGCGAACAAATGTCGGATGCGAAGCAAGGATGCGCGTCAATCCAGCGAGAAGCTGCTTCGAACCCGAGATACGAATCTCGACAGGAAGCTCGCGCAGCAAGTCGAGCGCGAGGAAGATCTGATCGCGCAAACTCTCCTCTGCAGCTGCAGCGCCGATGATTCGCAACAGCGCAGCAACCTCTCGCTCTACCGTCATCGGATGGTAAGCCTTGGCATTGCGGAGCACTGCCGTGATGTGCTCCGACACCCACGGCCAGGTCTCACCCACAAGCGAACCGGGCGAGGAGGCGACGATCTGGGTCAGCAGCTCGAGCAGAAATGGCACCCGTGGATCGTAGTTCAGCGGCAAGCCACCTGCTCCACCCGCTGCGAGATTGCTCGATGACGAAGCAGCGTTAGCCTGGAGCTTGTTCCCGTCTTTACCGTTTGCGTTTCCACCGTGCTGCACGCTGTTGGGTGTGGAAGTTCCGTCCGTGTTCCAGCCACCCGATTCGCGGAAGAGCACCTTCTCCACGGTGAGCGCCTCGATGAGGAAGCGTAGATAGTGGACGGCGCACAGATGCGACTCGGTGCTGAGATGGAGCACCTGATGCCACAGATCTTCGAGACGGCAAGATGCAATGCAGTCGACCGAGCTTAACGTGGCTTCGATGTCCTCCGAGGTTGCCTCGTACGGGGCAGGTTCGTTGGTGTTCGAATACGGTGAAAGCAGATAGGACGAGAGTGTGCTGAAGAGTCCTCCACCTTGAGCACGCGGGTCTTGCGGCGATGGGCCGGGGATCTTTTTGGGCTTGAGCGGGATAGGGATCGGACCATCGGAAAGATCCTCCATCTGCACCATCGAGGCTGGGAGCATGCCGTGCGCAAAGAGGTTCTTGAAGATCTCGAACAAGTCGGACCAGCCAGTGCGGATGGCGTCAACGTTGCCGTTGGCGATGGTGAATAGCACTACTGCTGCAAGTTGGCCCTTGAAGTTGACGCCGAAGCGAGTCGAGAGCGGGCTGACGGTAACCTGCTGGTCCTCCACCTCGACGGTTGGATTGCTCGTCAATGTCTGTGGCACCGAACTGTCCATCAGACCGGTAGCGCTCGCAAGCGTGTGCACCATAAAGTCAAAGACTTCGATCAGATCAAACTCGGAAGCAAGAATACCGCATTGTCGAATACCCGAGATAGCACGCTCCACCATGTACTCATCAGCATAGGTCGAAAAGGCGAAAGCAATGCTCGAGAGAATCGGTTTCCAGCTAGCTTCGAACATGCTGCGGTCGAAGGCGGTTGTGCTGCAGGCGACGAGGGTACCGGCAGTTCGCGAGCGTCTGAGCAGCTCCTTCCAAGTGTATTCGAATCCAAGCTGACCGGCGTGCTCCTCAGGCATGACGATCTCGCGCTTGCGGATGCTCTCGTAGATGGTACCGGTGAGCTCGGGTCCAAAGTCTTCGCCGCCGTTGACGCCACGCAGATTCTTGCGGTAGTCTTCGACAGTCATGCGACGCTTGTTCTGCGGGTTGTGCTGGTCGGTGTTGAGCATGATGACCGAGTATGCCAGGATAAAGACTGCGTCTTCTGTAGCAATGCCGTCTGGCTTCGCTGCAAAGTAGGTGGAAGCAAATGTTTGCGTGATGCGTTCGATCTGCTGCGATTCACCGGGCAAGCGGAAGCTCTCGAGCATCTCGCGCAGAGCTTCAGCGATGGGCTTGTCCTTGAAGTCAAAGAGACGTACAAAGGCTTCCAACACCTTGACGTTGTCCGGTCGACCAATGTAGTCGCCTACCAGCTTCTTATCGAGACGGGGACACTCTTTCAGGAAGCGAGCTATTCGCTCCTCGCGCGAGAGGGTGGCATCGCCGTAGTCTAGCAGGCCCTCCTTCTCGAGGAACGCCAAACCGTCCTTGGGTTTGGCATTGAATCGGCTGGCACCATCGAGAATGGTCGCCTTTTTGGCCTTCTGCAGTGCCAATGCCTCAGCTGACAGCCCACCCGGAAGAATTGGATTGTGTTCGGCGCCTTCTGCATGCACTGCCTCTTGGCGATCAGCAATGGCCGAGATGAACGATAGAAGAGCGTCGAGCGCAAAGAGCTGGACAGGATCCTGTTGCGTCGGGCTCTGCGGATTGGTAGCGTGGATGCCGCGACACAAGAAGTGGAGTACGCGCTCGTACATGTTGTCATTATCCGTGTAGCAGTCGTAGTTGAGATAGAGATCAACGAGATACTCTGCAGAGCGCTCCGTGTCAAAGTTGCGGAAGAGCAGCGCGAACGTCTCGAGGTAAAGCTCGCGAGCTTCTCCTGTGGCTGGGGCGCGGTCCGAGGTCTTTGGAAGTGGTGGCGCAGGTGGTGCTGGAGGAGGTGGTGGTTGCAGCTGTACGGGCGGGGCGGTGAAATCCGGAGTGCCGACTTTGCTCGTGGCTTCAGCAACAATAGCGCGCTTGGCAACACTGTCGAATGTGCGTTCGTTCCATGGCTCAAGCGCGAGCGGGAAGGTGGGTGCAAGACGATCCATGAGATAGTTGAGGAAGAGCTCGTGCTGCAGCTTCAAATGCTCACGCATGGTCTCAAACATGGTGGAGAGCGCACGAAGGCTCAATGACAGAGGGATGGTGTCGTCGCTGCGAGCAAGGGTGAAAAGATGCTTGCATGCGGTATCCTGCATGAGTGCACGCAAAGAAGGGAACTCGCCAATGGATCGACCAGAAGTCTCGAGGACAGAGATGAGCATCGACATACCAAGCCTGCGCATGGTGTTGGTGTGCTGAAGGTTGTTGGGATCCAGCAGAGATACGATGACACGACACACCTCGAGGATAGCAGGAAGTCCGAACGGCTCGATCTCGATAGGTGCTGGAGCCTGCGCGGTCTCTGCATCTGGTGCGGGAACATCGCTCTGACCCGCGTCGACGGACGCGGGCTGCGCCTCGCCTTGCTCTACGCTTGCTTGCGACGCATCTTTGACGTCCTCAGACGGTTGCTGAGATTCCGACATAGACTGCTGCTCCTGCTGGCTCGTTTGAGCGTCGCCTTCTGCCTGCTGCGATGTTGCTGCTTCTTCATTTTCCTCTTCTTCGCCCATCTCACGAAGCTGATCAAGGACCTGCGCTGCCGCTGCAGGGAAGGCGTTGCTGGTCGGATCCGGCATAGTCATCCTTCGACGCCTCTTCTCATCCAGCTCGGCATCCTCGCCTACTGGATCGGCAGCGAGCGTCGCATGCTCTGGTTCGGGTTCGGTGCCATCTGGACGGGAAGCAAAGAATTCGTCAGCGGAGGGAGGAAGGAGTGGAAGACGACTGAAGAGAGTGCGAACCATTGCGGTCATAGAAAGCTCGGCAGTCCTACGAAGGACCTCAGAGAGGCGCGTTTGACAGCACATGGAAAGACCGGTCTCCATCATTTCGCAAATGCTGTCATCTCCTAGGCAATCGGCGAAGGTGCCAGGGCGTCGGATGTGTGCATTGTCGTCGTGGACAGGTGAGGTGGCTGCGAAGTTGGCCTCGGTCGGTTCGCAGATTAGCTCGCGCATGACTGAGAGGATTCGCACCAGGACGAGTTCGTCTGTGGTTGCCTCGGAAGCCTCGAAGCGGCAGTGGCTCGTGGCATGAGCGATCTCTGCCACTGCGATCTGCGCACCTGGAGCCGAATAGCACACGACCTTGTAGACCAGGAACTTGTGCACGGCTTGAAGCGCAGCAGAAGTGACGGGAGCAGAGGTTCGAGGACTGAGGATGACCCTGAGGAAGGGCGCGAGCAAGGTCGGAAGAGGGAAGGAGGAGAAGTTGGGAGAAGAACGAAGTTGCGCCTTGAGCGTGGCAAAGCCGGTGAGGAGACTGACAGGATCGTCCGACTTGCCGTCGATACCCAAGGACAGGCCGAGTCTTGTAGCGGCTGCAGTGGAAGTGGAAGCTGTGTCGGTAGTTGCGCCCCTTTGCATGCCCCTCAATGCGATGCGGGCACTGGAGCTGGCACCGGCTGGTGTGGCTTGGTTTGCCGGTTGCGACTGTGCATGTGCGGCTGGATCCTGATCACTGGGCGTTGGTTGTTGCTGCGTAGAAGGCTGAGGTACTTGCGCGATAGAATAGCTGTAAGAGGTGAGGCGAGCGAGAGCAGCCGAAGTGGTAGCATTCCATCTCGTCGCTTTACGCATCGTAGATGTGACGGAAGCGATCTCGGACAGGACGAGATGCAGCTTGTGTGATTGCAAGCTGGCGGCGACATCGTGCAGAGTTGTTTGTGAAGGCTGAAGAGACATATTGTGCGTGTAGGCCTGCTGGGCGGCGATATCAGTTGCGATGTGAGCAGATCGACGGTGTCCTGCTGGGGTTTGTGATCGAGACGAGGCTGCCGTGCCGGCCAAAGAAGACTGTCGAGGTGTCACCATCTTTCCTCTCCTATGATGCGGCTGTTGATAGACGAAGAGGGAATCGACGATGATGGCTGAGTGGTGGTGATGGAGGAGCAAGCCGTTTAGAGACAGCCTGAAAATGGTGTCGACGTGGATCCAGACGGATTCCAACACTCGACGCTTGAAACGACGCAGAGACCAACACGTCACAGCTGCCGTGCACACGCCATCCCGCCTTCCCGCCTACTGCAGCAGCCATTCTTCCAATTTCGTACGCAATTCTTTTCACGCATTTGTTACATCGTGATGCCCAACAAATTTGAATTTTTCAATCAGGCATTACTTGACAGCTCCTCATCCTCGCACTCACAATATTGCATAGCTTTATTAAGAGACGTCGATACAGTTCAGATTCGAGGTCGGAAGTAGCTTTCGTGCGAGGCCTTGTGATGCGCCATGAACAGTGATGGACGCTGCCTCGTGTCGATCTCCCGTGTGCACTGTCGAGAAAGCGCGATGCTGGGGCAAATTCGCAAACATTAATTTATTTTTGAAAAAAAAAAAAAAAAAAAAAAAAAAAAAAAAAAGATGCTCACATCATCTCGTCGTCGCACAAGCAAATTCAGGTCATCAAAGTCAAGGATCGGGTCAAAAATTCAGATTCAAATGCAAGGTTGAGTTACAAAAGGGAGCGACCAGGTTAGTACTGGCGCTTGAAAGGAGGGACAGGTTTACACTCGTTCTCATCAAGCGTGGTGTTAATAACACCACGGTAGTCCAACTTGACCTTGTCGCCCGTGCTCTCGTGCTGCCAGGACAACGTGTGCTTCTGCCACTCGGAATCGTTCCGGGTCGGAAAATCCTCGCGGGCATGAGCTCCCCTGGATTCCTTACGGGCAGCAGCAGAGTGCATGGTCTGGGCGGCACAGGTCAAGAGGTTCTTCAATTCGAGAGTCTCGACCAAGTCCGAGTTCCAAATCATGCTACGATCCTGGATCGAAACGTCGGGGAAGCTCTCGTAGACCTTGTCGATCTTCTGGACACCTTCGTCGAGCGTCTTTTGGGTACGGAAGACGGCGGCGTCCGACTGCATGACGCGCTGCATGTCGTTGCGGATTTCGGCGGTGGTCTTGGAACCGTTGGCGTTGCGAACCCAGTCGAGGTCGTTGATCGACTTGGCGCCGGCGTCACCCTTGAGCTCCTTGTGGGGCTTTCCTGGCGAGAGGTTCTCCTTGATGTGGTTGGCGCAGGCACGACCGAAGACGACAATGTCGAGGAGCGAGTTGGCGCCGAGACGGTTGGCACCGTGCACCGAGACACAGGCGGTCTCACCGGCGGCGTAGAGACCGGGAACAACCTTATCCTCGCCGTTGGGGCCCTTGGTGAGCACCTCTCCGGTGTACTTTGTGGGGATACCACCCATGTTGTAGTGGACGGTGGGAAGAACGGGGATGGGCTCCTTGGTGACATCGACACCGGCGAAGATGGCGGCAGTCTCCGAGATACCGGGGAGACGCTCGTGGAGAACCTCGGGAGGCAAGTGCGAGAGCTGGAGGTAGATGTGGTCCTTCTCTGGACCGACACCACGGCCTTCACGGATCTCGATGGTCATGGATCGCGAGACGACGTCACGCGAGGCAAGATCCTTGGCGGTGGGGGCGTATCGCTCCATGAATCGCTCACCTTCCGAGTTGAGGAGGTATCCACCCTCACCACGCGAACCCTCGGTGATCAAGCAACCAGCACCGTAGATACCGGTAGGGTGGAACTGAACGAACTCGAGATCCTGGAGGGGGAGACCGGCACGCGAGACCATGGCCATACCGTCACCAGTGCAGGTGTGGGCCGAGGTGGCGGAGAAGTAGGCACGACCGTATCCACCGGTGGCAAGGACGGTCTTGTGGGCGCGGAAGCGGTGGATGGTACCGTCCTCCATGTTGAGGGCGGTGACACCGACACACTCGCCATCCTCCATGATGAGGTCGAGGGCAAAGTACTCGATGAAGAAGTTGGTGTTGTGGCGGAGCGACTGACCGTAGAGGGTGTGAAGCATGGCGTGTCCGGTACGGTCGGCAGCGGCGGCACATCGGTAGGCCTGACCACCCTTACCGTAGTTGAGCGACTGACCACCGAATGCACGCTGGTAGATCTTGCCGTCCTTGGTTCGGGAGAAGGGAAGACCGAAGTGCTCGAGCTCGATGACGGTACGTGGAGCCTCACGGCACATGTAGTGGATAGCGTCCTGGTCACCGAGCCAGTCGGAGCCCTTGACGGTGTCATACATGTGCCATCGCCAGTCATCCTCGGTCATGTTTCCGAGAGCGGCATTGATACCACCCTGGGCGGCGACGGTGTGGGAACGAGTGGGGAAGAGCTTGGTGATACAGGCGGTGTTGAGACCAGCCTCGGCGAGACCGAAAGCGGCACGAAGACCGGAACCACCGGCACCAACGACGATGGCATCGTACTCGTGGTCAATGACGGGGTAACCCTTGGCGGCGTCGAGGGGAGTGGAGGCCTCCTTTGCACGGAGGGGCTGGGAGGCGATGATGCGGGAAGCCTTGGCGGTCGAGTGGAAGCCGGCAAGACGCTGAGAAGGGGCGACCAAGCTGGTCGAAGGCGCACGCGCAACGGCGCGCGAAAGCGACCTTCCAAAGATCATGGTGATGTGTGTGGTTGGGGTGTTGAATTCGCTCCCAAAGATAACTCTGACACTACTGTAGAGGAGTGTAGTTTTGGGGAGGATGGGGCACAGGTAGGGTAGAGATGATGGTAGTGCGAAAGCGTGATGGCGAATAAATCGGTTCAGAGGAACTCTGCCTGGTTACACACACTTCTTGGGAAAAGGGCGATGAGCTAACTACTGTATCGCGGCCAGAACCGCTTTGAAGCTTGCGGGGCAAACAAGTTGTCTTTTGTGTTGCACGGCGGCGACCCACGGATTGCACGTCCGAGCGAGAGAGAGAGAGAGAGAGAGAGTCTGCTTTGCTTCAAAAGTTAGTACTGAAGTGTGCACACACACACACTCAACACGGCTTAACCAATACGCTTGCGTTGATTCGTGTACACCTCTCCTTGTGTAAGCCGGAGCTGGATTTCAAAAAATGGCTCTCTCCTTGAATTCCGAAAGGCTGATCCAGATAGAAGGACCAAATGTTTGTATTTGACAACTGTAAATCAGCTTCAGCTTCAGCTTCAAAGTGTGCCTGTCTGCTGGCCGGCCGCGCGGAAGAAAGTATTCAAAAAATGCATTGAAAACAGACGCCGAATCGCTTTGGTAAGCGCGCCAAATGAGGGCGACAATTTTAGGAAGAATCCCGTTCATTTCCGTGTTGCTTTGACGACATGTGTCCGACTTGAACCGATGTGTCGACAATGTTAGACTGTGCTGAAAGCTTATATAATGCTGACTATCAGTCAGGTCAGGGTCCAATTCGAGGTGTGTGGGAGCTGCAAGAAGAAAACAGCATCCTCTTTTTCTTGCTTTCGACATCGCTCTCATATTGAAATCTCAGAAGATAAGCAGACCATGGCGTTGATCATCGTCTCTGGCTTGGCCAGTTCGGGCCGCTCCACCCGCTCAGCGCTGATCAAGCAAGATCTCGAACGACGAATCAAGCAAGCTGGACCTTCTACTCTTCCCAACCGAGTGGTCATTGTATCCGACCGTGACGTGCACGTCGCACGATCCGCCTACTCCTCCCAACGAACCGAGAAGCCCGCGCGAGCATCCTATCTCTCCGCCGTTACACGAGCGCTAGGCAAAGACACCATTACCATCGCAGATGGAGGCGCGGGCCTCAACATCAAAGGCTTTCGCTATCAGCTTTGGTGTGCTGCCCGTGAAGTGGGCGTCCGTTGTCTTTCCGTCCACGTCCATGCACCACCTCAGGTGTGCAAGTACTGGAACAACAAGCGGCGGTCAGAACAGGGAACCGAGGCCAGCTACGACGATGAAACACTCGACAGCCTTCTCATGCGCTTTGAGGAACCCAACGCCATGACACGATGGGATTCCCCTCTCGTCATCGTACCCACCATCCTCTCTCCCGCCACATCAGACACTCAGCAAGACTCGGAAACAATAGACGAAAGTCGAATCACCGTCGATCCCATTCCTTTCGATGAAATCTGGAGCGCAGCAACAAAAGGTTCGGTCAACAAGGCACCCGAAGTTGTTGCCCCCGTTCGATCTACTACTGCCAACTATCTCTCGCTTCTCGAGTCATCAACGCAAACCGTCGTCTCGTGTATCCTCCAACACCAGTCTTCATTAGGTCTACAGCCAGGGGTGGAGCTGCCCATCAACCATTCGAGTTTCACCGGACCAACGGGCCTCTCGTTCACCCCACCGGGAGATAAGCCGGCAACCCTGGCATCACTCCAGAGGATCAGGCGACAATTTGTGAGAATGCACAGCTCAGGCTCGGCTCAGATCAACGAACTCGGAAATGCAGCAAGAACGGAAGGCGTTCACTTCTCGTTGACTTCACATGCTTCCAACTCGGCTCCAAAGGCGAATGGAGGCAGTGTGGGAGAACCGCCTTCGACAGAGTATGCCATCGCTAAACGTTTCTTGGCTTTCCTCGAAGGTGCGCTCTGATCTGCGCGTTTTTTTTGTACACCTTGCATCGTGACATCATCTGTACTTGTATCCACGCTTCTTCAACCAACTCATCCTCGCATCCATCGCACATCATGACTATCGGCATAGCTCATCGTAAACACGCACACGATATCAGCCGGCATCCCATATTGTGAGAGATCTTTAGTTTTCTTCGAATCATGATCCAAGCCGATCCACGACAAATCAAACAACAGTATATCGTCCGCTGCTACCCGTATTACGCGCCTCAGCCTCGAGCACAGCCTGCGTCGCCTCGACCAGCAGACGCTGAATCTCTCGCACCGCATCCTCCACCATCGACTTGTTATTCGACTCAATCAGCAACTGCAACTTGGGCGGCTCGCCCGGCTGCGGTTCGGTCCCTTCCTTGTAAAAGACGCCCTTGTTGGTGATCGAAGCTCCCGTCGACTCGATCAAGTGGCTCATGGTCTCCTTGTTGGTTACTCTCCATCGCGCACGCTGCGGGAAGTCGTTGATCGGCACGATGGCGTGGTAGTCGGTGGCGTCGGGATCGCGAGCTTTGCGATCCTTGTGCTTATCCGTTTCGGAATTCTTGGCCGCCTCCTTGCGTGCGTTGGCCTGCTTTCGGATGTTTTCGAGAACAGCTGCCAGTTTGGTGGTGTCCGCACCGTGGGCTTTGGCGGCTTCCAGCGCTGCCTCTTGCGCCTTGAGCTGGGCAGCCTCTCTAGCCTCCTGCTCTTGATCCGCCTTGGTCTTGGCGGCGGCGGCGGAAGCCTCATCGCTGGCCGACACGGTCTTGTTGTCGCGCACCGATTCGGGAGCGGCACCGTGCATGATCTCAATCTTCATGCCCTGAATCTTGCTCAGCTGGTCTTCCGAGCTGGCCGCACCCGCCTGCGTGCCTGATTTGCCAGCGGCGGCGTCGCCGGATTCACCTGCGTTGGCCGCCTTGCTATCTTCGTCCGCTTCGCCGTACGCCGACTTCTGTGCCTTGAGCACCTTCTCTCGATCGGTCTCGAGTCGGTCCAGGCCTTTTCCTCCGAATCCAGATCCGGCTGCTTTCGCTTTGCCAGCGGCAAGCTTCTCCTTGAATGCTTCTGCCATCGACGCGAGCTCTGGTGGAACGTACGCCGAGCTGGCTTTCAGCGCTGCGATAATGTCGCGCGCATACCGGTCCTGTTCGGGCGTGATAAAGGTGATGCAGGTTCCTTTCTGTCCCGCGCGGCCGGTTCGGCCTGCACGGTGCACATAGTCCTCCATGTGGTTGGGGACGTCGTAGTTGATGACCAACTTGAGCTGCTTGACATCGAGACCTCGTGCTGCGACCGACGTTGCCGTGACGATGGGGACGTTACCTGCTTTAAAATCGGAGATGGTTTCATCGCGATCCACCTGATCCTTGCCACCGTGTAAGGACATGGTGACGTAGCCCTTTCGAATGAGATCCTTGAGCAAGTCGTCCGCTGCCTCTTGCCGATCGACAAAGATGAGGGTACGGGCGTCTTTCTCGCGGTTGTACAGTTCGCCGAGGATCTCAAGGAGACGGTGGAACTTGCTGTTCTCGGGTCGGACCTCGACGATCTGTTCGATTTCGGCTGCGACGACGCTGCGTCCACCAACGGTGATCTCGAGCGGCTTGTTCTTGAGCACTTTGCGCGCCAGCGACTCCATCTGCTTGGGGAAAGTGGCGGAGAACAAGACTGTCTGGCGATCGGGGCGGATGTTGTTGACAATCTTCATAACCTGCGGCTCGAAACCCATGTCAAACATGCGATCGGCCTCATCGAGAACGAGGTAGGTGACGCGACGCAAGTTGGTGACGCGGCCCGAGTTGGCAGTCAGAAGATCGATCAGACGTCCCGGTGTAGCCACGACGATGTCGGCTGTCTTCTTCATCTCGGCAATCTGCTCCGAGATGGGAGCTCCTCCATAGACACATGCTGCGCGGAGACCAAGAGCTTTGATAAAGGGTCTCATCTCGCGGTAGATCTGCACAGCGAGCTCGCGGGTGGGAGTCATGATGATGCCGACGGGGCCTTCTGCAGTCTCTACGGGACGTTGGTCCTTGATGTGTCGGAACATTGGCAGGAGGAAAGCCATTGTCTTACCTGATCCCGTCTTTGCGACACCAATGATATCTCGGCCAGACATGATGGCAGGGATGGCCTGAGTTTGAATGGGCGTGGGTGCAGCGTAGCCGAGGCGCTTGATGACGTCCAAGCAACTTGCAGGAAGACCGCAGTGCGACCATTTGGTGAGTGGCTTGGGGCAGTCTTTGCCACGAACGGTGATGGCGTCCATCTCGAGGCGAATCTGATTGGCCAGCTCTTCCGACATGTCTTGGATCTCGGCGGGGGGATGGTAGAAAACTTTGCGGAAAGGTTCGTAATCGACACTGGCATGATCCACAGTTGCCAGTTCCTTCTTCTTGACTTTCTTGGCGGCAAGCGCAAGGAGGTCTTCGGTGGCAACGACTCGGTCGAGTTCATCGGACTCTTGATCGTGGTCATCGACTTCGCCATCACTGTCATCGTGACCGAGGATTACCGCTTTGGACTTGGATTTGCCCGAGGAAGCCTCACCACTGATGCCAGCTTTGCGTCGATCGTCTGCGTTGACCTGGGCCACTTGGCTCTTGACGGTGGACATGAAAGCGTCCAACGGGTCTTCTTCCTCCTGGTCCACATCCATGTCGGGGTTGGAGCCTCGGGGTGCCGAGGAGTTATCAGGTTGTGGCGGTTGGTCATCATCGTCATCATCGTCATCATCGAAAGAGCCCTTGAGTGACGACGGGACAGTAGGTTCCAGTGGAGGCAGATCGTCGAAGCGGTTGATGTGCTTTCTGGTGGTTGGTTCGGATGCATCTTCCATCATAGACCGTGATCGGTTCTGTGCGTTGACTCTGGAGGGGTCTGTGCGCAGAGACAGTGTACGTAGACCCGTGGCATTGATTGAAGTAGGTGCAGTCTGACCAGTTGAAGAGGATGACGAGGTTTCTTGTCTCTGAGCCGCAGGCGCAACAGCACTGGCGATGGACTGAGCACGCAGCTTAGCTTCCTCGAGCGCCTTCTTTGCAGCCTGTTCCTTGCGCCATGCTTCGAGTCGGGCCTTCTTGGCGAGCTTTGCCTGCTCTTCAGCTGAGATGGGTGCACTTGGAGGAGGTCCAGCAGGAGTTGATACAGAGGGAGGTGGGCCGGGTGGTGGGAGTGCAGGTGGTGGACCAGGCGCTGCGCCGGGTGGACGTACTGGTCTAGAAGGAAGGACATTCGGGGCAGCCATTCTGACCGCTTCTTGGTGAGGGAACGCTGGTGGTCCAGGCGGTGAAGGAGCAGGTGCAGGTTCGTCCCATCGCCTGCGGCCACCCCTTTGTACTGAATCATGCGCATACCTGTCGTTATGAGATGGTCCAGCCGCAGCGCCAGAGCGAGAATCGTAGCTGCGTCGGTCCCACTCACGTTCGCGTGGACGGTCATGCCGCCTGTCGTGGTCGGCCTCGTTCAAGAAAGGGACGTTGGGATGATCACGATGGCTGCGCGAAGAGGAATGGTGATACGAGGAAGGAGAACGAGAACGTCGTCTGGTTGGCTCGTGTCCGTGGCTTCTGTACGAGGACGAGGAATCATGCTTACTGGTGCGAGATCGATGATGAGAAGAGGAGGAGGAGGCGGAGCGACGATAGTCTTGACGATCATCGTAGCCGGCCATCTTGGAAGGTGGAAGGGAAGGTGCGCCCTTCTCTGTGGTGCTAATGATCTGATGGTGCGGATAGGCTCGGAGAAGAGTGCCGTAAGCCTTGTGCTTGCGACCGATGTTTAACGAGACCGAGTGGAACTGCCGATCATCAGAATGTCAGCCGTGATGACGAGCTCTGCTTTTGTGCGCTCACCTATTGAAGCGCAAGTGAAACAAGATGAGTTAAAGGGTGAGAAGAGGTCTGTCGATGTGCTGGTGTTAAGAGGAATGGGATGGTGAGATGGAACGGAACTCGGCAGTCCCCACACTGTAGGCTGCTCAGTGGCTCAATGTCTGTTGCTCCACTTTGGAAGAAAAGGTTTTTACAAAAACAAAAACAAAAATATTGCGTTTCATAGAGCGGACCCTCTTTTGAAAAATTCTGGGCTTGGCGGAACAGTGCAAAGAGTGGCTAATCATCGAATACAGCCAAGAGCATTCACTCTTCCTTTCCTATCACCTATCACCTTTCACCACATCAGCACATCAGCACATCACCCTCACCAGCCACGCCAAAGCGCTGGTCATCATCATCGTTCCCACGGTCCATTATCGTACAAGGTTCTTGCCGAAGCCAAGCGGGACTCAGGCTAGCGGATCAAAGCCGAAGCCCAAGCATCGCTATTGAGCTGATCACTTGCTCATCATATCAGCCACCCAAACAGCATATAGGCAGTCCATACCATCTCGACGTCAAGGCCGATCGCCGCCTTACTTCTCCTCACAATGCCCGTCTCCACGCAAGAAAAGGCGTTTGGTGCCCAGGACTTTATCGCCTTCGACTTTGGAGTCGATCACGACGACGATGCACCTCAGTCTTCATCACAGGCCAACGGAGGTCGTGGCTCCAAATCACGCGAGGTAAAGGGAAAGAAGCGCAAAGCAGACGAACGCCAAGATGATGGTCGCTCCAAAAAGGAACGAGAGATGGCACGTTCACGACACACTCCATGGTCCGCCGATGTCGAATGGAGCAAATGCCAGAACGGTGCTGAAGCATTGCATCGAGAGCTCATGGCTTTTGACGACTGGTTGGCGCCTACCGCCGCAGAGCATGAAACACGCTGCATGGTCATCGAACTCATCAGTCGCGCCATCAAATCACAGTTCCGCGATGCAGAGGTACATCCCTTTGGAAGTCAAGAGACAAAGCTCTATCTCCCGCAGGGTGATCTAGATCTAGTCGTCGTCAGTCGCTCCATGGCAAACCTCAGAACCCAGTCCGCTCTCCGCACAATGGCCGCCTGCTTGCGTCGACACAACCTCGCCACAGACGTCCAAGTCATTGCCAAGGCCAAGGTGCCCATCATCAAGTTCGTCACCACCTATGCGCGGCTCAAAGTTGATATCTCGCTCAATCACACCAACGGTCTCACCACCGCAACCTACGTCAACAGCTGGCTCCGCAAATGGCCCCACATTCGTCCCCTAATCTTGGTTGTCAAGCATCTCCTCATGCAGAGAGGCATGAGTGAAGTCTTTTCGGGCGGTCTAGGAAGTTACAGTGTCATCATCATGGTCATCAGCTTCCTCCAACTCCACCCCAAAGTGCAGCGAGGCGAGATCGATCCTGCAAGGAGTCTGGGTGTTCTTTTGCTCGAATTCCTCGAGCTCTATGGCAAAAACTTTGGGTACGACAACTGTGGAATTTCTATCAGGGGTCGTGGTGGATACTTTAGCAAGGCGCGTCGCGGCTGGAAGGACGAGAGGCGACCGTTCATGCTCTGCATTGAGGATCCCCACGACCCCTCCAACGACATCTCGAAAGGCTCCTTTGGCATCATCAACGTCAGGTCTACATTGGCCGGCGCATTCGACATTCTCACAGCTGCCATCTGCCAGCAGGCCAACGAAGGAAGTGTCGGTCTGCGTGGCTCATCGAACGGTACCTCTCGCAACGATGCTGGTCGTGGAAAGCATCGCCGTTTCTCCGTCGATTCGGACTCGGATTCCGACGCAGAGGCAAGGCGGGCGCTCGTGCGCGATTCCACCGCTGAAGGTGGTAAGGACGACAAGGATCCCAACAGCCTACTCGGCACTATTCTTGGTATTTCAAATCCTGTCGTTCGTCAAAGGAAGGAGATGGAAGAGCTTTACTATTCCGGCTCGCTCCAATTCAAGCTGGGCAGACCAGCCCCGCCAAGCAGCCCTCCTCCTGCACGTCCATCCCCCTCGCGGACAGTGCAGCCAGAACCACGCGCCTCGGGATCCGGTACTGCCTCATCTGATGCCCGAGCTTCGGGAAAGAGCAAAGGCAAAGCCAATGGAAACAGCGGCGTCGTCTCTATCAGCGAGGCTCAAAACGCCGCAAAGCGGGGCCAAATGCCGACTTTGTCGATTCGAGGTGCTGCTTCGGCTGCCAAGGTAACCCGCGATGCACCAGCTGCAGACAGTGAACCAAGCACGAAGCGCAGGACGAGAGCCGCTTCCTCTTCCGCAGGTTCCGATATCAATTCATCCGGTTCTAGCCGCCAGCGTCCCTCGGCTGACAAGGAAGATGAAGAGGAAGAAGATTCTCGATACAGCGCGACCCGCTCCGCCAAGGCAAAGCCTGCCTCCAAGCAAAGGGCAGCGAACGGAGAAGCTTCTAACAAGCGCGCTCGAAAGACTCGAACAGAGATCACACAGGCCGATTTGGAAGACCTCTCACACTCTGCACCATCCACCTTTGTCTCTGAGGAAGACACGGACGATGAGATCGCTCGCAACGACGACAAGATCGTACTCCCAACACTTTCGGGTACAAGCAGTCCCAAATCATCGCCAAAGTTGGCAGCTGGTGCTAGGGGGCTCCCGCGCATCTCGTCGCGCACCAAGAACGACTTTTGGACCTCAAAAGGCGTTGACACCAATTCCAACGAGCCTTCCGTCTCACCACCGCCGCCTGAAATTCGCGATGGCGCTGAAGCTTGAATGCGCTCGGAATAAGCCCCCCGTGTCTACTCAAAGCAATTCATGCTTCTTTACCAAGTTCATCGACCGAATGTGATGCGAAATCTGTGACACAATCGACTGATCAGAATAGAAGGGCTATGCTAATTCGCGTCATCGTATGAGATTGGAGCATTCTGAAGCAGCTATCAAACATCTGGAGGAGCGATACAGATGATATCCCTGTAAGATGGCTACTGATCGATCAGCATTGTCTCTCATCCTGCAATGCTGGCTCGAGACTCGTCGAGGTTAATGTAGCATTTTCTTATCGATTTGTTACTCCCAGTCAGAGTCGTCTTCTGACTCCTCCGGCGCTTTCTTCTCAGCAGGTTTTGTCTCGGTATCAACACTGGCAGTGGTAGAAGCAGGGACATCCTCCTTCTTCTCCAATGCGACGGATAATGTAGCCTCACCACTGGCTGCAGCTGCTTCTTCATCGTCTTCATCCCAGGCAAAGTCCTCCTCATCCTCTGTTGGTGCCAAAGCTGACACTGCAGCAGTTGAAGTCTCCTTCGGTTCACTTTGGACATCCTCAGAGGCAATCTTGACTTCTGTGGTCGGCGTTGCCTTTTCCGTTGCAGAAACGTTCTTACCACCCTCCTCGCCGGGAGAACGGCCAGCATCTGCCTTCTTCTCCTCTTCCCCTTCCTCGTTCTCCCCCTCCCCTTCGGGAGGAACGATCCGCACCAACTCCCCAACAAACTCCTTCATATCCGACTGCATCTCACGCGCAAAACTCTCGGTAGCGTGCAAATAGCGTGTTGCCAACTGCTGCGATTCCTTGAGATCCAAATGCGGAAGATGCGATTGGATGGTGAGCGACAGTTTCGAAAGCGATTCTTGGATGTTGATCGGTGTAGATGCTGTGGTCTTGTCGCCGGCTTCTTTGGGTTCTCCCTGTGGTGAGGAGACGGACTGCAAGGTGGATGTGAGAGAGTGTTGAAGTTGTACGAGACGGGGATCGGAGGTGAGTTTGGAGAATAGTGAAGAGACGGATGCGCCTAGAGTGGGGCCTTGATCAGAGGCAGTTGCGGCTTCTGCTGCTGCTGGGGAGGGCTCGTCCATCGCTCTTTGCTTTCCCTTGCTGTTTTCCGATTTTGCAGTTGCACCGCTGGAGAAGACCGCGGTGTCATCCAGCGAGGGATCCGCCGGCGGCTCTGTGGACGAAGTTTGACTTTGATCCCTCGCCTTCTTCTGCGCTTCCCCTATCGAAGATTCCAGTTTGGCATATTCGCTCTTGGCGTAGTTGACGATACCTCCCCTGTTCTCCATCTCTTTGCGGGCTTGATTGATGGAGTCCTGCGACTTTTTCGCAAATCCAGACCACCAATTCGAGATGTTGCCTACCAGCTTTTCGACGTTTTGGTCGAGCTCGGTTTTGGGCTGGTCCGAATTGGAGTTGGTTGGAGTGCTGGTGCCGTCTGCGCGGTTGGAGCCGGCCATTAGGCCAGGGTCGTAGATGTCCATTTTGGCTTTCAGCTTGAACAAGAATGCGGTGGTGGATGTCAGTCTGCGAACAGATGATGATGGTGGTCAGGCTGAGCGGTGGGTTTTTGAGGAACAGCAGCGGATGTTGAAATTGGTGCGTGCGTGCCAGCCTTCTTTTTTCCTCCGAGTTCCGATTCCGGCATGACAAAAATGGCAGAATGAGAAGGTTGGATCATATCAAGACTTCCCTCACTTCTGCTGATCATCATTAAGAGGCTCGCTCGTCAGCAAGACATACTTTGAGCGATGATCAAGATCCCTTCGCAAGCAGCCTGCAGGGCTTGCCTCGGCGCTCGACAGACGGCTCGACCCGCTCAGATCCACGCAAGGGTACAGAACCTTACCTCGCAGATGCACACACGCTCCAGCAACATTGGGCAGCCCCGGACACATGCCTCTCTCACTCGTTCATCAACTAGGGCTCTCGCAAGGACAGGCTTCAGGTCGTTCTCTACATCGAGAGTTATCCAGCTTGGCTCTACTCATGCTACTCTATCACCAACTACAATCAGCATCCTCGGCAAGGAGTACCCGACGGACGACTACACCAACATCCCCGCTTCGATCCTATCCCGACTCGCACCCACACCCACACTCCCCTACACCAAGAACCACCCACTCGGCCTCCTTCGCGATCAAATCGAAGCCTCCATTGGTCCCAACTACACCGCCATCCAAGCCACCTCTCCCGTCGTCACCACCGAGCTCAACTTTGAAGACCTCGGCATCGCCGCCGATCACCCTGGTCGAAGTCCCACGGATACCTACTACGTCAACCGCTCTACATGCCTCCGCACCCATACGTCGGCACACGAAGTTGAGACCTTCCGCAACAAGAACGAGCGCTGGCTGCTCACCGCCGACGTCTACCGTCGCGATGAGATCGACGCTTCACACTATCCCATCTTTCACCAGGTCGAAGGTGCGGCCATCTTTCCGCACTCTGACTATGCGCCTGGCGGCAAAGTGGAGCAGGAGTGCGTCGATATGGAGGCGAAGCTCGCCAAGGCCAACTTTGAGATCGAAGACGCTGTTGGTCTCTCGGAAGCGGGTGGTTACCAGGCGCATCATGACCCTCGGGAGGCCGCGCTCGCTGTCCGACATTTGAAGGCGACACTCAACACACTCGTGTTTGAATTGTTTGGAGAACGTCATGCTTTCGAAACCGCACAGAAAGGCGGCTCAGCGACGGATCCACTGCGAGTCCGTTGGATCCCGGCATTCTTCCCTTTCACGTCTCCTTCGTACGAAGTGGAAGTGTGGTTCAGAGGAAAGTGGCTGGAGATCCTGGGCTGTGGTGTGGTCCAGCAAAAGACATTGGACAAGGCTGGTGTACCCGATCGACTGGGTTGGGCGTTTGGTCTGGGCTTAGAGCGCATCGCCATGGTACTATACTCGATCCCCGACATCCGACTCTTCTGGACCCAAGACCCACGTTTCCTCGGCCAATTCGCCAGTGCCGACAGCAACAAACCTTCGGCAGCCGGCGGTCAAGCCAAGTCCGGCACCGCCGCCATTCACAAACCAAAACTGCTCACCTTCAAGCCCTACTCTAAGTATCCACCGTGCTACAAGGACGTCTCGTTCTGGTTGCCACAGGACAAAAAGTTCCACGAGAACGACCTGTTCGAAATCGTTCGCGATCGCGTAGGAGACCTGGTGGAGGATGTCGTCAAGATCGATGACTTTGTCCATCCCAAGACCAAGAAGCAGAGCTTGTGCTACAGGATCAACTACAGATCGATGGATCGTTCGTTGGAGAACGAGGAGGTCAACGAGCTCCATTCGGATGTTTTGGGTCGGTTGGTGGATCAGCTTTCGATCGAGATTCGCTAGATGCATTGTACCTCAGGAGCTCATTGTATCGTATCAAGGACGATCGGATTGTCACACCACTTTTCTTTCACATCGCATTCATATCTGATCATTCAAGAGGGGAAGATGAGGGTTTGGTTTGGTGGTCACGAGTATGTCTCGTTCGTGTTCTTGAGATACGGGAATGGTGCAAGCAGACGGGGTCGTGGGAGCATTGAACGAGCCCAATCAGAACGGATACTAGCTAAGAGGGCACTCGTACATATGGCATTCGAGGTAAATGCCCGTTTGACAGCACACTTGCCCTAGATCAGTACGACATTCATTGCAAGAGGCCACCTCCGCCGTAGCCGAAGGCGCGAGGAGAAGAACGGCAGCAAAGGCAATGCTGATGGCGAAAAATCTCATTCTTGTGGACCGCAAGAAGGGAGGGGTTGGCTTTTGACGAATATGGAGTATCTACGGGACAGAGAGGTGAGTGAAAGAGAGCTAGGACATGGAAAGGGGAAATGGCAAAGAAACCAGGACCTCTTATGCCTGGATCCTGAAGGAGCCGAGGACACAACAATGAGGAACCCACACGCTTGCTGCAGCTCGTGCGGTAGGAGCAGAGTTCGCCACGTCATGTCTCCCACTTCAACATAGTGCTGTCTGATTCCTGTACTCCCTTTCGTTGTCCGGCAGCTGTCGCTGGTCCTACGCTGTATCAGGCCCCACACGGCGGGTCGGGAGCCTTGTGAAGCTCCGGACCACACTGGCCTGACATCGATAAGACCGAATCCGTTGTCAAGCAAGCGTTGCTCAGCCGGGAGCGAGACTCGCATCTAGCAACCTCACGGCCCGGTATCATATTGGTGGGTCAAAATCACCGTTGTGATGGGAGACCAAAGTCACGTCGCTTCACGGCTCCTGGGTCCGCTGATGACACAAGAATCGTTACAAGCGATATGTTTTCTAAAACGTCCCACTTAACATCGCAGTGACGTTGAAGCATACTGTGCGCATTGTGTGTGAAGCCACAAAGCGGTGCTCGAGGCTGTGAGGTCCCGCCGTCCCAGCAGGAGTGGGGTCCGAAAAAGCACAGATGAATGAGATACAACATGGACGAACCGAGAGATCATCAAAGGGAAACCTGATGCATCAGTGGAGCCTTCACATCCACCAACTTCGAAGCCCGGTGGTGTGTTGGTGGAACAAATTGGTACCGTTGTATCGCGCCTGTTGGAGACCACAGCGACATTCTTTTGCAGCTTGTTAGTCCGCCAGTGGGACGATAATCTTGATAAGCAGTGCAACGCGGTAGATGCTTGTATTGCATCAGGAACGATTGTAAACATCTTCAAACTCTTCTCACACATTCTTCAGATAGGTCTGTTGATGAACGAAAGAACCACTGCATTTCATCGCCACATGCATGTGAGGTATGTCGATAGTGCAAGCAGATGCAGTCGTGGACCGCAGCATAGAGCTGCTCGGAACTGACCTGCGAAAATAGCCGCTTCACTTGGAGTCCGGAACGTTGGGGCAGACCTTGCCTGCGAAACAGTAGGGAATGCGAGGGTTCGTGTGAAATTCCCTGTAGCAGCAGATTTGGTGCGAAGGACATGTTTTGCAGCTGGACCCAGCCACCGCAGCCGAGGCCTTGAACATAAGCACGGCTGCAAAGGCGATGATGTTGGCCGAGATCTTCATTGTGGCGGATCGCGATAGGAAGGTGTTTAGCGCTAGGTTTGGTGATATGGGCTGTGGAAGAGGAACAAGATTCAGGAAGAGAAAGCAAGCAAACGAGACAGGGAGAGGAACGTGACAAGAAGACCGAGCCTACTATGTAGAGAGATCCAAGAAAGGGAACCAAGTCGGTAGGCGTTTGCCTGTGGGACTTTGCATCACCCCACTTGGCAACGTGGCGGTCCCAGAGTGGGGTTAAAGCCGTCGTGAGGCTTGCTAGAAGCGAAGCAAGTCTGTAGTGCAAGTCTGACGCTCACAGTGTCGGGACAAGGACGAGCCTTCTCACATCGCTTTTCAGATCAAATCACTCCCAAGGGTACAAAATTAAAGGTGTTCGTCGCCATCTACGTGCTTCATCTGCGATTTCGAAGTGTTGCGTCTACTGTATAAGGGTGTTGGTCGTGCTTCAGGACAAAGCTGATGCTTTGAAGCTACGATGCATTGGTCAGATACGGGCAGCTTCCACCTTCTACGCAAATGGTGGGCAGTGTACCATCGTCACCTATAGGAAGCTCCGTCAAAGTACAACAGTCATATCCTGACTGACAGGGGTCATCAGTACCGCAGGCCGTAGCCAAGGTGGCGAACAGAAGCACGAAAGCAAAAGCAATGGTGCTAGAGAGCGACTTCATCGTGGGAGACTGTGATGAGGAGAGGTTGATGATTGGTAGACGTTTGATGTATAAAGAGGTTGAGTGTAAGCGTGAGCGCAGATAGAGAAATGAGGAGGAGCGACACGCAACGCGATCAAGACGTTTTATATCTGAGATGCATCAGACGGAGGCCTTGCACCAAACGCTAGAATAAGAATTGCCAGCGTCTGGTGGGGATTGCCACCATTAGGAGCACAGCTGGTGCCACCGATGTTGCATCGGCTCTACAGTGTGTTGCCTTTGGATGTTTGGTGGGGTGAGAACCTGTTACTCACAAATGGTCGGGACCACCACGATATTTCAGGTTCGGTCAACATTTGCCTACACAGTCTGTTGGTCTGTCAATCGGAACGAGGACCGCCATGAGTCCACTAGACCTTGTTTCAAAGACGAATAAAATATCCAGCCATCAACTTCGCACAGCTTTCACGTCTCGTGATTGATAAGGGTTAAGCAATTAGGATTCATCGGAAAGGGCACTGATTACCCGTCATGTTGAGGCCAGTCGAGTGAAGGTCGCAGGCAGAGCTTGCAGGCAGATTGACGCTGGTGGGCCAAAGCGTAGCCGACACCTTTTGGCTGTGATGCCTCGATTGTCTTCAACCCAAGAGGTTAAGGGCAGTGGTCGACGTCTAAGCATTGGACGGTGGGAAAAGGCCCAGGACAACAGATCAGTCCTGCCCCACAGGAAACGTAAAGGCAGTTGTTGGGCACAGCTGACGTAGCAGACAGAAGAACGACAGCAAAGGCAATGATGCTAGAGAAAGCTTTCATTGTGGTAGCTCGCAATGAGAAGGAGAGGGTTGATGCTTGCCAATTGTGGACTGAGTGAAAGATTGCGAGTGTAAGCGCAGCTGTGAGCGAGAGTGTGAGTGAGGTATCGAGCTTTGGAGATTTGTGATGGCAGGCAAATAAAACTGGAGCCCTCTTATGTCTGAGATAGATCAGTAGGAAGCCGAGAAGCTTGCGACCAGCCACAGTCCGAAACGTCATGCTGTGGGAATCACGGCGATAGTCAGCAACATAGAGCACAGCTTTCGGCAAACACAAGGTACCAGCTTCACAGCCCGTTCCCGCTAGATGCTTGGTGGGGTGAGAATTTTTCGTGTTCGGGTGATGGCGACGACGACAACGTTTGTCGACAAACATCGTTATCGTCCGGCACGTCACAGCCGGGATGAAAGGGAATGTGAAAATTGCCAGAAGCACAGCAGTCTAGCAGCGGCTCACGGTATCAGATAATGCACGTTCATGTGTCAGAATTTCACTTCTCGCACGGTCAGGCTCATGGTGGACGAGGGGCGGACATGCGCGTTTGATTGCATTTGTCGTTCGTCATCTGTGGTATCGAGGTAGTATTGTGTGAAAGAGCGGGACTTGCAGGCCATTTTCTGTTGAAGCGACATGGAGCTGATGTTCTCTGGCGGTGGCGCTTCGATCATTCTCAGACCGAGTCGTCAAGGTTAGCATTTTGATCCCACGGCGACGCATTTTGGGGCCGCTGGGTAATCGGGGCCTTGAGGAAAGGTGATACAACACTTTTGTCCTGGCGGGCAGTGGCGCCCTCTGTAGCACGAGGCGGCAGCCGACGTGGCAAGTAGAAGGAAGGCAGCAATGGTGACGCCAGAGAGATATTTCATCGCGATAGACTGCAACGAGAAGAGCAAGAGGAGATTGGCTCTGGACAAACGTGGAATGAGTACGAGAGAAAGAGTATGAGTGAGAGAGGCTGAAGGTGAGCGAAAGGTGCTGAGTGTGGATGAGGATACGAGGCAGGAAGGGCTTGTACTGACAGGCAACGGAATCCGAACCTTTTATACTCTAGGCATGTGAGGGAAGAAAAGCGGCCAGGACAGCCGCAGGACGACGCTGTAAGGTGAATGTATGGGTACGAGAACAAGACGGCTTGCAGTATCGGCCAAGCCTATGCTTGCAAGCCTGTTCCAGCTTGCTGGTGGGGTGTGCGCCTCAGAAAGTGCGACCCTGATGATTTTCAGCAACAAGGTCTATCCTGTAGCTTGCGCTCATAAGCAAAGAGGTCTGTAAGTACAAATGAGTTGACGGCTTTGCATCCCATTGCTTCCTCGGTGGGGTCGTGGGCGAGTGGTCCAAATGAAGTGACCTGCTGCGCCCGAGGCTGCGCAAGGATTGCTAGTTACAATGTTATCGCCCGATCGTATCGCATCGCGATGCAGGATCGTAATCTAGTTTGGTGGGATCATTCGCAAGCACTCCCTTTCTTGCTCTCTACGTGTTGGTTGGACATTTGGGCGAGAAGCTGTGTGACAGTTGAGCGAAATCGGTTTTATGCATGGATTTACGCCAAATCATGTTGGTGAGAAACAAAGGTGCAGCAGCAGCAGAGGTCCAGACAAACAGGAACGCAGCAGCGAAGCGGCCAAGAGCGCAGTCTGGGCGTTAAATTCCAAAAATGTGCTGGAAGCGAGTAGGCGAGAGAGAGAGAAAAGAGAGGAAAGCGCGTGCAAGTCTGCTTTGTGTTCACGCATGGCACCTCAATGACTGACACCGACTTCCGAAAGCGGAGAATCCGCCCAAAAAATAAAAAGAGCCTGAGAGTCTCAAGAGTCTAAGAGTCTAAGAGTCTAAGAGTCTAAGTGGGCCCATGCAGGCCGAGGCGAACAAGCAAAGAGGCTCTTGTGTGATCCTCGCTCGGTATACTGTACAGTACAGTACAGTACACTCAACCAACTTGTCGGCGCTTTGCCGATGCTATCAACACTTACACTTTCCCACGTTTGCCTTTTTGGCTTCTCTCCACCACCACTGCCATCATCCAACGACTTCGGGTTGTCCTCCGAAGCAGTCGGTCCTCGAGCGGCCCTTTCCGCTATCTTCTCCCGGCGCTCCCTCGAGTTGAGTCGCTGCCTCCTCCGACGCGCTCCGTAGGCACTTGCACACTCAGGAGCGACGCATCGACCATCATCACTCTTCATTAGCATCCTCGGCACGGCCGTTTGACTTGAAAAATGGCCAGCACATCCTCGTATCGCAGATGGGAACCTCTCCCCAAAATCCTATACGGCCTCGCTACCCATCCATTCTCGCCGGAAACCGACGTACTGGAATCGTCAACCATACCCCTCGAATCCCTTCCAGCAGACGTACTTCAGAACCTTCAGGAGAACCTCATCTCACTCGAGCTCGGAGATGAAGTTTATGTTTTCGAACAGCTTGGCCACACCGACGTCAGCTGGTATCGCGGCTACGTCGTCTCCACCAATCGCTTACCGGCCAACGCAACCAGCGCCAGCAGCCTCAGCGATTACAGCACATTCCACGCGCTAGGTCAGGATTCAAACACCTCATCCGTCAACGAAGAGCCTCAAGTGTATGTCGGTGTCTTCCCTACCACACACGTACACATCCGTGAACAGCTCGACGATGCAGAAATGCGTCTGGCTTCCGTCTACGAACACGCAAAGGAGCTTGGCATCGTTGGCGCAACAGCCCCGCTACCTCGCCAGCGAACACATATGGAGACTCTTGCCGAAGTTGATGAGTCCAGCTCCCAACCGTCTAGCCCAAATCAGCAGTCCATTGCCCAACTCCCTTCCATCGAATCCAGAAGCCACGAGATCGGAACCAACGGCCAAATCGTCGAACGTCCACCACCACCACTGCCAAGCCTCAAATGCGGCGATGAAACACTCTCGGGCGTTCATGAACCTCTGGTCGACGAGATTTCGTGCGCATTGCGCGAATGGTCGGCGCTCATGTACAACTATCTCGGCCAACGCGACTATGACCTTCTCAACACAGTCAAGGATCAGATCGAAGTTCTCTACATGGCACGCAAACAGCTTCTCGCTCAAACCTTGTCAGCAGAGGAAGTGAGCAAGTTGAGGCGCGAATGCGTCGCAAGGCTGGTCAAGGGTAACGTCGCGCAGGGTCTCGATGTCATCGTGCGTCATCCCGGCCGTGGTGGTCTCGTCGACTTTGACATCAACAGCAAGGATGCCGATCCAGACAGTTGGGTCAGCGGCATTCGACTCTTTGCGCTTCAGGCTGCACTCGCCTACGTCGATCAGCAGGACGAAACTTCCCCCACGGCTGCACCCGGTGGCATGGATCTTTCTGCCTCCAACGCCTTCGGCATCACCTCGCCCAACACCACCAGCGCAGGAGTGCTAGCAGGCATCTCCAACGACTACACTCGCGCACCAGGCGCTGGAGGCAGACAAGGCTCTGCATCCACTTTGCATCGCGGCCGCCTCAACTCCATTGTCTCTACCAACGCTCAGGGCGGAGACGACCTTGCTGCCAGCTCCGGAACCGCAAAGTACTTCCACGTCTTTATCGATCTTCGCGCTTTCGTTGCGACGCCATGTACCGCTGGCGAGGTCGTCGAGCTCTACTTTTCGCTCTACAACCGCGCTGAATCACGTTTCCTCACCGAAGAGTTTTGCGTCATCCTCAACCACCGCGGCGTCCCCGCCAAGGAGGCCAGCGGCCAGGTTGGCAAGATGTGCGCCCTCTTCACCGAGCTCAGTGCCAGCGACATGCAGGACCTCAACGTCGTATGTCGCATCGTCAGGAACGGTGGCATGCGCATCGGTGAGATCAAAGCCACTCCTCTAGGTGCTGCAGGTCAGGATCAGCTCTACGATCGTACCGACAGCTTCGCCGATCCTTCGCTCGCCAACACTCCCTCCTTCCGCTCCAAGCGAATGACTGGAGATCGTTCCTTCCGCAGACCTTTCGGTTGTGCTGTGCTTGAATTGGGTCAGCATCACCACTTCCAGACCGACGTCGCCACTTCCTCCACCATGAGGGAGCACGTCATGCCCATCTTTGTACCTGTCAACGAAGCTGCGTTCAGCACACTGCACCAAGACATCATCGCATCCAGGACCCGCGAATTCGAAAAGTCGCCTCGAGCAGACATGTTGGCGGTCAATATCAAGGTCTTCCACGGCGACACTGCCTCCATCGTTCGTGAGAATCCTTCTCTGCTTCAGGACACTCCTCCCACCGCTCGCCTCGGCTTCCCTGATGTCGTCTTCCCGGGCGATCTTCGTAACGAAGCCTACATCAAGCTCTGGAGCGGTGAATTCTATCCGTCAGGAAACAAGATGGCCGGTGGCTCGCTCAAAAACATCCAGGTCTCCGCCGAGGTCCGCACTCGCGACGGTCGCGTTGTTCAGGATGTCATCTCTCGAGGCGCAGGCGAAGCCCCCGTCACTCAATTCGACAGTCTCGTCTTCTACCACCAAAATGCACCCACATGGGGCGAGCTGATCAAGCTGCAGCTTCCGCACGACATTATGGAGGATTGCCACATCTTTTTCTCGTTCCGTCATCGCAGCTCGAAAGAGGAGCGTGGTGCAGCTGCGGCCAGCAACGGTGCACACGGTGGCTCTGCTTCGCAGCAGTCTTCCACCATCGCCATGTCACGACCGTTCGCTTATGGATATCTGCCCTTGTTCGAGTCGAATCGCGCATTCATCCCAGATGGAAGCCATACCCTGTTCCTTTGGCGCACCAATCGCCCTCCAGCTCAAATCGGGCCAGACCTCTACTTTAACTTGCCGCCTGTCACACCCGCTGGACGCAACCTCAACGATGTCATTCCCGCCAGCCTTGCATCGTCTGTTCAGCCGCTCCGCGACATTCTCACGCTGCGCACCTTCCTGGTCTCCACAAAGTATTCGCAAAACGATGTCCTGCTCAAGCTGCTGAATTGGGAGCGCCTCGTGGCCGAAGATTTTGAGGAGCTTCGAAGCGTATTGAACAAGTTCACCTTTGTCGGCGAGGTCGAGATCGTCAAGTTCTTGCGCGATATCTTTGATTCGCTCTTTGGCATTGCCACCAGCAGTCGCAACAGCCGTGGCGAGCTCGACGAGCTGGTCTTCAATAGCCTCGTCACCGTCCTCGGCATTGTACAGGACCGCCGATTCAACAACTTCCGCGCCACACTCGACGTTTATATCGAACGACACTTCAAGTTTACGACCGCCCACAACAAGTTGATTGCTTCCATGTCCAAGCTCATGGCGGATCCCTCTCGTCCTGATACGTCCAAGGACTTGCGTGCTGCCATCAAAGTTTGGCCGTACTTGTTCAAGTTTGTCATTCAGAGCCGCGAGAACCAGCGAGGCGATCGCGACGTTGGCGGAGGTGCAGTCCTGGACCACCTCGAAGCTGGCTTCAAGCGTGAGCTCGAGGGACTGCTCCGTAGCATCAATCAGCTCATGAGTGCCACCAAGCCTTCCTCCATCATCGGCACCCAGACGTTGGCCCTTCAACACTTTGCAGGCATCTTGCCGGATCTCGCCCGAGTCTTTACGACCGACGAGCTGGTCCGTACCGCCACTGCTTTCGCCGATAGCGTTTTCATCACAAAGGGCAAGATGGTCATTTGGAAGCTGCTGCACATCCTGCAGCTCACCCAAGGCCCGCTCTTCGAAGAGCAAGCCTCGCGTTCGCAGATGATCCCGAGTATTGTTCGATGGATCGGGCCGCATCTGGGTTCATACGACGAAACTGCTCATACGCCTCCCAAGGCCCACGAGAACGCTCGCGATGCCGCCAGGGTGTCCTGGCTTGAGGCTGCACGACTCGCTGTCACGATTCTGGCTGTCATCTTGGATCGATTGCAGGTGAGCCTGGCTACGGGCCCAGAGGAAGCGTCGAACGCGGCACGAGGCGCCAGAGCCAGAGTTCGCCAGGAGCAGGATGATGTCGATTACCTGCTCAGCATGATGCCCAAGCTCCTCGAAACCTATCGCGAGCTGTCCAGCCGAGCAACCATTCGGGCTCTCGAGCGACACCGCGCTCCGTCCACAACACCCTCACCGGTTCCCGTCATCTTCCCGTCCAGCTATCCATTCCCGCTCGTCGCTAAACGGCCGCAGGGCAACGCTTCCGTCGTCAACGGACCGTCCTCTCGAAGGAATCGCCGACGAGACCGCACAGAGTTCCTCAACTGTGGCCTGGTGGAGATCAGTGCTGTGTTGATGGTGCTCATCGTACTCAGCCCCAGGAAGCACCTCTCGAGCTTCCTCGACGAGGAACGAGACCTCGGTGGAGACGAGCGAACGGCCAAGATCTTGTTCGACTTCTTTGAAGTGGCCACGTCGATTCTTTCGTATGAGGCCTTCCCGAGCACCTGGCTGAACCTCAACATATTTAGCCATCAGATGGTGTTGAAGATGGCTGATCCACTCGCTTCGATGATGGTACGCCACTTTATCCCGTCTGCAGAGCGCAGCGAGACGTTTGACACGGCACTGTGGAGGTCATGCCTCACCATGCTACTGACATTGCTGTCAAGCGACCAGCTTGTGATCGAACAGTTCAAGCCGCAGAGACGCAGAGCCGTTTGGAGGCTCGCAGGCGACATTCGCGGCGAAGGTGCTCAGATCTTTGCAAAGCTGTGGACCTCAATCGGATGGCCAGAAAAGTCGGCAGAGGAGTCCATCGACGACCACACGAGCCAGTCCGATGAGCGAATGAACACGGGTGGCTTCCAGGTCCAGTTTGTCCCATCGCTGGTCGAGCCGGTTCTTGAGCTGTGTCTCTCGCATCACGATGAGCTTAGGACGTGTGCCGTCCGCGTCTTGGCAACCATGATCACGTCCGAGTGGCACCTCAACGGCGACTTTACCGTCATCGAAGCCGAGATCATCGACAAGCTCGATATCCTCTTCATGACGCATACCAAAGGCGATGAGATCTCGCGTGCCTTCTTCATTGGTCAGCTGCGAGCGCTCTTTGACAACCCCAACGTCGATGCCGGTCTCCGCGAACAGGTGAATGCTTGCCTGATCTCGGTGAACCGCTTCCTGGACTTGCTGCTCAGCGTGCGAAGCTTGCCGCTCGAGGAAGGGTACGAAGACGACCGAATTGCAGGCACACTCAAGCTGCTGGGCTTCTTGCGCCAGGCGAATAGGGTGACGGCCTTTTCGACGCATGTCCTGCGCCTTGTCAATCTGCATCTCGAGAACCACAACTATGTCGAGGCAGCGTTGACGCTCAAGCTGCATGCCGATCTGCACTCTTGGGATATGGACAGCTTTGTCGAGCCCATCCCCGATCTCGATCTGCCGCGACAGTCGCACTTTGCTCGCAAGGAGACGCTGTACATGCTCATCCTCGACTACCTCGGCAAAGGTAAAGCCTGGGAGATTTCGGTCGACATCTGCCGCGAGCTGGCGCAGCAGTACGAGTACCGCTCTGTCAACTACGTGCGACTCGCCGAGGTGCTTCATCATCAGGCCAAGCTGTACCAAAAGATTGCGACCGAAGAACGCTCCTTCCCGGCCTACTTCCGCGTTGCCTACTATGGACAGGAATGGCCACCCTCGCTGCAGAACAAGATGTTTGTCTACCGCGGTCAGGATTGGGAGAAGTTTGCTGCCTTCTGCGATCGACTCCACGCCAAGCACCCGAAAGCGACTCTGATCAAGAGTGCTGCTGTGCCCGACGAGGAGGTGCGACTGTCGGAAGGCCAGTTCCTCCAGGTGACCGGTGTTCTGCCAGAGCCGGACCGTTCCAAGGACATCTTTACCAACCCCGAGGTGCCGCCTACCGTGCGAGCATACTACGAGAACAGTGGTACGGACCTCTTCTCGTTTGTGCGACCGCTCAATAAGGCTGACGCTGCGTCGGCGGAGCAGTGGGTGGAAAAGACGTATCTGCGATGCGAAGACGCCTTCCCAACCGTTTTGCGACGCAGCGAGGTGGCTGAAGTATATGTGGTCGAGATCAGTCCGCTCGAAAAGGCGCTCGAGGATGTCAAGGCCAAGACAAGCGAGCTCGAGACGTTGGAGAAAAAGTATATCTCCATTCGCAAAGTGTCGACTGGCAAGATCAACACGAACAGACTGTCAATGGCTCTCAATGGGGCTGTTGACGCTCCAGCCGACGGCGGCGTACCCATGTACAAGCGCACCTTCTTTGCGGCAGACTACCTAGCCGCGCACGAGGATCAACAGGAAGCCATCGAAGGCTTGAGACAGGCCATCGACGCTCAAGCGACAGTCTTGTTCCGCTGCATCCGCCTACATGCTCAGCTGTGCCCTCCAGAGATGAAGCCCTTCCACGAGACGCTGGAGCGCTTCTTTGTGCAGAACTTTAGCGAGGAGATCCACCGGCTGGATCTGGATGTGCGCAAGCTGGGCGATGCAGGTTCGACATCGCTCGAACGCAACAGTGCCGTCGGTGTTGGTGGCGGTGGAGGCGGCAGCTTGGAAGAGGATCCCAGAAGATCTCCGGAGCGTACCATGAGCAGAGGCTTTACAATGGGGATGGGCGCGATGGATCGTGCTGCGGTCGGAGCTGGATTCTCGGCGGCTGATGAGGGGCGACAAGATCTGCAGCCTAGCGCTCAAAGTGGATACGGTCGTCGTGGCGGTGTTGCGCAGTCTCCACTGCAGCGTCACATTGCCTTCCTCACGCGTCAAGTCGATCCTCTAGCGCTCAACAAAGAGCACCCAACAACGGTGCCAGCCGCCACGAGCACCAGCGCGCTCACTTTGACCCGATCGGAATCCAACGCCTCGATCGCCCCGGCAAGCGGCAACAACTATACCTCGGCACAAGCGAGCAAAAACCTGCCGCCCATCACCGAAGACATGCTGGGCGGGATCGCCGACATGCCCGCCGCACCGGCGGTCTACAGAGAGGCAGGGGCCATCTACAGCAAGCAATCGCTCTCGAGGCACGATTCGAGCTTTTCCATTCCCGACATGGCTTCCATGAAGGGAGCGAGCGGCGGTGGTGGCAACGGTAGCAGCAACAATCACCCCTACGGTGGGCCTAGTTCAGCCAAGCAAGCCACGGGTCCAGGGAACAGGTTGAGCAAGCTCATGGGTCGAAGGAAGGGGTCTCACTCTTAGAGGGGATGGAGAACTGTTTACACAAATTTTCTTCGATTGCAATGCATTGATACATTCGATGTTCTGCCGTGTTGAGGTGTGGTTGGCTGTGTATTGTGGCGAGGGTGGCGGTGTGATCGGGAATGCTGCTGAGGGAATGAAACGAGGTTGGTCTGTGAGGCAGGGATAAGGAAATAGGGCGAGAGCGCAAGTTCCGTCGGCTTTCCTTGAACTTTTTCGGTATCGGTCGGGCGAGACAGGCACACATACTAGCGCACGATGCATTTTCTTCTCACCCTTTTTTCAAGACAGAGAGGACGGGCATGGAAAGTGCGTTCAGATTTACCAACCAGACCCTTCAGACTCTGGGATACAGAGAGAGAGAGAGAGAGAAGTTGGCATCATTTACGCGTCACGAAACGCTTTTTCCGGCATTGTGGGGGAAGCGAGAGGCATGTGTGCATTGACCAAGAGATCTGCCCTTTTGGCGGGTCTGCTACCCGAATAGGTCGGTTCGGTTCGGTGTTTCTCTCGGTGAGCTCCGGAAGGGGGTGAGGCGGAGACTGAGGGTGAACAGCGTGTACCTTTGTGGTGGTGGGACTTGCCCTCAACCCGCGTTGAAGGAAGAGAGAGAGAGAGAGAGAGAGAGAGACTAATTGGTCGCAAGAGCGTTGTGGGGAGCTGTGTTTTTTCCCGCGCCTCTGACAAGGTGGCGCGCGCTAGATAGCTTGATCCTCCCACGACCCCCTCTGTACTGTACTGTGTATACTGTATACACCTCGGCATGCCCGGTGAAAGTTGAATTCCTCACGTGAGCTTGCCTTTCAAGATCTTCACCTCTCTCTTGAATATTTTGGCGATGTGAACAAATGCGTGGCCTAAAGCAGGAAATGCCCCGCGAGAAGAAGAAGCCTCGCCTCGCGTAACTGTACTCCATGCGCGAAGGACGTCGTGAGAATGCAGATTGTACAGGTACTATGGACATCTCCCCGCACTTGTTCTCGGATTGAATTGCTGCCAAGCAGTCAACGCTGCCAGCCCATCGGTACATACAGTACAGAGCTGGTGTTGGATGAGCGTGTGATGCGGCGAAGGCAGGTTGTATGATTGCGTCTTGCCATTGCGGCCTCGGCATCACGCAATGCTCACGAGTTCCCGCAACCGCGGCCGAGGATGATTGTTTGGCGCCTCTTACAGTCAGTACTCGCTTGCACTGCAAAAGCTAAATCGAGGAGCAACGGAATGGAAACAAGACCAAGGCAGGCGCATGCAAGAGAGCTGCACGACATCGCATCGGATGATCGCAACTGGCAGAGACTACTATGTACTGTTAGGTGTGTATTGTGCGTCGGTTTTGCAAAGAAGAAAGGAATTTCATTTTCAAGAACAAGAAGAAAAAAGGGTCAAAGGGGCACGTTGGACCCTTGATGAAAGGGAGATGTTGAAATGTCAAACTTGCAGGCTTTGACCGTTTGACCTACAGTACCGTAAAAGAGAAAATAAAAATTAATTGTTTAAGAATTTGAGTTTTAGACTCGAAACCGCTCAACCGCTCCCGGTCCATGTTTCCAGGAAAGAATTGCGAACAAAAGAGGTGAGAAATGGCTCACGGTTTGCTCTACATCTGTCTCTTTGGAGGATAGGCAACTCGGTGGCATTGTTGAAGGATCGGTCGGTGAAAGATAATGAAATGCGTGTGTTTGGTTTGTTATGCAGGCACTGCTGCAAGTGGGTGCAGCACGACGAAGACGTGCGTTGTAGGTTTGCAGATGTGACTGTAGAGAGGGAGGAAGGAAGGACAAGATTTTCGAGGATTGACAAGTTGCAGCGCGCGAAGGAGCGAGATGTGGATTGCGAGCATCGTTATGCACGTCGGATCTCCCCCTTCTCCTCTCTTCCTCTTCTCCTCTTTCGTTTGTACGCTATAGATTGATGAGGTCGAGGTTGAGGTCTAAGATTTGGAATAGTGTTTGCTTTGGTGGGGCAGATAGGAAGAGACAGAGTTTGCACAGGAACAAATGCCGTCGTTTGCTCAAAAGTCAAGTTACTTGCATTCCGCCGTTTTGTGTTCCTGCTGCAGTTCTCTCACACAAAAGAGGGCGCTCGATGCTGGTTCGGATCGCAAAAATAAATTCCATGTCCGGTCAGTTTTTCCCATATTTCCCCTCCTCAAAGGAAGAAAACAAAGAAAGACAGCCTTTGCCGCATCGCCATGCCATGCTATGCCATGCCGGTGTCGGGGTCGACGCAGATTGGGCTTGTCCTCTCTCTCTCACATACATACAAATCCACCTTATCTCTACGCTCGGCCGTCGTTTCTTCCCGACAAGATCCCAAATCGGCGTCGACTGAATCTCTCGCCGGCACCGAAGATGTAACTCTATATGGGGAAAAGCGTTTTGCATGAATTGTAGATTGGTTGCTTGTACGATAAGTGTGTGTGCGTGGCTTGCCGGTCGCTCTTCATTTCATTGCTCCTTGGCTGCGGCCAGAGCATCGGCCAAGCTTTTTCCGAAGAGATCCCCCTTGCGCCCATCAGAGTGGTTCTTGACAACGGATTCCCTTGATCGGCCATGAGCGTTGTAAAGACTGCACTACACTCTGGCCTTGGTAAGAGGAGTCTCCAAACTCAAAGCAGGTGTGTAAGAGAGCTTTTCATCTCGTGACTACCGTCCACCGCTTCCGTCTTCCTCGCTCGATGGTAGCACAGCCTTGCTTCTAGCCTATCATCTAGCTTGCAATGACTTTCTGGACATCACACAGCAAAGATAGTTCCATGAAAGCAGTGCTACATGACGGGGGAGTGGCTTGACCAGGTTGCGTAGATCTGGTTTTTACCGAGTGTGTGTGACCAAAGGCGCGTGCGTGCGAAGCCGACGCCTTTTTGCTCGCCTGATCGCTGCAATCCGATCCAATTCAGTTGTGCACTGCACTCTACGCCTCGCCTCGGCTCATGGTGGACTAACTTCCTCTTTGCCTTGCCTTGGCTTGCCTTGCCTTGGATGCCTCGTCCTCTTTCTTCCTTCTCTTAGCTCGGAATCCCTCGCTCCACTCCTTGACCAGGCTGAATCCCTTCTCCTTTCCACAGTCTCACGATTCTATACCTCCTTTCTCCATCACCATTGCCTGCTCAGCTCGCTGTCGTAGCCCTACCAGCGCTCGTCCTTCTGCCGCCTCACTAACTTCCACCTTCTGACACCTCGACGCTCTTACTAGCGTCTCTTTTCCACAGCTTACATTGACCACCATCAATCAGATCACCTCCATGAAGACCGTCAGCCTCTAAAGCATCGCTCCAACCCAGCACCACCTGTGGTCCGTCTCAGCCGAGGTGCAGGCGCACAAACAACGGCACCATGCCTCGCCCTAGGACACCAAAGCCACACGGTGGGTCTCGAGAAGGCAGTGGTGAAGACAGTGATGCTACCGTCGACCCTGCGCTCTCCATTCAGACAAGACGCACCCGCAAACGACCTGCGCACCTCGCTCGTGAAGGTTCAGAGGATCAGTCTGGCTCGCAACCAGCATCTCGCCCTCATGTTGACATCGAGCACGCTTCGACCAGCGTAACGGACAGAGAAGTTGCCCAGGGTAACGGACAGGCCATTCGTCAACGCAATGCAGAGCGACGAGCCACCAGCAACGCAGCTCATTCCACCCATCTCGCCAACTCGTCAGCCTTCGAAACGCCCAACCAGGCACGCGATCGACTTGCTCTGCTGCAGTTCAACCCTTCCAACAGCGGAAACACGACACACTCTCCGAGAGGAGCGCTCCCGCACCGTCCCGTACGCAGCACCCGTCCCAGTCTCTCAGCGGATCAGCCAGCCCAAAATGGCCTCTGGAGGTCCACCTCCTTGACCACTCTCTCCCACCAACCCACTTCATCTCGCCGAGCTGATAGCACCGCGTTGGAAAGTCCCAGGGACAACACGGACGCCGTCATGACGCCTGTCCGAACCTCTTCGCAGCAGGCGGACCAAGAGACTCTACTTGGCGCAGCTCGGCCTCTGACACAACCCTCTCAAAACGCTTCATCTCAACCTCAGACACCCTCTACTCTCATGCAGAACGTTCCCATGGCTCGAACCACCAGCAACATGTCACCTCCTCGGCCCACACGATCCTTGCCTCGACGTCAAGCTTCTGCTCGTACGCAGAGTCGACCCTTGCTATCCAGCTCCAACAGCGCCTCCTCCTCGTATGCACTGCGATCGCGTTCCACTTCCAGCTCCAACATTCTCGCTCCTAGCAACTCGACTGCCAACATCTTGGCGTCGAGTCAGAACAACCGTCAAAACTTGGTGACGGGCTGCGTTCCCCTCGGTGGAGGCTTTGATCCCAACTACAACCCGCCTTCCGGTATGTCGACTCCACGGACACCGTTGGCTGAGATCCCACTCTGGCTGGCAGACATGCGTAGCGAGAGTCGTCGGAGCAGCACCAGCTCGACCAGCTTTATGGATCGTGAAGACTTTCTGAGTGCTTCCAGATCGGCTTCTTCTCGCCACGCCAGGACGGTATCCACCTCGTCTTCCGGCCCGTCCAGCCCGGGCGCCACTCGCAACGGCTCCACCTCTCCCGTCGTCCCCTTCCGCCGTTCCTTGCGCGGTAGAAGGCCACGTCAGAGTGATGAAAACGCTCGCATCAGCCCTTCACCGTCCTACTTTGGCGAGTATGATGCCCTGCCCTCTCCCTCATCTGCTTCTGCCCGCAGTGAGATGATTCCGGTTGACGAAGCTTTCGACCCCAACGCCAGTCTCTCCTCGAGTATGATTCATCTCGGCACTTCTTCACCATCGACCCCCTCGGTGCATCTCCAGACCTCCAGCCCGGCCATGTCGACGCGCAGCCGCACGCTCAACCGTGCAGGCTCGGTGCGGAACCGAAGGATGACCAATCCGCTCAACACGCCTGTGTCTATGGAGGCCACTGGCTTGCTCTTCCGAGCAACAGGCTTGCAAAACCAAGAGTCACACTCTGCCTTCCACCAGGCTAGGCCGGCTGTACAGCAGGGACGTGTGCGAAACGGCGACGAGCAGAGATCTGCCAGCCTGCTCGAACGTCGCGCTGCCACTGCGGCCGCTACTATCGTTCCCGCTGGATCGCACGCTGTCACTCGCTCTTCCAGCCGTCCCAGCTCGAGAACGTCCTCGCCCGCACGAGGAACGCGCGCTTCGAGACGACGAAGCACTGCAGTCGAAGGCCAAGTCAATTCAGCGATGGAAACCAGTGCGCTGGGACCGAGACCGGCCACCCTGCCACCGTTGCAGATCCCTGGCGCTCGTCTGACTCGTGATGTCGGCCTGATGATGTTGGACGTACCAGCATCTGCCTCGATCATCCCTGAGCATCCGTCCGAAGAGCTTGTTGCTATGGCTGACAACGGTCAGCACCCGGCGCAGATCGAACCAGTCTCACCATCAGCTTTCTCGGAAATGACGAGCTTGACACAAGGCTCGACAGCCTCCGATAGCATGCACAGCGCAGGCGGCATGCCTGCCACCCCATCGTCTTCCACCTCCAATCTCGACCCGTTCGCCTCCTCCACCCACATCGAGGCCGGCACATCCACCCAGATCCGTCGAACACGCGGCACGGCCGAAGCCGAAGCAGATACCACCCTCGGCCTCGACATCGCCGCCGATACCTCTACCAACCGCGTTCTTCGGCAGACGACTTCACAGCGCAAACCACCCCACGCCAACGGCGCCGACGATGGGCTTGGGATCCAGCTCCGTCCCCGTCCTCAGTGAATGACCCACAAGCCCACCTCGAATCTCTTTTCTTTTATCTTTGCCCTCACACCCACACACACACACACACACACACAAAAGTCTGATCTTCCTATCTCACACTAGTTTGTATCGCACTATCCGCATCTCGCACTTTTTTGTATTTGTACCTGTTTATCGTTAGCACGCTCTGCAGTATCGCAAGCAATTGGCTAGAACAACTGCTTCGCTCGAGCTTGTCGTCTGATGCATGTGTGTATGATAGTGCTTTCTCTTGAGATGATTGGCATGAGAGCATAAGTTGCGGTCCGACAAGTCGCAAGAAAAAGGAAGGACGAAAGGGAAGCTGCAAGGCTGCGCAACCTAATCGAGACGATGAAAGCCATATTTGAGAACGTGAAAAAAATAAAAAGAAAAAGAAAAAGAAAAAAAAAACAAAAAACAAAAAACGACAAAAAGAATCTCCCAACGTGGGGCTCGAACCCACGACATTCAGATGAAACTCCGAGACAAGCTCGGAAACCCTTGTATATAAGAGTCTGACGCTCTACCGACTGAGCTAGCCGGGATAGAATTCGTTGTATAGCAAAGTCAAGCATTGCCTATATATATACCTCTCAAAGTGATAAATGAGAGTGTGAGAGAGAGAGGAAGACGATCACGATTTCAGGCAGTCGAAAATTCCGCTAAATTTGCCGTCCGCTTTTCCTGGCTGCACGGAACGCGTCTTGAGGAATTGAAATTTTGCAGCAGCGGGCGCTCTGAGCCGATCTCGTTGGGACTGGGGCAGAGTCCGATCCTCTTTCCCTCTGTCACGTTTTTTTAGCGTGTGGGATGGCTCCAGCAGCAGCAGCAGCAGCAGTGAGGTGAGGTGACTTCTGAGAAGATCAAGATCGCCAGCAAAACGCTTTTCCCTTCTTCAACTCCATCCACACTTTACCCTTCACCTTGACATCTTTTGCTTGCACAACCGACATAGTTGGTTAGCTGGGGTGGTCATTCAGCAGCAGATCAGACTCGACTTGGTCAACATTCGTTTCGTTTCGCCTTTTGAAGGTCACACTGGTCGATTTACATCGCAAGAGGGAAAAGCGCAGCAGAAAGCCTCGACTCTTTAAATACTCGACGGTGGTTGCTACTACGATCAGCAAGCATTCATCTTACGAACGGCTTTTTCAAAAAAGAACGCATAGCATTCTCACACGCATCAGAAGCATCCATCATCGACCTTGCTTTCAGCCTTGCGCCTGCGCTTTTACAACAGAGGACAATCTTCAGGCTATCGCAGTAGCCAGTTCGATCCAACCCTTCTCAGTAGCATATAGCTGCTAATCACAGAAAGAAAAAGATACCACAACCATGTCGGGCGGACGCAGCTGCGCGCGAGTATACCCTGGCGCCAACGAAAAGTTTGGTCGCCCCTGGTGGGACTATGACAACCTGGCGGTTCAATGGGGAACACAGGACAACTACGAGATTCTCCGCAAAGTAGGTCGAGGAAAGTATTCCGAGGTGTTTGAAGGGGTCAATATTGCCTCTGCCTCTGGTGTACCCGAAAAGTGCATCATCAAAGTTCTCAAGCCTGTCAAGAAGAAGAAGATCAAGCGAGAGATCAAGATTCTGCAGAACCTAGCGGGTGGACCCAACATTGTCGGTCTGCTGGATGTCGTACGTGATCCTCAGAGCAAAACCCCTTCGATCATCACCGAGTACATCAACAATACCGACTTCAAGATCCTCTATCCTAAATTCACCGATTTCGACGTACGTTTCTACATCTTTGAGTTGCTCAAGGCGCTGGATTTCTGCCACTCGCGAGGAATCATGCATCGAGATGTCAAGCCGCACAACGTCATGATCGACCACGAGAAGCGCAAATTGCGATTGATCGATTGGGGGTTGGCCGAATTCTACCATCCCTATACCGAGTACAACGTTCGAGTAGCCTCTCGATACTTTAAGGGGCCCGAATTGCTGGTGGATTTCCAGGAGTACGACTACTCGCTCGACATGTGGAGTTTGGGTTGCATGTTTGCATCGATGATTTTCCGCAAGGAGCCCTTCTTCCATGGACACGACAACTATGACCAGCTGGTCAAGATTTGCAAAGTGTTGGGTACCGATGAGCTGTATGCGTATCTGGAGAAGTACGATATCGATCTGGATCCGCAGTACGACGATATTTTGGGACGATACCAGCGTAAGCCGTGGAGCAGGTTTATCACGAGCGAGAATCAGAGGTATATCTCGAACGATGCGATTGACTTCCTAGACAAATTGCTCAGGTACGATCACCAGGAGAGGTTGACGGCAAAGGAGGCGCAGGATCATCCTTACTTTGAACCGGTCAAGGCTGCCGCTGCCAGGGGAGAGGTGGTTGCCAGCTAGTTGGACCAAGCTCATTTGGCCCAAGACATCGGGCGGCGTTGCTCCTATCGAGGTTCGTGCGCATCTCCCATTTCGACGCCTAACGCCCAACTCAATATCGGTCTGACAAGGCACCGCACTTTATTCTTCTTAATCCCCGCTCTCAAACCTCTTGGCTCGTCTTTCAGTAAATATACGCTTTTTGGTCATGGTCCTGTCCACACCTGTGGCGTTGGAAGACTTTTGCTTGTTCGTGAATCTTACATGTTTTCTTCGTTTTGTGCCGTCTACTGAACATGCAGAGGCGTGTCAGAGTCGGATGGGTTTTTGCGCTCAGAAGGTCAAAGTGTGCGTGTGTGGGGGGGATGGTTTGTCTTGGGAAAATTGGATCGCGGGCGTTCATACGGGCTATAGTTAGGGGTGTGTATAGCAACACTTGATATCTGGAGGTGTGGAGTGGGAGCGAGGGTCTGAACTACGAATCAATGATGACCATACTGCAAGTGTGGATGTATAAATTCATCTATTTTTTGTTTTGAAACGTGTTTTGTGTGTGTGATGACAAAATCTCGGCGGAATCTGCGTCAAGTTTGGATTTTTGGTGGAATTCAGGCAGATGCATGTCTGATCTGCATTCTACATTTTGCCGCTTCTGGCGGAGGGTGTGTCAAACCGCGGCTGAGAGTGTGAACCCTGGCGAGTTGCTTACTTTTTTTTTGGGAGCTTCAAATTGGATTGGGGTTTTCTTTGTGTCTTTACTACCAACACATACTTTAAGGTAGTCTGCCGATGGACGATTCGTTAGCTATGACTGCTGAGGACAGTACGACACGGCAAGATGGCAGTAGGGATGGTGGTGTGACTACTAGCATCAGCACCGTCCCAGCATCCGTATCAATGTCGAGCAGCAAACATGTCATCCCTACGTATCCGACCAAAGATATCGCCCAGCCTTCTCCCGCAGTGGGGATGGGAATCCTTCACCATCCTCCTAGCGATACCGCGCAGCTTTCTCGTCCGCGAATGTCGCTCAGCTACGCGGATCAGCCCAGACCGGCCCGTGGTGAGAATGCCTCTTCGGCAACCAACGATTCCGACCTTGCCCGACATCGTCGCTCGCATTCCAGAACCAGGAGTAGTATCGATGTGATTCGAAGGAGTTTATCTCTCGTCAGGCTGCCGGAAAGTGGGCAGCCGGTGGATCCCATGGCTGAGCCGAGAAGGTCTATTTCCAAACGACCTGATGAGCTGCTTCTGGCCGAACGGGATCCTCATCATCAACACCAGCAGCAGCAACAGCAGCAGCAGCAGCGGGGACATCTGGAGAAAAACCTCGTCAAACCCAAACAAACCCATCCTATCCGCCGCGTTGTCCCCTTTGCCGCCCCCTACGTACGATCCGGAGTCGTCCTTTCCCAACCTTCAACACTACGCTCATGGGCCATCCCCGGTCCGCTCACGTTCGGCTATGGTCAATGGTGGTACCTCTTCTTTGCGCAATCTTTGGTTGCGGCCATCATCAGCGGTGCTATCAACTTTGGTGTTGCCGTGGCACTCTATCGTACCCAACCAACCATCAACATTTGGACTTTCGATCGTCAAACTGTAGCAGGAGATATGGGCGTGACGGTGATCATCCAACAGATTGTTTCTTTTATCATTACGTCGAGTTTGGTTCATCACGATTTGTATGCTGGGCCTATTGGACCGTTGAGGCGACCTTGGCCGCCACTTTTGCATCTACCGAGCACACCAAACTCCGAAGGACACTGGCTTGGGGTCAAGATGCCGGAAGATGTCGCATCCGTAGGGGGCAAGTTGTACATGGGCAGAGCGGAAGGTCAGGGTAGAATCAAATCTTGGTGGTGGTGGTTTGTTCGAGCGGTTCTCACCGGATCCGAACGTAACGATCTGCTTGCAGCGGGTATATCGTGGCGTCAAAGATCAGAGCGATTGGTATGGACTGCTGGGCAGGGATTTTTCCTCTGCGTATTGACTTTCTGGTGGTACTGGCCTTTGGCGATTGCGATCGTGGCACCTCTTTACGAGCATACGGAATTGGCGGGTACTTGGATTCCCATGATTATCAAACTTGTCTATGGTGGAGTTTTGTCACTCTTGACGAATCCCATCATGGCACTCATGGCCATGGGTGCTGAGAGCAGCGTTAGGAGGTGTTATCCCGAGTTGGAGATTTGGGAGCCTTTTGGTGGGAGGGAGGACTTTGTAAGGTGGAAAGTTGAACAGGGGATTATGGAGGAGGAGAATGGGGAAAGTTTGGATGATGTACAAGAGACGACGATGGGGTCTAGTTCTGATGGTGTTCAGGACAGTCCGCAAGCCGCTGCTGCTGCTGCTGGTGGTACACCGACGATCGTATCAGAAGAGACGGGATCGGGAGTCGCATATCAGACGAATAACTTGCTCCAAAGGCGGATCACAGAAGAACCCACCTCCACCCCCGCACCACCAGTCTCACTACAGAAGTAGGGTCCTGGTCTTCCTCCTTTGCGGCTCATTACGATCTAGAATAGACGTTTCTCTTTAATCACATTCTGCGTATTTTTTATTTTTTATTTTCACGATGATGATCATGTCACAAAACGGTGGTGGTGAACAAATGTAGAAGGAGCGATTGCAAAGGTGGATCGATTGGACGAATCAGGATCTGCACGCGCAACAGCCCATACAGAAACAAGGAGTTTGCTTTTGAGGTCGTGAGTGTTCGCATCGACGTTTCGTCAAACGGCATCGACATCTAAAAAGATGATAGGCGGAGACGAATTTGGAGTTTAGGCTTGGATCTAACATCCTCAAAAATTCGCCACGTGCTGTACACTCGTCACCATCATCACGCACTACCACCACCATACTCACTCGCTCTCCAGGACTGTGACATGCTCTTGAGACCCGAACTATATTTCCTGACTGATCACTGTTGAACCATTTGTTGGTACCAGTAGATTTGCTCTAAAACGGGCGAAACTCGTTCGATGATGATGATGATGTTTTATAGAGTGCTTGTGCGGGGGCTGATTCCGAGCGGGTTGGCATAGGCATGCGTCCTCCTGCCCCACCTACACCTCCTAACACGTGGCGATCTTTCTGCCATCCGAATTTCAGCCAGCGGCTGTGCATGAAGACGCCTTGAATCGAAAGTGTGCAAATGGCACTCGCGGCTTGTTCGTGACTGGCCAGGGTGACAAATCCGTACCCTCTTCCAGGGGGAATCCGAGCTTCGAGTGGCTGGCCGTGGTTGAATGGCGCAAAGACGCGCAAGAGGTCGGACTCGGAGGTGAGCGGCGATATGTTGCCGACATAGACGCTGGTCTGCGATGGAGGGGCGGCCGAGAGAATTTGTGAGTAGTTGTATTGGCGCGACGAGAGGTCGGTTGGGGTGGAGGATTGATTGATGTGGTCGAGGTCTGTGTGTCGACGCGGCAAAGTGGGATGTCTGGAGGAGTTGGTGGTGTCGATTGTCGAGGGAGCAAATGCTGTCATGCCACTAGCTGTTGGTCTGGCGCCAAAGGCTGTGTTCTGCTGATTTGACGACGTCTGATCAGTGTTGATCGCCATGGGTGGCGAAATCATTTGGTTGTTGTTCTTCTGGTTGGCCCAATTGACTCGAATCTGTCTGCCACCGAGCCATTGACCTTGCATAGTCGCAATGCAGCTCTCTGCATCGTGCTTGCTTCTGAAGCTTATAAAGCCAAAGCCACGAGACTTGCCCGTCTCTGCGTCGTACATCACCCTTACGTCCGCCAAGCTTGCAAATCTCGAGAAAAAGGAATGAAGCAAACCATCATCGACTTCGGCGGAAAGGTCGCCGACAAAGAGATGCGAGTTGCCAGCATTGCTATGTGTGGCTACGGGGCGTTCTGTGTCTGCTGTTGTCTCTGCTACTGCATCAGGATGCATGCTGTGCTTGGCCCAACACACCTTGATGGGTGTACCGAACCAGAGCCAGCCGTCCATGGTGCGAATAGCTCGCTCTGCAGAAGCCACGTCGACATACTCTACAAACGCATATACAAGACCACCAGCAGTGCGGCTGGCGACAACTTTGGCGGACTGAATCTGCCCAAGCGACCCAAACACTTCGCGGAGGTCACGTTCTACCGTACTGGACGGCAAGTTTGCGATGTGTACAAGCGGTCGAATGGGGGCAGACGTGTCGACGCGGCGAGACGACAGACCGGATGGTCCTCCCGTCGAGCCGCCTGACAAGTGCTGCATCGTCATCGTCGCACTGTATTGGGGTGAAGATCTGATGTTGGCGACGGTGAGGGTCAGATCTCTGCTTTGTGTCGCCGAGGTGGTCAGAGGCAATCAAGGGAAATGTTCTGGCCACTACAAGGATGAGATTAGGGAGTGAGGCGTGATGATGGTCGATGAGGTTGGTCAGCTAATTGGTCATGTGAAGCCGCGATCTAGTGTGACGGAAAGAGAGAGAGAGAGAGAGAGAGAGAGAGAGAGAGAGAGAGAGAGAGAGAGAGAGAGAGAGAGTGTGTGTGTGTGTGTGTGTGTGTGTGATGTGTGCACGGCATCAATCCCGCTGCACACCGCATGAATTGGACAGGAACGTTCGAAGAGATGTCAAATGCAATGAGAGATACGTAGTCATACGATCAATTTCCCAGCCCTCTTCCGGATCAGGACACAACGTTCGTCCCAAGGACAGGCGAAGATACACGAATGATGATGATCGAGGCCGTTCACTGGACCAGGATTGAACCCGGATTCACTCGCCCTCGTCGAGTCGTTACTAGGATTAAACGTACCTATGTCATAACAGTTTTTTAGCGACGGCAACTGGAAAGAGCAGCAAGACCCTCTCTTGTGTGAGACTGTCTTTTGAAAGGTGATGAGGCTGGTAGCAGTGACTGCATCAAAGACGCTATGCTGGTGACGATCGTTGTTGGTGACGCTGAGGCTGAGAGTGTCGTAGAGGTAGTGGATGCAGTCGATGTTGTGCGGCGATTGACCTAGTATGCTGAGAAAGCAGTTGACGCAGAGGTATACTGACCGGATCAGAAGATACAACTAGCTGTGGGATCGAGTCGATAGGAAGATCCACTAGAGACACGCAACAGGTAGGTGGTAAAGTGGTGGCTCGCTCAAGCCCTCCCCCGGTAGAGGAAAGAGGGCGAAAGCGTTGAGAATGGTCACGAAAGGAATAATGGCTATGCCGGCACATGGAGGATTGAAGGCAAGTTGCTCTGCATCGCTCGGAAGGCAGAAAACATTAGCCAGATTCTTGGATTGAGCTTTTGTCGCAAGCCACAAGCACGGACTCGGAATTGCGGCACGGGAGGGGACACAAGCGGAGAAACAGAAGCGCACGGTACGGTAGAGCATGACCGAGAAGAGAGGGCAGCCAAATTACCTGATGCAGCAGCAGAAGCAGAAGCAGAAGCAGAGGCAGCAACCACGGTCCCAGAGACAATCGGAAGAAGGAAAGGAGAAGAAGGACTGCAATGCTGAGTACACACAGGAGAAAGTATGCGCCAAAGGACGGGCTGCAATGACATGCAGAAGAAAAGATGAGAGCGGTGTGCATGAGGGCAACTGCTTAATTTGATTCCCTACAGTATTTGCAGCAGCAACGGGAGAACCGGAAAGAAAAGAAAGAATCAGTCGCCAAGCTCGACACAATCTCATCACGTTCGAGAGAGCATGGATGGCACTTGGGTATTCTGTCACAAGCCCCGAAAGGCAGTCACACGCACCTCTTGTTCGCCGTTCCTTAGCTTGAGCTCGGCGGCAGCGGCTCTGGTTTTGGTGTTACCGAACAGGATGACACGCTTATAGATACGATATTTAATTTTATTTTTTTTCCCCACTAAGATCACATACTTTTTTGCAGAGCCGATATTCGGTGTAGACGACACTAGACATCCAGAGATCATGAAGCCTCTCCTAATCACTTGCCCGTGGCGACACCAGTATTGCACAGTATTGAGCAACACTACGAGCGGACTTGACTGAGCAGTTGGTTTTCGTTTGGATTCGAAGCATTTACAAATAGTTGGAGTCACAAAGAAACGAGGAGGAGGAGGAGGCGGTTGGGAAGGAGAGTGCCAATGGTGGGAAGGGGAAAGAGAAAGAGAAATTATACCTTGGTAAGAGGACTTGGCAACCTCACACGAAAGAACCTTCTCGTCGCTCGGTTCTACCGTTTGGCGTGAGAAAGGCGAGATGGGAGGGAGAGAAAGCGAGAGGGACAATCAGTCGGCGTGTGAAACACTCGGGTCGTTCGCCGAACCACTCTGCCCGAGTGAGTCAAGAATGGGAATGGCAAAGATGACGGAGATAGTTGTCGCAGCATCTCTTCGGAGGCCGACGTGTCCAAGGTGATTGTGACTTGGATGCGAGAAAACGCGCGCAGCCTGAGGTAGCTGGTTACATACTCTGCAGTCGCATAACGAAACGCAGCGGCAGCCGCGCTCTGGGCAGATTGAATTCACAGCCGATCAGGGGAGGAGGATGGGATTTGGAGAAAGAGAAGTGCCAACTCTGGCGGGCGGTATTGAATGGATTGGTTCCTGGCAAAGGAATTCGTGCATACGTCACAACCGGAGGAGAAGGGAGGCTTGCTGTACACTTTCGTCAATGAGCAGCAGGGACGGGAAACAAGAAGCTTCTATACAAACAAAAGAAAGAGAGCGAACGCAGTGCAGTGCAGAGACGGCGCTCCAAGCGGGCAGAAAAGTACTTGATCGCGCCGCTTCGGAGGACAGAACGTGAGGTAGGGTTATGAAGAAAAGCCAGCAAGCATGGTGAACGGGCAATTCCCCCACCGTCGAGCTCTATTTTTTTTTTTTTCATTTTTTCTTTCTCCTTTTGATCTCCGCTGCTAAATGCCGGTCTGTGCACCTCACGAGGTCACACTCTAAATTCAATTTACCTCGCCTAACAAGTCCAAAGTTGTCCGAGCACCAGATCTGGCTGTCTCCCATTCCTCGCGCTATTTTTTTTTATATTTTTTTCTACGCTCAACAAAAGACCGGCGATTGCAAGTGTACCGCCGTAAAGAGACAAAAGCCTCAAATTTGGACGCTCGCTTGTCGTTTCCATGAGGCTTGAAGATACAGGCGAGCCTCTTGTTTTATTATGTTTTTTTTGGTGAGACACCTGGCAACAGTGATATTCGTCAAAGTGTAGCGCAGTGCACTCTTCCGAGAACGACAATGTCACGGCTTACAGTCGCTTGTCACAGCTGACAAGCTGACGGTGCTTGGGCCAAGCCGGTTGGTCAAGATCTGATTCCGCATTCTGCTCTTTTCCTTGTCCACCCCGCCAAGCGAGCCTCCTCCCTCCACCATCAGATCAGAATAGCAATCTTTGAGCACAGACCAGCTCATGCCAAGACTGTTCTCCCGTATTCCTGTTTCCGCAAGGTGTTGCCGAGTTGTGAACACTGCTTCCTACTATTCTTCTTGCCTTTGGTGATATGCATCCATGTGCGCCTGCCTCCGACTATCGAGCCTTGGCAATCTCGCGAGCACTTCGCCTATACGAGCCTTGCTTCGCGTGACGCTTGTCGTCATTGCTCGGGTGTTGGTTCGCCGAACCGTTCCTTCTCACTCAGCATGCTTCCTCAATTAAGCGGTACCGCAAACGTTTCCAAGAGGTATTTATTTTTGGTTCTGCCGCCATCGTGAAATCGTGTTCAGATGCTATCCCTAGCAGCCGCCTGTTCGCGTATCAGTCCTTTCAAGCCGTCGTCGTCAACGATAGTCGAGCTCGAGTCGAATCCAATCGGAAGCCATCCGCGGCCATATAACGTCGGTATTCACCCGAAAGCAGCCTACGATCAAGTTCCGATAACTCGGTAGGCGTGACCCTGTGCCAGACAGATTCTCGAGCTCTTCTCTTACACACATTCTTTTTGCTTAGAGCAATGAGCACACATACAGCATTCGTTCCTTTTCGTTCTTGCCTGCCACCTTCCAAGCATGGTCGTGGCTTTCATTCACAAAAGCCCCTTCCGTCGTCACAAAGGCCCACGAGATGACAAAACTGAATGTTTCAACTGAATAGCAACAACCACATGCCATGAATAAAGTGTTACAAATGCGGAGGGTGGCGAGCCTGCGCCCTACTCGTCATCCTCAGAATCAGCCGGCTTGCCCTTCTTGACGGGTTTTCGCTTCCCAAGCTTGATCTTGATCCCTCTTGGTGCAGGTGCCGGTTTCTCTTCCTCGTCCTCTTCTCCTTCTTCGTGATAGTCGTCACCCTCATTCTGCGTGTCGCCCACCGACGTGTCCCCTCCTTCACCTCCACCAGGTTGCACCTCGCCCTCGTTTTCGGAACCGGGCAGTCCACTGTGTCGGCAAAGCATGTCGTACGTTGTATCGAATGCCTTCTGCAGTTCCACAGCATCATTGTACACCCACGACCCTTCTTGATTGTACGTCTTTGCGTTGCGCACCATCAGGTGGAATTCGTCGCGACACGTGTCGACGCGGCGGAACGTGCGGTTGTCGATACGGCGCTTGATCTGGCGCATCGCGATGGGCTTCTCGATGATCACATGATAGTCGGGATAATCCGTCTTCTTGGGGACATCGAGGAAGAGCAGGCATCGCTTGCGGCCCGTCTCGGGTTCCAGGCAGGTCTCGACGGCGCGGTAGCATTGGTTGAGCGCGTACTTGATGCGGTCACGCACATCGTCTTCGCCACCCGTCTTGCGACGCTTGGGCTGCGCAATGCGAGCAGCCGAAGGACTCTCCTCGTAGTCGGGCGAGCCATCCATCGAAGCGCCTCCAAAGCGCTTGCGTTTTCGGGCAGAAGGTCCAGGAGAGGGCTCGGGTGTCTCGCTGGCGCCGCCGAGGCCACGACCGCGGCCACCCTTTTTGCGCCTGCCGCTCTCAGCTTCCGGTGTACCCTCGGTCGAATCCATGGCTTGCATCATTGCCTTGGCACGGCGCTTCTCGATGCGCTCGCGCTTGCGCTCGACAATGTCGTTGAGATCCACATCATCATCCTCGAGAGCTCGCAAGAACTGATCTTCGGTCAATCCATCGTCGTAGTGGACAACGTTCCTCTTTCGCGTCGTGGGTTCCTCTTCGACAACCTCCGCGAGCACGTTGTCGGCGTCAAAGTCCTGCTGATAGACAGCCGGCAGCTCGCTCTCCTGCATGAGACGCTCAGGCAGCTTGCCCTTGTAGCCCAATGCCTTCCAGAACTCGGCATCGGCCTGGGCGCGCTCCTTGTCGATCTGCTCAAAGATGGGAACCTCGTGCTCGCCACGTGCAAGCAGCTGGTTGAGTTCATCATCGTTGAAATCGCCATCGTCCTCATCCTCGTCGTCGTTGTCGGCTTCCAACATGGCTCGCAGCAGCAGTTCTCGCTCGTCGGCAGTGGCCTGGTTGTCGAATTTACCAGCCTGAATAACCTTGCCTTCGATTTCGAGCTTGTCCTGAGCTCGGGCCAGAATGGTTTCTTCGACCGACTTTTCGGTGACAAGACGCAGGATACGCACCTCCATCTTCTGACCGATACGATGCGCACGATCCTGCGCCTGCAAATCCTGGTGAGGGTTCCAATCGGAGTCGTAGATGATAACGGTATCGGCGGACTGCAAGTTGAGACCAAGACCACCGGCTCGCGTCGAGAGAATAAAGACAAAGTATTCGGATCCTGGCGCGTTGAAGAGCTTGAGCAGCTGCGAACGGTCGTCGGGCTTGGTAGAACCGTCGAGACGGAGATACTTGAAGCCTCGGTACCTCAAAAAGTCCTCCATAATGTCCATGATGGCTGTCATCTGGAAGAAGATGAGGACACGATGCTTGGTGGCAAACAGCTTGGGTAGCAGTCGGTCCAGCAATTCGAATTTGCCCGCAGATCGGTACAGATCTGGGCCGTTCTCCTTGGTAGGGTTGATGGCCAACTCGACTTGTTCGAAGACGTAAGGATGGTTGCAGATCTTTCGCAGCTGCATGATGGCGTTCTGCAGACCTCGGATTCCCTGAGGCTTGGACTTCTTGCCAGCGGTGCTGTTGTCTTCGCCGGACAGGATCATCTTGTGCTTCTTCATCTGCTGGTACAGCTTGAGCTGGAGCGCGCTCATCTTGCACTTGATTACCTTCTCGACCTTGTCTGGAAGCTCGGAAGCCACATCCTTCTTGAGACGACGCAGCAAGAAGGGTCGAAGCACCTTGTGGAGACGCTTGATGATGAGCAGCGCTTCTTCTTCGTTGAGCATCATACCACCTTCGTTTCCGGTGTTGGTGAAGGGCGTGTTGAACCACTCGTCGAAACTCTTGACCGAATTGAAGATCCTGGGCAGCACGAAGTTGAGCAACGCCCACAGCTCTGGCAGGTTGTTCTGCAGCGGCGTACCGGTGAGCAAGAGTCGATAACGGCTCGTGTAGAACTGGGTGAGCGTAATGGTCAACTTGGACTGCGTATTCTTCATACGATGACCTTCGTCGATGATCATGTGGACCCATTTGATCTTTCCGAGCAGATGCTTGTCCTTGATGATGTACTCGTACGTGGTCAACAGCACCTGGAAGTTCATGGAGCGCAGACGACCGGTGAGCTGCTTTCGCACGTTGGGCGTACCCTTGTAAACGAGCGTCGAGACCGAGGGCGCCCACTTGATGAACTCGTTGACCCAGTTGGTGAGCGTTGAGAGCGGCACAATGACGAGGAAAGGCCCGTTCTGCTTCTTGAACTCCATGAGATACGTGATGAGCGAAATGGTCTGAATGGTCTTACCGAGACCCATCTCGTCGGCCAAGATACCGTTGAGCCTGTTGTTGTATAGCGAGATCATCCATTGCAGACCCTTCATCTGGTACTCCTTCAACGTACCTCCAGAGAGAATGGTAGGCTGTTGTGTGATACGCTCGGTGATGCGGTGGGCCACCGAGTAGTAGTCGACCTTGCCACGGTCCTCGCTCGGGTCGTCCTGACGAGTCGCACCGAACATGGTCTCATCGACGGCGACGCCGACTTCCTGGTTGGAGGTGTCTTCGACGATACGCTCGGCAGCGATGGCTTCGGCGTGGACATCGTCGTTCTGCTGGGCCTGAACGGCCTGTGCCAAGCTGTCGAGGTAGGCATCGGTCTGTCGCAAGAGGTGGGTGATACGCGTATCCTTGGCCGTGTCGATGAGCTTGAGATAGGCCTCTTCGTCGTCGGCCTTGAGCGCATTGAGACGTTCCTTGGCAATCCTCTCGACACGCTTCTGCTCTTCCCTTTCGGAGTCGGCGTGGAATTTGAGCATGGCACGACCGAACCTGCGAGCTTGATCGTGGTCCTTGGTATGCGCCGCAACGAGATCGCGACCGTGATTGCAGAGGGTGCTGAGGTAGTCGATATGCTTTTGCCTTGCGCGCTTCTCTCGCTCGACACGCTGCTTGCGTTCGAGCTGCTCGGTCATGCGTGCATCGCGGAGCGTCTGCTTCTTGACACGTCGGAAAGCGACGCGGTCGAGGCCAAGGGTGGTGGCGAGGTTGAGACTCTGGACGACCTGCTCGCGAAGCTGCTTCTGCTTTTCCAAGAGGTGAAGCGACTTGAGCTCGATGAGCGCCTTCAACTTGGCATTGTCGCCCTGCAGTCCGCTGCCTTGGAGCTGAGATGGAAGATCGTGCGCGTTCTCCTTACCCTTGAGGCTGGCCATGGTGGGGTTCTGCGACATGTCGGCGGGGAACGACTCGAGTTCTCGGATGCGTTGACGGATGCGAGCCTGAACGAAACGATCGCGCTCTTCGAGCAAGAGTCTAGGTTCCAAACCGGCGGGCATGAGGCTGGGTATCAAGAGACGTTGCTGCTTGGTTGCTGTATAGTCGTCATCCTCGAGAAGAGGCTTGGAGATGTACGAGAAGGGGTGGACGTAGGCGTTGTAGGGGTAGACCGAACTGCTTGGGTCGTCTTTTGGACTTGGTGGTCTTGGGATCTCTGCAATCTTTTCGGATGTGCCGACGGCTTGCTTGGAGGTGCTGGCCTTGGCTGCATCGTCGGATGCACTTGCCGAAGATACGGCGGCAGCGGCGATCTGAGATGCAGAGATGAGCGGCTCGCCCTTTTTGGTATCATCGGACTCGCGGTCAGCGGCCAAGATGGCCTCCTGAAGATGAGATGGAAGCGGCTGGTTGCGCGAGATGAGCTTGAAGGCAATGATCTGGGTCTTGAGCGCATTGAGCTGATCGGGCGTAAAATTGGCAGGACTCAAGGAACGTGCGAGCTCTTCTTCGGTCTTGACAACGACACCGTTGGTGGTAGAAGAGGCGCCATTGGAAGCATCTGCGGTGGGCGTCGATGCATTCGCGGGCTGTGATGGCGAGGGTGCGGACGGTGCTGGTGCTGCAGTGAAAGGAGCTCGAGCGGCGGATGGTTGTTGTGCAGCTCTTGCCTGCATGGCAACGGCCTGTTGTTGACGCATGGCTTGGTATTGCTGAAACATTTTCAGCGTGTTGACGAGGTTGGCATACTCCTGGCTGGTGGACTCGTTGACACCGCTGGCCTTGAGCTGTTGCATGCGTGCAATCATGCTGTGTAGCCTCTCTTTAGTCATACCAGTCAACATTTGCTGTGCTTGCGCGCTGAGCGTAGGTGGCTGACCGTTTGCTGGCGAGCCATTGCTGGCACCGTTGGCGATGGCCGACATGGTAGCGAAAGTAGGGGGCTGAGTGATATCTGCGAGCAGCTGTCTTTTAGACGGGATGGACGCCGACGCGAAGTGTATACGGTGCCGAGCTGATCAGAGGTGTCGCAGGGGCGGACAACGAAAGGCGCCGGAGGATGGAAAGAGAAAAGGAGCGTGCCGGACGGTGTCCAGAATTGCGTCTATCAGGAAGCGACGTCGAGATGGATCGCTGCTATCGGGACGGTGGTCGGTCGCGGTGGGGGATGGATGTTATCGAAGACGCGACGGTGAGCACGCGCCGAAGGATGAATGATGGGGGGAAGAAAGGGTACGGGCGGCGCAACCAAGGATGGCGTCACAAGGTGATGATGGAGAAATCACCTGCGGAGACACGCGACGGCGTTGAAGGTGACGACTAACGAGACCAACAGTGGAGTCGAGACGAGTCGGGTCGAGAAGAATATTTGGGGATGCGAATCGTTTGGTTTGTCGCTGGCGTTGAGAGGTGGATGCAGTTGCGGTTGCGGTTAGGGTCGAGCAAGGTAGCGGATGTTGGATGGGGATTTTCGTTTTGTGTGTGTATGTGAGTGTGAGAGTATGTGAAGCGGTGTACTGTGCTCTTCTGTGCTGTGCTGTGCCGTGCTTTGCTCTGCTCTCTGAAAGTGTTCGCGGTATCGACCTGACTCTTTGGCTCAAAGGAAACGAGAGAGGGCGAGGGTGTGGGAAAGAGAGAAAGGCGTTGACTGTCATTCTGCCTACTTTCTCACTACAGTATAATCTCTTTGGCCTCTCAGCTCATCCGCCTCAATCCTCTAAAATCACGACACGTCTCGCTCAGCCATTTTGCCCACCATTCGACCAATTGCGCGCTGCTCAGCCTTGAAATCTGCCTTGTTCTGCTCGTCCAGATCGAACCCAGCTACACTGCTCTGGTGCCAGCCTTTTCGAGACAACTCGCGCGTTGGCGAGGAAAAAAAAAGAAAGGAAAAAAAAATGCGAATTTCGATCTCGGAATCGTGAGACGAATCGGGGGATTACTTTTATCGTGCGAAAGTACTGACCAAGTCGGCACCGAGCGCTGGTTGGCCTCAAAAGCAGTTTTTGAGAAGAAATCAGCGTTGCTCCACGCACAGAAAATTTTAGGCCAAACAACCTCAGAAGAAGAAAAGGCTCAAGTGCTTCCTCACGTCCTTCCTCCTTAACAACCTTCCTCTTTCCTTCGCATACTCCCATAGGCAAGATGTCGAACCCAAACCTCGCAGAGGTCATGGGCGACGGCCCTGCTTCCATAGCCGACAAGCTCACCCTGCTCCCAGGCTACGAACCCGACTTTTCGGCCGTCACCTTCTGTCTCAAGGAGGAGGACCACACGCTCGGCAACTCCCTTCGATACATCATCATGAAAGAGTAAGTTCGAATCACAGACAGTCGTCCAGTCCACCCGTCTCTGCTCGTCTTCGGCAAAGGATCACAAAGATGATACTTTAAAATCATTGTGCTTTACACGAATTGGCCGAGTCGCATCGGTACATAGTAGTGGTGGGGGAAATACAATAATGGAATTCTTCGTTGCTGAGGCATCCTTTGTCGACAGACAGACAGCAGACTTGGGAGGATTGTCGCGCGCTATTCTAGCTCGGTTTTTGCAGATGTGCTGACCTCTGATACTTCCTTGCTCTTGCATCGCATCCAGCCCTCGAGTCGAGTTCTGCGGTTACAGCAACCCTCACCCTTCCGAGAACAAGATCCACCTCCGCATCCAGATGTATGGTAAGTTGATTTCCTACCACAGACAGACCATTGCTTGGGACTTCCGACTTGCACCGGCGGAGATGAGAAAAAGGGATCGTATGTGCCCATCAGCCTGCCAGGTTGTTCGGAGCTTGACGAAGTTTTTTTTTAGATTCTTGTACAATCGTTCCTACTGAGCCACATTCAGGCGCAAGTCGCAAGAGTCTCTTGGCATGGTTATCATCGTCTGCATTCGTTCTTTGCTAGATAGTCCAGTCTGCTGACCATTGTCTCTTTCTTGCTGCTCGCAGATCACGCCTCGGCCTTGGACGCACTCCGTGACGCCATCGAGAACCTCGACCAGCTCTTTGCTGCCATCGGTGAAGCATACGACCGCAGCCTCAGCGCTGGCAACTTTGAGACCCACGTCGAACCCAAGCTGGACCACGAGCGTCTGGCTTTGATGGCCGAAGAGGGCAAGAAACGACGAGCCGAAGAGCAGGCCAAGGAGGCAGAGACTCGCAAGCAGGCTATTCAGGCTGCTGCTGGTCGTCCCATGTGAACACTGCTACACTCTTGCGTCTTTCTATCATGCTCGCTCCCTGATCTGCTCTCTTGCACTATCTTTACCGCCCCTCGTCCTCCATTTGCATTTGATATACCTGTATTTGTACCTATACCTCAGCATCCCTTGAACACTGTTCCTGCACGCGGACCGCATGTTCAATGTACTAGTATTACAGACTCTCTCTATGTGTTCATGTCCGTACATTGGAGGGTTGCGATGGTGTTGCAGTTAGACACCAGTCTCGAATTCAATCCCGCGCATAGCTTCACCGACCTTGGGCTGAGCTCTCGCCTTGAACTCGCCCTCGCCTCCACCACCGAGAGATGCTTCGCCTGCTTCACCGTAGGTCTCCATATCACCCTCTTGCATGCGTGAGATTCCTTGCTCCGAAGTGACGATGGTGCCTTGCTCGGGATCTAGCTCATCCACGCCGACCGAGGCTTCCAGGTTTTGTTGACGCAGCTCTTCGTCTTGTTTGGCTTGTTCTGCCGTCTTCATTTCCTGTCCGAGGCAACAATTCCCACAGGGTCAGCACGCTCTGCTAGTCAATGGTGAGCCAGGCAACAAGACTTACATCGAACGACATGTTGACCAATTGATTCGGTGCTAGATTCCCTGATACCAGGTCTTGGGCCAGCTGTGGGTTATCCTTCTTGATGGTCAAGCCGATGTTTCTGATCTCGCCTCGGTAATCGTTGGAGGTGGACTGGTCGAATTTTTGGAAGATGGCTTCTTCGAGCTGGGCGGCTGCGGTGCTAGCGTCTTGCCCGCCTGTCGCGGCCGCGATGGAGTCGCCGAGAAAAGTGGCGCTTTTCGAGCGGATGTCTGACATTGTGTGGTGGTATTGGCTGGTGGTCGTGGTGGGCGGGATGCTAGTTGATGGGTTCGCTGTTGATCGAATCGACGTCCAACATGAGCATGGCGGAGCTGACTGAGGCAACCGTGCATGTGTGGAGGTTGCGTTCGTTAGCTGTTGTTAGCAGCGACACTCTTACAAATGCATGTTTTTTTTTCCGATTTCTGGGCCGCACTTTTGTGCAAATAAATTTAAATCGGTCTCTGCTTTTTCATTGCCAAGCTGTCATCCTCGTATTCGATTCAGGAGAGCCAGCGACTCTAGACGAGTCAACCGATAAACATTTTGGCAAAGACCGAAAGCAAACAACTACAGTACCGCTTATGAGAAGCCGGTGAGGGACAGAGAAAAACAACAAGTATCGTTGGTCCGATCTGGCTTCGAAAAGACCTGCGGCTCAGCTTGCGCCTGCCCGATTCGCGTTTTTGGTGCGGTGTGTTGGGCGTCTGGGTTGAAATCGCCTGAACATGGAGTCTTTGGCTTGCTCACTTGGAGATGGCTTGCCGAAATCGAACACACGCTGCTGTTGTGTTGGTGCGACTTGGCTTCGAATTTAAATCTAGAGTGTTCGAAATTGGTGCCAACGGAGCGTCTCACATCACACGCTGCTGCTGCCACCCAGAATCTCTCATCTTTAGCACCAGCGCGGGGTTCACCATTACCGTCGACTTTCAACACGCTGCGCGACCCTTCTAGACCTGTTACAGGTTTCCACCTTGCTCTCCATCATCCTCTTTGCTGCACATTCTTACAAGCGCCTGCACAGAGCTTGGCTCAGCACAAGGCTCAGGCCCGGCCACTTCGCATTCAGTGCTACCATCACTGCACTCACGGGTACACTCGCAACACCCCTCGCCCATCGCAGTCTCAACGCAACTTATCTCGAGGTTAGGTCGAAACAACCTCACTAAAGACTAGCGCTTCAGGCAAGACGCTTGCACCAACCACATACCCACAGCAACCATGCTGCCAAAACCCTCTGGTTCACTGTTGTCCGGCGCCCGCAAGTCGGGCATCTCTCTTGCCCTCAATGGCGGCACTGGCCAACCAGGCGGTGTCTCCCTCCACGACCGTCTGTCTGCACGATCCAGAGTCACAAATCTCGGCGTCGTACTCCTTCTTGGATTTGCAGGCTTCTCTGCCCTGCTCAATCTTCGATACATGCTATTTTCGCACCACAACGCCTCCATACCTCAAAGCTACATCGATTTCCAAGGTCGCACTCCCGAGTCGCTCAGTGCTAGCGTCCCACCGCCTCGCAACGGTACCGACCATCTGAATCATCTCGTCATTGTCACCGGCCACGCCATCTGGGCAGGATGCGACGTCAAAGGCAAGGACAACGACGAGAACTGGGTTCTCGAAGACTACCAGAAGGGTGGCAGCGTCAAGACCTTCTACAAGCACATCGAGAAGGGCCTCCAGTTGACCAATGAGGATCCCAATGCGCTACTCGTCTTTTCTGGTGGTCAAACTCGACCCAACTCGCTGCAGACCGAAGCCGAGTCGTACTACTCACTTGCAGTGGCAGCCAACCTCGAAGTGCCCGTGATCGCAGGCAGCCTCTCCAACACCACTTCCTCCTCCTCCTCCTCTTCAAGCTCAGTCGGCGCCCTTGCCCACGCCAATGCAGCAGTAGCCACCCGTCACGGCTTGCAAGACGCCCGTATGACTACTGAAAATTTCGCACTCGACAGCTTCGAGAATCTCCTCTTCTCCATCGCCCGCTTCCGCGAGTACACGGGACACTATGCATCGCGCATCACCGTTGTCGGGTACGGTTTCAAGAAGGCTCGCTTTGAAGACCTGCATGCCAAAGCGGTTCGATGGAACACCCAAGGTTTTCTGCGCAACGGCGAACGAACCTTCCAGTACGTCGGCATCGATGACGAGCTGTCGGATAGCGAGGCAACCGCGCAGTACAGGGGAGAAAAGATGAAGGCGTACAACCTATACGACAAGGACATGTATGGTTGCCACGGCAGGTTGAGGGAGAAGAGGATCGAAAGGAACCCGACTAGGCGATTCCACCCATATATGAGCTCGGCTCCAGAGATTGCGGATCTGTTGAACTGGTGCCCCGCCCCTGATTCGGGGTTGCAAGGATTGTACCCGGAGAACCTGCCCTGGGACGCAAGAGTGACAGGCACCGGCTGGGGAAGAGGCGCTCTTCAGGTCAAGGCGAACAGCAAGGGTCACATTATTCCTGACCCGAGATGGCTCCAGATTGGTCGCGAGCACTGAGCGCTTCGCTACGCAGATTCAACACACTATTTCCTCCCAACTCAGAACCTGATCTACACTTGTACTACACCACATCTATCTCGCAGCTTTCTCTCCCTCACTTCTCGGTACCTTTCTTCGTAAGTCTCAGATTTATTATCCCGGCTTCCTGGGATCCGACTGAATCCTCACGGCTGTTTTGAGAGTCTGCGCAATTGAGAGCCTCATCTCTTGAATCGTTGCTCACTGTGGGTCTGGATCGACCTTTGTTACCCGACTTGCTTCTGCTGTGGAAGGACTGGCACGGCGCAGGATGCTACCATGCAAGAGACGAATGGTCATTCGAGTCTCGACGGAATCATCAAGATGCGACCTTATATCACGGCCTTCTTTTGCTCCATCCGACCATCACAGAATCTTCCACTTTAACTGTGCAAAAGAACGGATTGGATTACAGAATCGCAGCAAAAAGCGGCAAACAAAGCAGAGAAATCACTTGATCACAAGCACTGGAGCAGTAGAGTGACTGACCAAATAACTCGAAACAGTGCCACTGCTGGTCAAGCCCTTCTTCCAGCCCCTCTCCCTCTTTCCAACGAGAACCAAGTCGACCTTGTGATAGTTTGCGACTCGCAAAAGACTAGCTCTGGCATCACCGTGCAGGACGTGGAGGGTGACGTTGAAACCCTTTTCCTTGAGCTTTGCCTTGTAAGGTTCCAACTTTTCCACCGCTTGGGCGCGAATCGTCTTCAACAGCTCGTTGTGCTTCTCCGTGTCGATGGTGAGGGGGCCGGCGACCCAGGGGGTGGAAATGACGTTGGCGGGGAGGACTGTACACAAGAAGACGTGCGTGTCTGTACGCAAGAGGTTGTTGTTGAGCAAGTAGGTGTATGCCTTGTCTCCTGCATCTGTTCCGTCCAGAGCAAGGAGGATCTTGGCCGATCCGTTGGGAGTGGAGGGAAGGTTGGTTCCGGAAACACCGACAATCTGTTGCGCTCGAGCTTCCGCAGGAATAGAAGTCTTTTCGAGAGGGTTGGACGACTCGAGGATGGGTGTCTGGGCAATGTGGGTGATGTTGGATCCGCCAGGGGTGGTGGTTCCGTCGGTTGAAGTTGGGTTGTAGGATTTCTTGGAGAGTCCCGGGATGTGGAAAAGGGAGCGCCTCGGGGACGAGGGCACAGATGAGGGTGGAGATGCTGCGGGAGAGGTCATCGTGTACGATATCCTTGGGCCTTGGGTATGATGGAAAGGGGTGGGAGGGAAGGAGCGATATTTGCGAAGAAGATGAGCGTGCGTTATATACTGTATGAACAGGGCGAGACGCAGGATCAACAGGCAGGGTCACCCAAACGGATGGGCAGCACAACGAGAACATCAACCCTCGACCCCGTGCATGTCCCTATCGCAACCACTGCGTCGGGGACTTTAGGATCGTCAATCGGCACCACAATCAGCCGTTCAAGCACAGGACAGCAACTAAGCAGTCAAGTGAAGGAATCGTCACAGAATCAATCGATATCGCTTTCTCCTCACATCTTACTCTAGCCACAGTTAGCCATGTTAGCCACACGGTTCGATTTCATGCTCATTGCAAACTCATTTTCGCAAACCCTTGCCCAAAGAGATCGCCACTCTCTTCTCACACGGTTCCCCCAACCCTCGCTCTGTCCTACCACCGTGCTGGTGCAATCACACCGACGGGAAACTCGACTTCGGCCTGAAGAGAAAACTTTCCATCACATGTCTTCCGCAGCGGCGGCGGCGGCAAAAAAAAAGAGACGAGCGACGATCATCAATCCTTTCGCTCGCTTGTGTTGGTACGCTCTTTTTCTGTCCGAGTTCACGGTTGGCGCCCTCAAGGCAAAACCAGAGAAACAAACTTGTCTGTCCTGTAAACTCGCTTAAACCGCCCTTCCGAACCATCACGACAGCGCTTAAGGGCAAGGCGAATGACCGAAAGGTGCGACAGAAGGAAGAAGGTGTCGAACAAGTTTCGGCGTATTAGTGACGCACATGTTGAATAGAAATCCGCCGAAAATTCGCCGCATCGCTTATCTTTTGTATCGCCGATTTTGTATGACCCGATGGTGTACTTTGCACCCGACTCACACATCAACCACAGCTTTCTCTAGGGACGAGCATTGCAAACAAAAGCGAGACTAACGAATACAGCAGAGCCAGAGAAAGATACAAGTAGGGATGTGGAGGACGTGGTATACAATACAGACCGAGCTGTGTTCATCTTCGGACCTTGGACTTGCCCCCTGATCCACTTTTAGCCTTCTTCCCTTTGCCCCCTCGACCATTTGCCGCCCTCCTCTCCAAGCAGGCCTCGCAGTACCACGTACCCTGAGGAGGCTTGGTCAACCCGACACAACCCAAGTGGAACCATTCGCGTTCACAGTCGTCGTCGTCGCATCCGATCATGTCTCCGTACGAGACGTTGTTGCAGAAGCAGTAGCGTGCTTCGTCGGCATCGTCGCCTGCGCCCGCATTGGACGAAGGGCTGTCGGCGCGACTGGCAGAGTTGGAGCCGGTATGCGGGGATGCAGCGGCAGCGGAAGCCGCTCCACCTCGGGCGCGCGAGTTGGTGGTACTGGTGTTAGTGGAGGATCGGGCGGTGGCACGAGAGCGAGACTTGGTGTTGGAGGAACGGGCGGGCTCTTCGTCTTCATCGGCGTCGGGGTCGTCGAGGTCTTCATCGGATCCATCGCTGCGTTGTGCTGCAGCCACAGCGCGCACAGAACGGCTGTTGCGAGATCGGCTGGCAGAGGTGGAGTCTTCTGCATCGCCGCGTCGTGAGGCTGCATCTTTGCGAGCGGAAAGCCCTTCCTCATCGTCCTCTGTGTAGCCGCTGTGTGCATGTGCTGCACGTGGCAGGCGAGTGTTGCTGTTGGCCTGACTAGATTTGGATCCGCTGCCACCAGCAGCACTGCTATCCGTTTTCTTCTTGTGCGAGCTCGAACCGTTGGCTGCCGTCTTGACGTCCTCGTCTCCCTTACCGGAGGCAGATGTCTTGGCGACCTTGGAATTGGCACTTGCGGATCCGGAGATGGTGGCACCGGAGATGGCTTTGCGCTTCTTGCTGTTCGAGGCACCGCCCGCACCTGCTGCTGAGCCTGCGACCGAGGCTGTTTCGGCCGCTTTGTGGCTCTTTCCTCCAGCAGCACTCGCTGCGGCGACGTGGGCGGCGACCTTCTTCTTCTTGGAACCACCCGCACCGTTGACCTCTGCAGCGGCTGAACCACCCGCAGCACCCGAGTGACTGTCGAGGGAAGTGATGAGCTTGCGGTCCTTGAGCGAGCCTGGTACATAGTACTGTTCGAGCTTGAGGTGCTTGGTGGGGTTGAGCAGCGTCGAGATCTCGGGAAAGCGGTCAAGTTGCGCGTCGAGGGCATCGATATAGTCGGTGTGGCTGATGATGGTTTCTGCTGTGTTGAGGGCGACGCGGATCTTATCCTCTCCACCCATCTTGTAGGCGCGCGCCTCTTCGGCTACCTCCTTGAGCGCCAAGAGACGCTGGCCTTGGTCGACATCGGGATCTTCAATGAGTGCTGTGAGATGGTTGAGACGCGCTGTGAGGCTGTTGAGATGCGATCCCAGGACGGCATCCAGCTCGCGAAGGTCTGAGAAACTGCGGGTGAGGTCAAGGGGAAGAGCGTCGAGCGCGTCGGCGTAGGCGGCGAGGGTGACGAAGAAGTGCTCGGGACCGGATGGATCAAGACCAGCTGCTTCGGGGCCGACGACACCACCGGGGAGACCGCCGATGCCATTGGCGCCATTCTTTTTGAGAGAGCTGGTGGATGGCTGCGATCGGGATGGGCCAGCAGAAGCCGAGACGGTGACAGAGTGATGTTTCATGGTGAGGCGCTGCTGCGTGAGGGAAGCTGCAGCACTGCACACACGGTGGTATGTGTGGAAGTGGATGAAACTCGCTGCGATATGAGCGGCAAATGGAACTGATGCGGTAGTGTGGAGTTGAGACGACGGTGTTTGGGAAGCTGGCTGCCACGATTGGTGCTTCGTAGGGTTGGGGGACGCAATGGATGTCGTGACGACACCAAGGATAGAGGAACAGGATCGGGGAAAAAGGTAGCAGCACTAGATGGCGTGGAGGTACAGTCTATGACTGAGCGATGTAATGGTACAAAGGAAAGGGAATGAGGTTGAGTGCAAGAAGTCGAGGGTTGGCATCCGACACTCAAGAGGTGAACTGCTTCGCTTTGGTTTGGTTTGGTTTGCTTGCTTGCATATGATTTCAACGGCTTCCTCCCTGTGCTCTGTCGCCCCCACTAACTCGCAGAATCGAGAGAGAGAGAGAGAGAGAGAGAAAGAGAGGCACGAACCCTCGTTCTCCGCGTCTCGTGAAATGACCGGAATTCGGGCATTTTCTTGCCAACCAAACAAATGTTAGATCATAGCTTACAACATCTTCGTACACTGCACGTGCCCTGGTCTCTGTACGAGTGTGATCGGGATAAAAAAAGTGTCTGAATTTCGATTGGCCCATGCAAGAAATTTGAACCTCGAGGCTGGAATTTGTAAAGGTTTTCGCCACTCTGGCCGAGGGCAAGCACAAGAGCACTCAGAAGCACAGACCGCCGTCCGCCTCTGTTACTGTTTTTGGAGAGAGCGTGGGCTTCTTGCCGTTGGCTGGGAAGAGGATGGAAGGAAAATCAAAGAGGCACAGCAAAGGCAAGGCCTGGAGTGTTTCTTCTTCTTCCGTGTTGGCACATTTTCACTTTTTGTTTTTCTTTTTGCGCTTTGGGCCTTTTTGTTTTCCCTTCTTCTACGTCTTCTTCTTGGCTGGGCGAAGGCAAGTTGGCCTGCGCTTTTCGTGGCAGCGAGTGCGCTGGAGGCCAACATGGTGTCTCTGCAACTTGCTTGTATACTTCCATCGTCTTGATCCACCACATCCCCATACACATCCTACACCATGTCTCTCCCCGACTTCTCCCAGGCTGCCAACCTCACCAAGCTCGACGGCTTCCTTGCCGACAAGTCCTACGTTGACGGGTAAGCATCTTTCACTACACTTTACATCGAGTCTCCATCAGCTCCAGATTCCAAGGGGAGGCCACTATCGACGGCAATGGCGTACGCCAACACAGGCAGTGCACATTTGGCCTGCCCGGAAGCTTCATAGCAGGAAGATGCTATGCCATGCTGGAACATCATGATGAATATTTTGCTTTGGTCCGTGTTTCCGAGCCCAGCGGCTTAAGACCCCGCGACCTTTTCTGCGTTGACGAAACCCAACTTTTCCAAGCTATCTGATTTTGTTCCATGCCAACACCACACAATCAACACTACATTGGATCGAATCGATGATTGGGTTCGAGCTATGGAGACTCTCGCTTTGCGCTTGAAGGAGAAGCAATACTGACTCTTGTCTCCTACCTCGTGCCATTTGGACTCACACAGCCACTCGCCCTCGCAGGCTGATGTCGCCGTTTACGAGGCTGTTGCCAAGGCCCCCGATGCCGACAAGTACTCGCACGTCGCCCGCTGGTACGAGCACATCACCTCGTACGAGGCTGAGCACAAGGACCTGACCGGTGACAAGGCCAAGGCCGCCACCCTCCTTGGCTCTACCTTCGCCGCTGCTGCCCCCGCTGCCGCTGCCGCTGACGAGGACGATGACGACGTTGACCTCTTCGGCTCCGACGACGAGGTCGACGAGGAGGCCGAGCGCATCAAGGCTGAGCGTGTCGCCGAGTACAACAAGAAGAAGGCCGCCAAGGGCCCCGGCCCCGCCGCCAAGTCGCTCGTCACCCTCGACATCAAGCCTTGGGATGACGAGACCGACATGAAGGAGCTCGAGGCTGCCGTTCGTGCCATCGAGATGGACGGCCTCGTCTGGGGTTCCTCCAAGCTCGTCGCCATCGGCTACGGTGTCTCCAAGCTCCAGTGCTCCCTTGTCGTCGAGGACGCCAAGGTCTCGCTCGACGAGCTCCAGGAGCGCATCGCCGACGAGTGCGAGGACTACGTCCAGTCCACCGACGTCGCTGCCATGGCCAAGATCTAAATTTCCCTCTACAAATCGGATTGGGTTGTTTGCTGCTGTATACCGGAGTGCCATTCGCTATCGCGACGTAGTACGTCCACTGTTCACATCGTAATCGCAGATTGTCTCCTCATTGTTCGATCACACTTCTGCCTGTCTGTGTCTTTGTTTGTTTGTCTATTTGCATTGCAACAAAAGTGACGATCAGATGTCACGCTCTTTGCCCCAGATCTGCTTGATCCGAGGGAACCGAAGACTATACACCTCGTTTTGCCCCTCTTCTCCCGTCTTGGACTCATCAAAGTACTCCACCGTTACCACCTTGCCCACAATTCTTTCCGGCTCTCTTGCGAATTCCACCCTCTGCTCCGGTGTGAAGCCAGAGCCGACCGAAACCTTCGTCCCTCTGTGCTCAATCTGGATGCTTGCCATCGCCTCTCTCTCCTCGAAAATCCCATCTATCGGCAACCGCATGGTAGCTACACTGATTTCTTGGACAGTGTACTCGGCATCTTTCCACTCTTTGAACTTGCGGATTGCGGAGGTGCGCTTGCCTTCATAAGGCGTATCTTGGCGCAGGACAAGGCCCTCCCATCCGCGCTGGCTTGCGGTGGCCAGCAGCGATTCAACTTCGTCGGTGCAAGAGACGTGGTGTTGCGAGAGCTTGCGGATCAGCGGCTGCTTTTGGTGCTTTCTGGCCTCGCCTTCAAAGAACGACACGAGCGATTCTAGCGTTGCAAGGCGTTGCACGAAAGTGCGCGACGTGGCTGGGGAACGCCATTGTGTGAACTCTTCTAGGGTGAGCAGGTCAAAGGGGAAAAATGCAGGTTCCGGGATGATGTAGTTCTTGCATTTGATGAGGCCGACTACTGCGGCAAAGTCTTCCACCATCGTTTGCTCCGAGCTTCCTTGCGATGCTTCTGATGACGAGAGGATGCCGTCGAGCTGCTTGATCGCAGACTTCGAAGCACTTTCTGGTGGCCGAAGGATGCATACTTCGCCATCGAGCACGAGTGTTGCCGTTGAAGATGCTTCGTCCCCATCTTCCTGCGATGCTGAGCCCTGAGCCGAGCCAAGCAGGTCGTCCAGGCCAGGATAGGACGGCAGCAACCGCGCAAGGTCTCGCTCTAGTACAGCCAGCGACGAGAATGGCCGTCCGTTGCGCGAAAGAGCCAGAATGGACGCCACCTTCCACTCCGCTGCACCATCATCCACCTCGTCCTGCCGCAACCGCACAACAAACAGACAGCGCACGCCATCCAGCTTTCGGCTCGCATACCATTTTGGCGCCTCATCCCTGCCTGCGAACAGAGACGGGAGTTCCGCTCGTGTCACCGTCCGGCCGAGAGCCACTTCAAACGAGCCTCTGAAGGGTATCGGTGCATCGGAAATTTGATTCTTCTGCTGACGGCTGCTTTTTCCTGCTGATCCTGGAGAGGAGGAGAGAGATTCAGAGAAAGCTTGTCGCAATATGCGTTCTCCGAAGCCAGCCTTGAGATTGCGGTCAAGGCATCGATAGAAGATCTCGAGAGCTGTGGGGCGCAACAGACCGCGGCGGAAGAGCTCCGTCGTGGAGATGTTGGGATCATCGAAGCCGCTCAAGGCGTACTCATGCTGTTCTACGATACCATGCCGATCGAGAAAAGTACGGATGACAGCGAGTGCTTCATGCCCTGTAATCTGACGTGATGCCAGCAGCTGAAACAACTCCAATAGTGTCGTTGGGATCTGCTCGCGGACGTCCTCTTCCTGCTTGGCTCGGAGAGCTGCGGCTCGAGTCCTGTCTCGAGACCGGTTGGAGGGAACACTTATGAGTGGAGCTTGATTGTTTTGCCAGTCGACATCTTTGTTTCTCTGACGAAAGTAGCTGTGTACCGTCGAAGAGGTGACGTGGAGACGTGTGTAGGGGTCGTAAAGAAAGGCGAGGAGTGGGACCAGGTCGTCGAATTCGGCCAAGATACGCTCCTTGGAGAGCTTTGAGTTTGTAGCATTGGTACGATTGATGAGCTCGCGGAGTCTTGTGATCTCATCCAGAGGGGTGGCTGTGCGAGTTAGTTGACTGCTAGGACCCGGTCGGTTGGCAAAGTCATGCGAAAAGTGCAAGCATCGTCGCTGCGAGTGAATACCAGATGATCCAATCTTTTGAAAATGCTGATGTCGTGATGTTGCTAGTACAGCGTGTCCTGAAGAGCTGCTTGACGCCAATGCTAGTGAGGAAGGAGTCACCGACTGAAGAGGGGTCCGCACTGACGAACAGCTCAGCTGAGCAGCCGCCCGCACAGACTGCCAGCCTTGTCGTGGAATGCGATCGAGCATCGTCGTTATGTAGATGATAGTGTGGATCTCAAAGCCTGCATCTTGTGATGGTTGAGATCGCTGCTGACGATCCGTGTGATGAGAGTGGGAGTGTTGACGGATGGTCAGACCCTTTGAATGCAAGAGGGTCCAAGCACGATGTGACTTTTGAGAAGAAAATTTCGGTTGCAGCAGCACAGCGCTCTCTGACCTCCACACGCCCACTTCGTGTGACCTTTAACGCCAAACCATTCGTGCGTCGACAATATCATTCCTTCCCAACCAACACCTCACATCAGCACTCACCACAAGGCGCTCAAGCCGGCTCCAAGATGGCAGCCACTACATCGAGCCACGCTGGTCGAGCCGAACAGATCGCCACACTCACCACCTTGTTGGGCCAGTCTTCACAGCCACTACCGCCCTCGCTGCTGCTTCAAGACGCATGCAGTCCCAACACTACCGCACGCCTCGTAAGCGACGTCCTCGACAACCTGACACACGATGCTGATCAGGGTGACAGCCCGCTCTGCTGGTGCAGTGTCTCTCCTTTGACATCGATCAACCCAACCACGCTCTTCCGCAACATCTTGACCTCTCTCGAGCAGCAAGTGCAGCGACTTCACGAATCGGCTTCGTCCAACTCCTCCATCGCCGGCGGATCTAAGGGCAAATACCGTCGACCCGAAGCGTCTATCGACTACTTTCTCTGGAAGCTGGGCACGATTCTCGACGCGATCAATGCACGCGTGGTGATCCTCATCAAGGATGCTGAGCGAATCCGGGATCTGTGGCCAGAACACATCTGGGCTGCGTTCTGCCGACTTGCCTTGCTTTCTGGCAAGCCGGGTCGCATCTCCACGATGCTCATCTCCACGCTTCCCTGGTCGCAGTACCGCACGCCGAGCGGACTGACCGTCTCCCATTCGCCCATCACCATCCGCTTTCCCCGCCTTACCCGTCCCGACATCATCTCTATCCTCGCCCTCGACTTTCCTCTCCTCTACAGCTCGTACACCACCTCAGTACAGTCTGCACAGATGCACGCCGGCACCTCTCCCGCACTCTGTAAGCGCTCAATCTTGCTCAAGCTGAAAAAAGGCAGCTCTGGCCAAGAAGTGTCACAGGAAGCCCTGCGCGGGCTCTACGAACAGTTCATGGGCGTATTCTACGATTCGGTGCGATCCAACGTGCGCGATGTGGAAGAGTTGCGGACGATGAGTGCTGCCGTCTGGCATTCATTTGTCGTTCCCGTACAGACAAGGGAGTGCACCACTGCAGAACTGCAGATGCTGCTGTTGGCCTCTTCGAACTTGTTCAAAGACGTTCTTGTTCGGTTGCAGACGAGGGAGGTGGGGCCTAGGGAGTGGACGCAGGAGGCGAGGATCAAGAGTATCCAGGCTAGTGCGGCGCGACTTGCCGCCGCGAAGATCCCAGAGGGTACCACCATGGCTCAGAGACAAGATGAGGAGGACGTGGACATGGTAGATGAAGAGCGCAAGTACGACGAAGAAGAGTGGTTGGAGCGCGAGACGGCCGCACTGGCAAGAATGCGATCTGCGTCCTCGCAAGCGACCATCTCGTTGTTGCCCTCTCTGGCGCTCATCCCTACATTCTTGGTGATTGCATCCTTTTTAGCGTCGTACAATCCTTCGAGGCTCGATGTGCGCTACTTTTTGCGAGACGATTCGCTGCTGAGTCTCTCCTCGGGCTCGTCCAAAGGCAAGTCTCTCAAAGGCGGTCGCAAGCTTGGGCCTGGAAGGGGTCGCAAAGGCGCTTCCGCCGCTGGTGGCCGTCGCGGCCGTCCCTCCAAAAGCGCACTTCGGGTCACAAACGAAGACGGACAAACGGAGAACCTCAACCGCCAACAGCTCCTCGGCCCGAAACCGTTCCCCATCGACCGACTGCTATCCATCTTCCAGGCGCTCATCACCGAAGCTGCACCCGAAATGTCCATGGTATACTCGTCTCTCGTACCCGACCACGATCTCAGCGCGGCGGTAGGGGAGAGAGAGAATGACAGATCCACACTGTGGGAATACAGGAGTAAAAGTTTGTCGGTCTACTCCCAGATCAGCGGACTCGTAGCAAGGAGGATGCTCGTCAGAACTTCGGCACAGGACAAATTGGGAACGAGTATCAACTTCAGGACAAATGTCAGCTATAGTGTAGTGGCGGTGCTGGCGAAAAGGGTCAAGTTTGAATTGGACGAATGGCTTTGGGATTGGGGTGCCGGCGGCACCAATGGGCTGTGATCCCAGCAACTTTGGTCGTGTAGTCCTGACATAATCTCACTGCACGCTATGCTTCACACGCACGTTCGAAAAGCATGTGCGAGTGTGATCAGTGATTCAAGTGCAACGAAGCTAGGCTACAAAAGTACACACCGGAGCCTTGACGAAACCTTTTTAAGCCAACTCAGAAAGCCTCCCATTTCTGGCTACCCAGGGAAATCAACCGGTTGAAAACCTCATCCCTCCTTCCCATGGCGGTGAGCTTGTACACCTTATCCTGCTTGTCCCTGATCTCGATCCCATCTGCCACCTCGCCACCGAGTGCCCAGCCGACAACGAGCTTGCCTTTCCAGCCCAATCCGCCGACCTTGTGAATCTCCTTAATCTCGTCGATGGCAATCGTAAACGTGGCGCCTTTCTGCTGGACGAGCCTCTGCGCTGTTTCTACGGTTGCCGTCGCCGAATTGCTGCCGCCCTTGTTCGCTGCCGCAGCTGCTCTGAGCGGGCTTGCGCCGCCTTTCGGCTCAAAAGCAACCGATGGGGTGGCGGCAGTGGTGAGGACGTACACATGACCCTTTTTGCCTCTGTAACGGGCTTGGAACTTGACAGGACCATCTGCAGCATACTTTTTGGCAGTTGCCTCGGACTGAACGACGCCAAGTTTGGTTTTGGCATGCATGGATTGGATCGTTGTCGCTTTGACTCGGTTGACACCGAGGGCAGTTTCGACACCTGCCTTGGTGACGCCTTTGAGAATGGACAGGACCTTGCTGGACTTCTTGCCGGATTTAGGATCGGTCGCGGAGGCATCTTCACCATCGGAGCGGGTGGCTACCTCGTCGGCTTGTGCGTCAGCGAGTTGTTCTGCGTACTCGGGAGGCAGGTCGGGGTGGTCAGCCATGTCGGATCCATGCAGAGCGGTAGGAGGAGGTGCAACAACCGTGGGGGGCGGTGGGGGAAGCGGCGACTTGTTTGCCTCTCCAATCCTGAGCAAGGTTACGGTAAGCTGTGCGTTGGTAGGCACTCCACGAAGCAGGTAGTATCGCAATTCGAGGTATTGTTTCCAGTCCGGAATGTTCTTGTCCAACCAAGCGATGACGTGAGGGAACTTGACACGGTCGATCAGAGGCTGGCCGAACAGCGCAAATCCCATGCCGAAAGTCGAACCTTTGTAAATCATCGTCTCGTTGACGTAGAAGGACGCCAGCAGAACTGGAACAATGGCACCAGCGAGTCGAGCACGAGGGGCCCAGCGCGAGAAAGGCGGAGTGGGCGAAAGTGCGTTTCCAAATCGCTCGAAATCATCGCAGATGTTGTTGAGAACATGCATGAACGGGGCGAGGCTGGCAAAGATGGCTTGTTCCATTGGCTTCTTGGTGTGGTCTCCCTTGTCGGGCTGGCCTGCCTTCTCGCCGGCTGCTTTGGACTGGGCCTGCTGAGACACGGCAGCCACGTTGGTCGGGTCAGGGATCTTGTCCTCTGCGTCCTTCTTCTTCTTTTTGGTGGTCGAGTTGGTACGCTTGGCAGAAGGTGCATCACTGTCGTCGCTGTCATCTTCTTCGCTGTCCGATTCAGCGCCCTGAACACCTTCGTTAGATGACTTGCCAGCTGCAGTGGACAGAGCGACGGAGCCGAGCGCGCCGACAAAGTTGGATGCTTCCTGCTCGACTGCCTCGCCTTCGAAGGTCTCGGCGGCTCCGGTGAGGGAGGTCTTGCTGCCGAGGTGGCCTGCCTTTGGTACTTTGGCTTGGCCCGTCTTGGGATCGATGGCGGCAAGTGGAGCCGAGGGAAAGAGAAGCGTCCTCGCACGAGGAGACAAGATGAGGACAAGGATCAATACCAAAGAAGTGGGCACCAGGAGGTTGAGCAGCCAAGCAGCTACGTAAACGATCATGAATCCACCAGTGCGCTTCGGCTCGGACCAAGAGCGCAAACGAGCAATGTGCTGGATGAAAGCTACTGCACCAACTACACAGTTGACATAGAACCTCTCGAAGGTGGCTTTGAGCTTGTCCGGCTGGAATTCCTCCTTGTTGCTGATGTACATGTCAAAGTCTGTCTTGGGGCTCTTTTCCTCGATCGCTTTGACTCGGTACGTCTGCTTGTTGAATCTACGCACGAGCAGCCAGAGTGATTCGTTCTTCATCCCGTGAAGCACCGGAATAGGGACCTGAGGCTGCTCGCTCCATCCCAGGTCCTCTAGTTCGGGCTCGATGGGGCGATCGGGATCGCCAGGTGCGGGAGCGGGAACTTCATCCTGAGTTCCTGCGAGCTGTGTAACTCGCTCGGGAGCTACTTCGGCCTTGGGAACGTGGTGCAAGTGTGCTTCGTGGTCGAGTGCCGCAGCGGTAGCAGGGACATCTTCTTTGCTTGCGAATCGGCCAGCTTCCTGTGTCTTTTGGGTCGAGGATGCCAACTTGGCAGGATCATCGGCGATTGGTGCCTCTGGATCAGCTGGCTGTACAGCAGAGGTTGTGAGTGCGGCGCCAACAGCAGCTGCCTGGTCCGGATCGAGGACGGGTGCTGGTTTGAGGTCGGAGGGGGGAGTGGAAGACATATTGTCAGGCTACAGTCGAGATTGTTTCTCGAGCAGGTGTGCGCTGGACAGGACGTAGGAGGAAGAGTGGATGGGAGTGATGATGGTGATAGGAGAAGAGGACGAAGCAAGACATAGCACGAAGAGATATCCAAGAGCACGAGGGAAGATGGCCGCGCTGAGGATGCCGAGTGATTCAGCAGGAAGCGCCACGGTGTAACAAAGCAGCAACACGATAAGCCTGAGCACAGGAACAGACTCAAGGAAGTCAAAATCAGACGGAACACTTGACATTCTCACGCTCACAGAATGATTGAGCGTGGGAAACAAGAGGGACAGTTTCCAAAGCGAAAGGGTTCGGACCCTATTCTTAGCGGAGCGAGATCAGAGGTAGCAGATCCTTGGTCAAGCTTTCTCGAGACACATCGTTTGTCGCAATCTCGCAACCTCGATGCTGACTTTGAGAGGGCGGTGACTGACCCATCGTCATGGTGCATATCTGCGCCTCACGGGCAACTGTGATTTTCTCTACTTTATCGGTCACAGCATCGGGCAACTTCTCTGTAAGCTTAACATTTCACATTTTTTTCTAGCATCAGAGAACGCCGAACAAATGCGGGGAAAGTCAGACCCAGATCTGCACACCTGTTGAATTGTGCATGCACGGTCCCACCTGGCAACCTTGGTGCAGATCGAAGTCTCCTTTGCTGTGGCAGAGCGGTATAGTACGTCAAAGAATCCGGATGAGCATGAATGATGAGAAACCAGAGGGAAGAGAGGCAGTGTCAAGTCGGTCACCACTTCGGTTTGTGACCGGCAAGAGCGTGATAGATGAAGCGGATCACTTTATATGGTGACTGCGCTATCCGCATGAAAGTCACAGTTGTGTCAACTGTCGCTTCTGTCAAACGCGTCCTGACTCGTCACATGTACAACAATGAATCTTGGTCTGTGCGACCCGCCGTACCTTCTTCCGCTCGTGGCCCACTCGCACTTAGCATCAAGCCCCATCAAGCCCCATCAAGCCCCATCAAGCCCCACCTCCCTTCCTTCCTTCCTCCTTTCGCACATTCCCTCTTGCTTTGCCATTGTCTCCTCGCTCTTACACCATCCTTCCGCAACAGCACAGGTCAATATGCCGAGCCTAATCACCTACTTCGGCGTGCCAATTGCACTCGCCGCTCTCGCCTACCAATTCCTCTCCGGTCCCGGGAGCAAAGCTCACGATGTCTTCGGTCTCGGTCGACCTCTTAATTACACTTCCCACGGACCTTGCATCAAGATTCCCGAGCTGGAAGCTTGCGAGGACATGTGGCTGCACCGTCCCTCCGGATTGCTCTATCTCGCCTGTTCCGACATCAAGGGCCGCCTCTCCTGGACTCCTGCGGTGGACAACCTCGACGTGACCCGCAGACCCAGCACGGACTACGTTGCGATCCTCGACACCAAAGGATCTGGTCCCATCGCTTCGCGCATTACCAAGGTGAAGCCTGTGTCTTACACCGACACGCTAAACTTGCACGGTATCTCGGTATACGAAATCCCCGCAAAGTCTGCCGAGCTCAAGCCTACGCTGAGGATCTTTCTAAACAACCATCGACCGCCCCTGGACCCAGTCACCAAGACCGTGCTGGACGCCAAGAAGGTTGGCGCCAACTCGACCGTCGAGCTGTTCGAAGCCACGCTGGGAGAGAGCAGAATGAGACATATCAGGACGTACGTAGGCGAGGCTATCCGCACGCCTAACCGCCCTGCCGCAGTCGGACCGGACAGCTTTGTTTTCACCAACGACCACAAGACCAAAGCAGGCGTCTCGAGACTGCTCGATTTCTTCCTGCCTAGGAGTGATTTGGGATTCTGCGACAAGACTGGCTGCAAAATCGCCAACCCTGGTCCGTTCCCCTACCCCAACGGCGTCGTCAAGGTGTGTAACAGCCCTGCATTTTCCCCTGTCTTAATGTCGTACGATGATTCTCTTCTTTGCTTCTCGGGTTTCATCTGACTTCTGACCTCTTTTGCCTTTCACTTTTGCCTTTCACTTGCGACTTTCAGTCCTCCAAGTATCCCAACAGATTCTACGTCCCCGCATCGGCCGATCCAAACATTCGCGTATTCGAGCTGCAGTCCGACAACACTCTGACACTCATCGATGTCATTCACACTGGCTATCCTGCTGACAACCTTACCGTAGACGAAGAGGACAACATCTACACTGCTTCTTTCCCCAACGTCCCCAAGCTGCTAGCCAAGTTCAAGGATCCCTACGGAACGCACTCGCCAAGCACGGTGCTCAAGATCAGCAAGAATGAAGGCCAGGACAGGTTCTACGGGAAGAAATGGAATGTTGAAAAGGTCCTGGAGGACGATGGGAACGGCATGAGTGGGGCTACTACTGCTCTCTATGATTCTGAGAAGAAAGGTTTCTGGCTCGGTGGTGAGTTTCGATTCTTTTCAAGTACAAAAGAGCGAAAATACGTGCGACGAGGTGCTGACAAGGGTGATATTACTTTCTCTTTCCTGCATCCGTGGTCCACCTTAGGCGTGATGAGCATCACCGCCTTCTGCAAGGTCTAAAGCGGCTCGATCTCTTTCCTCAAGAATCAACACCCTCAACAGATCTCAGCCGCCAGGCATGCATTCTCACAGCCTAGATATGTTCGACACGCTCTCCGGACGGAGCACCATGGTGTTCTATTCTTGCAACATTTGTTTCTGGTTCACAAAGTGAATGCAAATGCGTGTACAGCTGTATCCGGTCAACACGGCTGTGTGACCTCAAGAAGCGATGAACTGATGTGACTGGGGCTAGTTCTTCCTTCCCAACCCAGGAAGCGCAAAGACTGTATGCAGCCAACGATCGAAAGATATGAAACAATGTCAGCGATGGCTCTACCTTTCTCGCGCGTAGATCACTGTGTAGGGGATGCTGGACTTACACTCAAAGACCTTTTCGGCAGGCACAGCGTCTCCTCGCCTTCCTTCAAGCGCGCTCATCTTGTGTCCTCTTACCACCCCGACTACACTGCCACTTTCCACATCCACCACTGGACCACCGCTCGAGCCTGGTGGTGGGAAATTCGGAAGTGGCTTCCTCGTCTGGCTTTCCATCACCTCCCTACCCGCACTACCGCCCGAGCCGACTCCTGACGACGAGAGTGCAGCGGGCCTCGTTGCCTCACTGACCGTACTCGACAGCCGCAGTGCATAATCGCCCTGCAGCGCAGGAGGGTTGGCAGGCGATGAGACGAGCAATTTATAGTCCAGCTGTGCCAACTCGTCGTAGGTCCCCACCATGGCTGAGGCGCCACAGGGATCTTTGTACTCGACCAGGCGCGCACGCCCCCATCTGCTGCGTCCGGCATCGTCGCGCTCCAGTTTGACTTGTTCCTTCTCCCTGCCCTTGGGCGCGCTCGAGCTGGAGGGGGAGAGGGAGAGCGAGAGCGACTGTTGTTCGTGGTCGAAGGAGTATGCGGGCAGAATGGCGCCAGAATCGTCTTCCCATCCCCAGAAACTTGATACGGACAGCTCGGAGTTGACGTGTGCCGGATAGGGTGAAACGGGGAGAGTGCGGATGGGTTTACTGGTGTCAGCAGTGCCGTTGAGCGTGAGGGGTGTGTTGCCCAGTTGGAGGAGGATGACGTCCGATGTGGGAAGGGAGGAGATGAGGGTTCGGACTGGATAGATTGCACCGGTACGAGTGATGGCTAGAGCAATGCTATCTGCTGCCGCACTTGTGTCCGAGGTCGAAGTGCTGGCTTGTGACGAGTCCCGCTTTGCAGGTGCAGAAGCTCGCAGCGTGTGCGCACAGGAAATGACCAGCGCACCTTTGCCATCTCCGTCTTCAGCTGAGATCTTATCTCCTCCCTCCACAGCGAATCCTGAACAGACACTGATCCGCTCCGTACCCCTTGCGCCGGTGAGATTTGACACGTAGGCCAAGAGCAGCACACCATCGTCATTCGCGTCTTGCAGCTCGGCTTCCGAGCTATGAGCCGAAGTTAGGGGCACTTTGCGCTCGCTTGACGGAGTTGGTTCGTACGGCAGCTCGATAGAGAGCTGGTATCCTGATCTCGACTCGAACCTTTCGAGCAGATGGGATATTGTCGCCGCCTTGTAGGTGCCTGCAGCGTCCGTCGAGGAGCGGGGGCTAGGGTTGGTGGAAGCGGCATAGAGCGCACGAGCAGCGGCTAGCACACGTTCGTCGAGCTCGTTGCGGCCATAAAGCGCATCGATGGGATGCGGATGCTCGCGGTCAATGATGTTACGTCGTTCTTCGAGCTCTCGGAGGGGACGCTTGAACATTTCCTCGAGCATCTCATCGCGAGAGGGGATCGGAATACCCTTGCGCTCGGCTCCGATGGCTGTCCCTTTGATGCGCTGCAGATCAGCATGGTTTGCTCCCGAGCTGCTGCCGTTGTTGCGGCCATTGCTGGTAGGATCACGCGGACGATTGCCACGGAGGAGATCAGAGATATCGTTTGGATTCTTGCTGCCGAATCGGGACGGGGTGCTGTAGGTTCCCGGGGCAGAGCCATACTCCTGGCCTTCTCGCGGCGGTGGCGGTACAGAAGTACCAAGGAGGGCATCAACCGAGCTGGATGGGTTTACGGGGACAGCATATGCGCGGATAGCAGTGAGCGGCACAGTAGGACGCAGTCGTAGTCGCAGCTGCGCCGTTCGATATAGCATCTTGACTTTCGAGTGAAGTTGATTGCTAACTGAGGAACCTCGTAGTGAAATCGAGATGAGTGTGTGTGACGTGAAGATGGTGTATGTGAACGTCGCTGTCCATGATAAGGACTTGGTACTTTGGCTTACTTTTTGTGCGCCTCGCGCGAGCTAAGTTGTGTGAGTCTTATGCAAGGCTGTGATTGTGTGGAGGCGCGGCATCTATTCGGGCTTCTTCAGCCAGGCACGCTTTCACTCTCTCCTAAAGCACAAAGCCGCGCGTCTCGCCGAGAGTCAAAAAGGGTCTTGCGTGCTTGGCAGGGTGTGTGTGTTGGCATCTCCTTTTCAACGCAATGCGAACCTCGTCCGATTCACTCGACGCTTGCATGCCATGCACCTTTATCAGATCAGATCAGATCAAACCATGGATCCCATCATGCAGCTTCAACCAACCAGCTGAGCTAGCTGCAACAGTCTATGCGTAGGCATCGTATGACTCGTCTCGGGCTGATCACAGACTCTACCACATTTCGCACGATGAATTGACTGAAGTGAGAGCGCCGACAGTCGGCAGGATACACCTGGATACATCAGAACGTCTGTTGGTCCAGTTGCACATTTGAGCCCACTGTGCATAACAGGGCCAACTTACGTCCGCGTCAGAGCCAGCCAAATGAACCCGCACGGCTCCCTTTCAAAATTTCATCTGTCCACAAGCCATCAACCAGCGTACATTGACATCAGAGAAAATTTCAAACGATGATATCTCCTTCATATTCTTATAAATCAAAAGATGGAAAGTATTCTACTGCCCTCAACGCTTCAAAAAAAAGCCAAAAAAAGCAGAAGGGCCGCTACGAGGATCGAACTCGTGACCTCTTGCATATTGACCAAGTTCGGGATCCGAACCAACCCAAAGCAAGCGCGATACCACTACGCCAAGCGGCCACCGTTACTCTGCACGTGCTCTCAAGGAGGTTCTCTTGCACCTATATAACAAACCAATAAATTACCTTTCCACAAAGTCATTATCATGCTAGCCTGTTCTTCTCGTTGAAAGATGCTGACACCCACTTCCACATCCACAGCCTATCACTCATGCTTCTTTCAAAAGCATCTATATTATGTTACACATTGGACAAGATTCAAGTTACAAAAGAGACTGGAGCCATTACCAGAGCAGACGGCGTTCCTCACGCTCAGCACGAGCGACGCGTTTGTTTAGACCCCAAGATTGCTTCTTCAGTTCGTCTTGCTGCTTCTTGACCTGCTTGACCGCCTTTGGCAAGGGGGCAACGATAGAGACGAAGAGTGGCGAGCAGTTGAACTGCTTAGCCAATTTGGTCTTGGTGTATGTGATGGGGTCTTCCTTTCGCAGGCGCTGGATGGTTGCGATCTGGTCGGGGGTGATGGCATCGCTGGCGTTGCCAGAGCGACGGGAGCGAGGGCGCAGGGCGGGAGGAAGCGAGGAAGTGTCAGAGGCAGGCTGAGCCGAAAGCAAGGGCTGGGGCTGGTAGATGGTCGAGCGGACGGGTGCTGCCGAGGGAGGAGGGCGGACGATGAAGGTCTCGCCCGAGGGGAGGGTGTGGCGGACAGCATCGGGGGATGCGTCCAAGGGGTCGCGAGGTCGTCGGGCAGGGGTGTTGCGCAAGCCTACGCTGGAGGTGGCAAAGCCTCGGCGGGCGCCAGGAATGCCGCTACGAGAGAGCGAGGAGAAGGTGCGCTTGCCCGAAACAGCCTCAGGGCTGATAGGTGCCGCAGAGAAGGAGAAACCCTTTGGGCCGCTCCACGTTCCCTTGACGTATGAGTTGTAGTAAACCCAGGGGAAGAAGTCCTTCTTCAAGTGGTAGAATGCGGTCCTTGGGACACCCTGGTCAATGCCAAAGAGGCTGCCAAAGGTCTCCTTGGGCTGACCACCATATTTGAATTCTGCCAGCATCACCTTACCGTACTCGGTCAAGAGCGGGCACGAAGTGTATCCGTCGTACGCCGCGTCAGGCTCCTTACCCTCAAGAGCCTGGCCCAGGTTACGAACCAGCACGGGAGCCTCGGCTGTGATTGCAGCTGCAGTCTTGGAAGTGGGCAGCGAGGAAGCATCGCCGATACTCCAGACATTGTCGAACCTCTTGTGCCTGGTAGTGCCCTGGTCGACATCGACAAAGCCAGCCCCATCGGCGAGCGGGCTGTTCTTGATCACCGACAAAGGGCCCATCTTGGGAGTGACATGAAGCAGATCGAACTGCTTCCTCACCTGCTCAGCGCCGTTGGGACGAGCAAACACGGCAGTGTTGCCCTCGATCGCAACCAGATCGTGCTCAAACAGGCCGTCCACCCCGCGCTCCTTCCTGAGCTCGTTGAGCCTCTCGCTGTACTTGGGCACGCCAAACATGACCGGCAGACCCGTGGCAAAGTCGATCGAGATCGGTGAGCTGGCAACATCGGCAGGGTTGTACAACCCGGTGTTCTTCCAGTGGTCCAATGCGAGCCACATGGCCTTCTGGGGCGCACCGGCGCACTTGATCACACCAGCAGGCTGGGTGAAGATTGCCTTACCCGACTTGAGCTTGGAGATGGTGTCAAAGACCTTGTCGCACGTGTTGTAGCCGTAGATGGTGGAGACGAGCGAGGAAGGATCGGCGAGGGCTTCCGGGAGGCCTTTGATGGCGTCGTAGTTGATGCTGAGTCCGGGGACCACAACAAGCTGGTCGTAAGCGATCTTGTTGCCGTTGGCAAGGGTAATCTGGTTCTGTTCAGGGGCAAAAGTGTCGACGGCGGAGGCATAGTGCTTGAGCTTGGGGTCGAGTAGGGAGGTGAGTGGGCGGCGAAGATCGCGCTTGTCCTTGAGTCCACCTCCAACAAGAGTCCAGCCTGGCTGGTAGTGATGCCACTCGGAAGGGTCGACGATGGCGATATCGTCCTGGGCAAAGGCGCCGGAGCGGATGAGCTGGTGGCTGACGGCCATACCAGCAGATCCACCACCGATGACGACGACCTTGTGGCTGCTGGATCCGGAGGCGGAATGCTGAACCGGCGAGTCGGAAACGGTGGCCAGAGTTCGAGCGGCACCGGCGACACGAGAGCGAGATGCCCTCGAGGCGGCGGTACTCAAACTGGTCTTGAGCATCGCGTGCATCTTTGGTGAGCAGAGAGAGGGAGTGCTAAGATGAAGATGGTAGATGATGTTGAAGAGAAGAAGAAGAGGGTCCACTCGAAGCGCATATACCAACTTGAAAGTGCAAGTCCAACGTCGGTTCCGGATCTGCTGCTTGAGAAGAAAGCTGATGGATGCAGCAGTCTTGCCGTTGAGAAGATCTTGAAATTTCCCGATATCACACGGGTGAGCCAAAGGAAGAAAAAAATCGTCCACAACGTATCCTCTCTTGCAGGAATCGTCTTGCAAGCACGCAATATCTTGCAGAAACTCCAATTCAATTTGTGCGCGGCATCGATGTAACAAATTCGAGTCTCCGGCATATTTCTCATTCTGCTGATGCTGGTCATTCATACACAGACGATACTCAACACACGCACTGTGTCCTGTCTCTGACATATCAATCAGCTGATTCATGGAGTGAAGGAGTGAATTTCAGTAATGTTCCTTTGTGCAAGCAACGATAGGCAGCCATGTTCGTAATGCTGATCCGCAATCACCACTTGTACTCGCCAGGCAGCCGATCCGAACGAGAATCTTGCCTACCGTGTTCACCATCACCCCTCGGCGTCGCGAACGGCGATGACACGTACGAAGTAGGCGATGACGTGGCTGCCAGATTCATGTCTTGCATACTATTCGTCAGTCGGTCGCCAGTACCTGATGCTGCCAAAGGCGGCAACTGTAGACCCGCACGATGCTGCTGTTGGGAGGCATACGGATCGTAGCTGTTCGAACGGAAGCTCGAGGCGCTTGCCGTTCTTGCCGGTCGGAGTAAGGGTCGTACCATCTCGACAAACAGTGGCAGCATCTCGGGTAGGACCTTGAGCTCGGGTGCTTTGGGAGAGGGAATCTTGCGACGCTTGCGAGTCTTTTCCCCGCTACTGCCGTCCGCGTTTGCTGATGCGCCCTGGGGCAAGGACGGAAGGTCCTTATCCAGTTGCTTGATGCTGGCTTGTGTGAGTGTGGTTTGGCGTGAGGGAGTGGGTCTCCATCGTGGTGCTGTATCACCGTCTTCGGCATCAGCTTCGCTGTCGCTCGAGATCTTACGGTTCAACTTCGGCCGGTGGACGCCATCCACGTGGTGATGTACACCGTCTTCCTCATCCGAATCTTCCTCATCGGAGGTCTCCATCTCGTCTTCCTCTGCTTCCGCATCCGCCACTTCACCAGTAAAGATATCACCTACACCCAGATTCTCCACCATAGCACCGACGAAAGCCGTGTCGTCGTCCTCGTTGATTCCATCCGCCCGGCGCTTCTTCTCTGCACCAATGAGTTTGCCAGCTACACCGGCAACTTCGCGATCGGCCAATTTGCGACGCAGCTTGAGCTCGCGTAGGAACTTGAGCCTGTATGCGTACAGCACTAGCGAGTCGATCTCGTCGAGCGCTCTCCTGCGTTCTTCGCCTCCTGCGGGGAGACAAATCTCGAGGTCGACCTCTCCGATACCTCCTTGCTGGCCCACCGTTCTGTCGGTACTCTTCCCGGCTTGCTGCGAAACCACTTCGGCGGATCGATCATTGCCACGGACAAAGTTGATGAAGAGCTCGATCCAATGCATGAGCCCATCGAATAGGCCCGATCCCTTGGAGTGCACCTGATGGACAAAGTTGTAGAAGCGTCCTTCATGTCTTTCTACCAAATCGACAAAGACCTGTACAGTGCGTGTCGGGTCAGTATAGCTGAGCTCTTCGTTCGCTTCCACCGTCTTGATGAGATCCGTAATGAACGCCTGCAAATCCGACAAGCTATCGGCAATATTGGCGAGCTTGTAGACTTGCGCTAGCGGCGAGTAGAAGATAGTGACCATGTCCTTGAGGAGCTCAGCAGTGACTCCTTCAAAGATGAGTGAGATGAGTTGCTCCTTGTCGCGCTTACGGGTGAGCATCTTGATGAGGACATGTAGGTCTTCGTACAGCCAAGCGTCGTCATCCTGTGGGCCCTCATCCTCGAGATCAGGATTCTTGAGGCCTCGGCGATACTCCTTGTATACCTCGTAGGCTTGACTGGCCTTGACCACACGGTGAATCTGCGACCTGTCCAAAGCAGGCGCCTCGGGCGAACGTAGAATGGTGGTGAGCAGATCCAAGCGCTCCTCCTCTGCATCCTGACGGTAAAGTGCTTGAATGTCGGAGGGCGCATAGACGAACTGACGAACCTTTTCGCAGATAGTCGGATCGTCGACTTTAGCCGAAATGGCGGCACATACTTCGTCCAGCTCTCGCACCTCATCCTGCAAGCTGCTAGAGAACATGCGCTGGAGCAGACTGCGTTGTCCGAATGGCTGCGCGAGGAAGATGTCGAGCACACCTCTGACCATTGCCATCGGATTCGAGATGCGCAGGATACCACGCAACATAAAGTAAGGCATCATGCCATGCATACGCTTCATCTGCGAAAAGATCTCGGACGAGTTGTCGCTGCCCATGAAGATCTGGAAGATGGTCGAGGCAAGGCTGATGCGTGCCCATTTGAGCAACGCCTTGTACTTTTCGGGAAGATCTTCGATGCGAGGTGTCGACTTGATCGTGGCAAAGATGCGAGAGAGACCGTCGTGCTGCACCAAGTCCTGCTTGAATTCCTTGAGATGCTGTTGCAGGTCCTGGGCACGTTTTGCGGCCTCGTCCGAGAAACGCTTGTGTTCTTCCTCACGGACGTGGTCGAGCCCTTCACGAATCGCGGCATCTTCCTCTTCGGCACGAGTCAGCGTGGTGGGCTCTGCTGTCAAAAAGTCCATGAACACGGCACTTTCAGCTACAGATGGACTGGCAAGCAACGAGCGGAGGTAGGCTCGCAGTGTGAGACGGTTCTTTTCCCTGGCGAGAGGTCCAGTCGGCAAAGGGTTACGTGTCTGGGAGCTAGTCGACTCTGTCGAGGCGCGTGGATCTGCGTCGTCTCTCTCGAGCCTCGTCGGTTCGGTGGATGGTCTGCGGTAAGGGTCGGAGATGTCGGTGTTGGTTCGATCCTTGGGAGGAGGAGGTCGAACATCTTCTTCGGGATACTCGACTCGCAGCGTCTCGGCGAGCCTAGCAAAGTCACCATACCTTCGTGATACATAGATGTCAGGCTGACCGTAGCCTCTGCGCGTTCGGATGATGAACTCTTCGTGTGCACGACTGCGTAGTCTACCCTTGGTGACGACGTTGCGGACCGAGACCACGTTGATGTCAAACCCAGATCCAGGAGAATGCGACGAAGTCGAGGCATCGTCTGCATCCAGCTGCTTTGCATCACCTCTTGGTGAAGCGGCGGCTCTGCCAAGCGCTGCTTTTCGACGCGATTCGACAGCACTCATCTTGAGACGATCGCGCTCAGATATGCGCACGACGTCCTCTCCGATGCCCTTGACCTTGATCGCAGATCCCATGAGCAGTACAAAGTATTTTTCGAGCTTGTTTGTGAGTTTGCGCCGTTTTGTAGATTCATCCCTGTCGTCGGTGCCGCTGATGTTGCGCTCGAGAAACTTGTCAAAGAAGACCTGGACCTTGTCTGCGAAAAAATTGGGCGGTGCTGAACGGAGGAAGGGGAAGGTGAGGACGAAGTGCTGGAACATGAAGCGCAGGAGAGGCAGGTCTGTTCTGCGAGCTTCAGGCGAGGCTCGGAAAGGTGGACCGAAGGTGGAAAGGGCATCCTTGGTGTTGAGCTGTGCCACTTCCTTTTCCATCTGTAGACGAATGAGCGTCTTTTTGAGGTAGTGCGCTCGCAGCGGTGTGAGTGCGGAAGGATCAGAGGCGTTTTCGAGTCCAGGTATGCTGGCGCGAGCAGCTTTGCCTGAGATGATGGCATTGTCGTCTCCGCCTTGAAGTGGCGCCAACGAGGTGCCTGCCGAGGCGAAGGCTGGGTCGTACGTTACTGTCGAGCTCATCTTTGCTGAATTGTCGGACGACGTAAGGATGCAACTGATCGTCAGCGCCAGTCGACTCTAACAACGTCGCGTAGCAGGATGAATGCCGCTGAAGGGATCGTAGATGAGATGAAAGCTAGTGTCCTCGATCCTGGGATCTATGTCGCAGACGGCACCTCGAAGCGTCCCCCTCTTGGGCAAGTTTCAGTAGTGGAGCCTGTCCGAAGCTCTCGAGATGGTGGCAGTCGATCTGAAAGGTGGGAGAAGTGGCGGGTATCAAGCCAAGCAAAGCTGTGATGCAATACTGGGCTCCGACAATAGGACTGAGGATAGGAGGAAAAGGCCTCTTTCTTGTGCTCGCAACCCCGCTCGCTATCCTATCTGTGACGTGAGAGTGTGTGTTCGTGCACTGCATTTCGTATAAAAGAGTGTGGAGGGGCCACCTTGCTAAAAATCGTAACTGCATAGCGCGACATCTGGAAGAAGCGAGCATTCTTTGCTGGGCATCATCGGTCACTAAATTGCCTCTTGTGCCTGACTGAGCCTCGACAACGTGCCGAAAATCATCAAAAAGTGTGTTATATGTCGATCAAACATTGTGATTGGGTCGCGCGAGATCCGGAAAGATTGCCGGCAATTTCTTCCCAAAGATCAGGCGGGGCAAGCAACGAACCCTGACGACTCGCTCCCCAACAATGAAAGACCATCCATCATATCCGATTTATTGCCGGATGTCCCTTGTCCTTCCTTCTCCCTCATAGACACATACCAGCACCTATCACGACTTCATCCAAGATCCTTCCCGGCCTCTCCTCGAATCTGAAATAGAGAACGATGCTCGACGACGAGCTTCAAGCCGCACTCGACAAGCGAGCTGCTAAAGGCACACTTCGCCAGCTCACAGTCTACCCGACCACACCTGCATCTTCCTCAACATCTTCACAAAAGCTGGTAGATTTCTCTAGCAACGACTATCTCAGTCTGGCCACCTCTTCCCGAGTCCGCGCCGAGTTCGCCAGTCTTGTTGCTTCCAATACATCTCTCAACGCTCAATTAGGCAGTGCGGGATCTCGACTGCTCGACGGCAACTCTTCGATTCACGAAGCCATAGAAGATGATCTCACGGCGCACTTCGCCTCTTCAACAGCAGGGTTGCTCTTCAACTCGGGTTATGAGGCCAATGTTTCTCTCCTGAGCACGCTTCCACAGCCCCGGGATGTGGTGATCTATGACGAACTCGTCCACGCCTCTGTCCACGATGGCCTTCGCAGATCAAGGATCCCGGCGCACCTTCGCATTCCGTTCAGACACAACTCTGAAGCCCACCTGCGGGAGATTCTCACGCGCCTGGGACAAGACGGAGCGCTCACTGCTGGCCCCAGTAGCAGTGGTGGTAACGCAACCACATACCCAGGAGGAAGAAACGTTTGGTTGGCGGTTGAAAGTGTCTACTCGATGGACGGCGATGTCTGCCCTTTGCGTTCATTGCTGAACACAATGTCAGAGTACGTCCCCGACAACCGCATCTGCGCTGTGATCGACGAGGCACACTCTACCGCGCTCTACGGATCCCGTGGACGTGGGCTGGTCAACGCACTGGGCTTACAATCTGATCCTCGCATCACCGCACGACTCATGACCTTCGGTAAAGCCTGGGGAGCATCTGGAGCCGTCGTACTGTGCAGCAAAATTGCCCGACACTATCTGATCAACTATGCCCGACCGCTCATCTTTAGCACTGCGCTGGGATACCCACAGCTTGCAGCCATTCTCGCCTCGTTCAACTCGATCAGGGATGGCACTGCAGAAAGGAAGGCAAGGAGGACGTTCAGCAACTCGAGGAGGTTGGTTGACGGGTTTGAAGGTGTGATTCGATCGCAAAAAGTCGGCACGGGGAGATGCGTTGCGCTGCCACCTCATCTCAAGCCAAACACTACAAGCACAGGAAAGGATGGGAAGCAAGGAGGAGAGGATGACTTTGTGAGCTGGTCAATGCAGCAGCCCTCACCGATCATTCCTTTGCTGACAGCACATGCGAGAGATTTGGCTGCGCATTTGAGGGCAAACGGATTGCTAGCGAGGCCAATTTGCTACCCGACGGTGCCCAAGGGCGAGGACAGGGTCAGGATCTGTGTTCATGCGGACAACACCGAGGAGGACATCGATAGGCTCATCAATTGTGTCAGACAGTGGGTCAGCGATGATAGAATGCAGCATGGAGGAGTGAGGAAGGCTGAGCAGACGTTAACGCCACTGCTCGCATCAAAGCTGTAAACTTTCCTCCTAGAATGGCAACTTTCATCCGACACTTTTTTTTGGCTGTGCAACATCACACCGCTAGGTCTGCTGCCTGAGTGGGATGAAATCCGTTTCATCATGAGGAAAGTGAAAGGTGACCTAGACACGCGGAAGAGACAGCAACCTGAAGCTAGATTAGTAGTTGCCCGCGGAGGCAGTTGGGGCAGCAGCCCCGCTCCTAAGCTGCTCGATGATAGCCTTTGTGCCACTTGCGCCTACCCTCGTAGCACCGTTCTTGACCATGGTATGTACCGTTTCCAAGCTCCTGATACCACCACTAGCCTTGACCTCCTTCTTGCTACCATCCCAGCCCAGATCCGTCCTGGTTGCGACCTCGTACATCAGTCTGACATCTTCCTTGGTGGCTCCTGCTCCGCCGTACCCTGTGCTGGTCTTCACAAAGTCACCTCCAGCAAGACAGGCCAAATAAGACGCCGCAACGATCTCCTGCTTGGTCAACATAGCTGTCTCGAGGATAACTTTGAGCTTTGCTCCGTGCTTGTGGCACTCCTCAGCGACATCGTGGATGTCGTTGTACACAGCGAGGTAGTGGTGTGAGCGGAGAAGACCGACATTGTTGACCATGTCGATCTCCTTGGCGCCCTCCTGACAGGCAATGCGAGCTTCGAGAACCTTGGAGGGGGTGTTGGAAGAGCCAAAGGGGAAGCCAATCACGCTGATCGGCAGCACAGAGGTGCCAGCAAGGTGCTGGGAGACAAAGGGGATCATGGACGAATTGACGCACACGGTTGCGGTGCGGTACTGCTTGGCTTCATCGCAAACGGCAGAGATCTGGGAGAGGGTCGCGTTGGGTGCGAGAAGGGTGTGGTCGATCAGGGCCGAGACTTCGCTCTCGGTGGTGGGAAGCGTAGGAGTCGGGGTGATGGGCGGAAGGCTGTCCAGGGAGCTAGGAAGCGACGAGAGGAGGTTTTCGATGGCTGATGCCAGAGACTCTTGAGTGACGGTTGCGGTGGACATGATCGCTAGTGCTTGATGTGATGATGAGAGGGAACGAATGAGATGGCGTCAGTGTCACAGACAAAGCTTCTTATGAGTGAATTGCGGAGAACGCTCAAGCTCTGCCGGAAGCTCGGCACCTTCTTCGGCCCCACGTTGAGGGCAAGAAGAAGACACTTTTTTTTTCCCTGCCAAGAAAGACGTTCGGACATGCCCGACACTCTCACAATCGGCGTTTTTTTGGTAAAAGATCGGACGATTTTCTCTAAAAGTGGAGAAAAGCTGCACCGCGAGAAGAAGCTTCTCACGATTTCAGCCGGCTTGTGTCAGCTACTGTACTGTAAGTCTAAAAGACGCCGTTGAAGGTGTCCAACGAGCCCGTCCCTCTGAGTCCTGACCACCACCTCCAAGAAGACAAGGCTACAATCTGGGGGACATCTGCAAACATGGCAACTCTCAGAACCGCCGCAGTTAGCCGCGCTGCTCTTCTCCGCTCAACCGCTCTCGCTGCTCCCGCTCGTCAAGCCCGACTCTCACCCGTACTGCCCCAGCTTCGCCTTGCCTCCAACACATCGTCCTCCGAACCAGCCAAGCGAGTAGGCAACGTTGAAACGCCTGGCTTCCGCCCCCGACCTGCTGTCTCTGGTCCAGGCGCCATTCGCGTAGGCACCCTCTTCACCTCTCTCATCGCCCTGGCTGTCGCCGTTACCGGGTATGGATTGTACGAGTACTACACCTCCTTCTCCGCCTGGCCCGTCACCATTCGGGATGACCTGCGGGCGGCTCTCAAGGCGCGAAATCGGGGTGATGCTCGCCGAGCAGAAAGCTACTTTCGCAAAGCTCTCGCCACTGCCCGGGAGATTAAGGGGGAATTGAACGAAGCTACTCCCACGCCCAAGGGTCAACCCAAGGGTGCAGAGGGCGAGGCGATGCTGAAGATCTCCGGTATCGCTATTGCTCTCGCTGCATTGTTGGAGGGTGAGGGAAAGGTCGAGGAGAGCTACGAGGTGCTCGAGGATGTCTTTGATGAAATTATGCAGAGGGGAAAGTACGAGAATGTCGGACAGGAGAAGGGAGAGTGGAAGAGGGGGGATAGGGATAGGATGAGGGCCGTCCAGATTGCGCAGAAGTTGGGAATGCTGGGTCAGCTACCCGAGGTGAGGATCTCGCAATTGGAGAAGACGAAAGGAGCGAATGCTGAGGAAGGAGGAGAGCAGGCAGAGGGACAGGTGGGTAAGAAGTACAGATTCAGCCTGACAGGCACAGCCGCGTCGCAGGACCCCGCGGAAAAGTGGCTCGTGTGGAGCGTCGAGGAGCTCTTCCGTCTGGTGCTTCCCGCTGATGTCCATGCTTCCGCCCTTGCCGCTGCCGCCGCACCAGCCTCACCAGACTCTACCGCACCAGCATCACCACAAGCACCAGCGACACTCAACTCGGTCACTCCGCCCACATCCATCTCTTTGGCAGACCTGGACCTCCCAGCGTGGGTGACAAAACTCGACCTGCTTTCCTCCATCGAGTCCCTGGGCACATTCTACGCCTCCAAAGGTCTACCCGAATACGCCGTCCCCCTTTATCTGCAAACCCTGTCCATCCTCTTACCCCCCACCAACTCTGCTTCCTCGTCTGCTGGACCGACCGCCAGCGAAAGATGCAAAGCAGGCCTAGTGATGAACAACCTCTCGCAACTGCTTTCGGGAGGCAACATCAAAGATGCTACCAAATGGGCGCTTAAAGGCCTCGAAATTACCGACAAGACCGTTCAGCTCGCCGGATTTGAGACTCAATCCCAAGCCCAAGACGCAACCAAGAAGGATGCAGTCGAGGTGATCCAGAGCTCCCAGGAACGCACCGAGCAAGTCAGATTCGAATGCCTCGGTGTAAAACTCACCCTGCTCTACAACTTGGGCGTTTTGAGCGACGTAAGTCATCTCGACAGACTCCCTTTGAGATCTTCCCTTCAAGACCAAACTACTGACAGAATTGCTTCTCGCCTTTTCGTTGATGGCGGATGTACAGATGGCGGGCGACAAATGCCAAGCAAGACTCTACTTTCAAAAGACCTACGCTTTGGCAGACAAGATTGGCGGCCCCACTTTCGCTGTTGCCAAGAACAAGGCTGCAGAAAGCTTGGCTCGTCTCGAACGTCGAGGTTCCAACAAGTGAGGTCACTGCGAATTCAATCAAGCTTTTTTTTCCATCACAGTCGAGGTCAGCATGCGATAAAATTCCGGGATGTGATTGTAACTGTGTGTCGAAGGGAGGGAATTTTCAAATGAGTGCGAACGAGGGGTCGAGAACTGCAGGGCGGACGTTGAAGCGGGTTATTGCTTGGCGGATTGCGTCGCGGGTGAGCAGCAAAGCGAGGGCGGGGTCAGGCTTCGTAGATTTGCCTGAGATCTTGTCGACGCCGCCATCGGTAGCACCGCGGTGCTGGATGACAGCATCATCCGTGACGGGGAGATATGGAGTGCTAGCTGCATCGGCCAATCCTGCCTCAGACAGCGCTAGCTTAATGTCATCCGCCCTCAAGTGTGTCAGCTTTGATAAGCTCTCCACCGTCACCGCCATGGTGCACGCCGCATTCTCTTGCAACGCCGAAATGTCCAGCGCTGGATGTACGGTACCTTTGTTCGATGCTGCTGCATCATCAGCGCTACCGTTCGCCGCTACCCTGGAGGACCGTCTTGCAGCACCACCTTCTCCCTCTGCTGCGGCATTAGTCCCGTTCTGCTGGCGGGGTATACGAGAGGGAGTGCTCCCTGCCCAACCTTTCAACCTGAGTTTTCTCTTGTGTCCCGTCGGTGTAGAGTTGTTGAGGGACTCTGAGTTGTCTGCTTCCGCTGCGAGCTGCTGCAGCTCTGCAAATCCGGGTTGATGTGAGATCGAGTCGAGGGGTATGTTGAGCAGCTTGCAGCGCTGAGCGAGGATTTGCCATCTACGCAGAGCGTCTTCGGCTTTCGCTTTTGAATCTGATTCGGCCCCATCAGTCATGGCGTCGGGCTTGACCGCTGACGAGGATCTTCTGTGCCTCACCGCTGCTGTCTTTTTGAGCGGTCCGTCGAAGCACTCGATCAGCGCTCTGAGCAGTACGGCAGTCCAGAAAGACAGATATCCCTTGAAGCCAAGATCGGACAACGGCCTCTCCGGTGTCCCCAACATGCCCTGTCCCGCACTCAGATAGTACGAGAATTCGATCATCAGCGTGCCAAAGCTCTTCCGCTGGAACGGTGGAAAGGTGACGATGCATGCCAAGTTATAGTCATCGTATGAGATCTTTTCTTTCGAAAAGAATCCGAGCGGATGGTCGAAGCTGGCATTCGCAGCGTCGGTGAGCACATAGAAGAGAAAGGGCTCGACGTCAAAGTAGATTGTTTTGTGGTCGATGAAGAGCTTGCCGAAAAGCGAGAGGTTCTGGCAGTAGAGTTTCTCGGTAGCGCCGTCGACTTCCCAGATGATATGGGCACCTCGTTGGTAGACCTTACGACCGGGTGGATGGGTATAGCGGCAGAATTTGCGATGCGCCGCGAAGCCATTGTATGACTTCATGTACTTGAAGCATCCATCGCAGACCCAGAGCATCTTTGTGGGATTTGCAATGTCCTTTTTGCTCCGCACGTTGTTGCTGGCAGCATGTGAAGAAGGCGATTGCCGCGAGGGCGAATCTGCGCTGCTGGAGGTTCGCGATTTGATAGCTGGTGCATCCCGCACTGATGCGGACAGTGCTCCGCCGAGGCTATTTGCGCCGTCTCTGCGTGGTACGCGCTTAGTTGTAGCTGACGAGGCGGCTCCTACACGCAAAGACGAAGGCGATTGATGGCGCTTGTTGGTAGCAAGACTGGCAGATGCAGAGGTGGATGCGGCTGAAGTATCTGGTCCGTCATCATCGTGATCGAGCGGATATGGGCTGTAATACCATGTCTTGATGTCAAAGTTGCCGTAGAGGACACGGTCGATGTTTCTCAATGCTGGAGTTTCAGAGGAGGAAGCCGACGCGTTGTGCCTGCTTCGGTGATGAGTAGCTCGATCAGGAAGCGCTGGTGAGGCTTGCCGGCTGGTAGAAGGGGTGCGGCTACCATTGCTGCCTTCGTGGACGAGGTCGTGTTCTGCTTTCCGCTTTCCCTTTTCGAACGAGTGCGGAGTCAGGCTGGGAGAAGCACTGGATCCGTTGGCGCCCTTGACCGGCGTCGATTGCGGAAGTAAGGCGGCAGAGTGGTCGGTTGGGACGGATCTGACATCTGGGCTGATGGATGCCAATGCAGGTTGAATGAATGCATGATCGACCCAGCCATCCATACGCTTGTCTTGGTCATGTCGGTGGATGTAGTACTGCACGTTGTCGGTGTCAGCAGAACCAGGTGGTGGATTGGATGAACTGCCCCACCTCCGCGACAGCACTGTAGCTGTATATGAAATGCCTGTATGGGCATCCACAAGCTCGCAAACAGCTCCGACGGGCAAGAGCGTCGGCTGTGTTGCCTGGTGCTCGACGGATGAGACCATGCTGAGCAGTCGTTCAGGCGTCAGCTCAGCTGGCGGAAGCTCCTCTGACGCCGTTGCCGCAGCTTGGTTGCCTGTTCAGACTCGATGATTATGAATAAGCTGGGTAGGCATGGTGCGGTGCCCTGCAGTGCTGTTACTTGCTGTTGTGTTTGCTGAGCAGCCCTTAGTCAATGTGGTGTTGGCGGCAGTCGGACTAGCCGAAAAGTCGAAGCGCACTTCAGCTTGTCGGGGCGCCAAAGCCTGAATCCGTGACCTGTGCAAAGGCGGAATCGATAGCACAGCGGATGATCCGATCTGATGTTGTGGTCTGTCGGCACCTCAGCACCTCGAGGGTATTAGCTTTGAAAGAGAAAGAAAGCGTAAGTCTGCTCCAACAAGAGATGCCGTGAATGCTCGGAGATGGACCTCCACGCTGCCTAAATTTCCACACGACAAAGCTTCTCAAGAGAGTCGCGCCTGCACGACCTGCACCGACGAGACGCGCTTTTAAAGCCACACCTGGTGTCACGCACTCACATTTCCATCACTCCCAAGACAGAGATCTATGCTCGGAGAATAGGGTGATTAGGCAATTGCAGATAGTGGCAGTGATGATGATACAGGTATATGGAGCTAAGTTGATGAAGGAACAAATGCAAATGAGGGAACGATTATCAAGAAGTGGGCAGAAACAAACGAAACGGAGACATCCTAATGCAACGTGGCCACGGCGATCAGCACTCTTTCTCAGTGCGTCGAATACACAGGATAGCACCCGAATGGTGACACTCGATCTCGGAATCAAAATCGATACCAATACGCTTGCACACTTTCTGCACTTCGACTGCGGCAAAGTCCTCGTCCTGCAAGCTGAGTGTGCGCTGTTCCGGGTGGTCTTGGAGGAATTTAAGGTATCCAGAAGTGGATCTGACCCAGTCGGCCATCTTTCGCGGAGTCGTCATCGAGACGACTAGATCGCCACCAGAGTTGTCACACTCGGCAGCGCGACGGACGCTGGGTCGGATCCATGACGGAAGGTTGGCGAGCGTGGCTGCAAACTGTTCCGGATCGTCGACTTTGGACATGCGGGAAGAGGTGGCACGCTCGCCGAGGACGGTGCAGTCGTCGATGGGGATCCAGCAGTATGAGTTGCGGTCCCAGAGCTCGCCGAGCTCAGCATCGTGTTCCCAAGGCATGGGGAGTTTGCGGTAGAGCCCACCAGTGCGTAGCGATTGGACAGCTCCCTTGGCGCCGTAATAGGCATCAATCTCGGGATAGTCGAAAGGGAAGTCCAAGAGCCAGTCTCGCAAGGGTCGAATCTGATCTCCCTTCTCACCCGTATAGGGCCCAATCACCGGCCTACCGCCCGTCACGACCAGCGTCCCGCCCGGCTTGAGCACCGACGCCCACTTGGTCCAGTTCGCCTTGGTCGACTCTGCCGTCTCCCAATCCATCCAATGAATGCATGCTGCCATCATGACCAAGTCAACCTTCTCACCGGTGGGAAGCACAGGATCCTCTCCTTTAGCTTGAGAATACTCGATTCGATCCGGATCCTGCACAGCGGGCAGCCGCACTTCAGCCAGCTCTTCCGCCGACATGTGCTTGACCGTGTTTGCCAGCTTCAGCATGTTAGGTGATGGATCCTGGCCGTACACTTTACCAAAGCGGGTAGCCATGTGGATCGACATTTGACCAGGTCCACAGCCAATTTCGAGGGCTGAACGCCATCGGTCAGCGCCGCCGCTTTTGTCGCCCTGTGCATGGTAATCGAACGCAGTTTCGGTCATGGTCGGAGGGTAAGGCGTGCGGGCACGGAGGTACTGCATGGCATTGTAAGAGTCGTGGCTCCAGGCCGATCCCAGTTCGTGTGGTGCCATTTCGAGTGCAATGTCGAGTTCTGCCTCGAACTCTGGGTCTAATGGGAAGGTAAGGGACGAAGCGGATGACGCCAAGGAATGTGATGCCGATGAAAGCAAAGATGAAGACAAAGAGAGATGCGAAGTTGACGGTGTTGAGAACCAGCTCTTTGGTGAAGGGATTTTGGCTGAATCACTGCTGTTGTTACTGTAGGTGCTTGGGATGTCAGAGATGGAATCGTTGCGAGGCAGTGGCGGTGCTTTCGTCTTGCAACAATGATGATATAGCCTGCGTAAGCTGGACGAGAGGGAACGACCTCTTCGAATCGTCTTGGGTTTTTGAGCCTCGTCACCCAAAGTCTGTGATGACGACGCTAGCAAGAGCTTATGCGACACGACCTCTGAATCGAGCTGCTGCCGTTGCGCTTCTCGCTCCAAGTGCATGGCCAGTCGTGGTGGTGGGCTCGATGAACCATGCGGAGGTCTTCCAACGGCAAGTCTTGCCGTAGAAGCATGAATACTGGCCATCCCTCTCTCCCCGACTTAGCCGAGGTCGCGCAGGACCAAAAAGAGAGCGGAGTGAAAGGACGCTGGCCAGGGTCCTGTGCTTTATTCAGTTCGAGTTTGGCCCTTTACAGATCTGCCTACTCAACCGAACTGTACCGCTTTACGGAGGAGTATGGGTACCCGCGTCTTCCGAAGTCCAAGTCGAAGAATGGTTTTTCCGAAAACAAGAGCGAGGCAGCAGAGCACGAAGATCTGCGATTCCGAGCTTCAACAGCAGATCCGAATTTTGCGAACCTTTCAAGCTTTCCACCGCAAGGGAACCGCGGTGTATCAGGCAGAAATCGATGTCGAAGATGACGAAGAGAAGGATAGACAGGATGTGGATACTTGGACGAAATCCACGACCTCTCGTCCGGTTTGGTTGGTGAAGTGGGAACTGACAATCTGGTGGGACCGAAGAAGAGATGGTGGGACTGGAAGCTTTATCTCCTTCTGGACGCAGGCTTGTTCTACACTTATACTATAGCACGAATGCCATGCGAGGACTCAGTGGCGTCCTTCGTTCAGTCTTGCCAATCAAGCCAACTTTCCCCACACCTGTTCCATGTAGTCATTCCGGTCTAGTCACGCACAATTCAGCCATAAGTTAGCTGCCTAGACGAGGGGTCCAAGCAAAATGCCAGTTCAAGATCCAAGCTTCAACAATGAGCGCCACAATAGCACCAAGTCGCTCTTGTATAACTACAGTACAGCTCCGCTACCCTAAAAGCAGATGCGGCCCATGCGTGTCACGCCACGCACAGTCGAGGCTTGCATCTGAGCCGATCATGCTTCGATAGCCTGCTTTCTTTGTTCTGTACATGGCTCTAAAGACATTCGGGTAAAGAGTCGCACTTATTCCCTCTGTTGTTGATCGCATACGACGTCAATTAAGCTTTTACTGGTTCGTTGAGGTACCGAAGAGAATTGCTCCTTTTGTCCTGTGGGCCACCGAAAAGAAATTCCTTCCCTTTGTTGTGGGCTCATTGTGGGAAAAGAAGACGCCAGGGAATGATCAACTCTTCAGATGTAGGATCATGCTGACCAATAGCATCAGCGCTCATCATATTGATGCACATAACTGACCACAGCGTGGGAGCATGGTTGAATGATCAATTTCTTATGCGAAGAGACACAATGCGATGCTACATAAAGAAAACATTCGTCGACCGGCGACATTTTCTCTTCTCAAGGACCAGCCTTGTCGTTAACCACTCAGCGCCAGCGCCAAGTTGCTGGGTTCTGCCCATTCTCGTCTCCTCAGTTGGGAAGAACGTTCTGCAAAAAGTCGCCAATGTAGTTTCCAGGAGGATCATAGTTGCACACCACATACTTGGCACTACTTCCGCTTCCCAGTCCCAGCTGGCTGGCGGTGCACTCCTGAATAGCGCATCCGAGCTGCTTGCTTCCCTTCCAGACCATCTGGGTGAAGTGGCCTGTGGCAGCGCTGTAGACACCGCTGGCAAAGTTGTACTTGGAAATTTCGTCGTACCACATATTGGCGCTGTCCGTAGCGCCAAAGGTGGAAGAGGTACCAGCCGCGATGTTCTGCCCGTAGGGATTGTCGGGAGTGTGCTTGAAGGCGCAATCCTTGGCCCACGATGCGGCAGCGGAGGCCAGGGTAGGGGACCAAGAAAGAGGTGCGGCAGAGTGCTTGGCTCGGTCCTGGTTGTGGATGTCCAGGATGGTTTTTTCGAAGGTCGACAGATTGCCCGAGGAGGTGGCGGTGGAACCAGTAGAGCCACCGGTAGAGCCAGTGGAGCCGGTGCTGGGAACAGGTGTCGTCTTAGGCGCACTTGCGTTCTGCGTCGACTTCTGCGAACCGGAAGAGTAATAATGACTGGGACGGGCAGAGCTGATCTTCTTCTGCTTGTGCTGCTGTTGCTGCTTTTGCTTTGGAATGGAGTTGATCTGCGCCTGAACGTGGTGAGCCTTGGCCTTGGCTTGGGCCTTTACGTTCTTCTTGCCCTTCTTTTTGTTGTGATGCTTTCGAGTCGAAGCAGCGCCGCATGAAGAGACCGCACGTGCTTCTAGGTCAGCCTCGTAGGTGGCCAGGCCATCAGAGTCGACGGCTGCAAAGGTGATAGGGGTGAGCACGGCCAGCGCGCCCACCACCGCGGTGAGGGTTGAGGTGATCTTCATTCTTGGCGTTATATGCTGTGATGAAGAGATTATGCTGTGTTAGTGAAACAAGAGTTGAATGGTGATACAAGAACGAGCGCCGATATATGTACGAATGCGAAGAAAGAAAGACGGACGAAGAAGAAGAAAAAAGAACGGAAGGGGTATGCTACCGCACACGAACAGCGGGAGGGAGGTTGATGATGGTCGAAGTGGGATCGGAGGCAGCACCGACAACAACATATATCGAATCTTAACTCTGGCAGAAGTAGATCAAGGATCGACGTAATTGCAACACTTTGAGACACACTCTGTTCCAGTCCAACACTCTTGACTCCCATGTAGGCCCTGCTGATTTTCCTCCGAGACCAACACATTCTGCAGCAAGCTACAGTGCTTTGTAGCACTCCTGTCAGCTTCGGCATATGAAGAGCGCCGTCAGCCAGCGAACCCTGAACCGTTGCCACCTCCGAACGAGCATGCATTCATTGCAGTTGATTGTCGTTCTTTTCCTTCCATACCATCGTTTTTGTTGTTATGCACACTCTACTGTGCAGTATACGGCAGCTGCAGGTCGTAACACTCTCTGCGAACGGCAACGAGATGCAGAAGTGTGCCTCTTATTGCCACATTTGGGAGACCTACGAAGGCACCAAGAGACTGTCTGTTGGTCAGGTTCAGATTCAGGGTCTAGAGATTTGCGTTCTGGAGCGCAGGAGTTGAACTACGCTGTAACCGAGCGAATATATCAGCAATCCTTATTGGAAGTCCGACTCGGCCCAAATCAACAGCACGCCGAAAGCCAAGGCTACATTGTGCACCGACATCACAGCGTGTGTCACCAAGTCACTGTTACTTGCTTGATTACTTGGTTGGTGGCTCCTGAGCCCTTCGACTGTTGGAAGCTTCTGCCAACATAAGACAAAGGGTTATCGTTCTTTGCAGCGGTACACAGCGATCCTCAATGCAACCAAATGTAGAGGAAAGGGAAAGGGAGCAAGCTGTTGTGTAACGCGACACTCCACCAAAATTCGCTCGCGTGGCGTTGTTGCCGAGGCATTCTTTCAACGCTGGCATCTTCAGCCCTTGCCCTTTTTGACTTTCCTGCTGTCCCTTTTGCCTTTTTCGCTCAAAGGCAGTTTGCGAGCTTGTGTGGTCAACCAGTGTTGGTCTTGCCTGTCTTGCCAGCAGACACTCTCATCTACTTTTCTTGGCTCCTTGATACAGTAGCCTGCTCCGCTTCCTACTTGCTTCTTCAGTGCAGCATTTGCTCGGCATGTAACTAGAGACGATGTGAAAAAGCAGGATCGACGGTAAGACGTCATCCCCGACCCTCGTTTAAATGGTCCTGTACGCCAACGGTTGATCATACATCACAAGCAGCAAAGAGAAAGAGGGTCCACCTTTGATGCAGCATACCAAGGCAACCCTGTAGTGTTGGTGGCGAACACGATGATCGGTTGATACAACAGCAACCTTTCTGCGTGGAGGGCTCGTTGCTGAATGCAAGCTGAGCGCCATCAGAGGTCAAACCTTGTTGAGGTTCCTGCTTCTCTGCCACACTGACTTAGAGATGACGCGAAAGGACCTCCTGCTGCTGCTCCTTTAATATTCTAACTACAGCTATGTTTGGGGATCTCTCAACTTGCTCGGCCGTCGCTTGGACCGCACCGCTCTGTCCTCCTACCACACATCTGAGCCAACTTGTATTCAGGATCACGTACAACACGCACACAGCCGCAGAAATGATTTGAATCGATACTATAGCAAAGGAGAAATAAGAAGGAACCGCTGTATATGATGCGAATAAGAGACAAAAAGAGAGTGTGTTTATGGGTCGAAAATCAAGGATCTAGGATGCAAGGTGGATGTGGGTGGATGTGTTTGTGGGGAGAGGAAAGTCTAGGAGAAAGACTCAGAGCCCTTTAGGCAACTAGGCCGGACCCTTTTCTGCATCGTTCTACGTCACGTCATGACCATCGTGAAAAAATCAAGATTCATTCAAGCAAACGTAGAGACGAAGCAGCTGTGAGAAGAGAGGTATGCAATGTGAAGCAATGGAAACCAGACCCAGGGATGTTTACTGGGTCCTGGAGAGGCGTCGCGAGGCCTCCTGGGCCTGGATGCTTCCGAGGCGCTGGAGCTCGGTGCTCGAGATGTGCACCTTCTTCTCGCCACCGAAGCCGGCCTTGCGCTGGGCGCGCTTGAGGAACGAGGTTCGGTTCGAGTACATCGAGTCGGCACGCGAGGTGGTGCGGCTGAGGCTCTCGCGGGCAGCGGCGGGGGTCTTCTTGGAGCGGATGTTCTTGAGCAACCACTTGGCGAAGAACTTGACAAGGTCCATGGGGAAGTACCAGACAATGTTCCAGACCCAGACAATTCCGATCCAACCACCCTCGATGGCCTTGACGTTGGTGAAGCCCCAGTTACCGTAAGCGGCGATGATCGAAGAGATGAGCTGGGCAAGGCAGAAGGCACCCATAAGAGCGAACGAAGGGCGCTCCATCCACGAGAAACCGTGCGAACGGGTGACGAAGATGAGGGCCTGGGCAAGAATGGCGACCTGAAGGTACATGATCATGTGGAGACGGGGGTCGTTGGGGTTGCCGTGAAGAGGGGTAACGCCGAACTTGTCCTCGAAGAACGTAGTCTCGTAGATGACAGCGTAAAGAGCAAGAGTCGAGGCAACCTGGTAGAGACCGTAGAGCGAACCGCAGAAGAAGAGCTCGGTAAGATCCCAGTGCTGGGGCTCAAGAGCGGGCTTGACAGTGTCGAGCGAGAGGGTCATGATGGAACCGTCGTTGAGGAAAGCGATGATAAGAACCATGAAGGGAGGGAAGTCGGACTTCCAGATAAAGGCAAGAAGAGCGAAACCAACGACGACACGGATGGTGATGGCGGCAGCGTAAGCGGCGTAGTTCTTCATACGACCGAAAATGATACGCGACTGGCGGATAGCCTCAACAATGGTGGAAAGACCAGGCTCGGTAAGGACAATGTCGGCAGCACCACGGGCGGCGTCGGTAGCACCCTCGACGGCAACACCGACGTTGGCACGGGCAAGGGCGGGGGCGTCGTTGGCACCGTCACCAGTCATGGCAGTCAAGTGGCCGAGACCCTGGAGACGCTTGACAATCTCGTACTTGTGCTCGGGGAAGACACCAGCGAAACCATCGACATCGAGAATCATGTCGTCAAGCGACTTGTAAGGGCTGCCAGGGGGGAGGACACCGTCAACGAGAACCTTGGAGTTGAACATGCGGTCACCAAGACCAAGGCGACGACCGGTCTCCTTGGCGATAGCAAGCTGGTCACCAGTGACCATCTTGACGCGAACACCGAGGGCCTGGGCGTTGTCGAGAGTCTCCTTGGTGTCGTGGCGGGGAGGGTCGAAGATAGCAAGGAGACCAAGAAGCTCGAAACCGTTACCCTCACCCTCAACCTCACCGGAGGGAACCTCCTCGAAGGCGACGGCAAGACCACGGAGACCACGGTTGGCAAACTCCTCAACGTCGGCCTCAAGAGCGTTCTCCTGGGCCTCGGTCTTGTTGCGTTTGCAGAGGTCGATGATGATGGAAGTCATACCCTTGGTAACACGCTTCATCTTGCCGGTAGCCTCCTCGAGGTAGGTGATCTCGGTACGCTTGTCGACGGGGTTGAAAGGCTTGAAGTCGAGGAGCTTGATACCAGCACGAGCCTCAGCAGGGTCCTTGAGGGTACCAACAATGGTAGCGTCAATGGCGTCCTGGTTCTCAGTTCGGGAAGCGTAGGCGGCTAAACGGATGACATCGTCGACGTTGGCCCAGTCGGAGTAGAGCTTGACGAGCTCAGTGTCGATGGTAAGCTTGTTGGTGGTGAGGGTACCGGTCTTGTCGGAGCAAAGGATGTCGACACCAGCGAGCTCCTCAATGGCAGTGATACGGGTAACGATAGCCTTGTGCTTGGCGAGCTGCTGAGCACCGACGGCGAGGGTAACGGAAAGAACACAGGGCATGGCAATGGGGATACCACCGATCAAGAGGACAAGGATGTTGTCGATACCACGGCGGTACTTGTAGCGGAAGCCAGCGTAGAGGATAAGAATCTCGAGAACGATGAAAAGACCAATGGTGACCATGCAGAAGAGACCGATGCGGGAAAGGACCTGCTGCAAGTGACCGGTGGTGTCGTCGTCGGAGCCAATGAGGGTAGCGGCACGACCGAAGAAGGTGTTGGGACCGGTGGAGATGACGACACCCTCGGCCTCACCCTGCTTGCAGATGGAACCGGAGAAGCACTGGTCACCGACCTTCTTGTTGACGGGGAGCGATTCACCAGTGAGCGAAGCCTGGTCACACGAAACGGAGATAGCATCGAAGAGACGGCAGTCACCGGGGACAATGTCTCCGATCTTGAAAGCAATAACATCACCGGGAACGAGGTCCGAGGACTCGATCTCGATCCACTTGCCGTCACGCTTGCAGCTGGCCTTGGGGGCGAGCGAGTCCATAAGAGCCTTGACGGCGTTACCAGCGTTGCGCTCCTCGATGTAACCGATAGTCGAGTTGATGAGCAAGAGAAGAACGATACCAACAAAGTCTGGCCAATCGGGGGCCTTGCCCTCACCGTTGGAAAGAGCGATGGCGACAATGGCGGCACCCTCCATGACCCAGGAGAGAGGGTTCCACATGAAGGAAAGGAACTGAAGGATGGGGTTGGGCTCCTCGGTCTCAATCTTGTTGGGACCGAAAATGCCACGACGGCGGACAACCTCCTCCTCGGTAAGACCGGCTTCGTTACACTGGAGAAGAGTCCAAACGTCCTCGAGCTCGATGGCCTCGATATCGACCTTGGCCTTGTCGTAAAGGTCCTCGGCCTTGAGCTCAATGGTGCTCATGTCGACGAGAGCGTGCTTGGGGCCGCTCTCGGCGGCGTGCTCCTCATCGATGTCTCGGTGCTTGGTGGTCTTCTTTTCCTGAACGTCAGACATGTTGGCTGATTCCTAAGGGGAAGGGGGAAGGAAGAATGGAAGGAAAGCAGGAAAGGGGGGATTCTAATGTAGCGAAAGGGAGATAAATAGGGATAGAAGGGAAGAGAGGATTGTCAGCGACTGGAATCGGTGGTGGGGATGGAAGTGGGAGCAAAGACGAAAGGGGGACGACTCTTCATAAATGCTGCTGGCAATGGTTTTGTAACGAAAACGCAGGTAGCGGCTTGGCAATGAAATTGGCACCCAATCTCTGCTCTAGCGGCAGGAAGCTCGAGCCCCGCCTCTTCGGAATCGGCACAGAGTGTGACGAGACAAAAGAAAAAAGAGTGTGCGTCGGTCGAATCGAGAGGAATGAGCGGAAAACTTACCCTGTTGTTGACTTCTCAATCGGATTCGCTCAAGCTCAAGAATCAAGGCAAACGCAGTTGCTCGATTCTGTCAAAAGAACGAAAAGGGAGGGGACTGCTTTCGAGTGTAGATACGAAGAGCAGGTTTTTTGAAAGGGCAGAGAAGGCGCTTGTGCCAAATCTGTTTTACCGTGCGTCGTGGGAGAAACGAACGAATGGCAGGGAGGGAGAGGTGGTGGGTAAGGTGAAAGGTGAAGGAAGGAAGGTCCGAAAGATCAAGCGGGGGGATGGAGCGACTATATACTCTTTTCGCACAAGGCATACAAACAGCGAGCAGAAGCGGCGAATAGGACAGCGACCAAAACAATCGGCTCAAGCGAAAAGGCCTCTCTTGGTCCCAAAAGAGGTGTGTGTTGAGCTTCTTTGCATGAGAATTGGGGCCCAAATCAGCAGACGGAACAAGAACGAGGAGGGCCACAGGGCAAAGCACCTCAGTGTCGTCGGAACAACCGAAAAAGGGCGAAAGAGCCAACGCAAACGTTCCGGACAGTCAAGACAGCTGACCGACCAACACAAACACATACAGTACACACAAAAGGCTTCATATCTCGCAGACTCTTGGCCAATCGGCAGGCATTTGGGTTGCTGCCGAGCAAGTTTTCTTCTTGATTGCTTGCTTGCCTGCTAAAGGCCGACGAAGAGGCGAGGACGAGGAGCAAGGGTGGCAGCCAAAACATGTTACAGTACCTTCGCTCGAAAAGGGGATCAACGGCACACGGTGAGTGCATGCAAAAATGGGCAAGCTGCAGCTCAATTTTGGAAACCCCAACAGGGCGGGCTCCCTCTCTCTCTCTCTCTATGTGGCGGATTTGGCCAAAAAAAACCTCTTTTTTTTTTTACGCACGTGGACACAGGTCTAGTGCCTGATGGTTTCGTGTTGGTTGGCCGGACAAGGGATCGACAGCCACCTGTCAGATAAGTGTCTGAAAAACGTTTTGAATCCCTTGGCAATTCCGCCCAATTCTTCGCGTGGTTGCTTTAAAATTCAGCCGTTTGCCACTTTGAACCGACGCAAAAGAAGAAAAAGAGAAACAGTTTTCCAGCCTCTATGGTCGTCAAAGATATGGAAGTTTCAATTTCAGTTTTTCTTCTTCCAGCTAGCCACCCGTCTATCGGCCTTAGTCGCTTATTCGAGAAAATGATATTTCTCTGGCTCTGCTGATCTTCCTGAAACCAACTATCGAGGTCCGAAGAAGAAAGCGAAGCGAAGAAGCGGGCCAGACATTGTGGGCGTAGGGGGCGCCTTTTCGCATTCACTCTTAGGTCCTCGTTCCTTCCCTTTTGACCGACGGTCGACCGCAATCTTGCCCACGTTGACGCACTAAAAGTGAAGAGCCCACTTTGGCCCACACAAAGATGCGCGCGTAGACTTCAGCCAAGGCCAGGAGCTGGAATGGCTTGGCTTGAGGAGGCAACACGCAAAACAAAGCTGAGATGTCGGCATTTCTACATCTTTTGCCTCCGGTTGCTTTGAAAGACCAATCAGAAGGCGTACAGTGGTGTTTCCGCATGCTGTTTGCTGCAGTGATCGACCTCTTCTGCTGCGGTCCGGTCACGGCGCCGCTCCAAGTTACGTTGCCACCACTGCTGCCAATGTGCTCGAGGGACAAGTTGACCTCTCGGAGTTGGGTCCATGTGCAGCGAAGCAGAGGATGCAGCTCGAGTCTTCTCTGGCAGGCAAAAAGGCTCGAGTATTTTCCACTCACAACAAGGCTGGAACCTTTTTTCGAAATTGCAAATAGACTGTCTTCAGCCTCAAGCTGCACTCTTTGAAGCTACAGCTGCATGAGACAAGCAGCTCATCGTCTTTTCAATTGCCTGCTGTAGCTCGATATGGATTCGAGTGTCGAAATCAGAGCATGAGCATTAGCAATTAGATGTCCTACTCTGGTAATAAAGCATACGCAACGGCTACGCACACGCACGCCGCACGCATTTTTAGCTCAGGGGCCGACGACAGGTCCGCAGTTGAAGCAAAAAAAGAAGAGGGGAAAAATTGACCGCTCCCTTGACGGAATTCGGCTCTTTCCATGACAATATCTCAGTTGGAGCCTTGGCAAGTGGGGACCCTGCCAAGATTGGTGCTAGGAATGCTTGGCCTGCCCACATCACCACTCCCGCTTGCACCATCCTCCTCGGTCGACAGCCTCGAACCTTCTCCCTCTCCCACCTGTGTGCAGTATCGGCTTGTAACATTGCGGTCGGTGATGACGAGGTGGGCCTGACATGAGGCAGCCACGATGCTGATTTGCAAGGATATGGCAACCTTCCGTGCCTCATGGCGTAGCAAAACCACAAAGCGTCTGGCAAGTGCTGTTTCTGGAGCTGAGTTAGGAAAAGGATAGGCAACGCATGTCGGTCGCCGGTCAATCTCTGGCAAAAAAAAAAAAAAAAATGCAGACCCGCTTCTTTGTAAAGTCTTTGAATCTACAGTAGTAGCCAGGGTCTGTGTTTGATGTTTTTTCAATGCGTCGACGTGGACAGGTTAATTGGACGCATAGAGAGGCTTTCGTGACCAAGTCAGGGTGACGAAAAAAAAGGAGTCCTTTGACGGATGTGGGAAGCCCTTTTCTTTGATTTTTGGTTTGCCTTTTGATTGGCGAGTTCGCTTTGGTTGCAGATTAACGACATGTGGGTGGGTCCAGGGTTGACCTTGCCCACCCGCTCTCTCTGCTCCCTTTTGCCTTGTGCCTTGGGAGAAAATGTCTCCCCCTCTCTCTCTCTCTCTCTCCTTGGCCTTCACGGAGAGAGCGTTCAAGTTGCCCGTCGGAGATTTTTCTGTCTCTCGTTGCCTCTTGATCCAAAAGCCTCACGGGATCGCCCCATCAGTTTCGCGTGGCTCTTTTGAGCATCACACAACCAGCAGGAAATCTTCTTGTCTGTGGTCTCAAACGAAATAGCACCGATGCTCGTCCTGCTCCAGATTTGATTTTAGTAGTCCGCCATTCTTCTAGACTTCCGGACTGGTTTCTTTTGGTAGCGTGATAGCAATGCGTTACAAAGCGACTGAATCGAGTGGTCGATTAGGCTCCACGATTTGATTTCGAACCCCAGCGGGTTCTCGACGTCCAAAATTGGATGTCTTACAAACGGCTGCCAAGGCGTTCGAGTGGGGCCTCTACTCTCTCTGTAGTGTATTGAATCTGCAAGTCTGCCGAAAGCAACAGCTAGAGATGCCGAGAAGTGCAAAAGCCACACACAAAAAGTGGATCTTCCGCAGGCTCAAACCTCTTCCGCCCAATCGTCTTTGGCTCCTCAGGAAAGCAAAATGGTTCCTATTGTTGCCAGTCCACTCTGCGTCTTTTCGATTGATCTCTGGTTGGCTCCGTTATCTGACAGGCGGTCTCTGCCACTACGGCGTCGGCTTCCATAGGCCGAACATGTGGTTTGTGCCCTTCGTTTGTCAAGCCTCATCACGCGGCTAGCTTACGGCTATCTACACCCGTCATCCACTGTCGACAAGTGGGCAGCTTGGTCTCAAAGCTGAGATGAGGAGAGCAGGATCTCCGTGGAAGGCGTGCGCTAGGATTGCGGTTACTGTATCGGGCTCGACTAGAGTGCTTTCTGGCATGCGATCAGGTCCCGTGGAGTGCTGGTAGTATCTCCGCCGAGGATTGTGGCATTTCCGACACCGATTATTTCTTGACGGGCTGTAATCGATCAGACGCTGTCTTCCGTCACACACGCAGAATCGCTTCGCAGCCGAAGCCTTGCCTTGCCTCGTGTGGATTGACACTCACCACCACAGTGGACTGGATCGTTCAGACGTGCCGCGGCACAAGAGGCATCAAATGCTCGATTTCCCGGAATCCATCATCTTGTCAGTCTCTGGCATGCTCTGCGCGGCGAAAGTACCTCCCAAGTGGGTCAGGCGGGGAAAGATCAATTCAGTGCAGCATTACTACCGTAAGCATGCCACACTTGACGGTGGGGAAGCTTTGGATGTGTCTTGGCAAGATCGTGGGGTTGTCATTGTGGATCGGGGTCACCTCGGTCGTGTGATGGGAGCGTAGCAAATCGGTATGGCAGGCATCAAGTCTTGGCGACCAAGGCACTCCGTTTAGCCGTTGACGTGCGATCGCGAGGCATGCCGATACTCAATTGTAAGGCCACACGACCCCACCATCCCCTCATTAACCATACCACTTGGCATGGATTTGAGTTCCAGCCTGAATGCCGGGTGCCACGATTCGCAAATTTGGAAAAGACGTCAGCCGGTAGATGGCTTTCTCAGCATGGCAAAGCACCGACGACCCCATTTCTTGGCTCTTTGGGCTAACCCTCAACCCTTGCCGAGAAATGCCACTCCTTTGCAATGTCGAGGACCCTGTCTTTCCGGTCCGCCCTATTCCCTCATGGTTTGCGCGAATTTCGCCGAAATCTCTCCTCCTTAGTCAAGTGTCTGGAGCCAACTCAAAATGAAAAGATTTTGAATTTCTTTTTTTTTTGCTCCTTTGATGTGGTCAAGGAAGGGTTTTTCGATCTCAGATCTGTGTTTCCCCACCCTATGCCTAATCGAGACGACATCGCAGCATCGCTTTTCGTGGAGTCCCAACCAAGAAGTTCGGTTTGGTTCGGAAGCTCTCCGCACAAACTCCACAATTTGCTCCTCTTTCCAGGATCCACAGTGGGCAAACTTAAGATGCAGCGTCAGAAGGGCACGTCGCCAAAAGGGACAACTCTCGATTCAAATGAGCGTCTGTCTGATCTGGCTTCCCATAGCAGGCGAAAAAGGTTAAACGGATGTCTCCAGCTTGCCTTGGTCCGTCGGCCAATTTCACCGAATTTCGCGCCAGAATTACTTGTGAGATTGCGATGGCCAACAATTTAGGATTTTTTTGCGCGAACCTGTTCAAGACTGCGACACGATATGCTGCCAAGACCTGTCTAAGCGTGGCAGACGCATATCGTACCGCAGGCCTCCCCCTGGGCTCCTTCGCCTGTCGGGGACATCTCGCACACACATCGCACTTGCAGTCAATGTGTGTGGCATGCAGCGAATGCGAAGTGCTCAGAGCTCCGTGTGGCTTCTGAGCGGAGGAAGGCGAATACAATGGACCACCCCGAACCCTGAGCTGTCTTCTATTTGCAGCTGGCATTCGCCGCACGTCACAAGCCTTTCCGACCATATGCTTCGGGAAGCGTCTTCTATGACGAGCTTGGTCTTCTGTTTCGAGATTCTCAATGCTGTGCTGCTGCAAGCTTCGCGCTTGGCCCTTATCAATCACCTCCAGCCGAGATGGCCAAGCCTTCCTCGAACCCCACGCTAAGCTGATCGCCCCCTTCGCCTCCTTATCTATGTTCTTCGACGCGATCATTGGTCACGCAAGACTACATCCACCCCACATTGAAGGGTACTAGAACCGGACGGCTGGTTCCGTGGCTCCGTCTGCCGGCTGCGAGACTGCCAAGCACATCTGGTCGCTTCTAGAAGGCACGGCCCCCCACGCGCCATTCAACGCCCCCCGCACACGCCTCCTCGGCTACACCCTCCCGAATCGCAACCGTGACGCGATCCTGAAGCTCTCAGTCACCTTCACGCAAGATCGACGCGATCACAGCGCACTCCATTCCTTCCAAGTTGTACGCGAGCTTGGCATAGCCTGATGATCACCGCCAAGAAAAGCACAGACCGGTCAAAAGAAGGGGAAAGTTGGGTATGTCAGGCGTAAAATGTCATTGACAGGATATCGACAGCGTCGTTAAGGAGAGGGTATCTAGATCTAGGAAGATGGTTGTTCTATTCGCGGATCGCCTCCCATCGCAGCGCACTCAATCTGGCAGCTTCGGAAGGCGGACCCATGGAATCGGGCCTGCTTCGCCTGCGTGCGTCTTTTAGTCCCGATCGGAGGCCTTTGGTCGAATCGGCTACCGAGGAGGAAGATGCAGATCCGGGAGCTTTGAAGGGTTTCGGTCCCGAGCCTGCGTATCTGGCGAACCCATAATCGTCGCCAGCTCCTCCGTTCTTGTTGGAGGGGGAGCCCTCGCGATAGTCCACTGGTGATGGCGACGATGATGCCGAGGTGACATCATCTTGCTTGCTCGAAGAGCCTAGTTGGAACGTACGTCTGCGCCGGGCAGGCAAGGCAGAGGTAGGAACAGAAGAATCTGCATCTCGCTGAGCTCTCTGCTCCGATCCAACCTGGGCACTACCGGTACCATGCTTGTGAGGGCCTGTGTGGTTGCTCCGATGCTTACCGTGCTTGGCACCGGTCTGAGAGCTTCCACTTGTCGTACCCGTTCCACTCGCGGCACTGCTTCCAACGGCGCTGGCACTGCCCGATGCCGTCTGCCAGCCAGGCGTGACGGGCGCACTTCGCACAGTGAAATGCTCCATGTTCCTCGTGAATGGACTCAGAGTGTGGTTGGACTTGACCAAGTCCAAAAAGTGTGCAGAGGCATCGATGGACAGGCGGGTCGCTGCAGCGCCTGAGCCCTGTGCGCTTTTGGAATGGCCTGCCGTCTGCGGGCTGTTGCTTGCGCTGGCAAAGGCTCCCGCGATGTTTGATGCTCCGCGTGGACTTCCGTGATGCAGACTCGAGTCGCGGAATGGCGAGATCGAGAGCATGTCTTGGGCTCCGCCTGGCGACGTAGAAAATGCGGCATCTCGATCTGAGGAAGCACGCAGGGGTGGGCTGCGCTGCCAAGTGGAGGAATCGCCAGGAGGAGATGTGGCATACGTGATGAAGCCTGGACGAGCAGCTGCAGAAGCTCGATGGCGAGCTGGGGTGGCAGCCAAACCAGGACCCTCTCCTGCGCGTTGCGCCAGGAAGCTGGAGCGATCGCCGCCACCCATCGTCTTGGAACGCTGATGATTGGCGCTCTTGTTCTTACGGAACTTGATGCCGGAGCTTGACTGGGCGTCGGAGCCATCATAGGCGTTCGCAGCTCGTATGGCAGCATCGTTTCTCATGTCCCAGTTCTGCGATTGTGAAGAAGTCGGAGCGGTGCTGGCAGCACTGTGATCCCACTGTAGGTCCTGTGAGGAGAGGTCACGATAGGAAGACTCTCGACTCGTTGAAACTGGTCCTCCTGCATTCGGCAGGCCTCTCCTCAAATCTGAGCCAGACACGGAGGATCGCCCGGCATCGAAGGCTTGTTGATGAGAAGCGTCACTGCTATGATAGGATTCTGGAGGAAGATCGAGCAGACTCTCATCGCTGCTGTCACGAGAGACGAACGCAGAACCGAGATGGGGAGAGTCGTGCATACCTCTGACTGTGTTTGTGCGCGAGCTCTGTGCACCCATTGTGGCGCTGCCGTAGTCAGAACCAAAGCGGGTCGCACCGGTTCTTGTAGAAGGGGTACCGCCGTACTGCGATGGTCGCGCAGTGTCTTCGTCGTCCCAATCAACCTCGGGCGGCTGCACCTTGCTTGCGATGTGGTAGACCCTGGGCCTGGTGACGGTGCCTCCTCCAACCGCAGGGATGGTCTCGTACACGACTTCAGCTTTTGGCTTCCTCCTTTGCGCAGGTGATGTGGTCGAGCGTTCCGATCTGCTGGATGATGGGCGTCGAGCGCCGGAAGCGGAACGACCCGACGTGGAGCCTCGCTTTCCACGTTTTGTAGAGGATTGAGGTTCGTCATCAAAGATGATGGAAGAGGCGCGATTGAGTTCGTGCGTGTCTGAGAATGCGGCAGAAGCGGGAGGGTAACCGAACCGGGTATAGTCGATGGATGTGTCGACGAGACTGCTGTGCTCGTGGACGTCCAGGTCCGAGACGTCGTCTCCTACATCATCAGAGACATCGCGACCCGAGTCTGTCGTCACATCATCATCAGTGCGGTGTCCATCTTGCGAGCTGCTATGCGCATCGTGCTCGTGGTCCACCTCCGAGTCAACATCCTCAGAGTGCCTGTCAAAATCTTCGAACACGGCAGCTCCGTCTAGATCGATATCTCCACGATCTGGCATGCTGGTGGTCGCCTTCCCCAGCGTTGGTGAGGCTGTGAGATCCTTGAGACCGCCCAGGCCTCGTTGTGCCAACCGTCCAAGACCCGAGAAGCCTCTATGTGTTGGTAGATCGTCAGGACGCAAACCATATGTTGGGTCGTAGTTCTCAATATCGGGGAATGCGGCATCAAAGGGAGACGCGTGTGTGACAGGGAGCTCGTTGTGAAGCAAAACAGCCGAAGTCGATGCAGCCTTGGCGACGTGCCGAGGGCGTCGCACGTTTCCGCGGGCTTTTGGAGGTGAGTTACTGGGCGAAGCGGCGGATCCAGCAACACTTGGTCCGGATCTGCCCTGCTGCGACTTTTTGCCTTTTGAATGCGATCGCTTCGGTGTGCCGCCTGGTGCTGATGCGGTTTCGAGGACTGCCGATGGCTCGCTGGAGGAGCGAGTCAGGATGGGCTCTCTTGTCCTCGGAGGCTGCTTTTGCAGCGACTCTTCTGCCTCAGCCTTCTGCTTGGCTTTTTCCTTTTCGGACTTTACCTCGCCGCTGAGCCATTTCTGGCTTAGTCTATGGATGATACCTGGCAGGTCTTCGCGAAACATCTCACGAAGCTGGCCTTCGATCTCTTGCTGAAGGTACTTCTGAATGACGGCTACACTATCAAAGGTGGAGCTTACCTCGACGCTTTCGAGCGGATCGTTCTTGAAGACGAGCGTGATACCTTTGGCCTTGGACACGACGAGGACGACAATGGCGCGCAGCTTGACGGAGGAGAGTCGCAGATGCATGGGTACGACGAGCGGTGCAGCGGCAAAGAGGATGCCTCTGGAAGCATTTGAGGATGGGAAGAGACCAATGTCCGTTCGGTTGGGCTTGGAGAGCGGATTGGCCTGTACTTTTGTCTTGAGAACAAGATGTGCATCGCCTGCATAGGTGAGTCGGAAGATGCCACGGAATCGGTCTGTACCCAGGTCGCCGATCTCAAGGATTTCAAGCTCGGGTGGGATGGTGCCCATACCAAGCTCTTCGACGAGGATGTCATCTGCAATGACTTTTGGTTTGGGTCCACGGTTGAGCGCGCTATTGAGCATCTGAGCGGCGCTCGTGTGGAACTCCTCGGAGAAGGTCGGCCATTTGAAGTTGAACGACATCTTGACGAGGACAATGAACAAGGTCGATTGTGAGAGTCAGGATTCTGGGTTAGACGTTGATGCACAGCATCCGTTGGCAAGAGTGGTCAAAGATGAGGTCGTTCGATGTCCGAGCCTGGTAGGCTTTGCACTACTCGTAGATGGTCGACATGGAAGCGGTATTGGATGGCGCCAGCGCTCGATTTCCGTCGAATTGAGTCGATAGTTGGAAATGTGATCTAGGTTGCGAGCGGTTGAGAAGAAGCTTTTCGCAGGACGGATAGTGATGAGGGACGGAGGGCGAGGATGGTGGCTGTCAGAACGGAACAGGACGTGTGTGCGTGTGTACTGTATGAATGGTGGAGGAACCGCGCTTTCTGGCGGGATTTGGCTGTCGGGCTGAGCGTGAGTGCAACACACACATTCCCAGGCATGCCAAAGAGGAACACTTTTCTTACGCGACCCTTTCCATCTCTGTTCGGAAACTCTTTTGGAAATTTTCCCATGTTGGCTGTCCGAGTTCCAGAAAATTTTCTTCTTTCAAGTGTTATAAATCAAAGCCTAACAGTTTTTATTTTCGAAAAGGCGACACGTACACCTCTGTGCTCAAGAAGCCCTGTGTCCGCAGACCTGTGCCCTGTCTTCGGGCATTGGTGCCCGCATTTCAACAAGCAGTGCAACCGAAGCTTGAGCACAGATCCGAGCGCTCTACAACAACCTTCTCGACCGACATCACTCCATCACAAGTCGCCTTCCAACCCACCCTTTTGCATCGTCTGTCCGGTCTGCCACCGGCGCCTCAGTCTTCTCTCACAACCGGTTCGGACGCTCCCAACAAGCAGACGAGAGCGGGGAACGACTTAAAGCAACCATCGCCAGCAGTACACAAGTTTTTTTTCTTTTTATTTCTTTTGCTCCGTTTAGCATATTCTCTTTCGTTTCACGCAACTGCACAAGGATGGAGGCGGAAGACGCCCAGAAAGCCCTTCGGCTGGCCTTCAAGCATGATGCAAACGGCGACACCGCAGCCGCAATCAAGTGGACCAAGAAGAGCATTGCCATCTACAAGACACCTTCCGCTGAAGCGCTCCTGGTCCGACTCGAGAAGAGCGGTGCTTCAGGAAATGGCGCCTCTGCATCAGCATCTGCTTCAACCTCATCCGCCGCTGCTGGCGCCTCTTCATCCACTGAAGGCCTTCGTACTCGTCCAACTGCCCGCTCTGCGTCCGAAACCACAAACACCGCACCCAAGCGGGCGTACACTCAGGCACAGCTGGAAGTCGTGACACGGATCAAGAAGGCCGGTGGTGACTTTTACCAAATCCTTGGAGTTGAAAAGACAGTCGACGAAAACGGCATCAAGAAGGCGTACAAGAAGTTGGCGTTGCAACTGCATCCTGATAAGAATGGTGCACCAGGCGCGGACGAAGCGTTCAAGAGCGTCTCCAAAGCGTTTACCATTCTGACAGACGCAGATAAGCGAGCGGCGTACGACCGATATGGAGGCGACCCGGACAATGCACGATCGGCAGCGGGTGCGGCAGCAGCAGGACACGGCAACCCATTCGGCGGGATGAGAGGCACTCCCTTCCGCGGAGGTGGCATGTACGCAGACGAGATCGACCCCAACGACCTGTTCAACATGTTCTTTGGCGGTGGTGGAATGGGCGGAGCGCAATTCGGAGGTACTACATTCACGTTTGGCGGACCAGGCATGCGTACACATCAGTTCCGACAGCAACGTCCCGGTCCACGTCGGCAGCAGGCAGACCCTCAGAATGCCAGTATTCTGTTGCAATTGCTTCCGCTTCTCGTATTGGGTCTCTTCAGCTTGCTCGCATACGCACCAACCCTCTTCTCGACACCAGATCCTAGTTTCACCTGGTCGCCCTCTACCACGTACAAGACTCAGCGCATGACCGAGAATCACCGCGTACCTTACTACGTCAACGACAACCAGTTCAACAACCATCCCTTTGTCACGGGCGAAGGGAGCAAGAAGGACCTTGCAGGTTTCGAAAGGCGGGTGGAGAATGCGTATAAGCAGACCTTGTACTCTGACTGCGAGCGAAAGAAAGAGTATCAAGAGAGGAGACTCGCGTCGACAAGAGGCTTTTTGGGCATTGGTGGAGATGAAGAAGCTGCAAAGAGGATTCTGGCCGAAGTCTATGAGAGTTGCGAGAGGCTCAAAGACTTTGGCATCTACATGTAGTCCGTCTTTCCCCTCGTTATGAGTGCCCCAAATGAATAGACAGCATTTGCATTGTATCACAGGTTTGTCTTGCTGTTGCGAGTGCAGTACAGTCGGTGAGAGCCGTCATGCTGAAGTGAAAGTGTAAGACCCCGTTCGCTACATTTCGTACGAAAATACGATCCGAGCTAAAAATTGGCGGAATTGGGAGGGTCGCCCTTTGTGAGAAAAAGCACCGTTACGTTACTGCGCGGCGCCGAATCAGGAGAAAGGTGGGAGAGGCAAAGTGTTGCTCAGCCGAGCTGAGCGCGAGTCTGTTAGAGAGAGGCCAAAGTCCGCTCGCTGGGTCGAGACAAGTAGTGACCGTGTGAATGGACCAACACTTTTTGCATTGAGCTATCGCTTATCCTCCTCCGCATTTGCTACCTTCATCTCGATATCGCATACTTTGCAACTTCCACGGTACCTCACATCCCAGCAACGTTTTGCCATCAGATTTGAGAATCAAGCAACGCAGAACCGTTGTAGTGCCAACTACACGGAGCAGAAAACAAGTTTGATCCGAGCATCGAACGCCACCAACATCCCTTCTTGCGGAGATCACATAGCAGCAGCATAGCACCGCACAAACGTACATAGCCAAGATGGTAAGTATACCCTTCGGAGTCCTCGTACTGGCACCCTGGCTCGGATGTACAAGTTCAACGTCAAGCTGACGACTTCGTGCCTTGGATTCGCTTCGTTTCCTCGCCGCCTTCTCACAGTCTACACCATCAAAGAAGCGACTCATCCGAGACTTTAAGCGGCTATCTACCGATCCGCCTGGAGGAATCTCTGGCGCACCATGCGCAGACAACCTCATGATCTGGAACGCAGTCATCTTCGGCCCCGCCGACACCCCTTTCGAAGATGGCACTTTCAAACTCGTCTTGACTTTTGACGAATCTTACCCGAACAAGCCCCCCACAGTCAAGTTCTTGAGCAAGATGTTCCACCCCAACGTTTACGCAAACGGAGAGCTGTGTCTGGATATCTTGCAAAACAGGTGGTCGCCGACCTACGACGTAGCCGCCATTCTGACCAGCATCCAGAGTCTTTTGCACGACCCGAACCCGAATAGTCCAGCAAATGCCGAGGCGGCAAGCTTGTATAGGGAGAATATGAAGGAGTATGTCAGGAGGGTCAAGGCGACTGTGGAGGCGAGTTGGTTGGATGATGGAGAGGGGCCAGAGCCTATCCCTGAGGAAGACGAGGAGGCGCCCGCAGCAGCAGCAGCGGCCTCATCGTAATCGCTCGCAGATAGTCCCGTCACTGACATTGCGCCATCCAAGCCTTTCCTCCTTCTCCATCACAAGTCTCTACCCAACTCCATCGGCACCTTTTCATCCGCCCCTCTCGCATGCCTCTTGACGCCCGCCTTGCGACTCCCACACCTGCATTATTGTCTCCTTTGTTCTCTCTCGACGTCTCTGGTCTCTGTCTCGTGCATTCAAAGTCTGCCTCGTTATGTACATCATTCCGTCCTCTCTATATTCTTCTTTGCAGCTGAGAGTTGTTTATTTGATCGTTCACATCCAGTTCTTGTCTGACCCGACTTTGTGAGTTAGAGTGCTTTGGTTTGACGTGATCGTCTGTTCACTCGCTGTGCTGAGTAAAACGGCGAACAAGCAGTTCCCCAACTCCAAGTCTTTCTTTTCCTCTCTCTCTCTCTCTCTTCACATCTCTCGCGCTTCCTCTTGAGGCAACCCAATCATCACTCCAATCCGACACTCAATTCAAGTGAACAACGAACTTGTAGATTTACACACGCAAACGGAAATTTCTGCGCCCGACACCGGCGCAATGAGTTCTGAGAATACACTGAGATTTCAAAATAAGCGGTGGTAGTGGTGGTGGGTAGTGTGTCTGTATATGCAGAGGCCAACGATGCGATATAAAAAGGTGGAGCCGGAAACGGAAACGAAATAACCAGAACGCAGATCACACAGCACACTTGTTGTCATGATGCACTGTTGAACTGGCTCGTTGGAATTTTATGTCCTTTCTGTTGTATGAACAGAAGGGAAGTGTGGGGATAGTGTGGGAGAGCTGTTATTACAAGAGACGGATGCGGGAAGCTGAGAAAAGAGGCAATGCGAGGTAAGAAGCAACTTAGTTCTTCTTCTCGCCCTCACCCTCAGGCTTGGCCTCCTCAGCGTTGGGGGCGGACTGGCCCTTCTTCTCATAAACGAGCTTGAAGAGCTGGAGCGAAGCCTGCTGGGTGGCGTCGATCTTCTCGCGGATGGTCTGAGCCTCAATGTCGGCGTCGCCGTTGAGACCCTTGGAAGCGAGCTCCTCAGTCTCCTTGATGAGGACGTTGAGCTTCTCCTTCTCCTCGGCAGGGAGCTGTTCGCTGAACTCCTGCATGGCCTTGGTGGTCTCGCTGCAGACCGAGTGGGCACGGTTGGCCTCCTCGATGACAGCCTTGCGGGCCTTGTCAGCCTCGGCGTACTGCTCGGCATCGGCAACCATCTTCTCGATCTCGTTGTCGCTAAGACCGGAACCGGCAGAGATAGTCATGGACTGGTCCTTGTTGGTGGCCTTGTCGAGGGCAGAGACGTGCATGATACCGTCGGCGTCAATGTCAAAGGTAACCTCAACCTGGGGGACACCCTTGGGAGCGGGGGGGATACCGGTAAGCTGGAAGTTGCCGAGCAGCTTGTTGTCACGGACGAGCTCACGCTCACCCTGGTAGACCTGGATGTCGACGGCGGTCTGACCATCAGCAGCGGTGGAGAAGACCTGCGACTTCTTGGTGGGGATGGTGGTGTTGCGGTTGATGAGACGGGTGAAGACACCGCCAAGGGTCTGGATACCGAGCGAGAGAGGGGTGACATCGAGCAGGAGAACGTCGGTAACCTGACCGGAGAGGACACCACCCTGAATCGAGGCACCGATGGCGACAGCCTCGTCGGGGTTGACACCCTTGCTGGGGTCACGCTTGAAGATGTTCTTGACAGTCTCGAGAACCTTGGGCATTCGGCTCATACCACCGACCATGATGACCTCCTGGATGTCCGAGGGCTTGCAGCCGGCGTCAGTGAGAGCCTTCTTGCATGGCTCGACGGTGCGGTCGACGAGCTTGCCAACGAGACCCTCGAGCTGGGCACGAGTCATCTTGGAGTTGATGTGCTTGGGACCCGAAGCGTCAGCGGTGATGTAGGGCAAGCTGATGTCGGTCTGCTGGGTGCTGGAAAGCTCAATCTTGGCCTTCTCGGCGGCCTCACGGATACGCTGGATGGCCATGCGGTCCTTGGAGAGGTCGAGGCCAGACTCCTTCTTGAACTCGTTGACGAGGTGCTCGACGAGAACAATGTCAAAGTCCTCACCACCGAGGTGGGTGTCACCGTTGGTGGACTTGACCTCAAAAACACCCTTCTGCATCTCGAGAATCGAGATATCGAAAGTACCTCCGCCCAAATCGAAGACGGCAATGACCGACGAGTCATCACGGTCGAGACCGTAGGCGAGGGCGGCGGCGGTGGGCTCGTTGATGACACGGAGAACGTCGAGACCAGCGATGGCACCAGCATCCTTGGTAGCCTGACGCTGCGAGTCGTTGAAGTAAGCGGGGACAGTGATAACGGCGTGCTTGACAGTCTTGCCGAGGTAGCCGGAAGCGGTCTCCTTCATCTTTCCGACAATGAAGGCACCAATCTGGGAGGGAGAGTACTTCTCACCTCGGGCCTCGAGCCAGGCATCGCCGTTGGAGTGGGGGACAATCTTGAAGGGAACGTTGTTCAAGTCCTTCTGGACTTCCTTGTCCTGGAACTTTCGGCCAATAAGACGCTTGGTGGCGAAGAGGGTGGCTTCGGGGTTGACGACGGCCTGACGCTTGGCGGGGAGACCAACGAGACGCTCACCGTCCTTAGTGAAGGCAACAACGGAGGGTGTGGTTCGGCCACCTTCCGAGTTCTCAATAACACGGGCCTGCTGGCCCTCCATGACCGAGACACACGAGTTGGTGGCTGTGCGAAGCAAAAGTAAAAAATGCGGCTCCGTGTCAGTAAAGTCGTGCTTTCGTTTTCGACAGAGTGGGAACATTATTTGCGCCGCCACCTGGCCGACCTGGCCCAAATCAAAGCTGCAATGCTGTTGTTTCAAGCCAGACTATCGGATCAGCCGAATGGGCTGATGTAAGAATGGCCTGCTCTTTTGGTGCGAAATACTCACTTCCCAAGTCAATACCGATGACAGGGCCAGAAACCTTGCCAGAGTTGAAACGGGCGCCGAGGGGTGCGAGGCGCTGCAAACACGGAAGAGAGGTCAAGTTTAATGGAAACAAGAGATTGTCAGTGAAACGAGCTCGCCACCGTACAAAACGCATGGTTCTGCTCCAGCCATCGGTGAGATGGACTGGTGGCAATGGTCAAGATTGTGCTACTTACGGCAACACCAGGGGCGGCGGAGCGGAGAGGCTGGAGCCTTGTCGCCGGGGCGGCGGCACGGAGACCACGAGAGAACATGGCTGTGTGATGTATGTGAAGAGGAAGGGGTATGGATACGACGATGAGGAAAGGAAGAAAGAAGGTTGCTACGAATCCCCGATTGGAATTAGCAAGTGCAAAGGGATGGACGCAAACAGTGGTGGTGACGGGTAATGTGTGGTAAGAGAGTGTGTGAGTTTGACGAATAAGAAGGAAGGAAAATGCGGGTGGAGTTGAACTCGAGATGCGGGCGGACGGGCAACAGTCACACTTTCTACTGTAATTGCTCAGTTACGCTGCCAACGAAGAAAAGGAAGAAAGTGGAATTGATCGGGTTGCGATCAAGCCAGCGGATTGGCCTGGAAGTGGCCACCGGAACGCAAAGGCTTTCTTGGCTCAGCCGGTTCCAAAAAAAAAAAAAAAAAAAAACACAGCCAGCCAGACGTTTCTTCTTCCTTCTTTCTAAGTTATTCGCGATCAGCCAGCCTGAGCCCAAAAAAATCTTCTTCGCTTGACTCAGCTCAGCAAGGTCTACTCCACTTGTACCTAGAGCAGTGACACCTCTTAACGGTTCTCTCGTCATTCTCGCTCAGCCAGATTTCGCTCTGTATCGCAACGGTCTTGTTCATCACTTGCTGAGCTCGGTGTCGCTGGCTGGCACCGGAAGGCGATTGACTGCTCTTCGGACACAGCGGTCGAAATGAGCCGGTATGCGGAGCCAAGAGCCAATTTCACGCTGTGGTGTCCAGTGACGCCGCGCTCTGCTAAGCCAGCATAAAGTGACGAGCCTTTTGCAGCCTCTTTTTGGTGCCGGCTTTTCCAAAAAAATCATTTTTTTCGCCTCTTTCTTCTCAACCTCAAGTTCGCGTACAGTTCCAGATTCTTCCTCGACCTTCGCTGAAAAAAGGCGGGACGACTCATCGGTCAATTTCGTGTCGATTCATCCGCGCCGACCCGATGTGATCCCAACACGCGACCTCCTCATCTCACCGTCGAATAGACAGTCATCGCTCCACCGATGAGGACGGATCGCCTCCCGATCGGTGCCTGATCGCATCGAAAAATAAATGCTCCGGGTGGGACTCGAACCCACGATCTCGCGGTTTAGTAGAAATTGCTTTCTGCGATAAAACCCAATGATCTCTGAGAGCAACTGCACGGTCGCCTGAGAAACATAAGCCACATGCCTTAATCCAACTTGGCCACCGGAGCGAACGTTTTCGGGCGAGAAAGTGGTATTGTACATATATACCGTTGCAGGCAAACGGCTACTTTTTTCATCGTAAAAACTCCCAGAGCGGACCGTTGCTCCAATTTGGTCATGTCAAGCGTGCTGTCCATTGGCCAACTCGACGAAAGGTCTCAGGAGGAGACACCGAGGTCGATCCGCGGTGGTCTTGCGATAGTGACAGTCAAAAGTATCGCACATTCGAAGCAAAACAGATACAAGAAGAAGAACAAATACACAAAGACATGAGTGGGGCGTAGGTTGCAAATAAGGTGTGGACAAGTGTATGTGCTACAGGTTGGCTGCTACAGGTCGGTGCTGATGCAAAACCATCGAGAATCAGCAATAGCGACGTTTACAAAGATGGTCGCTAGTAGTGGCTGTGGATGGAAGAGATGATGAGCGACCGCTTTTAGTGAGAGTCATGGAACGGATCCGAGCTGGCAAAGTGGATATGGCGATTACTCGGACTTGTCCTCAGACTCAGACTCGGCCTCCACCGAGGCCTTCTTCTCGGCACGTGGGCTCGAGGCGCCAAAGACGGGGGCGGGGCTCCAGCCCGAGGTGAAGTTTTGCTTGGATGGCGTCGAGACGGTCTCGGCAGTGACGGCGGCCGAGGTGTCGATGGCTGTCAGCTTTGGCTCTTCTGCCGAGGCGGGGGCAGCGGAGGCCTCTTCGGTGGCAGAGGGGGTGGCGGATGACTCGGGGCTCTGGGACGAGGTGGAGGCGGGAGCATTGGGGGTGACCATGACACCGGTCTCGTTGAGGCTGGTGGCGGAGAGAGTGTCCCATTCTTGGCTCGAGGTAGTACCGCTGTCGGTGCCCTGAGGTGCTGAAGCAGCAGCGGAAGATGTGTTGGCGGATGCGGATGTAGAGGCCTCCTTGTCCTTGCTAGTGGCAGTCTCGTCCTTCTTCTCTTCGTCGTCTTCCTCGTTCTCGTCCTCAGCCTGAGCGGCAGAGAAGGGCGACGGGCCATCGTCATCCACCTCATCCAGGCTAGCAGCCGACATGCCCTCTGCACCCTCACCACCACCGGTCGCGATATCCTTGCTAACGATGCGCATGATTGTGTCAAACACCTCCTTGGGAACGGCCTTCTGGTAGATCATGATGAGCTCCACAGGCTGAGGGTACACCTTCAACGCCTTGAAGAAGGCGGCCGCCGCCTCGAGGTATTTTTCGGGGCCCATGGCAAACAGCTGCTCACCAGCCGAGACGTACTTGAGGAAGTACTGCTCGCGCTCCTCGACACCGGCAGGGAAAGTGCCAGGTGCACGAACCTCTGCCAAAAGCTCCTGAATGAAGCCATCCTCCTGCTGGGCTCGCTGTGCGGCAGCCTTCTTGTCGGCCTTGGACGACTTTTTGCTTTCCTTGCGCAGGCTCTTGCGGAAGGCAGGGTCGGTGCGACGACGGTGGTCAAAGTAGAGGGCGTAACCAACACCTGCCACTCCGAGCACGGAGAGCGAAGTGAGAACGATCTGCGAAGTCTTCATCTTGCAATACCTTGGGCGTATTAGGACAAAGGTGTAGAGATCGAAGATCAGTTGTCGAATGCGTAAAGGATGGTGATGATGATGATGATGATGATGATGATGAAAGGGAATACAAGATGTCTCCACTGCGGAACAGGACTGGATGATGCGTTCATCTGCGCAGCGCCTTGCGATCCGGCTCCATTTCCTCTCCTTGTGCACCTCGCGAAAAGATCGCTTGCTCCTGTGGCTTTTTTTGGTGATTTGTGGCACAGGGTTAGCAGAGAGCGAGAGAGACACACAGAGAGAGAGAGAGAGAGAGATGTGGAGCGTTCTCGCCGATGCAGCAGCAGCAGTCTGTCCCTACACAACCTCTCTCTCTCACACAATTTTCTTCCAAAATTTTGAAATTTTACGTGCGGGCAAAGCCGTCTGCTGTGCTGCCAAAGTCAAGCAGCGAGGTGGACCCTGTCGAGGAAATTGGCTTAAGCTTTCATGTCAAGTGCCACCAGTTCATGAAGCCCGCCTCTCTTTCTCCTTCAACAACACAATACATCGATATACGACATGTCACGAACAAAGAAGAGCAAGTCAGGAGTCAAGGCGCAACAGGTCGCTGCTGCTGCTGCTGCCGCAACCGCCACCGCCGCTGCTGCTGAGGCTGCTCCTGCCGCTGAGGGTGCTAATGTCGAAGCTTCCAACGACGCTGCCGCTGGCACCGACGCTCCTGCCAAAAAGGGCAAGCTCATCCGACCCAGAGGCAAGCGCGGAGGTGTCAAGCACAAGAAGGGCGGAGTCGCTGTCAAGCAGGCCGCTGCTAAAGAAGCACGCAAGGTCAAGGCCACTGCCACTGCTGCTGCCAAATCGTCTAACGGTGCCCACGCCCAAGACGACTCTGGAACCAACACGGCACCCGTCCCTCCTGCTGAGCACGCCGAGAAGATTGCAAAGTTCCACACCCTTCTCAAGCAGCTCGAGCAGGCCAAGACGGCCGAGGAAAAGGACGAGATCCAAGCCGGCCTCGACTCGCTCGGTGGTCTTGCCCAATACCAAGCTTGGTCTCTGACCGGTTCTGCCAAGTCGGGCCAGACACCCACCAGCAAGTGGTGCATGGAAGCTCTCAAGGACGTCTACGAGCACGACCGCAACTTGCCCAAATTCCGCGTTCTCGATGTGGGAGCCATTACCGGCACCGCATACTCCAAGTACCGCTGGGTAGACGCTACCTACATCGACTTGCACCCACAAGGCGACAATGTCCAGAAATATAGCTTCTTCGACTATCCACTCCCCACCAAACCCGAAGAACAGTTCAACATGGTCGCCTTGAGTCTCGTCATCAACTTTGTCGGAGATGTACGAAAGAGGGGCGAGATGCTTCGCCACGTCCACAAGTATCTACCCGAGAACGATGACGTGCCAGGATTCTGCTTCCTCGTCTTGCCCTTGAGCTGCTTGACCAACTCGAGGTACATGAACCAGTCGCATCTGCGAGCTATCCTCAGCTCGCTTGGGTTCAACGTCTTGAAGCAGTCCGACTCGGCAAAGCTCTCCAGGTGGTTGCTGCAACGCAAACCTCTAGCAGAGCGAAAGCAGGCTGCAGAGGCCTCCGAGGCCCCAAATGCGGCTCACGACTGGGATGGCACCGTGTTCAAGAAGCGTGAACTCAACCCCGGCAACGACAGGAACAACTTTGCCATCGTCGTCGATCCCAAGCCCGAGTAATCGCTTTCCGTCTATTCGGCACCGAACCGTCGTCGATCGATCGCAGCAGCGTCATAACATGTTCATACCTCATTTTATCTGTACTTTTAGTCAATCTCAATAGAGCAATGCTTCAAGCGTCTTTATTAGTTCAATGCGTGGTGATATGCGAAAGTGAAGACAAGAGCGTTGGTTGAGCCCTCGGTGTTTAGGTCATCGAGTACTTGGGTCCTCCACCGCCTTCGGGGACGTCCCATCGGATGCTCTGGTCCGGAGTCTTGATGGAGCACGTGTAGCAGTGAATGCAGTTTTGGCTGTTGATGACGAGCTTCTTGCCCAATGCATCCTCCTGCTCGGGGGTATCCGCCTCGACGTACTCGTACACACCAGCCGGGCAGCATCGGCCAAGTGGGCCCTCAAAGGTGCCCACGTTCCTCTCGACGTGACCCTTGTAGTCGCCGTCCTTGACGACGAGGTGGACAGGCTGGTCCTCTGCATGGTTGGTTCCCGTCCTCGAGACCGAGGTCAAGATGTCAAACGAAAGCTTGCCATCCGGCTTGGGGTACTCGATGGGCTCGCACTGCGACGCAGGCTTGGTCTGCGCGTAGTCCTCACCGGGATGGTGGAATGTCCAAGGAACACGACCCTTGAGGATCATCGAGTCGAGACCGGAGTAGGCCAGACCGCCCCAGAAGCCAAGGGGACCGTGGAACGAGGGTCGCAGGTTGCGTACCTCGTAGAGCTCCTTCATGACGTACGTGTCGTCCAGTCTTGTCTTGTAGTCGGCAAGATCAATGGTCTCCTCGGAGCCAGACTCGGCTCGCTTGGCGAGGGCATCGACGACGGCCTCGGCGGCTACCATGCCGGACTTCATGGCGTTGTGAGTACCCTTGATCTTGGGAACGTTGAGGAAACCGGCAGCACATCCAACAAGCGCACCACCAGGGAAGTGCAGCTTGGGGATCGACTGGTAGCCACCTTCGTTGAGCGTCCTGGCACCGTAGGCGAGGCACTCACCACCCTCGAGGATGTCCTTGAACAAGGGGTGGTGCTTCATGCGCTGGAACTCGCGGAAGGGGCTCAGGTAGGGGTTCCCATAGTCGAGACCGACGACCAGTCCGATCGAAACCATATTGTCTTCCATGTGGTACATCCAGCTTCCACCGTAGGTGCTGGTGTCGAGGGGCCAGCCCATGGTGTGCGTGACGAGACCAGCCTGGTGCTTCTCGGGCTTGACACGCCACACCTCCTTGACGCCGAGACCGTAGGTCTGTGCATCAGCACCGACGGCATCACGTAGGCCGAGCTGCTTGATCATCTTCTGGGTCATGGAGCCGTGAGCACCCTCAGCAAAAAGGGTGATGGGAGCGTGGAACTCCATACCGGGCTCGAACGAGTCCTTGGGCTTGCGCGACTTGTCGAGACCGATTTCGTTGGTGATGACACCCTTGATTCCAATGGGCTTGCCACTATCGTCCATCTGCCACAACGGCTGGGCAGCGGCGAAGCCAGGGTAGATTTCGACTCCAGCAGCCTCGGCCTGCTCACCGAGCCACGAGACGACACGGGAGAGCGAGACAATGTAGTTGCCCTTGTTGGACATCTGTGGCGGATGCGGCATGGGGAAGGATCCGGTAGGTGTGAGGAAGCGCATCTGGTCTTCGAGAGCGGGCTGATTGAGGGGAGCGCCGAGCTCCTTCCAGTCGGGAAGAAGCTCATCGAGGGCATTGGTCTGGATCACGGCACCCGAGAGAATGTGGTTTCCGACTTCGGGACCCTTCTCGAGTACGACAACGCGAATCTCCTCGCCTCGCTGCTCTGCGAGCTGCTTGATCTTGATGGCTGCACTGAGACCAGCGGGACCGCCACCGACGATGATGACGTCGACTTCGTCCGAGACACGCTCTACGGTGTTCAGGTCGAACGGCTCGCCGTCGCCTTCCTCGATCGGAGTGGCTCGGCGAGCAGCCGGTGTGGTGGAGAATGCGCGTCCGAAAGAAGAGGAAGCAGCAGCGCCGGCTCGGTTAGAGAAGCAGCTGCGAGATGCCAAGGTGGAGAGGGAGGCCGAGGATCCAGAGACTACTGAAGTGGCGCGGAGTGATCGACCTGCCTGACCACGGAATGCAGTCGCCAGACGAGCCGGTGTAGCGCGAGCAGCAAACATGGTGTGCTGTAATGCTTGCTCTGGCAAGCTTTGCTACGGTGATTGCTGGCTGGAGATGGAGAGTGTGAGGGTGGAGATGAAGAGAACCGACTCGAGCGGCCTGATTCTTGATGCACAGGGATGATTCTTGGCCTATGGTTTGGGGTGGTTTGGGGTAGTTGGTGGTGAAGAGGCAAACGGTTTGGCGTGAACCGAATGGACCGGAGCCTAATGCGAGCGTGACGTAGCAGGTGATGGCGGAGAATTGAGACTTTTGCCTTGGTGTCGCTTTCAATGCTCACAGTAGTGCGGGGTGAGTGTGAGTCTGTATGTGTCCGTGTGAGTTGGACTAGGGTACCGGGCATTCTTCCCTTCCGGAAGCGAGCGTTTTCAAAGGAAAACCGCCAAATCCATTTTACTCGCAACCGCGCGCTTCAAGCACCATTATTAAGCCGGATGGAGGTGTAAAAATGCATGGCAGCAGTCCAGTCTCTGATTTGAAGAAGAAAGGTCTACTGGTTGAAGAGCGCATTTCGCGCGCTCTGACTCGTTTCCAGGAGGCCAATCAGATGCCTCGTTTCGGTCAGCCCTTGTTTGAAATCGGTGCGTACTGCCCGATTTGAATTCCTTTGATCGCGTCTCTTTCCTCTCGCGCTATTGAACAGCGAATGAAGCCAGAAGCTCGCCGTCATCCTCTCTCTTCCCCGCAACGTGCCGTCTTCATCAAATCACCTTGGCGGAAGCTTCCTGGTAACCAATTGCTATGCTCATATGGGACATCCAAATCATATCACACGAAGAAAGATGGAACTGGAATGGCTGTACGCCAATTTTTTCGATTAACAACTCGGTGACACGAGAAGGAACGAAAGAAACAGAGAAAATCTATGTGAAGCGCCCGTATACACGAATGGTCCCCCTTTGTCCTGGGTGCCCCGAAAATACGGGCCCGCGAAGGAGGGAGAAAACATCGGCGAGCGTATGTGAGAGGAGTATAGGATACAAGTACTAAAAGCCCATAATGCGTGAGACAAGAGAAAAAGAATCTAAAGGGAGGGGAGCAGCATAGGAGAGCGCGAATGCTATCCAAACGTGCCTGCGACTATGCGTCTATAATCTAGGAGAGACGAGAGGGAAAGAGAGACGAAGCAAGTTGTAGATCTTCGAGGGAAGCTTTACATGCCCTGGCCGTCGATGAAGCCCCAGGTGACGGACTCGATGGTCTCGGGGTTCTGGTAGTTGTTAGCAAGGCGCTTGTAAGCCTCACCGAGGGCGACGTCACCCTCGGCACCGTTCCAGAAGTTGACGACCTGGACGGAGAGCTCCTTGCCGTTCTGGTTGTTCTTGATCTGGATCCACTTGCCACAAGCGCTGGCGAGCTTGTCGGCAGGGAGGAGCGAAGAGGCAGAGATGGCGATGGGGAGCGAAGCGGGGTCAAGGGCAACACCACAGGCGTTGTTGACGTCAGCCCACCACTCGGGGGTGGAGACAACCCTCTTGGAGTTGGAGGTCGACGAGGGCTGGGGAGCGTACGACTGGGTCGAGGTGGGGGCGGGCTGGCTCCACGAGACGGACGAGGGAGTGGGGGTGGACGAGGGGGTGCTCGACTTGGTGTAGGTGGCCTCGGGGGTGTAAGCCGACGAGGTGGCAGCCTGCTGCTGCTGCTGCTGGTGCTGCTGCTGGTTGTTGTTGTTGGCAGCGGCACCGGAGCCGAAGGACCACGAGATGGGGAAGACACCAGCGTCCATGTTGCCGTTGTTAAGGGCAGAGAAGAGGCTGGTCGACATGTCGAGCGAGCCGTACGAGCAACCGGGGCAGAGGTCGACAACCTGAGCCTGCTGGGTGTTGCCGTTCTGGTTGTTGGTGATGGTGATGGTCTGACCACAGTGCGAGCCACCGTTCCACTCGGGAGCGTTCATGGCGACGATGAAGTCAGAGCCAGAGTTGGTCCAACCACAGGCACCTATTGGGAGAAAGCAGCAAAATGTGAGGAAGCGGGAGCGAGGTCAGCGAATGTTCGATGCGGAAGCAGACAATGCACGAGCATAGCTTGTAGCGGATACTTACCAAGACCAGCGGCGTAGTAGGTAGCCTGACCGCTCGATCGCTTAGCGAGGGGAGCGGCGACAGCGCCAGCGGCGGCGAGGGCGATAGCGAGAACGTTGGAAGCGATCATGGTGAAGAGTTGTGTGGAAAGGGTCCAAGGAAGGAGGAGAAGATGGGATGAGTGGGTTGATGGAAAAAAAAGGTCGATGGTAGGGTCTGATGGTGTCGGTTTATATGGATCCTCAAGGAGCTAGCATGGAATGCAGCGGTTTATGCTGTAGCTCTCTGCCATTCAGGCAGGCAGGATGTACAGTGTTCCTAGCATTTGCCGAGGCAGCGAGAGGCGGCACTGAGGGCGACTTGGTGTCGTCCAGCGGTGGGCAGAGCTGCATTGCGGCGAACAAAGGGGTCCAGACGAGGCGGATCGACAGTGTTCGCTCGATGGAACACGCTGATCCAAGAAATGCCCGTGACACTGCTGATTTGGCCGAAGGTGGCGTCCAAGCAGAGGTGGGTGGGACGGAACCTGCTCAGTCGGAAGCCATTGCAGACAGGGGTCTGACCGGTTGTCTGACGGACACGTCTTGTGGTTATGGCGACGATCAGGGGGATTGGCACAGGGGAGGAGGCTGAATTGGCACATCAACGAAAAGTTTTTCAGCGAGATGAACCCTGGAAAGGACACGAGAATGAGGGGGTTGAAACGGCATCGATGGTCGGCGGCGACGGCGGCTTGCTACATTTGGTGTCGACGAGCTAGCTGCGGGGATGACGAGCAGAGAAGTTAGAAGGTTGCACCCCGAAATTTTGGTCGATGGCACCAAAGTCGACGACCGACGGACCGGTTTGAGGCAAGCTCGCCGTTTCCGACAGGCATGAGCTGTCCCAGGCGGGAGCAATGGACGATGAGCCCACGCCCGGAACCTAACCCGCAGCAAAGAAAGACACACACCTTTTCTTCGCCAAAGCGGCAGATGCGGCAGCGGCACGAGATGCAGCTCGCACTGAGGGCAGCAGAGAAAGGGCACCTTGAGAGCATGTTTCGAAGTTCTTCCAATTCAACACTTGGCTCACACGTATCAAAACGGGGGTCGCACCAACTCTGCACACAAACAGCCACGAGGGCATCACTGCCAAAAACGAGGGCACACTTGGCAATTGGGCCTCAATCGAGTTGGTCTCACTTTGAGAATTTCTCGGATATCACAATTTTGATAGAAAAACGCGAAGAAAAAAAAATCCACCTTCGATACTGCGCTGGCTGGCTGGCGAGTCTGCAGAATTGAAAAACGAGATTCGCTGGTCAAAATCTTTCACCTGAATGTGTCAAGGCTCCAGATCGCCTTGTCTATTTTTCACATTTCACATTTCAAGGTTCGACCGAATTTTCACCTTTGCTCACCAAAAAAGAAGGAAAAAAAAAGACCAGCTCGCGATCGATTTGATAGGGGAGCATGGCGATTCAAGAAGATCGACCGCTGCTCTTCGCTTAGGGCTCTCTGGCGATCTCCGAGAAGGCGGATTCGTGCGCCTCTTTTTTCCCTTTCTCTCTTTCATGCTCTCCCACAAGCCCAAAAATAGGATAGGAGTGCCTGAGAAATCTGTCACACCTTGTTCACGAGCAGACGCCGATCTGCTGGCGTGTGTTGAGAGGTGACCTAAGTTACGATCACCCGTCAGTCATGCTCGTTAGGCTGTGTGTCAAAAAACGAGGGTGCCTGTCAAACCCCTTTCTTAGTGTCCTCCTCGGAGGGCTTTGCTCCATTTACTGAAATTGTCTTTCGGTGGACGCTCGGCCGCTTCGAGTCGTCCCTCTGTTTGTGACTCTGTTAAACAAGAACGCTGTTCTGTACAGTACCAGAACGCCTCTTGCGACCATTGCGAGGCTCTCCGCGGTTCCCAGCCGATTTTGCCTTACGAAGCTTGACCTCTCTTACACCTTTGCTTCACATTGGTCTCTGTCGACTGACTCACTGTCTGCATCCTTGGAAATTGAGCTCATTACCTCGAGTTTACAAAACAAGCCGGTAAGATGAGGGCGCACATCTGCAATATAGCAAAGCCGAAATTGAACTGCATCGGTAGAAGCTGCTTCCAGCTAACCCACTCGCACAAATTCTGTCGCTGCAGGCAGAACCCACAAAATGAAAGAAGAGCCGATTTGAGAAAATTGAGGGTGGGTATCGAAGGCAGCTAAAAATCAAAAATCAAAAATCAAAAATTAAAAATCAGAAATCAAAATCAAAATCAAAATCGTGGGACACTGAGGCTGCAAGTTAGACTTGTCACTAAGCCGCCCACACTGGCCGTTGCACGGCGTACAGTGTACGCGCCCCGCAAGGAGCACGCAGCAGCTCTAACCCACATTTTGCGACATTTTCTAGGTGGATTTCTTGAAATCTCTCGCAAATCTTGATTTTCTCTGTCTAATTGTGCCCGTCTGCAAGCACCGTCTTTGAATTTGAGTCCTGTATATGTCTTGGCTCTCGATCTCACGCAGGAACGATGGCAGGAATGTGACTGTGACTGTAGGGAGACGACTCGAGTCTGCTGCGGCGTGGCTGGGTCTTCCTCGATTCGACTGCGGTTGGCCGAGGAAGACTTGCCCCTGACACTCGACACACATGATTGATTGGGACAGTCTCACGACCCCTACTTGAACCCGACAGCTTGGACCATCACGAAACCCTGTAGATCGTCTCGTTCAGCAATCACACTGTTGGCATCGATTGACGCTTATCAGGGGCTGCCTGCTTGCTGTGCAACCAACTCTACACGGGCAGTACTATGTGATCCGTGATTCTCGTATCTCGAAGAAGATACCAGGCTGTCGATTGCTCCTTCCCTACCCGCAATAGATTCCCAAGGCCCCTTGTTTCGGAGCAGTGGCACGCGATAGCAAAGGCAATCAGAGCGGAGACGAGCGGGGCAGGGATCCTTGTCAGAGTTGGAGAGAGATCAGATATTCTCACACTGGAATCGACATCTATCCATCTAGGCCGGTGACCTTTGTCGACGGTTTGGGAATGGAAAACAAGTGCACCCTCAATCTTCTTCTCGGTGCCAGCTTATCGGCATTCTTCATTCCGAGCTTACCCCGCGCCATCAATCGACCCTTGGATCATCTTTCTCTCTCTCACAAACACCAGAGGGGCAAGGGGCAAGGGGCAAGGGTCAAGGGTTGTTGATGGCGATACCCACGAGGCCATCAGTTGCGATGGCAATGCTCTTCTTGCTTTGTTTCTGTCGCTCTTCGGTCTTTGCACCGCTTCTTGATTTCACCGAGACCTTGAGCCTTGGCACTCCAAAACGTCGTTCAGGCACGTCGAACCGTTGTGCGAGATTATAAGACACACACAAACAGAACGTGGCCGTGGAATAAACTGCTTTGTATGTAGAAGACGAAACTGTGGCTGAGCCATGGTGACTTTGTGCGACTTCGAACGGTGGCTTGTCCCTGCAACAAAAGGGGGATCGTCTCCCGGAGCTTTACACTGAAGCCGTCTTCGTCAGTGGCAGTCTCAGATGCGCTCTGTGAAGGTAGCTGCATCGGAAACGGGAAAGGAGCCTCGTGCTTTGAAGCGAGCGCAGCAGGAACAGCTTAAATTGTGTATTGCGCGATTTTCGGGGTGCGTCTCTCCAAAGCACTTGCATAGGTTACGGTTGTATTGCGTTCCGGATTCCGCTACAACAATAGTATTCAATACTCGCTTGACTCGCTTCAATCTCCGCCGGTGGAACAGCTTTGGGCCGCCTTCCGCTTTCTGCCTCTTTTGCGGCCTAAGTTTAGCTTCGCGTGCTAGGCGATGTGGTGACATCTGTACACAGCTCGCTTGCAGCCGGAGTCGCAATCTTCTTCGCTTGTCGACTCGAGGTCCTTTTGTGTTTGTTACAGTAGCCTAGTGTGTTTGGGGGTGGCATCGTCGGCACGCTGACCACAGCAGCAAGAGTTGCTCTCTCGATCGATCGTGTGAATACACGATGATGATAGATAGGAGTTTCGGCTTCGTGTCGCTTTGCACGTGACACGGTTGGATGCTGGAGAAGCCGGTCCAGCTAGCGGCTGGTGTGAAAGGGTCGTACCAGGCATGAGTTGGATACGGCCAGAGAAACCGTTGAAAGAGCCATACACTGCGACATCCAAGAGTCGATTGTGGTTCTTTCGGCCGTGTACGCTTCAAAGGCGAACGGGGTAAGAGCCTGCTCCTTAGTGACCACTCTCTCTCGGACACATCTCGTCAAGCATTTCTTCTAGAGACATCCTCTGGCGATGTGGTGGTGTTTGCGTTCTTAATCCCGCGTGTCTCAGAACGCATGGCACTCTTCGTGTAAAGTAGCTTCGCGAAGCAACGTTTGAAGCGACGGGGAGATAGCGGGCGAGGTTGATCCGCACACAACAACGGCCAATGCGGAAGACGAGCGTGGCAGCGTGCGAACCACTTCTGTGGATGCGTAAACAGTTAGGAGCGTGGGAGAAGGCGTTGCCGCAAACAAGGAGGGTTGTGACTGTAGCTGAGCATGAATTTCCAGGGGACAGATTGATCTGCAAGAACAAAGGCGGCTCCCTGTCTCCCTGCCTGTGGGCGTCAAGGAAGCAGCGAGCAGATGCATCAATCGGCGACTCAAAGGGCGATCAGGAAGGGATTTGGTCGCCCGACACATCCACTGGCACCCAAACAGGCAGATGGACGCATTTGAATTCCACTCCTCTTTGGCTTTGTTTCAAAATCGGAGCGCGGTCCGACTGTCACCTGGCCCTTTTTTCCTCCTTTTTTTTTTTTTTTTTTTTTTTTTTTTTTTTTTTTTTTTCTTTCTGAAATTGACCAGTTTGTCAAACGGAGAGCTGTCAAAAGCTGCACCGAATACAGAACAACGCACCCCAATTTCAAAACATTTCTTCTCATTGTGGCTTGCTTGTTCCTACAAAACAGGGTGGTGGCCTGCAACAGGTACTGTAACACCTGCCACTTTCGGCCATTGTCCTGAGCGAGCATGCCAGTTCCACCTCTTTGTGTGTCACTCTGCTGTACAGTATCCCATCGGCCAATTGGTACTCCTCCCTCCGACCACACCAATTGCGGGATGTTCCCCCGATTGGCTGGGTTGTGCAGTTGCGTTCTCACGATCTAATCAATATCACTCGCCTCAGCGGTGAAAGAAGTCTCAGTCAGAGATCATCTCCGCCTTGATCACCCCCACCCTTCTGTCTGATGATCGCGATATGGTGGAAAGATCTTTTTCTCTCGTCGAAAGAACCAAAACGCATTCGGTGAACCTGGCCCCGCCACGATCAGCTCTGAATCAAAGCGGAGATACGGCTGATCTCCAAAGCGAAGCATGCCGCGATATGCGCAGAACGAACGCGCCCGCAGTCGAGCTTTCTTTACTGCCTTGTGACGACGGTCTGAACATCTACCCGCCGCGCTGTGCATCTTACACCCCAAAACCGCCCAATGAAGTTGTTCTTTCAGGTGCTGCAGTGGTGATGTTGCTCGGCACTCGTTGAGACAGACCAAGGCGTCTTCATCAAGGTGAACCGATTGCCGATGTTATTGTGGTGCTGTTGAATGTGGGCTAGGAGTCTGCCGAGCAGTGAAAGCCAAGACTATGATTACTGAGAAAATCGGCTTCCGGTTGAACCGTTGAAATCTCGCCGATGAGCCCTTTCACCAACTTCGTAGCATTCTCCTCTGTGCGAGGTCACACTTGGCAAACTCAACACCAGGCCCAGTGCAGCACGGCTATGCGAACAGACATCAATCCGATGTCCAGCCCATCGCTCATCTGTTGGCTAAGCAGGTTTCTCCTTGTTCCTAGCCTAGCCTGGCAGGCCGATTCGGGGTCCATCCCTCATTCAACTCCCGTAGCCTACTATGCCCAGGCTCGGTTCGGACACGTGCTAAGCCGTCCACTGTGCAACCAACTCTACCTCGCCTAAGAAGAACTAGCCAAGGTGGCAGGCTTGGGCGTTTTTCAGGGGCCAATCTATTCCTTTCGCAGAGCAGCGGCGCGAAATGCCAAGCTCAGCTATCTTTCTTTGTAGCCTCTTGTCAAGCAGGAACACAGATCGATTCCTCTTGCTTCAGAAGGAGAGCCTTATGTGCCGCTTCTGCAGCTCGGGGAGTGATAAATTGACAGCTGCATTGTGTGCTGGCAGAGTTCGAATTGAGGATTTTGAGGGTGGCTGTGGGTCTCTTGCAGCCTAGCCTGCTCTACCGCGAATTCGGGCGAGAAAATATGGCAGACGCCGTCGGTGGCCAGTCTAACAGCTTGGCTTAAACAATCTAGCAGAAGTTGACTAAGCTTTACCAGTCCATCTTCCGACAGGAGCGAGACGCAGGGTCCGGTAGTTGCGAGTTCGGATCACGATCGTAGCGATCTGAAAAGGATCAGCCATGCATCAACCGATCGCCCCTTATATCGCACTGACTGACCTTTTGCCCCTCTCTTGTAGACCTTCATCGATGACAACCCGCACCGTCTTTGACATCTTCCAGGGGCTCAGGGCACGAGCTCTAAGTTCGATCGCGATCGACGTTCTGTCTCACTCAAAGCAGGATTCTTTCCCACGCGGTCTTCCTATCTGAAGATTACGATCTATGTGAGACCGTGTCACACCATGCTCGTGCCGGTCTTCGATCTTAACCCTCGTTTAAGCGACAGTCGTTTGCTGATGACAATTTCAACAGAGACGTTCGTCATCTCACACATTTGTTTCTGAAGACAGTTCAGAATTTAGCCGATGTGAAGCGGCAATGGTTGCCAAGCTCTTGATCGTGAACGCAAGCGTATGAAGTTGGAGCAGTTTCTGGATGAACGGAGGCAGTCTCGCTTTCGGATGTTGGGCGACATGATTGTGTCCTAAAGAAGAGGAAACGGTATCGGAATTTGAAAGTTAGGACACCCTTGCGGACGATTCGACAGTGCGGCGGACGACTTGACATTGTTGCGAAAGAGACGTTCTGTTGCAAGGCATCGTGCATGCGCTACCGCTCGTGCGAATCAAAAGCATCCTGGTCGACAGTAGTATTGTGCTGGACGCCCATTTCATCGACCCTTTCCAGCAACCACAAGACGCCTCTGAATCCTCACAATTTCCTTGCACAACTCATCATGACTCTTCTTCAACGTCTTTGCATCCTCAAACTTCCTGGCTCTGGCGGCGCTTTCCACATAGTCCGCGACGAGCTTTTCCTGCTCGAGGAGCACTTTGAGTTGCTCTCTGAGTTCTGCTGGATCGGCATTGCCTAGCGTATCATCTTCTGTTGCTGATCCATCGTCGTAGTTGTTGCCGAACTGTTCGTCCAGCCCGGCTTGTGCGTTTGCGCGGACACCGCCGCCGCCGAAAAGCGATCGGATGGAGGCAAGGGAGCTGACGGACCCTTTGTGAGCGTGCTGCCCGCCACGGCGTGCTGCAAGTCGAGGAGAGGCAGGTTGAGGCGACCCTGGTGAGCTGCCTGTTGAGTCTGAGGCAGCATCTCCTGCTGGAGTCGTCTTCTTGCTGCCAGGTTTGGGCAGGCTCTGCAGTGGAAGCATGTTCTGCTGCAAAAACAGGTTGGCTCGTGTAAAGATGGCGTGTTGGATTCTCTCCTGCGCCGCATCGCTTCCAAACCCCGCTGTATTGGCTTTATCCCCAACAGGTAAGGCACGGATGCGTTTAGCCAATTCGTCATAGGTGGCAAAGTTGGCGAGCAGCTGTTTGCGCGCCTGCACAGCGTCTCGTTGCAGCTCGATGTTAGCGCGGATGCTCGAGCCAAGTGCTGCAGTTTGATCCTGCTTCTGCAGACCGAGAACCATCTCCTGGAACTCAGGGAGCGACTGCTCAATCTCCTTCTGAACGCGCATTAGCGCCTCGTAAAGCTTCATGAAGATGGGTAGCGGCTCATCGTCCATCATGTACTGTCGTTTGCGGACGATCGACTTGCAATCCAGACAAATGCGGACACCTTTCGATGGAGATGTACTCGACGAAGCGGCAGCTCCCTCTTTGACCTCTTCGATACGTCCGCTGATGGGATCGGCCACGATGTTGCCAGAGCACTTGCCATCAAGCGCAGCACGTTCCTCGGCGGTCAGCGTCTTGCCGGTGCCTGAACCCATCTGTTCCGCCCATGCTAGTCGTGTAAGATGCGGCGAGGCGCACACAACCCGCCCACAGAGTCGACAATGGTGCTTGCGGACGGTAAAGCTGAAAGGCGTGGCGCAGATCGGGCACGCCTTTGCCTCGGCGTCGTCCTGCCAGTTGACGATGCTCTGCTCAGCTTGACGGATGGAAGGATCCTCTCCCCGACCCCTTGCCCTGAAAGAAGTCCACAGCTCGCTACCACCCTTCCGAATGACGCTACTGGGGTCCCGCTTGAGCTCATCTAGATCCAGATCCATGAAGGCAGACTTCTTCGCTGGGCTTTGCATCAGCTTCTCTGCATCGTTGATCGGCGCAAAGTGGATCGCGATGAGCTTGGCAAGCCTTCGGTCCATGCGCTGCGCCTCCATTTCTCCTTCGCTGTGTCCTTTGCGCCGCAAATCGGTAAATTCGGCTGTCCTCACGCGCAAGACTCCCTTCGGCTGGAACCCGGATCTATACGCTGTTCTCCTTCCGTCAGAGCCAGGCAGGGCCATTTGTTGGTTGGCTGATGCAGGGCTCGCGCCTGCAGCTTGCGCTAACGCGACGCCTTGGGGAACAGGAATGGGTCCAAGTCTGGACTGAGCTGCCAGCAGTGCCGCGTACGAGTTGACGTGAGCTGGAATCGAGGTTCCCGAAGCGCCGATGATGGGGGTTGAAGATCGACTGCCCAGAGGACTGGCGACTGCGGATGAAGCTCTACTAGATCCAAGAACGCTAGAAGCTGCGCTCGATGGGATGGGAGTGCCACTGTTGGCGCTGTTGGCTCCTACAGATGCGCCATTCGTTGAGTTTGTCCCAACGAGCGCACGCGTGGAGTGGTTCTGTGTCATACTAGAGGTTCTCGGACTCCCTGGCAGCTTCTGAGGTGAGCGTGAAGGGTCTACCGCGCGGAGGGTTGAAGTTGAAGCAGAGCTTTGACTCCGCCCATGCCGATTCGCTGAAGAGGCCGGCAGTGCTGCTGAGCTGCTGGACGTCTGAGAACGAGACGAAGATGGACCTCCCTGACTGCTGATGGAAGCCGAGCTCTTCGGTTGCGAGTTGTTCGTACCAAGCTTTGACGCGACTCTGAGCGGCGGCGGAGGCGCATCCAGATCGCGATGTGGTCGCACTAGCCCAGCTCCTCGTGCTAACGGCGAAGCGATAGCTGGTCGACTTGGTGTTGATGGTGTGCGGGATGGAGTTGCTTGCGGGCGCAAAGGTGTGGAGATGATCGGCATATGATCTGGTGTAGCGGTTCCGCTTTTCGGTGTTGATGCGCCACTTGAGGCATTACCTGTATTGGGAAGTAATTTCGTTGTTGATGCGGGTTCCCCTGTTGGACGGGAGAGTGCTGGTTCCGCCTCTGGAGAGAAGGCTGCTGATTGAGAAGCGGTGGACCCATTCCTTTGGTGACCTTTGCGCTGATAGGGAACGTACGATAGACGCTTTGATGAAGACCCCGACTGGGACGATGGTCCCGCTGCGTCTTCCATTGCCATGTTGACGGCTCGCTCCTCGGTCGCAAAGGCTAGCGTATCGACTCTTGCAATCCCTCGCTTGTCGTTCGCGATCGCGCAAAGAATGCCGTTTGCTAGGCAATCATGGGTGCCGAGGTGGGGAGTTCAGAGCCGCTGATGAGGTGTAGAGCGTTGGTCGATGCTCCTGCTGTTGCAAATTGACAAGCTGATGCGTTCCGAGTCAAAGCGGCCAATTGATTTGCGCCTGTATTGTTGCTGCTCGCGCCCACCTCGAGGCCGATAACCAGATCGGTCCAAGAATTGCCGGGCGTCGGCGAAGCTCACCGCAGTGTCGACGTCCAAAAAAGTGAAAGCTGCGCCAGTGATGACCGCTGAGCCAGGTCTCTTTTGTGGATGATGGTCACAAACGAACCGTGCAGAGCAAAAACAGTGATGCATGCACGACCTGCACCAGCCCGTCTGTGACCCCGATGAGCGTGAATTGGCCATGTGGAGTTCCGCGGTCAGACGCGCTGTTGTGCCTCTTCACCGACTTCCGAAATCACAAGGCTGAATGTTGCAAGACTGTCCTTTCGCTCTGGATTGTCAGATGCAAGTGTACCGTACAACACAGCACAGCACAGCACATGTATCACATATGTGCTCAAACCAATATCTGCGGCCATAGAACCTTGAAAGCACCGCATCCCGTCCGATCTGCGAAGTTAAGCAAGGTATCGCCTAGTCAGTACTGCGGTGGGGGACCACGCGGGAATCCTAGGTGCTGCAGTTCTGCTTTATTTTTCTTTTGCTCCGTCCCGAGAAAGACCTTTGCGACTTGTAAACCCTATCACAAGGCTCGGACGAAATACAGCTGTGCTTCGATATTCAAATATGATGCATCGGACTGGAAGGTGTGCTCAATGCCAGTGAGAAAGGAGTGACCATTGAAACAAAGGGATGATGCGGATGCAGAACAAAGATACATGACGATAATGATGACCATGACAAACAAAAACAATAAATCCCAAGAAGACCGGTGACACGGTGAGAAAACACTTTTGGGAAGAAGGAGAAGGAGAAGAGGAAGTTGAGGACAGAAACTGTTGTCCGTTTGTTCCACACGGCTCTCATGCGGACGAGCGATGGACCATGTGATGGGTGTCGGGCGTTTAGATTCGGCGCAAGGCCACGATCTGAACTTCGAGCTCGCATTCGGCAATCGGGCAAGGCTCCTGATCATCGATCCTCGACTGCAGCACATCCCAGAGCGAATCGAGTACGAACTCGACGGCGCCCTTGCTCAGCTTGCCTTTCTCGCGCAGGATAGCACGGAAGTGCGATTCGTACAGGTTCTTGAAGAGCTGAATCATGTGCTCGGCGAAAGCGACGCGAGAAAGCGTACCGGCCTGCAGCGCCTTCCACGCTGGGTGCGGGAGTCGGAGCGGCCCGGCTTCGCATGGCAAAGCTGGAGCCGCATCAGCAGCAGCAGCAACGGGCTCATCACCGAGACCGCAACTCCACTCAACCTTCCACAGATGCTTGACCGACTTGAGCACGTTGCGCGTCTGGCGAGGTGTGCGTGCGTGCATGGGCAAGCTGAGGAGATGACGAGCGACATCGCTCTTGAGCATGCCGCAGGACACCAAGCGCTGAAGGCAGGGTGCAAGCGTGTTGGTGAGCGTGGACCAGATATCCGAGGGCCTCTGGACGGTTTCCGAGGCATTGCCACTGCCTGCAAAAGAAGGTCGGTTGGGCGACGAGTTGGATCGCCTTCGCTCCTTGCGCAACATCGGGATGCGAGGCGATATCGCATGTTCGTCCAACATATTGCCTTCGCCCCGCAAATGAACGCCGTTCTCCGAGTCCAGAGACGCGGCAGATCGCTCTACCTCGGTTGAACCTATGCTGTGCACCGTGGATCTGGGTCGATCAGGCAAAACGACGTTGCTGTCCTCGGATCGAGCAATGTACGCCATCACAATGACACCACCTTTGCGGAACTCGTGCGCCCTTGCGGTCAAGAAGGCAGCGAGTTCGGCGTGTGCCGAAGTGGAAAGGGAAACGGTAGGGTTCCTTGGTGTGTGCGACCAGTGCAAGTCCATCAGACTGATCCCGAGGTGCAAGGTGGAGGGTGGTGCGATGCGAGACGCAAACGGCCTCGACACGAAGCTTGGAAAGATAGCGTTGTGCAGAGGAGGCTCATGCGTTGCCTGCCACTGCGGGTGAAGGTAGGACTCAGGGTTCGAGTCAAGCATCTGCGACAAGGGTCGGAAGTCAGCTTGAGGCGAGTCCTCGTGAATGATGGAAAAGTTGACTTTGCAAGGGTAGTCAGCCGAGGCATCAACACCCAAGATGGATCGCAGCGATGCGGCACCGTCAAGTCCTGGAAAGTAGTCGCTGGCGTCTTCGCTCTTGCCCATCTCTCTCCTAGGCGTGTCGGCATGCGCCTTTTCGACGAACGATGAGATGATGGGCTGCATGAGGTTGATAGATCGTGTATTGAGACTTCCGTACTCGGCGATGGTGATGGTTTCACCTTCTTCACCTGACAAGGGAATGCTTGAGACAAGGTGTGGCAACACTTCGGAGACCTTGGCGCGAACGCCGGGGCCAAAGTGGCTACCGCCTCCCAAGCCGAGCAAGGCGGCTTGTGTGGGGCCATGTGCTCCAGCAGCGAGGCCTTGACGGATCGACTTCCATCCGGCTGTCTGGTTGTGATGGCCAGCATCTTGCACGGGGCTGGAAGACGTAGTGGCGGCTGCGAACGGATTGCCAGACATGGGATGGTGCGAATCTGGAGAGAGCATAGCTTTGTCGCCAAGCGAAGGCGTCTCGAGTTGTGTGCTGCCGCCAAAGGAAGCGTGGGCGTGCGTGCTGCTTCGAGAGGACTCACGTTCGACGCTTGTTGTCGCTGAGAGTGGTGCGTCGACGTTGAAGCTACTGGGCAGGCCGTGGGTGAGAATCTTGGCCTCGTTGCGGAGAGCGATGTAGTTGTTTTGATAGTACTGCTGCTTTTCGATCTCTGCTGCGATGCCGGGTGGCGGTGTAGATGCGATGATGGGGTCGTGTGTCTCGGCACGGTGATGGCGGCCGAGCCTCATGGGCTCCATGCGTTGCTTGGGTTGGCGTGCGCCGGTGGTACGTCTGCGATGAAGATCACCCTCGGGGCCGTCAGCAACAAAGTCGGGACTATGCTGACCACGGCTGCGGTATGGGAGGCTGGCAGCGGCTGACGTGGTCTCTGAGGGTTCAAAGTTGACTTTAGCGGTGGGTGAAACTTCAGAGTCAAAGTTATCCTCAGATGCTAGAGGCTGGTGTTCGAAGGTGGTCTGATGCGGGCGAGAATAGCGCGGCTCAGCCAGACCCGAGAGTGCTGCAGCCTTTGCGCCGGGGATGTGTGCCATGAGGGCGGATGAGGCGAGACTGACTCCGAGACCCATTTCGAGACCTGCAGTGACAACGCTGCTCACTTCGACTGGTGATGTGCCGACAGCCGAGAGGGAGGCGAGTGCAGGTGGTGTCAGGCCTTCGACCATGCCAACTTCGTAGAGAGACGATTTGGAGAAGGCGGGAGCAGGAGCACCCTCGAGCATGGGCTCAAGCTCTGTTGCTGCTGAGTTGGTCATCTTGCTTGGTGTGTTGCCGTTTGCGTCTGCGTTGCCTCGACTGGCTCCAAGTGGATAGGAACGCTCTTGCATGTGAGCAAAAGTTTGAGCAGGTGCGGACGGGGTGAGGTCGTTGTCGACGGGACTCATGGTCCTGAGTGTATCAATGGCAGGCATAGATGATTCGAGACTGGACTGCTGCGCACAAGGTTGGATCGAGTAGGCAGCCTTGCGTGAATGCCAACCTTGTTTGCACGTGCGACCGGCGTGCTGCGAAGACAATGCTGGGAGAGGAAAGCAGAGTACAAAGCAAGCCTAGAGTGGTGGGCTGTCGTAACGTTCACGGAAGGCTGGGTGGTGACATGGATGAAGCAAAGCGTTGTTTGTGTTGCTGAAGCCAGTGCCAGAGTACAGCGCTGTCACGAGTGGTCGATGTGGTTGGTTGGGCGCAGACTCGCTCTAGAAGTGGCACTTTGGAAGAGGGGCCAATGGCAGGCTACGAGGCAACAAGGTGGTGAAGTTGTTGCTCGTAGGAGATCCAAGATTGGTGAGTTTGGTGACTCTGAAGTAGGTCACTCGGGAATGTAGGAGCCTCAAATTAACAATGAGGGAGTCTGGAGGTTTGATGCGAGTGGAGAAGATCGCTTGAGGCAGATGAGAATGTAAACGGGGTCCGAGCGACGAGAAGGACGATGACGACAAAGTGTCCGTGCAGAGGCGTGAATGTCGTGGAGAGGTGTAGCGAGATCTGAGCGACCAAGTAAGCTTAGGCTTGTCGAAAGAGAGAGTTGCGGTGAGTTTGTGTTGATGATTGACACGAGAGCAGACTACGGTCGAGGGGAGGGTAACGAGAGTGCGGGGCAGTGAGATGAAGTGGATGGGCGTACAAGCCAAGCGCAACAAGCCAGCGTGCGTTTCGCCCGATGAATGAAGAGAGGCGTCGCACAGTTCGGATTTGGACGCCGTAGACCAAGCTCGAAGACGAGGAGGTCAAATCGCGCTGTTGCGTTGACTGGCGTGTGTGCTGAAGTGAAATGCAAAGGCCGAAGAGGAAGAGAGATGAAGGGGCGTCGACGGTCGGTGATGTATGACCAGAGTTGCAAGAGGAGGATGGTAAAACGGAAGCGAATGATCAGGAAGGGAAGGAAAGGAAGAGGTGGTGATGGCGAGAAAGAGATGTGCACGATCAGCAGAAGGGTGCTAGTGCCAAGTAAGAACAACGATGATGATGCTGATGATGATGGTGGTCAGTCAACTAAACTGGCCAAGTCAGAGTGATGGCAAGATGGCGAGATGGCAGGTGGCAGATGCTCACGGATAATTGACTTCGTGCAGCGGGCAGATGGGCAGTGGCAGAGGAAAGAGTGGGACAGACAGCACAGCACAGCACAGCACAGCGCGGCACAACAAGGCACGGAAGTAGAGTACAAGAGTGAAAAAAAAGAGGGCGGAGCACAGCAGTTGCTTGTGTACTGTATGCATCGAATGTGACTGCCGAGCGATGCTTCCAACGATTTCCGTCTGTGAGACATGAGCGGAAAAGCGCATTTTGGGGACTCGACACCTCTGTTTGCCAGAAAACCGCGGATTTCGAGGGTCAAAAATGAAAATAACCAACAAAACACCGAGTCTTTTTGACTAACCTTTGAAATCCACGACAATCGAGCACATTCTCCTCTTGACACGGGCCGTAAGCAGTCGATTTTCAATATTTTTCCTATCGAGCACCGGCTTTGCTCACACCGCCGCCATCACTCAGCTCTTTGTTCAACCATGACCAGAGATGGCACAAATCATGTCTTCAACATGATGATCTTCTCAAGAACGATAGAGATCGTGCCAAGAAGTTCTTCGAATGTGAATCGTTGCTGCAAACAGTATGCGAACCCAACAACAGGATGAGACAAGCCATCGCAGACCAGACTGAGATTCTCGAAACTTGTGGCAGGGATGGCTTTACTGTAATGGCTTGACAGACGCTCTCGAAATTATCTTTTATTTATTTATTTATTTATTTATTTATTTATTTAATTTTGTCTGAGCAACAGAAGCAAAAAGCAGCTGACTGCGATCAGGACTCGCTCATCTAGCTAGAACAACGATCGCCATCACTCACACTTGTTCCATCCTGTTCGAGCTCGTTGTTCCATTTTCGATGCTTGGCCACTTTTGTGGGCTTCTCAATGTCTCGATGAGTTCCACATGTTTGATAAGATTGTACGACACACACGATGGAACGTACACGCGAACCTCTCAGCGGATATCCGCGTACCACCAAACCTGCAGTGCTAGACCACGTTGTTCCATGGCCATCTCGTCGAAGATGGTTAAATGCAACGACCAAAATACAGGCAACGCAGTTCAAGTCTGAAGCTGAACAGCCACGCCAGCTGTCCGAAGGCGTACTTGCATCGAGGGGTTGGCGCTGCGTTGTCGATTCGGCTCGTGGCGACCAGATCCGAGCTCGCCCTCTTCTCTCGGTTTCTACAGGTCAGCGCCGCTTATGTTCCTCTTCTCTCCCTCATTCTAAGGCCAGAGACAACTCTGCCTATCGAATCAGGGAAACGTTCAGAAGGGAACCTCCAACAAGGCGCAATGTGTAGCAGCGTGGTGTGGTGTCAGCAATGTCAACGCTGATAGGTTCACCTTGCCATGTGAATGATTTGGGAAAGGGGTTCCCCCCCCCCCCCCCCCTTTTTTTTCGACGGTATCGTCGGTCTCCAGGGCCCTTTTCCGGTACATCCAGGCAATTTGACCGGGGTCGCAAAGGGCCGTTGCAATCCAGCTGCCTGCATGACCGTCTCTCTACTCTACACGAGTTGCCCTTGCAATGCACATGCTAGTCGTGGCAGATGACCAAGATTCCGCCCCGCTTCCCAAAAAATAGAAGATAACGAACACGAGGCTCGCGGTAGTGATGAACTCAAGCTTGTCCTGTCAGCTGGCACAACCTCGCCCTGACACACAATGAAGACCTGTTTGAGTTTGGCTTTCGAAGCCTGGTTCGGCGCCGCGAACAAGGCTTCGTGAATGAGAGAGAGCATCATGACAATGAACCGAACATGAAAGGTGATACACGGTGCCTTTCAAGACGCCGCGATCATTCCATCAATACGTGAACGGCGAAATCCATGGAAAATGTTTGCGGCCAAAATAAAAAAAATAAAAAAAAAATGCACAGTACAGTACAGTACTGTACAGTACTGTACAGTTTCTAAAATGCTGGGAAAGGGGTCGAGGCCTGGGTGCCACACAACAAGGGTCTCGGCTACGCCTGTCGTTGTTACTCTATGTCGGAAAGGTTTCAGAAGCGACCATCGTCCCCACGGTCTAGTACACCGTGTACCTCGCTCGTTTAAAGTACAGTCTCCATGGCATCCTCTTCGCGTCTTGGAATCCTGTGCTCGACCCTTACCTTAGCCGCCTCCGCTTCTATCGTGCGCTGTGGTTCGACGCCGCCACCTCAGTCAACTTGCCAAGCAATTCCAAACAGTCGATCGCTTATTTCGCCGTAAAGTTATGTTATGCGATCCAAGCTACAGTAGCTAGCCGCTCCCGTCGCAAATCGATCGAGAGACACTCCGCATGTGTCTGGTTGTCAAGTCTACCGCATAGGATGCATCTGCACCGAGCAGTCAAGTACAGTAGGGTGTTGAATTCCATGAACCCGAGATGCACGGGTCTGTCAGTTGCAAACAACCATGCTCGTGTCGCAACAACTTTAAACTGTGCAGTGCTGCAGCCGTCCGCATAGATGTTTATCAAGATCTGCTCCCACCGTCATAGCTCCCCGACAACCGGCCGGCGTGTCCTGTACCGATGCAGTTCCGAACTTGATCATGTCGCATTGGAAAAATCCAGCACAAGGCTTGTGTGGATCCGTTCGAGTGGGCGCAAACGGTGCGTGCGGCAGGGCGCTCTTCATCAGATGAGAGGCGTGACAACGGATGTGTGCAACAGGCGTTCAAGGCGTTTCAACAAATGCCCGTTGAGCGCTAAGCGTGCAGCCCGGCGTCTTCGTGTTAAGAAACTTTGAAAGATGTTAGAGCTCGGTCAGTGTACATCTCTTATACTTTTTTTTCAACGTTTTCTCGGCCTGGAAAAGAGAAATTGCTCTCCACATTCTTTTTTTCTGGCAGGCCGAGCTGCTTTTTTTTTTCTTTTTTTTTTTTTTCTTTCTTCTTTTCTCTCTTTCTCGGGACTCGCCCTATACAGGCTCCGAAAAATTCGAACCCTGAGAAGAAAGAGAATGCTTAGCCAGCCAGACATACACCTTCGTACGACCTTCAAAGTGCCTGTCCTCACCATCATTTCCGATCGATACCAATCGATTCTTGCACAACACTAAAATAGCAAGACACCAAGATTGCAACGTATTGGAGCTCATCGAAACAGCCTTCGCTTCGTCTGTACTCCAACTTAGGAGAGCCACCCGCTACCACTTGCGAAGAAGGCCTTCCGTGGCGCCTTCAAACCAGAGCCACCATGAGGAAGCAGTTGGACCCCCGTATCCCAACACTCATCCGCAACAATGTGGCTCTCAACCATCGCTCGTTCTTCGTGATCGTCGGTGACAAGGGCAAGGACCAGGTCGTCAATCTTCACTTTCTCCTCTCGCAGTCTCGAGTGCAGTCCCGTCCTAACGTCCTCTGGTGCTACAAGAAGGATCTCGGCTTCACCACACATCGCAAGAAGCGCGAGCAAAAGATCAAGAATGACATCAAGCGCGGCGTCCGAGAAAAAGGCGAAGGCGATCCTTTTGAGCTGTTTGTTAGCCTTACCGACATCCGATACTGCTACTACAAGGACACGCCAAAGATTCTTGGTCAAACCTATGGCATGCTCATTCTCCAAGATTTCGAGGCAGTCACCCCCAACATGCTTGCACGAACCATCGAGACCGTAGAGGGAGGTGGTGTTGTCGTCCTCCTCCTCAAGACCATGTCCAGTCTCCGACAACTCTACTCGCTAGGCATGGACGTTCATCGCAGCTACAGGTCCAACGCATCCGACGACGACCCTGTAGCTCGCTTCAACGAGCGTTTCCTCCTCTCTCTCGGTGCCAATCAGGACACCCTTCTGCTCGATGACGAACTCAACGTTCTCCCGCTCAGCAAGGGCAAGGACATTAAGCCACTGCCAGAGACCAGTACCGGTGCAGGCACAGGTGTTGGTTCCACCGTCCGCAAGGGCAAGGAGCGTCTCGAGGCGGAAGAGGAGCTTGCAGAGCTCAAGGACCAGGTACGAGAGACCAAGGTTGTCGGCGAAGTTGTTCGACACGCAAAGACGCTTGACCAGGCCAAGGCGGTTCTCACCATTCTCGACATCCTGGCCAGCTCCTCCCTTTCCACCACCGTTGCGCTAACCGCTGCACGAGGTCGAGGAAAGTCGGCTGCTCTCGGTCTATGCATTGCCGCCGCGGTCGCGCACGGCTACAGCAACATCTTTGTCACCTCGCCAAGCCCAGAGAACCTCAAAACCCTTTTTGAATTTGTCTTCAAGGGTCTCGACGCGTTGGGTTACGAGGAGGTTGCCGACTGGGATTTGCAGAGAGGTACTGGAGAGTGGAAGGATGTCGTCGTCCGCGTCAACATCTTCCGTGGTCACCGCCAGACAATCCAGTACATCCAACCACAAGACCATCAGGTGTTGGGTCAAGCCGAGCTTGTCGTCATTGACGAGGCCGCCGCCATCCCCTTGCCGCTTGTCCGCAACCTGATGGGTCCCTACCTCGTCTTCCTCTCGTCCACCATCAACGGTTATGAAGGCACGGGCCGCAGTCTTTCGCTCAAGCTCATTCAGCAGCTGCGCGACAATGCACGTGGCGTCGCAGATGCTTCCAACAATGACGACTCGGCCGCTTCCTCCAGCAAGGCCACTCGCAAGGAGGCAAAGGGCGGCCTCAACACTGGCCGTGCCGCAGGTGCTGCTTTGGCCGCTCGATCGCTCAAGGAGGTCGAACTCAAGGAGCCGATCCGATACTCACGCGGTGACAAGATCGAGTCGTGGCTCCACCAGCTGCTCTGTCTCGATGCATCCCTCACTCGTCTCTCGTCTGCAGCACTCAAGGCCAAAGGGTGCCCGCACCCGTCGTCGTGCGATCTGTACATGGTCAATCGCGATGCACTCTTTAGCTACCATCCTGCATCAGAGGTCTTCCTGCAGAGGATGATGGCTCTGTACGTTGCAAGCCACTACAAGAACTCGCCCAACGATTTGCAGCTCATGAGCGACGCACCTGGTCACCGCCTGTTTGTGCTGTTGGCACCGCTCAAAGGCAACGAAGGCGGACTGCCCGAACCTCTCTGCGTTGTTCAAGTGGCTCTGGAAGGTAACATCAGCCGCGGCGCAGTCCTCAACAGTCTGAGCCGTGGCACGCGCGAGGCAGGCGACCTCATTCCGTGGCTCGTGGCCCAGCAGTTCCAGGACGCCGACTTTGCCTCGCTCTCCGGTGCCCGCGTGGTGCGCATCGCCGTACATCCCGATTACGCACGCATGGGATACGGCGCCCGTGCACTGCAGGCGCTCGAGGCCTTCTACAGCGGACAGCTTCTCGATGTCGACAATGTTCGCGACGACCTCGACGACGGCGAGACTTTCGCCGCTGTCCGTGACAGGAAGATCTCCAAGGATGCAAACCTGTTGCAGGGCGATGAGATTCGAGTTCGAGATGCAGCGCGTATGCCCGCACTGCTGCAGAGGCTTTCAGAGCGACGTCCAGAGCAGCTTGACTGGCTTGGTGTCTCGTACGGTCTGACACCTCAGCTGTTCAAGTTCTGGAAGAAGTCCGGCTACACACCTCTGTGGGTTCGACAGATCGCCAACGATTTGACGGGAGAATACACGACCGTGCAACTCAAGGCCTTCGACACGTCTACCTCGACCACTGGTTCCGCTTGGCTTGGGTCGTTGGCGGCCGACTTCCGCAAGCGCTTCATCTCGCTGCTATCGTACAAGTTCCGCGAATTCTCCACGATCACCGCCCTCACCGTCCTCGAAGCGGCTACCCAGGGCACCCGTCTCGCCGATGCAGAGGAAGTGCTTCCCTCGGCTTCCTCGATCTCCTCACCCCTTGGGGCTGCTGAACTGCGTACGCTCTTGACACCATTCGACATGAAGCGGCTCGACTCGTACTCGAACAACATGGTCGAGATGTCTGTCGTTCTCGACCTGCTCCCTACCCTTGCGGCTCTGTATTTCAACAACCGTCTCCGTGCCATCCGCGAGGACGAAGCGGCCGCATCCGCCATCGATGCCCACGACGAGGAGGAAGAGTTGCGCCTTTCCGGTTTGCAATCCTCCCTCCTGCTCGCTATCGGCCTGCAGAGAAAGACGCCAGACGAGATCAGCGCCGAGCTGCGTCTGCCATTGCAGCAGGCGATGGCGCTGTTTGTCAAGACAGTGCGTTTGCTGGTAAAGAGCCTGCGCAAGGTGGAGAAGAAAGAGATTGCCCAGTCTATGCCCGAGCTCGGAACCGGACTGGATGCGCGCGCTCCTCTGCGCAAGAAGGCAAATGGATCCGGGGCGGACGATGGAGAGGATTGGACAGCTTTGAAGGGCGATTTGCAGTCGGAGCTGCGCGATGCCGGTCGCGATTTTTTGGCTGGTCACAAGCAGGGTCAGGCTCACGGCGAGCTTGACGCACAAGACGACGATGATGAGGCTGACGAAGATGATGAAGAAGCAGACGAGGACCTCGATGATGATGAAGAGGACGACGACGAAGAGGACGACGAAGAGCTCAAAGCGGCCAAGCAGAAGCTGATCGACTCGATGGATCTCGCCAAATACGCCATCAAGGACGACGGCACCGACGGAACCAACTGGAGCCAGGCTGAAGCTGAAGTTGCCAGCATGCTCCGCAAGAATGGCGGCAAGGACTTGAAAGGATTCAACACCACCATCTCTGTCAAGGGCACCAAGCGTGCTGCTGATGAAAGCGAAAAGGCCGAGGCAAGCCCGAAGAAGGGCACGGAAAAGAAGGGAAAGGCTGCCAAATCGAAGAAGCAAAAGCGTCGTTGAGTGGTCACCACTTCTGTCTCACATAGGGGGCAATTGCAAAGACGAATTGGAAACTATCTTTTTTGTGTCTGTGCTGGTACTGTAATTGCAGATGTTCCACCATTTCCATCGCAAGAACTTGTTGTTATCGTAATGATGCTGCCTCGAAACTAGACGTAAGGAGCTCTTTCCACTTGAAACAATCCTAAGACTTGCCGTCGCAACAATTGTGGCAGACGACGCGCAAAAGGAGCTCAAGACATGCACAGCTTTGTAACAGATGCATGTGAACTGGCAACTTAACCTTGTCTTTTCAATGCCAAGGGCAGCCAAATTTCTCATCACAAGTTCACATCGATTCTTTGCACATCCTCCCGACAGAGTCACTCACATGCTTTCCCGTGGCGGTTAAGAACCTGAATCAACGATGCCTAAAAAGCTACATACCTGTTCCTTTCTTTGCAGCACAACAAATTCTAGGTGCCTCAGTCAGCTCCGGGCATTTGACAATTCACAGACCGCACACACTCACGGACGCACATGACATGTCTCGCTGCTTGTCACAAGCAAACATTCTAACTGAGCATTTGGGATCTGAAACAACATGATTGGCTACGGACGATGATGAGCGCATCGGAAGCTTGAAACGCGCGACATATGCATGAGAGGAGAGGAGAGAGACAGAGGAGAAGATATGTTTTATGATCGGAAACTTGGATTTATACAGTAAAGCCCTTGATGTATCTGTCATAAAGACATAACAAGTTTGATGGGACGGAGCTTCATCAAAAAGGGGGAACGGGCGATCGCAGTCCTAGAGAACCGAATCCCATCGATGCTTAATCCCCTTCTCTATGGCTCGAGCCGGGTCCTTCTAGTGGTGGATGTTGCCGCTGCCGTGCGAGGTGCTGGCAAACGGATTGACAGAGAATACTTTGAGCACGGGAGGTGACTTTGACATGTCACTGGTGACGATCACAGGTACCTGCATGAGCTCCTTGATGGTCTGCACCTTGTGACCGCCTGCGCCGTTGTCCTGCAAACCGTCAAACTGAAGCGGCGTCTTGTGGAGGCTCTTTGCGCGCTGTTTCGACTCTTTGGCTGCTTCCACGTTGTGCTGACGGATAATAGCTGCGGTGGAGCCTTCGTCATCATCATCGTCGTCATCAGCGAAGAGCGCCGCTTCATCGGTCTGCGATTGCGAAGTCATCTCCATCATCTGATGCTGTTGGGCGACTTCCTGCAGCTTCTTGACATGGACATCATCCGAGTTCTCGGCAAGCCAGGCGATGACATCAACGTTGTCCTTCCAATAGATGTTGAGCGCGTGGCGCTGCTCATCGTAGACGTGGTTCTCGATGGGCATCTGGTCGACGTGGACACGCTTCTCAATGCCAAATTCGGGGACGATCACGTCAAACGCAGCATCGAGCACGCCCATGACGGTGGCCGGTCGAACGACGGGACCATATCGCATGGTGAGGTCGTGGATCAACAAGCACAGGAACAGGTGGGCACTCTGCTCCTGGGCCAGCTTAGCAGCGTCCTTCTTGACGTTGCACTGCTGCGCAATCTTGGCCATCGCCTCGCGGTCGACAGGGAACTTGTCCTGATTGGCAAGCACCGCTTCGAGTTGGCGATGCACCATCAGATCGGCGTAGCGGCGAATAGGCGAGGTAAAGTGCGTATAAAGAGGCACGTTGAGCGCATAGTGGTGGTACTTGGCAATATCGACCATGCCAGTGCAGAAGTATTTGGCCTTCATCATGGCGTTGGTGACCAGAGCCTGAAGCGCCTGTCGAGCCGAATCATCCTTAATCTCGCGAAGACTGCGGTGGAGAGCACCACCGGATGTGATGTCGATATCGTAGCCCATCGACTTGGCACGGCTGAGGAAACCTTCAAGACGGCGATCGAGCGGCTTCTCGTGTCGGCGAAGAAGCGCGAGCTCTGGAAGACCAGCAGCGATCTGCTGAGCCACAGCCATGTTGGCTTGAAGCATGAACTCCTCGATGAGTCTGTGGGCGTCGTACGAAGAGTAAATGCTGGCGTCGGTGGGCAGTCCGTTGTCGTCGAGCTTGAAGCTGAGCTTGACATTGTCGATACGAAGTGCACCTGTTTCGAAGCGGCGAGCACGCATCTTCTGCGCCAGCTTGTGGAGGATGAGAATGTCGTCGGCGATCTCCTTGGGCTTGTGTGCATTGATCTTGTCCTTGGGAAGCTCACCGCCCTCGATCACCTTCTGCGCATCGGCATAGGCGAGCTTGGCACACGAGTTGATGACCGACTTTCCGAACCAGCTGTCGATCACCTGGGCATCCTTGTTCATGGTGAAGACGGCGGAGAAGGTGAGTCTCTCGACGCCGGGCACCAGCGAGCAAAGCTCTTCGCTCAGAGTAGGAGGCAGCATGGGGATGGCGCGCTGCACCAGGTAGACCGAGGTACCACGCTTGCGAGCCTCGCGGTCGAGACTCGAACCGAGCTTGACAAAGTGCGATACATCGGCGATGTGAACACCGACCTCGAAGTTACCATTGTCGAGACGCACAACGTGAACGGCGTCGTCGAGATCCTTGGCGGTCTCGGGGTCAATCGTGAAAACTCGGTGCTTTCGAAAATCCTTTCGGGTTTCGTACTCTTTCTCGGAGATCTTCCACGGCGTGGGAGGAAGACACTTCAGTGCGCCCTCGGTGAAAGCTTCGGTGGCGGAGCTGAGTGTGTCCTTGAGCAGGGCCTGGGTCTCAGCCTCGACGTTGCCGATGACACCAATCTCTTCGACAAGGGCACCGAAGGGGTGGAGGGAAGTGATTGGCCAACGCTTGATGCAGGCGACGAACAGTCGACTGTTGAAGCTCTCCTGACCTTCCTCGGCCCAGAAGTCTTCGGGTGCTTGGTCGGCGGGGATAGCGATCAGAGGCACGCGCTTGTCAGTGGGGCGGAACCAGATGATCTTGGGACGAGGCTTGACCTCGGGAGCGAGCGCACCGGGTCCTTCGCGCTGGAATCTCTCTGCCTGCTGTTTCTCCTTGGTGGCAGCTGACGAGGGTCGAAGGAGAGCCAAGGTACCGGAGAAGAGCTGGCCGGGAGAGCGCTCAACAATGGCAACGACATGACCAGCAAGTTGAGGCGGACTCTGCTCGTTCTCCTCTTCATCTTCGATGAGTCGAAGCTGAGCGCCTTCCACCTCGAGGTCGTCCTTGGCCTTGTCAGGCTTGCGAGAGACCTGTCCGCTTTGCTCCTCCTTCCGCTTCTTCTTGTCCTCCTTCTCTTTTTTGACGTTCCAGACCTCGAGAGGGTCGAGAAGCTCCACTGCGACCAGGTCACCCTCTAGAGCACGGTTGCGGTCCTTAGAACCGCTGATGAAGATGTCGCTATCGAGCACCTCGGTGGTGACGTAGGCATCGCTACGGTTTCGCTTGTTGATGCGAAGGACGCCAACGACGATCTTGCCGTGAGCCAGCAGCGTGGGCAGAGTACCCTGGGGCAAGTAGTTGCCGAAGAGAGCCTTGCGCTGAACAGCACCAGGTCCACCGGGACCTCCGATTCCACCACCAAACTGGTTGCCGGTAAATCCGCCAGCCATCGGGTTGAAGCCGCCGCCGAGCGAGGGGGCGCGGTAATGGCCCGTGACGGCAGCCGATTCGCGGAACTGGTGGAGCATGGCAAGGTGAGCCTGGGCCTGGGCAAGATCAACGAGCTGAGGCGCCGGGGCGGCACCGTTCATGCGCCACTGGGTGCTGTTGCCACGACCATGACCGCCACGGTGACCGCCGGCCCCAGCACCGCCAAAACCATCGGCGAGATCATTCATAGATCCACCCATTCCGAGCGAGCTCAAGCTGACAAGACCGCCACCGGCCATGAGGTAATCCGGAGCCAGGTCGGTGAGTTGGGCGGATGGCCGACTGTAGTGACCAACGGTGGGCTGGGAAGGCTGGTAGGCAGCCTGAGCGGTGCGCTGGGCGCTAGCCGTGCTGGGAAAGGAGAAATCGGGGTTGGCCTGCATGATGGGGCCCGAGGACTGCAGAGCGTCCGAAGCGGGAGAAGCGCGCTGGTTTTGGTTGTGGTGAGGCTCGGGCTGACGTTGCTGCTGTTGCTGCTGAAGTTGCTGTTGCTGCTGTTGCTGGTTGGCCTTGTTGAGAACATTGACAGAGTGGCGGCGACCGTGACCTCGAGGCAGATGAGAGGTTGGAGCCGCGGGCTGGCTGGGGACAAAGTTGTTGAGACCGGCGTTGAAAGAATTGCTAGTCGAGAAGCTGCCCATAGGGCCCGAACGAGGGGCATGACTCTGGATGCGACGATGGCCACCGAAGCTGTGACTGCCACCGTTGATTGGATTGGCGGCACCTCCGACTGATGCGGACTGCATGAGTTGCTGCTGTTGGAGCTGAAGCATCTCGATTTGCTGCTGCAAGGCGATTTGCTGCTCGGCGAGCATCTGGCTCTGGGCAGAGAGCGAGTTGGCATTACCGCCGACGCTGGCAGCAGAATGATGGCCTCTGATGCCACTCATGTCGCTGCCAGTGCGTCGATGGGAGCCGGTGGTAGAAGAACTGAAGCTGAAGTCGGAAGCGTGACCTCGCTGGCCGCGCGTGGGATCGAAAGCCGAAGCACCGTATCCAACTGAGCTGGCGCCATCATCGGTCATATCATCTGCCTCGCTGAGGGTAGGTCCAAGGCCGGACCCAACGTTGTATCCAAGATCAGCGAATCGGCTCTGAAGACTGAGCTGGCGCTGGTGCGATAGGTTTGCACGAAACTCGGTGGTGGAAGAAGAGTTGGCAGCGTTGCTGGATTGATTCGAGTTGCGAGCCATTGCACTCTGGAAAGCAACGTTGCCGGCAAAGCGAGGGCCTCCTTGGCGAGCATAGGTGGATTGCGGCTGGGACGAGTGAGCAGCGTCGGGGGCGGTTTCAGCGTCTTCACCGAGGCTGGCGAGACCAGCAGGTCGAGAGGCAAACATGTTACGACCCTGACCAGCGCCGTTGAGGTTGAGCTGCTGCTGTAGGTGACCCTGTAGGTGATCGGTCTGGGCGGCAAGACGGTTGCTGACCGCATTGAGGTCGCGATGGTTGTCGGAACGGTCCATGACGTATTGAAGGGGGAGCGAGCGATGGGATGGCCCAGTGAGATCAAAGATGCGAGGACTGCATGCGAGAAAGCAACAGGAGGCGAAAAGAGCAGGTTATCGTCAACCAACTCATCATCTTTTGGGAGGATTGCGACGGAGGTCGAGTGTACTTACTGTTGTCTGCAGACGTCTTTCTAACGAGTTGCGAAGAGTGAGGAGTATCTAGAGCGATGATTCGTCGTAGGCAAGTAGAGAGAGGGAACAATGGTGCGCTGCGAGCTCAGGTGTGAGCAGAGAGAAGGTGGGAAGGAGAGAAGGGGTGCTTGTTGTATGAAAATGAGGAGCGACCAAGTCGACGAAAGGGGTGATGCAATCTATTGCTTATATAGGCGATGCGAGGTGGGTGAATGATGCTATAAGTTACCCGAAAGGACGAAGCGAAGATGCGTGCGGAGGTGAGAGTCGGCTGGTCAGAGATTCTGAGAAAGAGATGAAGATACGAATCGGAAATGGACGAGTGAAGAGTAGCGAGCGTGTATCCGGTGAGAGGGAGAACGAGCGTGCCAGTCAGAGAGTCCGACGCAAAACGGAAGGATCCAGGTAGGCTGTGATGTGGGCCACAATCTGTACTGGCGTGATATCGAACGCAGCAGCGATAGGGCTCTGGCTCGAACGAACTGTATGTAAGAAGAAACGAAGGTGAGGAGAATACAACGGCACCACGCCAAGACGGGATGCAGAAAGGATGAAGGGGAGAGAGAAGAAGAGAGAGAGCGAGAGGGAGAGTTTTGAAAGTGAAGAGTGGCAAACGTCGATGGAAGGGAGGGACGGTGGTGGGGTCCGTTGACGACTTCACTTGATGGCGTTCAAATTGGGTGGCACGCAGTGTGATGCACGCATAGTCTGGGCTGTACACGTAACTTACTTCTTGAAGTTGCTGCGGGAATTCAAGCGAAAGCTGAGAAGCGTGTGCCAATCATCAAATCATTTTACACCACACACACACACACACACACACACACACACACACACACACACACACACACACACACACACACACACACACTCTCTCTCTCTCTCTCTCTCTCTCTTGCTCTTCTTGAAGTGGAGAAGGTTGGCACCGCTCAGTTACGGCAGCGGCAGCGGCTGAGCTCAAACGTTAAGGTTGTACGACCATTTTCAAAAGTCTTGCTATCGCACACATGCTGTTGTCTTGACAGCTCGTGCAACGACTAGCTGCTTTTGCGATTAGACAGCACAATGCACAGCTTCAAGCAAGACTGTCCCTCGACAAGAGATGCTTGAGACAGGATAGGGTAAGGCAAAAACTGAGCCTCGAAAAGAAAAGGCTCAGGCTCAGTCACAGCCTGCTTTGATCGCTCTACCTCTCTTGAGAGGCGTGCGAACGAGCCACCTCGACCTTTCTTTTTGCTCTTTCCCGAAATTCCGACTTGAGCGCGGGTGCGAACCAGATGTGGGCCTGTCAGAAAAGTGTTGGTTTGATTTCGAATTCCGAAAAAGTTACAGCCCAGCTGCTTTGGCTCTCTCACACACTTCCCTTGGGCAACGTACAGTACTGTACAGTATGAGCCACGAGCGAGATGACGCGTTGTTAGTCAACCTCGACTTTTGCCTCTCTGTACATGCCACATGGAACCGGCCAGTGACCCAGACACAAATCTACCCTTCTCAGCTTCTAGCAGGACCGGACGATGTGGAAGCGAAGATCAACGGTCGATCTGCTTCCAATTGTGCGCATACAAGCGGCACAGGTTGCCCAAGATGGTGCCGGAAGACGAACGGAGGCTTGGACAGTGTACATTACATTAATTTGCAGAAAGCCGAACAACATGTCAAGAAAAAGCTGGAATCAATCAAATTGCGCAACTCAAAAAGCCCATCCTTTGGCAGCTTTGGAACAAAGTCGAGCAAGGCAACGATCCCGCAGCTTCCGTTGTGAATACCCAAAGCTCCAGCTTGAAGAGATCCAGGCTCAAGAAACCGTTCCTAAGTCATAGGTGTATGTCAGAGTGGAAGGGGAAGAACCCGAGCAAAGATCACAAGGTCCGTATTTGACGTTTCTTTTTCTTTTTTCTTGATTCCCTTTCTCAAAAACATTTGAGAAAAAGGGAACAGAAAAAGAAAAGCTTCTGCTGTCAAAAAGGCACATGCTGTACAAATGCTGTCTAGGGTCGCTTGCTCCCTCGCCAAATGCAATGCTGAAACGGCTTGCCATCATCTTTCTGGGTACTGAATCTGGGCTCCTGATATCCCCGAAGTCGGCACAGCTTACAGATGCGATGGATTGTTCGACGTCCGGCAGCTCCGCGTGCCGATGCGGATCAGAACGATCTCATGGTTCCAAAACTTTATTCTGTTGGACAGGTCAAGATCCAGTAGTACCATGCAAAGTTTATTTTTCGAGTTTCCTCCCTTAAGTTATGTGCTTTTCATCTGGAAGAGCAATGTTAGCTGCACCCCGCACATGGTCTCGTCGTCCGTTTCATCCTTGAGCGTCACACAGCAACCAACTTTGACACTCTGCTTCGCAACATCATTCGCCCTCATCTCGGCCCCGCTCGGCATAAGTCGAGCTCGAGCTTCGATCATGCCTCCTCGCCACAGTCGCTGGTGCCTAGTGCCTAGTACCTTGTGTGGGGCCACGCCAAACTTGCGCATCGGATCTTGCTCGCACCCTTCCGATGCCAGACGGACACACCACCTTGCGAGTCCCGCAAAAAGGCAAACCTCGCTTTTCCAGCAAAACCACTCGTCCCTTCTCGGCTCTCTTCTCACGCTCTCGCTCTGAACCTTGCACACATTCCCACAACGTTGTCATGCAAGTTCCATATCGGCTTGACTTTCAGCATGTGATAAAGCAGCTTTTTGGGTACCATCCTTTGCACCTCACCAGCCAGTCTGCGCATCACGAGACGGCCATCGCACAATTTGAGAGAGACCAAGAAAATCGATTCGCGAGAAAATTACAGCTGGTGATACAGAAAAAAAATAGAAAACATACACAGAAATTAGAGCCGAGTCAAAATAGAGACCTTGATATCAGAGAAAAAAAGTGCCACTCGTTCGTCGCTGGACGATCAACAAACGATTAAGGGTTCTTCTTGGGCCTGCCACGCGGCTTTTTGGCTGGAGCAGCTGAGGCAGTCTGACCAGGATGAGCGACCGGCGCAGGTTGCTGTACAGCAACCGGAGCTGGAGCAGCCGCGTCGTCGACCTTCTTCGGGCGTCCACGCGGACGCTTGACAGGTTCCTCACCCTCAACTTTGTCCTTGGGCGGGCGACCGCGCTTCTTGCCCGAGCTAGGCGAAGCAGCCGCAACCGAGGGCGAGGCCTGAACAGGGGCCTGCAGAGGCATCGCGGTACGCGGTAGCGGAGGAGTAGTAACCTGGCTTAAGCTGGCAGCGTTGGCAGCAGCAGGGTCGACATTCTTCTTCGGGCGACCACGCTTCTTGCTAGGCGCGGCGACGGGCGTGGAGGGGGCCATCGGCGCCATAGGTGCCTGATAAGGTACGACGCTGGGACTGGGCTGGACTGCGGTAGCAGCGTTTTTGGGTGGACGACCGCGCTTCTTGGGAGATGGAGTGGGTGCAGCTGGGGCCCATCCGAGAGGCGGGCTGGGGTTGTCAGCAAAGATGCCGAATGTGAACCCCATAGGCAGACCCGGTCCATTGGAGGCAACGTTGGAAGGAGGTCTTGCGAAAGGCACGTTTCCGGCGGTGGCGGCGGCAGCGGCAGAAGCCTCCAACGACGCTTTCGAAGGACGACCTCTCTTCTTGGCGGGAGGACCCGCGGGAGCTGCCGAGGCTGCAGGGACTGGCGCTGGCGCTGTGGCTGGAACAGGTACGGGTGCGACAGGAGCAGCAGCAGCGGCAGTGGCATCCTTGGGAGGTCGTCCACGCTTCTTGGGAGAAGCTTGAGCCGATGCGGAGGGAGCTACAGGCGCAGCGGGTGCCGGGGCAGGTTGCGCTGCAGCAGCGGCAGCATCTTCGAGGGATGCTTTGGCGGGACGTCCCCTCTTTTTCTGTGGCGGCGCAGCTGCCGCCGGCTGAGGAACAGCGGGAGCAGCAGGGATAGCGGTAGAGGCTGCTGCGGCATTCTTGGGAGGGCGACCCCGCTTCTTCGCTGCCGGTGCGTCCGGTGTGGCGACAGGAGCGGGGGACACACCAGCAGCAGCGGCGTCTTTGCGAGGACGACCAGGCTTCTTGTTGTCCTTGGGCGGTTGCGCAGAAGCGCCGTTGGGCGCGGCAGCTTCGAGAGATGCTTTGGAAGGGCGGCTGTAGTGATGCAAACAAGATACGCAGTAGGCGTTGTTGAGAAGATACCATGCAGTTCGGAGTCAGTAAAACAAAAGCTGTGTTCTTTGCATTCGTTGCGCAGCATCCACCGCCTGCGTTCACTTACCCTCGCTTCTTGGCCGACTTTTCGGTTGAGGCGGATGAAGTAGGCGGAAGAACGGCTGCTTCAGCAGCAACCTTGTCTGCCTCGTCTGCGGCGGCATAACGCGCCGAATCCGGAATGTCTTCACTGGCTACGTGACCATCGGCAAAGGCGCGTGCGACGCGAGCCTGGTCCTCGGGAATGAGATCCTCAAATCCGTCCTGGCAGTTGGCGAGCAGGTATGACGATGACGTGCGCGAGGTACGGTCACACGACGGGATCCAAAGAAGATGGGGTCAGTAAAAGTCGATTTCGTGCACGAATAGCAGCGGTTTTACGACCCATTTTGACGGGCAAAGACTCGGTCGACTTACGAGGTCAGCGGGGTCGGTGATTCCTTCCTTCTCCTGGATGTTTCGGATGATTTTAGGAGTGATGCTGGTAACGAGGGGAGACAGTGAACAGATGATGAAAGTATATGTAAGCGTGCTTGTTTTGCGAGCCATCTCGAATGTGCGCGGGGATTTCGTAGTCACCATCCAAAATGCCTGTACGAGAAAGACTGGCTGCCCTGAATCTCGACGAGTGTGCCGAGACGGAGCTCGCCTTTAAGGATCTTGGTGCCGAGGCAGGGTTTGGGACCTTTGCAGCCGGCCCGGCTGGATGTTGCGTACTCCAGTCTGTAGGGCATCGCTGATGGAGTAACTACTACCACTCGGGGATCCAAAAAAAAAGGAAAAAAAGGAAAAATCGACTTGATTGAAGAAGATGATGTACGAGCAAGGTCTGGCACCAGGTGTCAAGGGTTCTGGAGCTGCAGCGACTGGTAGCGCGCTCGAGGAGCGGTGTCGGAAGTCGGGAATTGACGCGGTGACAGACGTCCAATAACGAAAAGGAGCCTGGATGCGGAACCTCAAAAAACGTCGTGTTGAGCTTGGAGGAGGTCGATATGGTGGAGGAAGAGGACGTGATGGTAGTGAGAACGACCAAAGGAGGATGGATTGGTGGTGTTGACGAGGATGGATGGATCGGGAGCGGGGAGAGGCTCAAGGGTCGCAATCAAGGAGAGGGCTTGATTATTGAGGAAAAAAAGAGGAAATGAAAAGGAAAAAAGAAAAAAGCAAAAAAAAAAAGCAAAAAAGAAAGTCAAGATTCAATTTGTTGAAAATTGATTTCAATTTCGAGCGGACAAGGCTGGTACAGTACAGAACAAAATCGAGAGAGGCATTTAGTCAGTCAAATTCATGTCAACCTTTTCCCGGGCACGTCTTTTTTCCCTGTCGAATGCACACACGGCAACAGAGCGCTGTCAGAGAATTACGGGATGGAAATGTGTATGGATCAGATCAAAAATCTCTTGCTTGTCTTTTTTCCCTTTTTTGTTGATGTCACCCTAATCCTCTATTCTGTATGCGCAACCCCCTCTATGCGCATTTTTCTCTTTTAGGCTTTTTGAGCAGTCGTGCACCCATTTTAGTCAATCTTCATTTCGGAAGGCTCAATGCGCATACTCTCCCTCTCTCTCCCTCTCTAGAAAGAATAACTGCTCTCATATCTGGTCACTGTTTGATAAGCACTGATCGAGTCCTTGGACCTAGACGTTGCAGAAATAGGCAGCTAGGATCTTCATCTGGGCTCAGATATTCGTTGCCAATTGTTTTCAGAAAGTAAAATTGCATCGAGGCTTTAATATGGTGAAAATCTAGCGCTTGGAAGCCAGAAAAAGGGGCCTGACTTGCAGCAAAGAGAAGCGCCTTCTGCAACTTGCTTTATTTGTGGGCAACTTTGAGTGCCGTATTACTTGTCCTTGTTGGGCGTAGCGATTCGACTCCAACAGCACATGTACAGCCTTCTTCATGCCTCTGCAACCTTAATCGAGCTGAGTGACTGTTGCATCACATACTGTGAAAGTTTATCAACGACATAGCTAGCGAATTCAGCAACGCAACAGCATATTGGCGGATCAACGACGCAGTTTCGACGACACATAGGCTCATGCCAAGCCTAGACACGCAAGAGACCGTCATGCTGAGCTAAAGGAGCGAACGCAGCTCACACCAAAGATGCTTAGATGGGTGCTTTGATGTGTGTCTAGGATGGACGCGACTCAACATTGGAGGGACACACGAGCTCTGCATATCGTGAGCTGGATTTACTGAAACGATGGTAGTGACAATTCAGCCGATTCACTACTTCTCGATCAATACATTGCCGTAGCGATGAATGTGACGAGGAAATTTGTCGCCCAAACTCAAAGAGGTCACAGTCACGCTGCAAGATACGAAAACCACGTGTGGGAATAGTCGAATCGATTGGGGACAGGAAGGAGTGAATGGTATACAGACGGAGGTACAAGGACAAAGAAAGACTCAAGACGCAAAGCCGAATCAACTTTCTTCCCGTCTCAGCATACCACTAGTGTTGGTTCAAGCAAGCGCTTAGTACTCGAGCTCCTCCTCACCAACGTCGACCGAGTCAAGACCGACCTCCTCGTAGTCCTTCTCGAGCGCAGCAAGGTCCTCACGGGCCTCGGAGAATTCGCCCTCCTCCATACCCTCACCCACGTACCAGTGGACGAAGGCACGCTTCGAGTAGAGCAAGTCGAACTTGTTGTCGAGACGACCCCAGGCGCCGGCGATGGCGGTGGTGTTGGCAAGCATGCAGAGCGAGCGCGACACCTTGGCAAGGTCGCCACCGGGGACGGTGGTGGGGGGCTCGTTGCAGATACCAATCTTGAAACCGGTAGGGCACCAGTCGACAAACTGGATGGTGCGCTTGGTCTTGATGGTGGCAACGGCCGAGTTGACGTCCTTGGGGACAACGTCACCACGGTAGAGGAGACAGCAGGCCATGAACTTGCCGTCACGGGGGTCCGCCTTGACCATCTGATTGCCCTTCTCGAACGAGGAGAAGGTCATCTCGGCGACCGAGTTCTGCTCGTGACCGGCCTTGGCGGCAGACAGGATGGGAGCGTAGGTGGCGAGGGGGAAGTGGATGCGGGGGAAGGGCACAAGGTTGACCTGGAACTCGTTGAGGTCGACGTTGAGCGAGCCGTCGAATCGGAGCGAGGCGGTGATGGACGAGACGACCTGGGCGATGAGCCTGTTGAGGTTGGTGAAACCGGGCGAGGCAATGCCGAGCTTGGTGCGGCAAATGTCGTAGATGGCCTCGTTGTCGACCATGAACGAACAGTCCGAGTTCTCGAGGGTGGTGTGGGTGGTGAGAACCGAGTTGTAAGGCTCGACGACCGAGGAGCTCATCTTGGGCGAAGGGTAGACCGAGAATTCGAGCTTGGCCTTCTTGCCAAAGTCCTGAGCAAGACGCTCAAGGAGGAGCGAACCGAAACCGGAACCTGTACCACCGCCGAACGAGTGGAAGACGAAGAAGCCCTGGAGACCCGAGCAGGCGTCGGCGAGCTTGCGAACACGGTCGAGGGTCTGGTCGATGAGCTCCTTGCCGACAGTGTAGTGACCACGGGCGTAGTTGTTGGCGGCGTCCTCCTTACCGGTGACGAGGGTCTCGGGGTGGAAGAGCGAACGGAAGGTACCGGTGCGGACCTCGTCGACGACGTTGGGTTCCAAGTCGACGTAGATGGAGCGGGGGACGTACTTGCCGCTGCCGGTCTCGCTGAAGAAGGTGGAGAAGCCGTCATCGTTCTCAGAAGGGCTGCCCTCGAGGATGCGACCATCGGGGCTAAGACCGTGCTCGGCCAGGTAAAGCTCCCAGCAGGCGTTACCGATCTGGATACCGGCCTGACCGACGTGGAGGGAAAGAACCTCACGCATGTTGTTGGTGTTTAGGAGGGGGCTGATAGTAGGTGTGAAACAATCAACAGATGAGAGGAAGGGTCAGCTACTTTGATTACGGATGGAAAGCGCGTACAGCTCCACTTTCTTGACTGCCAAAAGAGAGCTAGATAAGGGTGCTCAAAAGCGACTTGAAGTGACGAAGTCGATGGGGCAGTGGTTGAAGACGAAGCATAAGGTACTCACACTTAGGAGGGAAGGTCGAGAAAGAGGAAGGAAGGTGCGCTCAGAAGTAACGTAGAGCGAAAAAAAGAGTCTTGATGGTGGCGATGAGGAAGGGATGGCGGCGAGGGCGTATCTGAAAGGGGGCCAGCAGCAAAGGAGCAGCGTGTGTGTAATGTTGGACTGGGCAGAGCAACAGCGGCGTGAAGCCAGAGCCTTTGCACTGCTTGTGTGCGTGCTCAAGCATCTGAAATCTCATGGATTGAGTGTTTTCGCTGTGTTCCGAGACTGCGACCAACACTTTTGAATTGGGCTCTTTGAAAAGCGTGCGCACCTCGAAGAATTGTAAGTCGAGGAGGACACCTTTTGAATTCAAATTGGAAACGGCAATTGCGCTTGGTGTGACTTTGGAGAGGTGTTGGTCGATCTTGACCTTTTTGGACGCGAAGCCTGTGGGCTAGAAATGTGATTTTAGAGAAAGGGAGGCACGCGCGGCAAACCTCAACGCGTCACTCGCACGTACCGAATTCGTAGCCATGTTAAGCCGACTGAACAGGGTCACGTGCTTCCAACTTTCCTGTCTCGACACCTTGGACTACCACCTGTTAGGAAGGCAACATATAGCTGGCAAACCACCACGTTATGATTGTTTGCCAGACAAATAAGGCGAAACAGAAGCCACTTCCTATAAGCCGAAATGTGCAAAATACGCAGGCCATGGTTGGCGGATGATGGAATTCGCGGATAAAACCCGATCGGCTTGCAGAGGCGGACCAACTTTTATGAATTTTGTTAATCCGTCATCTCGGTCATGCTATCCGGTTCCTTCAGCAAAGAGCTAAATCGATTCATTTGCTTCCCCACGAAGACCCCTCTACCAGGGAAAGCTCTGATGATGCACCTGCTAGTGGCAAAGGCAAGTCTGTGTTGCTTCACACATGGCTTGAACAAAGCGGTTTGTATACGGCAAAGCGGAAAGAAACAAGAAAAGAAAAAGAAAAAAAAAAACAAAAAAGATGGTTCGTGCGAACCTGAAGCATGCCAAGGGCCAATTTTTGGAGAGAGGCTGGATTTCCAAGCAAAGCCAACCGAATTTGACTGACGGTGAGGAAATTTGGCCGTCGAAGCGTGTGATTTGCACAGACTAAATGTGCCTCGCCAGAGTGGAGAGATCCGAACTCGTCACTCAATAGCGCGCCCTGCTCGTACCAACTTGGTGCTGAATTTTGTTGGATCCAAAGACACATCTTACATTCTCCCAAACCACAATATCTCTTGACCTCACCAAATCTCATCAACAAGGCTTCACATACAAGCACGGGTCGCTCCTGGACAGTCTGCAGCACTCGACCTCACATACAGCTGCGGCTCGCTCGGAGCGTACTCGAACAAAGGCCAAGCTAAAGACGCCGGTGTAACCGAGGCGTTGATCACGCAGAGCTCAGGATGAACTCAGCCCGTGCTTCCTCTTCACAAACGCACCATCGCACAACATCTGGCTCCCGTCAGGTCTCTGATCAAGCTGAACCACCAGAAGCAGCGACCCAGACCTCATCGACAAATCCGACCGAGACAACACCTTCTGCACCTACCACCTCGACTCCTTCTTCATCCAAGTCTGCCGACTCGCCATCTCGACTCGGCTCCAATTTCTGGTCTTCGTGGATCTCGCCTTCCTCTTCTTCAGCTGTAGCTGCTTCTTCCGCCATGGAGAAGCGATCAAAACCACGCCGACCGAGCTTCGAGGAGTTCCGCGCCGAGGAACCTCCGCAAGCTCGTCTTATCCGTCTACGCGGCCTCTTTGACACCTTGCTAGATGAGGATGACGAGCAGGCTTTGGCTGGAGGAAGGGCCAGAGAGGAGTGGATGAAATCTGCCCGTCGTGCTCGATATGGTGCTGGCGGAAGCTTGGCTCGAGGTAGTTTAGCACCTTCGGATATCCGTAACTCCACTGTTGGCTTTGAGGCTTGTACCATGTCTCATTCGCCTTCAACTTCAGCTGCCGACCATGCATCTACGCCAGCATCAGCATCCTCTTCTTCGGCTGCCTCTTCGACAGCGTCGTCCTCTTCATCTACGCCCTCATCATCTTCGAAGGAGACACAGCTCCCGGCTCCACCACCGCCGCCACGCCAATCCTACGCCAAGGAGCTTCTGAATCAGTGCCGCAAATGTCGCGAGGAGATCGAAGCACAACGTGCCAGACTAGCCGAGGAGGCAGCAAAACGCGCGGCGAATCCCGCCTGGTCCTCTTCCTGGGGTCTTCCCGCCTGGCTCGGAGGCGACAAAGCAGAAGCTACCAAACAGGATGCTCCAGAAGCGTCAAAAAGCACCCTCACAGCGGTCAAAGACAAGATCCTGCCCAAGTCTTTGACTACCTCTTCATCAGAGCAAACAGACGCTTCTTCGGCTTCCTCATCGTACCTCGGCTCGATTGGATCTTACCTCGGCTACGGCAACAGCTCCTCATCTACAGACCCAGAAGCGCTTGAATATGGTCATAACCCTCCAGACATGGAACACGAAGCTGGATGGACAGGGAGTGGTGTATGGGGTCTTTCAGCTGTTGGCCACAAGAAGCGTGCCGCCGATCGTGACCGTGACGAAAAAGTCCGTCGCGGCCACAAGGTCGACGATGACGGCGGCGCCCGTCAACGACAAATCGAGTGGGAGGGCTTCCTCGCTTATGCCGAAAACAAAGAACGCGAACTGTACAAGATCTTCGTCGAGATGGACAGGAACTGCGACATGAGACTCGACGTCCAGGAGATCCGCACCGCCCTGGACCGTGCCGGTATCGAGGTACCGCAAATTTCGCTCGACGACTTCATCGCCAGTCTCACCAGCACACGTACTTCGGCCCATGCTAGCGGTGAAAAGACGTACGTCACCTTCCCCGAGTTTCGCGACTATCTCTTGCTGCTGCCGCGCAAACCATCGGTCCCCGAGATCTTTCGCTTCTACCAAGTCCGCAAAGCTTTTGGTCTCTTTGGCATGGGCGGTATCTTTGCCGAGCTGGCTGTGGGCTGGGGCAAGACCGAGCGTGGTGCTGCTGCAGTCAACTTCGACGGTGACGTCAGCCTGGCCGGAGAGGAGAAGAAACGAGAGTCGCCTGCAGTCAAAGAAGCGAAGCGGGCCGAGAAGCTCGGAAAGCGTCAAGAGGCTGCTGCCGCTGCCGCCACCAAAGTTGTCGAGGAGACGCTCGAATCTGCCGACAGCCTCACATCATCAACTACCACAGCTAGCTCTGGCGATGTGGACCAAGCCAAGCAAAAGGCAGCACAGGATGCAGCAGCGGCCGCCAAGACCGCCCACGATCAGACGGTCGACGACGAGGAAGAGGAGGACGATAACGACATGATCCAAGGTTCTGTTGCACTCAAGTTTTTGGCGGCGGGTGGTATTGCAGGCGCTGTTTCACGTACCGCCACAGCTCCATTCGACCGTCTCAAGATCTATCTTATCACCACTGCTCGCTCTCCGGACGCAGTCGAAGCAGCCAAAGCCGCTGCAGGCGGCAACGGCGCTACAGCAAAAGCAGCGGGCCAAGGCCTCGGCATTCTGCGGGAAGCACTCTTCAACCTTTACCGAGATGGCGGTGGCCTTCGAGCATTCTGGGTTGGCAACGGTCTGAACTGTCTCAAGATCTTCCCCGAGAGTGCCATCAAGTTTTTGTCCTACGAAACGGCCAAGCGTGCGTTCGCCAAGTATGTCGACCACGTGTCCGACTCGCGTGATATCTCCGGTACCAGTCGATTCCTCTCTGGTGGATTTGGAGGTATCACTTCGCAACTTGCTATCTATCCTGTAGAGACGCTCAAGACTCGTCTCATGTCGAGCCAAAACGCCAAAACTTCGCTGCAGGGCAACGCGTTGCTGGCCAAGACAGCCAAGGACATGTGGAACGCCGGTGGCTTGCGCACCTACTACCGCGGCCTGACTGCTGGCCTAATTGGCGTCTTCCCCTACTCGGCTATCGACATGTCCACCTTTGAAGGCATCAAGCTATTCTATATCAAATACACCGGAAAAGAAGAGCCCGGCGTTCTTGCCCTCCTTTCCTTCGGCTCGGTATCCGGCTCCGTCGGCGCAACCACCGTCTACCCTCTCAACCTTATCCGAACTCGCTTGCAGGCCGCCGGAACTCCTGCCCATCCAGCGACCTACGACGGCTTCTGGGACGCCGCACGCAAGACTTATTACAAGGAAGGTTTCGTCGGCTTCTACAGAGGTCTCGTACCCACCTTGGCAAAAGTCGTACCTGCTGTTAGCATTTCTTATGTTGTTTACGAGCAGAGCAAGAAGCGGCTTGGCGTCCAATAAGTCCACATCTCTGGGCTTGAAGATCAAGGTCTCAAGGATGGGGGCACGAGTTCAGGCAGAGCATGAGGTCTCTTTGGAATCAGATACTTTGCTCCAAGAGGAAGAGGGTGGAAGGAAGACGTTGGATAGGAGGAAAGGAGAAAGGGAGACCAAAATAGAAGAACGCTCCTTTGATCAGTCCAATTTTAAATCCGTTCCCTACACTCCACCATCAACATTCATAACTATACAGCATTCCAATCAATAGATTTTGTTCTAATTCGCATTCGCTTGCACTCCGGGATCGAGTCATGGCCAACAATTTGAGAGAGTGCGAATGATGAATGATGTTTGCATGACATGGCTGCGGGTTTTTGCGAGTAGTTTGGGGTATACTGTACATAATTGTGATTCGTCCCACTTCTCCCAATGCATAGAAAGTCTAAATAAAGAGAGCAAGTAAGTTAGCCAGAGAAGAAAGTCGCATCAAATTCCCGATGGTCAATCGAGACCCAAACTTTTTCTCGCATCATCCAAACGAGGTCGAACCCATACAGAACCCGACATCTCGATTGCAGCTTCGACAGCTTTCCTCCCCTGCTGCAACATTTCTGCTCTATTGGCTTCGATCCAATCTGCGAGTTGCAAACCTTGGTGTTCCGATTCTGCGATATTGCGCTGAGATACGCTTTCGACGACGCAACGCGTCAGCACAAAGACGAGAAGTTCAGGTGCTGAACGAGCAAATCGGTAAAGCAGACGGGCGGGTGTTGGAAGTGCAAGTATGGGTGGGTTGCTACTGGTGACCAGGTGGTCGGTCGATTTGGGCGTTGGTGAGGTGCGACCGGAGGAAGGCGCGACAGAGCTCTCTGGTGTGTTGCCGCCAATCGTGGTAGAAAAGGTGGAGCCGGAGCATGAAGAGCCGTCATCCAAGCTGGTTTCTGCCCAACTTGGATGCTTGGTTTCGTGCGGAATGGAAGGCTCGTCGTCGGCAACGGTATCGTTGAGAATAGGTTCAAGGTCGACGTGATACGTAAAGATGTCCCATGGCATTCCTGCTACTCCAGCAGCAGCAGCAGCTGATGCATTATCAGCGCTGGATTTGGGGGCAAAGTAGTCTTCCACTGGAATACTTGCTGCGCTGCTGTTGTCCCTCTCTTTGCGCGAGATCAACCTGCTCATCTTGTCCAGGAACGCCTTTTGACCCTTTCCTAACAACGTTTCTCGGATAGCGGCATCCTCGACACCGTCACGCAACGCGAACGCGCGGATGAGATTGCATCCGAGTGCCCACAGATCGCCTGATGGGCCCATGCGACGTCCCATCGGTCCGGGACATGCCTCGGGAGGAATCCAGTCGTAGCTGACCAGTTGCACCTGTCCATCCCCACCAGGAATGCCACGGTAAGGATTGGCATTTTCATAGTCAATCACGACCAAGCTTCCGTTCTCGTCAAACATGAGGTTTTCAAGTTTGACATCGCCGTGCATCCATCCGGAAGCATGGAACCGAGAAAGCGTGCGAATGGCTTGGACAAAGATGTTGAGGATGACACCGTTGAGCTCGGCCTCCTCACAACCAGCAATGACAAAGAATGCCTCCTCGGGGTAGTCTTCCTCCAAGCGGATGTAGCGGTCATCTTCCGTCTTGAGGATCTTGGAGACCGCACCGGTGCGCGTTGGGTTGAGGGTTTGTGCCTTTTGGACCTCATCGAGGATGTCGTCTAGATACGTCTCTTGGAGCTCTTTGGCCAGCTCTCGCGTCACTCGGCCAGCCGAAGGGTCTGCAGCGCGCAGCTTCGCCTCGATACTCTTGATCTCCATGGCGGCGTAAAAGTTGCCCGCACTGTCCATGGCCCATCTACGCAACTTGGCAGCAGACGAGACACGGTTGTCTGGCGTGGTGATCAGGTAGACCTGGCTGCTGTCGTCCAGCGCGGAATTCGATGCAACATCACCGTTCTCGCTGAACGAAGATCTGGGTGAGGGTCGTCGATCATGTCCACCCGAACTGTTAGACCTTCTTCGGGTGTGTGTCTGCATGTATACGGCATTGTCATCATCGTCGTCGTAGCTGCTGCTCGAGCCTCTTCGACCCCACGGTTTTGTGACGGGATGCTCCGAGTTGGAAAGGTCGGCATCCTCAAACGAGCTTGTTCGCGGCTCTGGTTCGGCGCTGAAGAGTCTGACGCTGAGGCCGTCAGAGACGGCACCTTCGCGATACGGACCGGTCTTATCGTAAAGAGTACCCTCCACCTTTTGTGGATTCTGACGCTTGGCAAGCTTGAGGGGCGGCGCACGGGGCGAAGCACTGCGAATGATGGGAGAGCGTGGCGTCGTTGCTCGATCAGCGAGGAGAAGCTCTCGCAGATCCTGAGCACTCAAGGGACCCTTGCCTTCGAGCGCTGCATCCGAGAGCGAAGCTTGCAGGCCCACTGCATCTTGCAGTGCATCTTCGCCCTCAACCTCGTCGATGGCCGGACTCGCTTCGGTGGACGCTGCCGCCGCTGCAGCTGCCTCCTCGAGGTTTGACCTCAATCGACGCAGATGCGGCCTTGCGGCTTCATCGAGGTCGAGCATGCCGTGAGGGCCTACTTTGTTTGGCACGGGTGCATCCTTGGTTCGCGTTTTGTTTGATTGAGATTTGGCTGACTTTTTGTCCTTCTTTTTGGATGAGCGTTCTTCGTTGGAATGCTTGCTTTTTTTCTGACGCTTCTGGGCCTCAACTGCGGCGTCCACATCTTTGGAGTCGGACTCGGGCACATCGACGGTACTCGGCGGACCACTCGGTGGCCGAATCTGGGCGAGGGGTCGCAAGAATGGCAGAGAGTCTGAAGCGGCCGAGGAGCGTCGCCTTGGCGTGTGAATACCAATGACGGTTTCGTGTCGCTGAAACGCGGCCTCGGGGCCGTTAGAAGAGAACCTTCTTGGACGAGAAGCCGGACTGGTGGAATCAAAGGGCGTCATGGGTGGTGTGGTGGCCTCGGAGGGGCGACGGCTGCGAGAGCCAGCGCTGTAACGCGAGGACCTCGATCGACTGGAACGATATGAGGTGCCACTGTCGCTGTGTTCGTCGTCCGAGGCGGAAGAATAGGAGGAAAAAGCGCCGCGACTGGCGCGATGGCCACTTCGGCTACTGATAGCACTGGCGATCCTCTCCCAGCCAAAGAGGCCAGAGAAGCGCTCGCGATCGTACTGCCTCCATCGTTCGTGATCCTTGCCGAGGAAGAAGGTGGCGGCTTTTGGAGCGTTGAAGCCGGGACGACCTGATGGTCGGATCACGATGGGAGCTCTTACGGCGAGACCTGATGGGAGGAATGGCGTGGAAGATTCTGGCTGAGCTTCAAGCTCTTTGGGCGGGTAATGGTTCTGGAGCACTCGAGTAGCTGCCGGGGGCGCTCTGCGACGCGTTGTGACAGGGGCCACTGTAGATGAATGTGGGGTGGCTGTGTTGAGCGTGTCGACTAGAGAAGGGGTGCGAGCCATGGTGGGTTGAGTGGGCGTGTCGGCGGATGGAATGGCCATGGCTTACTCTGCCGGGTATATGCGTTGTGTGGGAGGGTCGACAGAGCAAGCCAGGGTGAAGCGCGGTGGCAGAGATAGCGGTTTTTATGCTTGCTTGCAAGTAGCAGTGATGATGAATTCCAGAAGTTTCCAATCCTACGATGGAGTGAGTGGCGTGATAGTGCAGGTTGGTCGGATCTGTAGGGTATCGTTCTGATGGTATGGTTGAGAAGTGTGAAGACAACGATAAGATGATGATGATGATGATGATGCTGTTGCTGGAAAGCTTGACACTTTTTTGAAGAAAGCGGGGTGTTGGATTTCCCAAATTTATTTTAAAGTGCGGTTATGCGAGATGAGATGCGCGATAAAGGAGACAAGCTGATATTCTTTGTGTCTGCTCGAGTGTTGCAGCGCAGAGTAAGATGATAGGGATGGTTGTTTTTCTTTCGAGTTGATATGATGGGGTTCGAGTGTCAAGAGATGGAATGTGTGAGGAAGGAGAGAGAGCAAAGGCAAGAAGATCCACTCAAGGTTGATGCAAGGATGGCAGTCAGGCTTTGCTCGGGATGCTCTCTCAGCGTCGCCCAAGCGGGAAAAGAGCTCTAAAACCTTGTCTGGTCTCGCCAGCAGCAACCAAGGTACTGTACACAAAAATAAAATAAAATAAAAAGAAGATTACAGTACACGGCGGTGTTGGACTGCTGTAGAGGCCCAGACATGAAAATGACTGAGCAAAGTGAGCAGCCAAGAGCTACTGTACAGAGTGACGTCTCCATTTTTGCTGCAGCTGCGCGTACACTGTACACACTTTCAGTCCTACGGTTGAGCGCTCCATTTTCCTCCACTTTGGCTGCTGCTGCTGCTGCTGCTGCTGCTGCTGCGGGGTGCTGTGAGGGGCAAGCTGTTGCACTCATCCTTACCTGCAGCGAAGCACCGCGAAAGTACGAGCTTGACAACCCTCGATCCTCGCACAAAGCTTGCGCATAGGGTTTCGCTCTGATCCGAAAATTTCTTCTAGATCACGGTTGAAGCCGAATGCTCTCTCTCTCTCTCTCTCTCTCTCTCTATCTCGCTCAACTGTCATCTGCAGCCGCCAACATGAGCTCGTGCGCACATCCTCGTTAGGGCCGACTTGGACACCACGGGAACGAAAAGCGTTGCGTGGAAGCGCAGATCTGTTTCAACGTGGACGGGAACAGAAAGCCTTGCAGCCCGCACGACATCAGCCTGAACGGCCGGAGCGAAGCTTCAGTACATACAGTAGTCTTGAACGTGACTGCCGACCAATCAACGCCATGTTCTGTGTTCGGATCGCGTCAAGCCGGATCTGAGCACCAACAACAACGCTGCTCGCGGGGCAACAGGAAGCGATGCTGCTGTACTGTAACTACAACTACACACGCTCGGATGCAGTATCCAAGACAGCCAATCAGTCAAGATGAGACGGGCTTGGTTGTCACTGATTCAGCCGCTTGAGATGACTGAGATCCACCCTAACTATCTCAGCAACATGTTTGCCAAGCAAGCCACACGACAAGTGCGATCGCGTGGATTCAATCGTGAACCAATCTGTGGCTGCACGGCTTTTCGGATTGAAGCGCTGATGAATGCTTTCCCGAACAAGCCATTGTAAATCGGGAGATCGGTTGCTATCCAAAACGAATCGGCTTGTGGCTGGAAAGGCTTTTGACATATTCAGGCACCCTCCAGCATTGCAGGTCGAGCAGCTTGACATTCTCAATGCTGTTCGGGGCATGCACAACTACACACCAAAACAACAACAAGAGTAGCAATTTCAAAATGCAATTACAAACTCCTTCAACCCAAATCCATACCATAGACATTCAAGCTGCAGCAACTTGCAAATTCCTCGATTTCCAACTGTATCCCCAGTTTGTAGTCGGGGTCACTTGAGCCTGCATGACAAAAAGGAAAAGGAAAAGAAAGAAAAAGCAATTTCAATCTAGCAGACGTCTCTTCTTGTGTGTTGGAAGACGCGGCACATGTTTTCCCTCCGGTAAATACGGCGGTCATTCAGACACAAATGCAAGCCGGGACAGCACTCTCCGCGTCGCTGCTGCTCGCGAGAAAGAGAGGGAGAGAATAATGGTTGGGTTGGTGTTTTGCTGCAGCAGAGCCAGTCTGTTGGTGTGCAAAGTTGCGGAGAGAGTGAGTTCACAACACGACTCGCTCTCTTTATGCCGACTGATCTTGCTTTCAAGGTCCACACAGAGAGACCACAGAGCGCGCAACAGCACAACCTAAACACATCTCGTCAAAGTCCGCTGGTCTCTTCACCTTGTCCCGCTAAACTCTTGTCTCTCTCTCTCTCTCTCTCTCTCTCTGGTACCATCGGATCTCAACCCACCTCCTTACCATCTTGGGAGCTCTCCATCTACATAGTTGTATCTTTTGTTTCAGTCTACTACCATTACCGGATACGCCATAGCTCATATATACTAGGTCTCAGCATCGCTCTCACACCATCCAAGACGATTCCAGCCACATACTCAGCTCAACCTAGTTTCGATTCATCCGTCACACCAAACACAACACTTGACCCAATCCTACTTGCACTCCCGACACAACTGCGCCATGTCGAGTCTATCCGCCGGCGTCGTTGGCGTCCGTCAAGCAGGCTCAACCAGCGAGAGCCCCATTTACGATGTACCCTTTGGCACCGTCCAACTCACCTCCTCCTCCACCAAAGATGGCTCTGCCAACTTTGACCTCGCTTCCAACTTTGCTGCTGCCTCGGCCGATTTCGAGCACAACGAAGAGGAAGATGACGAAGAAGGCGATGACGACGATGGCGATTCAGAAGACGGCAAGGGCAAAGGCAAAAAGGGAAAACGTGCGCGTTCCGAAGCCAAAGGCGAGCGCGATCTCAAGACCGGTCGTCGCAAGATCAAAATCGAGTTCATCGAAGACGACGCACGTCGACACATCACCTTCAGCAAGCGTAAAGCCGGCATCATGAAAAAAGCCTACGAGTTGGCCACCTTGACGGGGACGCAGGTGTTGCTTCTCGTCGTATCCCAGACTGGCCTCGTGTATACTTTTACAACGCCCAAGTTGCAGGCGCTCGTCACGCAGGCCGAGGGGCGCAATCTGATTCAGGCCTGTCTTAACGCGCCCGATCCGCCCAACGGAGGTGCAGAGAGCGGAGCCGAAGACCACTCGGCAGAAGAGGGCAGTGATGCAGATGATGCACTCTCGCCGTCGGAATCGCAGGCTAGTTCCAACAAGCGCGGTGGAGGCGCAGCTCAGACGAGAAAGAGACCGCGTACCAACTCTGCAAGCAAGTCTTCAAGCGCCTCAACCAGCGCTGCTCTTGCCGAAGATGACGGCGGGGCCGCAGGCGCTGCCAGTGGTTCTCAACTCGCTACGGCTAAGCGTGGTCGCGGTAGACCGAGGAAGAACACCTCTGGCAACACTACCAACTACAATGATGCCAATCAGGCTCCTGGTTCGGCTGGTTCTTCTTCCACCAACGGTGTGACAGGAGACGCATCTCATCCGATGCCCCCACCTGCCATGCATCAGAGCTATAGCGACGACGCAGTGCACCATCAACATCATCACCAGCAACAACAACAGCAGCAACATCAACATCATCAGCAGCAGCCACAGTACACCCACGTTCCCTCGGCCGATTTCCCAAACTACAACGCAGGCTTTTACACCGACGCTTCTTCCGTCGGCAATCACGATCTCTCCTTCAACCAGCAAAACCACTCGGCAGGTCTAGGCGGTGGCGTAGACACCAACCAATGGTCTCAAACCATGTCACCCACAAACAATCCCCAAAACATGTTCACCGCCGATCCACACCATCAACATCAACATCAGCAACAACAACCAGGACAGCAGCAACAACAGTTCGCATACACCCACGCAGCCGCAGCAGCCGCAGCGCAACACTTTGGTCATTTCAACCCGCAACAGTTGACATCCATCCAACAACCTCAGGAAATTCAGGCTCCTAGACCCGCATGGTGATTCCAAAAAAATTCTTTACCCTCAACTAAGCTTTCCCTTTTGATGTTTCTTCTTTTATATATACCCCATGGACTTTGTCCATCTGAAGTTGTAGCCTTTTGTTTCTCTTTTTTTTTTGTACTGGAGTTGAGCTTCTGCTCTTTCTTTATAATTCTATCACGTTCTTTCACAAACACTTCGGCAAAAGTGCCAAGGTGTGTGGGATGTGTGGGATGTAAGGTAGTGTTCGCATCTTCTAGACAACTGAGGGAGAGAGAGAGAGAGAGAGAGAAAGAGAGAGAGAGAGAGAAAGAGAGAGAGAGAGAGAGAGAGAAAGAGAGAGAGAGAGAGAAAGAGAGAGAGAGAGAGAGAGAGGAGACTTTAGCCAACGAATGCGCTTTCGTCGAGCTCAACTCCAAATTCGTCTCTTGCCATTTGACGCATGCTCTGTTCCAAATCGTCCTCAAAGCCTCCTGCGTTGGGATCTGATTTGCCCATCAATGCGCTAATGGGCGAACGGAAGAGGTAGCGCAGCCAGTGCGAGACGCCGGAACCGACAAATGCCATATCGAGGACAAGCAGCGTGGTTCGGAATCGGAGGAAGTCGAGACGATCCTTGACCCATGTTACGAATCTCTGGCCCAATGTGGTGGTTGTGACGGCGGATCGTGAAACGCCTGATTGGGCAGGCAGAGGATTGCGACGTGGTTTAAAGACGCGATACAGAGAAGGCGTCTCGGTGTTGCTGATAAGTGCAGCGGCGGCGTGCTTGGCCAGAATGTTGAGTCGGTTGACGGGAGAGCCGAGCACTTGGTTATTCGCTTGGATGATGCGCATCGATCGGCCGACGAAGAGAAGCTCCTTGGGGAGAAGCTCAGTGTGCACCAGGAAGGATTTCAGCTTTTCCTTCATCTCGCGTTGCAATTCCAGATCAGTCTTGCGTGCATGGCCACCCTCTTTGGAGCCCTCGCCTTGCTTCTTGGGTTTGCTCCAGGGTCTCAGCAACGTAGCAGAGGCAAAGAGCTCAGAGGAGCCCTCACCCATACCCCAGCTCACAGTGATTTCATCCAGAGTCTTGAGATCCAGTGTGAAGATGGCCTTCCAAAGCTGCGCGTACTTTCGGCGGAAATCTTCGCTCAACTCGACGTACAGACCGTGGTCAATGAGCACCACTTGATGCTGACCCTTCTTTCCGTTGGGATGTTTGCGAACAAGGACGTTGGAAGGATGACCATCTGCCTGCACAAAGCCATGCTGGAAGATTTGACTGGCAAACGCTTCGCACACGGATCGCGAGACCTGCTTGGCAGACAATCCCCACTCCTCGAGCTTCTCTCGATCCGTCATGCGGCACGTGTTGCCGATCCATTCCATGACGAGCACCCTCTGCGTGCAAAAGTCCTGATAGAATTGGGGTACATAGCACGATTTGCGCACCAGCGCCTCGGGGTCGGTCTCGATGGCCTTTTTGGCTCGGAGCGAGTTGGCCAGCTCGCGTTCGAAAAAGGTCTCTTGCTCGATTTGGTCCGAAATGTACTGGCCCGAGAACGAAAGTGGCAGCTCAAAGATACGCTCGTACAGCTTGAGAAGGATACGGAAGGACCACAGGTCCCATTTAGCATATTTGCGGATGTTGGGACGTTGCACCTTGACGGCTACCTCTGGACCGAGCGTTCCTGGTGGAGACCCAGGTGGAGGCTTCAAGCGGGCCTTGTGTACTTGGGCAACACTGGCTGCAGCTACTGGGACCTCGTTGAATTCGGCAAAGACTTCTTTGGGATCTGCACCGAGCTCGGCAGTCAGCACCTTACGCACCTCCTCGTAAGGGAGACGCTCAGCATTGTCAAAGAGCTTGGTGAGCTGATGATACGGCTTGGGCAGGATCGCAGCTTGACAGCCGATAGCTTGTCCGAGCTTGACGTAGAGGCCTTGGTTCTTTTCGCAGACGTACATGAGCTTGTCGGCACAGCGTTCGTGGAGAGCGTTGATCGATTCAAGCGAGTTACGATCAAAATTGAGCTTGTAATCCATCGCGATTTGGACACCTGTCCAGGCGGTCAACAGGTTGCGTTGTGCCGTACGAGCGTTGAAGTACTCATCGATGACATAACCGAGACCTAGTGCTCCAAGTAGAATACCAGAGCGTCTAAGCCAACGATAGGGCTCCTTCGCAGAGCCGTTTGGTCCATCTCGGGGGCTGCTCGGACCCGCTGTGGAAGAGACTGAGCGCCTGGACGCGGATGTCGAGAGGAACCATGATCGACGGGCAGGTGGTTCGGATCTCACGACACGCGAGAGGGAGTCTGGAAGAGGAGCTTTGAGGCCCTGAGCTGCGGCCGCATTGGACAAAATGTCCGAGATGGCAATGTCTGATTGGGTGCTCGAACTGCCAATGCGGAGGGTGCGAATGTTGCCCGCTTTAAGGGCATAGCCAATCGGCTTGATGGCAGAGCTGTGCCTAAGCTGTCCCAAGGTGGCTGGTCGTATCCCAGCGCTGAGCATCGTACGGGTGCTGGGATCTTGGACGACCCTAAGCCGGAGTGGTTCGAAGGCTCCTACTCGGATCCTTGTGCTACGAGATGGAGAAAATCAAGTGGATCGTGCCGTGGCCATAGTTTGGGAAAGCGGAGGGCGAGGTTGGGAAGCAAGAGTCGACTTGGACCCGAACAGCACAAGACCTTAAGGCTTCCCGTTTAGCAAAGTCACCGAAGGATTCACGATTAGCTGATTACAGTACTGTATGCACTCTCTACGCCTCCACAAAGGACCTCGCATCAGCCTCGGCTAGGCCCGCGATGCATCATGAGTGCGATTTTCGCCGATGGCATCTAAATGTTAGGCCTCTTTCAGTCACATATTTGAAGAAAATCACCACAGATGAAATCCGGGTTTTTGCAGACTTTGAGCAGAGAAGCTTTGCTTCTTTTTGGGTCCAGGTTACACCACAAAGGCCGAGTCGCTGCAAATCTATGGCTGGTTGCTTCATCCGAATCCGATGAGTACTTCATCTACTGTGTCACGGTGGGGCTCAGTGGAATCCATGCTGTGGATTCCTGAATCCGAGATGAGTGTGGGGAGCTGGACGGTGGCGGATTCCTTGGCTGAGCGGATCGGGCTGAGCGTCGGTCGTCTTTTGCATGGAATGCAGCTGAAACCAGCTTCTTGTTCATATGGGCGTTGCATCGGGAAGGACGTTCGAACAGCGGGGAAAGCCGTCCGAACAGCAATCAATGTATGATGCTTCTATACTGTACAGTACTGTACACAGTAGAGCAATCAAGCGAGGAAGCAAGGCTTGGGCGTTCCTATACCCAGGCGGAAAAATGCATCCCCACATCGCGTCCTTACTTGAACCGCGTGTAAAGTATTGGCATCGGGCGGTGATTGAAGTCGGCGTGCTAGTGTCGCACAGAAAATCCAAAACGCCGTACAGTAGAGCATGTCATACGTCTGAACCGTTAGATTCGGGCGCTGCTCTGCAGCCTGCTGTACGCCTAAATCTGAATTCTACTGGCTGGATTCGGTTCTACACGCTCGCAATTGTGTTTCGGTGGTCCTTGGGGAGACCATGTGTAGGATGAAAGGATGAAAGGCACCACGCGATCTTGCAAACAAAAGGGCCAAACAGTGGAACCCTAAATGAAATTCAGGCAGAGGCCACACTACTCAGAGACACAAAAGGGTGGGGAGTACAGTAATTTGAGTTGAGCCATGGAGAAATTTGGCGAAAGAGAAGAGACGAACGAACGAAATAAACCCAAGCATGGCACGCTGTGGTTCTAGACGCTGATTCTGAAAGATAGCTAAGTTCGCTGGGCATGCAAGTTTTTCGTGCTGTACAGTATGTGTTGGACAGCAAGCATCAGGCACCAAGCAGCCAAAGCGCAGAAACGGTGAAACCCAGACACAAGAAGAGAGAAAGAGACGCGTCTATTGAAAATTGGTCCAAGCTCCCTTGTCTGTTTGACTGGCTTGGTTCGCCTTGCTGTGGTACAGCGAGCTGGTGTCAGACCAAACTGGAAAGTAGTGATTGACCCAGGATCAGCAGCTGCAGTTTTTGTCTTTCCCCACTGCGACACCTCTTTCTCCATCATCATCTCGGGACACGCTCCTTTCACCTTCAGCCTGATCAACGCGATCTGTCTTCGAAACCTCTCTCTCTCTCTCTCTTCGCTTCGCAAAATCTGCCATATCGCCGCCCAAAAGCTTTCACATCGCGTTCGCTCTAATCTGGTTCGCTGCCACCAACTTATCCTGACGAGCACCAGTCGGAATCTCTCTCCCTCTCTCTCTCCCTCTTCCTGATCCTCCGCGCTCTCAACGCGCCTTATACCTTGCCTAGGCTCCACATCTCACCTCCTCGACTCCTCCAGCACAGCCGACTATCGATCGACAGGATCTGGTTTCAACGAACAGGAATTCCGTCTTGCACTCATAGGGGACCGTGCCCTGGATTTCACTTTGGAGCAGCATTCCAGCTTATTCGGCTCTTTTCCTTCATTTCTGTCACTTGACATCGGAGCTGATTTCAGCGCTTACGTTCAAGTACTGCATCGTCCAACACGACTTTATCGCATCTTCAGCACGATCACACGTCGTCTCGGACGCGTTCCGTAGTCGTGACCCGACTGCCTCTGATCTTCGGGCAGTCCGATATCTAGGCGTACAGTCTCGACCACAGCTCATAATTCAGTCGATCAGTCGCTTCTCTCCAGGCTCTGGATAGGATCAGCTTATCTAGGCTCAGCGACCGAATCTCTGAATCTGTGCTCCCTTTTCGACGCCGATCGATCGTAGCATCCAACACATCGCGACCATGTCGCGCCTTTCAAGACAAGACTATCATGGCTATACACAGCAAACGCATCCTCGCTGGTCGCCTTCGCCGCCTCTCAATCGACTTTCAGCCGCCGTCGATCCTCGCCTCGCTCCACGTCTCAGCAATGCAGCACAGCAGGACATGCAAGCACAATCCCAGACACCACAGCTCACTTCATCACAGATCACGCCGCAATCGTCCTCTCTACCCTCCAACGCCGAAGTCGTCCAAGCCATCAATGCCATGAGTGCACAGGTCACCAATCAACTATCCGTCATGGGAACTCAGCTCGCTTCCCTCGTTTCGCTGACGTCGCGGCTGATCGAGATGTCACAGATGCAGATCGCTGCCACGGACAACACAGGACGCACCAACAATGCCCCCTTTGGTTCGGCAGTCGCAGCTAATACTCTCGGTGCGCCAGGCTCAAGGACGGATGCAAGTCCTGCCACAAGCACCGTCGACCTCAGCCGTGCACGTGTCAACGGGACGCAGAACTCGACTTCGTTCGCCTCCAACAACCCAGCAACAGCTCAAGCAAGTAACACGGGCCGTCCTGATACTCGCCAAGGTCAGTTTTACCAGAACCCTTCTTCGACCAACTTCCGCACCACGCTCGACTCTGCAAGCTCGACACTCGATAGGACCTTCGGCAGCACGCTTCGAGGCGCCTCGCCTGCCTCTAGTTCTACCATGAACAACAGCTTGTCCGCAGCTACGGGCCGCACCCCGACACAGCAACCTGCTTCGCAGCAGGCGCAAATGCAGCAACCACATCATCAGCAACAGCAACAGCAGCAGCAGCAGCAGCAGCAGCATCTGCAGTCTCAGCCGCAAAGCTTACAGCAGCAGCCCGCAACACATCAGCAACAGCAGCAGCAACACCATCAACATCAGCCTGACGCGACACAGGATGCCAACGATCTTCTCAAAAGTCGCTTACCTAGCCCCGTTTTTCCAGACGATCCCATGGACATGTCGGCCGAGGTCTCAGCATCCGGCCACCAAACCCCATCCAACCTCAAACGCCTCTCCACAGCGGGGCAAAGCGTTACGGACAGCGCGCGCAAGGCAAACACAGAGGTTTCACTTGGTGACTGGAAGGGCTGGCTCAACCGCACGTGGCATCCGCCTCCCGGGCATCAGTCGCGATCCATCAAGTATCGCACAATGCAGGCAGCTCGACGCGCGCATCGGGACCAGACCAAGAGATCGATGGCAACGTTGGGTCGACTGCCTCTCAAGGAGTTTCTCGAGATCAGGCCAGAGCAGTACCTCAGTGTGCGTAAGACCGGGCGTAAGCTGTACCAAGAGTGGCTGCTTCAGGAAGTGCGTCTGGCAAAACAGCCCGAGGATCGAGTAAAAGCAGCAGTCAATCGACTTGAGAACGATCATCCCGAGCTGGGCGACTGCGAGGACCACTGGAAGGCGCGGCAACTGCTACAGCAGATTATCGACAATGCCATTGACGAAGCAAACTTGCATCGAAAGAAGGAAGCACGTGCCAGCAATGCGCATCAGGAGCCTGGAGAGAGCACGCCACGTACCATGGATGGTGCGCGTAGCACCAGCATGCTCGGATTGAGCGCCAGCAGCTCATCGTCAGCGTTGGCGGATGCAGATCGAAGCCTGCGAGGGGGAGATATGAGTATCTCGTCTGCTCGCAAAGGGTCGACTGGTGGCGGGGCAAACGGTCCTGGAAGCAACAAAGGTATCAAAGGCGTACAGCGTCGCAAGGCGGATCAGGCGGATCTGGACGACACACCGATGCGCTTCCGCCAACCTCCGAACCCGCGCAACTCGATGCTTGGGACAGGAGGCAACGATGACCAGACCGGTTCGTCACTGCAGACGCAGCAAGGCAGCTCTCTTTCGTCGTCCGGACTGGAAGCAGCGCACAGCGGCCGTGGGACAACGCTCGCAGACTACTCTGGCTACAGCAACGAACCTAGTACGATTGCGTCTGCCACATCGTCGGATGCATTGCAAGCATCCCGGCAGCACGCCCCGCACAGCCAGCATCTGCAGCATACGCAACATGCGCAAGCACAACAACCGCAACACACGCAGCACCAACAGCACTCTCAGCATGCACAGCATCACAACGCTCACCAGGCCACCCACCAACAAGATCAGACACACAACGCCTGGGCATCGCAAACCGCCGCACCTGGCCCCTCACTGTTCGGCCAATCTGGCTATGCTCAGACTGCCACACAACAGGCGCTGTCGCACCATCAGCAGTATGGACACCACAGCCACCACCACAACTCGAACTATCTGTCTTCAGATCCAGGCCAGACAGGGTTGAGCGCTTCGAGCTCAGGGCTGTTGGATGACCAGCGTCACCAGTCGCACCTGAGCCCATTGGTCAACGGCGGCAGTGTGAGGATGCATCAGCCGCATCAGCAGCAGCAACCACAGCCACAGCATCATCATCAACAACAGGCGCAGCAGCAACATCACCAACAGCAGGCGCAGAGTACTTTCTTTGATAGCCGCGGATACCAGTGATGCCCACCAACTTGACGCATTTTACAGTACAGAGAGGTGGCCAGGAATGCAGGGAAATGCCCAGTCTGATCGCTCTGAGCGCTATATGTGGAATGTAGACTCTGTTTGTGCTTCGTAAAGATGCTTGATGCAACATGCAATGTGAAGAAGATGTGCGAGACTGCTGCTTTTGAGCCAGGAAGCAGCATCTGAAGGAGGCAGTGAGCCATGAGAAGCCAAAGGTCCTAGCCTCTTTCCGGACGAGAACATGCAAAGGGTTCGTTTTGAAATCAGAAGCTGGTGAATTTTGTATACCTGTACCGTAGTCACGAAAAGTGTTTCTTCGCGACTTTGTATTTCTTCGTTGCTTCCCAAGATTCGAATGAAATACGAAAAGAAAAAAAAAAAAAAGAAAATGAAGCGGTTGCTTTGCCTTTGTTTCAAGAATTCAAAAATTGCTTCACGGTGTGCTGAATAGTCTGAAGCAGAGGAAAAAGAAGAATCGAAACAGTCGCCGTGTGCTGCCGTGTTGGCGCCTAGTTGGGTGCTAGCACACCACACTCTCTCTGCGTGAGACTTTCTTCTTTCTTCTCAAGATAGGTCTGCGTAATGCAACTACATACTTGGAGGATTTCGTACGTACAGTGTAGCGTTTGCTGCTGCTGTTGCTGCTGCTGGCCTGCACCCTTTTGACTTTCTGACCGCGCGATCCTTCAAATCGTTTCAAACACCATCACGTTCATCACCCTAGCAAGCTTCTTTCGATCCCCAAAGAAGCTCTGCATTTCCCGACACACATCCACGCACACACCATGGTTGCCGACCCATCTCAGCAGGGCCAGTCCAACGGCGCTGCTTTCAACCCTCAGCAACAGCAGCAGCAGCAGCAACAGCAGCGACAGTTTTTCGGCGGCGAGGAGGAGCTCGGAGATGAGGAGGAACTCGGAGATGATGTCGACCTTGTTGTAGGTGACTACTCTGCTCCTTTTGCCGGTGAGGCTGGTGCTGAGGTCGATGAGGCCCAGGCCGCTGCTCTTGCCGCTGCCCACGCTCAGGCTCAGCAGCAGGCCCAGGCGGCCGCACTCGCCGCGGTTCCCGATCAGATTCGAAAGTACATTGTCCTCTTCAACCAGGCTGTCCAGAACAACAACGTCCAGGACATCAGCAACGCCTACGAGGGTACCTGGAACCGACTCACCGACAAGTTCTACGCCCGTTCCGAGTGGCCCGAAGCCGAGACCATCGCCCCTCTCGTCAACGACGACCAGAAGTTCTTGACCCTCTACCGTGAGCTCTGGTACCGTCACGTCTACTCGCGTCTCAGCCCCGATGGCGAGGACCGATTCCACAGCTACGACAACTACTGCGACTTTTTCAACTTTGTCCTCAACAGCGATGGTCCCGTCCAGCTCGAACTCCCCGCCCAGTGGTTGTGGGACATTATCGACGAGTTCATCTACCAGTTCCAGAGCTTCTCGCAGTGGAGGAACAAGGCGTCCAACAAGAGCGATGACGAGATCGCACTTCTCCAGGACGGTGGTGTTTGGAGCAGCTACTCTGTGCTCAACGTGCTCTACTCTCTCATCCAGAAGTCGCGCATCACCGAGCAGCTCGTAGCCGCCAGCAAGGGCGAAGACCCCGATGAGGTGGCTGGTGAGTTTGGCTCCAAGCCTCTCTACCGCATGCTTGGCTACTTCTCCATCATCGGCCTCCTCCGTGTCCACGTCTTGCTCGGCGACTACACGCTGGCACTCAAGATGCTCGACCACATTGAGCTCAACAAGAAGTCTGGCTTGATCAACCGTGTCACCGCCTGCCACGTTACCGCCTACTACTACGTCGGATTCGCCTACCTCATGCTCCGCCGCTACCCTGACTGCATCAAGTCGTTCACCCACATCCTGGTGTTTATCATGCGTCTTCGCCAGTACCACACCCGTTCGTACCAGTACGACCAGATCAACAAGACCGCCGATCGCATGTACGCCCTCCTCTCCATGGCTTGCGCCCTCTGCCCCACCCGTCTCGACGAAAACATCCAGACCCAGATGCGCGAAAAGTACGGCGACCAGTTCAACAAGATGACCAAGCCCGGTGCCGAGGGTCTCGCCGCATTCGAGGAGCTCTTCCTCTACGCCTGTCCCAAGTTCATCACTGCCAACTCTCCCCCTTACCACGACGAGGAGGCGCTTGCAGAGTACAAGGAGAAGACCAGCTTCCCCGATCCTACGCAGCACCAGCTTCGCGTTTTCCTTTCCGACGTCAAGACTCAGCTCTCCAACGCCAACGTACGCTCGTTCTTGCGTCTCTACACCACTTTGGGTACCGACAAGCTCGCGTCTTTCCTCGAGATCGACGAGGAGGAACTGGTCGAGATGATGATGGTGATGAAGAACTCGACTCGGTCGTTGAAGTGGACTTCGGGATCGTTGCTCGAAGGCGAGGTTGTCAACACGAGCGATTTGGACTTTGTGATTGATACCAACATGGTTCACATTGCCGAGTCGCGCGTGGGTCGAAGGTATGGCGATTGGTTCCTCCGCAACGGTACACGCATGCATGACGTTTTGACCAACATCCAGTCGAAAGCTTTGCCCATCGTTAGCAAGGAGGTTCAGGATGAGGCTGCTGCTGCCGCCGCCGCTGCCGCCGCTGCAGAGAAGGGCGATGGAAAGGACCGGAAGAGCGGTCAGAAAAACACTTGGGGCAAGAACAGCTCAGCCTTCAACAAGAACAACAACAACCGCCCTTCTCAAGGTGCCCCCCAAAAGACGCCTGCAGGTGCTTGGGGAAGCAGCGCCAAGACCTCTGTCACCGCCTAACCTCCCAATTTTACTTTTTTAGATCGCACATACATACGTACTTTCTAAAAAAAAAAGAAACAAAAAGCAAGTTCTTCTCAAAAGAGACCATTCCCATATCTCTCTCTTTTTCTTGTAGCTACAACTTGTAATCTGATTCCAACATTGGTTTTGGTTTTCTCTTTCCCTCTCTCTATTTTCTCTTCTTGTGATCTAGTTTCGTCTTTGTTTTGAAAATGGTAGATATACTTTCTTACTGTATGCTTTGAACGGAAAATTTCAGATCGAATGGTACCAAGAATGTTGTTTGGTTTGGAGACGCTTGTTGAGATGGAGTCCGTTTGGAGGCGGTTAAAAGGGTCACACAGACACATAGACGCAAAGAGAAAAAAATAAAATTAAAATTAAAATTAAAATTGGAGAGCATAAGAGCGAGTGTCATTCGCTCCCAATCCAACCTGGGTATACCAAAAGAAAACAAGCACAAAGGTGCTTAGATACCAATAGCACCTACAAATATCACAGGTCGATGATCACTCCTCCCTTCCAAGATGCGCATTTCTCTATCGTCCAAAGATTTATAGAGTAGACATTCAATCTTTCCCCTCTTCGGACCTACGATCTCCACTTCTTCCTCTTGCTCGACCTTGTCATCGTTGAGGATTTGGGTGGTGGGGTCTAGCTGTTGACTTGCATGTCTGTGCGATCGTAGGGCGGAGATGGCAGGGGCGAAAAAAGCGGGTAGGTGAGACGAGAGGCTGTCCATCCATCCTCCTCGAGATGCGTCTGTGGCAGGGTTGGACGAGTGGGTGCGACGGGGTGGGAGCGGGATCGGAGGTACGCTGCGGGACGGTGCAGGTGGTGGCAAGGTGGGATCATCGAAAGATGCGGTCTTGGATGCTGCTGATGCAGAGGCTGAGCGTGCTGGTAGCTGTGGCTGTGATAGCGACGGTGAAGCAGAACCAGGCGTCGGAGAGCTGCTCAACATTCGTGCTGCTACAGGCGAAGATGTTGCCGAAGATTGACGTGGAGGAATCACCACCCTAGCCTGTACCTCACCAGCTGGAATCACGGGTGATGCTACCCTCTTGGCCGCACCATCAAACCGATTGTCCCTCTCCTCGACCTGGCTGGGAAGATCCACCGTGCTAATGGCTTTCGTTTCGAGCCCTGCCAGTCCAGCCAATCCAAGTCCAGTCCCAGACTCCAGCCCCAAGCTGGCGGAGGTGGGCAGCATGTCAACGCTGCCATTCTTGACCGCCCAGCTCGTGCCTTTGATGGGCTCATGTGTGAGGTCGGAGAACGTCAGACTCGGGCTCAGCGCTTTGACCTGGTGGCGACGGCGACCGGGATGCAGAAAGCGCTGCAAGAGGTGGGGAGGCCGTGTCCGCTCAACGCCAGCCAGCGTCCTCGTCTCTGCTTTGGGACTCGACATTGCCGCTGGCGAAGGGTCGGTAGTGGCGCTGTTGGACCTCCCTCTTCGTGCAGCGCTGGCTTTGCGTGTCATGGGATCCACCAGGCTCACCTCTGCCGGAAGCGTCTGATCGTGCGCAAACGCGATACTGGAGCTTCCTGCCACGGCGGCGATCAACCCACTGGAAGTGCTGCGTTGCGTTTGCATATGATGATGGTGACGACGTTCTGCGGCATGGCGTAGCGGCGTGATAAGAGCATTGGAGAGTGCGCTGCCAACTCTCGAGCCCAGTCTCGTCTCGTGCGCCCCAGCTTTTTGATGCTGTGCTCCGTCCGACTCATCTTCGTCCTCCGGATCGAGCGGGACAGTGGAGCGGAAAAGCACTCGATCGCACCACGATGGGACCCTCTGCTTGGCGCTTGTGTCATAAGGCTGCGCCTCGAGGAAGTCGATCTGCTCTGCAGTGGCGCCCGTCAAATGTGGGTACTTGGCCTCCCTTTGTGCTTTGGCTGCTGCCGAGGCAGTTGCTTTCGCCAGCGACGACCGACGAGGACCAGCAGTCACTGGCGTAGGTAGACTACTCACGCTTTCCTGATCGGTCGAAGAGACGTGTCCATCACCACCGTTCCAAACATTGCGGAACGTCGGCATGTCACCATGACCCGCGCTGCTCGCATGACCTTCCGAAGATAGAAGGCTGGCTCTTCTTCCGCCCATGTAAGAGGACTCGTCAGCAGGATAAGGCACTGGCGTCGAAAGCTCTACGGCAGGCGATGGCATTGAGCCGATTGAATCAACGATCGAGTTGTTGTCGCTCGACATGGAGGCTGGCATCGCTCCTCTTCTCGGCGAGTCCGTCAGAACATTGAGCCACTTTTTTCTGCCACCTTGCTGGTTGTCAGAGGAAACGACATTGCCGAGTTTCTCTTTGAGATTCGAGTTGGTCGCGCTGCGGACCATGTCCATGAGCTTGAACTTGGCTTTGATGGCGGCGCCCTGCGAGAAGAAACGCGGACCTTGCGCCGCACTCGTGTTCTCAGCTAGCTGACGCTGTCGCTGAAGCTCGAGTTCACGCTCTCGCACCAGTGCTGGGTCTACTCCTTGGACTGAACGGGCCTCTTGCAGCTGGAAAGAGTGTGCGAAACCTGAGGACGAAGTCACCGAGCCGAATGCCGACGAAGACGAAATCGAATACCGATCTTCATCCGAGCGATCGGGATCTTCTACCTTGGCGTCAGCAGCGTTCAAAGTAACACCTCGTGCGGATGGACCGCAGAGTGGCTCTCCATGCGTCGAAAAAGTATCACAATCTGGCTCGCCTGTAGCCATGTAGGACAGGCTGGCATCTCCTAGCTGACCGCTGGGCTCATCGACGCTTTCAAAGCCGATTGTGCCCTCCTCTGGAATGACGCTCTCGCCGAGAGGTGTAGCAGCTAGATCTGTACCTTTCGCGGTAGCAGCTGCAGCAGTGGCACCCGGAATATCGACAGCATTTCGGATGGAGGTCAACGTCTTGTTCCTCTTGATCTTGAGCGTCTTGAGCACATCGTACTTGTAAGTCGGTGGGAAGTTGATAGGTGCCTCTTTGAAGCCTTTGAAGGCGTCGCCATCCTTGAGCACCTTGCCGAGCTGATCGAAGGCCAATGCCTGATCGTACTTCTTGTTCATCATGAGCCAATCAGCATGCTGACGCGAAATGTCGATGCGGAAGTTGAGATCGCCAAACCAGAAAGTATGATCGAATTGCTCTGTGATATCCTCCAGTCGGGATCGTGGATCGTCCTTTGGCAGGAACGAGTCGACTTTGAGTGCGGCCTTGATCTTGGCAACATTCGCCAGGCGGAGTGCCACCTTGTCCTCGTGGGCCGCGAGATGTGCGTTGACAAAGAGCAGCCTGGTGGTGCCTAGCTTGAGCGAAATGCCCACGCCACCCTTGTTGCCAACTCGACCTGCAAGCAGGCCTGACTTGACATGAGATCGAGAAGCGCCGCGCACTCGATCCTTACAGCCACGCCACACGTAGACAGCCATGTAGCAACCCATCATGCGTTCTTTGATTACCAGCTCGTAGGGCCCCAAGGTCTTGGGAACAACGTCTGCAAAGGTCCTTTCGGATCCTTTCGGATTGGCGCCGGCCTCGTTGGTGACGCTTGCCGTGGCAGAGGGCGCCGGGGAGGCCGTGTCACGTGGTATTTGCCCGCCATTGCTTGCGGCGTGAGGCGCGGTGGGGCAGGGTGATGGAGAGCGCGAAGGTGTCGGAGGCTCGACGTGCACTTCGGTGGCAGCTGGAGACACGGAACGCGACGTAGGATCTGCGGCGGCTGCGAGTCTGGAGAGGTTATGCGATGAGTTCATGCGGCTCATTGATGGCGTGCCAGGCACGGCAAGCAATCCCCCCGAGCTCGTAGAGGCCGTCATGGTGCTTGGCTCGTTAGGTTGGGCCTGATCCGGGGGTTGTGACGGATTGAGCAGCTGATGCGCACCTTGGGGAAGCACTGCGGTGGGTGAGAGCAACACGGGAGAAGAGACGCAGTCCGTGCCAGTAAAGTTGGCAGGACTGGAGCGCCCCGAGGCCGTAGTCTTCCTGACGAGTTCTACAGGCTTGAGATTGAGCTTCGGCACCAAACGTCTGCGTTTCTCGGCGCTTGTAGAAGCTTCTGAGGTCGTTCCTGTTGAGGCATCGAGAAAGGCGTTGAAGCCTTCGAAAGTGCTCTGGTTGGGCGTGCCTGGCACGCTGGCACTCGTAGGCATACCGACGGGACTTGCAGCGCGGGAAAGCTCTGGCGTGACGGCGGCTGACAGCGAGTGAGATGGAAGAGAATGTTGATGATCCGCCAGCGACTCACGGGAAAGAGCAAAGTCTTTCCTAGAGGTGGATTGCGACAGTGCGCGAGCAAGACGTGCGCCACTGATAAAAGACTTTTCCTTGTGCTCCTTGTCCTTTTTGGCAGTCTGATTGCGACAGAGCCAATCCTCGCAGAGATCGCTCCAGCCCTTGCCGCCGATGTTGGGCCATACTGCGTGCTTGTCGTCTGCGGTTTGTTCGGACGGGGTGCTGAAGCCAGGCATGGAACTGCCGCCAATCATGGGTGAGGCGAGTGGATGACCGGGAAGGGCCGTAGAATGTGAGGGGTAGAGGAAGGGAAAGCTTTGGTCCTCGATCGGAGCCGCAAGACCGCTGGAGGAGGGTGCCTCATCAGTAGTAGAATGTGCTGTCTTGGAGCCATCAGCAGCAGTAGGTAGACTGTCGCTATCACCCGACCTCTGCTTTTCTTTCGTCTTGAACGGCTTGGACTTGTCCTTGTTGGTGTCTTTGTCTTTGCGATTCTTCTGCTTGCCAAAATCACCTAGCTCTCCTGCCATGCCGACGCTGGTTGCCAGTCGTTTACCGTCACCCCACGGGCACTCTTGGCCGGCGATGACCAGCAGGTGGTACGGATGCGAGTCGTCGTGCGGGAGAGGAGGGATGCGATCTGCTCTGGGGACGTGCTCTTGGCCGACGACATGAGAGCCTCTGCGTTGTTTGTGTTGTGCATCCGCATCGTCGTTGTCGTCTGCACTGTCATAGCTGATGTCCCAGTCTGGATCGGGTGCAACGTATGGACCCGCCTTGCCGAGGAGCACTTCGAGATCGCCTTTAGGAACACTATCGTGCATATTCCAGGTGATTACGCGCACCTTGATGGATGGACGCTGACGTTGCTGCTTCTGTCCAGGTGATGTATCTGAGATCTTCTCGGACGACACAGTAGGAGCATTGGCATCTGCCGAGAAATGAGAGGGGTCGAGGCTGGAAGCTCTTGAGGGGCCAGAGGAGCGCGAGTCTGAACGTTGACTAGAGTTGGCAATCTGGACAATATTGGAGGTGGTGACTGCGCGAGGTAACGCTGCTAGTTTGGGCGGAGGTGAAGCGGCCATAGGAGGTGTTGAGGAGGAGGTGGATGCGATGGCAGCAGCTGGCAAAACACTGAGGGCGCCCTTGGGTGGTTTACGCTTGAGCGGCGAACGGCCAAGTTTCGGAGAGGATGATGCATGGTCGACACTGTCAAGGGAGGTGGAGCTGGACAGAGGGTCTGCATTGATGTGATGGTGGCTGTGTGTGTCGGACGAGGGTGATAAAGCAGGGGTAGAGCCTGAGTGCGAGTGCGAGTCGGAATGCTGGAGAAGGGCATGTAGTCGTGCGCGCAACGGAGGCTGATGCTGATGTTGGTGTGATGAGTGTAGAGTATCGATGTTGGCCGAAAGGGAGGGAGACGATGGTGCTGGACTTGATGCGTTTGGCGCCGAGGGCCTGGATGGAGACGAGGAGGCCATGCTAGGCTATGAACATGTTGTGGCTCAGCCAACGAGCATGTGGTCTGGACGATACGGCGTAGCGTGAAAAAGATGCAGTTGTTGTGAGTATGAGGAGAGGACTGTGTGATGAGCTAGCACATTGTCAGGTGCTTGTTTGACAGAGCCAACAAGAGATGAGTGAATGGAGGAGAGGAAGACGGCGATTCAGAACAACAGTAGGGGAAAGAGGTGTAATGAGCAGAGTGAGAAGCGTGGGGAAGCACCAAAAACTTACTCCTGAGCCACGCGCCTCCTTTCAAAAAGGCACACAACAAATAAATAAATAAACAAAATTAAAAAAAAAAAAAAAAAAAAAAAAAAACATTCACACTTGACTTTTCATCATCACAGAGCGCGTTTTGTCCCACCAAACCACTCACACACACACACACGCCAGCATCACGCACACGTCCTCGCTGATCATGATCCCAAACGAGTCGTGTGCCTGATCAATGGCCTACGAGCAAGGGCACAAGTCTCGGTACAGATACGATCAAGAGCCTTGAGCTTTGATCTGCTGTTGTACATAACTATCTCTGCGCAGATCATGCACTCGATGGATCCAACGCTCTGGGATATTGCAGTGACCACCGATGCAGCCGCCGGTTCATACTATACTAGACTGTATGAGCGAGCGTGCATAATGACCACGAGCGAGCGTGATCCATGTCTCGAATCAATTTCAGGGGTGCTACGCTGTTCAAAGCCGTGATGAACCATGCACCTCTGTTGTCTCGCTTGCCATCTTCTGCTGTCGGTGTTTAAAAGATTCTCCAACAAAAGCCCCCCGATGCAATCATCGGCGAGATAGCGTCACTGGCGACACTTGACCGTCGCTTGAGAGCACGCAGAGATGAGGCATCAACATCTGCCAAAATGGTCGATTCGAGGCCAACCTATGCCAGAACGAATCAAAATTACCACCGGGGCTCATGGTCAAGTGATTGCCTTTAGTTCCCTGTCCTTTGCATGACGAGCAAGAGTGACGGTCGCAACAAGCTTGTCGACAGCGATGGTTACACCACGCCGTGCTTTCAAAGTACGGCGTCTTTTTGGCCAACCTCGAATTTTCGGAAGCTTGTCGAAAGTGAGTGGATGTTGGACTTAACACGCTCGAAAATTTTTCTCCGCCGGCCATTCCGCCGTGTTGATGGCCGAACCAAGATTCTTTACCCCGCAATTCGACGCTCGAATACCTTGCTACATGTTGTTACGAGCATGACAGGCCTCATCCCTGTTTCTTCCTCTTCACGCTCGCCATCGTAGATTCGGTTTCGATAGCAGTCACAGAAACAAAGGACATGACACAGCTCACCGTGCACGAAATCCAACGGCATGCATGCTTAACTGACGCATGGCTCGTGATCGAAGGCAGTGTGTACGATGTCACATCCTATCTCGATAGCCACCCAGGTGGAAAGGCTTTGCTTCTCACGTACGCCGGAAAGGATGCAACACAAGCATTCAAGACAGCTCACTCCACTTCGGTCTTGTCGCAACTCCCTCAGCATGCCTACAAGGGGAGACTGGCTCTCGCAACCAATGCTGACGGCACGCTAGACGACCAAGAGCACAAACGGCTTCTGTCAGACTCAGACACCAAGCTGCTTGAATCTCAGCAGCGCCTCAGCGAGCAAGTAAAACTCGCCAGAAGACGCCTTCCACGACTCAAGGATATCACAAATCTGGACGACATGGAGAATGCAGCACTCACCGTCTTGCCACCTTTGGCTGCTGCCTTCTACGCTGGAGGCTCCGACACTGAAGCAAGCTTGCAGGCCAACCGCCTGTCTTTCTCTCGCTATTACTTTAACCCGCGCGTGCTGAAACGTGTAGATACAGTAGATACATCTGTGACATTGTTCGACAAGCGGTATCCCCTCCCCATCATGGGTTCTGCCGTCGGCAACACCCACATGGCCGGTCCTGACTGTGACTGGCACCTCACCAAAGGATTGGCGCAATGCCGACTGCCTCACATGGTCTCTACCTTTGCGGCCACTTCCATTCTCGAACTCCAGAAACGTGCCAAGGCAGAGAACCTCGACGCAGTCCACTTCCTCCAGCTCTACGTCCAACGCAACCATTCCGCATCGGCCCAATTGGTCACGCAGGCGATGCAAGGAGGAGCCCACGCCGTCTTCGTCACCGTCGATGTCGCTCAGATCGGCAATCGAGAAAAGGATCGAAAGATTCGCGCAGAAGCGCAGCCGGCTCCAAACTGGCCCGAAGAGGAATCTCGATGGATCGATGATGGCGACGCAGCAGCAGCAGTGCTTGTGAACGAAGATGGCTTGCAAGAGACTGGCGTTAGCGCCCGAGGATCTGCTGCCACCTCGACCGCAGGCATGGACCGGGATCTCAACTGGGATGATATTGCTTGGATCAAGAAGGCGGCAGTGGGCAAGCCTGTCGTGCTCAAGGGTATACAAAGTTTAGAGGATGTATTGTTAGCTGTCGAAGCTGGTGTGGACGGAATTGTTCTTTCCAATCATGGAGGTCGCCAGCTTGACTTTGCACGACCACCGATGGATCTCTTGTATGACCTGCGTCATCGTCATCCGCAAGTGTTTGACAAGCTTGACGTCTTGATCGACGGCGGGATTCGACGCGGTACCGACATTCTCAAAGCTCTGTGCCTCGGTGCCAAGGCAGTCGCGCTGGGGCGTCCTTTCGTATTTGCAGAAGCAGCCTATCGTCATCTTGGCGTTGTCAAGACGGTCAGAAGTAAGTTTCACCGCCACGTCAATCATCTGCACGTGGCTTTGCCTAGGGGAGCCTAGCTGACAATCACACTTCCACATTCACCCGTTTGGTCTACTTTAGTGCTAGAGGAAGAGATTCTGACAGGCATGAGGCTTCTCGGTGCAGCGAGCATAGCTGATCTCCAACCGGATATGGTCGAACGCGTCGACTTTTATGGGCCTGCCATCGCTTCCCACGTTGCCTCTAAGCATTTGGCGGGTCGGCTCTGAGCGTGCCCAATGCCACTGATCCCCGACCACCATCCCATACAAATGCAGACTGATGAGCGCCGATCCGATCATAAGATGAGGGAGAAATGCACGATACCTGTCGACACAAGGTGACTCTTTGCCCGGCTGGTGTCTAAGCTGCTCGTCGACTTTATCCGCGGGCCGGAATGTGCCTTTTTTGTGTGCATGCGCGGCTACGACGTTGAGCACCAAAGCTCGGATCGAGGATTTCTTTTTCCTCCAAAAAGCAACGTGGTAGCTGTGATAGCGCTGTGCTCCCACAGAAAAGTCGAGAAAAATCAGGGGCTCGTTGAAAAAAAAAATAAAAAATAAAAAATAAAAATGGACCGCTCGGGCCAGGCGGCTCTCTTGTTACTCATCATGCTCAGTTGCCTGTGCACCCTGAACTCGGTTCCAAGGTCGTCCTCCTTCATCTCCTCCGACGACCACAACCACCAAATACACCCTTCTCACGTTCGGCCCCGTCGTCTTCTCCTGCCAAGGTCGACCCCATGTCGCAGGTCCCAGCGGCCTCGCAGGCCTCCTGGTCTTCCATCGCCTCAGCGGCAGTCTCGTCAGCCGCAGATGCTTCGACCACTTTGGCTTCTGCTGCCAAGTCAGCCGTAACCCAGGCAAGCGAGCCAGCGGCCAGCACAGCAGCTGTAACCGCCGCCACAGCTGCGGCAACAGCCTATACAGACGATCGAAATCCTCTCATCGCTCTGATCGATGGCCTCCTCCGAGTAATCCTCGCCTCGCTCAACCTCATCCGCATTCTTGCCACCTTCTCTACCATCACGGTCCCGAGTCTGGTCTACACCATATTGCATTACAGTCTTACACTGCAGCTCAACTTTCCTTCGCTTGCTCTACTCTTCCTCACCTCTTTGGTCTCGGCATTCATCTGGCTTCGCTATCGTCACCTCAATAAGTACGAGCGCCTTCGTGAGGTACCGCTGACTCGAGACGAAGGTTTCAATCTCAACCCCGATGTCGCCTCTGCCGGTGGAGATAACGATCGCGGCAGCTTCCACAACTATCTCGATGACTTCCTTCAGGCCATTCGCATCTTTGGTTTCCTCGAAAAGCCCGTCTTCCACGAGCTTGCCCGGCACTTGCAGACTCGTAGACTTGTAGCTGGCGACAGCCTCTCGCTCGACACAGATTGCTCCTTTTACATTGTCATTGACGGTCATGTTCAAGTCTACGCACCTTTGCCTTCTGCTACGGCAAGTGCAGTCGGACAGGACTCTGTCGAGGATGAAGACGATAATGGATACCAACTCTTGAACGAGGTCGAGAGTGGAGGCACTCTCAGCAGTCTCTTCACCATTCTTAGCCTCTTCACCGAAGACGTCAAGCTCTCTTTCGGCGACGATGACTCACACCTGGGCCCACATCTCCTCGGTTCCTCCAATATGGACCGACACTACAACTTCAGTGCAGGGCAGTATACCGGGCGTGGCAACAGGAGTACGCCAGGTGCCGACAACTCTACAGCTCCAACCTCACCCTACGCCTCGGCCTTCAACCCGCCATCTCAGACTGCTGCGCAGCTTCAGCTCAATGCGGCTGCACTTCGTAACGTACCTGCCGCTATGACGACAGAGGGTGCCGTCGAACGCCTCGGAGGCAATGCTGTCCGTACTGGTCCCAAATCTTCTCATTCGCGAACCGCCTCCTCGGGAACGGGCTCCATGACGGTGCAAGACGGTGACACAAGCACCATCATGGACCCACATGAGGGCAATGACGACAGCGGAACCAACTCCCTTGGACATGCGCCCGACCTGCAGATGCCTCCAGCTCAGGCTTCTGCTCCCTTCTCCCACTTTGCGCCCGGCTACAACGCTTCCCCAGCAGCAACGCCCATGTCGAGTCTGCCAAGCACCTCGCAATCCCCTTACTTTCGTGGACGCGCCACTTCGATCCATGCTTTGCACGACGCCAACCCGGGCGGACCACACACACCCGGCTCCATCCTCAGCGCTATCAGCAACAGCGGACATGGCCACTTTGCGCATTCTGGCGATCCCCTCCACCGCCAGGGTGCAGGTACTGTGGCACGTGCTACCGTCGACACGACATTGGCCGTCATCCCGGCAGAAGCTTTCAAGCGTCTAACCAAGAAGTTCCCAAACGCGGCTGCTCACATTGTTCAGGTCATTCTCGCGCGTCTTTCGCGCGTGACGTTCCATACGGCACACAAGTATCTTGGCCTGACCAAAGAGGTCATGCGTACCGAAAAGTCGATCAACGACCTGGCCTGCTTTCCGCTTCCTTCCGAGTTCTATGAAAAGGGTGGCATGGACAAGCTCCGCCATCGCTTTCTCCCTCAACCCACCTCAAAGCGCGAATCAACGTCCATCTACAACGACGACGATTACTTCCGCAACTTTCAAGAGTGGACGTCCACTAACCAACGCAGCAGCACGCCGGTACCGACTGGACGTGACACGGAAGACGGCAGTCCGTCAAAAGTTCGAATCGCAGTGGACCCGCCGACGCTGACAACAAGCCCCAAGCAGACCGCCAAAAAAGCTCCTTCCCGTATCTCTACGGCCAAGACGCCATGGGGCCACCCTGATCCACCACTCAAGACGCCTACCGCTCGCACCATGGTCGGCCCCGGTGATCTGCTCAGCATGGCAAGTCTCAACGAAGACGGATGGCACACAAGCGGCTTCGATCTTCATTCTGCTCAACCGACGCCACGCGCTAAACCTCGATCTGTCTCCAAGCTCGAGCCTTTCCACGGTCCTCTACCGCATCCTATGGATGATTCTACCAGCGGCACTAGTCCGCGATCAGGTGTCTCTCCAATTCCTCGACGCAACGGCACTGGAGGCAGTGGTGGCGCGTCACACTATGTCGATGATCTGGATGGCGAACATCCCTTCTCCAACATTGGTCTCGCTCACTTTGACATCAAGAACGAAGTCATGGACTGCATTGCCAAGAGCATCGGTCTCGCACAGGCTGTTGCGTCTCCCATCGCCGCAAGCTACCAAGCTAGCCCCCACATCAGTGCACAGGACTCGCTGCTGCAGCGTTCTGTCTTCAAATCTGCTTTCAGCTCGCTCAGCATGCTTGATGCAGCCATGACAGAGGAGGAGTCCAGCATCACGGGTACCAACAGCTCCATGGCTGGACATGGTCCCTCTGGCTTCCACCCTTCCGACTTTGAAAACGAGGTCGAGATCAAGTTCTTCCCAGCCGGGAGCACCCTGGTCAAAGCAGGCGAGAGTCGCGCAGGACTCTTCTACGTTATTGATGGCTTCTTGGACATCCTGTTGTCTGCCGACGCCAACGAGCTGGAAGAGGAGGATCGTGCTCCAAAGAGCAAATCGGCGGGCAAGGGAAGAGGTGCTAGCACTTCAACCTCTAGCTCGAACCAGGACAAGACAAATTCTCACCGCAAAGCTCCCTCCACCACATCACTGCGCACAGGTCGTAACCACGAAGATGCTGCATGGGATGCCAATACATCGCGAACACAGCGCAGAGGCACTGACGCAGACCGCACCAGCAGTACGGGTGAGGGCACCACCCCCTCGCTCCATCGACCTGCTGGCCGGGAAGGCTCTTCCTCATCCGCATCCTACGGTAATGCCAGTGGACTGCGAAAGCGCCCTACTGAATCGGCAAAGGTAGGCAACGCGTTGGACGGAACAGGGGGTGCGGGCAGCGGCAGCTCGCGAAAGCCGAGTGTTTCGACTGGGGCTGGAACCAACCCTTCCCACCGTGACTCGGACGCCACCGCTGCCAAAGTGCCTGCTGCCTCCAAGCCTCCAACTCGACCGCCTCTGCAGCAGCCTCATCGTGGCAATCCTCCTCCGCAGCAGCAGAATGGACATCGTGGCAAGGAGGGCAAACGATCCATCTTCACTGTGGGTCGAGGTGGAATTGCCGGCTATCTCTCGAGTCTGCTTGGCACTGCCAGCTACGTCGACATCACGGCCAAGACAGACGTCTACGTGGGTTTCTTGCCAGCACACGCACTCGAGCGGATCATGGAGCGTCGGCCCATCGTACTTTTGACGCTCTGCAAGCGTCTGCTTAGTCTTCTGCCTCCTTTGATTCTTCACATCGACTCGTCCCTCGACTGGCAGCAAGTCAATGCTGGACAAGTCATCTACCGAGAGGATGATCCCTCGGATAGCTTCTTCATCGTCATCAACGGCCGTTTGCGAGCCATCACGGAGAAGAGCAACGGTATCGAAGTGCACAACGAGTACGGTCAAGGCGACAGTGTGGGCGAACTTGACGTGATCACCAACTCGCGCAGACGTACAACGCTGCACGCCATCCGAGACTCGGAATTGGCCAAGATGCCTTCAACATTGTTCAATGCGATCTCGGTGCGTCATCCTGCCATCACAATTCAGATTTCTCGGATCATCGCACGTCGAGTGCGAGCAGAGCTGATCAGAAGCAAGCAAGAAGGCGCAGCCCTGGGTGCACCCATTCCGGGTCTACCGGATCTCGGAAGGAATAACCTCAATCTCAAGACGGTCGCAATCGTACCGGTCACACGACAGGTGCCGGTGATCGACTTTGCCGCCAAGCTGCAGACGGCCTTTGACGACACCATCGGAGGTCGTGCCATCTTTTTGGACCAGAGCAGCGTCATGGGCGTCCTGGGCCGACACGCTTTCAGTCGCATGGGCAAGCTCAAGCTGGCGGGATGGCTCGCAGACCTGGAGCAAAAGTATCGCATGGTCGTCTACGTTGTAGATACACCAGTCTCTTCGGCTTGGTCGCAAACGTCGATACGGCAAGCGGACTGCGTGCTCATGGTGGGATTCGGTGATGAACCTGCGATGGGTGAGTACGAGCGGTTGCTGATGAGTGTCAAGACGACGGCACGCAAGGAGCTCGTGTTGCTGCATCCCGAAAGGAGCGTACCGCCTGGCTCGACGCGCGAGTGGCTCAAGAATCGACCGTGGGTCCACGCCCATCACCACGTCGAGATGGCTGGGCTCACCGGATCGCATGCGGCTGCGGCCATTTCGACTGGAGGCGATCCAAAGGCGGTCAAGGCGCTGCGAAACCTGAAGCAGAAGCTGGAGACCTCGCTACAGCGGTATCGCAAGACCAAGGCGCCGCTATCGGCGTCTGGGCGACCGCATCATGCGTCGGACTTTGCGAGATTGGCACGTCGACTGTGTGGTATGAGCATCGGCCTCGTGCTGGGAGGAGGTGGAGCTCGTGGCTGTGCGCATCTGGGAGTCATCCGTGCGCTGGAAGAGCGCGGCATTCCGATCGACATGGTGGGCGGTACATCGATTGGATCGCTGGTCGGTGGTCTGTATGCGAGAGAGGCCGAGATGGTTTCAACGTTCGGTCGCGCCAAACGGTTTGCTGGCCGCATGGCTTCCCTGTGGCGTTTTGCCTCGGATCTCACCTACCCCGTCGTCTCCTACACCACCGGCCACGAGTTCAATCGGGGAGTTTTCAAAGCGATCCAAGAGACGCACATTGAAGACATGTGGATTCCCTTTTTCTGCAATACGACCAACATTACGTGGTCGCGGATGGAAGTGCATACGAGCGGGTATGCCTGGCGCTATATTCGTGGGTCGATGACACTCGCTGGTCTCATCCCACCCTTGGTCGACGAAGGAAATATGCTCGTGGATGGAGGGTATGTTGACAATCTTCCCGTCACTGTCATGCTGGCTATGGGCGCACGCTCGGTGTTTGCGGTTGATGTAGGCTCAATTGACGATACGAGCCCTCGTGCGTACGGAGACACACTTTCGGGCTGGTGGGTCCTTCTCAATCGATGGAATCCTTGGTCGGACGCTAGCAAGATTCCCTCTATCCCAGACATTCAGGGCCGTCTGACCTACGTGTCTTCTGTCAAGACGCTGGAAGAGGCTAAGAAGGTGAAAGGATGCTTTTACATGCGTATGCCGGTGGAAGAGTTTGGCACGCTTGCATTTGGAAGGTTCGATATGATCTATGAAAAGGGGTACAAAGCTGCGGTGGATCTGTTGGATGGATGGGATGCCGAGGGAAAGCTCCCATCGGGCACGGAGAGGGGTGAATTTGAGGATGATGATGAGGAAGAGGAGTATGAAGAGTATACAGATGACGAAGGTGTTGGTGGAGTGAGAAGGAGGGTTAAAAAGAGGAGACGTACGAGGAGGAAGGCTGGTATCAGTGCTCGCCGAAACAGTATTTAGATCCCCACACCATCTCTCACATCCACAGACCTTTAAAAGGTATGATTTCATATATATCGATGCTTCTCGTTGAATCCAGTGCGACCTATGTTTGAGTGTGAGTGATGGCCAGTGAAGATGAGAATCGATGCCAGATACTGTAGAAGAACAAGCACGATATTTTTTGGTATTTTTTTCTCCTGATTTTTTATATTCGCCAATATTTTCTTTTTTCTTTACTTTACTGCTCTCTGCAAGCTGACACGTCGACGCAGCGGGAGATGGGCCTACAAGCTTCACAGCCCGCCTGCCGAAAATCGAGTCGAGACAAGGAAGGGTCTTTGCCGAAAAATGCACACGGTGATCCGTGCCTTGCTCGTGCCAAGCTTGACCCTTCTGGTTGGCTCGTACATGCTGGGCTTACACAACCAACTCGACACTTGCTTCTTCTCGTCCCGCATATCTGCCGGGGATCCTTCCTTTATCGCTATCACTGCATCATCTTACGAGACGACCGGAGCCTTGAAGTAGGACACTTTCCATTACACCACCACACGCAAGCATCGAAGCAGAGACGCTCTCTACATTGCTGGCTATTCAGGGTCGCTCGATGTCATAGTCTTGCTGAATCTGGTCACACTTTCTGCCGTTCTCATCGAAACTCAACCTCAACATCACACCAAAACGCAGATCTTCCCGAAGTATCGCCACCACCATGGGCGCCGCCTGTTGCGCAGGAGCCGCGATCGCCGGCAGCGCTCCACCCACAACCCTTCTCGATGGCACAATATACTCTTTCCTCTCGGCCATTCCTATCGCCTTGTACCACTACTATCCGCAGATCACTATGGTCTTTGTCACCTTGCTCGTTGTCGCTGCATCTTCGTTCTACCTGGTGATTGTTCTGCTCACTCCCGAGCAGAAGAGTAGCTCGCCATCGGAGCTCACTTTCCTCTCGACGGATGCCAAGGAGCCACAACCTCTGCCGAGCTTGTTGGAGGAGCTAGAAGAGAAAGAGGATGGGATCAATGCGCCGGTGCAGCTCAGCGTTGTAGTTCCGGCGTATAACGAGAAGGAGCGACTGCCGGTGATGCTCAAAGAAACCGTCGAGTTTCTGGAGTCGCTCAAGACGCAGAAGAGGAGCCTGGTTCAAGGGCTGGATGACAAGCCGAGCTCCAATGGGGAAGCTCTGCCGAATGGCAAACCCCATCTCAATGGAGACGCTAGCATCGACTCTACCATCTCATCCTCCGTCCACTCTGCTCTCCATAGCCCTCTTACGACGTACGAAATCATCATCGTTGACGACGGCTCTCGAGACAACACCCACCAGGTTGCCCTTGACTTTGCCTCCCACTTCTCCTCCCCTGCAACACTCCGCGTAGTTCGTCTGGTCAAGAATCGGGGTAAAGGAGGAGCAGTCCGTCATGGCGTGTTGCATTCTCGTGGCTCGCTCATCCTCTTCGCCGATGCCGATGGCGCGACATCCTTCTCGGATCTCACCAAGCTCTGCACCACTTTGTCGCAAGTCGCCACAGCCAAAGGTCACGGTGTGGCAGTAGGCAGTCGAGCGCACATGGTGAAGAGTGATGCGGTGGTGAAACGTAGTTTCATCCGCAATTTTTTGATGCACAGTTTCCATCTATTCCTCACTCTGCTGCTACGGCCTCCAACCCTCGGAGGGTTGATTAGGAGACTCAGAGGTGCAAATGGCAAAAGTCCACAACGAGCATGCGGAGAAAGGAGAACAGCACTTCCGCTTCAACCAGAGATCAAAGACACCCAATGTGGATTTAAACTCTTCACGCGTCCCACTGCACGTCTTGTATTCCCCACCAGTCATATCGATGGATGGATCTTTGACGTTGAACTTCTGATGCTTGCCCAGACATCTTCGCAGCTAGCCTTGCAACAGCAACCACCTTCACCCACTTTCACCGGCATGGATGATGACATGGACCACAAGTCTTTGAAACGACTTCCGATTCCCATAGCTGAAGTGGCAGTGGATTGGCAAGAGGTTGGAGGGAGCAAAATCGATCTGGTTAAAGACTCTATTCGTATGGCATTGGATCTTGTTGTGATCAGGGCAAATTATGGTTTGAATCGTTGGAAAAATCCCCCTCCCGCCTTATGACGCCCTTTCACATTTTGCTCGAAATCACATACATGTTACTGTATATCAAGACGCCGAAGGTGTTGCTTGTGGCAATTCTGGCTTTGGGTAGAGTTGAGTCGATCAAGCTTGGTTGCAATTGATACAAGTGAGCGTTTCGTGTAAACCAAAACACCCATGCACGAGGAATAATCGTTGAACCAAAGCTCGTTTCACCAATGTCAGAGTCAGGAAGACTACCCAGCAACAGTCCCAAGCCTCAAGCATCACCAATGTTTCACAGTGCGATCTCTACGAGTGTCTTCCAACCAAATGGGGTATGCTCTGGTTTTATCATTTCAACAAGTGTATGCTAGACTATATTCTCTTTAACGTACATCTCAGGCAAGCGCACCGAGAGGGTCGTAAGGGGGCAACCTGATTGTCTCACCATCAACACCCTTGGTGAACAATGCCCACAAATGCTTGGGGATAAACTTCTGACTGACCACCACCTGGTAGTTGAACTCTTCGAACCATTTATCGCTCATCACCATGAAGCCCTTGTCGTTGCCGACGCCTGCTTCACCCCACGAGTTTTCGACTCGGTACCTCTCGACTTTGCCGGTCTTGTCGTCAATGTGAACGGCGGTGATGACCATGGCGTGGGTCATGGACGATTCGCCGAGCTCGATACGCTGCGCCTTGGTCAGGCCGAGCGTGATGTTGAAGGCGTCCTCGTAGCCAAAGAGCTCCGGGTTCATAATACCGGAAGTCTTGTCGGAAAATTGGCCGACGTCGCAACCGAAGAAGACAGGGTGACCGGCCTTGATGGATTTGACGACAGCATCGCGCATGACGTCGACGGTGGTGTTGACGTAGCTGATGGGGGTGCCTTCCCAGACGTTGCCGAGGCGTTCAACGGTGATGAGTCGGTCGGCGGGGTGGCGGGGGTCGTGAATGAGCGAACAACGAGTCTTGTGGTCAAAGCTGCCAGTGTACTCGGCGAGGAACTTGCGAGGAGTCGACTTGATCGAGACAAACTTGCCATCCTTGTTGCGGTAGTTGTAGGTGAACTCCTCGTCGGGCTGGGGTGGAGTGCCGAGCGAGATGACAAGCAGGCGATAGACTTCCTCCATCTGCTCGTCCTTCCTGGCACGCTGAGCCTGTCGTACGGCGTGCGCAATCTCCTGGGGGCTGATCGACCTGTGCTCCTGATGGGCCAGCAAGCCAAATTTCCTCTCGACATCCTTCTTGATTTGTCTGAGCTCGAGGGTGTACTCGCGCAGCTTGAGTGTAACGAGCCAGTTGATCTGGGACGAGTAGCTCGAGTTGTAGCTCTCGGGGAAGACCGACTTGGGCACGACACCGTACTTTTCGAGCAAGTTGGCAACCATGTCCCACTGACCGCCGTCGTTGGTAGGTGCAGTCTTGAGGAAGCCCACCACGCGCTGGTCGAGTGCCTCGTCGGCGAGCTCGATCATGTTCTCGAGGAAGTAGTTGGACTTTTCGAGCTTATCCCAGAAGCTGAGGTAGCTCTGCGACAGCTCAAATTCTTCGAGCTCGAGTACCTTGGCGGCTTGGTGACGGATGACATTGCAAGTGGCAAAGAGCCAGCAACGACCGGACGACTTTTGATTGACGACAGGCTTGACTTCGTAGGGAATGGCGTGGGAGAAGATGTGTTGGCACGAGACCTCGACGTCGCGGCGGTGGAGACTTGCTGCGATAGCGGCGTTGTGCAGAGTCATCTGAGCGAGACGAGCAGACTGAGTGGAGAGTGCGGAAGCCTGCCAGTCGGGAAGAGCCTTGAGCGAGATGCCGGGGGCACGGTCGGCGGTCTTTGGCGAGGTAGAGGCGGAGGAGCCGTAACGCTGGAGCGTCTCGGCCTGGATGCGGGCAAGGCGGTCAGCAGCATGGTGGTTGATGATGCTGGATCCCTGAGCATGTGGACGCGAGGAGTCGACACCGACCGTGTACTTGGCCTTCTCGTTCATCACTTCGCTGGACGAAGACGATGGTGACGAGTAAGCTGCCTTATCGGCGACAGGTTTGGATGCGGATGATCCCATGATCCCGGCTGTCTATGAGGGTGCGTGTATGAGGCAGGTGGTGTGGTTGACTAGGTGTGCGGGACTCGAACAGAAGATCGTGGGAGGGTCTCGACGATGGTATGATGGTGGTGGATGGGATAGCGGATGGCCGGACAAATGTAAGACTTATGTAGAAGGGAGGGGAGATCTGTGCGCTGATTGGCGGCTGAGCCGAGTCACGGAGGGACAGAGAGATAGCGAATGAAAATGCGGGGGGGACCTCATTGTGTCGTGGCACTCGACTACGCCTCGATCTAAGATCGGAGCTTCGCTGCCAAGCGAGCAGGGCATCGCTTCTACGTGACACAAGCCTACTGAAGGGGTCGTCCCGCATGCTAATCAGCCTGGTCATCTGGAGCCGGATCTTCACCGGTGACCAGAGCGCGAAGGGCTGCTGTATTGCCGAAGCGGCGGCACCACTTTGCTCAAATCGCTGACCGATGCCGAAGAGATGCTCGTTGCTGTGCTTCCATCACACTTTTCGCTTCAAGCACACAATCCAATCGGCATCAAGAGGGCTTGACAGACTTGCGCTACTGTAGATTAAGAGTCCACGATACAGTCGGTGTCTTGACTCGGAAGAGGTTGCACCGAAAGTGCTCTGAGCACAGCTTTGCATCCGCCGACCTATCACACACAAGGTTGAATGCAAAGCGTACGTACCTTTCCAGTCACACAGCGCGCGCGCGCCTAGACCCCAAGCGATAAGAAGGCTCGCTCTCACACGAGCACTTGAGCACACCACTGCGCGGCCTCCACAGCATTTTTGGCCGCATCCGCATGAAATGCAAATCACGCACCCAACAGGTCCGCCTTGGCTCCAGCTGGACCCTTGAATCCTCGCGAATTGCCTCCATCTCTCAGATCGTCACAAGATGGTGTCGCGTCGCCCGATCCTTTGACACCCTCAACCACATATCACGATTACACCTTCCCACCAGCTAGATCACCTAACAATCAAAGAGTCGGGATGCAATAAGAATAGAATGCGTATGATTTTCGATGCGAAACACTGTACAGGTGGCGTTGAGCACATGTGTGGAGAAAAAAAAAGGGACTATCTAGCAGGCGTTGATGCAAGCTAGCTCGACTGAATCAGGACAGCAGACGAGTCAGAATGTTGGCGTTGGTCTTGGAGATACGGTCGTAGATCTCTCGGATGTCGTTCTCGGACGTGACACTGATATCTGCCATCAGGTAGGCGGTAGCCTTCTTGGAATCCGAGTGCTGCTTTTCGACGTTGAACGATCCCAGAATCTCGTTGACCGCACGCAGCGAACCGGGCTGGTTCTGATGGACGTAGCAGATGCGAATCACACGCGAGTCGGCCTCGGTAATTGCACGCAGATCGACTTCGGGGAAGTTGACAGCACCCACCGAGCCACCAAAGTTGATGTAGCGGATCAAGGCATCGGAAACCTCGATACCAATCATTCTTTGTGCCTCTTCGGTACTGCCTCCAATGTGCGGGGTGAGCATGACGTTGGGCAGCTGGCAGAGCTCCGAGGCCCAGCTGTTGAGTTCGTTGGAGAAGGTGCCTGGTCCCGAGGCCGCGGGCTCCTTGGGGAATACGTCGACAGCAGCACCGGCGAGGTGGCCCGACCTGAGACCGTCAACGAGCGCAGGGATGTCGACCACACTGCCTCGTGCGTTGTTGATCAGGTACGAGCCCTTCTTCATGGCCTTGATGTGCTCGCTGCGGATCATGTTCTTGGTCTCGGGCAGCTCGGGCACGTGTAGCGAGACGAAATCGGCTGTGCCGAGCAGTTCGTTGAGGGTGGGCACCTGCTTGGCGGATCCGAGAGGCATGAGAGGCACAACATCGTAGTAGATGACGTGCATGCCCATAGACTCGGCGAGAACCGAGAGCTGCGATCCAATGTGACCGTAGCCGACGATACCGAGGATCTTGCCTCGCACTTCGTAGCATCCCTTGGAGACCTTGTTCCACGTGCCCGATCGCATCTCGTTGACACGGTCGCCGAGCTGACGCGACAGGCTGATCATCTCACCGATGACAAGTTCAGCGACGGAACGCGAGTTGGCAAAGGGGGAGTTGAAGACGGCGACACCAGCCTTGGCAGCGGCCTCGAGATCGACCTGGTTGGTACCGATACAGAAGCAGCCGACGACGAGCAGCTTGTGGGCAGCACGGAAAACCTTGGAAGTGAGCTTGGTCTTGCTGCGGATACCAATGGCGTGGTACTGTCCGATGTTCTGGATCAACTCGTCCTCGCTCCAAGCCTTGGTGTGGAAGTCGACCTGGTAGCCCTGCTCCTTGAGCATCTTGACAGCACCCTGCGAGACATTTTCGAGCAGGAGGATCTTGATGTCACCCGTGTCAAAGGGAGTAAGCAGACGCGGCGCCGAGAGGGGGACCGACTGTGAAGTAGAGCGAGCGCGAGGTGGCGAGAACGAAGCGGGAGGCGAGGTGGAAGGGTGGATCGAGGTGCCGTTGGCGAGACGCTGGGCGCCAGCCTGGGCTGCCATCATGGCCGAGAAGGAGCCAGCGTTGGCGGGCGGCGAGAAACCAGCGCGGTGGAAAGCTTGTCCATGTGTTTCAGACATTGTGATGGAGGAGATCTTTGGTGAGCACGATGTCCAAGTGTGTCAAGAGATGGTGGTAATGGAGTAAATCAGATGTTGCTGTCTCTGAGTTGCTTTGTGTATGCAACGCAGCGTCTGGAAGAATGCAAGCGCAGAGTACAGCAGTGTCTGCGCTCGAGCCTGTTTCAAGAGGGTTCAATCGCTGACTGGCTCAGTCTTAACCTCTCTCTCAGCCACAGCTTGAGATCTTTTATCGCAATCTCTCACGACGGTATGACTCTGCTTGACCACAAATTCTTCCAACTTCACCAAATTTCATTTTTTCTCAAGAGAGAGAGCCGAGGTGCTCTGCGATTCTGCATTCGGAAGGCGGGAAACACCTCTCTCTCTCACAGATCGAAAGACACGCGGCAGAGACTCGGAGATTAACCACTCTCACGCTAGACCATTTCACATACACGCAACTCAGAGAGTGAGTCGATGTATTGTAAAGCTGCCTTCCTACTTGTGTTGAGCCTTGAAAGAAGCAGGCGCTTGGCTGGATGCCATGCCGCTCGAATTGCCATCTGGATAGGATTATGGTTCGATATTCCTACGAGTATGCCGAGAGAGTGACTCGAGTAAAGCGTGACCGAGCCAAAAAGAAAAAGGTTGATTCGACAGCTTCACAGCATGCACGCACGTTGTCCTCAGTCCCACATTTCTTGCGCAATCACGCCTTTTTGAAAAGTTTGTTCCCATCGACATCGGGAAGCCATTAAGCAATCAATCGAGATCCGAGACAAAATACTTTTCGATCTAACAATGCATCACGCGCCGCCTGTCAGGTTGTGCCGAAGCCACCTGCCAACTTTCTCATCATTGTGCTGGTGATCCGGCATGTCGCCCTTTCCAAATTTGGCCGCAGAGGCTTTGAGAGCACCAGATGCACTGCTGTGAGCTGACAAGTGCAGGGTGAAAGCGAGGAGTGGGAAGAGCGCAGGCGAGCCTTGAATCTCTAAGGGATCCGAGCGTTGCATGAGAAGTGAAAAGCCGCGTCCATCATCGAGCAGTGTGGGCACTGCACGAGAACGAATTTAGCTCGACACAAACAATGTCAGCTGATGAGCTTCATGGCACCAGATTAATCCTCACGCATTGTGCGCTCGTCCACCTCTCCTCAGAAACGCCAGCGGTCGGTCAACAGACTTGTCCTCATTACCACCACTCTCCTTTCACCCCGTCACGACCACGACCATGAGCGGCATCGCTCGTCTCTTGCGATGGGCTCCTTGTCTTTGGGCCATATCAAGGCTGGCCAATGGTTCCGGTCAGGCACCGCGCTCTCAGATACTCAACTCTCAATCTGGTCCCCAACATCCGTCTGGTCCTTCCGACTTGCTTCAGACGATTAGCTTCACAGCTCGTACAGTCGTCAAGCACAGTCCTGTAGTTCGACCTTCTCTGGCAGCACGTCCACCTGCGACCGAGACACAGGCTGCTCCTGATACAAGGGGCTCCGCGAATACTTGGCATTGGAGAAGCTTTCTGCGACATCGCCAACCTCAAGTCCATGATGGCTGGCAGTGGGATCATCCTCCCATCTTCCCCATCAGCTGGGGCATGAAAGGTCTTTCTATAGCAGCGAAGATCATTAGTCAGGTGCGTGGAGTATGCTTTGGACGGCCTCTTCCAACTGAGCTCAAAAAAGTCATTCTGCTTACTGTGCAGCGTTCCAAACGAAGCCCAAGAGAACTCAAAGAAGTAGACGTCCGTTTGGTCTGCCACGCTTGGGACGAAATCCTTCGCAAAGGCTTCTGGAAAAAAAGGTGGCTCAACCTGCGCCCTCGAAATTCTCAGTGGCCTCTGATTGCTGAACGTCTTCAGGCTCTGGCCAGGAACGCCGATGTCATCAAGAACGTCAAGCTCGACGGCGTGCTCACCGACATCCTCCCTCTCTCGCTCGAGGAGGCTCTCCGCAGATGTCCGCAATTAGCCAACATAGCTCTTTGTAGGATAGAGCGGATCAAGATAGGAAGGCTTGACAGTCTTACCGAGATCCTCCTCAAACAAATACTGCTCCATCATCAGCAGAACATTCGCCATTTCGGCTTCCGACTGGAGGACACACCTCTCTTCGTCGGCAGGCGCTCTCTGTTTGCCAACTCAATTCTGCGGCTTCCCCAAGTGCGCAGGATTACGGTAGACATCAGCAACAGCGACGAGGCGCTGTATCTAGAGGATCTGCACGGCAACAGCGCAGGCTTGGTTTCCTACTTCATCGCCGAGCTCGTTGGCAGAGAAGGTCGCGAGAATGAGGCCCAAATTGAACTTCGACTATTCTGCATGCCGAACAGCGCAGAAGCTCCTCGAAGACCGCAAATCACAAGCGAACATACCGATCTGGCCTCGCAAATCTTTGAATTCACTAGAACACTGCTAGAGAGCCTACCGGGCATCATCGTTGTGTGTTCTTTCCAGGGCCCATTGACGTCACAGATAGACCACAACTTTCACGTCATTCGAGCTTGGGCGCGTGGGAAAAATGTTTCGTTGCTCGACTCTCCGACGTCTCGTATCGAGCCTCTGGAAGCTGCATGATTCATCCCAGACGCTAACCGCCGAGCTGCAATGATGAATTCCAGCCGTACGCTCTCTTGTTAGAATGCAAAAAGTCTTCTTCCCCAAATGCAATCGATTTTCGGAAATTTCCGACCAGCCACTGTGTGGGACCAATTGATCAATATGAGCGGATTCAACCGGTGCGAATGCATGTGGCTTTTGGCGTGCTCGACGGATCGATGCTGAAGCTCGGGCACAAGTCTTCCATCGCCCAGGATACAGCTCGGCGATGTTGATCATTTGCGCGCGCGTTAAAGCGCGGTCCCACTCCTCCACAATTCCGTGTACTTGCGTGAATGCATCGGCTTAAGTTCGCGCTTATTCTCAGTCTCAGTACAAGCAATCTCGAAACATGTGATGCTCGGTTGTGGATTGATGTTTGTGCTGATCATGGTCATGACTACATGAATAACAAAATTCAAGGGAAGAGACGCAGAAAGGCATTCAGAGAGGTAGTGAGAGAAATCAAGAGGCTTCATGTCGCCAGACGGGCCGGAAGGGACGGGCAAGGGTGATTCCTCGTTGAGCTTGGTTCTCCGCTAAAATATCGGACAGTTCGCGAGGACCTGTCCAGTTGTACTGAAAATATACAATTCGTAGTCCTCTCAGCCTTTCAGGCGTCATCTGGCGCCACATCGCGGCACTTAATTGGTAGAAGCCGAGAGCAATCAGTTTTTGTTGCTCGTCAACCATCGGCCCGAATCGCCAGATCGCTAGAATGTTGTTTCGCTGTTGAGGGAAATAAGCCGACCTTGCATAGTGGACAAGCATGAGCGGCTCACCGCCAGGTCCGTACAACTCCTTGGCTTCCCTCGCTTTGTGAAACGAGAATTTGAGTTGGGGACCAATGTTTCTCCTTTGTTCCTTCGTCAGCTTGATGGGTATGAATGCGTCCTGGCTTAACTTTGCCTCCTCTTTCCACTTTTGTGTTAACTGGGCAACCTCGGGAGAGTATTCATAGGTGAACAGGTATCTTCCTGTCTGCCTTCTGCCGAATTGGACCCCTTGTTCATATTCGCTGGGCTCTAGTTGCTGCTGGATCTCGGCAGTATCTCCAGATTCTGCACTGGTAAATCCTACTGATTCATCCAATTTTTCGAAGCTAAGCCTGAGAGCGTAATTTGAGTGGCTCATCGTAGACACCTTACGAACGACCGCCCCGTATTGCTTCATGCCTATCTGTGGAATCCTGCCCAGTTCCTCAAATTCTTTGGGTGTGAACCGGTAAAACCCACGCATATAGAGGAGCGAATCACCTGCAGACTTTACCTCGCCGAGCTCCCAAACTCCAACAACACTAGTTCGGCCTCTTTGCGCCAGAAAGTTGGGGTGTGGCGACAGTGTCAGAAGGAGGTATCTCTCGCCTTTTTCTCCCTTGAGAACCAGCTGTTTGACGATTGTACGAGCATAGAAGACGCGAATCGCTAGAGTGTTAGGGTCTTCCAGAAATGACTCCTTCACTTCGACTGGTATCTGATCTTCGATCTTGCTCCCTCCTTCCTGGCCTACCAGCGGATTAGAACGGAGCCTGTTGATGAACCAAGCGACTTCGTAGTCGGGTTGTATGACAGTGCGGAAGTCCCCGATGACTTTGAGCCCAGGACTTCCTTGAAAGGCTCGGACCAAGCTTCGAGTATTTCCGGGAGCCTTGTTCTCTTCGTTCGCAGGCTGAAGCTCTTGAACAGCTGGGCGACGTGTTGACGAAAATGGGTGGATCTCCGGAAGATTGAAAATAGGCTGTTGAGGACTCTGTGAAAGGGCGTGCAGCTGTGGAGGAGAGGATGCATGCGGGATAAGCCAGGAACTCGACGGCGATGGACCTTCTCCATGACCCCAGATACCTTGATTAAGAAGCACATCGGGACGAATGCTATACAGAGAGTTACTGGATGAAGGTGCAGCCTGCATTGCCATCGGGGAAACGAATTGATTCGATGGAGCTGGAGACTTTCTCTCGATGTCATTGGCGGTGATGTGTTGCCCCATGACCGGGGAATGCATCTGATGATTCACGAAAAAGTTGGGATGGTTCTGAAGGTCTACACTGTGACCGAGAGGGGGAGTTGAGTATCTTGGTGGGAACCAAGAAGACGCGCTCGTCTGGGCATGTAAACCAAAAACTGGAGTGGTGCTGTGCAACGGTTGCGCATCTAATTCATATTCTTTGAAGTCCGGGAATGCGTTCAAATGTTGTACATGTTGGCCTTCATACTGATCCTGGAAGAAGCGTGCGATCTCTTCCGGAAGCTCTGTCAGAGGTCTCGTCGGAGGAGTTGGTCTGGAAGAAGCTGGGCAGGCGCACAAGATGGCTGCAGCAATGATGATGCAGCGCATGTGTACCTGGAAGCCTGTCCAAAGCATGTTGCCTAGCTCGGAACGCAAGAAGGCAGTGGTCGAGGTTCTAGGGTGAAAAGATGCTCGGAAAACAGCAAAGAGAGAACCAGACTTTATGCCCTTTCGTAAAGAATTTTTTTTGGTGCTTGTACCACACCGACACGGGGTCTGTTTTGCCTTGGTAGCGTTGCCCTACCTTCTTTGCTGAATGCTTCCGTGGTTGCGCTGGTTCTTTCGCGGCCTCATAGGTGGGTACGACAGGCACCGACTCAAGCTCGTGCCTGCACTGGATCGACGTCGTGGGTCCCACCTCTGCTTAATCAATGAAGTCGGGTTGACGCTGCAGTCAATGTCGTTGTCAACGCTGAAAATCTTGCTTGCATGAGGATACGTGTAGCACTCAATGCGTAATATCGCTGAGCTTACTCATGGTAACGTAATTACAGTAGTACCGACGCGGATGTAGTACCGACGCGTTCGCCGAGCTTAATTTTCAGTCTGATGGTAGCGATCTCAGCAGTCTGTGAATCAATCCAAGTCAAACTTCAATGGTGTGTTCCTGAGATGCTATGATACATGTTGAGCTAAACAGAATCAAAGTCGGACGCGTGATGAGCTTGCTACTGGCATGATATCAAAGAAACCAAAGCCACCAAGGTCATCGTCATTGATGGCGTCGAGAGACAGTTCAGGATCGATATTGTTGGTGATACTTGGCTCTGCAGGTGTAGCAGAGATGCTTGGTGATGCCGAGAGCCCTTTGTCGCCATCATGAGGTGCTTCGTCGCCATCAGGAACTGCTTCGTCGCCATCAGGAACTGCCTCGGCATCCTCGGCCTCCTCCTCTCGAGTGTTCCTACCCTTGTATGCTCCCTTTCCAACTAAGTTTTGCTCTGCCTCCGCCCTCGTGATCATCTTTGTCCGTGTCAATACCCTCTGATCACCATCCTTCCTCTTCTTGCCCCTCCTCGTCGACGTTTTGTTCCTTCGCTCCAGCTCCGATCGCAAGAGGTCAACTTCAACCCGAGAAGCTGCAAGTGCTGTTTCCGTCTGTGCATGTGCTTGTGAGATTGAGTTTCCGAGCTTTCGGGCCTCAGGTGGGTCCTGTTCCTGAGCTAGAATTGCGACGGTGGCTTCGAAGACAGTCCGTGAATCCGGTACGGCACGTTCCTGCAGCGGCTGCCGGTGTTGCTGCGTTCCTGACCCGGGTAGTCGGTCAAGTACCTTATTTGCACTCGGATTAAGTGTGATTCCGCTGTCGGAGAAGGCCTTCCGGGCTCGTGCCTGCGTCAGAACCTTCTCTCGTGCCTGGGCGTACATCGTAACAAACATTGGCTTGTCAACGTCGCTCACGTGGGTCGCGGCGTCCGAGATCAGACGCTTGACCGAAGCCGAAAGTGGGCCAAAGATCGACACATCCAGGGGTTGCATCACGTGGGTTGCATGAGCTGGAAGCAGGAACGGAATGATGTTCCTGTTCCAGCAAAGGTCGAGGAACGGCGCACTGGTGTGAGACTTGTGGCCGTCGATGATGAGCAAGCGCCAAGTTGATGGCGTCGACGGCCTTGTCTCTGGCTCAAAGATGGTTTCAAGCCATTCCAGACCGAGTGCGTGGGACGTCCAGCCGTTGTCGGTCTTGGCAAACCTCCAGGAATTTGGTACACCTTCCATTCGCCGCTGCTCTCCGACTGTGTGGACCCGGCCTTTGGTGATAACGAGCGGCGATAGTACCTGACCGCCGCTTCCGATGCACTCAATTATAGTTGCTGATTCTCGTGTTCCTGGCTGTGCCTTGTACCGAGCTGCTGGTTTGCCGGAAGGCACAATGATCCGCTCGCTTCCGGCCTGACCAAACATGAACCCTGTTTCATCCATATTGTATATGTTTGTGGATGCTACATTGTACTCACGCATAATATCAGCCAAACGATTGAACCATTCCTTTATTACAGTCTCAGTAGCTCCGGAAAGCCGGGCATTGTCCAGGCACCGAGACCAATGGGACCGAATTGTCGGGTGCCGAAGCAGGAATGCCTGCAGCCACGTGTGTGTGACGTTTGTGGCTTGGCAACGAGCAGGATCGGAACGAATGATATTGTTGGCGTGCTCACAGAGAAGCGCCGGTGTCAGGGCAAAGCCGCTGCAGGCACGACGGCGGATGAACTCAAGCAGACCCGACTCTTCGGTTGGAGTAAGGCGTTGCAGATGGCTTTGAGCTCGGACTTTCGGCTGACGGCCTTGCCTCCGGTGGCGCAAGCTCGCTTCCGGAACACTGTTTGCTGCTGCGGCTTGTCGGATGCTGTCATGCTGTCCATTATCGAGCTCCAAGGATGCTCGCTGCAGCCGAACCTCACGTGTGTTGCGATCAGCCGCTGACGCCGCTCGGAAGGCCACAGAGCGCTTCGAGAAAGGGCGTTGCGGCATGCTGATGACCAGAAATGCAGAAGAATAGAGTTATATTGTGGAATTGAGTGGTATTGGAGGTTTATCCGATGATGATGAGGGGTTCCGGAAAGTCGGATGGTGGGTCTCATGCAGGCTTCGGACAAACACAGACGCGATCATATGGGGGTACTAACATCAGATTGGTGGGAACTCGGAAATGACTCAGCGCGTCGGTACTACATACGCGTCGGTACTACTGTAATTACGTTAACAAATGCTTCCGATCACTACAGCTTGTGCGCACCAAGGTGCAGTAAAGAAATTCTTGCAGCTGTCTTGAGGAGGTCGTCATCCGCTCACTGCGGTCTGTTGCGGCCGTCAGATTCTCTTGATCGGTCCTGATTCAGACATCAATCAGGGCAAATAATGCGTGAGAAACGTGTACACTTAGACAATTCCAGTGCAGGCATGAAGTTACAATTGTGCCCGTCTGGTACCCACCTACGAAGCCGTGAGAGTGAGTCAGTGCAACTGCGAAAGCGATCTGCAAAGAAGTGATGCATCTCACGAACGAGGTGGTTCGGCCTTCGAAAAGGCAATCGGCAGTCGATTCATGCCCTTGTGCATTTGATGAGCATGGAAGAGGGACATGGGCAAAAGTGGCGTTCCGCTTCATTGATAAAGATTCGGTTGCACACGCCCTGTGCTCGACCACCTGCAAATGGATGGGTGAGCTCCAACATTGATGGCTTGAAAGTCTAAGAAGCCGAACATCGGCCTCCGTTATGCTTTGTATGCCATCTGCTTCAGCCTCGAAGGCCACGTTGATTGATGCTTTTGATCGACCAACTCATTCAGGTGTCTGCTACGCGTTCGAGAGTATTATTTGCTTCTGCCATTTTCCCGGGGAAGTTGAGAGGATGTGCACATCGTCGAAAGACCTCACTAATTGAAAAAGAGCAAGCAGACTCATGGGTAGTGAGCGCTGATGTTCCAGATTCAACACCAGCGTGCCGGGCAACAATGGTAGTGTTAAGAATGGAAGATATATAGTGTATGTGTGACTCTTTGAAGTGGAAGCCATACAGTACATAAGAAGGCATAGTCGCAGACCATCCTAAGGTAGCTCTGCCATCCCGCGCTGGAACCGAGAATATCGGAGGCCAGGAACATTTTCGGGGGTCAGTCGTTCCCATTCTCCCTTCTTTAAGCCGTAAAAGCCTTTGGCAATTAGTAAGCGTCTTTCGTCGATAACAGGACCTATTTTCCACACTACCACCGCAGCGCCCCTGTGCTGCTTAAGCCAAGGGATCTTCTTAATCCAGCTGAGCATGTACAGCTCGCCATTTTGATTGGCCAAGACTTTTACATCCCTCCAGTTGCGATACGTTGGTGCCATGTTGGCGGATATGTTTTCGATCTGCTCCTGAGTTAGTGGGATTGGTCTGAAAGAAGTCGGCACAAGTCCTGCAGCTATCTTCCACTGATTAATGAGATCGACAGTCTCGGGAGACTCCATATAGGCATAATTGTGCCGACCCATGTGGGTTCTACTGAGCAAATGGACAGCTTGCATTTGACCGGACTGCTCGAGAGCTTGAATTTCGGGTATGTCTTGCAGATGATGGAGCTCTTGCGGCTCAGTCACCATGACTGGATCGACTTTGGCTATGTAGAGATTGAAAGTTGGAAGAGAGGCCGCATCCTTTGTTCGATCTTTCCAGAACCAGTACTTCATGCCAGTGGCTTGGGGAAGGTTCTCCAGCGCCTCAAAGTCAAGTGGCAAAAAAGGAAAAAATCCGCGCAAGTATAGACCCAGAGCTTCAGGGTCTAGAGACGGAGCTATTTCCCAGACGCCGATGTAGCCCTGAGTCGGACTGGGAGGCATCCAGCTAGGTCGCACTACGTAGGTGACAAACAGGCTTCTTTGTCCCTCCGAGGTCTTGAGGAGGAGCTGTACTGCTTGTTTGCGGTGAAAGAATGTTCTGCTCGCAAGCAGCGACGGCTTCTGCGCATTCTGAGAGTACGGCCGCACGGGTCGGCTCGTCTCTGCCACGCCTGAGTCCTGTTCTGGCTGTTTAGTCCGGCGCAGAGAGCTGATAAAGGTGTTGACTTGGGGGTCTTCTTCCTCAAATAGCCGGAATTTACTGTCAGAAAGAGACTCGACATTGTCAACGGCCGTTTGTCGGACAAGTGGATCGGTACCGCTCATCTGGCTTTGCTCGGTAATTCCTTTCCTTGAGCGCTCTCTCTCCATTCTGGATGTCCACAGACGCTGGGACAGTTTCATCTTTTTCTGGCTGTGACGTGGGAGTATTTCAGCCAAAGTTGGCTTGCCTTGGACGACTCCAGCTGCATTCGCGCTGCCTCCAGTTTGGGAGTTATCCCTCTGCGTATGCGTACCCGACGTAGTTGCAGCAAAGCTTTGACCTCTCGCTGAATGCTGAGGAGCCCGCAAATTAAATGGGGGATCTGACCCTTGAGGTTGGGAAGGTGTCGCGAGCCTAGCTTCTTGTGAATATGCGGCAGGTACGGCTTGGACTGGTCTAGCTGCGATTGGGACTGACGTTGGCTGGTGTGCAAACAGCAGATGTGGCTGACCCTCGTAATGCACAAGCATGTTAGTAGATGGGTGCAAAGCCCTTTGGGTGGCAGGATGAAGGAAGGTGACCGGGACGGGTGAATACTGAATCGGAATATAAGCAGAATAGTGTGGAACGAAGACGTGGGTGACACCGGAGGTAGAGCCAGAAGCAGATGCTCCCGTGTCCATGAAGGCTTGAGCTTGAGGTTGGGAATGACTTGAGCTCGCTCCAGCTTCGTTACGGCTCTGCACCGTGCTGCGCGAAATAGATTCCACACGATCTCGAGCGCCATCCTCATGAATCGCTTCGGCAATATCTGCCAAACCCTTTCCAAGCCGTTCCGAGACTCCTGTTGGAGGTGCTGGAAAGCCAAAACTTGGGCAGAAAAGAGCGAAGGCTAAAATGAGCCATGCAAAGCTGATCCACTCCAAGGTCTGGTGTTCTTGAAGCCTCATCTCTTGTCTTCTTTTGAAGGAAAATCGCAGTGGAAAGGTAGAGAGGAAGCCGGAATGTTTGAGTCAAATACAGAAGCACGCAACAACGTCTGATTGCAAGTACTTATGCGTCTTATCTTGTCCAGACCGCTCGGTGATCCGGCAAGTGTGGTCTGCTATGGCCAGAAGCAGGCTCAAGTCTCGGCCGCAAGCTACTCATATGTGCCACAAGCGCCACAAGTGCCACAAGCGCCACAAGGGGGCTGAAGAGACTTCATGCGGCAACCCGCGAGGCGTGAGAACAAGTGGCCTGCTTTCACTGTTCGATCCTGCATTGGCATCGCCTGTCCCAACTTATGAAAGTCAATAAAGCATCCCCACTTGATACTGGAAGACGATCTTCGAGCTTTTTGTGACACATACAGATATCACAGACATCTTGTAGACTCTCGGTAGCCGGGCATCTCAGATGAAATGGGATCACTTGAAGGCCCAGCCCTTGCTTTCATTTCGCAACACAGCCGAGGCCTAAAAAGCTAACGAGACCTGTGAATTTTCTTGCGATGTCTCGATGGCAGGCAGTAAAAATTGAATTAACTGCAATGATGACCATTTACGAAGCGAATATCTGCTGTGACTTGCCATTCGGAACGTGCCAAAACGGAATATGATGAACAAAGGAAGACGTGCTAGAGGTCAGAACTCGAAGGTACTTCACTCCGTGCGGACTACGGCATAGCCGGACATGCGGTCACTGAAAATTTCCGTTTTGATAGCGCAGGGGACCACTGAGGGCGCCTGAACGACTGAAGGTTGCACCCAGGTAGCCACGGACCAGGCTCCTCTCAAAGTCAGCAGGGGGCTACCTTCCTTGGTTTCGACAGACCAGATTGTCATGATCTGTGGAAATGTGGCTTGCCGCACTAGCTTTCCTGTTGGGAAAAACCGGATAAATACCAAATGAGAGGGTAGTTGTACTGTGTAGACTTTGTAACCAGCCCGAAAGTAGTGTTTGGTATTTTGCTGGAAGCGCAAGCGGATTTCTTCCTTTGGTATCCTATGCGCGCCGTCCGGAAGATTTGGTCGCGAAGGCGACAAAAACTGAAACATCTCGTCCATGAGCTCGTCGGAAGGTTCGTACACACAGTTGTCTGAGAGACGAAAAATGTAAGCCTCCCAAGGATCAGCCGCGGCCACCGAAAGCTGAAGTGGTATAGCCGGTGAGTGCATGTGCACCTCTCCCTGACCTGACACGCCGGGCGAAGTCCGAGAGCTGCTTGCAGGAAGCAAAGATTCGGAAGCTGGCACAAATGGCGCTGAGAATGCTCGACCAATATCAGGTGTGGCAAAGGTGTGGGAATTCGCAGGATGAGTGTTGAAAGATGGCACATTAGTTAGGCGTGCCAATTGTTCCCTGTGCAAGGCTCCCGGCTGTGCTGTAGCTGGATCACCCAAAGCCGACGATATCGACGGTTCAAGGCCATCCTGGCGGAAGGGTGGCAGCGGTTGATGGATCAGAGCGCCCTGATGAGGAGCCGCGACATTCTGCGCTGGTATGGACATTCCTGCCGCGGAATGAGACGTACTTTCGTGGGGATTGCCCCCCTGATGGTGTGTTTCTAGTTCGATCTTGCTCCCTTCCTCCCAGTCCATCTTCAAGAAATCTTCTAACCATTCTGGAACGAGTTTTGGCGGAGAAGGTGCCCGGACACTGTATGATACTATCGCCACGAAGAGGAGCAAAAGGACGTGGAGAAGCTGCGTTCGGATCATTGTGCAGCGCGTACGACGGTGCGGAGAACGTCTGATTGGCTTTGATCCGGGATGCAAGAAGGGAAGTTGTACGGGCAGCCGTCGTTGGTTATGTCGAGCTTGATGTTCACAAGTGTCGTGAGCCAATGGGGCCTTGGCCAGGCCTCAGACCGCTCGCTGTGCGAGCTCGGTTTCCTAATCTTATGTGGGTGGCCCCTATCCTGGGTGAAGGGCGGGCACCGTTCAAAGTATCAAATAGCGTCCCACAGGAATGTTGACAATGTTTTGGCTCAAATTAAGTACAGTACAGTAAAGTACAGTACAGTGTACAGTACAGTACTGTACATCGCTGCACTCCTTTCTCGGCATATCTCTGAGCATGCTGGATTGAGGTATGCGTGTTGCAACTGGAGATACGTTTGCGCCTCCCAAACCCACTGTGTGGGTGCTCAACATGCATGTCAAACAGGGATAGGCGAAGAACGCCCCCAGGCCTCAGAGAGCGAGAAGGAGAGATTACTATACACTTAGATCGTGCGAGAAGTATTTGCTTAGTCAAAATCTAACGACCCTGTCAGGCAATCCAGGAGTGGAGATTGATGAGATCGACCCGAAGGGGGAAGTCATAGATCGTAAACGGTCGATGAGCGCGAGGTGAAATGAAAAAGCTATTGCGAAGGAGCAAGCTGCAAGACAAGCTCATGTGGAGCTGCATTGGGTCGAGTTGAAGCTGTCACGATGTAGACCGCTTTCCCGTGGCCGTTGCGCATGCGATGGTAGACTATAATAGGCACATGGAACAGACCGCGGAGTGTAAATGCACGCCTACCAGCCCGCTGGTCTATGGTCCAGAGCGACAGAGCACGCTCTTGTGTGTTTCCTTTGTCGATCAAGTTTGATGTGTGGAACTTTACCAGTATCGAAGCTGAAGGCAGCATCGCTGCGTATACCTGATTTCCTTTTCGAAAAGTCCTGGATAAATCAGACGGGAAGGAATTCGAGCGGCTTTGAGCTTGCATCGCGAGATCCTGGAAGCCTTCAAAGTTTACTCTGAAATGCGACCTTAGATACCAGGCAAACTCCTGCTGAAGCCACTGTGAGGATTCAACATTGAAGACAGTGGGGAGGGGGATGAGTTCAGGAAAGCCTACTCCGCTGCTTTTGACTCTCCGTGGGAGACGGCGAGGAGGAAGAGCCTCTAATTTTGGACTCTCTGGACGACCTGTATCGATTTTGAGTGAGGCCAGCCTAGAGATTAAATCCTCTGTGTGCTGCTTTGCGCGATAACCGGATGGTTTGCGGATGTTTGTGTACATGATCTCGTTAAGGGTTTTTTCCCGAGGACCAAAGTGCATGGCTTCTCGTGAATCCTGTCCCTGCCACGGTGAAGCTGAATAAGCTGACCAGGATGGATGACCGGCCTCCATTTGCTTGAAGTCAGAATTGATCAACAGGCTTGATGATTCGGCGTGTGTTGGCGCCACTCGAGCTTGCGTCTCATAGGTAGTCAAAGGGAGGGGGTAACCTGCTGAGCTTGCACTTGGATGAATTTGCGAGGCGAAGTAGTCGCTCGTGATCGAGCTTGTATCAGCACCGTAGGTGTGGTGTAGATGAGACAAGGACGGTATCCAAGGGGACGGTATCCAAGGGTGGTCCTCGTTTGGACCTTGTACCAACTGATGGGGGAGACTGCCTTGAATGCGCACTGGCCACGGCAAAGACTCGGGGAGGGGAGTCAACTCCAGCACTTGATCGTGCAGTTGCGTAACTTCCCGAGGCTGCATGCTAAGCTGTTGGAAAGCCTCGGTGAGCTCGTGAGCTGCATCTTTGTAATCATGGACCCATCGTCCTTCGAGTCCAGTGGGAGGAGCTGGCAAAGGAAACGACGTTACGACATTCAGCCCTGGAAACAAAGATGCGATGGTTACAAACGCCCACAAGATCATGTTGAGAGGGCGGTCTAGCTATTTAAGTGCTGACAGGATTTGCGATGCAACTAGAGCTCACACGGCTCCTTGACGTTGGAGTTTTTAAGCCTGAGACCACGCGAGGAAGATTGTAAGGAAGATTGGCGGTGACACTACAGTCGGCACGAGAACATAATGAACGAGACCCACAAGAAGAAGACGAACTCGTATCAGACTCGAACGACGACGTAAGATTGGGGCAATGAGGGAGCTGCAAGCAGCCGGTTCCCCTGCGCTACCAATTCCAGATAAAGAAAACCTAAGCGAAAGTCGGATCATTTTCATCGGACTCTTGAACTTCGCGGACAGAAGGGAAGGCTTAGGTGGACAATGTTCGGTGGCGTGGGAAGTGTCGCTTCTCTAGCCGATATCACACAGCAGGAGAGTGGGAAAGGTGTCAAAGCGTGCGGGTTCGATGCAGAATCGCGCTCAGGAAGGGGTACGGTAACGATGAAGGCCTCTTTGTACCGGGGGCCGGCATTCTCTATTTTGCATAATCATGACACGGACGTGGCTGGTTGATAAAAATCGAGTCGAGAGAGACGAGCATGGAACTTGAAAAGAAGGTAAAGACGGGCTGGGGCGTTGTGATTTACGGAGATCGGCGCACATCGCTGTTAGATACGTTTGGATCAGATCTGTATAGGTTGTTAGAGACCTTAGTCAAATTGGATCATTGGAGGTTTCACCTACAACAGGCTTCAGGTACGCCTTGAGGCTACCTGGCGGACTTTCGGTTGTGTACCTTACAGCCTTGAGTTCCCTTACAAGCTTGTCGAAGTATCGAATTGGAAGGTGATATAGTCCCAGGAAAGCCATGGCTTTTCCCCCATCCATAGTGCCCCACACGGACATCTGACGTCTCAGAGTACGCCCCTTAGGGGGTGTAAACGAATGACTGAACGTCACGAGTACTTCTCCTTCCTCATAGCTTGGCACCAGCGGGGAAGGGATCTTTATTCTGTATACATCGCTGCGCTGTAACAAGCTCCTGAAGGCCCTATCCGTACTAGCTGCTACCTCTTCTTGCGAAGCGTCTTGGGTTGTCGACCAGCTTCCTCGTTTCTTGTAATTCGAAATATGAGCGGTGAGATCGTTCAGATAACTGTTGAACCATTCTGAAGGAAGGTACATAGCCCTGTTTGGAAATTCCATCCAATTGTCACGTAGGCTCTTTTTGAGGCTCAATTCTGCATCGAGACCACGAGTTCGGCTGTACGCAAAGCCTGGCATCATGACGGCATCACTTGAGGCCACTCGATTTAAAGTTTGTGAAGAGGAACCTTCTTCGACGAAGGCTGGCTGTGCACCCGAGCGCCGCTTTGAAGAATACGCCTCGTGAAGGGAGCTATCCAAACCTACTGCCTCTCGGACAGGTCTCTTGAAGGGGGAGTTTGGTGAATGCAGAAGCAACCCAGGTTTCGGGTAAGACGATATGTTAAGTTCTTCTGGCGTAAGACCCCACGGACCTTGTCGATGGGGTACAAGCTCGCCAGGATCATGTCCTGGCCCAGCAAATCTGGGCGTCAAGTGCGTAGACGCCTCGGGAAGAAGCTCTTCAGACGCCTGTCTGATGCTGGGGAGCTTCTGGAGTGACGGAGATAGTGTGGCTACAAAATTCGTGAAGCCGCTGAGAAGCAGCACGGCTGCAACTCTCTTCCACATCGTGCTTTGGACCGAATTTAGGGCTCAGAGTGATATCGGAGCTCGTGATGGACTGTCGAGGGTAAGATGACTGTGCTGAGACGACCTGGCATGAGCCTTTTTGATCTATCATCTACTGACGCGAGAGTGTACTCAGCCTTAGTGGAGTTTGAGCCTATGCAGCGGTGGGGTTGCAACTCATGCGGACTGGCAAGAGCGTCTCGGCAAGCAGAGCACCACGTCATCTAACCCACTTTCGTTATCTTCTTCTCCCTGTGTCACCTTCCTTTATACTTTCTACATTCGTCGCTAGGTACAGTCCAGCGTGTTCGGCACTTCCCACCCTTTTCTCCCTCCCCTTGTCTTCGTCGCTGGTCCTCTGCGCTTGACCGGCCCCTTACGACGGGCTGGTAGCGTCATCAAGCTCAAGATCTCACAGGTCCAGCCTGAGCTATCTTCAAATTGGTGCAACCTCGGCTTGCGATGCCGAGCCGGAACGATGAAAGAAGACTGTGCAGAGTAAAAAGCCGTTGGTGACCGACGAAATTGGCTGCATGCGTTCCACCATGCCAAGAGAATGACGAGAGCAGCTGCTCTGACTTTGCAGCAGAGGAGACCCACTGTGAACAATGAAGTGATGGTAATCGATCTCGATTTGCACTCGCTTCATGTTTAGAAGCTGAACCCGACCACAATGATTTCCGACAGGATGACCTGGCCCGGAAAGCTTGAAGCGAGAAGCCACACCTAAGTGCTGAGAGGCTCTAAATGTCACGCTTGCTGGTCAGATTGTTCGCATAATCTCAGAGCCCGGAAACCAGCAACAAAGCGGCTTGGCAGTACACCGTCAGCTGACAGCCCTTACAGAATTTACACTCTTTGTGGCTTGGCGGTACTGTACACGCTGCAGTGCAGGACCATTGCCACAGAACCTCATGGAACGAAATGCGGTGGGAAAGGACCCGATTTGCTCTGGTGATGCAATAGTCAGAACAAGATGAGTGTATCGATTCATGATCCACAACGGAGGAGTTTTCCGGTGGGACTCAGCCAGCTTGTGCTCTTATCCAGAAGTTGTTGCTTGATCCGGCATGCGGTTTTCACCGATTTTAGGCTTAGGTTTCACGACTCTCGCCTTGGAACGGCGTCTCTTGGCTGTGCTCGACGTGCTTTTGAGCATAGGACAATGCTGTGATTGCGGGCGGACAAGCAATGTATGAAAGTGGCTTCAGGCCTGCCCTAGGGGAGGATGCTTGAATATTAGACAAGCGGCAAGTTCAACTGAAGGACATACGGGGTGAAAGGACAAGAGGAAAGATTTGTTGAACAAGGCGCTAGCAAGATGTAAAGAAGATGGTAGTACTGAAAGAAGTGTAGAATCTGATCAAGTGTGTTTGAGTGGTAACGGCGACGTAGTAAGCTCTGCTTTTCCAGACGTCCTCGCCTCGCCATATCGCCTCTTGTTTCCTTGAGTATGATGCAAATGCGGCTCTCTATTGAGAAGACTCTTGGACGTCAAAGTCAGGAGAACTTGGTGCCCAGGACGCGCTCTCGAGGCGATCTCAGCTTGTCGCTCCATCAGGCACAAGATACAATGTGCGAGCCTGCCAATCTAGCCTCTTCACCGTGTAGCTTTCGATGCCAGGGAGCTTTCTAACAAGTTCAAATGCTCGACGGGATATGTCGTACATGCCTAGTAGAGCTAGGTCCTGCCCAGCTGTGCTCCAGAATGACATAGCATACCGCAGTACATCATCTCCCCAGATCATTCTGAAGTGAAACTTCATAATCAGCTCCCTTTCCAAACGGGAGCCTCTTTCGTCAGGCCCCAATCGAATTATGTATGCCCGATCGTTATTCCGAAAGAGGGTTTTCCTTACATCCTGTCGATCCGACAAAGAGTTTGGGATCTTCACCTCGCCGCCCTCATCGAGTCGTGCTCGTTTAACTTCTTTAAGCAGAGCCCTGTAGATGTGACTGACCGATGAGGATCGAGCAATTGTGATTCTATCCGGAAGCAGAAACCGATCAGGCTGATACGGGTCCCTGAGTCGATCCAAAAATCTAAGATCAACTAGTGGGGCATCGGGGTCCTGGGTCTGTGATAACGCTTCGACTGGAAGGCCGGCAGGTCTCGACGGTTCTGATGATGCATGAATTGTAGCTTCGTTCGGTAATTCACTGGGCCTAGATGACGAGGGGTGTCCGGCAAATGTGTCAAAAAGATGATAACGATGTTCGGATAATGCCGACGAGCGTGCTGTGGCGTCCGTGTGCCATGGCACGAAAGTCTGAGCTGGCGTCTGGCGGTCTCCCTGGGGGTACACAGCGGCAGAATGCCAATCATGATCCGGCGTCAGACGGGTACTGTCTCCGTGCCGCGACCACCTGTGCGCGGCAAGCGCTTGCGAAAGTTGATGAGGAGCGTCGGAGATGGTCGAGGTGCCTGCCGTGGTGTCTGAGTGCCATGGGACTAAACCCTGAGCTGGCGTCTGAATACCAGCCTGAGGGTGCACAGCGGCCGGTGCCCGATGCCTTCCCAGCGTCAGTTCCGTTGTGACTCCTTGCGGGTGTGCGCCCGTAGAAGCCCAAATACCACCGAGCGTCAACTCGGTAGAGACTGTATCCGAGCGAAGTTCGGAAACGCCTCTTTCCACATCGCCAATTGGCAAGACGGGAGACGCTTGAGCATGTGCTAAGATGCAGCATAGCTGCAAAGCCCTTACTAGGAGATCCTTCATCTTGACTTTTGCCTATCAATGGAGAAAATATAGAGGAAAGATGGTTGTGATTAAAAAATCGTTTGTTGAGTCCTTCCCCATGCTTTTATCTACTCGAAGCATCTGCCGAGGCCGCTTTGAGTCGGCATGGTAGAGTCTCGCCCAAAGCCTTCAAGTGGGACTGCTGCATATGATGTGAAATGCAGCATGCAATCTAAGTCACCTCCTGAAAGGAAAATGAAGCCGTGGACGAGAGTGCTTTGCGTTTGCTGCACAAACACCTTTATACAAGTTCATTTGTGGGTACCGGGTGGGAGTCTGCACGTTGCAACATCCGTTCCACCTTTGTCTTGTTACTGTGCTGCATGTCGAACGTAGCTTCAGACTCTAGTGCATCGCCCCCATTTTATGAGCTTGTAAGAAGAACGTACGCATCTCTGGCCTCGTTGTAATGCTCTTGTACCACTTCTGTTACTGCTCTTGTCCCTCAGGCAATCAATAACATGTCACAGGGACGCCTTCATCGTTAATTGCTGGAACAATTCTGCGTGTAGTGCGCAGAAGTTCTACGAAAGATACTGTATCATAGCTGGGTTCTATTGTCGCGAAGTGAAAGCTGTTACCAGACGTCGGGTTCATTTGTTTGGCCGTACACGATAGCAGGAGTGCATGCACAGGAAAGATCCGTCCAATGACTTCACCTTGTGGATGGCACAAGATACACTCTGTCCACTCCTTCCACTCCTTCCACTCGTTCCACTATCTTCAACCTGAAGTGCTCGACGCCTTGGCGCCAAACCAGTTTTTCGAAATTTCTTTCGGTTGTTGTGTACATGCCTAGTAACGCTAGGGTGTCTTTGCCGCCAGCGGTGCTCCAAAGGGATATAACATACCGTGACTTCAGCCTATTGTTAAGCTTGACAAGCAAGTCTCTCGCCACGGCCGAGCCCTTTGTACCAGCCCTGATCCGGATTGTGTGCACCGGATCGTTATTTCTGAAGAAAAATCTTCGTGCGAGCTTCAGCTTGTTCGGAGTGGCTTCGTCGACCACCGCTGTTGGCTTCAAGTCGGAACCGGCGTCTGATAGTAGTTTCTGGTATACTTCTTCGACCCATGGAGATGGCACATTTATGAATTTGTCTGGTAGCAGCAACCATTCCTGCCGGTCCGGAACTTTGAGTAGATCCACAAATTCACGATCGATAGGCTCATTCTGAGCGACATTGACATCCGTCTGCGCTTCGATGAGAGGGCTGGCAGGGACCGAAGTTTCCGAGGCTGGATTGAAAGCATGGATCGGAAGCTGGCTCGTTCCAGGCTGTGAGGCGGGGTATGTGGAGAATGTACCTGGAAGCTGTCGAGCGGCCTCGGGTGACCACGAAGAGCTGGCTGCAGAGCCTGTGTACCACCTGTAGAAATTCTGAGCTGGCCTGGAGCTTTCTCCTTGAGGGAGATTCAAAGTAGAAGCCGAATCACGACCGGTTCTCAGATCCGTTGAGAAGCTTGGTGGGTGTACGGCGGCAGAAGCCAAGTCAGGCCCGGTTCTCCGATCCGTTGAGAAAGTTGGAGGGTGTACGGCGGCAGAAGCCCAGTCGCGACCGAGTGTCAGATCCGTTGAGATACTTGCTGGCTGTACCTCGGCAGAAGCCCAGTTACGACCGAGTGTCAGATCCGTCGAGATCCTTGCTGGTTGTACGGCTGCAGAAGCCCAATCACGAGCGATTGTCAACTCTTTAGAAATTTGATCCGGGGGAAGTTCGGTGATGCCTTCTACAAGTTCTGGGATATGGAAGAGGGGAGATGCATGGATGCGTGAAACGATCCAGCACAGGTGCAGAGCCCTCAACAGAGGACGTCTCATTGCGCCTTTTGTAGAACAGCCAAGAACGAAGAAAAAGATGCTAGGGAGCAATGCGGAAGCTTTCAACGATTCCTTTCCTACTTTTATTCTTGAGGCACCAGTGGTGCTTTTGGACTCGCGCCTTCATGTGGGATAGTAACAACTTGAATGTGGGACGTTGCAAGTAGGCTCGAGATGACCCACCACTTGCACGAACTCCCAATCAAATTTGTACTCATGCAACGGAGGGAGACCCACCTGACTTGTTGACGCAATGTATGACAATGTGTTGACACTGCGGTGACAAGTACTTCCTGTATCTTCTTTTGCCTCGGACTCATACGTCAAGAAAACGCAGGCATTATTACCCTTACAATTTCTTTTTTATGTACTAGCTCTGGTATTTCTCTCTTGAATCACCCCAAGAGAAGATCTTGTTTGGCGGGCCGGCATGACGCTCGATCAATGTGGCACTTTTTGTGGAAACCCTCAAAATACCTCACTTCCATCCAGATCGTGATACTCACATCCATCAGCCTTGGTTGGGCACGGAGGGGCGACGACTCTGACTCGGAGAAGATATGAAGTTGTGCATTTGCGGACCCACATCTGAAGCATTTATCCGTGTGATCTTACGAGGGAATATCGTCCGAAATCACAGCGAGACGGAGAAGGCAGATGAAGGTCCGGTATCACGTGGGTAGAGCCCGAATATCGATGTCGAAGACATCTCTGACATGCAGCCGAAGCTTTCAAACAAGGATGTGAACAAAATCGGACTCATGGTGAGTTCAAAAGACAAGGGGAACGGATAGATTGCATGTGTAGAAGATACAAGTGCTGAGGTGAGTGGGCAGAGCCGAAGTGTTTTTTCCCCTCATGAAGTAATGACAAAGAGTGTGTTTCCGTCATCTGATACCGCTTACAGCAACATCAAGTCTTTCCGACTTGAAACTTCCGACACATTTCCTCCCAGGCTGACTCATCATATATTTGGGAGTGGCGACTATTGAGCCGGATATACGAGAGTTCTTGTCCGATCCACATGGAGATAGTATCGGCGAACACTTTCGAGCTTAACGAAGTTGTCGAAGTATGACTGGCTTGTGCGGTACACGCCCAGCAAAGCGAAGAAATTTCCATCGCCTGCAGTGCCCCAGAATGACATGACATTCCAAACAGTCTTTTCCACAAGATTGACTCTGGTGTGATATCTCAGGATCAGCTCCCTCCGCGTAGTTGAGCCCCATTGATTGGCCAGGATCGTCATTTTGTAGATTTCGTTTTTCTTCCCAAATTTTAGCAGCGACCTTGCTTCGATCTTTTGACGATCGACTTCGGAGAGCTCAAGCTCGCCAGTCTGCACATCTGACCTTCTCGGCAGCCTTTCTATAATATTGTTGTAGATATCGTGAAGCCATGGCGGTCGAATGCAAACGATCTGCTTCGGAAAGAGCATCGAGCCGGGATAAGCGGGATCTTGACGTAGATTCGAGAAATCTTGGTCGATTCGTTTCCCGTCTTCTTCGTCTGCCACTTGAAGAGCTGGAGGGAGAGGGTTTATTTGAGCGTTTGCGTCGGCTGACGGAGCACGAGGTGTTCCTCGCGAAGACTCAGGAGGATCTTGGAACCATGGTTCAGCAGAGTGAGTGGAAGGTCCTAAAGTCAGGTCTGTCGATAGGTGATGGCCCACATCCTGAGGCAAATACCATGATGGAACAGCTCGAGCCTGCCTATCGATTACTTCGGTGGACTTTCCAGGGGAAGCCGATCCTGTCACGAGTCTCAGCTGGGTAAGCACATCGGTGGACACGTCGGCAGGCACATCGGTAGACACTTCCTCGAGATGGTCCGCGGCAGCTCTGCCGAGCTGTTCGAATGATCCCGATAGGGGGCTTGATCGTACAACAATCAATGCGCACCACAGGTGCAAAGCTACCTTGAACAATAGCATAGTAGGATGTGAGGCTCAAGGAGCTGGGAAAGGGATGTTCTAGCCTCCGGAGAAGAAGAGGAAGAAACAAAATTGCTTTGCAAGCGTTGTTCGGTACGCTTATGATGCTTCAAATAAGGATGGGAGCTGAGAGCGCCCTCTTCCAGAGGCTCTGCGTGGACGCCCCACCCTTGAAGTTACGACAGAGCGCTCGCTACCTGGCTGAATTCTAGGCCGTCTGTTTGAGGTCTCACTTCCTAACTTCCCACTTGATGAGGAGACAGTTTGTTGTCCTGAAGCCAAATGAAGCGGCCCCACTGAAGCCATATGCATAACGATAGCTCAAAGGTGGTGGGAGCCTTGCCTTAAGGTGGATCGTAACTGTTTCCAATCGAGCAGACTTCGTACTTGAGCAGAATGTGCAGTGGATGAGCGAGGGGAAAATGGTTGCAAGGCCAGATTGCTTGCTGTCGCAATGTCCAGAAGGCTCTGACCGCTTCGGAAATGCAACAAAATACAGGTCACCCACACTTGAGCACTCAGCACTGACTTTGGTGGGCACTAACTTATGATATTCTTCGAGCAGCAGGTCCCACACACTCTCTGCCGCGTTGAATTGAGCACAGAACGATTTCAGCCGCAAGAGGTATGTAGGCTGGCTACACTTCGAACCACAATGGTAGGTTGAGCTGCCCCGCACCCTGGAAAAGTGTAGCACAGACTTAGAATCAAGTCTGGGCGCATGGACTCGGTATCCAGTTTCGTCTTTCATGCAGAACAGGCTGTCATTCATGTGACTTGCCTTCACATTTCGTTACAAGATGGATGTGATAAAGGCATAGTGCAGAGAGGTTAGAACAGAAGGGAGAAATTTGAAGTGCACAGAGCTCCACTGCAATTAGCTATGGTCCGAATGCTTCTCCGGGATTAGATATCGATCCATGCCTGAACCGCCGTTTGGATGTTTCTCGATCGAATACTTGAGCGTCCCTCTCGCTTTCACCAGATGCTCGAACGTTGTTCTAGTGGTTCTGAAGACGCCCAACAATGCGAGCTGATTTCCATTATCAATGGTGCTACAGAATGAGACAAGGTTCCCTCGGGGCCCACTCGCCTTTCGTACGGGATAGAAATGTCGAATCATCACCGTCATGGACTTGAATGGGGCGCCATCGTCAGGTTCAGCCGTTATTTGCATCAAGTAAGCTTGCCCCTCCCTGATCAAATGCTTGTTCGGCTCCAAAAGTCTGTCGAGAACATCATTCGAGACGTCATCCATAGAATGAGGAACTCGGGGGGCAGGGGCTGCCTTCTTCACTAGTCTTTCGTAAATTTTGGCAATCCAAGGAGATTTGACATACACGACCTTGTCTGGCATTGGTAGCCAATCGCGCCTACCAGGTAAATCGGATGCACGAGGGTTGAACCTGATCGAAGGGTCCAATGCAGGCTCGCGTTCGAAAATTTGTGAGCTCGATGCGTGGGCGACAAAGCCGGGAATGACTGAGGAGGCAGAAGAAGGAGTAGCTATCGATGATTCCATAGCTGGACCAGCATGTCGAAGGGCTTCGAAGTGTCCTTGGAATCGTGGCGCAGAGGAATGCAAAAAGGGTCCTGGAGGAGAAGAAGGATCTGTGCTTGTTTCGTGGCCCACGTGCCATGGTCGAGGGACAAAGGGTTGCATGGTGCCGTCGCCAGCAAAAGGTCGGAATGCCTCGGGCCAATACACACGGGTCTGGTGGTCGAAGAACCAAGGTCCTCGGAAGCCATGTGCATTGATGTCGTTACCTGCGTGTGACGGAGCCCTTTCTGGCAAATTCCAGCTTTCCGGACTCAAACCCGATGGTCCACTGCGGCTGGGCCCTTCCATTTGACCAGCTACTTTCTCAGGAGCAGTGGTGTGCCGATAAGGTAGTGTCCCGGGAAGCCCAAGGTGCAATTCGGTTGCGAGCAGCTCTGAACGGTCCCCGATGATCTCCTTGCTCCGCTCGACGATCTCCTTGCTCCGCTCGACGATCTCCTTGCTCCGCTCTGCCGCGAAATCTTCGAGAAAGGGAGCCGAGTGCACGTCACTGAAGATACAACCTAGGGCAAGCACTACCCACATAGGCCTGTACATTGTCTTCTACTGAGTTAGTCTGTCAAGCAAGAGGAAAAAGAAAATGCGGAAGTTCCGAAAAAAGGAAAGGGACAAGCCGTAGTGACCGTTGTTTTTGTACTTTGCACGCTTCCATGGCACGTACCTGAACTCCATGACTGACCGTTGCGTTTCAAATGAAGTCCAACCCTGCTGACGAGCAAAAGAGAGCCACTGCACTTGGGAAGAAATTGGAGACTGTCCCACCCAAAGACTAATCTTGCCACTTGTTGAATACTCGACGGCCAACTCCACCACGGCTTGCAGCCTCATGTTGAAGGCGCATCGAAATGTTTCACCGAGAGACAAACTCTGAAGATAGCCGGTATGGATCGTGCACAATTTACATGCGAAGTAGCCTGCCACGTAGGCTTGATCTCTGACGTTGCATCACAGAAAAGATGAATGAAACTGAGGAAGCGGAAAAGATAGATTCGAAAGAAATAGCGGGGCTCGATATGCAAAGGGATCACTATGTGCGCCTCAACTGATCCTCCGGGACCAGGTACAAATCCAAGGAGTGACGGTCTGGGTAATTACTTTCAAACAAGTATTTAACGCCATTCCAATCTTTTAGCAATCGATCGAATCCTCTTTGGCTCGCGTGGAAGACGCCCAGCAATACAAGTTTGGCTCCATTGTCAACGGTGCCCCAGAAGGAGATAACTTTATATACGATTTTGTCCCCAATCATCTTCCTGGTATGGTATCGTACGAGCAAGGTAATAGAGTCAGCTGGGGCGCCATCGACCCCATTAGCGTCAAGATGCAGCAGATAGGCACTCCCCCGCTTCGAGAAGTAGTTTGTCTGAAATGAAAAGCTCTCCAGAACATCATCCGAAAGCTCGATCTTAGAACGATCATAAATTCTTCGACGGTCTGTGTTCTCCACTGCCAGCCTTTCATAGATACTAGCAAGCCAGGGAGACTTGATGTACGTCATCACTTTCGGAAGCTCCATCCAACCTCGTCGCGCGCTTACAGGCTTCAACATTATCGAAGGGTCGACAGTAAGTATCCCTTCAAGACGTTGCGCATCCGATATTCGGACGTAACTGCCGAGAATACTTTTTGATCGCGACGGAGCAGCTGCCGAAGACTCCATTGCAGGTCGAGTTGACCCATCATGTTCTCGGATTCTCGACGTGGAGGGACGCGAACGCTCCAAATCCGCCGAAGGCTTACTCGGCGGGCTTTGAGACATGTGTATGTTCGGCTCTTGTGCCACGAATTCGGGATGAACAGTGGAAATGGAAGATTGAGCCACCGGCATATACACAGGTGATCGAAAGGTCTGGGCGTATCCTCGGAAGGCCGACATGGGTGAATGCGAAAAGACACTTTGGGCGGAGGACGAAGACAGATGCACGCTGGTATCTTGGCTCATTTGCCATTGTCGAACGGGAATCGGCGGAACGACGCCATCACCTCCGTGTCGAGGCGCTCCTGCGGGTCGGTATACACTTTTTTCGTGGCTCGAGGGCCATGATTCAAAGGTAGGGGTCTCGGCGATCCGAGAATCACCCCGTTCAAACGATGACGGGTACTGATGTGCACTTGATTCGTGGGCTATATGCCAAGTTTCAGGCCGGACCATGCCATCAATAGCATGTTGCGGCGCTCCTGAGTGCTGAGGCGAAAACAGCTCCGAGCGTCCAAGGGTCAACTTGGTCGAGAGCACCTCTGGACTTTGCTCGACGATCTCCTTGCTCCGCTCTGCCGCAAAACCTTTGAGAAGGGGAGTCGAGTGTACGACATTGAGGATACAGCCTAGACTAAGCGCTATCAAAAAAAGCTTGTACATTGTGGTATGATAAAAAGGCGAATTTTTAGGAGAATAAAAAAAACAGTTGGGTGAGTTCGAGAAAGGAGGGGGCGGGCAGACTGTATTGGCTTCCTTTCTATATGCGCATCTTGCGTGGCACTTCAGTCCATGACCCTCACACAGCCATATCTGTACATTCTCAACCTGATTCTAGCTTGAAATGAAGTCCAGCCTGCCGAGGGACAAGAGTGATGCACTTGCGACAGACTCTAGTTGTAGAGCATCAGGGAGCTGAGGTACTTAGGCCCGTGAGAAGAATGTCGAGACTGTCCCACCCTTCGGCTGAATGAATCTTGTCGGCATCCCTTGCTGTGACTCACCACCCTAAGTACTTGGATGGTTGGTGCAGTACAAACTCTTATGAACACTGATGCAGTTCTGTGGTGTGCAATCAGTCAGCTAAAACCCACTCGCCTCACCACAAGGGACGGAGACTCGGACTGAGACTATAGTTGGGCCGACTTTCTCGGCTTTGCGCCTTGCGCGTTAGGGGATGGGAGTATTTACCACGGCCTGCAGCCTTCTGTTGAAGACGCATATGCATATCGAGACGCACTCTCAAGATGCTTTTTCGAGCGAACACACTCAGCAAAGTGGGGACAAGCAGCTTCGATCTCAGGGATGCCTTGCCTCAAGCGTCCTCAAAGTCAAGAATATCCAATTAGATGGCTGTGCCATAGAAATGGAAAAGATCATGGTACTTGTAGCGTTCAGAATGTACAGTACAGGAAAAACATTGGCTACGCGACCGAGTGAATTGAGTGGGCGAAGTGCAATGCTTCACAAGTGCAGGTCTCTGTCTGCACGATGGGAAGTCGCAGCGGAGCCTCTACGGGGGCTATTCTCGCTATACTTATACCTCTCAACCTTGGCATCGTGCATAGCATCATTCTCAGACACGAGGTAGATTTCGGCATTCTCGGTCTTGGTCGGTACCACAGTGTAGCCTTCCGCCCTGAGGTATCTGAAGAAACTACCGGCTTTTTTCCTGACCACATTGCGATACATTCCCAGCAGGACAAGGCTCTTGCCTTCATTGGCAGTGCTCCAGGCTGTCAGTAGGTCATGCTTTTGCTTGCCATCCAACACCGTCGAAGAATGGTGTCTCAGAATCACCTCTCTCGAGTCCCTTACGCCCCAATCTCCAGGCTTGAGCCGCAACATGTAAACCTTGCCAGGCGCGCGAAAAAACTTGGCCCTTGGAGACGTCAGTGTCTCCATCCACCCTAGTTGAGTCTTGAGTCTCCAATCTTCACTCCAGGTGTTCCCTTCAAATTGCATTTTCATGCTCTGATAGACTGCATCGAACCAGGAAGAGTCCATGTTCGTCATCTTTTTCGGCAATTTCATAAGTCCCGATCTCTTGTCCAGGATCAGTTTCGAGAAGACAAGGTCAGGCTGCGGGGCTCCGCTAGATGTCGTCCCTCTGTCCATCTGGAGGAACAGGGGCGAGGGTTGCAAAGAAGAAGTGATGGAGCTGTCGGATGGTGGTTCGGGCGATTTCGGGCGCAGGTCATAGAAGGGAATGCCTGCTGGCTCCGAGACAGCTGGTTTAGCGCGTTCAGGTGACCACCGGTGGGCCATTGATAAGGAAAGATGCCAGGGATGTTCATTCTGGACAGGTTGAGATGTCACCGCACCAGTGTGTTGAGCGATACCTTCCCTGACATTTCCGAGACTTAGCCATGTAGGATCGGGCTGAATTCGATGAAGACCTTCGTCGAGCTCTTCAAGTGCTCGTTCAGGTGAGACCGCGCGAGAAACGCTGACAACGTAAAGGAGTTGGACAATCGCCACGGAGAGTAACCGCATCGTGTCAACACGCGTTGCAACTGAATGGCAATAATGGAAGAGTGGATGGGAGTCGAAACGACATCGTGTCTGCACGGTATATATACCTTCGGAGGTGCCGTAGACGCTGTGTGGGTCAAAAGGCAATGTCTCAGTTCTGAGCCATGACAAAATTCTCGTATCCACCGAGGGATCATCCAGCAATGGTGACAACCGCCCACGTCTGCTACATCACAAAACAGCTTTTAACAGCGGCACACCTGTGAAGTAGCCAGAAGTCCCCGCAGAGCAGCAAAATGAAGCTGAAGCGGGTCACTGGCAGCTGAGCGGACGCTCAAGCGACGTGCGACCATGCACGGGAAGCCGGGTCCCACCTCTTGTAGGCTTGATGAATTCTGAATGCAGCAAATACACCCTCAGAAGGCTCATCGCCCGAAAGAGGTAAAACCTCGTCATTGCTGCGGCTGGAATACACAGTTCAGATATTCAGATATTCACTCAGCGACTACTTAACCCTCTCAGCTGTCGGAATATGCTTAGAGAAGGTCAACTGCTTTTGAGAAGATGAGAGGCAAAAGGCAATCGGCTGCAGTGAGTTTGCAAAAACATCTGTGGTCATCTCTTGTAGAACGTAAAAGGGAAGTCAAATATGCAGTGAGCCAGACATCGATGAAAGTACCAAGGTGGGTAATGTGGGCTGGAAAGGCCTCGACGAAAGTCTCAAAGGCAAGTGAGATCCATGGTCTTGTTATCCATGGTGCACTTTTCCCCATCGATACTGTACGACATTTGATCACCTGTCACGTTGTCCCAACTGTAAAATTGCTGATCAGGCCCCCATATGTAAAGGCAATCGAACCTATGTGACCGAGTTATTCATGCTCACGTCAGTCTCGCACTCCATCGCTATGGTGCTGCAAATTGCAAACTCACATTCGAACCTTTTTCGAAGGATGCCAAAAAGACGGTTTCACGAAGTACGAAACCCTGATAGCCGGGCTGACTTTGTCGTAATCCTTAACGCTCCAAGGACTGTTGATGCAAGTGGCAGCCATGGCATGAGCTGGCCGATTCTCCCACATGATCCGGATGTTCTCTTGAGCAAACTCAGCCATGGACATGGGAGTTGGCTTGAAATTCGAGTCGCTGAAGTGGTAAGTATAAAACCAAATATTGTCCGTGCTGAAAAAAGATCTTCTCCGACCCGGCCCAGCACGGCCGCCGGAGCCGCCATTGTTCCCCTTGGCGTCAGCTAGAAGTAGGACCAGGTACAAGATTGCGAGGCAAATCAGAGCTTTAGGAGAAAGCATAGAGAAATGTTTGAAAGATATGAAAGATATGTTAGTTTGACGTAGATAGTGTAAGGAAGGAAAGTCCAGAGGGATCATCAGGATCAAGGCGACAAAATGGGCCTTGTCAACGCTGCTCAAGCCAAATTTTTCCCTGTCTCCGATGTGCCCCTGTTCAAATCAGCAATTGATAAAGATCAACCTGAGCAATGCAGAAATGAGCAACTCTAGGTAGGCGTCGGTGCGAACAAGCCACACGCTGGCCCCACATTTCTACCGAGCTCATAAGAGCAAGAGGATCCCACGGTCGAGCATCGTTACTCGACGACGACCCATTCGGCCCCACAGGACCACAAAGTTCATCCGTGTGCAAGGTGGGACGTTTGAGCTACACACGTTGTTTGTGAGCAACATCGTCGCATCCTGCTGGTTTATGCCAAGTACTGCAGCTCTGAAACCCACGCTTTGTCCAACTCATTTGTTGCACCGGTTGCTTCCACCTGCGGCAGGCTGCATTCTCGACAACCTCAGGAGTCGCAAGCGACGCCACGTGCACCCTCTTTACCGTTTACATTTTAACGGCCTGGAGAGAGTTGCAGCGACGTCGCATGGTAAAAAGGTGGGTCCAGTCGCACAAGCAAGTGCACGAATACATATCTGCCAAGTTGCACAATCCCAATACGTATGCTACAGTGAGATGAAAGGGTCGAGCGTCGCTCTTAGCTCAGTTCTTGAGCAAGGCATTCACAACGTGATGAACACGAAGCTGACGAAGGTCGGTGTAGGTTTGACCAGTCCCGAGGAAGTAGATGGGCAGACCAGTGGCCGAGGTAGTCGTGAGCGCCGTGCCGACCTTATCATCGACCGTGTCCCACTTGGTCAGCAGACTGCCGTCAAGCCCACGCGGATTGCTGACTCCACTGAAATCTTTCATGGCGCCATCGAATTTGGTGATCTGGTCCACTGCCTCGTTACCCACCAATGCTTCTCCCACAAAGATGATCTTGTCCGGTCGGTTGACCGCGACAAGCTTTGCAAGCGCCCTCATGAGCGGCTCATTATCCTGCATTCGTCCCGCCGTGTCGATGAGTACGACGTCGAAGCCCTCCGCCTTGGCATAGGTCAACGCGTCCTTGGCGATACCAGCAGCATCCTTGCCGTAGCCCCGCTCGTACAGCTCGATACGGCCCTTTTGCTCGTCCAGCGCGATGCCATCGACGCGCAGCTGACCGAGGTTGCGGACGTGTACACGCAGCTGTTCTACTGCACCAGCACGGAAGGTATCGCAAGCGGCGATGAGGACACGCATGCGATTTTGAAGGAGCCAGAAGCAGACCTTGGCCAAGTTGGTGGATTTACCCACGCCATTGACTCCAACAAAGCAGATCGAATATGGGTCCGGCTTGCTGGCAAGCTCCTTGTCCTTGGCGCTTGTCGCGAGGGCGAGCGACGATGCCGCAGCGGATCTTTGTCGCTTGGTAGCAATCTCGAGGAGAATGTCGGTGCTAGACTTAGGGGTGAGAATTCGCGTGATAGCCTCTTCGAGTGCCCTCTTGACTTCCAGTTTGACTGATCCAAAGCTTCCGAGGTTCTTGCCGACCAAGTTGCGCTCCACACTGTCACAGAGACGCTGAGCGACGTCGGCAGCAACGTTCTTGCTCTGTAGGTGGGACGCCATGGCAGAGAGGGCGGGAGCCAGATCCTCCTTGGTGAGCGTCTTGGCACCGGTGAGACGGGAGAAGAATGAAGCCCCAGAAGAAGAGGCGGATCCGATGCGAGAGAGGAAGCCAGCGGACTTGCCAGTTCCGTTGCGTCCTGAAGCTTCGCCGTCTTCATCCTCTTCGTCATCCTCTTCGTCAACGTCGTCGTCTTCATCGTCCTCTAGAACGTCGGCAATCTCGTACACACCATCAGATCGTTTGGTACCCATGCTCTTCTCGTCGATCCAGCTGTCGAGGTCTGCTCCATCGTCGGCATCCTTTTCGGCGGCACCGCTGAAATCCAGAGCGGCGACCTGTTGCGCACTGACGCTTCGGCTTCCATCCCACTTTCGCATCTCTTTGGCGGCTTTAGTCTTCTTGCCGCCTGGTGATTCGGTCCCACTTGCATGACCAGGAGTGCCTGGAGCGCTGCCCCCATTAGAGGCCGAGATGGCAGAGGTGCTTTTCTTGCCACGCACCACACGCCTGCCACCGGGACTTGCTTCGAGCTTGAGACGGCTCTTGAGAGCTTCCACACTCTTGGCAATGTCTGCAGAGTCTTTGATTTCCTTGTTCGAGTTTGGTGTGTTCTGACCGCTTTCCTTGTCGGAACCTGCTGCGAGTTGTGGTTGGTTGGTAGCGCCCTTCTTTTCGCTGAGAACGCCTTTGCGCTTGGACTGTGCCGCGGCCTTTTCGAGATTTCGAAGTGTTTTGGTGAAGATGTCATCCCACTCTTTCAGTGCGGCACTGAATTCAAGACGTGCGCTCTCGGACAATGTGGCAGCTTTGGACGTCCCTGAGGCGAGGGCGCTCTTGGAGGACTGGGCAAGTTTTCGAACAAAAGGAGCAAAGAGATCGGTGAAGAGAGAGCGAACGGTGTCGAGCAGCTCGTCGATGTATGAAAGCTGCAAGATACGTTGGTACACAACGACAAAGGTGAGGTCGAGTTCATTGGCAAAGGTCCATCGAAGTGTATATCCATCCTTGTCAAACTTCTGGTCGGCTGTGCGCTGCTCGAGGAAGGCTTGTTTGATCAGCGAGTTGACTGGGTTGGCAGATGCATCTGCACTGTTAAGAGCAGGGCTGAAGGTCTTGGACCAGAGGACCAGACCGTCTGTAGTATGATGAGGATGGCCAAAACAAAGTAAAAAGGAGTGAGATCGGTGTGAGCGCAATGGTTCTGCGGACATCGCAAAGACGTGTGCGAACTGGAACTGAAGAAGCATCGAAGCGGAATAGCTTACTCTTTGTGAAGATGGTGAAGTGATCCAGCATGATGTGTCAATGTGAGTAGAATGATGCTGATGTGATGTGGTTGACCTCGAATGGATGGTGGCGGAGACTGAGAAGAAGCAGCCTATGGTCTGAGCTAGCGTGGGCGGATTGTGTCTCTCTGCGGAGGTAGTGGAGTCTCAAAGATGCAGACCGAACAGTCTCCGTGCGTTGAAATCGGGGTTGCAGTACACAATCTAGCCCGATATTTTGTGGCGGGATCCTCCACTTCTCGAATGAAGCTCGATTTTTTCGGATCACGGCCAAAGGTGCGAAACGAAATTTGGCTCATTGTGACACTTTTGGCCTGCGCCATACCACTTTCTTCTGAACCATACAACCTCGGACTCTCACAACTCGGTATTGTACTGCTATCTGGACCGAACCAGTAGATTGCGATTGGGAGTCTGTTCGCGATGGGTCGATATGCCATTCTAGTTTCCGGACCTGCCGGCTCGGGCAAGTCGACGTTCTGCTCGGCTTTGATCGCCCACGCGCAATCACTGGGACGCAATGTACACCTCTTCAACCTCGATCCCGCCGCCGAGCGCTTCGAGTACCAGCCAAGCATTGATATCAAGGAGCTCATTTCGTTGGAAGATGTGATGGAAGAGATGAGCCTCGGTCCCAACGGAGGTCTTATATACTGCTTCGAGTAAGTATTCCCATCCGATTTCATACCTGGCCGACTCTTAGGATTGCCTTTTTTTCGGAAAGAAGCTGGTCTGGGCAAGAAACGAGCTGATACCATATTCTATGGCACGTCACATCTTCTCTTCACATCACAGATACCTTCTGGACAATTTGGATTGGCTAGATGAGGAGCTGGGCCAGTTCAACGACGACTACATCATCATCGACTGCCCAGGACAGATTGAGCTTTACACACATTTCCCAATCATGTCGCGGCTCGTCAACATTCTCTCGGGACAGTATCAGTTCCGCATCTGTGCGACGTACTTGCTCGAATCGCAGTTTATGGACGACAAGACGAAATACTTTGCCGGTGTCCTCAGCGCCATGAGCGCCATGATCAACCTCGAGGTACCACATATCAACCTGCTCAGCAAGATGGACTTGGTAGAGAAGGGCGAGATTGGATCAGAGGCGAAAAAGGGACGAAGGAGAGAAATGGAGCGATACCTTGACCCAGATCCGCTTCTGCTGATTGATGAAGTCAACTCGAGAACGAACCCAAAGTTCCACACTTTGAATCAGGCGTTGGTCCAACTAGTAAGTGCTTTCATTCAATATGCGGAGAGGCTTGCTTGAGACTCTGGAACGAACGCTGACGCCATTTCCATCCCTTCTTCAATACGCATTCTGTCGCTCCTCAGATCGACGACTTTAGTATGGTCTCGTTCATGCCTCTTGATAGCACGGATGAGGACTCTGTCGGTACCATCCTGTCGCACATTGACAACGCAGTTCAGTACGGCGAGGACGAGGAGCCAAAAGAGCCCAAAGACATGGACGAGGGCGACTTTCCTGACCAATAGTTGTACTCGGCTGCGACATTGTTCTGACGTTTCGACTCCATAGAGCCGATCATCCTCCCGCATTTGTAATTGTATCCTGTGTAATTCCTGCATCCTCTGCACCCACCCCACCTTCTCACGATCATGAAATGTTTCTCTGGTGCACGATGTGGTTGGAGCTATGTGGAAGTTGTGCAATGTTCGGGAGGAAAAATCATCTGCTGTTAGATCACTGGACAACGTGTCACTGTTCCTCAAAAATTCAGCTCGAGGGGTCTGCTCGTGTGAGTTTGTGTGGCTGAGTCGGCTTGAAATTGCACCTTTTTCAACCTGGCAAAGCAAGGGTGGCGCGCGCCGAGCTGCAAGTTCGGAAATAATTGACGCTGCAGGGTGACCTTGAACTGACCCCCTGCCCTTGCTGCCCAGATGCCGTGGCCGCCAGGATGAGCGCGCTTCCACGCTGTCGCTGTCGCCTTTCTCCACACAGCAAGCAAGCTTCCTTGAAACAAGCAAAGAAGCTGAAATAGCCACACAGCCTCCTTGACCACCGCATACTTGATCCACCTCTCCCTCCTTCATCCTCCCTACCCTTCCTCGGATCGGCCCTGACTACATCCCTTCACTCGCCTCGGCATCTGACGTTTCCTTTGCTCCGACCCCTTCACTCTGGGATTAACAAGCTCGGACGTCATCTTTTAGGCTTTCTTTCTTCGTCGACAGTCAAGGACAATCGGAGACCTTTGGATACCAACTTCAGTCCCACGATCCTTATTGAACATCAAAGCCGCTCATTGAATCGGCACAGATCAGCTTCCATCCAACATGGTGCGCCGAAGCAGGCGCAACCGCCCTGCTGCTGTCTCGCTCAATCGCATTGCCACCCTCTCTATCGTCGCACTCGCCGCAACTCTTCCTGCCGTTCATGCAAGTCGTCACGAGGGACAAACTGGGCCATCACATGTCGCATCGGCTGCTCAGCCGCAAGCCAGCTTGAATCCGACCAGCTCCATCGCCCAGGCAGTTCAGCGTACACGCAGACCATGGTTGGCTGCTGCCAAAGATCATTTCGTCGACGCTGTCTCTCGTTTCCTCTCGCATGCACTTCCCGACCCTCGCTATTTCGCTTACGACCTCCAACAGTTCGACGACGCTGATTTGACACCGATCGAGGACCTTCCCCTGGACTCCGGCAGCATCCTGGATGGCCCCGGCCTCAACTGGGGCGGCAGCACCCTCGAGGTCGTGCGGTCTCAGGCCATTTTCCTTACACGTTCCGCTGCTTTTGGCCCCCGTATCACCGATGATCAGGGCCTCAAAGGCTTCCTTCTCCCTATCTCGGACTTCTACAAGGTGCCAAAGGATGCAAGCTTTTCCACGTCTGATGCTAGCGGTAACCCGATCCACGCCTGTCCTTACAAGGGTGGTCCGGGATCACGACGCGATGTCTTGCTCGAGAAGTATGAGGATGAGGATGACCGAAGGCTCTACGCTGCATTCAACCCGGCATCCTCATCGCAGGCTCCTTTCACCTGGACCCACCAATCCGACGCCGCGCTCGAAGACTCTGTCAAACCCCCTCACAACTGGATTGCGCTGGTGGAGCGTGGTGGCGGGTGTGGATTCGCCGACAAAGTTCGTGTTGCCCAAGAACTAGGTGCCGTTGCCGTCGTTGTGGGAGACGCGCCAAGTCCCAATTGGCATGGTGGCTCGGGTGATCCGAACGAGGAAGGCGATCCCGGTCTCAGTGGCAAGCGTCTCATCACCATGTTTGCTCCCGGCGATACTAGCGACGTTCACATCCCTTCCACATTTGTCACTCGCCCTAGCTACCTCGATCTCGAACGTCTCATTCAGGAGACGGAGAAGGATCAGGAGGATTGGCAGAAGCAACATCCCTCTGAACATGACGGTGAACCTGCGCCAAGAACACGTGGTCTCGAGATTGTCATTGGCAAGGACGACCTTGTTTGGGAATGGCCATTGATCGACTTTGGCATTCTGCTGCTGCTTTTGCCCAGCTTCATGACTGTGATCACCATCATTGTCCACCGCATTCGCATGATCCGACAGGGACGCAAGGAGCGTGCTCCTGAACTTGTGGTCCTTGGCCTGCCCTGCTTGATCTGGAGGGGCAACGGCCAGCCCTGGGAGAAGGTGGAAGGCCCTGATGTCGACCCTGGTCCGGGCAACGGCGGCACACCCGACGCATCTGCATCGAGACCATTTGCTTCTGACGACCTAGAGTCAGGCAGAGCCGGAGAGACGATCCCCCTTCTCGCCGAGGATGAAAATGGCGCCGGCCCATCTCAGCGAGCCCAGACCTCTGTCAAGATGCCATCGTCATCCGAAGATGTCAATGCCCCCACGACGCGACCTGTCAACCCCGCCTCTTTCTTGCCACCTGGTCGCACCTACTTCAGCACCGACGAATGCGCGATTTGCCTCTGCGATTTTGTTGATGGCGATCGTGTACGCGTGCTGCCGTGCGGACACATCTTCCACCGCCAAGAGGTGGATGATTGGCTGGTAAGGGTCAAAAAGCTCTGTCCCATCTGCAAGCGCGATATCACTGTCCCTATTCCGCCTTCCCCACCGGTCGGTGTCTCTTCTTCGACCTCTTCTCCAGCGGTGACACCTTCGGCTACCGCCGCGAACGGTGCTGCCGTCGTTGAAGCAAACCGTTCTGCTCAGACCGAGGTTCCCGTGGCAAATGTGGTGGAAGAGCATCCTGGCGATGAAAGCCAGGATCTCGTTCAGCACCTCTTCCAGGATAGTTCGGATGAGCACTCCATGCGAAGCGAAGGTCGCCAGGTATGATAGCTGACATCTCACTTCCGGTGTTTCCGATCTGGAATACCCCAATCCCACAGCTATTGTCCTGAATTCTCCTCTCTCTTGTTATTCTGTCCTTGCACCACCACTTCCTTCTTTGTTACGTTGTCCTTTCGCGTTTCGTTTTACTGTATCATTAGTTGTTCTTCGCCATTCTTTTCTTCATTGCATATCTGTTTTTTCAGCTGCCTAACCAAGGGTCTAAGGGTCTGGATGCAACTTGTATCTGGATGTTTTGCCTTTGTATCGCTTGCACACGCATTCTTTCGTCACACCTCAGTTGAATCATGAATCGAGTTGAGAATTGCACGTCGATGTTGCAGAAAATCAGACGAGCTACTGGAGTTTAGAGCAGAGTCTCGAGGACGGCGACGACCTGGTCACCGACGTCCTTTGAACCGTGCTTTCCGCCTAGGTCGGCGGTCCTGAGTTCGAGACCGCCGATATCCTTTGCGTCGAGAACCTTCCTGACTGCCGCCTCGACCTTGTCTGCGATTTCGCCCTGGCCGAGGGAGTATCTGAGGAGCATAGCGGCTGAAAGAATGGTTCCGACGGGGTTTGCGATTCCCTTACCGGCAATATCGGGTGCCGAACCGTGAATGGGTTCGTAGAGACCATTGCACTTGCCCTTTCCGTCGGGAAGGCCCGAAAGCGAGGCGGATGGGAGCAAGCCGAGAGCACCAGGGATGACCGAGGATTCATCCGAGAGAATGTCACCAAACATGTTTTCGGTCAAAACGATACCGTTGAGCTTGCGAGGGTTGGAAACCATGACCATGGAAGCTGAGTCTACGAGTTGGTGGTCGACTGTGATGCCCTGCGAAGCGAATTGGTTGTCGACAGTGTCCTGCACGACCTTGCGCCAGAGACGAGAGGTGGCAAGGACGTTGGCCTTGTCGATGGAGTGGAGAGGAGCAGGAGGGTTGGACTGGAGTGCAAGGTACGAGGCGAGCTTGGTGATTCGCTCAACGTCGAATTTGTTGTAGACCATGGTGTCGTATGCGGCACCATCGGAGTTGGGGTCGTCGAGGTTGGCCTCCTGACGGTCACCAAAGTAGAGACCCTTGACGAGCTCACGGACGACGATGAAGGAGACTCCCTTGGCGACTTCGGGCTTGAGGGGAGAGTGAGAGAGGAGCGACTCGGAGGGGAAAAGACAGGGTCGAATGTTGGCGTACAGGTCGAGTTCCTTTCGAAGGGCAAGGAGACCCTGTTCAGGGCGAACTTTGCCAACGCCCCACTTGGGACCACCGACAGAGCCTACGTGAACATCACAACAAGAGGTCACAGAGGGGAGGGGAAAGGAATCATTAGCGAGAATGAGCAGATATGCGCATGAGAGTGTGGCGAAAAGTGGCAGACTTACCCATCAGGATGGCATCGGCGTTCTTGCAGGCCTCCAGAGTGTCATCAGGCAGCGGCTTGCCAGCCGAGTCAATGGCGCATCCACCAAAGTCGTACGACTTGAGGCTGATCTCGAACGAGCTGCTCTTCTGGGAAACGAGTTCAAGAACACGAGTGGCCTGCTCGACGACCTCGGGACCGATACCGTCACCGGGGAGAACGACGACGTTGTAGGTCTGCTTGCTCATCTTTGATTATGCGTGATGGAAGTGAATGTGGTTCGGTATAAAGATATTGGTAGAGAGAGTGGAAGGTGGAGAGGGATGATGGAGAAGTCGAGGATTGAGTTGAGAGAATTCGGTGCTGGGCCGAGGCGGGGACAGGAGACTTTTCGAGTGTGGAGCTTTCAAGAAGAAGTGGGTCCGTGACTCACAGAGAAAGAGCGGCTTGCAAGCTGCAGTTCTGGTTGGTCCAAGTAGTCTTTCGCGTGACTTTCCGAGATCTAATCACAGCCTTTCTTCCCAATCAAATTGGCCATTATCTAGCAGCACAGCTTCGGTGGGACTGAAGTGGCGGCGGCGGCTGGCGGTGGGACAGACGTGAGCGTACGTTCTTCCACTCGTGCGAATTTTAGAATCAAAATCGGGGCAGTATGTGATTATGCTCGATCGATCGGGTAGCTTAGCGGAGAAGTGGAGCATTTAGGTGTGTGAATTGAGATCTGGCCCTGTCAATCTTGCTTGATTTGGCCATTGACCAGTCACACCATCCTCGACACATCCTGACAGCTTTTGCTTCGACAACCGCACACAAAGCTCAGACCGACCAGAGGCGACGCTGACTATCCATTTAGCCCCGAGTGGACCTCATTCCTTCGCTGCCACCAAGCATACACAAGCTCCTGGCCATGTCGAGCGCCGCCAAAAAGGAGGCCATCTTGCGCCAATTTCGCCAACTCACCAACGCAACACCCCAAGACGCCCATCGCATTCTGAAAGCGCATGGCTACCGCATCGAACCCGCGACAGATGCATTCTTCAACGATGAGCAAGCTCAAATCAACGCCTCTGCCTCTTCGAGCACTTTGGACAAGAAGACAGAGCGAGAAGTCAAGGAGCGACTCAATGCCCTTTTCGATCGTTTTCGCGATGCAGCTACCGCTGACGAGGACGACTCTGATGACGACGAACCGTCTGCCGCACCGGAAGATCCTGATATGATCAGCATCGGTGGCGCTCTAAAGATGTGCGAGGCGCTCGAGGTTAGCCCTGAAGATGTTGTATTCTTGCCGCTATCGTACTACCTGAAATCGCCCTCTATCGGCAATTTCACCAGAAACGAGTACGTCAACGGGTGGAAGATGCTCGAACTCTCGGATACGATCGAGAAACAGAGAAACACCCTAGAGAAGCTGCGTCGAGAGCTGCTCGAGAATAAGCCTCTCCGACGGGAACGTATCGCCGAGGAAAAGTCCAACCCTGCCACTGCAGCCTCGGCCAACAAGGGGTTATATGAGAAGGTTTACGAGTACACATATGCATTCGCCAGGAGGGAAGGCCAGAAGAGTTTGGCGTTGGAGAACGCACTTGCATTTTGGGACCTGATCTTGCCGGCGTCACCAACGTTCCAGCGAGAGGGTAGCCAGGGAACCTTTACCCAACAACAGCTGGATCTGTGGAAGAGGTTCTTGACCGAACAAACCGGTGGTAGGGCCGTCAGCAAGGATACCTGGACGCAGTTCTTGGATTTCACCAAGGAGATCAACGCCGATTTCAGCAATCACGACTTTGATGGTGAGTGCGCAATCTCGACATTAGAGCTTCCAGCACCAATTTCGGAGCGAAAGAGAAGAAACAATACAGTACTGACATTTGCACCACTCTTCACATGTGTTCCGGTTCGGACATTGCAGCTGCCTGGCCATCAGTCATTGACGACTTTGTATTGTGGGCCAAGGACAACATGTCTTCTGATGGCATGGACACAAGTTGATCCGTGCTCGCTTTCTTTTTCACATTCCACTGTTTAGTCATGACAATGCAAGTCATTCTTAATGGTCGTCGCACAGAATTGTCTTCCAAGGGCGAATCGTATTTCCCAGCCATTGCACGTTAGGGATGCTGCGAGGCTTAGACGCCCTTGGTGTGATGAGAAATGACAGGTGTTACAGGGAGACTATGATTTGAATGAAGAAGCGCGTATCTAAGGTTACATGTCACCACGGCGAACAAAGGGAACGCCCAAACCCGAGAGCAAAGCCCTCGCCTTTTCGGTAGCTTTCCTACCTCTCTGGTTGGTGATGCAGTCGATCTGGAAGCCCAATGGCCTATTGGGATACTGGTCCAGGTTAATTTCGATCTGGGGGAAGAGGGGGATTGCCTCGGGTCGCATTCCCAAGCTGACGACGCCGCTCATTGCTGCTGGAGATGCTGGAGGTTGGGAAGCGGGAGGCAGAGGAAATCCGCCAAAGCTTCTCAATCGGGGGAGTACGAAAGTGGTGAGGATTTCCAAGAATTCGTGTGCGACAGGTCCAGGAAGCACCGCCTTGACGCCTACGGGCATACCGGGACGAAGCTTGAAAGAAGCAACGCCGGATTTGGCACGAATGATTTCGATGTGACCTCTGTTCGCGGTGGCTGCCGAATTGGAGGAGCTAGAAGCGAGCAGCGAAGGGTCTGACAGGCTTCCGTCTACCGAGAGACCCGTGATGGCGCGCATCTGTGCAATGAGAGGCACAAGCGCATGCTTGTTGGCAATGGCATCTTTGGAGAAGCAGGTAAGGATGATCTTGTCCAATTTGGGGATTTCGTTGAGGGTGTTGTCGGGGGAAAGGGGTTTGGTGAGGGGTTGAAGACGACGATTACCACGAGCGGGGCGTTGGGGACGGTTGACGGTGTATGGATCGGCGGCGTCCCACGATCGTTGGCGGTCGAGCATGTCTCCTGACGAAGCGGGGTTGGTGGGGGAAGAAGGCGAGGTGGAGGAAGAAGGAGGCAAGGATGCATCGAGGTTGACGGCGGGGTCAAAAGTCATATACAGCAGATCGGAAGAGAGGGTGTTGCGATAGTGCTCCTGGTATCGGTTGAGTTGGGTAGGTCCAATCACTACGGGATGAGGGCGAAGTGTGGTACGTGCCGACTTGGCCGCAGTGGACAAGGTGCGGGTGGAGGAGGAGGAGGATGCGCGAGCAGAAGCTGCGACAGTGCGAGTGGTGGCCACAGCCTGACGAAGCATGTTGGCAGTCGTCACGGTTGTCGAGGTGTTCATTGCGACCCAGGAGAACAGGCAAGGATATCGATGATGTATGTTGGTCGTAACGATGCTGTGTGTGTAGGAGCGATTCTTCTCAACTCTCGTCAACCCTTTCCAAAAATCCAGGAAAAGAAGAAAAGCAGCTGCTCGGGAAAGGCTTGCTTGTTGAACCAATTTTTTCCCGATTTCCCTGATTAACGACCAACCACACGACCACTCTCTTCTTCTCAATTTTCGACTTTGCCGCCAACTCTCACACGTACGAAACAGGCTCCCCCTCACAATTTGGACGTTCAAGAGCTCGGTCCACATTCACCATCAACCACCCAACCAACCAACACCATCTTTGCAACTTTCCTTTCTCTTTTACCTGATCCCTAGCCCAACTTGATCTCGGCATATTCCATCTACGATCGCAGGAAATCCGATACATCATCCAACGCTCCTAAACGCGTCATTCGGATCATTCTCAACAATCAAGCGATCGTCGTCATTCAAGCACGAGAGAACAAACAAGCATTCGATCCCTTCTCACAATGGCCGACGTCGAACGAACACCCTCAGCCTCAGCTACCGCCATCACAGGCCCAGCACCAGTAGGATCGGTTACAGAACCTTTTGACCTGATCCGACTCTCCATCTCGGAACGTGTCTATGTCAAGTTGAGGGGCGATCGTGAGCTGCGCGGCACTCTGCACGTAAGTTCCGTAACCATCTCTTCTTTGCAACTTGACCCCTTGCCGGAGTTTGTTCTTGTTGTTGTGATTGATGCTGACATCTCTCTTTCTCTCTCTGAATGCTAATGGGGAAATTATGGACGAAATGCACAGGCATACGACGGACACATGAATCTGATCCTTGGCGATGTGGAGGAGACCATCTACGTTGTTGATGTCAACGAGGAGGGTGGGCAGGAGACTGTCAGGGTAAGTTCATATCACACGTCAAACGTCCAACATCCAACTCACCCGCGGATACAGCCATGCATCTCGCTCTCGACCTTTCTTTCGATCAGCAAACCTCTCAGAACAACATGACTGACCAACCCCTTCCGCTTTTGCGATCCTTACATCTCTGCCACAACACCATCTATTTTTGAACCGCACACGATTGACAGGTGGTCAAACGTCAAAGTGAGATGCTTTTTGTTCGAGGAGATAGCGTAATTCTCGTTTCTCCTCCTTCCAGCACCTGAGACGCTTTAACTCATACCCTATGGTCTCGACTCAAATCACATCTTTGTTTGCTTTGTTGCACGTCTCTTGTATTACTACCATCCACCATTACATCCATCCATCGAGCCTCTTTGCATTTCGCTGTGTGGGTGCTGGATCGTTTCGAATAGCCGAACAGCGAAACGCAAGCCCGTTGAAGAGTTGAGTCAAATCCACATCCCAAAATCCGAAGACCAACCACCCGCCCTCTCTCTCTCTCTCTCCCTTCACACCCCGACGATACTTTGCCCCCACAACACTGAACACCACAACCACAATCACAATCAAACCACCACTCGGACGCAAGTATATAGGTTTTAGAACCATAGATTTGACAAAAGTATGTCGAAAGAGACGGTGATGAATGTCTAAAAAGTACAAGTTGAGAGATTGCGAGGAGTGTTAACGGCGCCTCGCCGCGCTACATCAAATCCAGGTATATAAAAAGGTGACCGAGCCATAAGAACCATGATGCGAGAGGTTTGAGGGCTGTGTTAAGGGCGGCCCTCCGCGCCAATACAAAAAAAATGAGATGCAAGAGAGAGGATATCAGGGCTGTGTTAAGAGCGGCCCTACGCGCTGAAATAGGCATTAGTACAGAGGAACGGAGACAATGCGACGGAATCGGATGCAAATGCAAAGAAAACGGGAAGACGACCCGCACCTGTCTTTCCAGGTCGGGTCGGTAGGGGAGAGTGTGTCAGTTGAGAGGCAGAGGCGAAAGAGAGAGTGGGGACGTAGGACTCTCAGAAAGAGTCTCCACGCGGGTATATAGATCCGGACTTGATGCCAGATGTTGATGAAGGAGATGAATCGAGCACCAGCCAACCCTCCCCTACCAAAGCCTCAGCTAGCACATTGAGCAAATTTACTCGAGGTTGGAGGGGTAGATGTGAGTGGCAGGGTCGATGGTGGTCTCCTTGATGGTACGAGCCGAAACGAATCGGTAGAAGATCGAAATGGAACCAGCCTTGTCGTTGGTACCCGAAGCACGAGCACCACCGAAGGGCTGCTGACCAACGACGGCACCAGTGCACTTGTCGTTGTAGTACATCATGCCCGAAGCGTTGCGGAGCAGGTTGCTGGCCTTGATAAGAGCGTATCGGTCAGCCGAGAAGATGGAACCGGTAAGAGCGTACTCGGTGGTGTTGTCGATCAGCTCGCAGGTCTGCTCGAACTCCTCGTCGGGGTAAGCGTAGACGGTGATGACGGGACCGAAGATCTCGTTGACCATGGTGACCGACTTGGGGTCCTTGGTCTCGATGACGGTGGGCTGGACGTACCAACCCTTGGAGTCGTCACCCTGACCACCGCAGAGGACCTCACCGCCCTCCTTCTTGGCAGCCTCGATGAGGCCCATGATCTTCTCGAAAGAGTGCTTGGCGATGACAGGGCCCATGAAGTGCTTGAACTCCTCGACGGGGCCAACCGAGATCTGGGCGATCTGGTTGAGCAGCTTCTGCTTGAACTCGCCCTCCCACATCGACTTGGGTACATAGAGTCGCGAGAGTGCAGAGCACTTCTGACCCTGGTACTCGAAGGCGGCGCGGATGGACTGAGTGACGGCAGCGTCGACGTTGGCCGACTTGTGGACCATGTGGAAGTTCTTACCACCAGTCTCACCGACGATGCGGGGGTAGCCACGGTACTTGTCGAGGTTGTTTCCGATCTGCTTCCAGAGCTGACGGAAGACGTGGGTGGAGCCGGTAAAGTGGAGACCAGCAAACTCGCGGTGGTTGATGGCAGCGCCAACGATTTCCTCGGCGGGACCGGGGACGAACTGGATGACACCATCGGGGAGACCAGCCTCACGGAGGATCTCGTAGGCGACGTAGTTGGAGTAGATCGACATGGGCGATGGCTTCCAGACGACGACGTTTCCGGTCATGGCAGGGGCGCAGATGAGGTTACCAGCGGCGATGGCAAGGAAGTTGAAGGGGGAAACGGCGAGCACGAAGCCCTCGAGAGGACGGTACTCGGTACGGTTCCAGGTGTTGGGCGAGCACTCGGGGGGCTGCGACGAGTAGAGCTCCTGGATATACTTTGCGCTGAAGCGGTAGAAGTCGCAGATCTCGGCGGCAGCGTCGATCTCGGCCTGCCAGACGTTCTTACCCTGGCCGAGCATGGTAGCGGCGAGGACCTTGTATCGGTACTTGGAAGCGATGAGATCAGCTGCCTTGAGGAAGATGGCAGCACGGTCGTTCCAGGGCATGTTCTCCCAAGCGGTCTTGGCCTTGAGGGAGCCCTCGATGGCCTTCTGGACAAGCGCCTCGTCAGCTTCGTGGTAGTTGCAGAGGATCTGCGAGTGGTTGGAAGGGTTGGGCTGCTTGTTGACTTTGCCAGTCTTGATCTTCTCGCCGTTGATGACAACGGGGACCTCGAAAGGACCAGCGGCAATCATCTCGTCGACGGCCTGCTGGAGCTTGATACGGTCCTCACTCTTGGGCTCGTAGTTGCGCATGGGCTCATTCTTGATGGGAGGCAACGAAAAGAGGCCGAACTGAGGGGCCTGAGGTACGGAAGCCATTTTGAAGATGTTTGTATGTGGTAGGGTGAATTGAGGGAGAGAGCACGAGAGGAGAAGCTGAGAGATAGCAGCTGATGTTTTGGAAAAGGATCACGACAGGGGACGGAAACGAGAACAAGGGACCGGAAACAAGGAAACGGAAAGGGGGATGGTTGTAGAAGGAAAAAAAGGGATGACGAAGTGGGGATGGCGTTGGTGATGGGATTTTAAGAGGGTTCTTGGAGCGAGGCGGGGACGAATGAGAAGAGAGAAAGAGAGAAAGCATGTCCTTTGGCTTGGTGACTGAGGCAGCGAGTCGAAAGCAACACAGGCAAGGTCATCAGACCCTAAACTCGAAAACCCACGCTCAAGCGCGGCCCAAAACTCTCTCTCTCTCTCTCTCTCTTTTTGCAAAGTGCAAATTTCCTCGAAAAAGAAGAAAAAAGAGGGCGCACACGGGCAGCTCGAGTCAGAAGAACTCGACGCAAATTTCCTGGCTGGCCAAGAAAGCCACACACAAAGTTCAACAAATGAGTATTCTGTGCTCTCGTGCCTTCTCTATTCACAATTGTTTCCACAACATACGGCGGACTCTGATTCCTCTTCTGCACCGAGAATCCACCGGAGCTCTTCCCCCTGACGCTGTTTCTTTTCCCACCGATTGGTTTGCTTATCACGCAAAAGTACAGGTAAAAGAGAGCCGAAGCTTCCCATTTGCTATCTACCGAACAGAGGCCGTTGCTCTGCTCACCGTGACAAAGACAAAAGCGAGATAAGAGAATTTGATCAAAGTGGGAAAGCGGGCAAGATGGTGGGTTCCCAAGCCAACTTTGGCGCGTCTGCGTTTTGCATGTTCCGGTCAAGTTGCCAGACACGATCTTTGTAGTATTGCTCTGTTTGGCTCGCCTGTCTGAGCTGCACAGCTGCTCAACCGTATGAATCTTGTTGCGACTGACTTTCTACCCGATCTTGGCGTTGTGCGGGGAACATGGAGCCGGACTTTGCCGGTTGCATAACCTGGATTGGCTTCAAAGATGATCGTCTTTGTGCGGCAGCTATTGGATGTCATTTCATCACAAATCAGACAGAAGGCTGTGGTCTACTTGATTGATGGCCGGCATCTGAGAATACAGCAGAGTTAGGAGCGAGGTACCAGTCATCGGCCCAAGAACATGCTCTGAGTGCGGTACTGGCGGGCTATACGCTGTGAGTCTGTGATCGGTCGGTCTTTCGACCTTGACACCTCTTCTTGCTTCGCTTCAGGAGCATTGCCTGAGCCAAACAATGATGAAAATCTCTTGCGTCCGCCTTTTGTGCGAGGTGGTGGGCTGGCGGAGCTTGTAGGGTTGCTGTGCATCTGCGTGCTTGGAGGCCTCATATCGGGCGATCGTGAAGACAACGGGATACGTCGTGGTGACAAGGTTTCGCTCGCACGTTCATCCGCGTCCTCGTCGGTGGTATCCGAAAGAATCGACTCGGCGTCTCGAGCAAAGCCAGGACGAGGCAATGCCAGCATCACCTCTTCCCGGTCCGGCATCTCTTGCCTCTCTCGTTCGAGCTTTTTTCGCAGCGGATCTGAAGACGGCTCGAAGGCTGCCGACACATTCTGATGGCCTCCTCTTGCCTTGAACACTGCCATTAGACTCGCAAGGGCAAGGCTTGTGTCAAAGATGGCGCCAGTTTGCTCAGAGCTTGCTGAGATGGCTAAAAGCTCTTCTTCGAGCCTGAAAGACCCGATACGCTTCTCCATATCCGGCGAGTATCCCTCCCTATCTCCGAATTGCACTGCCAGAGAAGAAGATGGGATAGCTTTGCGAAACTCGGCCACTTTGACATCGCCGTCCTCTTTGTACAACGCCAGAGCATGCTTGTCCATCCTCCACACATATCTTGAACCGTCCTTGACGATGACGTGCCAGTCGTGTTTGAAGAGTCGATGCCCGGCGTGCATTGTCGCCCAGATACCCGAGCCACGTCTAAAGTCGTAGCTGTTCTTGAGCGCCTCTTGCCTCACCTCCCAGCCTTGCTTGCCAGTGACCTTGCTTACGCGTCGGGCTTTCTTTGAGACTTCAGCAGAGCTGAAGATCGCATCGCCGAAACCGCCTGCGTCCATCAATACGGCCTTCCAGCCCACCATCTGGCGTGGAATTCGCACGACCATCGCTGTTGAGCTTGCCGCGCCACGCCTCCACACCTGGTAGCCAGGCAGCTTGTCATCCTCAAAGATGTCGAGCACTTCGCTGTCTACACGCCAGTGTGCTTCTGCTGCTCCAACATGTGAGTTGCTGGAACTTGGTGCTGGTATATCCCAGCCATGGGACTGCTGGGCAAGCGTAGAAGCATGGGGATATGTCGAAGACGGCGGAAATGGTGGGATCGGTGAGGAGGAGATAGGAGCAGGCATGGGAGAATGAGTTCTTCGGGAAGGTTCCGACCCGATCTCGTGCTGGTGTGAATTGGAGCTGTTCAGTCTTTGGAAGTCTTCCGATGAAAGCATATCTGCCTCTGGGTCTGCCCGGCTCTGTCTGAGAGCGTGCTCTGCGGCTGTGTAGAAATCAGCGCTTGAAGTCGATATTCCGCCCAGCATGGGATCTGCTTGAGCATGGCTGGGTGGCGAGATTCCGACAACCTGGATGGGAATTGAGCTTGATCCGAGCGAAGTCATATGCATCTGGTGTGAGTCCTCGAAGACGTCGAGAGTCGAAGCGGAGTGATCAGCCTCCGAAACAGCAGGCTGCAAAGACTGTCTTGGGAGGTGTGCCGCGTCTCGTTGTTGGAAAGCAGCGATCGAATCGGCATGCTCGTGGCCCATGCTGCCCCCTTCTGTTTGGACGGGAATTGAATTCTCGCTCTTTGGTAGATCGTCGATGGCTTGAGAAGTGCCCAGTTGCGCCTCATTCTGCTTGATCCATGGGAAAAAATCGCTGAAGCCTGTGGCGTCCGAGACGGCGACCGGATTCAGTTGGATCTGCGGCGGTGTGGTGGGTGCGCCCCTTCGTAGGCTCTCGACTGAGCTGGAACCACTGTTACTGGGACCACTTTCGTTCCACTGGTGGGGTAGTTGTGGGGACATGCTGCCATGTAGGGAAAGGAAGATACAATGTTGATGCTGAGGCAAAGTAGAGTATATGCGTCAGAGTTGGTCGTCGGAAAGAAGGAACGATGTCTCCACAAGAAGTGATGTGGTCGAAAGAAGGGCTAGTGGTGGTACCTCAGAGCGAGCAAGAACGTTACCGTATACACCTCTCACATATGAACTAACTGAGGCAGACCGCCGTCACACTTCATTTGATCAGCGTGACGGCACGGCCACAGCTGGCCAAGTGACTTGCACCTGGACCCTTCCAAGCTTGAGCCGACGGCACAGGCTTCGAACCACAACACCCCACTTCACTCCCGGAAAGTATGACGTTGTCGTTCAGATTCTTTTTTTTTCTTTGATTCGCCGACGCCACCAACATGGTGTGGTGCTGGACAACGCCTCGTTAGCCGCATGCACAGTCTGTGCTTGGACCCCACTTTTGATTCAACATTGGGGTGGCTTTTGTCGGGACTGCGACGCATCCACTCCTGCCAGCACTAGCGTCAGCATGCTGGGCACCAGTCGGAGCTCGAAAACAACTTTGTATCGAGAGTCGAGCAGAAGCTCGGAAGACAACTCCTAAAATGTCGGCACCTTCGGCATATATTTGGTCGGTTGTGTGTGGTGCTAAAAACACTCTTTTGCGCGTCATCAATTCGCCGGCGTAGCCGCGTGGGCAAGGATGCGCTGTTGTGCTGCAGGGGACAGAGTCGAATTGAACACAGCACAGCCTGACACCTGTGTGTGAGCTTTTTTGGCTTTTCGACCTCGCGTCAAATTGATCTTGCAGCAGGAAACACAGCCTCAGCCACAACGCATTCAGCTGGCACAATACAGCCAAGAGGTCGCTTCACAGTCGAGTCCAGCTTGGCAGTTTGCACAAAGCCGAGTGCTTGCTCCAGACCTACTTGTAGAAGCCTCGAACTAGACGGGCAGAAGTCAATGCTGCATACATCAAACGATAGCCAACGAAACAGTATGTGCTTGGTAATTGCTCATCTCCCACCATAGTACTTTTAACGCGACCACAACAACCAGCTTCGAGTCGTATAGTATGCATTGAGACGGATCGTAAATGTGGAAACTACAACGGGAAAAGACAGGAACTGAGATGACATGCAAAGACCATGTAAGAGTCAAGAAGTATGAACAAATGGGAAGATGGGGAAGAAATGCAAGGTACGAGGTGGAGCAATGATGAGGGATGCTTAACGCGACCTCGAGGTACCCTTGCCACGCTTGCCGGCAAAGAGCCACTTGGGCTTCTTCTCCTTGATGACACGATCCGACTCACCCGCCTTTGCGTGCCAGTTGCCTTCACGCAGAGCGAGTTCTCGCAGCTTCCTCGCCTTCTCGAGCTGCTCCGAGTTCTTGAGACCTGCCAACTGTCGGTCGGATGCCGCGACACGCGCAGGGCCAGCACGGGCGCTGATGTTGCCGCCAGAGCGATTGACGGGAGCTTGTGTCGATGAGAGCAGACGGCTACCAACGTTGCTCTTGCGAGCCTTTCTTGAAGCGCTGGTGTCGGCCTCCTCAGTGTCCATGTCCTCGTCATCCTCCCAGGCAGCCTCCTCGTCATCCTCATCCTCGTCCATCTCCTCGTCATCGTCCTCACCATCGGCACCGGATCGCTTGCGCTTGCCAGTGAGACCCTTGGCCTTGGCGAGCATCTCGGCACGGGCGGTGACGCTGCTTGGGTCGACACCAATCTCGCGCATCCTCTCGGCCATCTGGGACAATGTGCGCTCCTGGAACTTGCGTGGCACACGAGCCTGGTTCTTGATCATGCTTCGGTCCTGTGCGGCCAGCTTGGCCTTCTGCTGGCGCTCACGGATGGCGGCAGCGGCACTGCGAATGGCCTCCTCCTCCTCGTCGAGCATGGAACCCTCGTCACCACTGTCATCGTAGAAGCCCTCGGCCTCGAGCTTCTCCTCCTCGCGCTCCAGAGCATCGAGCTTGTCGAGGATATCGGGGTCGACAAAGTCGGCGATGTTCTTGCCCTCGTAGATCTCGGGAATGTGGTCGTACTTCCAGTCGTCGTTGGCGAGCATGTAGTCGCGCTTGATGTCGATATTGAAGACACCAGCACCACCGTTCTCCTCCTGTTCGTCACGAAGCGTCTTGCGGCGCTCGGGGTCCTTGGAGTCGTACTTCTTGACGGAACCGTTGGCGATGGCCTCGGGGATGAAAGCAGCACGCGAAACGTCGTCTCGGGACTTGGGCTGAGCGACGTGGAGTCGGTTGAGGACGGCGTTGATCTTGCTGCCCTTCATCTTGGTCTCGACACGCGAGGCGAGCAAAACGTCACAGGCGAGGTTTCGTGTGTCCATGACACCCTCGTCTGTGTAGGTGCTGAGTTCGGCGAGCTTGACCTTGCCTTCGGACTCGTCAATGATGCTCTGAACCAAGGCGGCGCGCTCGGGCTCGAGGTCGGAGAGCCTCTTTGCGTCGACCTTGTTGATGGCGAGAATGCAAGGCTTGTTGGCAAAGAGGGGCTTGATGCTGTTGAAGAGCTGGACCTGAGCCTCAACGGTGTAACCACACTGCTCGGAGAGGTCCATGAAATAAAGGACGGCAGCTCGAAGGTGGGCAAGGGCAGTGATGGACTGCATCTCAATGGTGTTCATCTCCTCGAGAGGGTGGTCGAGGATTCCTGGGGTATCGATGACCTGCCATCGGAGGTACTTGTAGTCCATGTGACCGACAAAGAGCGACTTGGTGGTGAAGGCGTAAGGCTTGACATCGACATCGGACCTTGTGACCTTGTTGATGAAACTCGACTTTCCGACGTTGGGGTATCCACAAATCAAGAGAGTTCGGGTGCTGGGGTCGATGGGCGGGAGACGCGACATGTGCTGTCGGACCTGTTCAAGGTAGGCCAGAGGATCCTTCTGACGCTTCATGATGGTGGCCATACGACCGAGGGCAGCGCGCTTGAGCTGCTTGCATCGGTAGAGGGAGTCGCCGAACTTGATGAGACGGATGTAATCCTTGGAGACCTGTTCGATGAGGTGCTTTGCGGTGTTGAGCTGACCGAGAGCAAGCTTGTAGTGGTTCTTGTCGTAGAGGACGTTGAGGAGCGAAGAGACAAAGGGGTGAAGGTTGTCCATGATGGGGAACTCCTTGAGGATGGCATCGAGCTTCTCAGCGAAGGCATCCTTGGTGAACATGACCTTGCGCATGTAGAAGGAGCGAATACGGGTGATCTTCCATCCTGGATGAACGACGGTAGGGGTCTTTCTCTGTGTCTTGGAGAGGACGATGTCCAAGAAGTCGTTCGCGGTCGGGACCGGAGCGATGACGGTCTTGATCGTGGTCATTCTTGCTATGCTACCTCCAGGCGTGATGTAGCAATGGTGTCCCTAGCGGTGCTGCTGATGGGGTCTAAGTGTAAGCTGATGGACGCTTGATATCAGCAGCGATAAAGTGGTGTCGGCGTCGCAGTTCCTTAGATCGACAACGGAGCAGACGTGAGTAGTGAGATGAGCTGGCAATCCGAGTTGCTGTGATCCAGTGTCCCGACGAAGATTCAGTCGGAAATGCGGACAGGCGTGGTAGAAAAGGTGATAGCTCGTTGTCGGATACAGTCCGACCTCCAAGCTTCAAGATACGGGTAGTGATCAGGGTCGGAAGGACGGTGAGGATCAAGAGCCAAACTATGCTAGACACTTCTTGCTGCGTGAAGACTTTGTTTCCAATTCTCTTCTCAAACCGAGAGAGAGAAAAAAAAGAAAGAAAAAAAAGTCAGGGCTGCAGGATCGCTGTGTCAACCTCCAAAAATTTTGAGAAAATTTGGGATTCGAGGACCCTCTTCTTGAAAAAGCTGCAAGTTCAGAGAGCGCAGAAAAAATTTCCTGAGCCGTTGGACCCTCTTCCCGGCTTTCGGGAGTCAGGACCTAACAATCGGGTACTGTACGGTAGTTGCTTTTTCGCAAAGCACTTCTTTCGTGCGGCACACACTACTCTGGCAGTTCAATTTGAGAAAATCGCGAATCTTCCAATTCGCGAGCGAGGTTTGTGTTTTGCCACCCAGCCTGTAACTGAACCGTAGCGTTCTAAGACTTTGCGTCTCTGCCAGCTCTGCATTGTCCATAGCCGACAGAGTGCTTCTGCAGCTACAAGCTACCGTTTCAGAAGACCGTCGTTCCAAGGAGTGAAGATAGTTCCGTCATGCGCTTGATGTTGGCAAGGCAGAAAAGATGGGCAAACTCCACGGGCCAAGGCACTCCTTCGCAAGGTGGTCAAGGTTGGTTTCTACTCTGCGTGACGAAGCTTTGCGCGTGTTCTTTTGGCCCCTCTCTGTGTGCGAACGAAAGAGGGGCTTGAGCGCAGAAACAGAGCAGAGCAAGCATGAACGAATCCTGCGCTGCGCAAACGTCAAGCACACACACACGAGAAGCGCACGAACACAGGGGCGGCGCCACACACTTGCATCAGAGATGCAAAAAAAAAGGTGTCTGGAAGAAGCGGAAACGAACGAAACGGCGGCGCATCAGCAGCATCGTGACGAACGACAAGAGATGCGGAGTAAAAAAAAAAAAAAAAAAAACAAAAAAACAAAAAACAAAAAAGCAACACAAGAAAAAGGTGACAGGTTGAGCAGAACAGCACGAGAGCACGAGAAGTGGAGTCAATTGAACCCTTTTTTCCTTTTTTTTTGCTCTCCCTTTCTCAAAAATTTCGAGTCGCCTCGCAGAAAAATTTCCACGAAGACTGCTGTACTGTACAGTACACCGCGAACTCCAAGCAATTGCGCACTCTCTCATGGGAGAGGCTTCTTTCACTTCTGGCTATCTTTTACGGCAACTCAGCACAGTCCAAATCATCTCTAAGTCGTCCAGCCCAAAAAAAAAAAATCTCGAAAATGTCGCATTGGTACAGAAAGCCGCCAAAAAAAAGTCTTCCTGGGAGAGATCAACGAAAGAGACTGAGCCAAAGGCGCAATCACACGTTTCACTATCTCATTCCAACACCATCCTTTTCTTTCCTTTCATCCTTCCCAAACAACTTCAACCCCACATCCTATCTTCACTTTCTTCTGAATCATCCTACCGCCAACATCACAGTTATCAGTCGAACACATTGAGGCTCTTTGCTCAATAGAAGCTTCGCATTAGTCGTTCCATCTTTTAAACACTTTGGCTGCACACATCAGCCATCCACTTTCGAGGCCCGGCTTCCACCAACCTCAGATTCGTTACTTTTTCGACAATACCACCAACGACAGTATACTCTTCTTCTGAATCATCTTCAGCAAGCAAGTCACCATCAGTCTCAATCAGGACCGACTTGCATTTCAATCCTCAACGCCGCCGCTTGACAAAATCAAAGTCGAGCAAGCGCTAGAGAGTGGAACATCCACCTGACCATCGCCCATCAGAACATGTTCAGTGCTGCCCACCGCTCCCTTCCGCTTCTTCCCAACTCTTCCCATACATTTGGCTTCTTCTATCACAATACCAGGCTCCCGCCTTATCATCTGCGCCCAGCTGGTGCACCATAATCGGCGCATACAGCTTTCCCTTCAACCACCTCTTGCGCGCCAGCGCAGTCTCGAGCGACTCTCAACGAGTATCTCAGCCATAGCCGGTGATCCTGCGACCTCATCGTCCGGACTCAAACCGTCGTTCTCACTGCTGAAGCAACTTGCACGGGCTTCTCATCGCTCGTCCCATTTCTCACTTCATGTCTCGACAACTCAGTGCAGATCTCTGTAAGTGTCCCTAATGGCGATCGGCCATGAGCCTTTTCCTGGGAGTCTCTTCTATTGGCATGCCGGTTAGCAGTACCAGAAGACGGTCTCCGTCGCCTTCCCCGCTCGTTGGCATCTTTGCTATAGTCGAACATCAACTGATCCACTTTGTCACACCACATTGCCAAACCTTCTGCCGCCCATGCTCTCCCATCGCATTCTGCACATTTCTTATTCCGCACAAACCAGCCCGCTCCGCTAGAAGAGCAGACTCTGTCCATCCCTTAAGCCATCGCAAGAGCCTCCAGGCTAAACTTCAGACCACCCCTACCCGCTCCAGCCCCTTCCATCGGACCGGCTCTTTCAAGTCCGGTCCCCCTTCTTCACGCTCAGCTTCGAGCGTCGGAGGTTCCCCGCGTCCCTTCTTCAACTCGGACGACGACCTCTCCAGCTCGGGCGAGGACAACGACGATCTTGGATCAAAGCACATCCCCGGCATCAAACTTCCCGTACCCACGCTTGCCATGTCGTCGAGAAACAAATCAAGAACCCCCAATGGCAAAAAACCTGCAAAGGTCTATTCTAGCAGCAAGAAAGACCGACCTCGTGCCGAACGAAAGGCGAGCGTCCGCAAGGAACGTTTCGAAGAGCTCGACACGGATTCGGATCTGACCGACGTACCATCGGATGACGATGCCGATGATGCCGCCTCTCTCGCTGGTCCCTCCTTCTCCTCACTCGATAAGGGAAAGGCGAGGAGCATCGACAGCGATGACCTGCAATCCGACTCGGACACCGAGATGGAACGCAAGCTCGCCGAAGCCGGCGACGGCGAGTCTCTTCTTGGCAGCGGCGCTTCCGGCGAAGACACGGAGGAGGAGGAGGAACGCTTCATCATTCAGGACGCTCTCGACAGGCAGTCAAAAGCAAAGGCCCGCCTCCAACATCGCGATCCCTCAGATCGTCGTCGTCATGGCAGCGAGCGCAACTCGGCAAGTAAGAGTGACCTACAACATCGCGCTCGCTCTATCGCAATACGCCGCGGCTCCAACTATGATGGTCAAGGTGCCGTTGGTGAAGAGGCGGAGGCCGATGTCGAGGATGACGACGATGATGACGATGCCGACGCCGATTTGCTCTCCATGTCCCCCGACACCCTTCGCATGTACGGTTTGCCCGTCATCGAGGATGAGCTCTTCGAGGAGCAAGAGGCATTTAACTCTTCTTCAGAGCCCTCTTTTACCGACTTCTTTGAAACCTCTACCGACAGCGAGATGGGCGAGCCCGACACACTCAACGAGAATGGAGACGACGACGACGAGTTCACCACCGACTCGGATGAGGACAGAGATATCAGCGATCTCGAAGGTGGTTTGCTCGACGCTCCGCTAATCGCACACATTGGCACGGCAAATGGAGACGCAAGCGCTGCTACAGGCGAAGGCGCCGGAGACGGTACTGCCGAGATCAAGCCCGAAATGCCCCTGCTGGTCATCGAAGACCTAGACGGTCGACTCATCTATGCACGAGCTGGCGACGGTGAAGCCGTATTCGGCTCCGATGGCGAGTTTGAGTTCGTCGACGACAGCGATGACGACAGCGCCGATTGGGAGTTCGACCAAGGAGGCAACAGGCTCTGGTCCGGTGCCAGCGGCCTGCTCGGCGCTCCCGAAGATGACGGTGACACCACCGATGAGCTTCCCGACGAGGATATGCCTTACCCACGACTTCTCGTCGGCTCTGTCGCTCCTCGCGGCGGTCGCAATGCCAGACGCGCAAGAGCCATGGCCACCAACTCGCGTCGACTCTCGCCTGCAGCTCCCAGCTCCCTCCCGTCGCCTTCGTTGCCTCACTCTGCTCAAGCCATCCCCATGTCTGACTCGAGCGTCAACGGCAAGCAGTCAGGCAGTGGCTCTGGCGGCTCCCCCGTGTCCTCGGATGAGCATGCTGCCAACGAAGTCGGCATCACCATCTCTACCGAGGAGCTTGCGCGCGATCCCGAAGGCACTCTCAAGGCAGCGGCTGCTGCCCTCGGTGTCACTATGGAAGAGGCTGCCACTCTGGTTGCAGGTGTACAGCTTCCCGGGATCAACGGTGAAGGCACCAGCGGCAGCACCAGCAGCCACGGAAGCGGCGCTGCCTCGATCGACAGCTCGATGGCGGCGGCGCCCAAGACGCCCGAGCAGCAGCGCGTCGCCAACATCGTCAAACCTCAGATGGGCAGCTTCATGCCTACTTCGGCCAAGTCTGTGCATCGCGCTGTCATCGATGGCTCACGCAAGGCACCTTCGCCCTTCTCGGGCAAAAGAAGCTTGGAGAAGAAAGGTCTCGCCAAGAAGCGCAGTGCCGCTCGTAGGAGCTCGCTGATGGAGGAAGGTCTCTCGGCCAAGCGTCTTCGTCGATTCTCGTCGGCTAATGATGCCGCCTCTGCACTCGACGAGTACAGTGAGCTGGCACCCTCGTCGCCTGAGCCGGTCGAGGAAGTCGACCCGATGGAGCTGGACGATGTCGTTGACTCCAGCATGATCTGGCGCGGAACTGGTTCCAAGTCGCCCTCTCCTGAAGCAGAAGGAGCCGATGGGCAGGATGGAGGTCGCCGACCCTCGATCCGCTCTGGCCGTAAGACGTCGTCGGCTCCTGGGCTCAATCTCAACGCCTTTGCAAGATGGCACAAGATCCCGATGGGCTCTTTCCGTGATTCTCAGGCGGCTCCGGTACCATCGCAGAACGCCTTCCAGCAACAGCACCAGCATCAGCAGCCTCTGGGCACCTTCTTGCTCACCAGATCGCAAGGACAATCCGGCAGTCGAGCCGCACGTACTAGCTCCCCCTTTCGATCCAGCTCGAACGCCGTACGTCACCCGGAAATGTTCTCTATCAGTCCCCTGCGCCAGCCGCATGAGGACGATAACAATGAAGCTGGCCGTTCCAGCGACAGCACCCCTGGCCGACGACGATCCTTTATCATCTCGCCTGTTCTGTTCCCCACTCGTGGAGGCGAGATTCCACCGCCTTCTTCCAGCTCGTTTGCCACTCCTAGCGCTCCCACCTACAGCCAGATTGCTGGCTTGCGTCTCGGTGGCAGCAATCTAGCAGGCGACGCGGCCAGCGTTGCTTCGAACAATAGCGCTGGTCCCGGCCGAATCACTCGACGAGAGAAGAGGGAGAAGCGCGCCAGGCGCGCGGCCATGCTCGCTTCTCAGGACGAGGGGGGAGCAGCTGTGTCCCCGCAGGCGACCGAAGACGGTAGGGCCATTTCGGCTTCGCCTATGCCGACCACGCCGCTTTTGCAGCTCTCGAGCCTGCCAGAAGGTGGTATTGGAGCTGGGTACGAGGAGGGGGACTCACCAGCCACTGCTTTCCCGCGCATGCGCATCACCGACGCTACACCTACGCCACGAGGCTCGCCTGCGCCCAACGGACCGGCTGCTGTCGGCAAGGATCTGCTTCAGCCAGGATCCAACCTCAATCCGCACAGCCAGCTCAACTCTAACAAAGTCGAGGCTTTCCACGAGCCGGATGCTCATACCAACGTTGTCGCACCCACCGAGTCGCAGCACAACGCCATGGACAGCAAAGACCAGGATGCATCCGTCTCAGCTTCGATGTCGGGCGCCCTGCCTTCGTCAGCATGCAAGACACCTCTCCACTCGCCCTTGTTTGGCGGCATCTTTGGCGGTGCTCTCAATTATGATCTGGAGGACAAGGAAGCTGAGCACCTCCGAATCTAAATGGCCAACCACAACTTGACGTTGCTCATCCCTTGGTTTGCAGCTTCGACAAGCCCGTGTATATTCTCAAGTTCTGACTCGTATGTCTCTCTCTCTCTCTCTCTCTCTGTGCACAAATGGCTCTCAGTTTGAAACCAATCGCAAAACATATCTGCCAAGCTTGGGCCTCATCCTCCATGGGTGTGAGGCGAGAGCAATGGGGGCAACAAGAATCTAAAGGCAATCTCTCTCTCACATATCGTCACACGAATCTTTTCGAGTCGTGTCTAGTTCAACTGTAGTTATTTTTCTTTCAAAATCAATGATCATGGTTCTCTACCCAAGATTGCTTTCTGAATGGCTATGGTGTGTCTGTGTGTGAAGTGAGAACATGCAGAGGAGTGGTTGAACCCTCTTGCTGGAAACGCGGTACAACGGCATGTGGCGTCGGCAAGGGATGAAGGTGCCTTTTTCGACCCTGCAGGGTCTCTCTCATTTCTCATACTATATTTCATCTTGGCAACCTACGCCTCTTTTTTTTTTTTTTTTTTTTCTTCCCACCACTTGACGCTAAGTTAGGCGCCACTCGGGAAATTCAGCTGAGAATCAAGCCAATCTTGACTTCTGTCTAGATCAAGGTTTAGGATTTATTGTTTGCGAACATCGGTCAGAAATGTGTAACAGTAACGGCAGCAGGAATTGTGTGGCTTGGGACCAAAAAGTTGGAAAATCGAGGAATGGGGCTGTAAGGGTCGGCTGAGGTGAGAACTCCGCAACCAGGAACTTGGGCACCAGGATCGAGGAGGGAAGTGAACGCTTAGGGTTTGCATTTCCTTTGTCTTCTTCTTCGATCGTTCTGGCACCTTGCCGTCGAAGGACAAGAGCTCTTCTCTTCCCTTCTTGGAACGGAGTGGCTGCCGAGGTCGATGCTGAAGCGACTTGCAATCGATCGAAAAAGTGTATCACTGTGCAAGATGTGCGATTTGTACCGTCGGAATGGCCGACTGATTGACAAGAGGAGGTCCGCCAGATGAAAACACACACAGCTGCCTATCGGGATAAGCAAGAACACCGAGACCACTTGAAACTCCTGTCTCTCTGAGTCTCTTTTTCTCTCTCTCTCTCTCCTGAAAGCATGCGAGACGGCGGCCGTTCCGAACAACGCAGAGCTGTGTATGAGCCTAGCCCTTCTCAAACGGCGGGGACAGCAAAGGGTTCAGTTCATCACGTGGATTCTTGTGTGGTGTAGTCAGAAATCGTATCGTTTCAACATCGGGCTTTGAAAGCGGGCCCTTTTCATTCTTTTGCGCTTTTTTGGCTCGTCTTCCTTGTTTCGATCGATCTGTATAGCCAACTCCAACATTGAGAAAGAGGCATGTCTACAGCGACTTACAGTTACGATCGCGACGGGGAAGCTAGAACATCAGCAAAAGAAGCAAAAACCAAGGCACGCGACCCCCAAACATCTGCCTGCATACAGTCAGAAAGGGTTTTCTTCTCAGGGTCCGATGTTTGATGCGGGAAGAACAGTAGACACGCCCACGCTAAAGTCGATCAAATTGAAGAGAAAATATATACATTCATGTGTGAGAGAGATGTGTTTGGTATGGAAGGGTGGGAAAGGATAAAACAAATGCTGCTGGATCCGATCTGAACGCCTAAAAGACGTGACGATCGGCAGGACGCTTAAAAACACCATTTCCTGGGACCTCTCTGCCATGCATAAGAAACGCCGACCTCCAATCCAACAACACCCATGTTGGCCTCCTTTAGGTCGCTACTGTACGCAAGACAAAGACAAAGAAGGTGTAGAGAATACGAGCAGTGGCCGGTTTCAGAAAACTCTCTCTCTCTTTCTCCTGCATGTGTCTACACAGAGCTCGTGATTGTGGTTGATCGAATGGTGGTGCAAACCCTAGGGTCATCGTTCCCGTCCCATCGAGTTGGACACTGTTGGACAAGACGAGGCAAGATATTAGACACCGCGCTGCAATACTCACACCTGAAGGCTGCTCGATGCGATGCAATCTAGCTAGCCTTTCCCAAACAGTGTGATCACGAACCAAACTGTCATACCTCATTTTCCGTCTTCGTCGACGGTGTTGCACTGTATAGTATCTATCCTAGGACGACAAAAGAGCCACATGTGACAGTCGGCCAGCAAACCAACCCAAAAAGGCCAAGAGAGACATATATTGCACATTGCAGACCATCTGTCATCCCAACTCCGATAGTGACCGTTAAGAGTGTTCACGGTGGTGTTGATCCCGATGCCAGATGATGTCAAAGGTAAGGGTTCTCTTTCCTTCTCCAAAAACGGCCTGCGAGCTAAAATTCCACACGGGACGGGACAAACAGGCGATCCACACTTCGACTCTGATTTAAAGCTGACGCTTGGACCCCGTTGGCTTCGACTTTCCCGCTTGCAACGGCGCCAAACTGGTCCTGTTGGCAAAAGAAAGTTGTGGTGTGAGGCATAGAGCAGCGTTCAGTTTTGATCAAGAGGGAAGGATGCAATACGAGCACAAGATGGTGAGTGGTGGTGGTGTCGGCATCTCATCCGGCTCAAAATTACCTTCCCGGACTAGCAAAGCAAGTGTCATGAGACAGTGCCAAGGCTGGAATTTGAAAAATGTGAGAAAAAGATTGGATAGGGTCGAGGTGCAGGGTCCAACTCAGGGTCAATACCCACACAACACACACAAACAACTTTCCAGCTCGCCGGTGCAAGGCTTGTTTTCTCCTTTTTTCTTTTGTCTTTTTTTTTTTCTTCTCTTTTTTTTCTTTCATCTCGCTGCATCGCACTTGATCTGAATGTGTAGAGTGCATCAAGTGCCACACTATCGATATTTTACGAGAAGACAGCTTAACGTAATCAACGGCATCCCATACAGTGCACTGTGACTTGTTCCGAAAAAAAACGGTTGCGACCAGCGAAAGCGGACCGAAAAGCCACCCTGAACAAAAGAAAAGAGGCCGGAGACAAAAGGGCGGCGAGGTACGCGTTTCAGACGAGCTTTGGCCCAATCAGAAAGCAAAGATTCTCTCTCCTCTTCCAAGGTGCTTACCCGTCGTCTGTCTAGAGCAGAGAGAGTATTTCCCCTTCCGAAGAGCTCGCTCGCTCGCTCGTTTGATCGGTTGAGATGGTTGGATTCTTCTTTTGAGTTCTACAGCTTTCGCAACTACTTCTCGGTTCCATCTTCACGAGTTGCAATGTTTTGGATAGGCTTAAGTTGAATCCTGAGGCTTTCTTTCGTCTTTCGGGGCTGTTCCGAAGTGTGTCGCCGCTCTTTTCCACTTCTCTCTCTGTGTGTAGGGGTGAGGATAGGGGAAATGATCGGTGCTGTTCCGGTGCGGTGCTCAAAGAAGATGCACGACCATTTGAAACCGAATCCGCACAGCCAGAGTTGTAAGGACCAAAGGAGGCTGCATAGGGTGCAATCCGAATTTAGCGGCGGGATTCGAATCGTTCTGCACAACCTTGCATCAATCAGCAGCCAGAGCCTACAGTACTGAGCTGCAAAGGGTCAGTCAGCCCTTATTTCACCGCAAAGCAGCTGCGACTGCGGCGTTAACAGAACTCATGTCTGGTGTCAGCAGAGTATGTCTTGCCTTGCTACCTAGTACATGAGCACTGTTGGATAAGTTGTGTTCGCTGTGATTGCTGAACATTACCTGTACGTGAGCCAGCAGAGCGCAACCTGATCGGATCTGATTGGATCGTCCAATCGCTCAAGGGAAAAGATGAGAGAGAAAAAAATTTGATTTCAAATTTCAAAAGCTTGCAGAGCCCATCTCGCTGCCCTCCAACTTGGACCCTGCCTCTTTTTCTTTCCTCTCGTCTCTGTCTCCCCGCGCAGTGTGTGTGCTGCATGGTTGCAGCTCGAGAATGCTCTCTTTCTTCAACTGAACCCCGTGTTCAGAAGCCCTTCTCAGCCACCGGCTGTCCAATCAGACACGCGATTGCTGGCAACCTTAACTCGCACACACACACTGACCGCCCCGTTCGCCCACCCACACGAAGAAAATTGAAAATTGTGCGGCTTGCTGTACGGTAAATCAACCACCATCAACCCCCACTTCAAATGGAAAGAGAGACCCTGAACAAAGAAAAGCCGCCCTAATCCTCCGCCCTTGAGCCGTTTGAAGTCCTCAACCCGGTTGCTAGTTAAGGGTTGTCGCTTCGTCCCTTCCTCGCTCTTGCACCAATCGAATAGTGTGCGTTCGTTAAAGTGTAAGAGAGTCGGAGAGGCCCTTCCGATCACACATGGGAGCAGAGTCAGTTGGACCTTTGATGGTCAACCTGAGTATGCACTCTCTCTTGCTCTGTGTGTGTGTGTATGATGGGCGGACCCTGGGAAGTATCTGAGAGTCTAGCTGCCTTGGCACAACTAGTTGGTTCTTGCTGCTCCGATAGCGGGAAGAAAGAGCGGCGCTTTGATTTTCTTGTACACATCTTTGAGAGGGCAAAGCCTGGGTTTTGCTGTAGTTTGTTTTTCGTTATTTTTATTTTTATTTTTTCAATTCCAAGGTCGGGATTGCGTCCGATCGTCCTGTCAATCAGAGCTTTGAGTTGGACAACGTCAACCGACACGAACCCTGCTTTTGGTTCAAAGAGTGGTGATGTGCTCGGATTTTGTTTCTTCTGCTTTTTTTTCCCTTTTTTTCTTCTGCCTTCGAAAACTTCCCAATCTCGCTCTCTGTGCTGCCGTTGGCGAACCCTGAACTTGGCAGATCGAACCCTGAACTCTCCTTTTTCTCTCTTCTGGCTCTGGTCTTTTGCCCATTCTGTTCTCTGGCTTGGACCTGTCCTCTTTCGCCTGCAGACAGTGTCACAAGTAGGCATCAGCAGCAGCATCATCATCATATCATCATCCGCCCGCATCGTCGTCATCATCATCATCATCATCATCATCATCATCATCATCATCATCCATTCCGCCCCCTTCCAACTTGGTTCGCTGCGGCGATTCCCTCCTCCCTTTTCTCCTTTCTCTTCCTTTGCCGTCCCTTGAAGCCTAATCTTGTGTGGATGGCTGCATCATAGCAGCATCATCTCACCTCTCTCTTTCTCTCCCCATTCAGGCTCGGCTCTCCTCTTCTCTTTTCTTTTCCTTCCTTCCCTTCTCCCTCTCTCCCTCATCGCTGCCTGGGTCCACTCTCCGCCCTTCCCCGAAGGGTCTCTCTGTTCCCTCAACCCTCACCCAACTTTTCTCTTGGTCTCTCGTGCCAGCCCAGCGTACCTGCTCGCCTCGCGTCACGATTGCTTCGGACTTCCTCTTGTCCTCCCTTCGTGGCTGACAAGACCCTCGCCATCTCTCAAGCCACGCTAGACCCTTTCTTCCCTGGCTTTCCTTCCTACCATTCCCTTTCGTCATCGCCTTCCCTCGATATCAACCAACTGTAGAGCTCATCCGCCTTGCCTCCCATCCAGCTTTCGTCGACCCTCGCGAAACTCGCTGTACCTTGACCGCATAGCCAGCCCTGTTTGCGTCCCATCTACCCACGACCGACACACACACACACACACACTTTACACCACGCCGTGACCTCATCCATCCTGTCACACATTCTCTCTCTCTCTCTCTCTCTAAAGCCACAACTCTTCCCGTTGCGCTTTACCCTCTCAGCCTCGCCGTTCCGCCTATCGACAAAGTTCGCCCGTCAGAGACAACAACAGCCATTGTCCTCATCCCTCGCAGATCTCTTGCACAAAGCCATTCTCCCCCTTCCATCAGCTTGTCTCGCTTCCACTCTTTTGACGGCATTCAACCCATCATCGACTCGTCGTTCCCCTGCATTAGAATCGCCGCATCAACTCTTTGCTGAACGCCGCACCTTGCCTGTCGACCTGCTCAAACAAGACGCCGTGCTATCTGCATCCGTACCTGCCGTCTTCCCCGTTTGTCGTCACACGCTTCCAGCTCCGCTCCTACCACGCTGCTAACTTTAGCAAGGGTGCTATCAAAACCCAGGTTTACCTTTGGCTTTGATCGTGTGCGTGACGTTCCAGTGCCTTTCTGCCCTGCCGTCTCCTCCTCTTCTGCTGCCATTGCTTCTCCTCCGCTGGCCCTGCCCTCCTTCCCACGCCATAGCAGCCTGAGATCTTGTCCAACTTGATCGCTGTCCTCCCTCCCCTCCACCACCACCATCATCAATCATCATCATATTATCGACGACGATTATATCTATACTTTGCTCTACACGCATCGTTCAACGCTATCAGCACCTAAAGACAACAACCGCTCTACAAACACCATTACAGTAAAGCACCATCGCACCATCTATCTTCTTCGACGTAGCCAGCATCATACCAGCAACGTCAACCTCAACCACCAACGCGTCTTACAACCCGGCTCTTCCCATGTTCAAGTAGACCGTCCGTATTCCCATTCAACACTCCCGCAACAGATCGCGCTTCACCTTAGACGATCTTTCCAACGCGATATCATCAGATTTCTTTCCACTAGAAAGTCAGAGAGAGAGATACTCGCCAACACTTCAACTTGACCAATCAGCAATCGAGCGACTCCTGTCCAATACACGATCTCTCAACTTTGCTTTTGAGAGGACAGGTTCTGCATTCGTGCGTTTGTATCTACAGCTTTGATCATCAGCTGTGACATTCGCATCCGACTCTCTTCTCGCTTCAAAGCTTAAAAAAAAACACAACTCGATCGCGGTCCCATCGCTCCTTTATGGCACCGTTCACCCTACCATCTTCTGGAGGCGTCGTTTCTTTGCTCAACGACCGTGCTCCACCACCGCCTCTGCCGCAGTACAAATCGGAGCAAGTGTCACACACCTCGTTCTCGGATCATCCGTACTACCGCAGCTCTCACCATTCCCCGACAAGTATGTCCCATTCTGCCTTTGATTCTTCCACCTCATCCTCGACAGAATCGCTCTTACGCAGTGGCGACCGCTCCACTGCCTCTACCTCTCCACCTACCTCGCTCGACTTCTCGTACGACGCTCGACCGTCCAAGTCCAAACCAGCAGCTTTTGGCGACGGCGAGTCGCGACGATTGCCCCCCATCGAAGTACCCGGTGAACTCTCGGATTCCCCGCATCAGCATCACCATCATCAGCATCGTGGGTTGCAGGGACACAAGGTGCTTCGCGGCAATCACATTTCTTCTTCCCCGCAGACGCTAGGTATGCGTCCCGGTGAACCTCTTCCTCCCTCTGCTACCGGTATTTTCCCTCCAGGTCAGTGGGACCGATCGGGCGCTTATCTCGATCCCAACGACTACAGTCGACGTTCTTCCAGCAGCAGCTCTGATAGCATGCACCCCTTCGACCGTACCATGCCTTACGGTGAAGCAGCAGCCGCCAACGGCATGGCCAAGCGTACTGGCAAAGACGGCGGGTCCGGCGCCATCACGGTTGGCGGTAAGAAACGCTACCCATGCCAGCATCCCGGTTGCGACAAGACCTTCTCCACCAGCGGCCACGCCGCCCGTCACAACCGCATCCACACGGGTCAAAAACCCTACCGCTGCACTTTCCCCGGTTGCAAAGCCCGTTTCTCTCGACAGGACAACAGCCTGCAGCACTACCGAACACACATCTTGCATCCCAAGGGACGCGCCTCCCAATCGGCACAGGCTCGCGATGCAGCAGCACAGCTCGAGCTCGATCATCTCGATCTCGACGCCGCCGATGCCGAGGCGGAAGCCAAAGCTGAACTCGGCCGACGCGCCCTCGAGGACGGTACCGCCATCGCGGTCGTTCACGAGGTCAAAGACCAGCATGGCCGCAAGAAGGGCGAGACCATCGAAAGGATGGTGGGCATGCCTCGTAGTCGACGTGAGTCACTGCGCGGTGGGCTTGACGACGATCGTAGCACCTCGCCTTCGTCGATTGACGATCCTCGTATGAAGAGAGAAGCGAGTCTGCCCGGATCGGGAATGGATGTTGGACCGTACGAAGCTCCCGGTGACTACTGGTCGACTCAGATGAAGCAGGGTCGACTGTCGTTGCCCCACGGAGCGGTTTCGTACGATCCTCGATACCGTGATCCCGCCCCTCCTGCGCCCTACGCTCGCGATGGTGGGATGAACGGTGGCTACCCTGCCTCCTCTGCCCCTCCTGCTGCAGCATGGAACCAGGCGCAGGCACCTTACATTGACCCACGCTTCGCCCCCGCCGGCTACCCACGTTCGGCAGTATCCGTCTCCCCACATCGACGAGACATGTACGACCCGTCGTCGAGGATGGCCTCGGCCTCGTTGGATCCCGAACTCGCCGGTGGTGACAGACGATCCGACTACGAATCGCCTGCCGACTACCACCGTCGCAGTACCTCTACCAGCAGCAGTCAGCGCGATCGTGTACCCCCCAGCGTAGCCACTTTGCCTCCACCTCTTCCTGCTTCTCGCGCCATGCCTATCGGTTCGCAGCACGCCGCTTCGGCGCCGGTGTCTGTGGTTCCTTCGGCCAGGTCGTCGCAGAGTCCCAAATCGAGCCCTACCTCGAGCGCTTACTCGGTTCCTGAGGGTATCGCTGCTTCGGCGCTGGACAAGTTGTCTAGCGCCGCTGCGTCCGCTCAGAGTGCTGCTTCGCTGTCGGCCTCTCGCGGTAGGCTCACTGCTAGCGCCGCTTACCAGCACCCATACAGCTCCGATCGATCCACCAACTACCCCTCTTCCTCTTCGACTTCCTCTTCTTCCCTCCCACCCATCTCGTCAGCGCGAGGCGGGGGAGAAGACACGCTGGACCTCGACAGAAAAACCATGTCCAGCAGCCTCAGGAGCGGGTTGAGTGCCGATCCCAAGATCACTTTGCCTCCGCTCCAACCCGCGGCAAGAAGGTGGTGATTGAAAGAAGGAAAAAAAAAAGAAGATCCAAGAAGAAGAACATATGTCGTTGTCATCTTGTATGGAATTTGTCACCCTTTTCCCCTTTTAAAACCCCTCCTCCGATCTCGCCTTATGTAAACCAGTTGTAATGGTCTCTCCTTTCTCTCTATCCATGTCTCTCTCGTAGCCTGTAAGAAAAGTCTCTTTTCGTCGGTATGCTATTCTATTTTTACCTAGGAGATTCGGTGTGTGTTTTTGCTCGCGTTGAGATCTTTATACAGTAGGCAGAACAAAGGGACATGGTGCGGCGAAAAAAAAAAAGAAAGCTAAAATCAAGGCCTAAAAAAATAGCACGTGGAGTGGCAAGTGTGTTGGTTCAGCTAGTCGGATGTCGGAAGACACACACCTTGAACCCTTAACCCAAACCGATCCTTCTCTCCCCTCTCCTCTTTCCTCTTTCCTCTCTGCGCTCTTTGCTTCCGATATTCGTTACAGCAACCTTTATCCCTATCGCTCGTGTTTAGGTTTGTTCTAAACGACGACTTCTGTCAACATGGTAAGGCAATTTCCGACTTGATACTCACATACAGGTTCGAATTGGACTCTGTCTCTAACGATTGCCTTGCTTTGCTTTGATCTATGTTCCCCTAAAAACCCATCTTGGCGGGGGTCGCAGGTCCGCGGTCACGCAAAGCAAGCAGCTCAAGAAGCAGCTAAGAAGAAAGCTGCGGGTGGTGCTGGTACTGGCAAGTCCCAACTTGGCGAAGCTCGTCAAAAAGGTCTGAAATTCACTTGTCCCACTTGCAAGGGTCAGAATCCGGTATGTATACAGCTCATATTAGTAGAGGTTGAATGGGTTTTGTTGGAAGTTTCTGACATGTTACTTGCTCACATTATGGTGATGGTAGAATTACAAGGTGCTAAAGGAACATTTTGAAAATAAGCATCCTAAGGATACTTGTCCCCCTGAAAGCAGCTTTGCCGTTTAACGAAATAGAAACATCACTTCCGCACATCTTGACACACGGAAACAGGTCCTGAAGGAATGGTGTAAGGGTTACAAGGGGACACACAAGAAGTGCACGAATGAAACGCTCAACATAGCTTCCCGAGAGGTTGCACATCCACGACAGAGTTGAATCTTTCAAGATGAGACCTTCACCAACGCCAAGCACAGCCCTTGAGCACCATCTGGTGGCTTCGAGCTTTTCACATTCACACACAAGCAACCCTCTCTCTCTCTCTTGACAGTCCAAGCTAGAGTGACAACAACAACTTCAAAGATCTTCTTTTCATTCCGATCGCCTTAATCCAAAACCAATATGCTCTCTCTTTTCTCTTTTCTCTTTTCTCCCTCTCTCTCTACGTTACTAGAGCACCTCATCAAACACCGTCTCCAGCAGCTGTACAACCCGCTTGACCTCCTCCACCGTGTTGTAGTGGACAAAGCTCAACCTGACGACACCGTCGTTCAAGTCCAATCCCAAACTTGAGACCAACTTGTGGGCGTACATGTGACCCTGTTGTGCGCCCATTTGACCGGATTCGACGAGTTTGCTGTGAATAAGTTTGCTTGTGCCTACACGATGTTTGTCATCACCGGTGGTGGTGGTGGTGGTGGTGGTGGTGGTGATTGCGAAAGCGACGGTGGGTGCGCGGGTTGTGGAGTCGTATTCTTCCGGACCGACGATTCGGACTCCTTTGTTGTGATATTTGAGCAAGGTGGGGATCAAGGCGGACATGAGGGTTGATTCGTGGATTGCGATTTTGGAAAATGCTCCATCCAGGGCGGAATCTACTTCTTTCTTGGTCATCTTTACCAACTCTTCCGCTTCCGAACCAGCCCAGGTAGGCGCGGAGTATACGCCGTTCCAATCGACCTTGTTTCCCGATCCGACGGTTCCCTGTCCGAGAGAAACGAGGTAGTCGGCAACCGCAGCGATACTGTGATTCAGCTCGTACTGAACACTGCTCGTCTGGTAAGGATACATTCCGGGGATTGAGGAGGAGGGTGGTTGGAGGAAGAAGTGGTTGAGTCGTTTCAGAGCGCGTTGCTTGATGCCAGGGTTGACGTACATGGCACCTACGTGGGCACCGTAGATCTTGTACATGCTGAAGAATGCAATGTCGACGCCCCATTTTGAAGGCGTGACCCGACGGTGTGGGGCGAATGCAACGCAGTCTACGGCGACCAAGGCCGCAGGTGCCACGGAGCGGATGGTCGAAACGGCTTCCGAGATGGGAGTGAAGGCACCGAGCAGGTTGGAACAGGCTGTAAAGGCTACCAATCTCGTCTTGGGTGTAAGGAGGTCTGAGAGAACTTTGGGATCCAATGTCACCGCAAAGGGGTTCTTACTCGCATCCGCGGTGGCCGTAACCGTCACTGGCCAATGCTTAACCACCAAACCCAGCCTCTCCGCCATTCGAGTCCATGCACCTCGATTAGTCTCATGATCAGCATCACTGATCACAATCTCATCCCCTTCCTTCCACGCGTCCCCCGCCTTGCCATTCTTCCTATCTTCCAGCACCTTGTTTTCGATCATAGCCGCGATCGCCGCCACCAGAGACGTAGCACTCTGCCCGATCATGACATCCTCGACACTATCCGCTCCCAACAGAGCAGCAGCTGCACAGCTACCCAGCGAAACTTTGCTCTCGGCTCGCTTGGCCAGGTTGTAGTTGGCCATTTGCACATTGGTGTTGAGCAAGTACGAGCTGATGGATTCGGCTACGGACGAGAGGACTTGAGAACCGCCGGCGTTCTCAGCATAGACTGCAGGAATCACGCAGGTCGAACGATAAGCTTAGTGAGCGATGAACTCCACGGTGTAGAATTGGGAGAGAAGCGAGAAAGAAAAAAAAAAACGTACCGTATCCACTAGCAGGACCTTGCCCAGCATCGACAGCTACCAGAGCAGGAAACTGCGCTCGTACTGCCTTGATCTGATCGTTCGAGATCGTGCTCGTCATGGTGAATTTTCCCTGTTTCGAAACGTTGCAAAGTAGCCAGAGCAGAAAGGAGGCGATGATGGTGGTCGTTGGCGATGCTGGACACACAAGCAAAGTTCTCGGATCGAGGTTGAGGTCCGTGCTTTCTAAAGTTGCGAGGAGAAGCGGAAAAGCTTCTTCCGTGCTGGCTGTTTGTGGCTTGAATCAAATTTAGATTACCGGTCAGACTCGAATAGCCGGCAAAATCGCCGAACCGCCATCGCCTCTTGCCACCTAGTCTCCAAAAACACACACACACACACACACACACACATACATACATTCCTCTTCTTGGCACAACACCATACGACACGTTATCAAGCAGTCCGACTCAGAAAAAAAAAAAAAAAAAGATACACATTGTGGCTTTCTTGAAATCGAGAGGGGTGATACATGAATGTAAGATGGTATAAACGTGTGTCCACTTTCTACGCGGCGTTCTTACTAGTCAAAGCCGCACTAGTCCCCGTAGTCCTCGCCAACGTATCCCTTAGCAGCGTCACCAAGTTCAACGCGGCATTTGCGCTCACCTGCAAGCTCCAGAGACTGACGTTCTTCAACCTCTTGCTGCTGGCATTTTGGCTGGCGACGTGGTTCGCCAGGGCCTCGTAGATTTTCTCCGACACCACGGGAAGTAGGCCAGTTTGAGCGAGGTCCAGCGATCCATCGAATTCGCTCAGATCCATAACTATGCGGCAGCGGATGGGGATGAGCGTCTTGTTGGCGTTCATAAAGGCGACGATGGGTCGGACAAAGGCGTTGGTACTGTAGGAAATGTCGGTGGTGAAGAGGGGCACGGCGGCTTTGATGTCTTTAAAGCGGACGTCCATGTCGATCACCACGGTGGGTGGGGGGATGGTGGATTTGGGTTGTGGGGAAGGCTCGGCGGATTCTTCCATGATTGAGGAATCGTGGCGTTGCTGTTGCTGTTGGGCTGCTTGACGATCGGCTCGAGCAGGAGGATCACGACCTTGTCGACGCGCTTCTTCATTCTCCTTGCGCACCCGTTCGGCGGTAGCACCCACCGCCGAAACCGGCGCCTCGATAGCAGGCCCACTCAGCCGATGCTGTCCCGGAATCGGATCATCGTCATGATTCCTATTCGGCTCTCCCGACAGTGCCGCCGTCAAATTATCCAACACCTCAATGATGATAGTATTGATATCCGCCTCATCATCCAGATCCCGAGGGAACTTGATATCAGCCACCACGTCAAACTTGCCCGACAAGATCCACGAGATGGGACCCGTCAGATCCGACTGGTTCTGGATGTGGTCAAAGTTGACACCATCGACACGCATGCGGGACATGGTCTTCCACTTGGAATGAGTCATCTCGCGATCCTGCTCCACCGTTCGGCTGATATTCTGCGGCTTGTGCAGGCTGAAAAGACATCCATCCACTTGACCCGTGATCGAGTCGGCGCTGAGAAGGTCGTAGAAGAGCCACTGCTTGCGAAGCTTGGGTATATGCGCGCTAAAGATGCTGAAGTTGAACGGTCGGAAGTCGTTTGGCTGGTAGACGGTGACCAGGAAATCTTCGACTTTGAGCGACTCTAGTTCGAAATCACCGTGGCTCGGTTCTCGACGGGCAGCACGCGGGTCGTACGGCTTGTCTGGATCCCAAAAGACGTTGCGGCGATCGACGATGCCTCTGACGCCTCGAATCACCGCATCCTCGATGAGGCCTTTGCCATCGAACCAGCGCTGGAGACTGAGGGTGACATCGATCGAGTCGACTTGCAGGTCGAACATGGTATAGTTGGTGTTGACCGTGTCATCCTCGGCCAGATCCTCTCCGCGAGCTTCGTCGCTCATGGGTGGCGCGACTTCTTCCACCTCTTCGTAGTGCGTACCTTCCCAAGCCATGCCATCCCCTGCAGTGACAGCAGTGCGACGCTTGACCTTGTTTGGTCGATCCGCGCCCCCATTCTTTGCCTTTTGCCTGCGCTCCTTGAGCAGCGAGTCGACATCGCCATGAGCGCGGCGCGAGATAAAGACATTCTTGAAGCTGATCTTGCTCTCCTTCCACTTGGGCACGATGGCGCTCTCAAACACCACAGTGACGCCCGTCTCTGCCGTCAAGTAGTCGGCGATCTTCCTCGCGATCCACTCCTGCAGGTTGAGCGCATTGAGAGCGGCAAAGATGAGCGAGAAAAAGGTGGTTGTTCCGACGATGATGAAGACAGCAGTAGTGAAACCGCCGAGAGTGAAGAAGGCGCTAATGTCGTCCGCGTTGAAACGACGGAAGCCTCGAATGGTGAACCACTTGAAACGGATGCGGAGACGGGTCCAGAAGCCTTGTGCGATTCGCAGCAGATCCTCTTTCGAAGGTCTCAAGCGATGATGTTCGTATGGCTGGACTTCGTTGCCAGACGACGGGCGAGATTGACCACTTTGCGCGGATGCTGGCACGGCGCGCATAGCTAGGCGTCGCAACGACCGAGGATAATTGGCAAAGTGATGGTAGGCACGCTCGGCGGTAGTCAAGTCTGTGCTCGCGGATGTAGGTTTCGAGAGACGTTCCTCTTTCTTCTCTGGCTGGGTGGATCTTGGGGGTTCCGCGTCTTTCTGCGCGCTCAGCTTCGACGCTGAAGCTGCTTGAGACGTACTGTCGGGCTTCGCATCGACCTGCTTTGATGGTTGTTTGTCATCAGCTCGGGCAACTCGGCCAGCATGGAATGCGCGGGCTTGGCGAGCGATGGAAGCCAGCGGCGCAGGACCTTTGCCAGGAGCCTCGCTTGGTGAGAAGCATGATGCGGTTGCATGTAATTGGCTGATGTCTGAAGCATGCTGCGCAAGCGAAGGCCTTGCAAGTCGAGTGAAGTACGACTGCACAGCGAGATAGCTCCTGCCTGCATCAGATGCGGATCGTTGCGAGAAGCTGCGATATCTCAGAGAGTCTGCTTGTCTACTTTCGGCCTTTGTCTTGCGTTGCGAAGAAAGTGTCAATTGGGAGGATGACGCCGTCACTTTACGCAGTGCTTCTTTGCTCGAGAGGCGTTGCGAGACTGCTGAGACAGCAACGCGTGGGGCTGTAGTCGCTGTTCGCAAGGACGAGCTTGATGGAGCAGCTAGCATAGCTAGCGCTGTGGGACCGAACTTCAAGTTGCTCCTCGACATGATGGGAAGGATATAGGGCCTCGAGCGCCTGTCGTTGTCGATCTCTGGGTCACCGGGTTTTTTGGTAGTCGTAATGATCGTGTCAGGTCGAAATGACCTTTTTAGCCCATCATCGTTGCTAAGCCTGATACTTTGCAGCGCTGTACAAGTGCGAAGTAAGTTGGCCACCGGTTCAAGGGAAAAGTCGTAGGTGTGTAGAAGCTGGGCAAGGTGTGGAGAAGGATTCTGACATCTTAGGGGACACCGTTTGTCAGCTTGGCAGGCAAGCAGACAGGTAAGGCGGACGGAGAGAAAAAAAAAAAAAAAAAGAAAAGAAAAGAAAAAAAGAAAAAAAAAAAAAAAGAAAAGGAGAAACTCAGCCAGCCAGCCAGCGCCTTGGCAGCAGACAGCAGGAAACCCTGGCTTGAAAACAGAGAGAAAGATGGAGCAGAATTTCTATTTTTTGACATCCAACAAAAAGACCCGTTCAAGATCGCTTTATCGCACAATTTACTCCACATTCCCGCGGGTAAAAAAAGGATTCGATTCAGTAGCACGGTCCAACAGCGATTCACATATGCTGCTCGAAGGTGTCACGTATCGTGCTGTCCAGCCCAACCTTCTTCTTCCTGTACACATTGCCGCAACACACATAAGAGACCAATAAATTTTAGCGGTAATACTATTGATCTAGAGAGAGAGAGAGAGAGAGAGAAGTACATGCGGTCATTTGAACATATGAGAAACGAGGGAGGTGGTGCTTGGTAGAGGAGGTTAAAGAGTGAGCTGATCCGGCTGTCACTTGCGCAGGCATAAGTTGAGCTTAGACAGCGACCGACTTCTTGCCAACCTTGAGGATCTGGCGAGTCCAGACCTCAAAGTAGTCCCTAAAGTAGAAGAGCAATGCCTGGGCGAGCACAGCCTTGGTGATTTGGGCCTGCATGCCCTGGTACCAACCGCTGATACCTTTCTCGGCGGCGATCTGCTTGAGGCAGTCGACGGCACCCTTGTACTGGGTGTTCTTGGCCTGCAGGCGGATCTTGCTCAAGATGTAGGGGAAGGTGACGACGGTGGCCAACGTCTTGGAGAGGGCACCGACGAGGAACGACTTGCCGGGAGTCATCTTGCCATCCACAGAGGTGGCGAGGATGATGGTCTTGACACGCTCGAACACACCGTAAGTGATGGCAGGGTTGACGGTGAGCACGAGTGAGGGCTTGAGACCGCGCCAGAGACCGGTGACACCGTCCTCCTTGAGAATGTCCTTGGCGACACCGATAAAGCTCTCGTCGACTGGCTTGCCGTCCTTGGAGGTCTCGGAGGTGCCGAGCTGCTGACGAGTGGCAATGACGCTGACAGGGATGGTGAAGATCTGCGCCAAGGCACCAGCGATAGCACCAAGCACAAGCTCGGCAGCGGTGCTCATGATGGCCACACCAGAGGCACTTCGCTTAGCAAGACGGTTCTGGTAGAGCGTACGCACCACCGAGTACCAGTAAAAGTAGGCGAAACCGGTCGAGAAGGTGTTGACCATGCTCGCACCAAAGCCCTTGTAGAGACCCATGGGACCCTCCTTGCTCCTGATGATGTGAAGAATGCCTTTGATCATACCAGCATTCTTGGGCACGGTGACAATGGTCTTGGTGGGGTCCTTGGGATCGCGAACCTCCTTGCCCGCAACGACGGCGGAGCTCTGTCCTGCTTGGATGCGGGTCTTGACCGTGTCAAGAGGGTAGATGACTGCATTTGAGAAGACACCTCCAAGCGCACCGGCGAGCGCCTGGCCGAAGGGTGTAAGTGGCTCTTCTGCCATTGTGTATGTGTATGCACGAGACCTCGGTGGTCGCGATGAGGAGGGTGAGGAAAGAGTCGAATCGAGCGTGGAGAGAACCTGGCGCTCGTGAGGAGGTGCGAAGAGGCGAAAAGTCCGTCTACTGTACTAAAGCCGCGATATGAGAGCCAAGAGTGCGGGCACCAATAATAGGGAAACTGAGATTTCGAGAAGCAGAGCGGAGCGGTTCGAACTACGAAACTGGGTAGGTTTGTCGGTTCGATGGAGAAGCGAACAGATGCCAGCAAGGTGATTCGGCAAGTCGAGATCTAGCTGTGGGAGCGTGGATCTGAGAATGTGACGAAGCAACGGAGGATAGTCAAGCACCGCTGATGTTGCGATGATGATCGAGATTTAGTGTCAGTGACGGATGGTGGTGGACAGAGAAAGAGAGAGAAAGAGGGAAAGGAGGATGTAGATGACAGGACTGTGCGTCAACCACTTCTGGCCAGATAGGCAGGAAGATTCTGATGAACAGACACGCAGACAGACAAACAGACAGACAGACACAGAGTTAGAGAATCATGGATGCAGCAAATCCGCTCGCGTCCGTCATCTCGAGCAGACAGACACACACTCTTGATTGCGGGACCCCTCGCTCTTCTGCCTCTGCTTTGGGTTACAGAGTCCGGGGGAAGGAAGAGTGATGCAAAGCGCAATTTGGAGCCGGCCAGTGTGCGATAGCCGGATGGCAATTTTTCAGCCAAAAAAGTCGATTTTTTTTTTTGTCGGTCTCCAGCCCCGGCTGAACATCTTTTCTTCAATTTTCTCAATTTTGCATTTTCAAGCATCGACAGCACTTTCGCCTCTGCAACGAAGTGCTTGACGGGTTTTGTGCCGCAATTTCCCAAGAGACGCGCATTCTCCACCTTTCCGGTATCTGGAGAAAGCGGTTTGCCGGCTCCTCCAATTTTTACCGCTACTGTAATTACAAGCTCGACTTGTGCACACAGACACAACATTCATGAAGAACCTTTGTCGCTTGACAAGCGAAGGACAAGGATAAGGATGCACGCTGATCGTCGGAAGTGCTGTTGGTTGGAATCAATGTTGCACGTGCCTTCCATCAAACGGATGGTGGTTTCGGATGTCGAGGAGGAAGGGAGCCACCAGCAAAATGAGAGAGCAGAGCAGCCTGAGTCGTGAAAGGACCGCGCACCGGTAGAACTGCCCAAAATCCGAGCGAGCGATACCGCCCGAACCAACTTGATTCAGGGTCCACTCTACCGGCCGACAATTCTTCTGTCCACTCCCTTTGCTTTCCTTGCCTCGACTTCCACGACTACGCTCAAGCTCCTATGCCATCATCTTTGGCATCAAGCATCCTTTCCTCGAAAAAGAAAGCAGACGGAGAAGTACTGAAAAATTGTTCAATTGAATGCGAATGCAAAAGGGACAAATGCTGGTGGGTTCTTCTTCTAAAGGCGGAAAAGGGAAATCGAATCGCAATCTCTATCAGACAGAAGGGAACAGGAAATCAGGCTTGGAGAGCTAGTAGCCCTGTCCATGAGCACGCTGGAATGGTTCGTGTTGTCCGTATTGGTCGGCATGGCGTTCTGATGCCTGGTTCTGATGTGACCACTGCTCAGCGTAACCATTGTGAGATTGAGTCTGCTCGCCGCCGTAAGTCTGGCTGTGAAATTGATCGAAGCCGCCATTCTGGCCATCGTGGTACTGATGACCCTGCTGGTAGTCACCTGCACCGCCGCTGGACGCGTAATCGCTCATCATGTAGCTATGTCGCTGCTCGGGCGTGATGACCGGCGAGTGATTGTGCGAGTTGAGGTAGGCATCGTACACATCATCGAGCCCGCCAACACTTGTGCTAGGGCTATGAGCGGACGAGTTGGCCCCAGACCTTGCGCCGTTGCTATTGCTATATCGGTCGGGGTGCAGTTCTCCACCAAAGCCGTCGGTGCCGTAGCCGACAGCGAGGTGGCTGTTGTTGCCCTCGTGAGCTGTGTTCGACGAAGCAACAGAGACCTCCAAGGCAGGCGGGTATTGACCGTGCTCATCCTGACCACCGTATGGCACGTAGGAGGACATGTCGGGGGGAGGGGGCGGTGGATACTCGAGCCCTTCCACGCCATGTGTGTTTTGTGGTGGTGGATAGTCGAGGCCTCTAGAGGCGTATGGCGAATCTTTTGGTTGACCGTGCATGTCCATCTCGCTCTGCGGGTAGGGACTTTGCCTGCCATAGCCTGCGTTCATTTCGTACGACTCGCCAGGACCAGCCATACCTCCATTGCTGGCATCAAGCAGCGATCGTTGCCCTGGTGCGTGTGTGTTGTACGGGTCTGCAGGGTGCGAAGAAGGCGGTGCTGGAGAGATTCTGCCTGGCGCTCCACCAACGCGCTGGGCAAAGAGCATCGGACTGGTACCAATGGGCCCCATACGATCCGCCATGGCATCAAAGTTGTCGTGGGGCATGCCTCCGTACTCGCCACCAGCCGGGCCAGCGTTGGAAACCAGGTTCGCTGTGCTGCCGTACTCGAGCTTGTCGTTGTATCCAAGGCTGTGCGTCGATGGCGCATTGACACCGTAGAAGTGAGATGGGCCAAAGCCGGGCGACTGATACCCTGGAACGCCCTTGCCATAGTAACCGCCACCGTTGCCGTGCACAGCAGTGGAGCTTCCAACACTGGTTTGTCGCTGCAAGCGACCTCCTTTGCCGGGCTTCTCATCGTTGAGCAGATCAATGTCGACAGTCGGCAGAGTGGGCTGAGGAATGGCTTTACCTACCATCTCACCCTTCTTGTTCATAAGGTGTGAAAAGTCACCCGCAGCTTCCTTGCGGGCAATCTCGTTTACTTTGGCTAGACGCTGCTTCTTCTTGAGATGGACGAGCTCGGTGACACGTTTATCGACCTTGTGGCAGCAGTACTCCTTGAGGTTGCCCTTGATGTAGCAGAGAAGCGGAATGTAGGCGATGGCGGCCAGAATGAGCAGGATAAGCGAGCCAGCAAAGACAGCAACGGTGAAGAGCATCGAGAGGATCATGATGCCCGTCATGATGTTGCCCTCGTAGTAGTCGTACGGGTTGGTGCTCCATTTGGCAAAAGAACCCAGTCCGAAGAGGGTGAAGAAGTTGATAACTTGACGCGGGCCATCGGCAACGAGCAAACGCTTCCAACCCTTGAAAGTGAAGAAGATGAAGAAGGCAAGCTCGTCCTTCTTCTTCTTGCTGTCGTTGATGTGGTCGAAGAAGCAGAAATGGTCGTAGCTGCGAAGCGAGTAGTAGTTGTTGGCCATCACATTGGTGTAGGCGTAGCTGATGTCGCGGCTCTTGACGATCGCCCTCGACTTGTGCGCCTCGTAGGCGAGCAGCAGGAACGAAAAGATGATACATCCAGTGAAGATCCAACGACCGTACGAGATGGGAACGCGAAAGTTGTTCTGAGGATCGTTTTGCACCTTGTCGTAGAGACTGCCACTGAAATGACCAAAGGCTAGCAATGTGACGGCGGTGTAGACGTCGGCGACGTAGACTGCGAACGACTTGACGACCATGACAAAGAGAAAGACGTACTTGAGCTGCTGAAAGCAGCCATTGTTGCGAAAGTCACGCACATCGATAAAGTCGAACTTGTGGTCTGGGACCTCTTCACGTTTCCAGCTGGCGTTTCCGCAGCACATGTTGGGCGATGACTTGCTTGTTTGCAGATGCGCGGGCTAGCTGGAAGAGGTGTATTTTTTGAGTGGTATAAAGGATCAAGGTGAGTATCGGTCCGTTGGTCGAGAGCAAGACGAAGGAAGGTCGTAGCGATTATAGGAACGAAAGGGATGCGATGTGACGACTTGTCTTGGAAACGCAAAGTTGGACCAGCAACTATGCGCTTGGGCGGGAACCGAGCGAGCGACAAGGAGAGGTAAGGAAGAGGATCGAGTGGAGACACGCTACACGACGAACCAGCCGCCGATGAGATGAGATAACGATCTTCTAGCCTGGAGGGAGGATGAGCGCCGATTTGATCAAGGATGCATAGCTATGTGCGATGGAAGCAAAGTGGGTCGATGTTTGAACGATGAACCGGAAAATGAGTGTGCAAGTGGAAGCGCGTTCGCTGTGCTGCAACGGTAAAGGGTGGGGGGAATGTAACGACGGAGCAAGGATACACTGCAAAGACTGTTGTTGATTGATGAGACTGGACTGGAGCCGAGCGAACTGATTCGGGATGGAGAGTGAAATGAAAGGTCAGCACAGCGAAATGAATGTGCGTTCTCGTCGATCCGAGTGTTGTCAAAGAGTCGAAGAACGAGAAAAAGGACTTGAGAGACGAGTGGTGATGGATGGATTTGAACCAACGAGTTGAATGAAAGGGAACGAGGATCAAAGTGTTGGACAGAAAAGAGCCCCTGCAAAGGCCTCGGATGGTGCTGATTGCTGCTCTTCTGATGTGTTGTGCTGTGTTGTTGAAATTCGAGATACAGTACAGTAGCAGTGCAGTCTCTGAAATTTCACTGGCTCGGATTCAGGTGCTGGCTCGGTGAGTTGGGATCGACAAAATTGGCATGCATTTACAAAAGTGGCCGCAGACACACACACTCTCACGCCTCTCTGACACCGACACCGACACACTGCCACTGTAACTTACTGACAATCTGAAACGCGCACCCACACGCCCTCGGTGTCAATCTTTGACATGTCCGACCCTGATGAAATTTGTTCCCTTCCAGTGCGAGGCGTGTTTAGCCTCATGCGATTTGGCTTTCGGTCACGCGTTAAAAATAGAACCAGTTGTTAGACTATGTTTTGAAAAGGAAGGTTATTTCCGGCCGAGATTCCTGGTTCTCCCCTTATGTGTCGTGAACGGAGAGGCCCCCCTTTTGTATGCGTCTGGGCGCTCACTATTTGTACAGAATGAATCGCATAGGCCGGACGGAACGGAGCTGACTAGTGCGATTAGACACTCGGCATCGACTTCGGTGCGGTCAGAACTCTGTGCAGGTCAGGACTTGTAGACTTTGGGGCCGAGACGAGCTGTCTCAATGTTCAACAGGTATGGTGAGAGGATTGTGCTGTATACAAGCGGTAAGCATCACGACGTCAACTCAGGTGGACACTGCAAGTGAGGCTGGGCAGTAAGATTTGTACCCCGCTGCAAAGGTCAAACGGGGATCGATCCGTTCCGTCGCAATGAATATGGCGCGATGCGCAGTGCTCAGCGTGCACAAACGGTGAACTTCAGACCAGCCACGTTTTTCCCGTGCAATTTTGGTGCTCCCTTCAGACTGTGAAGCTTGCTGCAGGACGGAATCAAAATGTGGCGGACGCCCATCACGTAGGCTTCGCTTGTGTCGTGTGCAGCCATGTACCGACACAGTCAAGTGTGAGTGAGAGCAGACGATGGTGAATCTGACGTCGAACGGAGCTCGAGAACGTGTTCAGGGAGCGTCGAATCGAATTCTCACCTTTTCGCCATCGGGCTTTGGGCGACGGCGAACCGGTTGCGCTTTCAACAGAAAGGTTAGAGCAGAGTATAGTGGTAGCTTGGACCTCGATTGTCGCAAGTCCATCATGATCATCGACCAAGCTTAACCTTGGCATCCTTTGGCTGGCCTTTCGAGCTCGAGTGTGTTCGCAAAGGCTGGAAGGAGAGATCCGGTTAAAGCAATGTTCGGGATTAGGAATACGAATTAATGAAATCGCGCCTTGTGTAACCAGACAAACAGGGCGGCGGAGCGTTGTGGTGCGGCGGTAAAGTTGGTTGGTTGTCTTTGCGCCTTTTTGGGATTGTTCCTTTTCCCGCTGGGCTTCCTGCAAAGCTGCAACATTCACTCTCCGATGTTACCCCTTCTCTGAAGGCCGTTTCCCACGAGGGCCATCATCGATCCCAAGCAGCGCTCTGGTCTTGAGCAGGACCATTTTTGTGTTTCATATTGTGACAATATCGTCGCCTCTTCTCGATGCTGTGTGACACAGCGCTCTCGGTCTTCCATGGCAAGCATGTTTTAGTGCGGTTGATCTCGTTGAACCACGGCCTCGCATCCCCGCGGTGCGGGCGGAAAAGTGGAAAAAGTCTTTCTTTTTTGTTTTGACAATATTTCTTGGCTTCCGAGGCCCTAGCAAAGCCAATAGGCAGGCCAGAAACCAGCTGACTACCACGTTTTACACTTCGAAATTAGATTTTCGTGCGTTTTTCCGTAGGCAAGTATGCACGAGAGAGCCTGACTTAGCCGAGAAGCTGTACAGCCAGGGTGCTTGCTTCTGCTGTCGTTGCTCATTAATCAAGCTTCTATGCCAAGACAAAGTGTCGCTGTACGAATCTTTTGAGTGGATGCATGCAATTCCTGTCCCGACCCTCCAGAGTGTTGAACTGCATGCAGATCTTTTGGGCTCTTTTGCAGCCCACAAAACGTCTAAAATTTCTAAGCGGTTGTCCCGCCACTTCTTGTGCCATACTAGCCGGCGATTCCCGCGTGTATTGCCTTGTGTCTTGCTTCGCCTTGCTTTGTCTTGCTTTTGTCGGGGTCGAACTCGAGAGTGAGTGAGTGGGGTTGTTGGTCGCTTGCCTGGCTTCTTTGCAGACGCCACCAGGGGCCCAGACTGGTTTGCGGTGCTTCCCCCAGCTCCTCTCATATATACATGTCCCGCATCGAGCCGTGCTAAAAGCACGATTCCCTTTCTTGCTTCGGACGTCACCCAACTCTCCTCTTTGCTCGAACTTCTCCACGCATTCCTTACCGTCACTCTCTTCACACCATCACACGACACTGCGCCACTCGGCGAATATTCCGACCGCAAGCCTGACTCGAACCACCAGGAGACCGCTTTAGCAGACTCGCATTCGCCATCATGGGAGAACGCAACTCGAGCTTATTTGGCAGACTCACTCTAAGGTCCAAGCGTCAATTCGCCGCTGCTGCCACTACTGCCTCGTCTTCCTCTTCTTCCAGCCGCTCTGCATCTAGCCCAGTCACCACCCCTGAAGCCGAAACGCCCACTTCTTTTTCGGGTCCATCCGATTATGGTCTTGGCTACTCGAGCATCAACCATGAGCGCTCTCCAACTTACAACGGCAAGCGCACCAGCAAAGTCGTTCTCTCTCGACCGATAGAGCTTGATCGATATCCAGAGCCGAGCTTAACTCAAAAACATCCGATCAGACCCACCAGCAGCCGTTCTCGCTCAGCAAAGAAGCTCAGCATGGTGCACGACGACGAGGAATCGCTCTTTGTTGAAATCGTGCATGAAGCTGCGCCCACGCGAGCTGTACAGTCCACAGTCCGAGCGCGGTCCGCATCTGGTACTTCACCACCCACCATTGCTACAACTGTTGAGGTGCCTCGACCACAGTCTCCTTTCGCCATGTCCAGCACTACATCCCAGTCGCTCATCAGCAAACCGCCGATGCGTCTCGCTGTACGAAGATGCTATTCCGCCAACGATTCCGATGTGGTTCGACCCTGTCCTTCGAACACGAGAGCTCTTGCTGATGTCGCAGTAGCCTCGGATCACTCCTTCTATGCTGTAGGACGTGGTTGGAAGAAGGGTGTCTACACCACAAAGGAGGACGCCGAGCGTCAAATTCGAAACGTAAGTGATCAAGAATGCTTGGCATTGCTTCCCGCTGAATGCGATCTCATCTCACTGACACCACCTCCTTCATCTCCGTGCAGTTTCCTGGCCCTCTACTCCAAATCTTCCGCGACCGAGCGGCTGCCGAGAACTTCATTGCCAATGCGGGTCGCTTTACGCCTCAACCGCCCATCGAGGACGACGACGACGAATTTGTGGAAAGGACCAGAATCTTTAACGGTCTCGACCCAAATAGTGACCTAGCAAGACGCCGATCCATCAGCATGTCGGCTGAGCGCAAAGAGGCGCAACGCAGGTCGCGCATCCACATCGCCATGCATTCGCCCGATGCCGCCGCCGTCAATTCGCCTCCGCTTTCTCTCAAAAGCATGTTTTCGGATTTGGCAGCACCCGTCTCGCCCATCGAAGAGATCAATGGTTCCGGTAGCTTCCCCACTCCCGTGCCATTGCAAAGCATGTCTTTGCTGCCCGTCAAACATCTCGCAAGCTCAATGGCCTTCTACGCCAAGGTTCTGGGATTCACCTGTGTCTCGCAGATTCCAAGCGTCCAAGCTGTCATGACCTTATCTTCTGCAACAATCTGTCTGCGCACCGTCGATCAAGCTCCTCCGCCGCCAGCCGGAGCTAGCGTTTCGCGCATGAGTCTGATTCGCACCTCGAACGGTTCCACCAGGCCGGATTCGCTCACCCACGGACGCTCCCTTTTGCCGACCATGTCCGAAGAGCATTCAGACGACCCGGACTTTTCGCTGCCACCCACACCCGAATCTCTCAGCCTCTCGTGCACCGAGCCTGATCCGCTCGACTTGCCTTCGACAACTCTTCCTTTGCGCTCATCAACTTCCATCATGTCTGGTACGACTGTGCTGATTGAATACAGCGGCGCACTCGAATCAATGCACACCCTCCTCTCTGCTCGTCTGAACGAATGGAGACTCGAGCGCAACAAAGCTGCGCAGCGTTCCACTGACAGCGCACGCATCCTCAGCGGTGTCCAGCAGACCCCATGGGACGCACAGGAGCTGCACCTGTGCGACCTCGACGGCCACCGCCTCATCTATACCACCCCCTTTCTCCGAGGCATTCCCGGCACGAGCTTAATCTAAGACGCTGACCCGTCTATCTTGCCAAAGCTATCAATGTACTGTTGCGCTTGTCGAATATACCCAAACAATGCATTCTTTGCGCGTTCCTCCGCCATGCCCCCTCATAAACCTGGGCTTGATCAACCTGTGGCATTCAGTTCTGAGTGAAGAGACTGCATTCAGACACACTGAGACGAGAAAGTATAAGGGCAGTCGCAAGTCGACTCAACCTCCTCCTAGCCACACTCATCCTTCTTGTCGTGTCTTTCTATCAGCCTTTACTTCGCCATCTTTGGACAAAATGTATGGCGCACCAGATGACATGAGCTGTGTCAGCCAGCACACGTACTCGGACAGGATGCCCACCATCGCGGACAGCGATCTCACCCATGATGCCAAGCATGTACACTGGCAGCCACTTCCCTTCATCCCTGACACTGCAAGAACATCTATCCGTTCTCATAGCAAAGATACCTTGATTGAACCCGACAGTGCCTCATCGACAAAGTCTGGTAGAGGTTTGCGCAATGTCAAGGCTAAGATCCGAGCTGTTGCCCGATTTTTATCCAGTTCTTCCAAGGGCAGGGAAGGATCAATGGATGCTACTGTCAGTGCGAAGGGGATCCCTATTGCCGGTCACGTTGGGAAGTCAGACGGTGTCGCTGCTCCCGAAAGCAACCTTTTGGATCAATGTAGGGGGATGTACGCCGATCGACCGGTATCAGCTCGCAATGTTGGCGTACAGGTGGATATTGGGCAGCAAGAGTGCTTGCCTGCGATTGAGACCTTGCGCGAGCGACTAGACTCACAACAGGAGCTGGTTAAGCGTCCTCCTCCACCACCGCAGCCGCCTCAGCAGTCTTTTCGACCAGATTCGCCGGTTCGTCCCCCGCCAACCGCCGTCCTCGCCAAGAAGCGGCATCTCAGCGGCCGCGAAACCGGTATCGGCTTGCCATGTCCCGAACCTCCTCGCACTCGATCCGGCACCCCTCACCCAGCCCTCACAGTGGCACCTCATCAGCTTCTTCCACCTGCAGTCCGCGTCGTCAGCCGTCCACTCCCTCCTACTCCCGCATTCCCCTTTCCGCCTCATCAGCCCGACCAACCGATCCAGCACAAGTATGATACCCTTGGTATGTCCAATTTGGACCACAGCCCCACGCAACCGCCAGTCGCACGCGGCAATGTCACGCATGTCGATGCAAACCCTCCTCGACTCGAACGTCTTCCCTCTCTTCGCCGCGCCAAGCACCTCCTCGACGCCAATCGCCTCGCAGAAGAGCTCGAAAGCCTGGTCTCCACCACCACACGAAAGCCCAAATCCACCTCTTCCTCTGCGTCCACATCGACCCGGATTGCCGGTAGGAATATGGAAGCTGTCTGTCAATGGCGGCCTCAGGAGGAGGATCACTCCGCCCTCTTGACCCCACTGCCCAGCAAGCCGGCTCAGATCATTAAAAAAACGCAGAGGCACCCTCAGGAGAGTACAAGATCGTCACTATGCGTCGAGACGAGCGAAGAGTCAGAGGCGGTCCAAAGGATTCAAAAGTGGAGAGTACACATCAAGCCTGCGCCTTCGATGGTCTCGTCAAAGGTGGCCAGCGCCTATTCGAAGTTCGACGTGGAGGAAAATGAGGATGGAGTTTCGTCCCATTTGACTTCGGTCAGTAGGAGTCCGCTTTCGAAGGGCAGTGCTGGGAAGGATGATGGGGAAGGTGATCCTGATAAGACGCCTACGCTGCGTGCTAGGCGGGTCAATAGGCTTGGTGTGGAGCCTGCTCAGACGTACAAGACTTCTCCGTCCAGCAAAGGGAGCAAGAAGAGCCCCTCCGCACCCTCTCAGACCGAGTCCGCACGAGCTACAAGGAAAGTCGACGATCTCACCTCCGTCCATCTGGGAACAAGCCACATCGCTCGACTGTCAGATTCCCAATTCGATCGGCTCGCTCGAGCCACTGAAGGACCATCCCCACCTCCAGCCACCACCATCCCTCGCGAAGAACTTTACTTGCACCCCAGTCCTGACGAAGAGCACCGATCATCACTCGACAACCCGTCACCAACCACTCTTTCCATACTCGAACGCAAAGCTGTCCCCCACATAGATTCCCTCGATCACATGATCCGTCGTCATCCCGATAAGATGTACGAGGTCTTCAAGAAACGACCTGGACTGATGCTGGTCGTCCTGCTGCGGTGCAAGGTGGAAGATCGACTTTCGAGAGTCGACGCAGCTACGCAGGTATCTGTGGATCTCGCACCTGCCACTTCGGGAGCACGGAAGAAGCAGAGGCAGGATTGTATCAGTCTGCTGGAGGGGACTTTGATCGATCTGCACTTTGACGAAGATGGAGAGGAGGAGAAAAAGGTGCTGCAGCCGACCCCGCTGCAAGGACTGGAAGAGTTGGGTTCATTTGGACCAGAGTACCCGCCCAATGCGATGCCTAGTATTGTAGTTTCTCAGCACCACACTGGGGGCAGCGCCGCTTCTGCGGCCCGGAGCAAAACGGCCGCCTTCTCCTCCTCGGATTGCCATGCCGCCTCTCACATCGGCTTGAAGGAAGAAGCTCAAGCTGTGGAAGCAGAAATGATGGGCGAACTAGCTCCACGAACCGAAGCAGCACTCCAGGAGATGGTAAGCCGCCTAGAGCAGGCGGGAGACCTTTGTTCGGTGCAACAGACGCTCCTGTCGATTCAAGATCGATTGATGGATACCAAGGCTGATCAAAGCCGTCTTTGGGGTCGACTAAGTGTAGTGAGTATCTTCTTCTTCCGGTGTTGCTCCGAATCGTTTCCTGACATTGCTTCTGCTTTTGTTTGAGCAATGACTAGCTCGAGCAGGCTGTATTCTCGCGTGACAACACACCCAATACCAGCGCTTCATTCACACTTGCCTAGAAAGAAGCCGCTCAACATACCGCAGACTCAACAAAACCATACCAGCCAATCATCTTGACAGCTAAACATATGCAATGCAAATACTGATTTCAAATGCTCATCGATGAGGCGTAAGATGGTGGTACAAAAGTGTGATGAGAACGGATGGAGCAAGGTGATCGCACCTAGAATGTCCGGCTCATGGGTCGATTTCGCCAAGGAGCAGCGTCATATCCGTTGAAGAGCTTACGACGATTGGCTCCTTTGGATGGAATACCGCTGCCGTGCAGGTTCCCTTGTGTCCCGGCAGCTTGTACAATATCGTCGAGCTCTCAACGTCCCAAATGGTGCATGTCCTATCTGCGCCTCCTGCAACCACCTTCTCGCCATCTGCGCTCCACCCTGCCCTGATTAGGAGATTCTCAAATCCGCCGAACGTTGTTCCCCTAAGCGTACGGTACAGCCTTGGATTGGAGGCGTTTGCGTTGGGGTCGGAAGGATTTGGCTCGGGTGCGAATGGTCGTACGTCCCAGATGCGGAGAGTGTCATCGAAGGCTGTGGATAGAAGGTGAGAGCCAGAGGGAGAGAGGGAGAGGGATGTGATTGTGTCCATGTGCCCTCGTAGGGTGAGAGAGATGGCTTTGCGGGTAAGGTCGTAGATGTGGATCTGGTTGTCGATTCCTCCGACGTATAGTTGGCTCGAGTCATCGGAAAAGGCTACTGCGGTGACTGGGTATCCGACATCCAGCACATCGAGAGGCTCCTTTGATTCAGGATCCCAGATCATCACCCTCCCATCATCTGATGCGGATACGAGCAACTCAGGGCCAGATCGAGTGGCGCTCACGCAATTGACAATAGCCCGATGGCCCCGTAACCTCCTCTGCTTCTCACCGGTTGTGAGGTTCCAGGCGATGATTGTGCCATCCGCAGAGCCCGAGTAGAGCGCATCCGAAACGTTGTTGCTGAAGGCGAGACAGGTTACCGCCTTAGAATGCCCTTTGAGCTGACCGATGTTGGCACAGTCGCCATAGACGGACCAGATCGAGATGGTGCGGTCTGCAGAGGCGGCGGCGATGCGAGAGCCGTCACGAGAGAATTTCGCGTCGAGGATCTCGGATGTATGAGCGCCTGTAAGACCGAGAATGGGATGAGAAAGGGAAGAGGTTCGCTTGACGGAGCGGACAAGGCCTTTGTCTTGACCATCTTTTGAGGATGCAATCGCGATGTGTTGGGAGGAGATGCCATCGTCGTCGCCGTGTCTTTGGCGCTTGACTAGGGATGCTTCGCGGTATGAGATCGGTGGGGATGTCTTACGCTTCTCGGCCATGATGGGAGAGATCTGAGGATTGAATAGGAGGGCGCGATTAGCAGGGTTGTGGATAGAATAGGGTGAGAGAGAGGAGCGGCAAGGGATCCAAACGCGAAAGTAGAAAGTTGCCAAGCGAGGGTTCAGCAGAGGTGGAGAAATCCGACTTCCGCATCCGTTTCTTCCAATTCAGACATCCCCCGATTTGAAAGAAACATCGGGCACCTCCACACTCTCTTGACATTTGCAATTCTGGTGTGACACTGAGCTTTTCTTCCACGGAACAGGAACTGCAGCAACCAACTCAGCCATTCTCAGCGTGCGACACCATCAATACTTGACCTTGCTGCCTTCGCTTCGCTTCTGAACTCTGAAGCAGCATCGCAAGGCTCAAAACCTCACAGAAAGCTACTCAAGTCCTTAGACGTGACCTCAAGATGGCGTCTGACGGCAAACGATTCAGCTCGCACAATGTGCGCTGCTGTACGTTGATTGGTCACGTCGACCACGGCAAGTCCTCGTTCGCCGACTCGCTGCTCGCTGCCAATAACATCATCTCGGCTCGTATGGCCGGTCAGATTCGATACCTCGACTCGAGAGAGGATGAACAAGAACGTGGTATTACCATGGAGGCGTCGGCCGTTTCGCTTTCGGTCAAGATGCGTGTTCATGACCCTACTAAAGGTTGGGATCCAGACAACCTGCCGCCGATTCAGGACTTTATGGTCAACCTCATCGACACACCCGGTCACGTTGACTTTTCGTCAGAAGTGTCTACCGCATCAAGACTGTGTGATGGTGCACTGCTCATTGTGGACGTCGTGGAAGGCGTGTGCGCTCAGACCGTAACTGTGCTTCGACAGGCATGGCAGGACGGTCTGGAACCCATCCTCGTACTCAACAAAGTCGATCGACTCATCACCGAGCTCAAACTCTCCCCCAACGAAGCATACCATCACCTTATCCAGGTGATCGAACAGGTCAACGCCGTCGTTGGCTCCTTCTTCGCCTCGGCTCGTATGGACGACGATGAGCGATGGCACGAGGAACGAGAGAAACGCATTGCTGCTCGTAAGCAAGCCAAGAACGACTCGATTGCTGCTGCTACTGGCGACGATGCTGACGATGACGCCGAAGAAGACCGGGAGGAGCGTGATGATGAAGACATCTACTTTGACCCTTCCAAAGGCAACGTAATCTTTGCCTCTGCAATGGACAACTGGGCCTTCCGACTCGAACGTTTCGCCATGCTCTACGCCAAGAAGATGGGCATTCAGGAATCTAAGCTCCGCAAAGTACTTTGGGGTGACTTCTACTTTGACCCCAAGACGAAGCGCGTACTCAGCCAGAAGCAGAAGGAGAAAGAAAAGCGTCCGCTCAAGCCGATGTTTGTCCAGTTTGTGCTGGAAAACATCTGGTCTGTGTACGATGCAGTTGTCGAAAACCGCGATCAGGACAAGATTGAGAAGATTGTCACTTCGCTCAACCTCAAGGTACATCCACGCGACCTCAAGTCCAAGGACGCTTCGACGCTGATCAAGGCCATCGTCAGTCAGTGGTTGCCACTCGCCAGCTGTGCGTTTGCTGCGATCATCTATGTGATCCCCTCAACGAGCAAGGCGCAGGCAAAGAGGATCCCGATGATGCTCAACCCAGACATGAGCTACTTTGACCGAGGCAACTACAAGGCCAAGACGCCGCTCGAGGAGCACTTGATGACTGCCGAGATTGGGCCCAAGTCGAATCGTGTCGCTTACGTCAGTAAGATGTTTGCGGTCAAGAAAGATGATCTGCCCGAGGCAAAGAAGGCACCGCTGACAGCAGAGCAGATGAGGGAGAGAGCAAAGGAGAGTAGGGAGCGTCAAGCTGCGGTCCGAGCCGCACTTGCTGCCACTGGTGCTACTATGGAAGGCGGTGAGGGTGATGCCAAGTCTGAAGCGAACGGTACTAGTCTCGAAGAAGCTGAAGCACAGCGTGCCGCACGAGCTCAGCGCGAGGCCGAAGCACAAGCTGAGAAGGACGCACAGCAGGAAGAGGAGGAGGATGGGTCCGCTGAAGTCGTGCTCGGTTTCGCTCGTCTCTACTCTGGCACCCTCCGCGTCGGGCAGTGGATGTACGCCCTCCTTCCCAAGTACAACACCTCTCTGCCACCATCTCACCCATCCAACGTCAAGCATATCAAACCGGTCCAGCTGGAAGCTCTCTACATGATCATGGGTCGCGATCTGCTCGCTGTCAACGAAGTGCCTGCAGGCAACGTCTTCGCCATCCGAGGTATGGAAGGTCGCGTCCTCCGCAATGCCACCCTGTGCTCTCCCTCCCTCGTCCACTCTTACCCCATCGAACGCCACCAAGACCCAACTACCATCGATGCGGCTATTGCAAACAAGACCTTTGTCAACTTGGCGGGCATCAACATGCTCTCCGCCCCCATCGTCCGCGTCGCCCTGGAGCCGATGAACCCCCAGGACATGCCCAAACTCGTTGAAGGCCTCAAGCTGCTCAACCAGGCCGACCCTTGCGTCGAGTCTCTGGTACAGGATACCGGCGAGCACGTCATCCTCACCGCAGGAGAGTTGCATCTCGAGCGATGTCTTAAAGACCTCCGCGAACGTTTTGCCAAGTGCGAGATCCAAGTCAGTCCTCCCTTGGTACCTTTCCGCGAGACATGTGTCCGAGCACCCGAGATGCCACCTCCCAAAACCGAGGGCGCACCACGCGGCACGGTAGACGGAAGCGTAGCCAACGGCTCTGTATCTTACCGCGTGCGCGCGGTCCCACTCCCCAAACCCGTAGTCGACTTCTTGCTTGCAAACACGCAGACTCTGCGCAGGTTGCAGAACCGCAACGCCTCCGGAGTGATTGACGACGGAGAGTCAGGGAGCGTGGACGCTGCGGGTAGTCAGGCGAGTAAGACGGTTCGTGCGGACAAGTTCTGGTCCTCTTTAGCTGCAGTACTGGAGAAATGTGGACAGGATCGAACAGGTGAAGATTGGCGAGAGGTTGTGGAGAAGATTGTTTCATTTGGACCGCGCAGAGTTGGTGCCAATATTCTTGTTGATCGTACTGGCAGCGGTCGCGTCGGGTTGCGCAACCGTACCGACCCTTCGCGTGCTAATACCAGACAGAACTCTGGCATCGCCACTCCCTCAGCGCCACACCAACAGGCTTCAGACGGTGGAGCGGAACTCCTCACCGATGCCTTGGCCAAAGCTTCACTCGGCGACGATGCCGAACCTGCCAAGACAGGGGTCAATCTCTCCTCTCTCAACGAGAGCATTGATTCCGGCTTTCAAATGGCCACCTCTGCCGGACCTTTGTGTGCTGAACCGATGCAAGGTCTAGCGTTTTTCCTCGAATCTCTCCAGCTCACTCCCAGCTCGACCTCTCTCTCTTCAGCAGCAGGTGCTCTCATGTCGAATTTCCGAGAAACCTGCAAGCAGTCTCTCCTCGACTGGTCACCTCGACTCATGCTTGCCATGTACTCTTGCGATATTCAAGCGAGCACCGAAGTGCTAGGCAAGGTTCATGCCGTACTCGCCAAGCGTCGGGGTAAAATCATCTCGGAAGAGATGAAGGAAGGTACATCCTTCTTCACCGTTGGATCGCTCCTCCCCGTAGTCGAGTCGTTCGGTTTCGCCGACGAAATCCGAAAGAGAACCTCAGGCGCAGCTTCCCCCCAGCTCATCTTTAAAGGTTTCGAATTGTTCGATTTGGATCCCTTCTGGGTTCCTAGAACCGAAGAAGAGTTGGAGGACTTGGGCGAAAAGGGAGATAGGGAGAATGTGGCCAAAAAGTACATGGATGCAGTGAGGAAGAGGAAAGGTATGTTCGTCACTCAGAGGATCGTGGAGAATGCTGAGAAACAGCGTACTCTCAAGTCCAATTGATGGGTCACGAGGTCAGGCTTCTCTCTCTGGAACGTTTCTTTCTGTACTAGATTGCGGGACTACATGCAATGCCTCTGAACATCAAAGGAACAAGTGTGACAACAGGATCTATTTCGTTCAGAGTGGCGATGAAAAGAGAGAGAGAAAAACAGGGTGTCTGAAGGCGTGTCGTAGGTTTCTTTGCTTGAAATGTCGGCTGCGTTGCATGGTTTTATTGGGTTTGTGAGGATCGAGCAGAGTGGAAGAAGAGAGACAAGCAGATCTAGGAACGGACAATCTTCAATCGCTTCGCATAGAGGCTGAACGACCTTTCCTCTGGTTCAAGGTAAGGCACCTTCAAAAAGTCAAAAATCTGCTTCTCCTCTGTTGCATCTAGCAAATTTTGAGTCCATGCAGAGCCGTTCTGATTGTGGGGGCCGATACCATATTCGTTGAGCGCCCAGCCGTTTGCTTTTGCTTTGGCGCGCATGTGTACCATGAGGTCTGCATCTCCCGTCTTGGCGAGGGTGTAGAAGGCACGCCGGGTGAAGGGGGCAAAGTTGATGTCGATGCGGCGAGCTTTGGCTCCAGGGGTGGCAAGGCGGACGAGGCCTTTGATGGAAATGGGGCCGTGGGCGAGCAATTCGTCGGCGAGAAGGTTGCGCTTGCGAAGTTCGTCGACAACCGATTGCATCAAGTCGTTTGCTCGCGGGTGAGGGTCGCGTTTTTCAGAATTGTCCTTGCGAGGGATGCGCAACTCCACCACATCAGGATGGAAGAGAACCCAGTCGAGGTCCGAGGAAAAATAGTCGCCGCGGCGAAAGCTGCCCAGTAGCTCAGCTCCCAGTCGCGGATCGACTGCAGCAAACACTTCAAGTAAAATCTCTCTCCACTGTTCAGACTCGGAGCGAGGGATAAGACATTCAATGTCATCCATATGCTCGAGACCGATTCGCTGGGCTTTTTCCAAACTTGCTTCACGAAGCTGCTCGAGCGTCAGGAATCCAGCCTGGACAAAACGCTCCGCCTTGGTCTTGCCAATGCCGTAGACTCTGGTGAAGAGCACACGTGCACGATCTTCTTTGGATAGATTGTCCATGGCATCCACTCGATCGTTGAGCAGCCTTTGACGGATCATAGCCCAGCCGACGCTATCATCAGGCTGCAACAGCTCCATCACTTGACGCACCGTGAGCGGTTCGCTGTCGCCAATCTCTGACTCGTGTTGAACACGAAAGAGTCTTCGTTCAGCGACTTTGTACTCGCGACCGCTGGTTGGGCCTAGAAGCGCTTGTCGGTTGCGAAGGTCGTTGAGCACGGCAGCCATGGGAAACGGTTTGTCAAGCAAGTCAGCATGGTTGTTGACCAGGTCGCGATAGGCAGTCTCCTTTCGTGGACCGTGCTTGGCGCTAGAGCCAGACAAGAATCGACGAGGGTGGGCGTTGAAGAAGTTGTTGAATACTTTACTCCTCTTCAGGTGTCGAAGAGCCTTTTTCGCACCTGGACTTGTGGCGATGATCAGAGGCAGAGAGAACGTGTGGATGAAGAGTCCCATGAGCTCCTTGGCGTTTGGCGGAATACCTTGCATCCTTAATGCATCGAGCAACTCCCTCATCCAGTGGCCCGCCGGGTGCGTAAAAGCAAAATAAGTGGCCGCGCCGAACATGGCAGCCGCCATCTGGCCTTTTGTGGATCTTGCAATATCCATGGCTGGATCGCTGGCCTCAACCATGCACCTGTATACATCTAACGCCATCCGACCGAGCGACCTGGGCATTTGCATGACTTTATTCACAGCAAGCGAGACTAGAGATCGCTGCTGCTTGCTGAGCTGAAGAGAGACAATCTCAAGCTTGTGGTTGATGATCTCCTGGCGGCTTGCAAGGTCCTGCAGAGATGTCATGATCATGTTGATGTCATCTGTGCTGACCTCGTTCGGCAGCATCCTCGATGCAGCAGCTAGAGCCGCTTCCTCCTGCAACGTCTCCCGCTTTGGTTTCGAATGAGATTGAAAGATCACGCGCCTTCGAGAAACAAGCCGGGGCTTGCTGTGGAGTGTGGCGTCCCTGTTGACCGAGACATCCAACGCTTTTTGCAGCCTACGATGTTCTTGCTGTAGCATTGTATGAGCGTCTTCCAGGGAGTGTAAGCGACGATCGTATTGGTCATGCTTGGAGGAAAGATCGTCGAAATCTTGCCAAGGATTTTCCTCGAGTGCGGCCAATTTTTGGAGATACTGGGCCTGCTTTCGATGCCTGAGGGTGATACGCTGATTTTCAGACAGACGGGGCAGTGGTTGCAGGAGTCGAGGTGCCGTAAAGTAGCGACGTGGGGATGCTACGGATGCAATGACGAGGCGATATTGCCGTTGAAGCCCGTTCGAGCCGTTCGGAAGACGCTGCAACCCAGACGAGCACATGGTGAAGCTGGTGGAGAGGTGGCAAGGAGGGAATGGAACTTGGGAGTGAAGAAAGAAAAGAGGATGGTCGAATCAAAAGACGACCTTTGCTTGCATCCGCCTTTTTAAGAGAGAGACTTTTTCTCAACTGTGCAGTGGGCGGGTCAACGAATGCGGTAGGACTGGTGCACCTTGCTGTGCTGCAGAGTTGCTGGAAGACAATAGAGACTAGTGATAATGATGAGGAGATTGGCAGGTGTGTCCAATTTCAGAAGAGGTCCGAGCTAGACCGTGGGCGCTAGAGATACGTGGCGACATTCACACACTGTGCTGTGCTTTGCTGCTGACTTGAATTTGCTCAGACATTGCTCCTAGTGGGCGAGAGAGAAGCCCTTTGTTCCGACGCCGCTTTGCAGACACTTTGTTCGAGTTGCATGAATCGTTCTCGATACGGCACGATCAACTCATCGGGTGCACAGTACGATATCGTTCACAAAGCGAGCTGTCAAAACCCTGTTCACCTTTACTTACACATCCGGGCTCGTTTGTTCTTTCGAGCTCACTGACGCCTCTTGTGATACAGCAGATTCAGGAACACTTCCTCCAGCTGAACAAGTCGCCGTATCTGTTTGCCACATGATCACTGAGCTCGGCTTGGCTCTAGGATCTCCTTCAAGCCGGTGACAGTCGACATGATCTAACTTGAGACTGTTGCAGGATGCACACGGAAGCGCCTTGAAACTCACAGTCATGCCCTGCTTCGTCAATCACCGATCGAAAGATCATTGTAAGATTGCAGCAATGCGATCAGCTGACTTTGTCGATCCCGCTTAGAGTCACGTCCAGTAGTGCGCTTTACGGCAGCTGGCCTTTTGTAGCAGCAATCCTAAATGGAAGAGCGGCCCGATTTTCTGGACCTCGATTTTTGCACATTCTTTTTTGAATTCTGAATTTTTTTCTCAACTTTTTCCTGCTGCGACCTTTGAGCTTGCACCACAATATTCCGCCAAAGGAGGCCTACGGTAGCTCTACTATTTCGATGGCAATGCACTGCCGTGGAGACGCTTGAGTGTGCCAAAGATAGGCACTCAGCTCATTTGTACCTGATGAATCGTTTGCCAATGGCATGGTTGACAGATTCCGAGGATGGAAGCATGATACCCGATTCCAAATGTGTCTTCTTGCCGGGTGTGGCTTGCAAACCGAAGCTTCCGCTAAGCCGCACTTTGGCATCGGTCATGTCGGAAGATCCTCACCACAATCAATCAAATTTGATCATCTGCTCTGCCCTTAGCTGCCTTGAAAATGATGAAAGGCGCGTGTGCTGTGAACCCTTGCTTCCTGTTCTGCTGAAGCGCCTGCCATGAGTTGAAGGTGACTAGTATTTCAGAGAGGGAATGGGCAGCGATCAAGAAGGGACTGTGGAAGTCAAGGGTCAAGTCCTTCTTGTTTCGGGTACGGATTCCGAGACTCAAGCGTCTGGAGGCCAAATCACAAATTTCGGGGCAGCAGCGGAGGGACGAGTCGCAACCCTGACATCTGACTGCAAACTCATGCAGGGTGAGCGCATCGCAAATGCGAGAAGAAGAGCGCAAGACCACACACTCTCTCTCTTCTCTCTCTTCTCACGACCGGCCACGACTGGAGCACTATTTTCTTTTTTTTTTTTTAAAAAAAAAAAAGTAAAAAAAAGGTATCGCAATCTCAAATCCGACAAGAGAGAAGAGAGAAGCCCCAACTTTAGTTCATTCTGACGAGCTGTGTGCAGTGAGCGAGCTACAGTAATCTCACGGTCAGGTAGTGAACAGTCTTTCCCTTGCCATCGAGTAATCTCTTGGATCTGCAAAGTGCACAAAGAGTGGGTCTTCCTTCCTGCCTTCTTGGGGCTGAGCTCTTTTTGCAGGTCAGCTAGGTCATGAGCACACCTGTCGCCTTTGTACGAGGTCGCACATGTGCGAGATATCGTACCAGAGTTGCTGATGGTTGGCCGCTATCGACTGGTTGTAGCACAAGGTGCATGAAATGTGCAGCACTCGCTGTACGAGTCTCGCGTCCTGACTTTGCTTGAAGCCAAATCCCGGCCTGTTTTCTCTCCATATCAGGAGTCTCAGCTGCTTACTGGTTGCTCAAAGACGTAGGTCAGCAGCGACACTTTTGCCATTAATACTATTACTCCTCGACCAGCTTATCTCGGTTAGTGCAGGAAGAGCCAGGGTCGAGATGTGGTCCAAGAAGGCAGAAGGCAGCCAAGATCGAGGGTCTTGGGAGTGGGCCCTTACTGGGCCTCGCTTGCAAGAATGAAATGGAGACTCCAAAAATAGTCCAGCTGCAAGCTCCAAGGCGCGCGCTGTATGTGTGGGACAAGCAGCCGAGCCGTACAACGCTCCGTCGGCGATGCAACCGACTGTTTCCATGTTCCTTTTGCTTTGCAGTCGCTGATGCTTGTCAAGCCAGCCTGGAGAGGACGGCGACCAATCACAAAGAGGTTTGCCCCGACTCCAACGCAGCAGTGAATGACCGGGTACACAAGATAAGTTACGGTTCGAAGTGGTGAACTGTGCAACGATGCACGTGCCAGACATTGGCTGCTGATGCAGTTCGACACCAGGCGGAGCTTGTTGGGGGGAAACGACGGCGTCGAGCTCGAGTGGAACGACAGAGCCAGAGAGTCGGTTCTGTTTGGCTTGGCATTGCCAGTTCGGTTCAGTTGGAAAAGCAGAACTGAACAGAGGCTGGGATGGAAGTGTGAGCTTTGAGAGGGCAGAACGTCGGGCCATCAATTTCGGTCTTTGAACCAACAAGACACAAGAGAGAGGTCGTAAAAGGCAAGCTGATGATGGTCTTTGCCCATCGGTTTAGAAAGTGTGTGAGCGTGAGGGACAGGCACCGTTGCATGAGTGGAAATGGCAGTCCGAAATACGTATGTGGATAGAGCTTTTGGTGCCTGCTTTTCTGCCTCGGTCTTTGACTCCTTTCTTGATGAAATCTGCACTCTTTTGTTGAAGCTAGCTATCGTACAGTTCAAGAGGACTGCAGCAGCACAAGCTGTGACGGGGCTGGTGCTGTGTGTCGTTCATGACATCCAAGCTGCACGATTACTTGGCTGAGTTGCAAAATTGAGCAGCTCTTCTCTACCTTCAGTCGCCGGGCTTTTTCTCAAAGTACTGTACACAGGAAGCTAATTTTGTGTGTGTTTTTATTTTATTATTATTATTATTATTATTTATTATTTCTAATTTTTCTCGTTGCGGATCATCTCTGCTTCTGTTTCGCGTTGATGCTCAGGAGAACACAAGAAAACGGCTGATGGATCGCCGTGTGTGCTTTTTTGTCGTTTTCGGCATCCATTCATTCATCCATCCATCCATCCACACTTGCAGTTGTTGACCGCTTTCCAACCTTGGCACTTTGCTTCGCCAGCTGCTGCGCCCGTCACTTTTCCCTGCGCTAGCGCCGTTCCGGAAGTATTTGGCTGCCTGAGTACAGTAGGATGCTTCAAACATCAAAATTCGTCAATTTCGCATCACTTCACAGAATACAGTACACACACACACACACAGAGTGGAGCACCAGAAAGCACCACGCAGATCAGCTCGATCCGCTCATCCTGTCACTTCTCGTCACCTTTGCTCAAATCAAGATTGCTGACCCACACTCCTTTGGACCGGCCCTTGGAAGCTCTCCATCCTCGACCTCGTTCGTTCGTTCGTTCGTTCGCTCGCTCGCTTGCTCGCTCTTCACTCTCCTTTGCTCCTTTGCTCCCTGATTCGGTTCGTATCCTTCCCCTCTCTCCGCCAACTCAAGTCACGGATACCACGATACCCCCCCTTCACCCCATCATCTCACCACATAGCACCGACCGATAGCAGACCCTCGTCGGCTGCACGAGCTACAACTCCTTTCGTCTCGGTTTTCTCCTCCCCTCCCTATCCCTAAGCGCGGATATCTTCTTTCAGATTCACACCGTAAACCAGCTGCCTTCAGCTCGTTCACGGACGCTTGCACTCGGAAACAACGTCACAGCAGCACCGTTACCACCATCTCGCCTTGGCAGCCCCGACATTGTATCCTTCTCCGGCCCGAATTGGACTGCCAATAGTCTTCGGTCGTACCCCTGACAGCTTTTTCGACCAAATCGTTCGCTCAAGCTACTATCCATGTGCCGCATCTCGTAATCGCACCAAACGTACGCATCTGATTTGGTACGACAGCCTTCTGCGCCTCGGGGATTCGCTTCGCCTGCAGGTGCCAGTAACCCACCTTGCGCTTTAATCCTCGGCCTTTCAACTTGTCCTAACGGCTGGCGCCGAGAAAGCCAACGTCGTCACAATGACCAAGCACAGCTTTATGGACACCATCCTCAACCGGCCCTCTCAGAGGTATACCGAGCCGGTCGCTAACACATCTTCCACAAATGGCCACTTCCAGCCACCCTCCGACCTGCCAAATGCGCCCAACAGACCCGACTCGATCCTCGCAGGAAATATGTTTAAGGCCACCGGGCCCGGCTCGCTTGCTCACGGCGGAGGAGTCTATAGTCAAGCGCCTTCGGTCATGTCTGGAAAGAGCAACACAAGTCGCTTCAGCGTCTTCCGCAAAAAGTCCCGCAAACCTTCCATCTCGGGCGGCAGCGTTTACTACGACGGTGCCAGCAGCATTGCCCCTACCGATGTCAGTGCCAGTCCCAGGAAAGGCCGCTGGTGGGAAGGTGGCAGCCTCACTCGTAAACAGTACTCTCGACCTCCAAGCATCGCCGGCAGCGTATTCTCCGAGCCTGAAGCTGCCGGTCCGCCCGGCTTCCCCCGCATCTCGGACTCGATCAAAGGCTCGGCACCTCCTCGTGGAGCAAGAAGCGACTACGGTGGACCCACCTCGAGCAGGATACGATACTCTTCTCAGACCGCTCCGCCTCCCCTTCCTCAACTGGCCAACAAGGGTTCCATGTCCTCCATGAGGCGACACTCCGGTGTCGCTCCCTTGGGTCAGCAGCAGCCCAACCTCATGCGTCAGACTTCGAATACCTCCATGACTCGCTCAGGAAGCATGGCCACAGCGAATGGCGATCCCGCTCGTCCCGTCAGTCCAGCCGCTTCCATGGGTCGTGCTCGCAGCCAGAACCGCGCCGCTGCCTCTGGTTCATCCGACTGGAACTCGTTTGTCAAGTCCATGTCCGGCACAGAAGTCGCAAAAATGTGGGAGACCATGCCCACCTTGGCTCCCAAGCCTCCTCGCACGTCAGAGAAGCGCAGCAGCATGGTCGCCAACCGTGTCAAGAAGGAGCTCGAACAGGATGCACAATACCACCAGGTTCAACGGGATCCCGGCGTGGTGCAGCAAGACCTTCTGGCTCGCGCTGCCTCTCAAGTGATCGGCGAGATGCCGCCAACGCCCGTTTCGCCGCTCTCTGAGCCACAGCTTGCGGCTGTTCACTTGCAACCGGGTCACGTAGTTGCTCCCATCTCTCCCATTTACTCGCCGGTCGGATCGAGCTCGTCGATCAACGTGGCCCAGTATCCCACCTCAATGTCTTTGCAAGCATCCGCGGTCATGCACGGAGCAGGTGCACCAGCGCCTGTTATCGTGCCCCAATCAGCAGCGCCTGTTCCGATCATCCATGCCCCACAGCAGCAGCAGCAGTTGCAACAACAACAATACGTGCATCCTCAAGCCGTGCCTTACCATTACGTCGAGGCTGTTCCCGCATTACCACCGCAACAGGTCGTTCCCGAGCCCGTCGCAGAGGCCTCGCCTGCCTCGCCACCGATTCCTCAAAGTCCACCAGCTCAGACCTATGCACCAGTTGCAGTGCCAGCACCGCGCGCGGCCGTCGAGCCGCCGGTGCAGCCGCGATTTGTCGCTCCTACGCCGCCTCTACCAACTACAGCTGCGTCTCAGCCTGTCGCACAGGAACTTGCTGAGACCTCGACGGCTCCAATCGCACCTCCCACCACAGCCCAATACCTTGCGGATCGCATCGAAGAGGTGGAGTCGGCCGACGAACAGCCGACCCCGGAAGAGAGCACTCCCGAAGAGTCGGAAGAGTCTGACACGTCTTCGGACGAAGGCCTTGTCGGTGGCGGTCATCCTACATTGGATGTTGTTGCGGAGGAGGAAGAGGAGGGCTCCAGCATCGGCCACAACTATCACCACGAGATGCGCTCGCACGCCTCTATCAAAGGCAAGGGCCCCAGTCGCAATTATGACGACTTTGAAGCTCGCTTGCATCAACGACAAGCCTCTGCGGCGAGTCGACAGGATGACAGCCAAGACGATGTGGTTGCGATCGCTCCCTCTGGAGTGCAGATCCACGTAACAGAGCCTACTGAGGTGCAGCAGGCGCCAGTCTCAACGACTGTAGCGCAGACTGTGGCCTCCACCGACATGCCCCAGCCCCCCACGCGCGAAGCGCCAGTCCCCCCAGTCGCCCAGGTTGTGGTCCCAACAGCTGAGCCTGTTCTTGATCAAGCCCAGGCCGCACCCCAGCTTGCTGTGGCTGCCGAAAGACCCCAGCTCGTCTCTCGCGCATCCGAGGTGAGCGACTATCAATCTGCTACAAGCGGCCGAAGCACACCTACCGCCAAAGTCAACACCGAAGAAACAGAAGATGACGATGAAGCATCGGCAGTGGCATCCGTCGCCCAAGTGCGAATCCGCACGAAGCCTTCGGACGAAAGCATGGCGGCTGACAATGCTTCCATCACTCCCTCCCAACGGCCAAGCGTTCGCACAAGTCGGTCGTCAAGACCTGGCACCTTGCCCCGCCGCCTCAGCGACATCAGTCTCGGCACTTCGTTTGCCGTCAGTGGCATCATGCGACGATCCGGCTCGTCCATGCGCCGCCTCGGTGACGGCGACTCGGATTCAGGTGCCGAACTTTCCGATGATGATGCCGAGCTCAGGGCTAAAGCGCTCGCCGAACAGGATCGCCTTCGCAAGATGAATGTCGGCGAAGACTTCTTCGGTCCTTCTCTGTCGGGAATTCTGGACAGGTTCGACCGCTTCAGCTACTCGGATACCACTGTCAACAAGCTCAGCCGTGAAGTTCCGGAGCCTGATGCCTCTTCTGTTCAGTCTTCGCGCGATGTACCTGTTGCCGCTTCTGTTGCCGAGACGAACAACGTCGATGCCGAGGCGCAGAAAGCCATCAACGAAGTGCGGCAGAAGCGTGCCGATGCTGCTTCCAACGGGATTGAAGGCAAGAGACGCAACAGTGCCGATACTGGTCTTGCGCCCAGCTTTGCTGCCGTGTGGTTGCTCAACCAAGCGCAGGGCACCGACAACCCTTCTGCAGAGAAACATGCGTTCGAGGAGGCGGGCGATGAGACCATCACCGCTTCTCCCTGGTCCAAGCCCTCTCCCAGCGATGCTGTCGTTGCCTCCGGCGGGCTCAGTCCAGAGCAGCCAAAAGTGTCTGTACTCGACCGACCCCGTCCCAAGTCGAAACGACCCATCGAGATGGGTGGCTTGACCATCTCTGAGGGCAGGCTTGACGCTCAGAAGCCACAGGGGCCTGTCGAGGATACTCGCAGCACTTTGCCCATGTCACTTTCCCAGTCCAGCTTCCAGAGTGCAGGCTCGGCTACCGGCGCTGCACAGAGCAGCCAGGTCACGCCCAACAAGGCATCATCCGACATGGTTTCGAGCAAGGACAAGCCTGCCCCTGCAAAATCTGCCATGAAGCCCAAGCCTTCTCGATCGCTCGCTGATACTCTCTTCGGCATCCAGTTCCGCTCTCCAGGCAAGGAGAAGAAGGACAAGAAGGAAAAGAAGGACAAGAAGGACAAGAAGGAAAAGAAGGACAAGAAGGACAAGAAAGACAAGAAAGACAAGAGCAAGCACAGCCGCAAGGTCTCGGTCGACTCCATTGGCTCTACGTCCAACAAGAGCGATCGCTCGTCCCTTGTCGAGTCCATCAGACGCCGCTCAAGCAGCGATTCGGCCTCTGTGCCGGCAGTCGCCTCCCCAAGCACATCTGCACCAGGATCCCCTTCCGCCAAGGCTCTTGGGAAGCAACGGGTGCTCGATGACACCAGCAGTACACCTTCCGTCTCGACAGAGGCAGCCAGCGCTCCAAGTACAATGGTGCCGTCTGAGACCGTCAACCACTTCGCCACTCCTCTTCAGAGCATGACCAATATCCAGAGCGCCACAGTGTCGCCCGAGAAGTTCCACACGGCTCACGACCTCAAAGCTCTGGCCGACTCTGCTGTCCCGGTCTACCCTACGGAGCTGAGGAATGCAGCTGTGGCTCAACGGGAAGGCGCAGTTGCTGCAGATGCACGTCCAGAACATCAGCGGAAGCTTTCTGAGCAGATGAAGGCCATGGATGGCTTTGGCTCGTTCGAGCTTCCCCAGCTGGAATCACGCCAGGCCGCTGCTCCAGTTGCTGAACCCACTGAGCTGCCTGCTGTTGCTGAAGCTGCTCCGGCCGCCGAAACCGCTCCGATCACCGAGGAAGCTCCCGCTCACGTCAGCGAGGGTCAGGCTGAGAGCAGTGTCCAGGTTCCCGCTCCAAGCACCTCACTTTCGGCCTCTGCACGAGAGGACGTCGTCGAGGAAGCTGCCAGCGTTCCCACCTCATCTGAGGCAAGTCTTGTCAGCACCGCTCTCACATCTCCCGAAAATGAAGCTGCAGCCGGAGTCAAGCAGCTGGACGCCGAGAAAGCAGTTGTGACCGAGGTCACCACTTCGGAGCTGCCACCCGCCATCCCATCCGCTTTGAGCCTCTCCGAGAAGAAGCTGCCGTTGCCACCACCGCCAGCCGTCGAGGACGTCATGTCCGTTGCTCAGGAAGACCGCACACCGATCGGCAAGCCACAAGCCGTGCCCGGGGTTGGAATCAACCTCATCCCCCCTACTCCGCCTGCATTTGAGTCGCGTAACTCTTACACCGGCTCGCAAGTTCCAGGTACGCCCACCATCGCCGAGCACGAAGACTATGTGACACCGCAGCGCCCGCCTCTCATGTCTAGGTCGTCGAGCCAGCGTACGGCAGTGCGAGCGGACTCCAAGCCCAATGCCTCTAGCGACAGCCTCTCACGCTCCAAGTCGATGGCTCCCACCAAAAAGGGCATCTGGCAGGAGTACAAGGGTAAAGGTCTCAGCCTGCCGCCCGGTCTTGTTGCGACGACGATCGACTCTTCGCAGTTGCGCCGCATGAGCAGCCACGGTCAAGACAAGAAGGCTCAGGCGGCACCTGCGCCTACGCCCGCATCCGCTTCTGTGCCTATCGCAGCTGCCCCAGCAATGCCTGTCGCGACCGTTGTCGGTCAGATTGTTGCGCTTGCTCCAGGCTCGGTGTTGGAATCGCCACCTCGTCCAGTGCGCGCCACTCCCTCGCCTAGTCCCAAATCGAGGCGTTCAAGCGCCTCGTCGGCTCCTTTCCCACAGTCGGCCTCAATGACCAGAATCATGGCCGATGCGCCTCCCGTGCCCCAGATCCCAGTCGGCTACCAGGGAGCCGGATCGGTCTCGAGCTCTTCCTCCCGTCTGTACGCCTACAGCGTTGCTTCGTCAGAGCAAGGTTGGGACAGCCGCTCGGCCTCACCTGCTCCCAGCGCAGTGCCTAGCCAGTCGGGCCGATCGGTGGCCTCTCACGTATCATCGAGCGTCCACTCAAACTCGTACCGCAGCAGCCCACGTCCCGAGTACTCGTACGTCAACCACCATGAGCTTTCGCCCTACGCCAAGAAGATGCGGTCCTTGTCGCCCAGCCCAGCTGTCCCCACATTGGCCCAAACGGGCAACCGCCACTCGCTTATGTCGGCCATCAACGAGTGGGAGAGCCAGGTGCCAGAGACGGAGGAGGTCGCTGGTCTGTCGCCCTACCCTTCGCGTCCGGTTTCGCCGCAGCCCTACCCTCCTCTGCCCGCATCGACTGTCTCTCGCGGTAGCTCGGTGATCAGCGCTGTCAGTTCGCCTGCTGTGGTGCGCAATGCTCCTCTTGGTGCTTCGACCAACCAGTATTTGCACCCGCCTATCGCTCGGTCTCGCATGTCAGTCGATGAGCTGCCTGCGGTCACCGAGTCGATGGCAGAATCTCTCAGTCCACCCTCGGTCGTAGGTCGCGCAGAGTCGGTCAGCAGCTCCTCGCCCTCCGCTTCTCAATCAGCAATCAGCCTGTCGAGCACGATCCCCACCTCGATGCCTACAGTACCCACCAGCTACCGACCCAACAAAGACCCCAAGCGATTCAGTACCAACGTCGACGACCTTCTCAACAACCGCACCACCATGCAAACGGTCGCTGTCACCAGTGGCGCCTTTGCCGGCAAGAACAAGTCGGTCGTCAAGCGCAAAAAGTCGGTCGATCTCAATGGCGACCGTCGAGCCTCATCCGACCTGCCGGAACATCTCCAAGACGAACTATCGCTCACTACGCTTTCGATCACGGCCCACACCCCACCCCCACGCAAGATCGGCTCGCACCAAGTCCTAGTCCAAGTCATTGCCGTAGCAATCGACGAGACGGACAAGCTGCTTTTGCGGGAGAAAGTTCGCGGCGACAACGCATTTGGCTTTGTTCCCGGTCGCAGCTTCTGCGGACGCATCGTCGAGTGTGGATACGAGGTCAAGAAGATGCGCAAGGGTGACGTTGTCTTTGGTCTGCAAGACAGCCGTAAATCGGGCGCCTTGGCTGAGTTTATGGTCGTGGACCACACTCGTATCTGCCATGCACCCAGTGACTGTCTGACGACGGAGCAGATTGCCGCGCTGCCCTCTGCGGGAGTGATGGCCCATCAATTGGTGCAAAACCACTGTCGTCAACTGCAGAGGGGAGTACGAGTGCTGATCCTCAACGCACACGATGGCGTGGGACTGTTGACGATGCAGGAAAGTGTTGGATTGGGGTTGGTTATTGTTGCTCAATGTCCACCTAGTGTTTCGGACGGTGTGGCTGTTTGCCAGGCGAACGGAGCGCATGAGGTGGTGATTGGGGAACCGTTGTGGGCGATCAACTCGCTTCACGAGTCCTCGTTTGATCTCATCGTGGACACGGTGGGTGGTAGAAAGATCTACGATGCCTCGCGAAGGATCCTCGCCTTTGACGGTCAATACTGTACCTGCTTTGGCGACGAACATGGTACGGCCAACCCGAACCTCAAGTCGCACTTCCGCAGTCTCCGCAGAGCATTCTTCAAGAAGGACAAGAAAAACATCGGCTACGAATGGGTCGGTGTCGATACTGGTGAGGATTGTAAAGAAGCGCTGGAGGCGGTCAAGAGGGCCGCCGAGGCTGGTGATATCTGCCCAAGGCTAAGGAGCATCCTGCCATTCGCAGACGCTCCTAGGGCCTTCGATCCCACGACGAGGAACGTCAACGACGAACCTGGTGCGATTGTCGTCCGAGTTTCCTGAAAGCATAGTTGTTGGTTCTTTCCACACACACGCACACACACACACACACACACGCTCTCCTGTGTTGGTATTGCTCCATCGTAGACCTGTCGTCGTTGTTGTACTGTAGGACTCGTTAATCCACGAACACTCATTTGGAACTTTCATCGTGCCGTCTGACTGTTTCCGTCCTATTTGGGTTGAATCTGGCCGTGATGTGAAGCACATTTGCTTGCATAGATTTGCAATTTCCGGTGTTGGCACCGATGCTGCCAGGACGTGTAGTATACTGTACAAAAGGTAGTATTCGCCTCACTTGCCGTACGAACTGCCACCAACCCTTCTTAGACTCTTGCCTACAGCTCCACCCATCTTCTGTTTGTAACTCTTCCTATCCTCCTTTGCACTGATCGCCAACAATCTATCCTTTCTCGCGCCAATCTCTACCGGATTGACCACATCCGCAGCCTTCTTCAACCTGCACGGCCTACTACCGATATACTTGCCATCAACTTCCTTCCACGCCTTCAAAAAGTCTTCTGGATCTGCGAATGCTACAAAGCCATATCCTTTTCCCTTCCCATCCTTTTTTCGAACCACTCTGGCCTTTGAGAATGATGGATATTTGTCAAATGCTGCGCTGAGGGTTTCGTCAGAGACGTCGTTGCCGAGGTCTCCTACGAAGAGACGTTTGTGAGAGGGATCCCATTCGAGGAGCGTTTGATCTTCCCATATTTTGCCAGCGGCTCGACGGAGGACGGTGGGTCGGGTTTCGCCTTTGCGTAATTTGCCTGGGATGATTCGTCCTTGCTCGTCGTATCGGGTGTCTTCTTTTGCTGCAGAGGTGGTGTTGGAAGAGGCGGGGGCAAAGGGGTCGAAAAAGGCTTCGTTCGAAGGCTGGGCAGGCTGAGCGGCATTCTGATTGTCAAAGTAGTACGGATTTGCTGCCGCACTCGGATCGGCATATCCAGCCGCTGAAGACGCGTTTTCGCCACCAGATGCCGCATAGTAGTCGGCTGGGTAGCCGTATGTGGCGTAGTACGAGTTGTAGTCAAAAGCCCAGTTGTTGGCACTGGCATCCCAATAGTAGAATGGCGCGTAGGGGTCGTCGGATGTAGACGCTGCCCCTGTTGAGGAGGACGCATTGGCAGAGTAGCTGCTCATGATGACAGCCTCGACAACGATTGATTTGGGATCAGCGTCAAAGATGGAGCAGAGGTGCGGATGGTGGAATGAAGTAGAAGGAGAGGAATGGTGAAAGAAAGAGAGAGTGAATCGAGGTCGGATGTCGGAAATGTGCTCAGCTCCACTTTTTCGAGTTGTTTCCAAAAAGAGACACGAGGGATGTGCTTCTTTGCTCATGCATCGACGCCAAACATACAACTCTCACTCTTACATCCTCACTCACGACCAACGACTCTAAGACATCTTTCCCTTTGCAGGCGCAGCGGAGCAAGGATGGACGTGGACAAGCTCTTCAAGCTCCCCTCTCTGCCCTCTGCCGCTGTCCACAAGCGCAAATGGACAGCTCCTGCACCCGAAGACCCCACCTCCTCTTCCTCCGTCATCTCAGAAGCAGGACCTTCCGAGCCATCCGCCGCTCGCCCTTCCAAAGCAGCACGTGTCGATGACGAGGACGATGAAGGCGACGCTATCGCTCCCGAGGATGAAACATACTTTTTCAGCGACGACGACCAAGAGGACGGTCGATTCTTCTCTGGCGGACTTACCGCCGAACAAAATCAAATCCTCGACATTATGGACTCCGGTCCTTCCCTCCCACCAAACAGCTCGGATCCTTCATCCTCATCGACCTCGGATGTCGCCGCACTCCGCAAGCAGCTTGTCCGATTCGAGCGTGCCATAACAAAGAACTCAGAGATGCGCGTCAAGTACGCCTCGAACCCAGCTCGTTTCATCGATTCGGAAGCGGACCTGCACGTAGAGCTCAAATCGTTGCTCGTGCTGACTACCCAGCCGGAGGTGTTTTATCCAGAGTTTATCAAGCTCGGTGGAGTAGGGAGTCTGGTTGGGCTGTTGAGTCACGAGAATGCGGATATTGCTGCAGCGGCGATTGAAGTGCTTGAGGAGCTGACGGATGATGATGTGCTCGACGCAGCACCCGAAGGTGAGGACGAGGATCAAGATGAAGATGACGCCAGGGCAAGAGCGGGACAAGCGATGGATGAATTGGTGGAATCCTTGTTGCAGCAAAGCGTGTTGGAATTGCTCGTGTCGAATCTCGGGAGATTCAACGATGTTCTCGATGCCAATGTGCCAGAGGACGAAGCGGCAAAGAAGGCTGTTGAGGCGGAAGGTGACGCTCAAGCGATCTACCACACTCTGGGGGCGATAGAGAATCTCGTCTCTTCCCGACCGAATCTGTCCGAGCTTCTGGTATCCAAAACGACATTTCTAAAATGGACCCTCAACCGACTCTCAACCAAACGCACCGATGTGGATCAGAATACAAGCTACGCAGCTGAGCTACTGGCCATCCTGCTCCAGAACTCCACCTCCAACCGCACCATCTTTGGCACTACCACTCACGAGGAAGAAAACGGAATCGACATCCTCCTCACCATAATCTCGCGTTATCGTCGAACCCCACCCTCTGGAGCTGAAGAAGCTGAATACGTGGAAAACATCTTTCTCAGTCTCTGCCTTTCCCTCACCGCCACCCACAACAAGCACCTCTTCCTCTCTGGAGAAGGAGTGGAACTGATGATTCTGCTCATGAAAGAAAAGCGGTCCTTTGCGCGGTTGCGAGCGGTAAAAGTTCTCGACCATGCCACATCCGGTCCTGATGGTGGAGCGGTATGTCGACATCTCGTAGAGTCGAATGGTCTCTCTGGGCTATTTGGTGTTTTTATGGATTGCAACAACACCTCAAGCTCCAGGAAGAAAGCAAAGCAACTCGTGACTCTGCAAGATGCAGAGCACGTTTTGGGGGTATTCTCGTCACTGCTTACCCACCTAGCCTCGGAGTCGGTGGAGCGCATCCGGGTGCTTTCCAAGTTTGTCGCGGATGATTATGCGAGATTGGACCATTTGTTGGATCTACGTGATACGCTGATTACACGACTCGAGTCCGCACTTCCCGCTTCAGCCGCGGAGAAAGAGGGAGAGGAAGAGGAAGATGAAGATGAGTTGTACTTGTCAAAGTTGGAAAAGGGATTGTTCAGCTTGCAGTTGTTAGATACGGTGTTGGCGTGGATAGTGATGGAAGATGATGCGGCGAAAGACCACGTGAAAGTGGTTTTGAAACGAAAAGGTTTGGATTTCAACCATGTAGCAGCAACATTGAAGGAGTATAGGGACAATATTGGGGATCAAATCTCAACAACGGGACAGGGAAAGGATGAGCAGAATGAATTAAAAACTAAAGACATCCTTTCTGCCCTCATAACCTACCTCGAGGCTCTGTAAAACAATCTCCCAAGTCAAAACCAAACGAAATGCTCAACACACTGTCCTGCAGACAAACATAGTCAGAGATGCTTTCAAAAGCGGTATATCTTTTCAAGATACTGTAAGGTGACAGCAATTCTACATCAAAAACGAAAACAATGAGACCCATACCCATACCCATACCCTCACGATGATTCATTCTTAGCTTGCTTCTTCAACCACTCCAACTCGTCATCACCATCTCTCAAACCTTTCTCCTCTTCCAACCCTCCATTCCTTCCCCTCTCCTCGCTCTGCTCTTGGGCCTTGACTTGGTCTCCGAACCTGGTCTCGTTATCCAAGCAGATGGCGATCAACCCACTCGTCTTGAGACCGAGGTCAAAGTACCTCGGGTTATTCTTTGGTGAAAACATGCTGATGTGTGCATCCACCTCGTCGGTGGCCTTTGGATTGTCCATGGCGGTGAAGCTGCCTGCGCATCGGGCGGTGCGTGGGGGGAGGATGATGAAAGTTCGATCTCTCGCCGCTTGATGCTGGGGATTCGCAGCGCGAGAAGAAGAGGGTAGCCGCGTGTAATAGCAATGGAAGAGAATTTGCGGTTGGTCCACGAGCCGATCCAGTCGAGCTCGTAACGCGTTGTCATCCCACAGGTTGGAAACAAAGGCAAGATGGTCGGTAACCCATCCATAGGCGCCGTTGAGCTTGTCCTTGTTGAAATAGGCGGCCGAGGCAGCGGCACCAGAGGCGAGGGCGACCGCACCGGTGGCCATGAGCGCTGTTCGCCAGTTGCTAGTGGCACGTGTTGATGCGGCGGGGTCATTACCACGAGAAATGCCAGCGTCTCTGGTGTTGTTCCCATTCCCATTCGAAGAAGATTCAGAGGAGGAAGGGGCTTGGGATTGACGCTCAGAGTTCCAGCGTGCGGCAAGACCAACGCCCATGGGAGCGAGGAAAGTGCCGATACTTTGTGCGGTCTGCAGGTAGCCGGCGTACTTGTTGATGCCGTTTTTAAAGACGCCGGGGTGGACTCCGTAGTATGGCGTATCGTAAGCCAATACACCAACTACACGTGGCCAGAGCTTGAGATGGGACTGCTTGTTTTTGGGAGTGGTTGCGTGCTGCTCGGCACTACTGTGAGCAATGGCAAGTGCAGCGTCGACGGCGACCAACCCACCCATGGAGTGACCCGCAAGTACGATCTTGACACTGCCCATGCCGCCTCCCTTGCCCGAGTTGGGAACGATGTCGCCAGTGGTCGGATCGATCTCGGGCTTAGATTCGAGCATCACCGTGTGTTCGATGAGCCATTCGACAAAGGATTCGACGGCGGCGGCGAGACTGCCACGGGTGTCGTAGGTTGGGTAGACGAGCGACTTGACGTGGAGGCCTGGGTAGGTCTCTTGCAGATTGTATGTGAGGCGCGAAGGGAAATCTTCAAAAGTTGTATCGGAAGAGCCTTTGAAGCCGTGAATGAAGACGAGAAGGAGAAGCTGGTCTCTTCCTTCCATGCCGGTAGAGTTTACGTTGGTGGACGATGAAGATGGCGGCGGTGTGGCCAAAGGTTGCGGAAAGCGTTGCTGTGGAGAGACAGAGTAGGCAGGAGGAGCGTCTTGTGGAGGGTGGTCCATCACAATGGCGTTGTTGCGTGACGAGCCTGGCTGCGCTGCATGGGCGGTGGACGTGGATGATGGTGCTCGAGATGCATCAGCGGCGCAAGGGTTGAGCTCGTCTGTGTGCGTAAAGTGTGACATGTTGGCCTGATGGAAGGAGAGTCGGTGCAATGTTCACGACGATACAAGATAGCATGTGAAGTTTGAGGCCCAAGTGACAAAGGAAGAGAGAGAGTGGTGACAGGGTTGTTCAAGAAAGCGTGCTGAGTTGCAAGGTTTGTCTGTGTTGAATGCGCCATACGCAGGCAGGGTCCAGCGCTCTGCAGTGCAAACCTCCACAAAGTGACGAGTTTCTGTAGTGCTTGTCGCACGAGTCGGGATTGACTCAAATTTAGACTTTGTGGTCTTTTGGAAGGCAAGGGGAAATTAAGGGCTTATATTTGGATCAGCGCCACGAAGATCAGTCAGTCACATTTGTGATTGTGATTTGCACCAAAAGCTCCAACCACACACCACACAAACCAAAAGCCCATGCATCCACTTGCTGCAACTCGGACACCACACAGCTTTGTCACTGTAATCAGTCCGAGAACCACGAGAACCACTATCTCGGGCTCAGTTCCGACTCAGCATCTTGGCTCTTCGGACTGTGTATGTGCTGTTACACGTCCGGCAATCGCCTTAACAACCCAACGCATTGCCGATCCTCTTTTCATTTCTCTCGTCCAATTCTCTGTCGCCTTGCAGCTCCTTCCGTTCTCATTCCTTTCACTCGTTGCCCACCCTTCCATCTTTCCTTCTCCACCATCCTCCTCGCCCCGCTCCCCTTTACACATTTGGAGGCTTTCGTCCCGCCCACTCGTCTTTGCAAGCTCACAACCGCCAACCTAGTCCTACACTCCCACCGGTGCAACCGTACAGTACAAACCACGCCTAACAACTCAGAGCTATGTTATAGCACAAATCTGCTCTCTCTCCTTCTCAGCCGAGCCTCGTCCACTGCTCTGTTTCATTTGGCCTCCATTCGGCCGCTCTCGAGACCAAGATCGGCATCGCTTTGCCGCCGCTTCTTTCAGTCCGTAGATCCACCTAGCCCACATCCCCTTCCCAGCACACCGTAGTCCATTCTCATGTTCTAAAAAAACTCAAATTTGACTGCGCTAGCAGCGAAAGCATGACCTCGCTCACCACCCTCTTTGTCGTAGGTCCAAACGAATACGTCGAATTCAACGAATCTTGGGGTTCCAAAGCTTTCCTCCATCACATCTGGGATCAATCGCAAACACCGCTCCACCAAAAGGACGTTGCACAACTTCAGCTCCATTCCGCTGGTGCACGTATCTCCAAGTCAAACCCTCCACGAATCGAGTTTCCCATCGTCCTTCGCATCAAGGGAAAAGGCAGCACATACAAAGCTACCGGAAAGTGGATCTCCTGGGACGACCTCGCTAAACGCAACCCTCTCGCTGTAAAGCCTCCACCCAGTCTAGAAGACTTTATCGCCCGTGGCGCTACTGTCGGTACAGGTCCCAAACTCAATCCAGGAGAGTTTGCTTCCAGGAACGATCCTATCGTCCGCATTAAGCCCGCTAAGCCCCCTTCATCAAACACATCCAACGCTCCTCCAACCATGACCAAGGCCAACACACCCATCATGGATCTAGAGACCGACGAGGATGGCTGGATCGGTGGCTCCAGCCACAGCATCTATGCTTCCAAATCTACCTCGCACACGCACGCCTCCCCGCCTCCTCCACCCAAGTCCGCCACCAAGCCGTCCCCAGTCACGCCAGGGCGGGAAAAGACAGGCGACGCCAAGTCACGGTCCCTGCTCGAGCGCATGGATATGGCTCAGAACCTACAGACCCCACCTCCCAAAGGGCGAAATGGTGAGGCAGATGCCAGCAGAAGCGCCGGTGCTTCCTCCACACCTTCTCCTTCCTCCCACCCTGTTACGTCGCCTTTCCGCACTACACCTTCACAAGGCATCCGTAGACCTGGAGCCAAGATCCCCTCGCCTCTCCCTCTCACCAGCCCTGCTCGCAACAATGGTCCCGTATCGCCTCTCAACACCCGCACTCCTCTCAGCGCGTCTCACCCCATCCCAGAAACCCCGCTCAAGCTTTCTCAACGTGGAGGCCCGCAAACACCTGCTACACCTCACTATCCATCCTATCCCCACTCCTCCCACGCACACAATCAGGACGGAGATGCTGCACGTGCAAGTGGCCTCGGTCTTGGCCTCACCCCTTTGAAGACCTCAGTGCCTCTCGCACCCAGTCCAGACACGGTCCGAAGTCCGCTCAACGAAGCGCTCAACCTGCGTGGTCGCGCCGCTTCCAACGCATCCATCGGATCCCCCCTCAAATCCAGCCGCGATCTCCACAACGAACCTTTGGCGCTCGGCTCATCCGGCAACAAAGGTGGTAATGGCCAGATCGACGCCATGCTCGACCGTCTCCGCAATGCTCGCTCTGGTTTGGGTACCAGTGCCAGCATGTGGGCTCCCAAGTCGACATCCGACAGCTCTTCTTCCGCTTCTACCACTTCGCACACCATCGGATCCGGCTTCTCTTCCAGCAATTTGCTCGGTGTGCAGACCGGACTTGACCGAAAGCGACCCAGTCATCGTCCCAACGGCTTGCAACTTAGTCTGGGTCAAGAGATCAGCGTTATGCAAGAGCTCGAGGAAAAGGCCGAAGAGGACTACCCTCCGTCCGCGCTCTCGTCTGCTACGGTTGGAGAAACGTTCAGAATCGACCCGCCCGACGACGAAGCGCAGAACGGAGATCAAGATGGTTGGCAGGGCACCGTCGTCCCACCTACACCTTCGCTTGGTTGTGACTCCCCATCGTCAGACGAAGACGCTGGTGCTGCCAAACCTCCTTCTCGCTCCCTTGACGCTTTTGGCTGGGGCTCTCACGCCAGCAGTGAACCGCGCAAATCGTCGCTTTTCTCGAAGTTGCCTTCTTCCTCCACATTGGAGGCCAACTGGAGCGGCGATGACGACGATGACCGCAAAGACGACGTTGAAGTGTTTGAAGACATGCAGAGCCGCGCCAAGGCATCCAGCAAGGAGAAGCGCAACAACAGCTATGCGCCACTGCCACCGCCTCCGATTAACTACGCCAAATCTCGCACTCCATCTCCCACCCATCATATGCTCGCCAAATCGCCCCAGCTCGATGGACCTGCAGATGGTGGCAATAGGAGTTTCGGTTCGCCCTCATTTAGCGCGCCCAAGTTCGGCACATCTCCATCGGGCGGCGAGGCTGCGGTGAAGTCCTCAGGTCAGCGACTCTCGCCAGTCACGGCGAGGTCGCAGCTGCCATCGGATGACTCGGATGGCGATGCAGATGTCGAAAATGAAAAACCGACGCAGCAGCGAAAGTCGAGCAAGAAGCACGATGCAAAAGTCTTCCCAGCTGCAGCCGAAGACGAGAAGTCGAGTGGTCTCGACGTTGAAGGTGGTGGAGGTCTGGAGAAGAAACGGTCGCTCAAGAGGGACAAGTCAGAGCGTATTCGTGGTAGACGAGCAAGCCAGAGCAAAGAAAAGGATGTCGACAAGGTCAAGATGTCCGCTGCCGCACCCAACACTGCTACCGTCTCGCTTCCCACATCGACACTTGCCAAAAAGACAACTGACGATCTTGCGCAGAGTATCGAAAAGGTCAATCTGAACGAGGACACAGCCGCTCATCACAACGATTCCACTTCATCGCAAGTGGCAACAGAGTCCAAATCTACTGCAACAGGGTCGAGAACGGAAGCACAGCAGACACCCGTAGCTAACAGGGTGCAGAGCATACCCACGGTCAAAGACGATCTCTTCTCCTCGCCTGCCGAGCCCAAGGTTGAGTTGCCAGGCACTATCGTCGCAGAAGAAGGATCGCGCGAGCCAGCTGCTGTCAAAGAGGAGGAAACTGTACCAGCAACTCCCGAACCGAGCCATGCAAAGACATTGTCCTTCGACTGGGCAGCAGACGACGATGAATTGGACGACGAGTTGCCTGATCTCGATGATTGGGGGGTAACACTTACTCCCGCCAAGCCCTCCGTCTCTACCTCTGCCGAGGCTGAAAAGGCGACTGACAAACCCGCACGTAATGGCAGAGGCGGTAAAACCGAAATCGAAGGCGAAAAGGTCTGGAGAAGAGGCGGGCGGCTCGACGCTGAAAGTAAGAACAAGTCCAAGCACGCCGGCGTGGACGAATCCTCCGGTGGTAGAAAAGGCAAAGGTGCTGGGCGGGAACTCTTCCCCCCATCTTCCAAAGGTGAAGCTGGTGGACCGTTGGGAATCCGCATAGCAGGCAGAGCTAAATCTGCCAGTCTGTCTCCGGAGCCCGAATCCGCAGCTAGCAAGCCAAAGCCCCTTCCTCCTGCAAGCACACCCTATGGCCGGTGGAACAAAGCCTCTTCTCACCAAGAAGAACTCACTATCAAAGGCAGCAGCTCCACAGCAGCCTCCCGCAAAACACCAAGTGTTTCCGCACCCAAAAAGGAATCCCGACCGCGCATAGCAGCTGACCTAGGAGCATTAGCAAAGCTTCTCAACCCTGTCGAAGAACCGCCTCGCAAAGGTGCGTCTGGGTCTAGAAAGACTTCCCCCATTCCAGACAAGGGTGAGGAATGGACGACCGCGGGCAAGAAGAAACAGGATAAAACCTTGTCGTCGGCTGTGGGGGAAAGCATTCATGCACCTCCCAGTGTAGGGGATAGTATGCATGCTCCCAAGAACAGATCGGGCATTAACAACGGTGGTGGTGGTGGTCATGTTCCAACAGGTCCTCGTGGTAGTGGTGGTGCGGGTTCGGGCAAGAAAAAATCGCATGGAGGAGGGAGAAAGTAACATTGGTGCACTTTTTACAGTAGTAAAGATGTGACTTTCAGGCCTGGGGTCAACATCGGTCGACATATCTCTCTGCCAAGCAGGCAAGAGTAACAATCAGACGTGTTCCCATCTCTACGCTTTCATCTAAGTTATCATGTATCCTACACACACGATCGTATACAGACGCAAACGAATCTTTCAGAACCGGACAAAAAAAAAACTCTTCATCATGGACCAATCAGACGAGATCCACTTTTCCTGATGCTAGGATCTGCTTTCTGCGTCGTTTGCCATCGTGCGATTCGACTACTGAAGGATGGCATTTCTCTCGACATCTTATTTGGGGGTGGGTATGTGGAATCAAGCAGATTCGGCTAGGAGAAATTTAGGCACCTAGTCTTTCGTCCAATTGCTTGGAGGAGATTTCACCATCTCGAATGTCGATGATTTTAGCGACGTCGGATTTGACGCTGAAATTGCTGAGAGCAGAGGCGTAAAGGGTGCTTTGTTCCAGGGATGATGTTTGGGGTGCCCAGTAGAGGAGGAATAGAGGCTTTTGGGTGAGGTTGAGGTTTTGTCAAGGTAATGCGGTGACGAGTTCAAAGTGTTTCCCGGGGGGGGGAAGGAAGTGTAAGGATGATCAGTATAAGGATGTTGTTTTCGAGTGGTTTGGTGAAGGTGGGAAGCTTACGTAGGATACTCGACCGTCACGATGTTGCAACTTGTAATTGACGATTAGGAATCGTGGTGAGTTTTCGGGTAGTTCTGTTTTTCATCAACACATGAATGCAATGATCTTAGCTACCATCTCTACCGCTAACTCTATCTGTCCAATCCTCCAGTAGTGGACTTCTTCTTTTTCTCTTAGTGACGAGAGAAAGAACTTTGCAAGTCTTTCATACACCTGAATAAAAAAAAAAAAAAAAAAAAAAGGGAAAACGTACCTTCTACAAGATCTTCAACGCAAGTCAAACCAGAATTGTGTTCTTCTTCGAGTTCCAAAGTCAACGTCTTTTTGTCGATCTTAAACACCTGTGCGGTGATAGGAGCTTTCGAGGGGGTGAGACGAAATTTGCGAACTTTCTCAAGAAGAACAGATGGGATGTCGATGGTGCTACTGCTCGATGCCATTTTGACCTTTGGTTTCGTGTGTTTTTTTGCGTCGGATATGGTATGTTGAATGCTAGATGCCGAAGTGTGGATTCAAGGATAATGGTGAAACGAGTGGTGAAGATGAGCGTAATGATGGTGTTGGTGTTGCAAACGTCGTGGTAGAGTAGTGGATGTGGAGTTGGAACTCGGCAAAATGCATCAACACAAAAGAGGAATTTCAAACGGCCCGTGCACCAACCATCGTTCGGAGTTGAAATTTTGACACAATCAAAAGGTCGTGACGTCGAAGACGGCCTGCTCGTCTCGATCAACCTTGAAACCCAGCAAGATGCAAATCTTGAAGCTGGAGAGACACGCACTCTAGCATGGGCAGCTGAGCTTTCTGGGGATATCTTTTCTTCTGCTATTCGATTCAAAAAAATCTACATGTAACGATCCCTTAGGGGATTGGGGGGTTGCAAAGATGAAGCCTATCAGTTGGCGGGCTTCTTGGCCGATTTCTCGGAAGCCTCACGAATGGCCCAAGTGAGAGCATAGGTCTTGACAGCATCGTCGTAGGAAGAAAGAATGGGTGCCGATCCTTTACCCTTCTCAATGTTGTCGATGAGGTTGCTGACTTCAGAGAAGAAGGGGTCGTCGTTCTGGTATCGGACCACCTCCTCGTGGTCATCTCCTGGACGGCGCATGTACAGAGCGGGGGCGTTGTAAGGGTCGACGAGACGCAGGCTGAATCCGTCTGCGAGGACGTCGAGTTCGGTCGAGTAGTTGAAGCCTTGCAGTGCAACGGCGTGCGTGAGAGATCCGACGGCACCCGACTCGTACTTCCAAGTAGCACACGTGATTCGTGGGATACGGTTGTCCGGCTCAATCTTTCCTTCGTTGATAGGGATCTTGCTGAGCTGGCCAGCGGGCTCGAACCACTCCAGAGAGTGGGCAGCAACGGTGCTCAGATCAACCTCGCCACCAAAGTATCGCGAAAGATCGCAAAAGTGGGTAGCCTGCTCAACCACAGGTCCGCACGACTGCGCCTTGTCCCACCAGTCGGGCTTGGCCGCGTGCTCGTAGGCCATGATGTATCGGGCGTTGGTGGCCATGACTTTGAGGTTGTTCTCTTCGAGAATCTGCTTCATCTTTTGAACCACCTTGAGGTATCGAAGCATGTATCCGACGGAGACGGTGTTGTTGGCGTTTTCGAGCATCTTGGCCACCTTGAGGGCGTCAGCGACGGGACCTGTGGCAACGGGCTTCTCGATGAAAATGGCAACATCGGGGAAAGCCTCGACGAGCTTCTTCTCGAGATCACGACCGGGCTGCTCACTACCACGGAAGGCGGGAGGACTTCCTACCCAGATCGCGTGGGGTCGCTTGTCAGGGGTGACATTTGCGACGTAGTCGGCGAAAGTGGGGTAGACAACAGTGTCCTTGTAAGCGGAAAGCACGAACGAGTTGCGCTTGACGTTGAGCACCGATTCGGCACGAGCAGCAGAAGGGTCGATCAAGGCAGTCACCTTGAGACGGGGACCGAGCTTGTGCTCGAGTCGGAACGAGTGGTTCCACGGGCCTTCGTCGGAACCAAAGTTAATGTTACCAGCACCGATGATGACGACGTTGAAGTCGGCACCGGGCGCGGGAGGCTCCATCTTGTCCATCGAGGTAGGGGCGTGGGGGTCAAAGTCGGCAGCGACACCGGTGTCAGAGGCCATGCCGCGAACGCCGAGTCGTGCACCATCGCGCTTGAATGCCGAAGCGAGCGAGTTGATACGTGGGATGGTGGCGCTGGGAGCAGCGACGGCGCGAGCACCGGCGAGGCTCGAAGAGCGCGAGGCAGAGATGGCAACCTGCCTGAGAGCAAAGGTGGAACGCATCTTGATTCGATCTATGCGAAAGGCCTTGTAGGGGATTCGTACAGAGAGGGGGAAATGTGAGATGGAGGAAGTGAGAAGAGAAGATCTGCAGTGTTGGAAGAAGGAGCTGCTTAGTGTTGGACTGTGAGACGAAGGGAAGAAACAAGGACGAGGATGATCCTTTCGAGTGAGACCTGTGTTGGGTGACGAAGCAGAGGAAGGGCAGCCACCGAATGACAGAATATGTGACCTTCCGATGGAAACTCGAGCATTCAAAGCCCACGCTGAGACCAACGGCAGCTGCACCTTTGTTCACACATACCGCACGCAGAGAGGCACAAAGGACGTTGGTCAAGGCGAACACGGATAAGAGAGCTGCATATCGGTGACGCAAAGCGCAGTCCGTGCGTGCTGCTGATCCAGAATTCAAAAAAGCAACCACAACGCACAAATTTCCGCTGCCAGTCAGCATCATGCAGCACTCCACCTCTCTCTGCGAAAAATCTTTCTTCTTCTTCCTCTTCTTCGCCAGGCGGTGCGGCTGTGTCCTGATTGCGTCCCCACAAACTTTGCGCAATTTTTTGTTTTTTTGTTTTTTTTTTTTTTTTTTTGGTTTCTTTTTTTGTTTTTTGTTTGGTCTTGCCGCCGCGTTTGTGCGGACGGACCAACGCACGCAAATCAAGATTTCGAGCCAGCAGAGAGTTTCGCCGGCGTCTTGAGAACGCTCAAATCTGCACGTCCAAAATGACGCTCTTCGGCACCCTCTTTGGTTCCTCCCTCTGGACAGGCGACATCGTACGCGCAATGTGATCATCGTTCACGCCCAGCCACATGTCATCAAGGGTCTTCGCCCAGTGTCTACACTTGATGAATAGATCGACAATCGATCGGGCAAGGTAGCTCACCCCAACTCAACTTGGATTGCGAGTAGGACGTCAATGACCGGTCGAGCAAAGCAGCGAGTCTGAGGCTGAATTTGGCCCAAATGGTCGGCACGGTCAATTTATCGCTTTGGACACCGAGCTCACCGAACAATTTCACCGCCCACCCACACGCTCCAACTACTGCGCGAAGCGGAGACGAAGCGCAATCTTCCTGCTACCCCGCATCCGCCGAGGCTACCGCGTAGTCAACAATGTACTTTGTCTTTTGCATCTGCTCTCCTCAGTAGCCGCGACAAGCAAGTAGCCTCAGCAAGCAAGGCTTCAAACACATCTGCTCAGACCACAGTACGAATGGGTCAATCCAAATATACGTGCGAGGGTCAATCGTGTCAACATATCGTCACTGGATTGGCCATTGCTATGTATTGACAGAGTTCCATCCATCTGGACTCGTCTAAACTTACTGGCGTCGCAACCATCGAACCGCACGCTTATCATCCTTGATCAGCGGCATCAGCACCTTGCGTACCTCGGCATTGTGCTCTTTCAACCAGCGCACTTCCGAGTAAGAAAGCAAGCTGAAATCCACCAAGTTGGTCGCAATGGGGACCTGTGTGATGCGCTCAAAGCCGTACCAAGCCACTCCACCAAAGTTGCGGTGCGTGTCGACTCGCTTGACGGCCAAGAGAGACTCGGTGCGAATGCCATAGTGTCCCTCCTCGTAGAAGCCGGGCTCGTTGGTCAGAACCATGTTCTCTTGCAGCGCTACTGGCTTCTTTGACCCTCCCGACATTGTCGAGAAGCCCTGAGGACCCTCGTGGACGTCCAGGAACGAGCCAATGCCGTGTCCTGTTCCGTGGCGATAATCCAGACCATCTTCCCACAGAGCACCGCGAGCGATGGTGTCAAGCTGGACACCAGTCGTGCCAGCTGGGAACTTGGCTTGGCTCAGACGAATGTGGCCCTGCAGAACACGTGTGTAGGAACGCTTGTGGTCAGCGCTGGGTCGACCAAAGTGCACCGTACGTGTGCAGTCGATTGTGCCATCGTGGTACTGTGCACCCGAGTCGTTAAGGTAAGGCGTCTCACGGTCGATCACTCGGCTTCCTTTTTCAGGGGTCTCGTAATGCGGCAGCGCAGCGTTGGGGCCTGCAGCCGAGATGGCATCGTAACTGTCGCCCGAGTAGAGAGGCAGCTCTTTGCGAATCTCTTGAAACTTGACCGCAGCCTCCCACTCGTCAATCTTGGCATGCTTGACCTTGACGTGTTCCTCGAGCCAAGCGGCCCATCGAACCCAGGCGGCACCATCGCGAATGTGGCTCTTTCGGAAGCCTTCGAGTTCAACGTCGTTCTTGATGGCTTTGCGCAGTGCAACGGGCGAAGGGTCGAGCAGATCCAGCTTGTCATCACCCACAGCATTTGCGACAGCATAGGACAGCTTCTCGCCAGAGACAAGCTTGCGGCCATCCGAGCCTTCAGAGATCCAGCGGCGCAAGTAGTCCCAAATTGAGTCGTAGGGTTCGACTTGAAGCTTGAGCGTGTCGCGGACGTACTTGTCGGCATCTCCGCCTTCAGGCAGAAGCTCGGCACGGATGAAGAGTACCGACTTTTCTGCAGAGATGAGAATGTATGCGGGGAAGACAGGGTGGCATGGGATGGAGGCACCACGGAGGTTGAGCAGCCACGCCACCTCGTCCAGCGCAGATACAAAGTAGGCAGAACCTTTTGGCTTGGACTCGAGGTCTTTCTTGACGTCCTCAATCTTGGCTGCAGCAGGCTTGCCAGCAAACTTGAGCTCGTGTTCGTAGACTGGGGATGCAATGGGAGCAGGGCGGTCGGAACCCCACGCACCATCGACCAAGTTGCGGGAAGGGAAGACAACAGAAGCTTCCGCCTGCTCGAGGGCAGCGACAAGCGCTTTGCCCTGAGTATAGCTGATCAGCGCAGGATCCATGCCTACCTTGGTACCCTCCTTCGCCTGTTCCACCAGCCAAGCAGGCCAGTCGAGGACACCAGTCACTCCGACCTTGTGCAGTGTCCAGTTGTCGTCGAGCTGTTCAGCTGCCTGGATGTGGTATCGACCATCGGCAAAGAGGTGTGCCGAATCCTTGCCAACGATGGCGGTGCCGGCCGATCCTGTGAAGGCGGAGATCCACACTCGCCTCTGGTCCGAAGGAGCGGTGTATTCGGTGGCATGTGCGTCGTCGGTGGGTACGAGGTAGAAGTCGACACTCTCCTCGTCCATGAGCTTGCGAAGTGCGGCGAGACGTGGACCAGTTACATCCGGCTTAATGACGTTGAATACCGCCTGCTTGCGAGCCTTTTCAGAGTCGAATGCGGTCTCGACGAGAGTGCTGTCGGTCTTGACCGAAGCGGCGTCGCTGAACTTGTTTCTGTTGAGAAACCCAAAGCAGCCCATGTTGACGAGTGGATGCTGGAGAAAGCGGTCTGGGTATATCGAGGGAAGAAAGGTAATTGGTGTGGAGGAAGAGAAGCTCAGTGTCCCACCGATATGACAGTGTGACGAAGGTGAAGAATCCTTGCGGGCTACGGTATGCCGATTGCTAGTCAAAGTCGGAGCGTAAGGGTCCGAACGGCGAACCTGTGCTACAGAGTATGTTGCCAGATAAGCGACTTGTCGTGACGTTGCTCGTGGCTCATGCACTCCGATCCGGCGAGCCCGCCGGTTTTGGGAGTGGATTTTCTCCAATGATGTTCGACAACATGCCCTAACAACGAATTTTATTTCGGCCTTTTAGATGTTAGACTATGAAGGATCATCTTGAAGCCTGTGTATGCCTGCGAGGAAAGCCTTGAACAATGAGACGCTCAGGAACGCTGCATTCCCACTTTGCCGTGCTGCAATCTAACTCTTGAGCAATTCATCTTGGCTACATCTGCACCACCGCAGGTCCGTGCTAAGTAACTTCAGATCAGCTCGCACAAACGAGGAGGCTGTGGTATGCTACTTATGGTGGGACCTGAGACACGACTTCAAAGTCTTGCAATGCTTCACAATTGCTTCCTCCCACCTGTGGGCGGTCTATTTCTGTTCGTAATTGTTCAGCAGCGACAGCGATCAATATAGACTCGCTAGCAGAGAGAGCGTCCAACGAGCTGTCTCCTGTCACACGGATCTAACGACAAAATTTTTTTTAGACCCTCTTTCTTCTTGAGCCTGTGTCCATCTTTGACTTTTGAAAGTGTTTGTATTCAAGCGCCACCCTGAGAAGAAAAAGATTTTGTATTGATAGATTCAAAACAGGATCTACAAAACAAACTGCTTTCAGAAGGCAAAAATCAGGCAGCGCGACCCTCTTCTTCTCTTTCAATTTACGGGACGCGAACGAGCTAGGAAGATTTCTAAGCAGCCTTCCGAAGCACTTATTCAGTGTCTCTGCTAGCCTCGTGGGACAACTTTTTCTCACCCTTTTTCAAAACTACAGTAATCCTTCTAGCTCTCTTTGATTTTTGTGTGTGTGTTTTTTTAAGATTAGAGCTGAGCTCAGACAGGGTGCACTGCTTGGCACACAGCGCAGTTGCAAAATCCGCTCTGGCTACTGTAGGTTCAAGCAGCTGACTCGTTGGCTTCGTCCTCCCATTTCCACGTCGTACCCTCTCCAGAACGCGCTCAGAGGCGCTGTTTGTTTTTGTTACAAATTTTGATGCTCTCTTCGCAACCTCGCTTTGGTCTCTGCAGACTGCTTCCTTGTCTTTCCTCTGCCATTTTTTCTTTTTTCTTTCTTTTTTTTTTTTTTGCACCACCCATTTTGTGCTGCGCTGTGCCTAGAGATGGATGGAAAAAAAATTGAAAAATGAAAAATGAAAAAAATGAGAGTGCGGTTATAGATGATGGTGGTGTGTCGTCGATGGCCACCTCGATGTCTTGCTTGACGTTTCGCCTCCATCACCCTTCCATCTATACCTCGTTCGGTTACGCCCAACGATCCATCGTTGATCCATTTTCTACACCTCCCTCAACGCTGTTGTACATCGGCGTTGCCAGGACAGGTCTCTGCCGTTTCTTACCCTCTCCAAACGTCGGTCGCTGGTCTTCTGTTAGCATCGCAGTCAGGATTTCAACCAGTCTCTCCTTTGTCTACAGTCAACCCATCCCGGCAGCTGTTCTCGACCATCTATCTTCCATAAAGATCCTCTTCCAGTTTCCTCGGCTCGGTTGAGATCGGCTTGGCATTCATTCACTCATCTTCATCTCTTACCGCTCGCTCTCCGACACAAATTCGTATCGTTTAGAGCACCTCGACTCAGCATTCCTTATACCATCCTCAAAGCACTTCTCAAGGGGTAGCGGACTCGCTTGTTTGTTGTACAACACTCGGCTCCAGATTTCGTCAGCATATCACGCATTCTTGGTATACCACCTTCTCCGTAATCGTTCCGGCTCCCCCTGCTGCAGCTCGCCTTTGCTTCATATCTGCAATACCTTCCGATCCCTCCGAGCTACGAATACCTGAAGGCATACATCGCTCGATTGCGCAAACTCTTCGCACGCTTTGTACAACATCGGACCTTTGTTCGGCTCCTTGACACAAGGTTTCTCACGCTGTACTTCATTTCGTCTCAAGTGCCACCCTTGGTCTTCTCGGGTCCCTCTCACAATCCTTTGCGCCACTCTTCATCCGCGCAGAGACATACACAGCCTCGAAATAATCGATCTCGACTTCGGCCTTTCATCTGCGTTTCCTTCGCACCTTGGCCGTTCTCAATCCCGTCGACACAAGGGCAAGCTCTACTCTGACTCCCTTCGCGTTCGTCAATCGTCTGGTGCTGAAACGTGGCACCTTGCCTCCCATTTGCAATTGAAAGCAAACTCCCTTTCCGCGACGACAGTCCTGACTGTCGCGCCAAAATCTCCTGAATCATGTCGACAGGCGCGCCATCCCAGAGCATGCCCCCCTTCAACCTGGCGCAGTACTCCTCGGACGACTCGGCGGCAGCTCGCAACTTTGCAATCTCGCGCAACCTGTCGTCGGATGATGGCCATGCGGCCGTGAACCTTCCGCAAGGCAGCGGTCACTCGGCCTCCCATCTCGGCCACGAGTCTATGGGATTTAATGGAATGTCCAACGTTGGCAACAACAACACCATGAGCAACAGCATCTCGAGTCTGCACAGCAACGGATCCCACTCTGCGACAGGAGGCAACGGCGCAGTCGGCAGACCCGGCTTCGATCAGGCAAGCCGATTACGACATAACTTCAACACTGCAAGAAGCTCATCGCCCCTCTCACGTCCACCGCTCTTCAGCCCAAACTTGCTGCATGAGGTCGAGCGATCTTCGCACCAAATCAGGTCGCCTTCAGGCTCGCACCCTGCTTCCTCACCTCCACCCAGGAGCAATGTCACCTCGCCTCGCTATTTTACAGAGCCGCATCACTCTTCCTCCAACCCGCCTCAGCATCTTCAGCACTCTCAGCAACACTCGCATCCGCATCCGCACTCGCAACAACATCCTCACCACCAACAGCCATTCCAGTCTCAGCAGCAACAGCATCATCATCAGCAAAACCAATCGCACGCTTCGCATCAGCAATCGTCCAACCTCATCCACCAGCACGGCCATCCGCAGCAGTCTTGGCAGGCTCGTAACGGAGGCATGGGTCCGCTCGACTTCCCGCCCTCGGTGCAGCAAACTTCCGGGCTCAACCCTTCCGACCGCCCCCACTCGTCCATGTCGGAACGTGCAGCAAGAGGCATGGGTCCGGGTACTTCTCAAAGCCCCGTTGGCGGACTGAACAAAGACTCCGAGTTCAGTATCTTTGTCGGCGACCTGAGCCCTGACCTGCGTGAGGAGGATCTGGTAGCGCAGTTCCTGCAGCCGCCTTCATGGCCGCACAACCATCCCTTCGCATCGGCGCTCGTCCACGCACAGCAGGCTCAGGGCCTTTACCAGCCCGGCGCACATATCGGACCTGCTCCTTTCCACTCGACCAAATCTGCAAAGATCATGACAGATCCCGTCACGGGCGTCTCCAAGGGCTATGGCTTTGTCCGCTTTGCGCTCGAGGCCGACTGCAACCGAGCCTTGGTCGAGATGCAGGGTGTTGTTGTTTCGCCTGCCAACGGTCTCTCACCAGGTCGTCCGCTGCGCGTTAGCACGGCTACGCCCAAGAACCGCGGAATGGCTCCCCCACTTGGACCCAACATGCCTGGCGATCCCAACCAGCAGCATCTGCAGATGCCCCGTCCTCACAATGCTGCCCAGAATGCTAGCGCATCCTTCCTCTACGGTGGTGCTCCAGGCGCGGGCGGCATGGGTGCCCGACCGGAAGTGGTGTCGCCTCAGCCGCACGCTCGCCAGCAGTCGAGTCCAACCAACCCCTCTTCGCTCATCTCTCCCATCTCGCCCACGTCTCCCTACGAAGGCCCCGGTAGCGGTAACGTGCCTGCTTCGTTCGGTCCGCTCTACGGCGGTTTTACTGGCAATGGCGGCGATGGAACGCGTGATTCGTCTCCTGCAGGCATGCTCCGCTCACACACACCATCGTCGGCTCCTCCTGTCCTCCAACAGCAGCAGCAGCAGCAGCAGCAGCAGCCTCAGCAGGGTGGCAGTGGTACCGGCAATCCCGGCGACAGTGCGGCTGACCCCAACAACACCACTGTCTTTGTTGGAGGCTTGTCTTCGCTCATCTCCGAGTCGACCCTGCGCAGGTACTTTGAGCCCTTTGGCGAGATCACCTACGTCAAGATCCCACCCGGCAAAGGCTGCGGTTTCGTGCAGTATGTCCACAAGCAAGACGCCGAGAACGCGATCCAGCGCATGAACGGCTTCCCCATCTTTAACTCCAAGATTCGTCTTAGTTGGGGACGAAGCCAAGGCGACAAGGCTGCTGCGGCGGCGGCGCAGACCATGGCGCAGTATGCTCAGCTTGGCCAGCTTGCCGGTCTTGCGGGGTTGAGCACTCTGAGTCCTTCGCAGCTAGCCCAACTGGCAGGACTGGGTAGCGCGCTCAGTGCTGCTCAGGCTCAGGCACAGGCTCAGGTTCACGGACAGCGAAGTGGTCCAGCTGGATTTGGCGGTGTCGGAGGTGCCGGAACATTGGCCAACGACCCGCTTTCGACCCTGGCTCGTCAGCTCGCTGCTGCCAACTTGGGCGCTGGTCCTGCCGCACATGGTAATCAGGGCTTGCCCGGAATGGGCGGTCAGCGAGCTCCTCTGCCGTCCTTCCTTCAGCAACAGCAGCAGCAGCAACAGCAGCCTCCATCGCATCACCAGGGCCACATGCAGCCCCATCACCACCAACAACACCAGCAGCAGCAGCAGGCGAACCAGTTCCGCGGTCAACCCGGCTTCCCATCCTCGCAAAACTCTGGAATGCCAGGCATGAATGGCGGTAGTGGCTACGGCGGCAGCAACAGCTCCCACTCGAACCACCCATTCGACTTTGACTCTCGAGCCGGTCCTGCTGATTTTGGACCCCCCGACTCGTCGCGCTCTCGCGGACCTTTCCCCTCGCACCAGCAGCAACAGCAGCAGCAGCAGCACGATGATTTCTCATCATCTATGCCCGCGCTCTCCGAATCCGAGCTAATCGACGCCTTTGCCAACCTGGACTTTGACGAATCCACCCGAGCAGCTCTTGCCCAGCGTCTCCAGGCCATCCAGAGTCGTGGTCACCTCCCCGCTGCTGGTGATGGATTCGGATTCAACCAGCCGAACCAGTCCTCTTCCAAACGAGCAGATCCTTTCGCAAGCGGCTTTAACCGCGACCCGAACGCTTTCATGTTTAGCCCTTTCAGCCCTTCAGATTCGCCCGTGGTTGGGGGCAAAGCAGATCTGCCAAATTCCCGATCTTCTTCCTCGAGCTTGCACCTCTCTCACCGACAGGATGAGGAGTCGGTGAAAGAGTCGTCTTCCAACGCCACTGCTACCGGCGGCGCCGATCGCTAAGCTGAATCCTCAATAATCTACACCTCGTTCTTTCCCTCAAAACTTCCAGGACCCGTCCTCGCATCTCACCCCCCTCTCGCTACAATAGATGCTCTAAAGAATTCCCCATCTTTGCTATGTATTCTCTCATAACCAACTACACTAGAGTCTCTCTTTCTCCCTTTCCCTCACCCTTCCTTTTATTCACGCATCCGATCATGTAGTGCACCACTTGTTGCTCCCTTGTTCTCGTTAGTGTTGTTGTTGTTACAGTAGACAGACTCGCTTTCCTTTCTTTTCTTTTTTTCTTTTTTTTTGGTAATTGGCGCTTTTGGCTTTTTCTTGTCCTTGTTGAGATTCGAAATCCAATGTAAGAATATGATCCCCCCCCCCCCCCCCCCCCCTTCCTCGTCTCTCTTTCTGTTGTGCAAGCGTTGAGCATCAGAAGGTGTTTGTGTAACTTGTAGACGGGCAGACTTTCAAGTGTCACCGTTCTCACATGTAGGCAGGCAGAGAGGCAAGCAATATTGAAGACCTTTGAAACCGAGATTGCATTCTTTCTTTCTTTTTTTTTTTTTTTTTTTTTTTTTTTTTTTTTTTTTTTTTTTTTTTTTTTTTGGGGGAGTTTATACGCTAGAAAGAGGACCCTGCAACTGCCCTTGGACTTCTGCAAGAACCTCTTTTGCTGTTGTGAATTCCGTTGTGGACTTGACCTGACTATCATCTTCCTCTTCCAGCCCCTCCTGTCAAAATCGACCCATATAGACCGATGAAATACAAGAACGTCAGCAAGTCTGTACACGCTGTCAATGTAGAGCTTAGTGATAGAGGGGAGGGGCTTACGAGGTAGTTGTGCAGTTCATCAGTGGCCAATTCGAGACGTTTTCTGCAGTCGGGGATCATTTTGAGTGTGTCTTGCAGAACCGTTCTCTATCAAAAGAAGAAAGTACTATCAGTATCGGTCTTTTAGCTTGTTTTAACCGCTATAAGTCTCTGCTTCTCGTTGCAGCTCAGCTGCAAATTCCCCTACATGATCCAATGTGAACAAACCCCATGCCTGTCCACATCAATCCCATCCAAGGATCGATCACAGCAATCCAACGAAGACGAGCATCACAAGAAAACACTCATGATTTCCCAAAGTAAAGCTAAAGAAAAACTCACCTGCTGCTTAACATCGTACTCATCCCGTCCATCATCGATGAATTTCTGAATGCGAACCTGTTGCTCCTGCGCCTCTTTGAGGTAAGAATTTTCTTCCTTTGCCAATCTGAATTTCCCAACCAACCATAGATTTGAGAGAAAAAAGTCTAGTCAGAGAATAGCGTCAGTGGAAAAAGGGAGGAAGGGGAGAAAAGGGGGAGAAGGTGATGCGTACCGTTTCACAACGCCGGTTTTGATCGTCAATTGACGCTTGATCGTTGCTGCATCTGCGAAAGGAGCCATTGTTGAATTTGTGTGAAGATGGTTAAAAAGAGTCGATATGAAGGAGGTGGTGGTGGTGGAGTGTTGTCCTCGGGTTGATTGAGAAGACCAACACCAAACCCTTACCAGCGTGTTGGTCTGTGAGAGAAGGGGCCCGATTTCCGACCTTTCAAAACACGCGTAGCTCAGGGTCCACTACCATCCCTAACTGCATATCACCAGCTTCAACCTTACGACTTCTTATGCCAAATGTCAAACATGGCTTCACAACGCGCATCACATCATCACACGGTCCATCCGAACCAATCAACAATATCCCTTCCCATCTCATTGAAGACAAAGAGTGATAACAACGAACTTAGTCTCTATGCTATGCCAAATTGCGTATTCTTCGTCTGCTTCCTCAACCTCTTCCCACACAAAGTTGCAACAGAAAGCCTATGGTTAGGATACTTTGTCTATATAAGATTGCAAAAGTGTATGAAAAAAACAAGCAAACCATTAGCGCCTAGAAGGAAGGTCTCGGTTTCATGCGTGCCGCCATCCCACCGAGCGCCTTCACTGTCGATTTGTCCTTCTTGCTCTTCTTCTTCTTCTGATCCTTTGCCGAGCTGAACGACGTCGTCAGGGCGTTTGCGTAGGGCGAACTTGGGATCCCCCTCCTCTCCGCTTTGGCAGCCGAGATGGCCTGGGTAGCCTTCTTCTGCTTCCTCTTTTCCTTTTTCGACAGCGCGGCAAAGGCGGCCATCTCGTCGTCTTCGGAGGACTCGGCTTCGGGGTCGACCCGCGAGGTGTCGCCAGAGAGGGCGGAGGAGGATCGGGCGGCGGGGCCGATGAGCGATTCGTATTCGTCTCTGCTCACGGCGGTTCCCAGCTCTTCGTCTTCGGTGGCGGTGGAGGGCATGGTGAAGGGGTTGCGTGGGACAGAGGCGGTGGGAGCGCTGCCGTAGAAGCTGGCGGTCGATTTGGGCTTCGACGACAGCATCTGATCCAATTTCGCGCTCGTTCCGTTCAGCTTTTTAGCCGGAGGCGAAGAGGAAGAGGAGGAAGCATCGCTCTCGTCGTCGCTGTCGAGACCAAGGTTGTTACTCTTTTGCAGCTTGGATGGGACAGCTGCAGCGGCGGCAGCGGCGGCTTTACGACGCTTGAGTAGAGCTTGGTAGGCTGCGTCGTCATCGAACGAGTCCTCGTCTGCAGACTCAGATTCGTTGCTTTCAGATTCTGACTCGGACGGCGCAGTCTCCTGCTTGCGCTTCTTAGCCTCCACCTTGGTAGGCAGGGTTGGTGCAACAGCCTTGATTGCCTTCTCGAGCGCCTCGTCCTTCTCGCGCAGGTAGAAGAGAATGTAGGCGCTCTGGTCATTGGTCGGCCCGCTTCGACCCATCTCGCTGACATGGCTATCGTCCATCTTGGTCCATTTACCCGAAGGCGACTTGACACTGGCCACGTAATGCCCACTGTTGGGGCCCGAACCATAGTGGTGGACCGCGGCATAGAGCTTGTACCTCGCCGGTCCACTGTTCCCCGACAGATAAGGGGCGATGTTGAGATTCTCCTCGAAGGCAATCTGGCGCGAGACCTTGGTGCCATACATGGTGAATCGCTTCAGATGCACCGTCAACGCAGGAGGTGCCGACTCGATGGTAAACTGTTTGGTGGCATCGACTTTGCGCTTGCACTTGTCGCACTTGTACTTTTCGCTACCCGTCAGGTGGTCCTTGGCGACAAAGGCACGGAAGGCGTCGGTGAGCGAGTTGATACCCTTGCGCACGTCGAGACTGAGGTCCATGAAAGGGTCAAAGGTGTCCGAGTTGTAGCCGCAGTTGTGGCAGGTGACTCGGCTGCGGAGTTTACCGCCAAAGGTCTTTTGGATAAAGGTGGTGCGGCGGATAGGGTCGTCTGGTTTGAGCGACTTGGGTGCGCGTGCAAGGCAGCTCTGTTGCAATGCTTCCAACAGGAAGCGAAGGTATTCGTGCGCATCTTCCTGCCTTCCTTGACGAAGGGGCTTGGCAAACGACTTCAAGTTGCGAACGAATTCGACGGGAGCATTGGTGGATTTTGCGCCCGCCAAGGAACGCTTGGCAAAGCTCTGCATAGCAGAGACAGCATCAAAGTTGTCGTTGCGCTTACCACCCCATTCTCCATGTAACACGTCAAGGTCCTGAGTGAGAAGCGCAAAGGCGAGTGGCGGCGTGTGGATGAGAGACTGCATGACGCTGTTCATGTAGCAGGTGTTCCCGTAGTTGGACAGACCTGCGGCAGCACTGCGGATCTTGCCTGGGAAGCGAAGGGAGATCTTGTATGGGTACAGATCGCGCGACTTGGCCTTGCCGTTCTTTGTCGGTGACGATGGCACTTGATCGTCTTCGTCGATGGCATGACCGTTGCCGTTGCCGTTGATCTTGGGCGAGTCTGTGTGGAGCAACAAGGCATGCTGTTTCTGGTCCTGCTTTCGCTTTTGTGCAACAGCGTAATTGGGGTCGTTGACAGGTGTCAAGCCAAGTGTAGTATAGTCCTGACCCTGCTTCTGGTTGGATTTGATAAACTTAACTGGGTCGGAGAGGAGAGCGTGGAGCATACCCCTCTGTTTGAGTGTAGCTCGGAGCTGGTCACCACCGGAAGCAAGGATCTCTTTAGCGAGCTTCTTTCGCTCTTCCTTTGATGGCGAGCTGGGAAGAGAGCTGATAGAGGACGACTTTTTGTGATGACCATTTGGCTTCTTTGTGGGGCTGCTAGAGAAAGAGTCGGATCTATGCAAGCCTTTCTTTTGTGGTGATTGGCTGTAGGAGCGCGAACCAGAAGCAGAGCCGTTATCGGCCTGTGAAGGTGGTCGTCTTACCACCTCGGCCATTGTGAAGAGGAGGATTGATCGAAGCTCTGCTCGGATGACCAAGCCAAGAGCTTTTCTGGGAAGGAGCAGACGGATGGTCGAGAGGTATTACGAAGCCGCGTTGTTGGTGCTGCTCTCCTGCTGACTCGCCTTGCCTGGTTACTAGCCCGAAAGTGGGATCGAGATGGTCGATATGGTTTGTTCGGAAAGTGCCGCCTGCCTGGTTATACTGCCAAGCTGTTGATACTTGAATGAAAGCTTGCTGATACTGTCTGAATACGAGTCGGACGATGCGCTCCTTCTGAAAGAAAAAAAAAAAAAAAAAAAAAAAAAAAAAAAAAAAAAAAAAAAAAAAAAAAAAAAAAAAAGAAGGCTGGCTGCGCTCGTCATGAAACATGAAACCTCAACTTTTATCAAAAATCACAAATTTTTAGGCTTCTTGTCCTGCAGTCGCCAAATCTCGGCGAAATTTTTTCTAATCAGCTCGAGCCTTGCCCACCCACACGCCTTTTCTTCCCCTGAAAATGGAGCCGATACTGTAAATCTTCTTGAAGTGTCGGTCGCCAGACGCGTACTGCCTTCAAACGTGATCCTTTCCCCTTTCTGCCTGTTTGCTACGCCGGAAATCCTCCACATCCTCCTTATTCCCGCCTAATTTTGGTAAAAGAACAGAAGAGGCAGCAGACGGCGAGAACACGACACGACAGTATATCAGTGCTTGCTCTCTCAGAGGTCCGTGCCGCGAAAAGGACCCTGTCGCTTGTTGCTTTGTGACCCCCTGCGTGACAGTTGGGGAGAGAAAGAGAAAGAGCAACACGCATGCTTCCCTGTGCTACGGAGCTTCTCCGACAGCCGAGCATTCCTACTCACTTGCTCACACTCTGTCCGTCACTCCATCACATCTAATCCTGCACTTGCGCTGAATCACTTTAGCTGAGCAGCCAACAGCCTGACCTTTTCTGGCGGTGGCCGTCCCTCCTAAAACGCAACCATGGACGCCGCTCTGCAGAAAGCGCTCCTGGATCGCGTCTACGACAAACGAAAGGCAGCCACTCTCGACCTCGAACGTCAAGTCCGCGAATGTCTTGCCAAGGGCGACAGAGCCCGTGTCAATCTCATCGTCCAGCAGCTCTGCTCCTTCCTCTCCGCATCACCTCAAAACGTCAATGCTCGCAACGGCGGTCTCATCGGATTAGCCGGTATCGCCATCGCGCTCGGTGTAGAAATCGCTCCCTTTCTCGAACAGATCGCAAAACCAGTCCTCGCCTGCTTCAATGACCCAGACAGCAAAATCCGCTACTTCGCCTGCGAGAGCTTCTACAACATTGCCAAAGTTTGCAAGGGCGAAATCCTCGTCTATTTCAACGAGACCTTTGATGCGCTCTCCAAGCTTGCCGCCGACTCCGAACTCAGCGTCAAAAATGGTGCCGAATTGCTCGACCGCTTGCTCAAGGACATCGTCTGCGAGGCAGCCCCCCACTACGTATCCCAGTTCCAGGACATATCGCTCATTCGTGCTCACCAAGATGCGCAAGATGGATTCGCCGGCGGCGTCGCAGAGCTCGACGTTGCTCGCGAAAAGGCGCATCAGATCGACGAAGAAGGCACTGCCAGCAACAAGGTCTTTTCACTAGCTCGTTTCATCCCGCTGCTGGCTGAGCGCATGTATGTGCTCAGCCCGTTCACACGCAATTACCTCGTCAGCTGGATCACGGTTCTTGGCTCGGTGCCAGAGCTCGAGCTGGTCAGCTATCTCCCATCATTCCTCGACGGCTTGCTCAAATATCTCAGCGACCCCAACACCGATGTTCGCGTTGCCACTGCCAATGTTCTTGCCGACTTTTTGCGTGAGATTCGACATGCTGCAGAGCTCGCCGCGAGACGACAAGCCTTCGAGCAACACCGTGCGGAGCGTCAGGAACACAAGAAGAGGAAAGGCAAACAACGTAGCTCTGCCAGGCCTATCGATGGGGTACCCGCCAAGACCGATGATGCAGACGACACTCCATCGCAGCTGCAAGGCGAGCTACAGCCAAGAAGTGCAAGTCCAAGCAAATCCTTGCGAGCAGCAAAGCTTCGTGCCGAAGGCGGCACTTCTCCCGTGCCTCCTCAGCGGGACAGTCAGGCAGCTGACAACGACTCCACAGCGGCAATTCAAGCTGCATCGATCAGAGGCAATGAAGAGGACGGCACTGCTGAGGACGACAACGAAGATGAAGAGGACGATGAGGAAGAGGATATCTGGGTCGAGGGCACAGAGGTTCGAATCGATTATGCTTCCATCATGGAGATCCTCATAAATCACATCGGCTACCCGGATGAAGAGATCCAGGCAACCACGCTCCAGTGGATCGCCGAATTCCTCTTGGTTGTCAAGGACGTCGTGGTTCCCTTTACCCCTCGTCTCATCTCTGCCATCCTTCCTAGCTTGGCTCACCATAGCCCTGCCATTGCCAGTGCAGCACACGCCACCAACATCAATCTATACCGAGTCATTCAGGACATCCCTGCGCCCGCTTCACCACCGACCGCTCGGCCGTCAGCAGCATCCACAGCAGCGTTCCAAGGTCACAGACCCACCAGCTCGACGTCATCGGCCCGCGACAGAGGCAACGCTGGTAGTCCTACACAACACGGCAACCTCACTAGACATGCTTCAGTATCCCGACCCTCGGTCTCCACAGCTACAGCTTCTACCTCTGGGACCGCCTCGGCATCGGGTCCTCTTTCACCTAGAGCGCGAGCAGGCACAATAAGCGGTGACCCTACATCCGGGATCGCAGCTATCAGCTTGAACGACCACGCCGGCAACGATGACCGCATTGCCTCTCTTAGCCATGGCACCGACGGTGTTCTGCCGGAAGCAGACCCATTCGACTATCAGACCACTGTCAACGCGCTGACGTTGCAGCTTCTCGATGAGCACGAAGAAACACGCGTCACCGCTCTCGAATGGCTCTTGATGCTGCATCGCAAATCTCCACGCAAGATCCTCTCCATGGACGATGGCACCTTTCCCGCGCTCCTCAAGACTCTCTCTGATCCTTCCGACGAAGTGATCCGTTGCGATCTGCGCCTACTCGCCCAGATCAGCTCCGCATCCGAAGACTCATACTTCCACGCCTTCATGGCCAACCTCCTAAGCCTCTTTTCCACCGACCGTCGTCTGCTCGAAACACGTGGATCGCTCATCATCCGTCAACTCTGCGCCTCCCTTCACACAGAAAGGATCTTCCGTACCCTTGCCGAGATCCTTGAGAAGGATGAAGACCTTGAATTCGCTAGCATTATGGTTCAGAACCTCGCCATCATCCTCATCACCTCACCCGAGCTCGCCGACTTTCGCAAGAAGCTGCGTAACCTCGACTCGCGCGAAGGTCAACTGCTGTTTGCATCCATCTACCGGTGCTGGTGTCACAATGCGGTGGCTGCGTTCAGTCTATGCTTGCTGGCACAGGCGTATGAGCACGCTAGTAATCTGCTGACCATCTTTGCTGAGCTCGAGATCACCGTTTCGCTGCTGATACAGATTGATAAGCTGGTGCAACTGCTCGAGTCGCCGATTTTTACGGCTTTGAGGCTGCAGCTGTTGGAGCCGGAAAAATATCCGTACCTTTTCAAGTGCCTGTATGGCGTGCTGATGCTGCTGCCGCAAAGTAGCGCATTTGTGACGCTGAGGAACAGGTTGAATGCGGTGAATGGGTTAGGTTTCTTGCACTCTGTGCCCCGCTCGAGCTACTCCTCGAGAGCGGGAGGAAAGGGTGTTTCTGGCTCAGGATCGTCGACCAGCGGCGGTGGTGGCGGTGGTAGCAGTGGCGGCTCTAGCGGCGGTTCTGCTACCATGGCAGAAATCAAATGGAACGACCTGCTCCACCACTTTCGCGTAGTTCAAAACAAACACGAACGAGCACGACGTCAAGCAGCCCTCGGCGCCACCACTGCAGTTGGAAGCACCCAGATCGCCCCCGACTACGCCGCCCCACGCATCACCTCAACCTCTACCGCCGCCGCATCTTCCACATCCTCCACAACAGCAGGCGGTAGCCGAAGACGCGTCAGCCAAGCAGCGACCCCGGTCACGAGCACCGCCGCAAGTGGATCTCTCACACCTTCCAACTCGGGCCGTTTCGGATTGGGTCTCTCTGCACCTGCTACACGTTCCAACGCCAGCATCTCGGCTCCCAACACAGCCACGAGCAGCAGCTTCTTTGGCATTCACCTGCCCACCACGTCCACCGCTGCAACGGCGTCGAATGCCACCGCGCGCTCTTCTAGCCCCTCGACAGTGCGCAGACAGCAGCAGGGTCAGGGACCTACGTCCACTCCTGGGTCGAGAAATCCCAGCAAAGGCTCTTCCCTGCGCTAAATGATTGCAATACTAAACTAGACGTCGTTAAAACTTGTCACGCATCTTTGCAGTGTGTGTCTTTGTCTTGGTTTGTGTGTGGAAAGCTGATATAGTGTGAATTGCAGGAAACCAGGAACAAAAGATGGGAAAGAAGGGGGAGGGATGTTATACAATCTTGTCTGCGAGTTCTGGAAGCTGGTCGCCGGGGACAAAATGACGTTCTACGCCATCCTCTGTGATGTCGACCAAACGGATTGTACCTCCGGAAGAGCCGTCTCTCCTCATTGCGAGTGCCAGTGCTGTCGAGACAGAGGTAGCAAAAGGCAACATATTATGGGGTTAGCATTTCTTTTTTTTTCATTTTCTGCTTAGCAGCAATTCAAGAGTCTCGAGGGAGGAGTGGGTAACGTACCATTCTTAACAAATTCCAGGGTCTTTTCTTTACCCCAACCGGCTTTCCAAGTAGCATCGCAGTAACCGTAGATATAAGTGCTTCCACTGCCACCGATAGCCCAAGGTTGTTCAAAGACACCGCCTCCCAGGGGAACGTTGAAGACTCTACCGCCGTCCTTCTTGTCCCATCCGGCTACGATGATGCCTGCGCTGAGTCTGTCCTTGTTCTGATATACGATCTCCTGGAACAGATTTGCGGCAACTTTGGTCTGCGGTGGAGTATCACTCTCGACAGCATACATGTCGAGGTAGTAGGTGACAATGTCGGCGATGGCTTGGGTATCGGCAGCGGATCCAGATCGACAGCAGTAGATTCGATCCGATAGATGGGTAAGCTTGTCGGTCACTCGATTGGCAATGTAGCTTCCCATTGTGGTACGAGAATCGGCGCCGAGGATGACTCCTTTGTCATAGGCAACGGCCATGATGGATGTGCCCAAGTTGACCTCTCCCTTTTTGAGGTGGGTGGTGATGTCCATACCGTTCACCGCCATCTTTGCAACAAGACGATCGATGTATGTTTGACAGGCTGTTCTTTTGAGAGCGAGAGGTGTGTCGAAAGGCGGATCTTATGATTGAAGTATGCAGTCCTCTGCTACAGAGAGAAGACCTGGGCGCGGTCGATGCTGTATAGACGTCGTCAAGTGAGGATGGAGGCAAGAGAATTGCGATGGTGCAAGTGCAAAGCTCAGCAAAAGTGTTGGTTGTCGTTGGTAGTGGTGATCCTTCGCAGCCAAAAAGAACGTTGGTCTAAGCGGGCTTCCCGTATAGCCAGCCACCAAAAGTGGAGTGCGCAATCCGCAACACCAACGCAAGCACTTGGCCGCGTACGCGCGATCACCAGCCAAAATGCTTGCCAATTTTTCGCCTCCTTCATTCATGTCACCTCTTCCAACCCTAACATTTTGAAATTTTGGCTTCCCAAACCAACACCTTGCTCGCTGCCGTTTCACTCGACGGTTTGGCCACTTCACACGCTGCACACGCGCGCACCCGCCACTTCTTCAGAAAGTGTGTGTGATACTTGCCCTTTCCTTCAAAAGGGACCCTTCTTTCCCTCATCTCGATCCAAAGCGCATTCCTTCAAGTCACCTTTGGGCCACTTTCTCGTCTCTCTTCCCTACGCATCTGTCCCTCCATCTCTGGCCTACCCCTTCGATAAGTCGAGAGCTGGTCTCTTGGTCCCTCAACCGCCGCAAAACGCTCCTCTCTTGCATCGACCTGCATTCTCTTTCTCCCATCCCAAACTCCCTTTCTCTCCCCCTACCCCCAAGGCTAGGGACGGACCATCGCCAACAATGGGTCAACAGGGTTCTCAGCTGCTCTCCGACATTGAAGCCACATCCAACTTCAACAGCAAAGAAATCCAACGACTCAAGAAACGCTTTATGAAACTGGACCGCGATGGATCCGGCAGCATCGACAAGGACGAATTCCTGCAAATCCCCCAAATCGCCAACAACCCGCTGGCTCTCCGACTGATCGCCATCTTCGATGAGGACGGAGGAGGAACCGTCGACTTTCAAGAATTCGTCGCCGGTCTCTCGGCTTTCTCCAATCAAGGCAGTCGAGAAGAAAAGCTAAGATTCGCCTTCAAGGTCTACGACATGGACAGAGACGGTCTCATCAGCAACGGTGAGCTCTTCCTCGTGCTAAAGATGATGGTGGGAAACAATCTCAAGGATCAACAGCTGCAACAGATCGTAGATAAGACCATCATGGAGGCGGATACAAACGGAGATGGCAAGTTGGATTTTGAAGAGTTTCAAGCCATGGTGGCCAATACGGACGTAGCGAAGCAGTTGACTCTGGAAGATCTGTTCTGAAACATATACAAACAACAATACCCGCACGCATGCTTGCTGAAGAGGAGGTCATACGGCAAGGGGGACATACAGTGTTGCCAAAGTTCAGGGCAGAGCAGCGTCTATCGGTGCTACCATCTTCCGAGTCTCCATGCTTCACTTCAACCTCAAAGTTGGCCCTTTCCCACATTCTCAAAATCCTCACACATGCAGCTTCATCCATCTACACTGTATCGTACGTCGTTCTCGCTCTCTCTCTCAGTTCTCATCTTTTAGCAACCCCATAACGTCAGCTGTGTGATGTGTGCGTTCGAGGGCTGGTTGTGTCTACTCAGAGGCACCAAACCAGCGTCTCTCGGTAGAGTCCTTCGACCAACAAGAGCATGAATCATTGCAGCATTTCGCTTCTTCCAAACCTTCTGCTTCCACATCTCTTGAAACACACTTTTACTTTGAAGCGATTTACATTCTTGTTACAAATTTACAATATTTGCCTTGAAAGGACTTTTGACCTAACTATGCCGATTGTGCAAATCTGATCTTTGCCAGTGGAGCCAGTAGATCGTGCAACGAAACTTGCTGGGATGTGGAAGACTTTGCAAAAGTTGCCATACCTCTTCTTTCGAGACGGTTGAGTTTTTTTGCCGTGTTTGCATTTGTACTTGTCCTCTGGCCTCTAACTGGGAGATGGGCGGCGTGTCTTCGACCTCTGTAACTGCCAACGTTTCGATGATGGGTGATGTTGGCGTGAAGTACACGCTTGAGATCTGCTTCGATCTTGATCTGTCTCAGAGGATCGTTGTTTGGATTGGTTTCCATCGATGGTCTGACCACTTCTTCCGAGGTTGAGCTGGAAGCAGTGGAAGAAGTGGAGGAAGGGGTTGTAGGGTGAGGTTTGCGAGCAGGGATCGAACCAGGAGATGAAAGATAGGCCGAAAGTTGGGTGATCTGAGACTCGGTAAGAGACGAAACGGTCGCACGATCGTGAAGCGAAAGTCGTGCACAAAGTCGATTGGCCGTATCGTAAGAGATGCCGTAAAAGTTCGTCAGTGCAATCTGCGATTTCCATCACCACAACAAAAACAAGTACGAATAGTAATGAAGAAAGAAAGTGTGTCAACCATTGCCCAATCAAGCCTCCAGATATGCAACCAGAGTCACCCCACAAGGACGTGTGAGAACAAAGATATACTTACCCTGACCAACTTGTGATCCGCCAAATGCACACCAAGCAGATACATCTTGCCAAAAGACAACCAGACCGATTTGACTGCTGCTCCTATTCAATGAAAGCGATGCGCCAAAGACCTCGGAAATCAAGAATCTCGTGTTGTCCAAGTATGCGACGTGGAAGATAGAGCCAAAGGCAACGCCGATGCGGATGAAGATGAAGAAAGATATATGGTGACTAGATGGTTTAGAGTTGCAAACAGGTTGCAAAGACAAGCGTTCAGCTGCAGCTCTTCAAAATTGGGTCTTCCGACCCTTCTGCCTCTGTGGTCGGGATCTTCTGAAAATTGCTTACACGTGATTTCTCAGCAACCTTTTTGGGTGTGGAAGATCTAACATGTAAGGAAATTGATCTCCTCGCTCTCACTCGCATCGCTCAGGCCGAGTCTGACCGAAGCATACAACTCTGAAACAGGCACAACCAGAAGCATTGGGTGGGAAAAATGGGATGTGAAGAAATTCAGGAACCGGTGACTGCAAAACAAAACTGGAAGAACGCATGTTGAGCAACAAAGGGCGTAGAAAAGAAGTGTGGTTGGACATGCTAAAGGAGTATCAGGAGTAAACGATGAAACCAAGAAAAGGGAGGGAGAAGCGCGAGGGGGAGGAATCTTGATGGAAAGCATTGAAAGGTAGGGGTTGGCTTGCTAAACAGAGCCGAAAGAGAACTTTTGCCATGCTGGAAGAGCATCACGAACCATCCTGACCACCAGCGCCAGAGCCAAACAAGCTGCCAAAGTTGCTATCCCATCCGTCGCTGCCCATGCCGCCACCGCCGGCGCCATCAGTCGACAGATCGAAATCGAAAATGTCGTTCATCGATCCGCCGAAGCCGAACATGCTGAAATCTTCCGCTCCGCCTGCGCCACCGCTGTTGCCATCTGCCCCTCCACCGCCGCCGCCGCCGCTGTTGCTATTGCTGTTGCTGCCGTCCAGGTTGGATGTGCCGTTGACGTTGGTATCCGTGCCGAATGTGTTGGTATCGGAGGGGTTGGAGCTGGGGCCGGCGGGAGGGGGCATAGCTACATCGATGGGCTGGGATGTGGGCTGTGGGCCAGAGTTGGAGCTGTTTTCGGGTTTGCTCGTTGCCTCGCGACCGGGTGTAGCGGCGCTCGTGCTGACAGGTGTGGCAGCGTTGGCTGCGACGGGAGTGGAGGGACCGCCCGCCCCGTTGCTGGATGGTGCTGTAGAAGCAGTAGCATTGGCGCCAGGCACCGAAGCGGCGGAGAGAACAGGCGTCTTGGTGGTCGCCTTTGAGTTCTTGCGCTGACGAGCATTGCCCTTCTTGCCTTTCTCGGCAGAACCCAATTTGGGGGTGTTGGGAACATTGGATGGAGCAGGCGACTCTCCTTGTGCTTGCTGTGCCTGGTTGACATTGTTACCGGGCTGCCCTTGCTGCTGCTGCTGCTGCTGCTGCTGCAAGTTGGTAGCTGTAATGCGCGGCGATGGCGACGAGATCGATGCGGCGCCAGGTGGACCCATACCGCCGGCATTGGTGCCAAGCTGCGAGGCGGCGCGCTGCATACCCGGGCGCTGCATGTTGGCCGGCGACGAGCCCATCTGTACAGAAGAGAAGTGGCTGATGTGCGGGTCTTCCGGTCCGCCTTGAGCCGATGGTGGCCTGGCAGGGCCTTGTAGCTGTTGTTGCGGATGCTGTGGCTGCTGGAATCCTGCAGGTGGGCCTTGCTGACCAGGCGGCTGCTGCTGCTGCTGCTGCTGCTGCTGCTGCTGACCCGAGCCGCCTTGTTGATGCGGTGGAGTGGGACGAGCACCAGTGCCATTTGGCATGCTGTTGGGACCCATCATGCTCGCCATCAGACCAGGATCGTGCGTCGCCATAAGCGGCGTGATGCGTCCAGCAGCCGCCTGCGCGTTGGCAATCTGCGCAGCTCGCTGTTGCGGTGTCATGTTGGCCATGCTGGCCGGACTGCCTGCAGCGGCAGGACCAGGAAGGGCGCCTGCGCCCATTTGAGGAGGTCGCGCCTGCGGTGTTGGGCCGGGCTGACCGGGCTGACCGGGCATACCGGGTTGAGCACCGTTGCCAGGCGCTCCAGCGCCGGCGCCGCCCTGGTAGTTGGCTTGTGCTCGCAGCAAGTTCTGAAGACCCTGCGCCTTGGCCTGGTATGCTTGGACGTTGGCATAAAAGTCAGCGGCAGTCGTCTGGTTGGGTGCATTCTGGGCTTTCATCCACTCTTCGCGCATAGCTGCCTGAACGCTCTGAAACTGGTTCATAACCATCTGCTGCTGGTGAGGGTTGAGCTGCGGGTGCTGCTGCTGCGGTGCCTGGCCAGGCTGGGGCGGACCTCCCGGCTGCTGCTGCTGAGGCTGGGGCTGCGAACCTCCTGGGGTTGGTGGCTGCTGCGGCTGCGAGTGCGGGTTGCCAGCAGCCAAGACGCCTGGTGGACCTGCCATGTGTTCGGGTCGGCTGCCCTCTGCGCCAGGGCCTACCGAACGTCGACCGTCCAAGGTACCACCAGGTGTGGGAGGAGCGGGCGAACCAGCGGCCCCTGGCATCTGCTGGGGACCCATGGGCGGTCGTACCTGCATCGGATTGGCCATAGGAGGACCACCGGGCACACCTGCGTGGTTCGGCAATGGACCTTGTCCACCGGCCTGTCTCTGCTGCTGCATCATGCGATGAAGCGCCTGTTGCTGCTGGAGGCGAGCTTGCAGCTGCTGCTCCATGAGCTGATTGTTCATGCCAGGACGGACTGCCTGGGCGTTGGCAGGGTTGTTGGGGTTCATCGAGTTGATCAAAGCCATTCTTGACGTAGGCGCCAAGTTTTTGATCTCGTGCAGGGGAATGTTCTGACGTTGAGCCGCTGTGATGAGCAGTTGCTGCTGCTGTGCTTGAGGCAGCGCAGCAGGATTCCATGCACCAGGAGCTGGTGCGCGAACACCGTTGGGACCAGCTGCAGCGTTGGCAGCAGCAGCAGCGCCGGCTGCAGAGTTGGGATCGGGGTTGAGTCCAGAAACGACAATGTTGGGGAAGCGTGCGCCATTCTCGGGCGGTTGGTATTGCGCTTCGAGAGCTTCGGTCTTACGACTGGCTTCTGCAAGGCGCTGCATGTTGCGCGACTCCTGATACTCGAAGTAAGCAGCAGCTTCGCTTCCTCCACGACCGGAACGAGCAGCAAAGACGTCCCAAAAGATGGCCCAGTATTCGAAGAGCAAGCCCTGCGGTGTCTTGAGTGGCACCTCTGGTGGCTCCGTCATGCCGGCCTCGTTCATGAGAGCCTTTGCAGCCGAGTTGAAGCCCCTTCTGCTGAGATAGTCCCACACATAGACATCGAGCTTGGTGGCCTCTTCGCCCCAGACGCGCCCATCCGATACGGAGCCAGAGTGACTAAGATTAGCATCGGTACCCTTGTGATCACCCGAGACGTTATCTTCCGGCCGCGAGCGCTTGTCCTTGCTCTCGAACTCGGGACTCTTGCTGGCAGTACGCTTTTTGGACATCATGACCGAGTGGCTGTTGGGGGTATTTGGCTTTGCAGCGCTGTTGGGCGAAGAAGTGTGGTTAGGAGCCGTGAAAGCAGTAGCGTTGCCGTATGGCTGTGGAGGGTAAATAGTGGCTTTAACCGGGTTGGGCTGTGGCTGTTGACCCTGTTGCTGTTGCTGCTGTTGCTGCTGCTGCTGTTGGAGCTGCAAGTGAGGGCTGTGCTGCTGCTGCGCTCCGAGGTGGTGCTGAAGATGCTGCGGTTGCCCAGGATGCTGCTGCTGATGTTGCTGGTGCTGTGGGTGCTGCTGTGGATGCTGCTGGTGCTGGGGATGTTGTGGGTGCTGGAGTTGCAGCTGTGATTGCTGATGTTGCTGATGCTGGTGCTGATGGTTGAGCTGCTGGGCTTGCGGGGTGAACATGGTGGCCGAAACCAGGGCAGGAGAAGCGCCTGGAGCAGCAGAAAAGGAAGGAGGTCGACTGGGACCAGCTGCGTTGGAGGCAGGGGAAGGCTGATTGAAGCCAGAAGGCCAGCCCCACGCGTTAACTTGACCACGGGCGCCGGAGTTGGCGGCTGCAAAGTGATCGTTAGGAGTAGCTGCTGGGCTTGGGGAAGGCTGCTGCGAAGGGGGATTAGGAGCGATGAAATTCTGACCTGCAGTAGCAGTAACAGAGCCGTTCATGCTAGGTTGCAAGGTGCGATTAGATGGTCGTCAAAGTGACAGCGGATCCAAACTTGCCTCAATCGAAATGAGAAGAAGCAGGATACTAGAGGAAGCGCCAGGGTGGGTGAGATTGATGCAAACGAAAACCGAGCGGAGGTATGGTGTCCGAAGGTGTGTGAAGTCGACAAAAGGTCTGCGATGATTGAGTCCGATCTGACGCGATCCGGGGTATCGAGAGCAGGTCGCGGTGGGAGGAAGTCCTCCAGCGCAGCGCGATTGCTGATCCAAGGCGTAAGCCAAGATTAGATGTAGTAGCCACGCGATCGAAGTTCAGCGCATCGGCGAATGGTGAGCTGAGATGGCAACAAAGGGCTGACGCTACAGCGACGGCGATCTGCTGAACGAGGCGGAAGCTGATCAGACAGTGACGCGGGTCAGCCAAGGAAGCATGCACCGAGGACGCAATGGCAATCGCAATGGCAATCGCAAGCTTATCGACGGATGCACCGCAGCAGTCAGCAGTCAATGTGAATTGCGGAGCTGACCAGAAGAGCTGATGCGGGAGGAACTGCGCTTCGTTTGCGGTAAGTGAGTTTGCGAATGCGATACGGCGCTCGGAAGAGCCGTCGCGCTTTTTATTTTTTCGATGATCCGCCAACCGCGATCGACGCAAAGTGGATGCTGGACAAGCTACCGAGCAGCTCGTTTTTGGGGGTGTTGCGATCAAGACAGAGTCGGAGTGACGCAAAAGGACGGGCGAGTGGACGACGACGCAATGATCAGGTCGGTGAACAGACAGCGGATGCGTAGAGGAGGACGCCGTACGAAGCCACCAGTGGCAGAAGAGAGAAATGAAATGAGGGGGGAGAGAGATTTCGCGTGTGTGCGCGCGAGAGAGAGAGAGAGAGAGAGAGAAAGGATGGAAAGGAGGGGGAAAGGAGAGGTCGTGGAAGAGAGAAGCACGTAGGGGATCAAGGACGAAAGGATCAAAGGATGAAGGAGCGATGGCGATGGCGTAGGCGTAGGCACCGAGGAGGGCGAGCAATCGAAGCACTCAAAGCAAATCAAGCAATCGCTCCCAAAGGCTCGAGTAGGTGGAATCGGCCAGAGTGTGAGTGAGTGTTGCGAGATTCGGGCGAGATGAAGGTAGCTGCAGCAAGTAAGCCAGCCAGCCAGCCAGCCAGCCAGCTCTCTCTCTCTTTCGGGTCGACTGTGACACGCTGCAGCAGGGCAGGCCATTTGGCAGATTGAGGAACGATGCGGAGTGTCTGTCTAACCTCTCTCTCTTCTCTTTCTCTCTCTGGCTCTCTGTGTCTAGCTCACACAGACAAAGAAAAAAGAGGCAGCGGAAAGAAGTGATGTAAAGCAAAAAGAAAAGAAAAAAAAAAAAAAAAAAAAAAAAAAAAAAAAAAAGTGGGGCCAATTCGCCAGACGAGACCGACGTGACGCCTGTGTGTCTGTGATTCCAAGTTTCCAAATGAAGCGGAAAAGACGCCCAGACCCAAGGCAGCAGCAGCATCTGCCGCCCTGCGTGAATTTCGAAACGCAGAGATGCCTTTGCCTGCTCGTCGCCTTCCACAACGCCAAAAAATTCATCTCAAAATCGGATCAACTGATTCAAATTTGACACACAAAAGTTAGTTACTGTAGTGACCAAGTGCCAGAAGAGCGCGATAATCCATCTCACAGCATCAGCACAACAATCTAATCAGCTTGTTTTGAGCCAGCTACAGAATCCACTGTCTGAAACTGATAGTGTACGTCTCTCTCATGAGGCAACGTCATCCATTCGAGGCCACAGCTCGAGTCCAAAGAGGGTGTTGTGCGGTCGAGCAGCAGGAGCCCCTCGCTGTGCTCATTCGCCCCAACGTGCTCGCACACGAACGAGCTTCACAGACACCAATCGGAGATCTAAATTCACATCGTACCCTCTTCTATAAGCCTGTCGCACCAGCTTTTGTAATGGCGGTTATGCGTTTGCCCGCATACGTCTGAATACAAAAGGCTTCGAAAGGATCTGGCCTAAATTCATCCAAATTGAAATTTTAGGTTTGCTTCTCTCTCTCTCTTTCTCTCTCTCTCTCTCCCTCTCTCCAGAAGCAGCAGCAGGAGCAGAGCCAGGAGCAAAGGATGTAGTCGGGGATTGGCCTTCGCTGCTACGCGTTCAGCTTGTCTCAAGAAGAGCTGTAGAAAAGCTTCTGAAGAGGCTGCTGCGAACTGTCTCCGCGGCTTGCTCTAATCCGATGCTGTCCACGGCATACTGTACACTCTGGCTGTCTGCTCGTATCCACACTATGGTCAAGGTAGGGAGATGAGATGTCATTGCACGCTTGCTTGGGCTCGATGGTGTTTGGATGTGCCAAAATAGAGAGAGTACAGTACTACCAACGCAGGGCGGTTGTTCCTAGTGTACTGTACCACCACAGCTCGACGCGTACCAGAGAAGCACACGCGACGTCTTTGCGAGCAGCAAGCGCGCGACTCTCTCTTGGGTCTTGTCGCTGTTGGTGATCGCGAACGAAGAAACATGCAAGAGCGCAGAGTCGACAGGACGAGAAACGAAATCGAGTCCTCTACTCCTTTGCTTGGGTCTCGCCGCTCGCGAAACAAGGGCGACTCTTTCTCTGAGCCTGAGGTTGCCCTTTGAGCAAAGTTATGTTCTCACACTCTGCAGCTCATACGCACAGTCGGATATTCCACTTGCCACCTCGCCTCCAATTGAATCGGCCTGTGTTAGCCTCGCCTCTTGGCCTTTCCGCCGTCTCGATGGCTTCCTACGTGGTCCATCCATGCACCAAGCCAAGAAAAGAGGCAACAGGTTCTTATTTCGACGAATGTGTGCCTTGGGGTACTCTGTGCTGTACGGGATCGGGAGGCTCTGTTGCGATGCCAAATGTGCTTGACGAGCGGAAATCATGCAGTGTCAAATACAAATACCGCCAAGCGAGCTCTTCTTCTGCAGCTCCTACGGTCCGGCTGGGAATCAAAGCCAAATCCTTTCTCTTGACGCGACGCTCACCAACCAGGCAAGGTAACTAGCCATCTCCTGTACCCGCTGCGGTTGCGGGCTGATCATTGTCGCATTTCAACGGCGACTATCGAGGGGAGGACACCGTATAGTCGCCAAGCACTATCATTCATCCCCACCAGACAAGGTGCAAGCTGGGCCTGCTGGTTTCTGGTTCTTCCGAAGCGCATTTCCTCAAGTGAGCGCGATCCGCCACAGTGTCAGATTTATACAACACAACAAATCTGTCGAATAATCGGATTTTTTGAGATGCAATAGCTTGTTAGATCGATTCAAAACAGAACGAAGAAGCTCGAGGAAGAAATCAGAGCAACACCTGCTGAGCGCGTGTGTGTGTGATGCACCACCAACCAGCGCCATTTCCAACCTGCCAAAATTGGACTGCCAGATTGGAAGGCCTTCTTTTTTTCCGCGCGACTCAGAAAGCGCAGTTGTCGCGCTCAATCCAGGCAAAGTGGTGGCTGAGTGTGCGCCAATTTCTTCTGATCAACACTTTTTGGTTGCGTTGGCTGTTGCCTTGCACCGCTCAGCCAGTCATTCGGTCAGTTGCTTTGGGCACCTTTCATCATCGTTCACTCTTCCTTCCGCACTTTGTCTCATCATTGTCAGCGTTCCTTCACCGCACAGTAGGCTTCGCACCACCACACAACCGCAAAATTATCCGCAAAGGCCTTCTCGCGCAGCCAGCATCAGGACCTCACGCGCAGCGACCATCACAAATCAACCAGCGAATATAGCAACAAGGTCGGCTTCTAGATCGCAAATCTTTCTCAGGCGTGGCATCGTTCGTCAACCTTATCGCACACAATGGCACAGCTCTTCCAAAAAGATCCGCGCAATGCGGGTCTCTTTATCGGCGGTGAGCGTCTCTCTGGCGCCGAGATCCGCAACCAGAACGTTCTTGCTGCTCAGTCCATCGCCAACATTGTCAAGTCCTCGCTCGGTCCCGTCGGTCTCGACAAGATGCTCGTCGACGATATTGGCGATGTCACCATCTCCAACGACGGTGCCACCATCCTCTCTCTCCTCGAAGTCGACCAGCCCGCAGGACGTATCCTCGTAGAATTGGCACAGCAGCAGGACAAGGAGGTCGGTGACGGCACCACCTCCGTTGTCATCATCGCCGCCGAGCTCTTGCGTAGGGCCAACGAGCTGGTCAAGAACAAGATTCACCCCACCACCATCATCACCGGTTACCGTCTTGCATGCCGTGAAGCTTGCAAGTACCTCCAAGATCAGCTCTCCACCAAGGTAGACAGCCTTGGCAAGGAGTCGCTCATCAACGTTGCCAAGACCAGCATGTCGAGCAAGATCATCGGTGCCGACGACGACTTCTTCGCCCAGCTCGCCGTCGATGCTATGCTTGCCGTCAAGACTGTCAACCCACGTGGCGAGACCAAGTACCCCGTCAAGGCGGTCAATGTCCTCAAGGCACACGGCAAGTCGGCACGCGAGTCGCTCTTCATCAATGGATACGCGCTCAACTGCACCGTCGCCTCGCAAGCCATGAAGACCCGCATCCGTGGTGCCAAGATCGCTCTGCTCGACATCAACCTCGTCAAGCAGCGCATGCACCTCGGCGTTCACATCACCATCGACGATCCGGATCAGCTCGAAAAGATCCGTGCCCGGGAGAGCGAGATTGTGCTGGAGCGTGTCCGCAAGATTCTCGCTTCCGGTGCCAACGTCATTCTCACCACCAAGGGTATTGATGATCTTTGCTTGAAGGAGTTTGTCGAGGCAGGCGCCATGGCGGTTCGACGATGCCGTAAGGAGGATCTGCGCAGGATCGCCAAGGCCACCGGTGGTCAGCTCGTCAGCAGCTTGAGCAACCTCGATGGTGAAGAGACCTATGAAGCCAGCAGCCTCGGACATGCCGATGAGGTCGCCCAGGAGCGCATTAGCGATGACGAGCTCATCCTCATCCGTGGCACCAAGACCGTCAGCTCTTCCTCGATCGTCCTTCGCGGAGCCAACGACTACCTGCTCGACGAGATGGAGCGAGCTCTTCACGACAGTCTCTGTGTCATCAAGCGCACGCTTGAATCTGGCTCGGTGGTTCCCGGTGGTGGAGCTGTTGAATCCGCCCTTTCGATCTACCTCGAGAACTTTGCAACGACCTTGGGCAGCCGTGAGCAGCTCGCCATTGCCGAATTCGCCCAGGCCCTCCTCGTGATCCCCAAGACCCTTGCCGTCAACGCAGCCAAGGACTCGACCGACCTGGTGGCCAAGCTTCGCGCCTACCACAACGCCGCACAGAACGCCAACGCAGGTGACCCTAAAAAGGCACTTCGCTTCTACGGTCTCGACCTGCTCAACGGTCAGGTCAGGGACAACCTGAAGGCCGGTGTTCTCGAACCAACCATCAGCAAGGTCAGGAGTCTCAAGAGTGCCCTCGAGGCCGCCACCAGCTTGTTGCGTATCGATGACGCGATCACCATTGCTCCCGAGCAGCCGCCTGAGGATCCCCACGCTCACATGTAAGGTCGCCAACTTTTCAGTGTACTAACATATCGTCCCTCTGAGGAAAGCAGATTCATTTTCGCCGTGTTCGAATGGTTGTTGTGACAGCTGTTTGTGTGAGGTTGTGTGAGCGTGTGAACTGGCTTGGAAAGCATGGATGTAGAAGCCAATTGAAAGTTCACGACTTCAGAGACAGGTCCTGAATGGTCCTGTTCTTCAAGAAGACACTTCCCCGGCACCAAGTCACAGTCAAACCATCACGAGCGAGATGAAGAGCTGTGTAAGGAAAAACATTATGCATACTAATACAAGAAAGGAAGAGCCGTCAGGGACCGTGAGCGGCTTGAGCTTCTCCATGAAAGTCCGATGACGATTTGTACCAGTCCACGTGGCCCTCGCCCACGGTTCCACGGTTGGGGATGTTTTCGGTGTGTTGGGTTTCCTCTATGCAGATTCGTCCGCCAACTCTCTCAAATAAAGCACGTTGTTACAGCGGATGAAGACTTCTCCGAGCATTCCGTTGGATTTGCCGTCCTGAAACTCCTCCGTGTTGGCCAATTGCAGGTTCATGTAGCTATCTGTGCTTACGAGGAAGCCTTTGTACTCCATGCCCCATTTGAGACGGACCAGGACGGGTTTGCCGGTCTGAAGCTGGAGGAAGGGTTTTGGGTTGACCGGTTGGAACTGATGCCGCGTACGATTGTTGCCGGGATGTGGAATGAAAACCAGAGAGAATTTCGAGCAAAGCGATCTGTCAGTATTGCTCTTATGCATGTACTGTGGGAAGGTCTGAAGACGTTACAGCACGACACGCTGACGTGCTGCGCTGTGTGTGCTAAGCAGGGCAAGGTACTTACGCTCGACATGGCTGTGTATGATATCTTTCCAGACTATGAAGGCTGCAAGTCGTATTTTGGATGTTATTCACCGACGATGATGACTTTGTGCGATTGATCTGGGCCTGATCTGACGCCTTGGCAAAGCTCAGACGAGGATTCGGATGTGCGTTTCGGGGGGTTTGGTCTCTCGCGTGATCGATGCCGTCCACGAGTTTTGAAAAGCCTGTGTGGAAGGAAGTTGATGTGCGCTACTGGTGCGACTGCTTCACTGCTTATTTGAATCCAGAGCAGCTATTTGCTATATAGAGGGGTATATAGATGAAGGTTGATGGTCGATGGGAAGAAGTTGCGAGCGAAGTCAAATGCAAACAAGAAACACTCCACCTTCTTGTCCTCTCCGTCGTGTCGCACGGAAAACAAGCCAAAACCTTGAATGTGACAGTCTAACATGTTGGATATGAATATTTCGGAGATTGGCGCCGTGTGCCTGCGTGTTGGTCTCTTTTTCTGTTTTCTTGACATGCAAGGGTTCAGACAATCAGCTCGGGCCACAAAAACAGCCAAGCCCATGCAACAACAGAAACGCTCCGAACCTGCAACCAGCAAGCCACATTCAGCCGGCTGAGCTTGCCCAGAGAGAGAGAGAGAGAGAGGAGAGCGGAGAGAGACAGAAAGAGCTCGAAACGCTGGCGCTCTGACCTCTCTTTCCCTCCCACCTTCTCCGACTTTCGAGTCTCCCACGTTGACAGTGTCCCACCATTCGTCCCGCGAGAACCAGAACACTTCAAAACTCAGCAACAGCAGCAGCTTGGAACGGATCATGGAGTAGACTGGCAACCGGTTCGTGGTGACACGAACCGAACGCTTCTCTCGTCCATCATATTTGACGCCTTTCAGCCTTCGTTGCCACACACTCGCATTCACCTCATACCATCATGGTTGGTGTATCATCAGCAGGAGCAAGGACAACGAGTCCAGGGCATCACCTCGTGGGTGAGGCCCGTGTATATGCTCCATCTCCGCTACAACTGCCTCTCTTGACCCTCGGGATTCTAGGAGCTCAGACGGTCTGGTCGATGGACATGGCCTTTGCGCCACCGTATCTGCTCGATTTGGGTCTTTCGAAATCAGCAATGGCTGCTGTCTTTGTTGCTGGCCCACTCTCTGGCCTCATCATGCAGCCTCTCATCGGCAGCCTTGCCGATAACAGCACATCCAAGTACGGACGACGTCGACCCTTCCTAGCAGCATCGGCCATCATTTGCGCCTTGAGCATCCTCCTTCTCGGCTTTGCAAGCGAGGTAGCGGCGTGGTTCACCTCGACAGGCAACAAAGCGCATGGCAATCTCGCCATCTTCATCGGCGTCCTATCCGTCTACCTCGTCGACTTCTCCGTCAACGCCGTCACTGCCCTCGATCGTGCGCTCATCGTCGACGTCGCATCGACAGAAGATCAAGCCGAAGCCAACGCGTGGGCTGCCCGTCTCTGCGGCGTCGGATCGGTGCTGAGCTTCCTGATTGGCAACTTTGATCTCCCCAGCGTCGCTCCTAATTTCCTCGGCACAACGCAGATCCAGATCATCTCGGTCCTTGTCAGCGCGATCCTGATCATGACACATGCTGTTGTCGTCTTTTGTGTCGAAGAACAGGTGCTTGCTCTTGCCCCTCGTCATGCCTCAAGAGCATCTAAGAAGGCAAGAGGCCTCGGCCTGTCGGCTATCTTTACCGATCTTTTTACACAAGCACGCGGGCTGCCAAAGCCGATCATCGAGATCTTCAAGATCCAGTTCTTCGCACAGATTGGATGGTTCCCCATTCTCTTCTACAGCACGGTTTGGGTGGGCGAGATCTACAAGACCGAAGTGCGCCTCAACGGAGGCAAGCAGAGCGACCACGAGCTGTTTGAAGAGGCGACGCGAGCTGGCAGTCACGCATTCTTCTGGCATGCCATTCTTGCGTTGATCACCTCGATCGTGCTTCCCTTGGTAGTTCCCAACCCAGTCCACGAGACGCATACTCACCCAGTCTGGTTTGCAAACTCGAGATGGGCTGGTAAGCTGAGGGGCTTGCGAGACGGTTGGCCCGAGCTGCCTTTCTGGTGGGTTTTTTCCCACTTTATCTTTTGCATCTCGATGATGGCGACCTTCTTGGCTGGGCTCACGCAGAGAGTCTTTATCGCAAGCTTGGTGGTGGCATCGGTTGGCTTCTGTTTTGCCATTTCAAATTGGATTCCGATTGCTCTGCTTGGCATCCTCATCCAGACACAGCAGGTGGAAGGGGCGCACGATGCAACGACCGGCGCAGCAGGTCGCCACGCATCGGTCGATGCTCGTGAAACGGACGAGGTGACGATGGCGCTGCTGGGCGATAGCACTCAAGACAGTGAGGGGCATCGCAGGTCCATAGGTCGGACACCGTCGTACGACTCATCCTCCGACAAGCGTTCGCGGCCGCAATCAAGATTGCACGGTGGTCAAGATTCGGACGACGAGGAGGATCTGAACGGTGCGCTGTCGTTCGGAGCGCCGAGTCTGCACGATGAAGCTCATGCTGATGACCGAGGCGCTGACGAAGATGATGTGGAAAGGGGCGAAAGGTTGGATAATAAAGGCGGCAGCAGTAGCACCTCGTCGCATGCGGGCACTGTACTGGGACTGCACAACATTGCAGTGGTGATCCCGCAATTCCTAGTGACCGCGGTATCGTCGCTCATCTTTGCCATCATGGAACCGAACAGCGATAACGACAAGGGCGGCCAAGATAAAGGCGGTGCAGGTGGAGGAGCACCCTCAGGAAAGAACAGTGATGCATTGGGAATCATCTTCAGGCTTGGCGGTATCTGCGCTTTGATCGCAGGCATTCTCGCCGTACGATTGGTGCGCCGACATGGTCACGAACTTCGCGGATATTGAAAATATGTCTTGGCTCTACAGTTACTGGTCCGTCACACAAAGGAATGTCGCCAACCAAGAATGGCAGCTGTCAGTCAACACACCAAAGTAATGGATCCGTGGGAATGGCGCAAGACCGCGATAGTGTCTCTCATTGTGTGGTACAGAAACAGCATGTAGATGTGTATTGCTACTGAAATTGGCCGGTCAACCGTTGGAGGAGATCCAGAATTCCAGCCTGTCTCGGTTGTGCAGCTGTGCCTGGACTCGATGCAGGGGCAGAGAATAAGAAGAAGAAGGAGAAGAAGAAGCTCGGCACAGTCTGCATTGACAAACTATCGGCAAGTTTGATGGGGCTATGACAGACAAAGGGCAACCAACACTCTTTGTGACACAAAGGTTGGGTTGCGTGTTTGCAGTGCGGGGTCGGATATGCTTGAGGGCGTGTGAGGGAGAGCGAAATTTGAGTGGAATCCGACGGAGCGGCCCGTGCCAGCCTTCCGTGTGCGAATTGGTCAAAATGCTCACAAAAGTCTAACTCAGCCCTGTACCGCTTTAACCTCTCTTTTTGACTCTGTGGCACATCCAAGAGGAAGAAGAGCACACGCGCGCTCGCGTCGGCTGCTGTGTGTTGTACAGTACAGTACAGTACAGTACAGTACAGTAAAAAAAAAAAAAAAGAGAGTTGACAGTCGGAAGCAACAGGAGGACACAGAGAGTGCGTCGCTTGAAGCGTGAATAGTCACACAAAGAGTCAAACTGAACCCACACACACACACATGCACATACAGTACACACACTCAACTACAAACTCGGTCGGCTGTCTCTCCCACTCTCTCTCTCTCGCTTCGTTAGCTCTTGGACCCTCTCTGCCTCCTTTTCATCACCTCATCCGATCATCATCATCACCATCTCCTCCTCCTCCTCCTCCTCCTCCTCCTCCTCCTCCTCCTCCTTCTTCTCCTCCTCCTCGCATCCCCGCCTTCTTGGCTCTCTTCACTCAGGCCTCGCATCTTCTCATCATTCAACATCGAGGAGAGCTGCGATTCGTAGCACTGTCGTCAACCATCTGCTCGGCCCCTCCAATTGGCAGCCAGGAGTGCAGACCTTCGCCCTTCTCGCGGATCTTTCCATCGCACCGCTATCTGTCCCTTTTTTTCGGCTAAGCGAGCCTTTTCGACCGATCAGAACAGCATTGTGCAGCCTGCTTCTTCCAGCATAGAGAGTCGCTTCACGCTGCGAGTCCGAACATTCTTTATCGAGCATCTTCCTTCTTATCTCTGCTGGCACGACACACAACGACCTTCCCACCGTGCGTTCAGCAACCTTTGCTTCCTATCCATCACCGACCTCATCTCAAATGCATGGCGTCTCTCTTCATCACTTCTAACGTCACGAGCAAAACTCAGAGCAGCAGCACCAGCAGCATCCCAATCTGGCCGTAATTGCAAGTCATGCCAAGCTCGAGGGACTTGACCAACTCGTACAGCTCGCTCCCAACCGGTGCTGCTGGTAGCGGCAGCGGGTCTGTCAGCACTCACGCAAGCGCGGAAGCGGCTGCATCGATAGCTTCCCCCGCTGGACCCGCCTCTTCTGCAGCTGCAACCACCGCTTCGTCCGTGCAAACCCCGGACGCTCGTCGACACGGTCTTGGACTGATGAACGGCGAATCATACTCTTCGTCGCCATCCCAGTCATCCTCTCCATCCTATCATCAGTATCAGTCCAGCCGCCAAGCTCCGCCATCTCAGCAGAATCCATCATATCAACAGCAATCGTACCACCAATACCAGCAGCAACCACACCCGCATCATCATCATCATCACCATCACCATGCCGCTTCCATCAGCAGCTCCTCGGGCTTCCGTCATGACTCGACCGACAGTGGCCTCACGCCTACATTCTCCAGCAACACAATCATGCACAGCAGCCCGAATCCCATGGGCGATGCTTCCGAATCTCTTTCGCAGCCTGCCCATGCATCGACACCGGTCCCTGCAAATGCCTCTAGCCACATCCTTATCGCCAGCATCGTGCAAAGGTTGGTCAACAAGGTAAGTGTTCCATTGCCGTCCTCATCCTCGGCCCCTTGCTTCTTCCGAGCCCACTACGGTTCGACTCGCGAGCAATGACTGACGCATCCTCCTTTTCTTACGCATATCGTGCTTTGCAGCTGCCATGTAACTCCGGCTGGCGTCTTCAGCTCGTAGAGGAGGACGACTTGGTCCGTTCTTGCGTCGTCAATCTGATCAATCTTAGCTGTTTCCAGCTCGGCATCGTTGTCAAGGAGCTTCTCGGAGCCATCGAAGTGCTCGTCAAGCAGTCGTCCCAGCAGCGTCTCGAACAGCAAGCTAGCATTGGCATCCTACATTCACAGCTCTTCATCCTCAAGGTGCTCGTCTCGTGCCTCAATCATCAGTGGCGCATCGCTTCCGGCCACGCAAACAGTCCACGACCCGGACTCGATCCGATGCCTGCCTCTCCCAACTCGAACGGCTCCATCGATCAAACTCTGGCTGGATCGCCATCGACCTCGGCTCTCGGATGGACCGACCCACCCGCCATGGACGACACACAGGCCAAGCACGTCCTCAGCGTCATGACCTTGCTCATCAAGCAGAATGTAGCTCGAGAAGACGTCAACTTCTCATCCATACACGAGGGCGTGGAGGCGCGGTCGTCTTCCAAGAACGACTCGGCCGCATCTCATGGTCTGTCGGGCCGCGCTGCACCATCCGAACGATCCTTGCGCGACCTCAGCCTCCGTGACCCAACGTCCAGCTTCTCCAGCACCAAGGGCTTCGGCCATACGAGCTCAAGACTTGGGCGTGACGACGGTGATCCTCGCGAAGATGGCGGCCTGCCAGGGATCAGCGACAAGTTCCCCGAGGTCTTCATGCCGAGCTCCCTCTGCTTGGCTGCATCCACCAGTCTCTACGTCCTCTATCCCTGCTTCCCTCCGACCCGGTCGCCCTTCGATACACCACCCTCGATCGACCATGCCGACTTGGCAAGTGCTGCTGCTGCCGCTTCACCTGCAGCGAGCTCCACCTCTCACAAGCCGGAGGGCAGGGATAGCAAACTCGATATGACCGACATCAGCTCCTCGGCGAGATTCAACGCCTCCTCCTGGTCTACCACGGCCTTCAGCCAGGATGTGGAGGGCTTCGACGTGCCCAACCACCTTCAAACTCGCATCTACCGCCTCGCTAGTCAGGTCGTCTTCTACCTCAGCTCCAGCAACTGGGTCGTCGTGAGCGCGCGTCTCCGCAATCGTCTCTACTACCTCAGCTCGACCGTCGAAGAGGCTCCCAGCACCGCAGAGCTGCGTCTACTCGAGTGCTCCAACTTCCAGCGCGCTCGTCTCGCCAGCATGCTTCAAGAGGTCAGCACCTCGTTCCCACAGCTCAAGCGCAGCGCACAGTCCGCCATCGCTTTGGTGCTCCGGCGCGCCATCTGGTCATGGATCCAGTACCATCCGTCCGAGTTTGCCAACCTGGCTACCGCCAACCGTCGCTTCGAGGGTAGCCCAGATGTTGTATTCGATCAGGTTTACTCGCTCGCCGACTCCACCAAGCGCAAAATCGCATTCTGGCCCATGCTCACGTCGCTTCTCATCCTGTGCCCCGACCTGGTTGGCAAGGCCGCTGTCGGAGAGAACCGAAAGGCGAGCGGCAGCCTGGCAAAGAAGCTCTCGTTCATCGACGGTCTGCGCAAATCGCCTCGCAACACGGCCCTCATCGATGTCGCCACCCTCTGCTGCGTCGACCTCTTCAAGGCTGCAGCATCTGTGCCACGCACCGAGAATGGCCTTCGCCTCATCGTCCACGACTTGGAAGCCGAGCTGAAAGAGCGCCTCTTTGATCCCAAACGCCCCCTTGCCAGCGGTAACAAGCCCATCGAGCTCATGCTCATGATCGACTTCTTTGCTGCCCTCTTTCGCTTGGATCCCCAACGCACCATTCGCGAGCTGGTGCCCGTCTGCATGTCGGAATCGAGTCCGATTCATTTCAAGATCGCCCTCGTCAAGGCGTGCGTGCTGCTCGCCAGTGAACGTCATCGCCTTCCATGGGCACCGGATGTCAGTCTCCTGTACCCGCACATCTCACGTCCTCTGCGCGCTTTCTTCCGAGAGACGGCCTATCGCCTGCCGCGCTTCGACAATCGCGAGACGACTCGCAAGCGTGCCGCATCGCGTTCGGCTTCCTCGAGTCATTTCCGCAACGTCTCGCTGTCCGGTTCTGCAGCCGTAGCCGCCGCTAGTGTCGAAGAGCTGGGACGCCTGGACTTGCTGCAATCCATCGTTCAGCTGTGGACGCTCGATATCGGCGCGCTTGCTCACGGCGTAGACTATGATCGACCCAGGGCCTTTTCGTCACTCTCGGGTGGCGGCACTCCTTTCGACCGTGAATTGATTTTGCGCAACGCTGTGCCGATCGACAGTCTGCTGGCCTTCACGGCGTCCCTTTGTTCGCTCTTCAGTACGCCGCCCGAGTTTGCTTCATACCGCAAGATTTGTGCTGCTCTGCTGGCACGCGTCTACCACTCTGGTCTGCTCGATCCCAAGCTTGCCGACTTTTGTGCGCATCAACGACACGTGGGCCTCTCTTGTCTGCCCTTCTTCTTCACCATCATCGCCGAGCAGCTCATGTCCTGCGAATCGTCCGAGATGCAGCGTCACTATCTTGAGCTCCTCCGCCGTTCCCAGCAACGAAGAGGCTTCTTCATCAGCCAAGAACAAGACTGGAGCACCACAGTCAACGCGCCATTCTATCCGCCCGGGCACGAGCGCAAGCTCGAGTACATCTGGGTGCAGCTCGTGACGCTACTCATGATTTGCTCAAGCGATACCGAGGTGTGCTCGCGTGCTATGCAGTGTGCGCGTGGATTCGCGCAGCTCACCGTCGCCATCAGCGACTACTACGACCCGCTCTCAACCGAGTGGCTCAAGCTGTACATGGATCTGGCCGATCCCAGCTTCCTGCACACCGGCCGGATTGCACAGCAGAAACGAATCCGCGCACTCTTGCGTGACATTGAAGCACCTTCGGCAGCGAGCTGGCTCGCCTGGAAAGAAGCCTACTCGCGATGGGCTAATCTAACCCAGCTCGTGGCACGCCCCATTGCCGAGGATACGTTGACGGCGCAGGACAAGGCAGCCCAATGGCACAACTACGCAGGCTTCCTGTGTGCGTTTGGTGGCGCGTGCTTCTCAGCATCGGCGGTCATCACATCGGAGATCGAGCCAAGCATCGCCGAGATCCTGCCTCAATTCTCCGACCTCGAGGAGCAGCCTGCTGCCCTGATTGAACGATTCGTTCAGGAGATGGTCGATCTGCTCGTGTCGGACTCGCTGTGGGTTAGGGAGAAGGCAAAGGAGACGCTCGGTGTAGATCTTGGTCCTCGCCTGATCGGCATCCTCTTCCGCCAGATCCACGCAGTGCTCAGTGACTTCTTCGACAAGGAGACCGGCTACCCCAAGACCAGCGAGATGTACACTGTCTTTGTTGAGCAGAGCATTGGCGTTGCCACTATGGTGCTCAACCGACTCGACGAAGTCAAGGCTTCGCCCTCCACGTCCAAGGTCGATATCGGATCGCTGATGGTGCTCTTTGTCGAGTATGCCAACTCGCTCGGACGCGACGAGCAAGCGCTGCGCATCAAGACGGCCATGTGCCAGATGTGCGAGGCTCTCATGCGAAAGAAGGCGGCCTTTTGCTTCTCCAACGAGCTGCGCGTCCGCAACCGTCTGTTCCAGGCACTGACGACATGGACCTCTGATGGCTCTGAAGATGGCTTCCACTCGAATGCGCTCGATGCGCTGGACCGTCTGCACCGCGATCTTGACGTTGCATGTCTCAAGTGCATCTCAATCTTGCTCGACAAGCTCCCTCTTCTGCTTGCCGACGATGCACTGCTTCTGGATGACAAGGTGGAAGGAGCCAAGACACGTCACTTTGCCATGTACTTTGGCTACTTTATCAAGATCCTCAACCGCACTCGCCATTCGGAGACGGCCGCTGCCGCTCGGGCGAGGGCTCTCAACGATGCCAAGTCGCTCGCGGGCACGAAGAGCAACAAAGCGGATTCAGGACGTGACTATGCTCCCCTTCGCGAGTCGGCGATCCTTGCGCTCTCAAATCTGCTGGCGTCCAACATCGACAGTGGTCTGCACAACTCGTTGCCCCTCGCCTACCACGAAGATCCTCGCATCCGCACCGCCTTTATGCAGATTATGACCAATGTGCTTAACCAGGGCACTGCCTTTGACGAGTTGGAACGCATGGGCGGGGCACGCAAGTCGAACCGTCTGGTGGATCTGGTTTGCCAGGAGGACTTGCAACTAGCGCTGTCCATCTGCCAGGTCTGCCCCGGTCGTGATGTGGAGCCGATGAGCGTGCTGCTGCTAAGCATGTTCGATGCCAAGGGTGGCCTCATTCGCTTCCTCAAAGCGGCGGTTGAGGAAGAGATTCAGCGAACCGCTACGGAAGAGATGGTGTTCCGTAGCAACTCGTTCTGCACTACATTGCTCTCGACGTTTGCCCGCACACACGGCTATGATTATCTGCGCTCGATCATGGCACCGCTCATCACGGAGTTTGCTCGCAAGCCTGCTGGCTTCTCTGTCGAGATGGATCCTTCGCGTGTGGAGCCAGGCGGAAGCGCACTCAAAAACCAGAACGCCCTCGAGGAGATCGCACAGGCTTTCATCGACGCCATCTGCTCTTCCGCTCACCGAGTGCCAGCCGTGTTGCGGGAGCTTTGCCGTCACATTCGCACGGTTCTCGACGCCCGCTTCCCGGCTTCCCGGTATCAAGGTGTTGGAGGTCTCATGTTCCTCCGCTTCATCAGCCCAGCCGTGGTCTCACCCCATATGATCGATATCAACCTCACTGGGCCCAGCAAGGACCTTCGTCGAGGCCTGGTGCTGATCAGCAAAATTCTCATCACGCTTGCCAGCAACAATCTCTTCTCCAGCCACAAGGAGCCCTTCATGACCGGTCTCAACGATTTCTTGAAAAGCAACGTCTGGAAGGTGACGGCTTTCCTCGACCAGGTCTCGGACGCACGCACTGATCCTGATCGTCTCTACGCTGCGGATCAGCCGCTTGGGTTCGGCATCCATCCCAACGTCTACGGCATCGACGAGCGGGACCAGAGGATGCTGCACCGCTTCTTGTTCGAGAATGTGGACAAGCTTGGCAAGAGTCTTGCAGACCGAGCCTCCAGGTCGACGGTCGCCGTTGACAACAGCAGTGTATACAACGGCGAGACGCAGCAACGACGTGGCGAAGGAGCTACGCACGTCTATGAAGACTTGTGCGACGCGCTCGCCGCAGCTGGAGAGCCAAAGGGTGAGGATCTGTCCGAGCCTGTCTTTGGCGCCGGCAATTTCCAAGACTTCCTCCGTCGACATGCGGGCCGCAACATCGATGAAGATAGCTACCGCTCCATCTTTTACGAGGGTCCTGTGTCGCGCGCTGGTCGACCGGTCATGTACTACGCCATGCGCAACCAGAAGGCGGATACGATCGACTTTGAAGGCCTCATCCTCTACATCCTCCAGACGCTCGAGACGTTCGCCTACCGTCAGTTTGACGTCGTCTTTGACACCACCGCTTGCCAGCCTTCCAACGTCACGCCGAGTCAGTGGTTGCTCTACTTTAGCTCGTTGGTCCCCGCTTCCATCCTAGCCAACGTGGTCAACGTCTTCTTCCTCAACCCCAACACCACTGCTCGAGTCGAGCTGCAATTCTGGAGCGCAACCACGTACAACGACTCGACGCTCAAGCATGAGCTTGCCGATCGAATGACCTCGCTGCAAAATGTGGTGCACTGCTCGACGCTGCCGGAGATCGAGGTTTGGATTGAGCCGCGCAATCTTGTTTTGGATCAGACGACCATGTCGATCCTCGGCTCGTCTGCCGAGGTGCGCTTCGACCAAATCACCATGGTCTGGTACTACCGCACCTTGACGCCAGTTACCTTCCGCATCGGCGGCGAGTATCTGCAGATCACTGGTCTCAAGCAGCAAGAGTGGTTGCCCAACGTGCCTGTGCAGCTCAACGATGTCTTCCACTTGTCGGACATTGACGATGTGCGTTCGATCTCGATCCGCGGCGACGACAACACGTTCTTCCTCTCGTGCCGCAACGGCTCGATGAACTTTGTCTTCAACAGTCGTGAGCGATCTGACGTGGTGCAGGCGCTGCGACAGGCCAAGGCGCGCGTGTCCAAGTTCCGAGCCAACAATGCGGTGGACCGTGTCTTGCGTCCGAACGATGTTCCGGGCACTTTGCTCAACATGGCGATGCTCAACATCACCAGCAATGACTCAGCCCTGCGTCTCAGCGCCTATAACTTGCTGTGTGCATTGAGCACCTCGTTCAACTTTGGCGCAAGCAGTGCCAAGAAGCGACTGCTCAGCTCGCGTGGTCTGGCGCTCCCGGCCAACACGATGGCGTTTGTCACGGATCTCAGCAAGGACTTTGCGGTGGCAGCACCTGGCGTGACGCTCGAGTTCTTGTTGTCGTTCTTTGACGGCTTTGAACGCGCGGCACCGAGCCAAAAGACGGTCTGTTTGCACTACCTGTCTCCCTGGCTGTCGAACCTGGTCATGTTTGTGCACACGTCGCGCGAGCAGCAGGGCGAGTACCACCGACGTATCAAGGAGATCCTCAACCAGCTCATTAGCATTACGACCAAGCAGCCGGATATGTACGCCATCATGCAGCGCTGCGTATGGTCGCAGCTGAGCCGGCTCGACGATCTCATTCCGACTTTCCTGGATGTCTTTGCCGAAGCAGCGATGGACTCTGGTCTGCATACCGAGCGCTTCGAGGCCGTGCTCGACACGATGGTGTCGTTCGCCTCGATCAACCTGCGAGGCAAGCTGCTGTCCCGACTGCGTAAGGTGATCGCAAAGACAGCCCAGAATCCTGTAGTCTCGCAGCTGCACCTGAACGCCTCGTGGAAGGAGATCGCGACGTTGGTGCGCATGAACATGGTCCTCTCGTTCACCAACCGAGTCGAAGCGCTCCTGTACCTTCCAGAGCTGCTGCACGTCATTCTTCTGCTTGCTGGCAACGGTGTGGATGCGACACGCCACTCGATCTACGGCAGTGCCATCAACTTGGTCCATTCGCTCTGCACCGAGGATCCTCGTGAGGCTAGGAAGCCGGATGAAGCCACTCCTCGTAGCGCCGAAGCGGTGGCTAAGCTGCGCATTCTGCTCGAGAAGCTCGCTGAGCCCGAGTCGCTCAAGCTCTTTGGACTGCCTGTGGCATCGCAGGGCAGCAGCGCCAATGCTGCGTTCGCTGCGTCGCAGGAAATCGTGCGAGAGACGCCCGATAATGCATCGATCGAGCGGCTGGCGACGCTGATGTATGAAGTGGCGGACGTAGCGGCGCCCAACGTGGATGCAGCCAACAGCTGGCGTGCGCGCCTGGCGAGCTTGGTGACGAGTACGGCATTCCAATACAATCCGATCATCCAGTCACGCGCGTTCGTGTTGCTGGGATGCCTGGCCCAGGGCGAGATTGATGACGATCTCCTGTACCAGATCCTGGTCTCGCTGCGCGGCTCGATCTCGGAATGGGCCAGCAGTAGCTCTGACATGCCCATGATCAGCATCGTGACATGCCTGAGCAAGGTGGTCAAGATCCTGCCGACACGTTCGCGATACCTGCCGCAAATGTTCTGGCTCGGTATTGCCATGGTGCAGTGTGGACATGTGCCGCTGTTCAAGGCGGGTGTGGAGCTGATGCACTCGACGATCCAAAGCATCTGGGAGCGCGGTATTCCAGCGAGCGAGGGCAACGATCTGATTGCCTATATGTTGGACGCCCGCTTCGAGTTCCGAGAATTGGCATGCAAGCTGGACGACGAGACCGGGGTCGACTTTGACATCAACTTTTCGTTTGGCATGGCAGCCCTGCTGGTCAAGGGACTGCGTCACCCGTCCACCAAGGAGGTGACGACCAAGTTGATGCAGGCCATGCTGCATCACTGCGGTGTCGACGCACAGGGAGAGCGACGATCGAGGAGCGGACGCATCTCGGAGCGCCAGCTCGGGTTTTTTGTGGGTCTGCTCCCAACAGCGACGCGGCCCGAGGAGTTTGGACAGTTGTTGTCGATGGCGGGTGTCGAGGCAAGCGCGTGCGAAGCGGCAGTGAAGGCACGTCGATCAGGATACAAGGGTCTGCAAGAGCACTTGGACGTGCTCAACAACCGCATCGCTCTGCTGCTGGTGACGCTGGTCACATCTTTGCTGCAACAGGCCGAGTCGGACGCCGAAAGGCTGATGCTCTACAGCTTCCTGAACGAAGCGGCGCGCGAAGTGCCTGCAATCGTCAGCATCCTATACGACAGCCTTGCGCCGAGCATGAAAGACATCTTCGTCAACTGCTCCAACCGTGCCATCCTCGATGCTGTGCACGGAATCGCACAGACAGCAGTAAGCCAGCCCTTCTTTGCAGCCCAAGCACGGGAGACACAAAAACGAGGTGGACCCAACGCCTACTTGGCCGAATCAGGCTATGGAAGCTTGCTCAGCTGCGGTGCATTTGCCCCCCTCATGGAAGGACGTCGTCACGTTCTATGCAAGCTCAGCATCCAACTGGTGCTGGGTCTGACGGATGTCGGCACCACTTGAGAGAATCTCTCTTTCTTTCTACATTTTGGTTATGGTTTACGGGGAAAATCTTTTGCTCTTCTTTCAAAGTTGTATTACAGTATGTAACTGTGGGCTCTTCGAGACGATATGGTCATCGCTAATCGAATCACATCACATCGCATTTCAAAGCACTGTTGAAGGGGCGATCTTTGTTGTGTGTGTGTGTGTCTCTGAGGTGTTGGTGTTGATCGACTTTACAAAGATGTTAGCATCAAGTCGTTAACATTAAATGCAAGTCGGCCAACACGTGCGGTGCTAGCGGGCAACAGGCCAGACCAAAACGCATCCGGGCTGCTGGGGCTTCAAGGAGAAAGTTGGTCTCTGCGCGAGTGAAGGGTCCAACACGACGCAGATCAGCAGCAGCAGCAGAAGCACGGTTTGGCATAGAAAGTCGCGAAATGCTGGCGGCTGTCTTGACTTGGTTGGTTTGTATTCACAGATTGAATTCAGCTGTTCCATATTTGAAATGAGACTTTTTGAGTGGGTTGCGTGGGTTGGCCGTTCTTCCAAATTTTTGCCCTCCTTTTTTTTCTTTCTTCTTGAATTCGAACCCTTTTTGGCTTGGGCTCAGGCTCAGGCTCAGGCACGTCCGCACTCTCTCTGCACTAGCCACTCTGTGTGAGAGAGAAACGCATGCTGAGGTGCGAAAAGCGAAACTCTGCCCGTAACGGCAGTTCCGCTTGCTTCAATACCATCACCATTCCAGGTATCATCCCCTAATACACATTCGTCATCATGAAGGTAAGATCATAATCACGTGCTTCAAGGAACAGCAACACTGGTGGAGGATTGTACGGTGGATTTCAAGATGCCCTACTCGCTCATACACGGATGCTACTCGAAAAGAAAAAAACGGGCCCATCGGTCAAATGGTCGGAGACAACGCTTTGTTGTCGAAAGGCCTTCGAACTTCAAAGCTGGCAGCTTCGGTGGATGGCCCATGGAGCTACATTGCTAAGCAGGCGCTTGCTGTTCTGCTTCAAAGAACTGGCTCTATCGACCCAGACTGAAGCTCGGGGCTGAGCTGGTTTCGACAGCGGCTCAATCGAATCGCGCTCAATCGATTCCGGTGCATGGAAGGCTTTTCTTTAGCAATCCATGCCCCGGAAAAACAGAGGCTCTTGGCCTTTGCGGAGCAGAGATCCCCGGGCAAAGGTAACTCCGGAGCAACATTGCTCAGGTGGAAACTTGAAGGCTCCTTCTGCCGTCCCGAAAGGATCGCAGAGCTGGCATTTCCTTCGCTCTTCAGGATTTGGACCTGAGCTATGGCTGGGCTCAAGTTTCTTGCAGAGCAAGCGTCAAGTGCGCACGGACTGCTTTCCCCATATCCATCGTACCATTTCGATCCTCGACTAGTGTTGCAGCACTCGATTCACGCAAGTTCTGCATAAGCTTCGCATGTTCATCTTTGCTGACTTCCACTTCATTCTGTCCCTCACTCTTTCACCTCGCACGACAGCTCTACACTGACATTATCGCCAACGACGAGATGTGCTCGGACGGTTACGAGATGAAGCTCGTCGACGACGTCGTTTACGAGGTCGACGCTGCCAAGATCGTCGTCTCGGACGGTGACATCGACATTGGTGGCAACCCCTCTGCCGAGGAGGAGGCCGAGGCTCTCGAGAACGGTGCCGAGCAGGTCATCAACATTGTCCACTCTTTCCGTCTCCAGTCGACCCAGTTCGACAAGAAGTCCTACCTCGCTTACCTCAAGGGCTACATGAAGGCCGTTAAGGCCAAGCTCCAGGAGTCCAACCCTGACCGTGTCCCCGCTTTCGAGAAGGGTGCCGCCGCCTTCGCCAAGAAGGTCGTCGGCTCGTTCGGCGACTGGGAGTTCTTCACCGGCGAGTCGATGGACCCCGAGGGAATGGTCGCTCTCCTCAACTACCGCGAGGACGGTGTCACCCCTTACCTCGTCTTCTGGAAAGACGGTCTCCGTGAGACCAAGATCTAAGCAGCTCACTTTACCCCATGTGTCTGCAGCACGTATCAAAGCGTGTGCGGCTTGACCTGCTTTGTACTACCCAACACACTCAAAATAACCTTTTCCTACTCAAACTTGCACCCTTCAATTTGATCGGATCTGTATAACCAATTCTTTCTTCGGCTGTGCGTCTTCGGCTTGGTTTGTGATCCAAGTCTGCGATTTGAGCGACTGTGAGAGTTGTATCGTGCTGACTGCCCCGCAAGTGACTGGCTGGGAGGATCGACAAGCGCGCACAGACAGATTGTCGACTGGACTGAGTCTGTTTGACAATGAACTGGAATTGGCACTGAAGCTTCGCATTGTACGTGTTGCAGTAGCTGTGAGGTCTGCAAGATGAGCAGATCGAACGCACCCCAAAATGCTTGTTCCAGGACTTTGTCATGCAGTCGAAATGTTGTTCTCCAGACAAATTGGAAAAAAAAGAGGGAAGAGAGAGCAGCGAAAGTGAGGAAACTCGGAAAAGAAGTCGCAAAAAAAAAGAAGAAACGACTGCAAAAAGCAAAAAAAGAATCACCGACCCCTGGCGGGCTCGAACCGCCGACCTCAGCATTAACAGTGCTACGCTCTAACCAACTGAGCTAAGGAGCCTCTTTCATGTCTAGCAAATCTTCATAAGCGTTAATATACTGATAAATTCCAGCCTTAATTGCCGATGGCTGTGCAGCACTGCACAGACCACGATTTCACTTCCCGTTGCAGACGGCGTTGCACAAGCGTGTCTGGTTCGACGTGGAAGTTACGCATTCACAATTCCACCGTTCATTCCTCCACACACTTCTGTTCCATCACTTCTAAGTTCGAAGCACTCTTCTTCTCCTTGAGTTGGTTGCTAGTTGCTTAGATCGACGTAGAAGAAACTTGGCCGAATCTTCGCCGCTTGATCGCATCACAGATTCACTCCGGGACTCAGCTCCAGCAAACGATCTCGATTCAAGTACAGCAAAGGTCAGCTCAGCAGACTCGGCACTCCCATAGGTCTTTCATACGTCCACGCGATACGATGGCAGGATTCCTACGAGGCGGTGGATCGGGGGGAGCCGGCTACGGCAGAGTCAGCGGTGGTGCAGGAGGCAACAACCCATACGGCGACAGCTCTGACCCATACAGAGATGGACGCAACCCGTACACTTCTTCCTCAGCATCTTCTGGCCGTCAAGGCGGTGCTGGCTATGGTGGTGGAGGTGCCGGCTTCGGAGGTGCTGGATATGGCGGTGGAGGAGCTGGCTTTGCAGGCAGCGGTGCTGGTGGTGCGGGATACCGAGGTGGAGCAGGATTCTCTGGCGGTGCAGGTGGGACAGGAGCTGGTGGCGCTGGATACGGATCGGAGAAGGCTGCTCCCCAACGCTCGCAGGGTGGGGGCCATCTCGTGGTCAAGTGTCCCGACCAGCTTGTTCTGTCCAACTGTCTCATCATCAACGGTCAGGAGTGGGGCTCGACCCAATATGTGCTCGTCGATGGCATGTACGTCTTCACTGCTCAGGCCGACACTACAGGATCCATCCAGCCAGGGACACTTGGTACTGCGCTGCTGCAACGAAAGTGGGCGGGCCTTTCCGCTCAAGGCCAGGTGGTACAGGCCGAGAGCTACGATCCGTTTGCTTTCGGCAACAGTGTCTACCTCGGTAGCATTGACATCGAGGTGGGCTATTTGCGTAAAGGCGAAGTGGCACCGCAAGCATACGACACCGACGAGATGGCCAAAGTGTTTGCGCGTGCCTTCGAAAACCACATCTTCACCACAGGCCAACTCCTCGTCTTTGAGTTCAAGGGTATGAACCTGACGGCTACCGTCAAGGGCGTCGATGTTGTCGAGTTGCACGAGATCCAACAGCGCGGCAAGAATGCACCCCCCAGCGGCGGCGCATCTCATCCCAGTCGATCCGATCGTGGCATTTTGATCGCTCAGACCCAGGTCAACTTCTCCGCTTCCACAGACGGCGGCGTCAAGCTCAAGGCGTCACGCAATCGTCCTCCTCCCAACGCCATCTTGCAGCCCAACTTCAAGTTCGAGGATATGGGCGTAGGTGGTCTCGACAAGGAGTTTGCTAACATCTTCCGTCGAGCTTTTGCCTCTCGTATCTTCCCACCCGCCCTTGTCGAAAAGCTCGGCATCCAGCACGTTAAAGGTATGGTCCTCTACGGTCCTCCTGGTACCGGTAAGACGCTGTTGGCTCGTCAGATTGGTAAGATGCTCAACGCACGCGAACCCAAGATCGTCAACGGTCCCGAAGTGTTTAACAAATACGTCGGTGGAAGTGAGGAGAATGTGCGCAAACTCTTTGCCGACGCTGAAAAGGAGCAGAAGGAGAAGGGAGACGAGTCGCAGCTGCACATCATCATTCTTGACGAGCTCGATGCCATGGTGAGGCAGCGTGGTTCAGGTGGTGCAGGTGCCACCTCGGCAGGTGACAATGTGGTCAACACGCTACTTGCCAAGCTCGACGGTGTAGAGCAGCTCAACAACATTCTCGTCATCGGTATGACCAACCGACTCGACATGATTGACGAGGCGCTCTTGCGTCCCGGTCGTCTCGAGGTGCACGTCGAGGTCAGCTTGCCTGACGAGTTCGGTCGTCGCCAAATTCTCAACATTCACACGAGCAAGATGCGCACCAATGGCGTCATGGACAGTGATGTCAATATTGACGAGCTTGCGGCTCTGACCAAGAACTTTTCCGGTGCCGAGATTGCCGGTCTGATCAAGTCGGCCACCTCGTTCGCCTTCAACCGCCACGTCAAGGTGGGCACCATGGCTGGTATCTCGAACGATGTGGAGAACATGAAGGTGCAGCATCAAGACTTTCTCAACGCGCTCGAGGAAGTCAAGCCTGCATTTGGTGTTGCTGAGGAGGAGCTCTCGCAGGTGGTCCAGAACGGAATCATGCACTTTGCCCCGCACATCGATGTCATTCTTCGCGACGGTCACCTACGTGTCGAGCAAGTACGCACCTCGCAGCGTACCCCTTTGGTCACCGTCTTGCTCCACGGTCCCTCAGGATCGGGCAAGACCGCCCTCGCTGCCACCATCGCCATCGCATCCGATTACCCCTTCATCAAGCTCATCTCCCCCGAAAGCATGATCGGCATGGGCGACGCCCAGAAAATCAACTACCTCAACAAGGTCTTTAACGACGCCTACAAGTCGCCGCTCTCGATCATTGTCATTGACAACATTGAGAAAATCGTCGAGTGGGTCCGCATCGGTCCTCGATTCTCCAACTCTGTCCTACAAGCACTCGCCGTCTTGCTCGGCAAGCGTCCACCCAAAGACAAGCGCCTATTGGTCCTCGCCACAACCTCGAATCGACGCATGCTGCACGAGATGGAGATGCTCAACGCCTTTATCGCCGAGATTCGCGTTCCCAACATCACCTCGCTGAGGAGCGTCGACCATGTTGTGCGACAGATGCAGCTGTTTGACAACGAAGACGAGGCTCAGAGATGCCAGCAGCTGCTGGCGCAGGCAGGATTGGGTCAGGAAGGAAAGTTGAACATTGGCATCAAGAAGCTGTTGTCCGAGATCGAGATGGCTAGACTGGATAATGACCCGGCGGATAGATTGGCTTCGAGTCTGTCGAGCGTACAGAATACCGCGATTGATGTGGATATCGATGTGGAGCTCAACTAGCGCTCTGGCTTCCATTACGATGAACATTGAGCCCTTGCAATATTATACGATTCTTACAAGATAACGAGATCTATTGTGTGTCCTTGGGAATGCCAGCAGCCCATCGCTGAAAGATGGTATGAACGTCTTTCCTCCACTCCAATTTTTTTTCCGCCTGCTGGATCGTGAAAGCCTTTCTCTCCCTCTCATGTTTCTCCGGCCATTCATCCTTGACCGCCTCCCCAGCAGTGATCAAGACCTCGTGACCGGTATACCTCGCCCGCGGAACAAACCCGGCTTCCTTTGGATCTGAAGTTGGACTCTTCTTGTGTGGTTTATGATCGTCCACGGTCAACTCGGCGGGTGTGCTGTTGCGAGATATTGTAGTAGAAGTGGAAGCGTGAGGTTCGCCAATGAGCCCAGCTTCCTCCCAGAGCTCTCGGACGGCTGCTTGACGAGATGTCTCGCCCGATTCAACGCCACCCTTGGGTAAGACGAAGCGGTTGGCGTGCTTGCGTGAGGATACGAGGTATACCTGAATGCTGCTCGTTGTGGGGGCCAACTGGACGGGTATGGCGACTGCCACTTCCCTCGGTGAGACTGTGGGGTGGCCTGCGTCAGCCTTCTGATTCAGATTGTGCGTTGTCTTTGGCGCTGAAACGTACCCATGATGAAGTTGAGCTGCAAGCTTGAGGATGTGAGTGGAAGATGAAGGCCAAAACTAAAGAGGTTGAAAGGGTGGACCCTGCGTCTTTTGAACTGCAAACCTCCACTGCGGCCTCCATTTTTTTTTCACCAGTTTTGTTAGAGTTAGACAGATGGCTGGCTGCCACACGGAGAGAGACGGACGGACGGACGGGCCACTTCCACGGATCCCAAATTTAGGCGCTGCGGGGGACTTTCTCGAAATTCTGAGCAGAAGAGAGAGCGAGAGAGCGAGAGAGCAAAGGCCACATCGCATTTGGAGAGGGATTGAACTGCTCTTTTGTTTCATATCCTTCGTCTTGGCTAACTCGCACTCCATCATCCAACCAAGTTGGTTGAATTGCTTCAAAAGCTCACTTCGGATCTCTCTCCGAACATCGACTCAAGGACATTCCCACGCTTTCTCGGCATCCCCTCCGATTGCAGACTCGCATCGAATCGTGTGGCAGGTGACGCTTCTCATTCGCATCTAAAGTCCATGGTTAGCGCTCATCGCTTTCTGCACAAGAGCGCCTCGGGCGTCTCTCGTTGCTGGCAGTCGTCCGCTGTCGGCTCTTCCGCTACGACTGCGACGGTATCGTCCTCGTCGCTAACTCAGCATTGCACACATCGACAATCGTTTGCTTTCTCAACAGCGTCGGCACCTTGCCGGTCTCCATCTTCACCTCGGCCGCCTTCCTCCACGTCATCTAGCTCTTCCACTTCTTCGGCTACTTCCTCCTCAGGATCATCGCAGTGGAAGCCACCGCCGCCTCCACCATCTGGCTCCACCGCAGCGTCTCGCAAGCAATCTCGAAAGGAGTGGCTTCTAGTCGGCGTCGCTGGTTCCGCAGCAGCAGTCGGCTCGTGGTACTACTGGTCCAACATTCGTCCCCGTCATCAGGCCAACAAGGCGGCAGCTGCTGCACTCGCCGCTAACTCTGCTCCCTTCTCTTTGACCGCAGAGAGCAGAACCTCGTTCTCAATCCCCATCCGCCAAGCTCAGGCTGGCGGCCCTACCAACAAGGTGATCAACACACTCACCAACGCCGAGGTCGATCGGCGCCTCACAGAGAATCAACGAAGCACCCGAGTAGATCGTCCTCAGGGCGCATGCCTCGTTGCACGCTACGACACCAACTCGGTAGCCAGCAACGATCCTATCGAGGATAAGCGCGCAGAGGTGATTGTTGAGCGCGATCGTGCCATTGTCGACAATCGCCCTTCCTCTTCTTCCACCTCCTCGCCTGTTTCCCCCACCCCCAACACAGCTACTGGCAGCGCCAATGGCGATCTCTGCTTCTTTGCCGTTATGGATGGACATGCTGGCTTCCACACCAGTACGCTGCTGAGTCAGAAGCTCATTGCTTTTGTGGCTCTGGAGCTCGACAAGGTCTTCAGGGAAGCTGGAGAGTACGGAGACATCGCAAAGGCCAAGAGTGCCATGCCTAGCAAGCTTTGGCGTGCCATTGTGGGCGGTGGTCCTGGTGCTTCCTCCACCGTCGGGTCTAGCACTGGCCTCGACGGTGACCCGGAGGTTGTCAAGAGAGCAATCGCAAAAGCCTTCCGCGGTCTTGACAAGGAGATTGTCAACACACCCGTGGAGCTGCTCAAGGAGTACGAGCTCAGCCTCGCTTCTACTTCTTCCAGCTCAGTCTCGCCAGACAGTGGTGCAGGCAACACACGGAGCCTCAGCTCTCTGGCACACAGCATCTTCCCTAGCTCGATCAACGCCACTTTCACCGCTACTCAGAAGAGCGCCTACGAGAGCATTCTTCCAGCGCTTTCTGGCAGTTGTGCACTGCTGACCTACATCGATACGGCACGACAGGACGTCTATGTTGCTTGCACCGGTGACTCGCGTGCTGTTGCTGGTTACTGGGATGAGGATTCCGGCAAGTGGGAGGTCGAGGCGCTGTCTGTGGATCAGACTGGTCGCAACCCCGATGAAGTGCGACGCATGCGTTCCGAGCATCCCGCTTCTGAGTCCGAGAACGTCATCATGCGCGGTCGTGTCCTTGGCGGGCTCGAGCCTACACGCGCTTTCGGAGATGCTAGGTACAAGTGGGACCGCGAGCTTCAAGGTCGCCTCTACGATGCATTCTTGCCCGGTGGTCGCGCCTCTACACGTGGCCCTCCTCGCCACCTTGAAACGCCTCCCTATGTCACGGCGACACCTGTAGTTGAGTGGCGCCGTGTCGGAGAAACTAGCTCGAGGCCGAACCGAGAGCTTCGCTTCATCATCATGGCCACCGATGGTCTTTGGGACATGATGAGCAACGAAGAAGCCGTCAGCCTCGTTGCGGGTCACCTTGCTGGTATCAAGGGTACCATTCGTTCGTCTGAGCTGCAAAGACACACTTTCCAGCCCATCGACAAGCAGCACTCTTTGCCCTCTGCTGCCTCTGTTCACACTCCATCCGCATCAGCATCCAGCGCCGCTCTGGCAGCATCTGCACCAGCTGCCATTCAGGAGAGCCAAGCTGCCTCAACAACGGTTCGACCGGCGTCCTCCGACGAGCAGCGAGAGCTGGCCGTGTCAAAGCAGCACCCACTCTCCAAGGGACCGGAAACGCTACGAACGTTCCAGTTCCAGGACGACAACCTGTCGACGCATCTCATCCGCAACGCTCTCGGCGGTGCCAATCAGCAACGAGTCGCTGGTCTGCTTGCCATCCCTTCACCCGAAAGCAGAAGATACAGAGACGACATCACGGTCAATGTGATCCTCTTCAACTCTCCCGCATCGACTCCGGCCCAACCGCCGGCTGCTGCCGCCCCGGGCGACGAACAGGCTCAATCTGCTATTAAAGCCAAGCTTTGACCTTTCGAAAGCCTGTATAGGTACCCAATTCCATGTATTGCCGCCATATGCGGTCGTTGTAACACACACCCAATATGCAAGAAAAGGAAAAAAGGAGTTGTCTCTCCGGGATCAGGGTTGAGACCGAGTGTTTACTTTTTAGGTTTCGCTTCGAAAAGTTGACTGATCGAGCTTGAGCTAGAGAGAAAAAGCAGTTTGGCTCTGACTTTGGCTCTGTTGTCATATCGAGCCGAGTGGGGCGGAGATTTTGCGTAGGTTACTAGAAGTAAGCGCGGAAAGGTCTTTGGGAGAATGGGTGGGTTTTATCCGCCCGCGTCTGCGCGTGGCGTTGAGGGAGATGGGCCACCTTCTGATCCAAGTGGGGTCCTGGACAAAGACGATGCAAGAAAAAGACGAACGCCCAGTAAGTGAGATAGTGTGAGTGGCGCCATGTGCGTTTCATTAGCATGCACGCTCACTTACACACGCCTTCATCGTGGTGCACAATGAGATTTCTGTGCTCATATGCTGTAGATTTGGTGGATACGATAGCAGAATGGAGCAAAAGAGGGGGGGAACATGACGGGACGTTGTCTTTTGTCTATTGTGCGCCCGTGTCGTCGAAATGTCAGCCTACGTTTGTGCGTTGCTAGAGTAAGCTTTTTGCAACGTTGCTTGGCTAACCTGGATCCGTTTCATCCGTGCTGGTCTCTGTTGGTTGCCAAACACTGAGCTTCTTGGGGAGAGGGTGACCTTCCTTCCCCACCAGGTTCTGTGGGAAATGGAGACTTTGGCGTGGCGTTCCACACACTCCCTCATATGTGTCTTTGATTCCCTGAACTGGGGGTCACATGCAGCAGCAGCGACTTGCGTGTTTATCTCGGTCTCTATCGGAGATCGACGTTGCCGGGACCCGCTTTTACCCATCCCGGAGTGTCCGTTTTATTGAATGAGGACGAGACAACGTAAGTTATGGCGACCAAGTTATGGCGACCATACCGCGGTTAGCGCTGCTAGCCTTTCATTCGAAAAGAAAGCTGATAATGAGTAAAGGTGTTTCGCATCATCGGCGGTTATGCCCGAACGGAGTTATTGTCTTTGATGTCCCAACAGAGTAGCTTAACCATAGTTATAGGGTCATATATCGTCTACTGTAGATGGCTTGCACATGTCTTTGTTCTCCCTGACCTTCACCCTTACAGCGCTTTGATGTCCTCGAAGCAATAGCACGCCATCGTATAGTCCCGTTGTCCAGATTTCCTGTCAGCTGTCGGTGGCCCACCGGTCAAAACTCAACCCACCCATCCACCTCATCCCGGAGCGGATAAGAAAGAGGTGGGCCAAACGGCGGTTGCCATGTTCCTGTCCTACATCTTTCCCCACCCAACCAACACCCCCCACCCCACCTCTCATCTCGTGCAAGAAAGCCACCCTTCATTCCCGCTCCGAGAACACACACACACACGCACAGTCTCTCTCACACACACAGAGATATACACACGCACACAATGGGGCCACACAATTCGGTGGGTCCAACAAGGGGGGAAAAAAAGTCGTCCCCCCCTTCTCCTCCCATCCCAAAGGCTCAATGACAGCATTGCGACCACCGGGAGATTTCAAGCCGGAGCAGAAGCGCGACAACCAACTCACCAACGGCACAGATGAAGTCGACGCTGATATGATGTAAAGAGAGAAGAAAAAAAGGTTTGTTCTCGGGTTCCGAATCCGATCTTATTGATACCGTTGCAGGCTAAAACTCATAAGCTTGCGTCAAGCGGCTTCCGGTACAAAGCAAATGCAAGAGTTTGAGCTTGATTGCAAACGTAAGTTTGGCGAGAGAGAAAGAGAGAGAGAGAGAGGCAGAGAGGGATAGAGGGAGAGGAAGAGAGAGAGCTGGTTGACGTGGCATCCGCACAGCCTTGCCAAGAAAAGGCCAGTCGGGACTTGTGTTGCGCTTGACTGACTTCCACCATCTCTTGCCTCACCATCGATCTGTTCCTTTCCATCCTGCTTATTCTCCCTCTCTCTCTAAATACTGCGTTGTAGTCACAGGCCTAGCTTATAGATATGTCTAATCTCAGTCCATCACAAGCAAGGGACAACGGTGCAAATGGTAGCGGTGGCGGACTGCACCTTCCCTCCTTCAAAGATCTAGTTTCCTTCAGTAAAGGCGACACTCATGCAGACTCCATGGCAATGCCAACTTTGAGGCGGAGGGAGGTTGTCGACAAATCTCCGCCGTCCTTCCGAGCTGTTGACCGGTCTCAGGACCATGTCAAAGTCAAACATGCCTCCTTTCCAGCTTCGCACCAGATCGAGCCGCAAAGTCAACAACGACATGTCGAAAATCGACCTCGGACTGGAGAGATGACGCGGGAACGTCAAGAAAGAGCCTTACACGATCCTCGCAACTCGACACATCAATTCTCAAACGGTGTTGCTCGTACAAATCAATCGCCGCGAGACGAGGTCCTCCGACACCACGACTCTATTGTAGCACAGGCGCTCAAGAGGCCTCACGATAGAATGGACTACGAGTCTAGTCACTCACGCCAAGCTCAAATGCACAAGTCTCCGCATGAGGATACCTACATGCATGTTAGTAGGCCTTCTTCTCACCCGATGAAACGATCAACTGATGAATATCCGCAGATAGCTCCGAGCCCGTCATCAAGACTTCCTCCGACCTCGGAGGAGCCAAGCGCATCCAACCCTAGCTTGCACCGGCGATACAACGACGAGCGTCGACCCTTGCCGACGCAGCCAATTCCAAGTCAGGGATCACGCGTCGCTTCTCAGTCGCCGCAGCAGTACCAGTCGGAAGCGCGTCACAGGCCGCAAGAGGGTGAACAGCACATTGCCAGGCAGCGTCAAATCGCACCTTCATCCAGTCAAACGCTGCCCCTGGATCGGTCTCGCAACTATACACATCCCTCATCAAGACCACAGGCTGGCTCATTTGATCAGCCGCAGAGAGGCTCGCCTCCGCTACCGGCACAGTCGTACCAGATAAACCGCAACGCAATCATGTCTAATTCGCAAGCCCAAAGTGCTTCTCCGAGGCTGCCGATGCCAAGTAGCCAGGGAAGAATGTTTGATTACTCTTGTGCTCGTCTCCCTGATGAGAGGAGTTTGCCCTCTCCCTCGATGTCGATGCGACCGCCTCCTTTGAACAACTATGCAGTCCATAGACGGCCTGGTTCATCGCACTCGACTGACGCGGTCAGAGGATCAGAAATTCGGCGACAGAGGGTTCCATCGAATCCAGAGCATGCCTCTGCTGATCAAAGGAGGTATGCCCCGCACCAACAGCTTGTTCGTGAGGAAGTTGGAGGCCGACACCGTGCAGATGAACCTCTTCCTTCGCCCAGATACAGTCACGAGCGCCCCCAGCCAGGTGGGAACAGTCATGCTCTCCACCGAGCGTCGTCATCGGTCGACTTGAGGGGAAGTGGTGGATCAAAATCTCTTCGAGAAGAACGGTCACCACAAATAACCTCCTCTCATCGCAGTGACACCTCCCTCCCCTCTCCAGGTATGCAGATGCGAGCGGTTGCAAAGCCTGCTCCGGGTGCACCTGGCGAGGTAGAGTTCGTCGGACATCGGCTTGCTTCCAATGGAGGAAAAAGGTCGGATCCCACCTACAGCGATCTCGAGCGATCCTCTCGGCCATCCCCTAACCAGCGTCCAGACAGCACCTCATTCAGACCGCAGCCACCGCACGCTACCACTCCGCAGCAGCACATTTGGGAACAGGAACAGAGACAGCGTAGACAGCTCGAGGAAGAACGCCTTCGCTACATGCAACAGCAACGTCAGCCCGATCCTGCGCCCCACCCTCGTCAGAATGGCTACGATCGCAGGAACGAAGCGAGAGACGAGCAGGCTCGGAGAGAACACCAACACATGCAAGCTCGTCAACTTCGACCGCAGAGCATGACCCCACCTTCACACACTGTGCGTCTCGAGGACGGGTCCCACCAGATGCGTGCTCCCGCTTCATCCCCCGGGTGGAGGGAGAGACCGCTTGAGGAGGCAGTGTACTATGTCGACAGGGGCTCTGGGCGCGCTGTGAGGCCGGAACTGCCTTCGCCACGTTCCCTGCATCCAAATTCGGCAAGCGTCGAGCCTTCCTATCGCCGACGTGAACGATCTGCCGAGGGAAGCATTTTCCAATATTCTCCAGCACAGAAGAGAGTTCCCGAGGAGGGTCAGAGGGTGTCGAATGGAAGCTCGAGACATTTTCCAGACGCAGAGCGGAGCACGACTTCGTATCGCGATGGTCAACTGCAGCAGTTTATCGTTAATGGAGTGCGCGCTCCTCCTCAGGAGAGGTCGAGCACCGCCGCTGCCGTATATCACACTGATGCTCCTGTTAGGTATGCCGAACGATCCCAGCCGAGCGAAGTGCATCGAGTGTATCGAGAAGCCCCTCACTCAAGGCCTCAAGAAGGTGCCGATCTCCAGCCGAGTTCACATCCTCCTTCCGAATACACTCGCACTCAAGCTGCTGCTGCTGCTCCTTCTTCTCAGCACGAATTCCGTCCGACTGTATCCCCCAATCTATCTACAGCCGACAAAGCCCGCTCACACCCTCCTCACCCTTCCACAGTAGTAATCGCCTCCCAACATACAACGATCGCCAACTCCCACACCACAATGTCACCTCCCACCCGACCACTAAAACGTCTCCGTGCAGGGTCGGATACCTCTCTCGTCCTCAAAACTTCCCGTTTCACGGTAGACGAGGGAGATCGACAAACTCCTGTACCCCCAGCAAGCAGGATTCCGCCTCAATCTCAGCCCCAGCCTCACGCCGCTGTCGAACCGGAGAGGCTCCTCGGCGAAGCGCGGTTGTACCACTCAAATCCGAACGAAAAGGTTAGCAGTAGCGGATCCGCCCCGATCACTCCTCCTCCATCAAACTGAATCTCACACACGTAGCTGTACATAGTCTCTGAGGCACGAACAGAATTGATTTCGAGAGTGAAAAGCCCTTGGCTATGGTGTAAGAAGCGAATCATGTGTGGAGAAAACAAATTGTGTTACAGAGCCAGGCCGTAGACGATGGGTCCAGCAGAAGACGATGTAGGAAGCTCCTCGCCGCTATGGCGGTGATTGCTGAGAAGCTTTTTGGCTCGAGGACTTTCTCTCCCTCCCTCGTCGCTGCTGTTGCGGGTTTTGGAGGAGAGGAAAGCGAGCAAGCCGTCGAATTTACCTGCAGTTGGCCTTACTGGTGTGATCGCGCTCTCCGTGGTGGCGGTAAGCGGAGTATCCGGTTGCCCGTCATGTACCAACGCAGGCAATCCTGCCGTCACCGGTGTCGCCAATCCATCCCACCCATCAACCCCAGCAGAAGTCGCAGTCGGGAGAGGAGCAGAGATATCACCCTGACTCTTTGTCAACCCATGATTACGATGTCTCCCAGGTGTCGTTACGACAACATTCGGGCTAACAGGGGTGCTACTAGACCGCGTCCACGAGCGTTTCGTGAGCAAAAGACGCTGCTGCTGTTTGCCCCCTCCTACTGCTGTTGCCGCAAGCAAAGGAGCTGATCCGGGTGGGGCAGGCAAATCAGGAAGCGGAGTTGTGGGTGGAGGGTGCGGTGGGGGAGATTGTACCGTCGATGTTGGGGACAAGATGTGGGATTTGCTCGCTTTCTTCCGCAGCTGGTTCACAGGATTGTTGGTGGGAGCGGTGGTGGGAGAGAGCGCAATTCGAATAGGTGGCTTTGCACGACGTTCTCTCAGTGATCCCAAAGATGGTGGTGGAGATGAATCTTCTCTAGAGTGGGCAGAAGCGAAGAGTGGGTTCGAGAACATGTGTCTCAGCCCACCACCAACCCCAGAAGCAGCAGTGGCTTCCTTTTTCGAATAGTATGATTCAGAAGAAGACAGATAGGGCAGCTGGAAGTGTTCTTCTTCGTGGTCGTCGTCATTATCAAGCGCGAAATTTTTGATTCGAAGCGCTCCAAATTGTCCCACCATCCCTCCTTCGGATCTCTCACCGTGCTCCTTCACTATTGCTTCCGCCATGTCTCCCGCAGCTGAGATACCCTCTCGTGAGAGTCTGCTCTGGATTTCAGGAGGCAGATGCGGATCTGACAGCCCAGGTGGAGCAAATTGTCGCAAATGGTTCCGCTGCTGAATATGCTGTTGCAGGGCTAGGAGCGATGCCATGCTGCTTTCGGATGATGAGCGTCCCCGAGGATGATTATGGTGGTGCGATGCAGCGATGGTGTTGTCCCAACTGCCAGTGCGCAAGCTGTCATAAATGGAGGAGGTCGAAGACGACATGTTGTAGTTGTGCTGGTGGGCTCGAGCTGGCGCGAAAGATGATTGGGAAGGCGGGTCTGGGGTGCGCAAGACTTCTACTCCTTCCGTCTCGGCGAGGGCGCTATTCGGATAGTCAATCATAGCTGTGGGCAGGGCAGTATAATGAGCCCCACTAGGAGAAGCAGAAGGTGAAGGACGGGAGAGGTACACGGACCGCATCTCCCCCTCTTGTCTCCTCGAAACTCTCCTTAATATATGCCTTTGCTCAATCTCTCCTCCTCCCAAATCCTGTCCGGTAGTATAGACTGGTGCGCTTCCGCTCCTCGTTCTACCTCTGCGTGGTTGTCTCTCCTCCCAAATATCAGAAGAGTCGCTACCGCCACTGGAAAAAGGACTTCGTTCTAGCGCGGTCGAATCCGGTGATCCACCCGCGTGCACTCCAAGTCTAACCTTGTGAGAGTCGTGTGTAGCAGCAACAGCAAACGGGAGGCGTGGACGTGGAAGAGATTCTGAAATCGACCGCGTGGAACGACGCAATTGTCGCTGTGTCTGTATTTGAGGTTGAGGTTGAGCCTGAGGTTCGGTACGATTTGGCTCTGTGTTGGCGAGCAAGGGTGGTGTTACTCCGGTAATCTGCTGTTGCGAGTCAACCGTTGAAGGGAAAAAGAGACCCAACTGGTTCGAACTCTCGATGTCGAGCTTTTCTTGATCTTCGTCCAACAACGTACCCCTGAAGATGTCGGGGACGCTCCAGCTGCGCTGTTTTTCTTCGATGTTTGCTTGGACAAAAAGTGACTGGGGGATAGGTTTCCGCTTGAGCACTTTTCGCTTTGCCGCTGGAATCAGGTCTTCAGGTTGAATCTCGAGTTCCAGTGGCGGTGGGGAGGGGTGAAGTTGTTTCCCGGCGGCAGCTTCAGGCTCGCTCCTGTTCCTCCAGTGCTTTTGACGAAGTGCCGGTGGGGAAAGTGAGTATCGTCTCTCTTCTTTATCCTCCCGCTGGTGAGACCGCTGGAATTGAGAAAGTGGCGAATTTCCCGGTGACTCTGGGAAGCTTTCTTCCCCGTCCTCCTCTCGTTCTTCGTGATAAGGTGCAGAAAGGCCGTAACCGAGACTGACACCGACAGAATCGGCTCGAGATTCAACTTTCGTAGCAGAGATAAGCGCTGGAGGGATGGGCAGACGCCTAAAAGGTCTTCTTCTGAACTCGTTTGCGTCAAGATGGGGAGGCTTGTCCTTTCTATCGCCAGAGACGGTGTTGCACGCCGTGGTAGCGGCCGAGAATTCCAACGAGGATTCCAGGGGGGAGGAAGATTGAGTAATTGTGCGATCCGAGGCCGTGGCCAGGGAAGATAGGGACATATCCAACAGCGAGTTTTCGCCGCGTTAGATTAGGTTTGGTTGTTGAGGATATAAGGAGGTAGTAGGTAGACAAGGCAGAGATGGTCGATATGTCAGTAGGTAGGCGATGTGATGGAGAAGAAGGAGATAGTGATCGATGTAGTTGTTGTGGGAAGAGGCAATGAAAGAAGGCGCAAGAGATGGATGTCTCGGTCTCGCGGAGGCGCCAAGGTGGTGTGGAACCCAAAGTGTGTAGCATTGGCTGATCCGAGACTGTGCCATGTCTTTGGAACACACCCTCTCATCCGCTCAACAGCGAATGTTTCCTAATGAGCCTCTCCTACAGCCTGACGGCCCTAGCATGATCACCAGTGAGCTTTACATGGCTCAGGTAGACCGTGCTGAACGGGAGTCCAAGGGAAGGATCTGCTTCACGATCGGCAACCGCGTCCGTCTGTCTTGGACCAATCCGAATCTCCCTTTGCCTGTCGAGCTAACCCCCTCGGTAGCCCTCATCCCGTCCTCTCCTGCCTCAAAAGCCGCTTCTCCTAATTTTGACCATAGATGGACCATTCTGGTACTTACCCGATCTATCGAGGCGTATAATGCGATGGACGGAAAGAAATGATTGGGGAAGTGGAATGTCTCACCTTTCCCAACCTCGTGCTTCTAGTCGTCTTGCTTAAGCCTTGAAGGCCGAATGCAGATCCAGCCTGTCTTTGTCTCTATCTATCTTTCGAGACCGCCACAAAAGCGGCTTGGCGACTCCTCTTCGTCAGAACGACAAAGGAAACGGAAGGGATGGCAGGAGGAACAAGTTGGGAGAAAAGAGGGAAGAGAAAGGGGAAGAGGTTCCGCTTGCGGCAAACCTTATTTGAAAGGTCGAATGCCAGTTTTTGTTTCTCGCCAAAGCATCTTTACTCCCACACGGCTGCACACAGCTCACCAAAGTAAGCATAGCGTGGGTATGGATGAGAAAGAGTACACTGTCAATCCAACTGCTTCCCGCTTCTCGACGCGAGAGATAACGCCACCTGTCGGTAAAGATCACTCTCGAGACACGGACCACACTGTTTAGGGCGAAACGGAAGCCGCGGGTGTGTGGCCAAAGCTGGCCCGAAGGATTGGTACGCACTTCACTTGACAAGTTTCTAGAACTTCACTTATCCAAAAGGATAAATTGGGATGGATGGGTTGTGCGAATGTATCACGGAGGGAAAAGGCGAGGGAGGCGTGAGAGTACGGTAATGCAGGCTGCATAACTCGACAGATTTCTCCGGCATGTCAAGTGCATCTTTATTTTTGTCGCTTTTTTTCTTTCTCGGCGCTGCCTCTCTCTTTCGGAAAATTTACTGTGATTCAACCCGATGTCATGCCTCTCACCCGATTTACCCGCCTTCACACCTTCACACCGCACATGGTGGGTCAGAGTCTTTGAACGAGAGAATGTGAGCTATGGATACAGTAGGTGTCGAAAGAAAAAAACCGATCGGGTCCCAGGCCAGAGCCTCTTGCTCGGCGGACCATCATCGGGAAAAGAGACAAGAGGTGTGCGAAAAAGATTGTCAAGTTAGTTAGATAAAGTTGCTGGTGTTGTTCCCGGGCGTGCTTGGGGCCATCTTCTGGATGTTGAGCACGACAATAGCCGCCACCTCGTCCTCGCTTCCAGCCATTCCTACGTTGTTGGAGGCATTGGAAGCGTTGGAACCCGTCCGAGCATGGCCATAGCTTGTCCTGTTGCCGAACTTGCTTGGGCTCGAGTTGGGGCTAGGGCTAGGCGGAGCGCCTCCAGTCGGCCTGGCGAGGATGGCCAATTTCAAGCTGAGCGGTGTGGGTCCAAACTTGGGTGGGACAGTACCTGAGAGTTCTTGCATGCGATCGTCCCATCTCAGCCATTGGAGGAAGTCGGGCCAGGTGTTGTAGTACTCAAAGTACTTCTCGTCCTGGAGGACAGGGTGGTAGCTGAGCTTGCGACCGGATCGTTTTCCAGGAGAGCCAGGGGCGCCGCCTACCATTGGAGGTGCGGCGGTGCCAGAGAGTGCAGACACGCGGATCAGCTCCCCCGGTCGGACGGTGACATTGTGCGACTTGATGCGGGACCATGGGGTCGAACCTCCAGCTGGAGGAGGCCCATCGCCTGAGCGTGCCGAAGAGTCGCTGCGGCGGTGCGAGATGGAGGATGAGGGATTGTGCGAAGGTCGTGTGCGAGAAGGTGTAGCGGTCGATTGAGGAGTTTGGAACAGTCCTGCTCCACGAGAGGCGCTTGAGTTGGCAGACCAGGGACGGGCACCACTAGCTGAAGCAGTGCCTGATTCGGCGGCACCAGTCGTGACCGAAGAGCGGTTGGTGCGAACGGGTGTCTGTGGATTCTCGTTCCTAGCGATGGCACTGACGCGATTGGAGGCACCAGGAACGATAGGAGAGGCAGGAACAGGTCCTGTAGACTGTCTCACCGCTCGAACTGTCGGCAATCGCTCGTCTTCGTCGCTGCTTCTAGGTCCGATCCCTCCAGCGCGGCTTGGAGTACCGACGCCAGCAGCCGCTGCAGCAGGTTTCATCGAGCTTCGGCGGCTGTCTGTGTATCGTACAGCTCCAGTCTCTGCACCGGCCAAGTCAGGCACATAACTAGCCGCTGAGTTTCTCTTAGTGTTTTCTGCAGTTGCTCGCATCATGGCAGCAACAGTCGGGTCATCCTCGGCGTCTTCGAACGGATCATCGTCATCCGCTGCATGCGAGGCAGGACCGCTGCGATTCGTATCCATCGATCCACCTCGTGGGTTCTGGTGCATGTAGTTCTCGAGATGCTGCGAAAGGTTGCGCTGCCCTTGCTGAATACTGACTTGCTGGGGAGGTGCAATGGTGCCAGATGCTTCGACGCTCACCTTGCGAGCATACTCTACCACGGCGTCATCCAAGTCGACCGATCCGCCGGCACCTCCGCGGGTTCGGCTGTGTCCCACACTCGCCGTCGCGTTCGAGTAGCGGGGATCCCTCAGTCGGTCTCTGGAGATCTCATCGTCGCGCTCGGGCGAGCTTTCAAAGCCGTTGTTCAGATTGAAGGCGGGCGAGGTGCTGATGTGCGCGTTCCTGTGTCGCATAGGTGCCGAGATCAGAGTGCGGCGGACGGGCACTTCAAGGGGAGAGTCGAGACTGAGACTTTCAGTGCGCAAAGCTGCACTGCGGCGTCGCTCCGGAGTGCTTGGGGCAGCGGCAGTGCTGACTCCGCGATCCATCGTGTCGTCGTAGAAGAGATTGGATTCCCAGCTGCTGCGAGCAGCAAGACTCTTAGAGGTGGTCATCTGGGATAAGTCACGACCCATCATGCCTTCGAGCCCCAGCCCGATCGAGGTCGGGCGGGTCATGTCTTCCCTACGCTCATCCATGCCTTGCCCGAGTCCCATACCAAGCTCATCAGCCTCACCGTGGTAAGGATGAGGAGCCGCGGTAGCTAGGCTATTGATGGAACGACTCGACTTGGATGCTTTGGGTGTCCTGCTGAACAGATTCAGTACCGAGCTGCGTCTCGGCTTCTCCACCGCCAGCGGTGAAGGGTTGGTGATCGTGAAAGCAGGAGCAGGCACAAATGCAGGGGCAGCGTTTCCTCTCGGAGCCACGTTCGCCATCGTGGTGACGATCTGACGAGGGTTTCCATCTGAAGTTTTTCGTCCATGACCTTCGTCAGAAGGTGCCAACGTCATCGCGTCCGAGAAGGGTGATCGGTCAGCAATCGAGGTGCCGTCAGCAGCAACAGCAGCGTAAGGATCAAGATAAGGACTGGCCTCTTCGTCTTCCTTCTTGCCTTTGCCGAGCTTCTTGCTGCCAGGACCAAGACTCGCCCATCCAAATCGAGGAGATCTCTCGTCGGCCAGCGTTCGATCATCATCACCTCCATGGATGTTGTACGACTTTTCGCAGTCCGAGCGACCATCATCAGACTCTCCGCCGCGGAAGTGGCGATCTTCAGCTGCACAGTAGCGGCGACAGCACATCATGAGCAGAATGAGCATGAATAGGCCACCAACTCCGCCCAAAGATGCTGCGAGAGCGAATTTGGCTTTGCTGCTCAAACCGCCACGCCCCGAATCGGAGGAAGTCTCTGATGAAGCGAATCCATTTGTGGAAGAAGCTGAGCTGGACGCGCTGGTAGGTCCGGCATTGGTGCTATGGCTTGGAGCCGGAAGTGGTGTAGGGGAAATCGAAGATGAGTCTGGGGTGATGGCGAAGCTTTCGGTAGATATGCTGCGGTAGTTGCTCGCTTCTGTGGTCTCCACCGACAGTTGCACCTGCACGCGCTGTGCGCCGCTCTTGGGAGGATTTCCCGAAAGCAGCATGGTGGAGGGGTCGAAGTGGATCCATTCGCCGGCTGAGGGCGGATCCAGCGTCAGCTGAGGCGGTGATGGGCTCTGTCGGAAATACTGACCGAGCTCGACTTGGAACATCTTTCCCGGGACAACTTGGACGTCGGGTAGGGACGAGGCCGAAAAGGAGGATGGGAAGACGATGATCCGGGCAGAGGCAGGCACGGTCGCAGCGTCCCTGTTAGTGGCGTTGGCCAGAGTGACAGGCACAGTGAGCGACATGGGCTCACTGCTGGTGAGATTGAACGGGGGCGTTCCAGAGAAGGTGCGCGAATTTTCGTCGAAGGAGAGCCACGACCCAACGGAGCTCGTGTTGGCGGATACGCGCAGCTGAGTCTGGTCGACAGGATTGCCCCTCGAGTCCACGATACTGTCCAGTGGCAAAGCTGTCTGGAATGACTGCCCAGCGGTGGTGTTGATTGTGGGGAAAGGCGCGGCCTGGATGAGAGAAGCCCCACTCACAACCATCTGGAGCGAGCTGTTGACGCCTGCATAGCCTGGTACGTCACTGGCAGTGACGACCACCGTGTAGAAGCTGCCGGCCGTGTGAACATCTGTGGGGGCCAGGCCCCAAAGCGTGACAGTCTGATCGAGATGCATCCAATTCGGTAAGGGAGATCCATCAGCGAGAGCTGCTGAGAGATAGACGCGATGGCTATCCGAGGTGAACGTGTCACCCGCAAAGCCAAGCGAAAAGGACCAGCCGAGGGGTAGAAGTTGCGCGCCGGAAGGCAGGATGGATCTGGCTCCGAGTGTTGTGACGTTGGGTAGCTGTTCTGCGAGAGGTTTGTTGACGATAGGACCCGAGCCACTCATTGTGATCAGCTGAAACGGAGTAGACGCCGTACTTCCGGTCTTTGGGTTGACTGCGGTCAGAGTGACCGTAGTATTGGTGCGTGAAGTTCCGGGCGGAGATGCAGGTGGCGTACCTGATACCGATAGAGTAGCAGGCTCGAAGATGGCCCAAGAGGGCAGACCAGTGGCATTGTAGTGAAGCGGTGCTGTCGCGTTGACGTCTACAAACGTGTTGGGAGCGAGGGACCACGAATAAGGCTGGCCGAAACGAGCGATACTGGGTAGCTGCGAGCTAATCGGTCGCTCTACGCGAACCGCTGCTTCCGCTGTCGTTGACAAGAAGACAAAAGCTGTGACCCACGCAGCGGTGGCGGCTGCACCTTGAGAGAAGACCATTGCGTCGAAGCCGTTCTAACGACTCGCAGGGACTTTAAAGGCGCAAAGAAGGCTGTTTCGACGAAGATTGCCTTTTTCCCTTCGTGACCTGGTCTGCTTAGCGTCAGTGTCTTTGAGGTTCTCTGTTACTTCCCGATTGACCTCCTTGGCTGCGTGGGATATTGTTCAAGGTTGAGTTGTTCCGCTGCTGAGAACGATCCGATGAGAGTTGAGCAAACGAAAGAGAGAAAGCTAGTTGGAAAGAGTCGTCTAGAGCGGTGAGTTGCACGGTCTTTAGAAAGAGTGTAAGGCAAAGGAAGGTATAGATGTGGGATAGAAAGAATCTAAGGGAAAATGGGGGGGGGGGGGGGGGGAGCTGGAGCGAGGGAGTGGGGATGCGAGTGGCGGTGAAGATGATGGTGACAAGCTAAGAGGAGTGAATGGAGATGTCAAACTTGAAGATGATCAAGTCTAGCTGGCTTCCAAGGTCGACAGGCTCGAGAAGGGCAGACGAGATGCCGTGTCCTAGAATGGGAGTTGGCACGCGGTCTGACGCATCGGACCGCTCGTCGCGATCAGCACAGGAACGGAACAGAGCTTGTGTGACTGGAAGGCAGGATCGAACTAAGGGACGGGCGATGCGTGGCAATCTGTGGTAGTGTTCAAGGCGCGGTAGGCGGTACAAGCAAACGCAATCCAATGGGGGAGGGCAAAGGCGGCTGTGAGTGAGCTACGGCCATGGCGAAGACTATTGCTTGGCTCAAAGTGCAAGTCACGGCGAAAGGGATGCACGAGTTGGAAGATCCTCAACGCAAGGGGCCGGAGTGAAGACGGAATTAGCTGTAGGGAAGATCTGCGCTTTCATGCCAAGTTGGATAGGACGCCCGAACACCGCAAGTGTCCAAGCCAATCGCCTCACCATGCCGCTTTCCTCTTTTGGCAAGGCAGTACGGACGTCGTCGACTCAAGCTCGCAGGAGGGGGTAAAGGGAGCGTCTAGCTCATGGTCGATTCCGTCAAGATGCAGGCAGCGGTATGAACGACGCGCTAACGGCATGTTGCGCGGTAGCATGAGGCAAGAGTGACAAGAGGGCGGAGAATGAGCATGCAGGGTCCAAGAGACAAAGGAACAGCCGAGAAACCAACACTGTTGCGCAGCTGGTGGAACGAGGAGGAGTAATAGCAAAGGTCATGGTTAGCAGTGAGCGACGGTCTAAAGTTGGTCGATCTGAAAGAGCCTCAGCGTTTGGTATGCGCGTTGCTTCCCCCTTGCATACGTCGAAGAATGCGCAGCTTTGTCCCGCCGGCGCGATTGTCTGGTATTGTTACAAAATTGAGTGCTAACATCTTCAGCCGAAAGCGTGTTCCGATTTCCGCGTTTTTGTTTCAGAGGGTTCCACTTTAAAGGTGCAGCAAGTTGACACGGACCACCTCGACTTTCATCCTTAAAGACCTTCTCTCATCACATCATCTTCGATCCTGGTCGCCGCACCTTTCTCAATCTCATAGTCAAGGCATTGCCGAGCATCGCAGAACCCGCCTAGGTATCCCACCCGCCCATCCTACCGTGCACTCTAGAAGTCTTGACAGGCCGTTGCTCAGAATGTCGACGAAACAGTACAAACAAGCAGGAGAAGATGTGTGGAAGAACAGGACAGAAAAGATTGTGAGTCTTCGGTGACCACTCAGCCGCTCAGAAAAGGCTGTTCGAATCAAGACCGGGGACTGACAAATTGACCATTCCATCGTCACTCGGACCTTTTTCTTACCCCGCATACTCCTATCCGACCAATGGAATCCTGACCGCGTGCAATGCTGCTCGGATTGCTTTGATGCTGTAGAATGCAGAGCTCTTCACGCTCACGTATGGCGCACTGGTCATCCAGCTGATCAAGGACTATGAAGACTACGCCGAAGTCAACAAGCAACTGGAAAAGATGTAAGTATGACCCGATTATCCGCTGCTATGCTGAGCAAGCCGTCTCCCGATTAAGGCTAACCTTCTCTCTTGCTCTCACTCTGCTTTGATCATCGATAAACAGGGGATACAACATAGGAACAAGATTGATAGAAGACTTTCTGGCACGCACCAACCTCTCGAAATGCTCTGACTTCCGCGAAGTAGGGGAAGTGGTGAGCAAAGTCGGCTTCAAGATGTTCCTCAACATCACACCAAATGTGATCCATCATCAGGCGGACGATGCTGCCTCTACAACAGCCTCGGCAGCAGCCTCAACAGCAGCAGCAGCAGCAGCAGCGCAAAAATCTGCAGGAGCTTCAGCACAAGCGACAGGAGCTGCATCAGCAGGCACGCGAGAGTTCAGCTTGATCCTCGACGAAAACCCACTCGCCGAGTTTGTCGAATTGCCTCGGGATGCACGAGCAGGAGGATTGTGGTTCAGCAACGTACTGGCGGGTGTGCTACGAGGTGCACTCGAGATGGTGCAGATGCAGACTGAATGCTTCTTTGTCTCGGACACACTCAGAGGTGATGAGACGACCGAGCTGCGCGTTCGATTGATCAAGCATCTCGACGAGGAAGCACCGATCGCCGACGACTGAGCGCTGTTATGCGCACGCTTCTGCCGGTGATTACTCCCACTGACCCGATATGCAATTGCAGATTTTGCTCATGTACTTTTACGACCTATCTACGATCCCACCATGTCAAGATAGTCCCACTGTTCCTCAAGGATCGGTGCCTGAATTTTGCAGAGATGTCCGATTGGCAGCACGAACGGTGGTCCCTGAAAGAAACGTGCAGCAGTAGAAGGGCAATGTGGTCTGGGCAGGACTGTTGCATACTGCGTTGGGTGCGACCTGCCTTGGTTATTGGCTGTTGCCTTTGGCGCTGAAAGGAAAAAGGGGGCACGAGAAAATGCGTCACTTGCCGTCGCCGTTCATTTGTCGCACTTTTGGCAAGCTGGCATGCCACAATCTCATCACCACTGACCGGCGACGGTGGCAATGTGATGAATGATTCGAGACAGTGGCGTGGATGGCCATAGCGGAGGTACTGTAAGAGTGCTCTCTCATCAGATCAGCTTGGTCAACCCTCCGGGATCCTCATCTGCGATGTGCAGCCATGCAGCCCACATCTGCTCGTACAACCACTTCATCTATCATTCGAAGCTAAACCTTGCTGCACACCTTTTGCTCTCTGCAAGATCCGCTGCGTCTGTGGCAACGGCCGCTACTGCCGCCCCTCCCATCTTGTCAAAGCATGCAACAGAGCTCGGCAAGCGCACAACAGGTACCGGCAAACCCACGATCCACATTTGAGCGTCATTGGGGTAACATTATCAAATTTCGCTGACAAGGAGCGACTGGCTGAGCTTGGCACACATACACACACACATAAACTTAAAGTGGTGGGTACAAAGTGTAAACCTTGTCGTTTCGGTGACTTTTCTCACGCTCGATCTGGACCTGTGCCGTCCCTAGCACCTGTTTCCTCCCGACTCTGTGATTAGAGACAGAGCGAGCTTAACTTTCTTTTCGACTGTGTTGGGGTTGCACATCTGCTCTTCATTGCCTAGGGACAGGCTTCCTCGATACTCACGAGCTCTTTTTGAGTGATTGTCAACATTCTCCCACGCCTTGCTGTGCTTTCTCAAGCTGCTTACCGCTATTAAACCTTATTCTGGATCGTCCGAGTACTGCTGCTCACGGCACATCCGCAATCCGGTTACAGCTGTTGCTCGTGCTGCCTCTACTTGTCAAGAGGGCGCACATGACTGCAGACATTCACTGATCTGTTCTAATGGTCTGCGGGAATATCCGACAGTGGGCTTGAGCCGATTGACAGTCCTTAAGTCTTTCTCCTCTGCTCAACTCCCTGCAGAGTAGCTTCTGAGCCGCCTTGCCCATGTCTATCCGCAGGCACATCTCCTCCATTCATCATTGACTCTCAAACTATTGCCAGCATCACTTCCCTACCGTGCACCGCCTATTGCGACCAACTTTCTGTCACCATTCTGACTCAACGACCACATTATCAAACCAGTATATCGATCGGACAGCAAAGGAACCAAGCATGTCCAGAATAGGCTCGCCTCTATCAAGCACAACAAAGGACAACAAGATACCCCATACGGCTCCAGAAGATCAGCTACACACCCCACCGCTGTCTACTTCGCTGCCTATAACGGCAATTGCGTCAGCAACGGGTTCAAACCCTTCTCTAAGGTCGGCCTTCGACCAACGTCCTTTCTCACCTTTGACTCTTGACGAGTTGGGTATACATCCACCTACTACTCCGAGTGCTTTGCTCGACATAGTCACCCCGGTCAGTCTCGCCATGTCGGAAGACGGCGTGGCCGCACCTCAGGCGAGCGTCAAGCGGTCCAACGACTCCAATGCCAACACGCAGGTACAAACGAGCAGGGAAGGGACTTCGGGAGGAGGTAGCAGAGACATCGCTGCTGCCACAACACAAGGAGTGGATTCTGTCCTTGGCAAAGGCAAAAGCAGGAAAGAATCGGACCCATCTGCATCGGTAGCTTCCCCGATTGCGTATCACGATCCATTCCTCGCCTCTTTTCTTCAGAGTCTGGGAGCAGACCCGCTGATACCGGACAGCTCTTCATCATCAAACGAGCACAACAAAATTACAGATGCTGTTGGCGCCACTACACAGCAACTACCATCGAGTAGCACAGCAAATGCCCACGCGAACAGTCTGATCACAGGATCGGATCCATCGGGCGCGCCGGTATCGTTGTCTGGTCTGGAAACACACTCGGAATCGTCCACAGGCAAAGTATCCTCAAGCGTAGATACAGCTGCTGTCGCACCTCACATACTCGATCAGAAGTACGCCTCAGACTTTCGCCAGCTCTTCCAAGCAGCAACTTCGGCTGGTAGCTACGGCTCTTCCTACTGGTCTGTTCCACAAACATCATCCTCATGCACTCCCTCTTCCACGGTGCAGTCGACTTCAGCATACACTCGCAGCACTTCTTCAAGTGGTGCATCTGTAGCCAGCATCACTCGTGCCGACAAGACTGTCCCTCCTTGGGCTTCCTTCCTTCCATTCGGCTCTGATGATCTCCTCATGACATCACAGCCCCTCGAGAGGGCGCAATCTTCTGTCCAAGCCAGTAGTAGCCTGACAGCATTGGCCAAGCCCACCACAGCCGCTCAACGAGGCTTCCCTGCACAAGTTCCTGCGTATGCAAGCCAGTCAAAAACAGGCTGGCCACTCGACCTCGCCAGCCTATCTCGCTTCTCTTTGCCTCAAGCTCCCCCTCTGCAGCCTGAGCACCGCTATCCTATCTCGATACTCGAGTCGGATGGTCAATATGAGCCGGACCCTGAGACGGATCGCGAGTCAGAAGCCGGTCAGCGTGTTGACTCCAGGACTTCACGAAGCAACAGCTTTAGTGTGACATCAAAGCCCGTGCAGCCAGCTGCTGCCAGTAGCAAGAGGAAGTCGACCGATTCAAATCAGAGCGATGATCAGCCATTTCTGACGGGAATCCCCCGTTCAGCATCCCCGACCAGGGCAGCTCAAGGAAGCACCACGTCTACTGCTCCGTCATCATCGTCTCAGATGCGCGGTGTGCCGACACAGAGTGCCAGCGATACAGCCGGTTCAGGAGCAAGCCCGCTGAAGATCGTGCCACTTTCCAATGTCGTTCGATCCAGGAGCTGGTCAAGTGCGTCCTTTTCATCATCAGGAAGCCAAGAAGTAGCTCCTTGGCTCGTCGGAACCGCAGAGGCTTTGCATGCAGAGCGTATGGCCCGCGTCGGCTCATCTGGTACACCAGCTGGGTCAGAGACTCCAACTGCTTGCATATCTGTCACCAAGAGTGCTACCTCGAACGCCCCAACCTCAACAGGGACGACAACAGAACGAAGCGCATCCCACGATTTCACGCGCCAGGCTCTACTAGACTTCATTCGGCGTACAAATCTTGCGATGGCTAGCAATACGTCTTCTGGTGGTTCGACAGCTCAGTCTGCTTCCACATCCTTGGCAGGTTCGAGTGAGAGCGCCTCGGGACTCGAAGCGTCAGCTAGAGCTTCTTCAGCAGCTTCTTCGAGCTGGTCTTCCACCGTTCCTGCCGAGTTGCAGGCCCGTCTGCAGAATTGGCAGCATCAGCGCAAACGTCAAAGGTTGCAGAGCGAATCCATGGGCCAGATGACGAAGGATCCAGCCCCATCTCAGAGCACTTCCTCTATTTCCGGCAACTTCGGTCGCCCGTCGTCTACGCCGATTCCCTCGGGCTCTGAACAATCAGAGGAGCAGATTCAGCGATCCAGCAAACGTAGCACGACCGAGAGCGAACAGGAGCAAAAGTCTCGTAAACAGGAGCATTACCAACGTCTCTTGTTGCAGCTTCACTCACAGATGCGGATGAAGATGCAATTGCAAATGCAGAAGCAAAAGGAGATGCAGGACAAGATGAAGCGTAGAGATTCCATAGAGCGCAAAGATGACCCTAGGAAAGAGGTCGAATTTCGGCAGCCTTCTCCACCGTCCAAGTCCAGTGCAGCATTCAAGGCGGCCGCAAGGGAAGGTCGTAAAACATCGATCGGGAGTCAAGAGGGCTCAGCGGTGTTTGAGGGCATGATACATGGCGACGGATCCCCATCAGGCTCCAGCAAGGTGAGCAAGGCAAAGGAAGATATCACTAAGAAGGATAGATCCACATTCACCAGTACTGCGAAGACAGGGGTGTCCATTGAAGGGCCATCGAGGCCACATCCCATCCCTTCACAGATCAGCGCACAAGCAGCGACCTCTGGCCATCATGCTCCTGATTTTGCCACGGCGTCATGGTGGCTAAACACGCAGTCGAACCAGTTGGGAATGGTTCCGTCAGTTCCAGCGTGGCCTCCGTCACAACCAGTTGGAGCCACCTCCTGGCAAGTCATGTCGGCAGGTCAATACACACATCCACCCGCATCTCTACCGAGCTCTTGGCAGGGGCCGATTCCAGCCTCCTGGTACAGCGGCTTTGGGACGGGCAACAGCGCTGTTCAGCCTTCTCTTGTACCGCCGGGGAGCAGTTGGACGAGCATGATGAATCCTGCCCAGACACCTTCTTGGCGTTCCAATCTTTCCAACGAGCTTATCCTAAAGCATCCCAACTGGCTCCGCGACACCGACCCACCAAGCCTCACTCCACTCAGCAGCTTCCCTTCCAGCTTCGGTGGCAGTCTCCCCGCACCGCAGTACATCGACACATCCTCATTCGCAATTTCCTCGGCAACAATGAGCACTTCGAACTCGCAGGTGGCTACAGCAGATGGGACGAACCAATCGCAGACGGCAGAAAAGCCAGGTAGCAAACGCCCTTTTTCTCCAGGTGAAGAGGTGGTCTTTTGGGCGGTAAAAGGTGAACATTCGGTCAAGCTTGTGGGTACAGTCGAGAGTGTGAGTGTAGTTAAGTGGTCCTACTTTTAACAAGAAGGGCGGTCTCTGATCTCAATCCTTGTTCACATTTGCTGTGCGTGCTTTGGCTGGTCAGATGACGGACCGGTCGGCCAACATTGTTGTCGCTTCGAATACGGAAAGGAGCAAAGGTACAGAACGGGAAGATGGCAGCAACGCCAACCAGAGCCACATCGACGACAGCAGCGTCAGCGTGAGTACGTCTCCAACTCCCTTGCTTACAGCGTACCATTGAAGCAACCAGCTGATGGTATGCATTGTTCCTCTCCCCACCCTTGACCGAGACAGGAGTGCTACCAACACGTCTCGTTTGCCAACATTGTAGCCAAAGACCAGGCGATCATCTTAGGCTTCGTCTGACATTAGTACCCCTTGAATGCAGCTTGACAGACGGCAGGCAACCAAGAGACGGTTCTGGCTGTGCATTCCTGACTTGTCCGACAGGTGGCGACTCAGCATCCGTGCTTGCAAGTCACCGGAGTCTCGATTGTCTTTGCGGGAAATTTTCAAATGTTACGCCATCAAAGTGCACAAATTCGAGTAGTGCCAAAATCGGAAGGAGACAATTTTCGGAAAGCGGAATTTGAAGGGACGCGCGTTTTGGGCGGGCTTGTGCTTGGAGTGATCTGTGGTTCTCCACTTTGGGGAACCAACACACGTTTGCTCTGCTTTTCCACCTCACACTCACACTCACACTCACACACATCATCTTCTTCTGTCTCTTTGCACATCGCGACATCCTTCTATCTGCGCACCTTTCGCCGAACTCTACCACTCTATACGCATCCTGTCCTAGACACCTCGAAGTTCTCGCGCAGTCTCAACGCAGCAAAGATGGATCTTCCCAGCCTACACAAGGCTCTCGTGACCGCCTTTTCCTCGTCCAAGTCCAAAGCTGAAGAGGTTCGATCGATCTTGACAAAGCTCAAGATTGCTCTTACCGAACACAACCTTCTGGTTCCTTCTCCAGTCACCGCGACCTCTTCCTCTTCTTCTTCGGATCTGGTGGTTGCACGCGAAGTGCTTGAAATCGGCGCATTCTACTCGGTCCGAATTGGCGATATCCCCGCATTCGATCGATACAGTTCCCTCCTGATCCCCTTCTACGACTCTTCTCTACCCACTTCCAAGAACTACGAACCTCTGCTCGGACTGAAATTGCTACGTCTTCTGAGTTCGAATCAGATCTCTGCCTTCCACACGCTGATCGAGACTCTTCCAACAACACTGGTCAATGGTAGCAAGTTCCTCCAGCATCCGGTGAGCTTGGAGAGATGGTTGATGGAGGGAAGCTATAGCAAAGTGTGGAGGTTGAGCAGGGAGACACCTCCTCAGGATGAGTATCGGTTCTTTGTGGATCTGCTCATGGATATGATCAGGAACGAAATTGCTAGTTGCGAAGAAAAGGCTTACGACAGTTTGGCTCTACATGACGCTGCGACGTTGTTGTTCTTTGAGAATTTGGATCAGGTTCTTGGATTTGCCCAGAGCGTAAGTACATCCACCTTGCGTTTTTTTTTTTTCCATCCCAACGAAGTGATGCAGATTTACTGATCTCAGTTCACTTTGCTCTGATACGACTACAGCGTGGATGGCAAGTTAATCCAACAACACAAATCGTCTCTTTCACCTCTACCAACCCCAACTCCGCCAACAGTGCCACAGTCATCCCGAAAAAGGCCACCATCGCAAGCAATCTCGTCTTTGCCAAAGAGCTCGAATCTATCGTCTAAAACCATCACACCACCTTCACGCTGTGTAGACGCTTTTCGTTCCTTTTCTAACTTCCTGCTATGCAATGTATTCCTCTCTCAGTGAACGACGAGAAAAGTCTGTGATGGAGAATGTTTGTCAATCCATCTCACAGGGACGAAAAATGGAATCCAGCATGAGAAGTGAAAGGATGACAAGAAGATGCGGAATGCATTGCTCAAACGTATGTGTGAAAAAGAACAAAGGAACGAAAGCTGAAAGAATTATTGTCCATGACCACCACCACCACCACCACCACCACCACCACCTAACCGTGAACTGTTACCCAATTGAGGGCTCAAGCTATTCCTCAGAAGATCTCCTGTAGGCGTAGCGGAATCTTCCCTTGTTGGAGAAAACCCGTTTACGTAGCTTCTTGGATCGTCTGTACCCGCGAGACCTATCCGCGTATTTTGTCCTGCTGATGATGGTGGGGAAGAGTGTGGTATGTTGTTGAGGGGTGGTGAAGAGAGGTGTTGACGCGTATACTGTGAGTGGGAAGGAGGTGGGGAGATGCTAGAAGATTGCGAGGCTTGACGTTCTAATTCGGCCTGAAGTTGGCGGGCGAGGGCTGAAGTTTCGACGGGTGTCTGTTGGGGTGTGTTTGCCGGAGCTGGAGCGCAACCCCATGGACCTGCGGCACCACCGATGGCAAAGTTGCTAGATGATGTACTCGATTGACTACCCCACGAACCTGGACCTCCGAAGAAAGCTGGTGATTGCTCTTGTGCGTAGTACTGCTGCTGGTATGGCTGCGAAGAAGACGACGAGGAGAGCATAGCTACGTCTGCATCTAATGACGAGCTTCCACCACCTGCCTGGGAACCATGATGTGGTGGGAAAGGTGGATTTCGACGCGGAGCAAGGTATTGCTGCTGTTGTGGTTGATACTGTGAATTGGATGGACCAGCAGTAGGTGTCTGTTGACCAAGAGAGAGTTTGAGAGATTCACGAATCTCGTTGAGATCGTTGCCTCGATCTCCGGCGTGGAATCCGTGCTGCATTGACCCGATTAGGTCGTCCATGTTGAGCGCCATCGTCTGACCAACCAGCGCCACGTCTCTGTGAGCTTATCCCGTAGGGTCGTGAGTAAAGTGGTGGTATGTTTGCGGTGTGTAGATCGATCCAATTCCCCCCAAGTGAAAGCCCAACACTAAACGCTAGGGACGAAGAGGCCAAAAAACTCGATGGCTTAGTTGGTTGTCCTATCTTGCGCGCTTTTGTCGGTCCGACCCAACCTCAACTTTCCGGTAACCTTTGTCTCTCCGGCACTTTGTCACCAACCTGACAACAACCGTGTTGATATATGAAGGCGAACAACTTCCCACCAACCGCGGTGTGTATATTTTTGTTTCGTTTTCTGTGTGATGTGGGGTTTGATATGATCTTCCCTGTAAGCCAGCGCTATCTGCCAGTTGAGGGCGATGGAAAAGAAAAGTGAGAGAAGGAGTCAAGAACAAGGTATAGGTGGCGGTGGAGACGAGACGAGTTGTATGTGTGTGTGTGTGGATGGTAAAGTGAAGGTGAGCTGCGCGTGATATTTCATCGTTTCCGGCTCTCAACTGGCTCTGGCTCGCGCGTGTGCGAACAGAGATGCAGTGCGGCGAGTGGGCCGAACCTCTTGCGAAAGCCGACATCAAAAATTAATTTACAAAAAAAAAAAAAAAATGACGCGCACACCCACACACACACAAAAAGAAGAAAGACAAAAAGCAAACCCCTCTCTCCGGATACCGGTTACACGCCGCCCCTCTCTCTCCTGTTTTAACCCACCCTTTTTTCCGACTCTGCTTAGTTGTCAGAGAAACCGCTCTAACAGTGTTCTACCGGAGCAAACGACATTGCACACACAACAGTCTCAAGGCACTTTGAAGGTGTTGTGCAGTGTCTGGCATTAGAGTGAAGGGTCAAGGATATACATGTGGCTTAGAATTGGTTCTGTAATTCGTGAAAGCGTTGATGGGCAACGAACATGAATGGTTTCAGGTGCTCGCCGCAGAGCTCGCATGGAATGGTGTCTGTATCGTGTTCGTCTGTCGCTTCATCGCTTTCCTGCTCTAGCTCCTCTTCGGATGTATGACTAAATAGTGAGGGAGAGGATGTGGGTGAGATACGGGAGGGAAGGCCAGAGAGAGGATACAGCTCGTGATCGTGCTGCATCCATACCTCCATGTCTTGCCCGCAGACGCTGCAGTTCAACGCTGCGGTCGAGTTGGATCTAGCCTTTCCTTTGCTTGGTGCGTTTCCGGACAGCTCGATGAAGTTTGCGAGGCAATCAGCTGGGTCTTCTTCGGCGTCTGCGATAGTGGTGGTGGGCGGGAGATCGATTCCGTACTCTCTGGCAATCTCGTCCCTTAGCTCTGGTGGGAGGCTCGCCAAGAACTCCGAGTCGATGTCCTCCCTACCCTGAGCTTCTTCTCGTACAGCGGTCACCTTGCCGACCCTCGCGATCTTTTCTGCAGAGACTCCGGGCGCGAAAAAGCTACCCAACGCTCTCTGCGGCCGCTTTTCGCTCAACTCCAACGCCGCAATATTGATCAAGTTCATCCCGTCCCCCACAACATCATCTCCACCGATCAAAGCCCTTAGCAGCCCTCTACACGCCTTTGCTATCGCAGCAGCCCTCACATCTCTGGGTTGATCCAGCTCGAAGATCTCAACCGGCATCTTTGTCTGCTTCGACACCCGGTTGTTCCACCCTTGCCGGACGCTGAGCCTCAGCTTTAGAGGGAAACGGAGCCATCCTCCGCCCTTTCCTGTGGATGGTTGGGGTGGATCCTCGTGGTAGTCTCGAATGGTGACAGATTCATTCTTGATGACCGTTTCTTGGCTGAGTGGCGTTGGATGATTTAAAGGCATGGGAGGCTGCGTCGTGAGTTCTAGCTCGAGCCGGCGCAAGAGAGAAACAGAGAGTCGCCGAATCTCGGCGTGGATAGCCGGACCGCGTAGGCTTGGGTATGGATACGTATCCTCGATCGAGAGCTGGAGAGGGAAGTCGGGTGCGGGGATCACTGGCTCGATATCACGTCCACAGACCAACGCCCACAATCTTGGCCCTATCACCTCGCCGAACAACTCCACCATCTGTTCCAGCGACAACATCTTTCTCGCTGTACCAACGGTCACTTTGACCTTCTTCTTTTCGCCTTCATCGTCAGAGACGTTGATTGGGTCCATGAAGTTGGGTCGTGCCCTCCCGTTGCTCTGCACCTTCGAGGAGTTGGAATCAGGATGAAGATGGTCACGAATCTTGTCAACAACGACACGTCCAAAGCCGGGCAGCTTGCGAAGGTCCAGTGGGTCCAAGAATGTGTTGATGTGATGAAGCAGCCTGGCTTCTTCCAAAGCTGTGGAGCCTGCGATAGGAGGGCAGAACGCTGTCTGCTGATTCGGCTTATGCAGTGCACCTACAAGCTTGGCAAGAGACTTGCTCGGTGCGATTCCTGCCGAACAGGTCAAGCCGACCTCGTTGGATATCCTCTGCCTGAGATAGAACGCTAGCTGAGCAGCTGCTACCATCCGTTCTTGCCACCAGTCGGGCAGATTGCGCTCTAGGTGTTCTGCTGCGTCACTCGGATGCATGTGTCCGGGTGAATCGCTTGGCCAAGCCTGGTAGCCGAATCCATACCCGTCGTCCTTTTTGCTATCGCCAGGAGGTTTGAGATCGAACCATCTCTCTCCCTCTTTGCCTTTGTGGAGAGAGGCAAGATGATGATCCACCATCTCCGTCACATCGCAGAACAGCTCATCCATGCCTAGCTTCTCCACTCTCTTCTCCCAGACAATCGACCTCACTAGCCTCCATACCTGGCTCGAGACCTGACGAAAGTAGGTCAGGTCTTCACCATTGACAAGGACCATATCAGGGCATTTCTTGAGAGCATCCTTGATACTGTCAAGTTTGTCGACCCCGGCTGCACGTGCTTCGTAGCTGATGGTTGCGACCAGGGCCTTCTGCTGAATGCCGATGGGGATGCCGATGAGCGAAGGGTCGCGTTTGCGGCATGCAGCGACGTAGAATGCGTCTAGATCGAGGGCAATGATCACTCGGGAGGTTATATCGGTGGTGATGAGGGGAGCGTCCGATGTCGAGGTTGAGGACAGACGCTGACGCTTGACCAGGCGAGAAGGAGAACCGACATCGTGGGCACTAGTCAAAAAGGTCCTGCTGCTATTGTTGCTGGTGAGAAGCTTGGATGGAGAAGTCGAAGGGCTGCGCCCTGTCATGATACCTTGATCTTCCGATGCACCATGATCACAAAATATGGACCACGGGGCTTAAAGCATGTGGATCAGATCGACTGTCGAGAAATGGTGGTGGGTTGATGCTTGCAGAGTAACGAGAAGAAGCCGAAACTCAGCCAAAAAAAAAATACGCGGCACGTCCGTGCTCTCACTCAAAATCCTCCACTTGCCTGCAGTGTCTTGTTCGCTTCAGGACGCGGGTCCAAAGTCGCATGCCCTTTGTCGCAGTTTTCAGGACGGTCTTGCCTCGGCGCAGCAAGAGCTTTCTTATATCAAAGGTCACACTCGTAGTCGATCAACACAGCTTGCTTCACTCCGCATGAACATCCAGACGAAAGCAAAATTACGTTTTTACCGAGACAGAGAGTATGTTGGTGTACAAATGAAAAAAAGAGAAAGCTCGTCTAGGAGACGTACTTGTATGCAAGGTAAGCACCAAGGAGCATGAGGGGAATGAACATGAAGAAGGGGCTGTTGGTGCCAAACAAGAAGAAGAGCAGAATGAAAGCAAAATTGTCAGCATTGCTGTCCCGAACACTCGTAGCTCGCTTTCGGATCGTACAGATGCCTCTGTCTGCCCTGCTGGACCAGATTTTCAGCAAATCTGCATTTGGTTGTCGGTGTTGACAAGTAGGCTTATACTCACTGGCTGTTGACGTTGGTGTTGTTCTCGTTGGTAACGGCACCGCTGGTGGTCTTGATCTTCTGCGACTGTTGGTGAAACGAGGGGAAGGATTGAGCCGTCAGTCTTCACAATTTCCCTACTACGAACGAGGGCAGCACAATGCGACCTTTGTAACAGAGCCTCCAGCTGAGCAGTTCTGCGCAAGATGATGCAACAGCTGTGTAGAAGTGAAGCGAGGCAATGCGATAAGGGTCGGATGAGTGCCAAATGTTGGGCGAGTCGATACTTACGCCACCCTCGAGCTCACCGACGAGCATGGGGCCAAGGAGCGCACGAGCGTCCTCGGAGTGTCCGACATCCTCGAAAGCCTCGGTGGCGTCCTTGCCGGCCTCGGTGACAAGAACCTCGTCACCACCCGGGTGCTATTGTCATTCAAAGGCACGTTGAAGAGCCGATCCAAGATTTTACGTGGTGCCATCGATGATTGTCGTGAGCGGTGCGGATGCGAGATAAGCGTTGTTCGATGCGAGTTTGAGTGGGCCAGAACGAGCAAAAGCGTGGGTTCGTGCAGAGAGCGGAGAGAGATAGAAGAGTGAGACGTCAGCACTTTTGCCAAAATTGCAAGCAGTCGGAGAACACTCGACGCTGAAGCACGATGGAACCAGCTCGCCAAGTCCTTCCAAGCTGGACGGCGTAAGCACAGATTTGCGGCCGTAGCGATCTTCAGAGGTCGAGATACGTACCTCGTCAAGGAACTTGCTGACGTTGTAGACTAATCATCCGCAAAAAAAGTAAAGGTCGTCCAAAAGAGACAGGAGCGAAGAAACGATGTCAGTTGACTTTGCAATTCACGGGTTTAGTATCGTACCTTACGGCATAGTGAGGGTAGCGACCATCAGTCGCTTTGAACACCCGTGCTAGGCTCGAATTGAATGGAAACGCACCCTTGCCATCGATGAGGAGCCAGAGGTCCTCGTGGGAGCTGTGCTGCTTGAGCTCCTCCATGGTGATCTTCTTGGACTCGGACATTTTGGCGGATGTGTAGTTTTGTGATGGGATCTACTCGTCAGATGGAGATGATGTGGCGGAAAGATGAGATAGTGAGAAGGATAGAAAAGAAACGAAGATCGGTTTGAATGGACGGACAATCAACGTGATACCGAATGTCGGCTCTTCCGCAACAGCGGCACCAAGAAGGAAACGCACGCACACCACACAGGAACCGCCCTTACGCACACGCACTTTTGGCTTGACCAATGTGGAAGCGCTGTGTCGTGCGGTGTTGGGGAAAATGAAATTCCGAAAATGGCTCTTTTCTCAAGGACTTGCGCGTGAACCAGACGCAATTTTGCATATACAGTATATGTGTAATTTGTATTTGCCAGAGTGAAGTTGAACCTTGAGGATTTGAAAAAGGCAACAATAACAACAACGAAAAAGTGCGTGAAACTGGCAGCGTGTTGGCCTGCCCTTCTCTTCCGACTCTGGCAAGGCTTGGGCCGTGAAATCCTTTTGTGGCGGTCGGCTCCTCAAAAACATTGTTTGCATCTTGGAGAGAGAGGACGAGGCGACCAGCTGTGCCCCGCGTATTACAAATGTTCAAGTCCTGGTCTCTCCCCCGCACACTCTTCGCAGTAACCCACAAGCAGTATTTAGCCGTCCTCTTCGCGTGGTGAATCTTAGAAGCACGCCGAGGCTATGCTCCGTATTGTCGGCCTGGTGCATTACGTGGAGCAGAAGGCGTAATCCTTGTCCTCCAAAAGACGGTCGAATGACTGTGGTGGCTTCCCTATCAGCTTCGCCCGTTCAGCGTGAGAGTTGATTGCAAATAGCCGAACCACGTCACAGATTTCCTCGGAAAGCGCGGATCCCTTCGCTTGCACATCGTCTCGAACTGAGCAACCACCACCTCCTATCGTGCTTGGCCTGCCGACGACGCTGCGGCGTTATCGACATCAAGCGCACGCTTGATTCTGCGTCATAGACTTGCTTTCACATCGGTCCATTTTGAAGTCGACAGTCACCAATCACATCAACTCGAAACATGGAACCCCGTTTATGATAGCGTGCTCATAAAAAACGAGTTTTACCAAAACTCGGGGAAAAAAAAGGGGAGTAGAAATTGAGGGCAAAAAAAGAAGAATTGCGACCCCTGGCGGGCTCGAACCGCCGACCTCAGCATTAACAGTGCTACGCTCTAACCAACTGAGCTAAGGAGCCTGTTTCATGTCTGTCCCAGTTTAGTTAGAATATATATAACTACAAACTCCTGAGCGCTCAGAATCGAAACGTGAACTTTGTTCTCGACACGGGACTCGGGTAAGAAAGGTGTGGAGAACAACACAACACCAACACCCGAACTTCATCTTTGTTATGAAAAACCATACGACAAACTACGAGCAATCCTGGTAACCAGTTTCGATAGTCATGACTGGCTATAGTAACTCGCCAGTACACGGCAATTGATCTGACTGGTCAAAAGGCGAACCTCTTGCATGCTTAGAAGCCTTCCGGGCCACTTTGAGCTCGCGTTGTAGGCCTGGGTGAGAAGAGGCGGAGGAGGCTCAGTCGGTAAAGACTGGTAGGCGCATCAACACGCAAAACGTCAGCTTTGACAGCTATCATCGCCCAGGATGGGTCTCATCAATCTTCTGCTCAAAGCTTCTATACTTCTCCTGGATCTTCGTGATACCTACGATGCCCTGGACACGGTCAAGCTCGACGAAATTGGACGCAACGAGCGACAAGTGCTGATTCGCAACGCCGAGGATGGGACAAAGCAAACAACGACACGCAGACGTGTAGGAACCTCCAAGCGCAAAGCAGCGGTCAAGTCAGCCCTTACCACGGTGCTTGTATGGAATCTCTTTCACAAGATCGAGCCTGTATGCGACCGCACCATCGCTTGGTTTGTGCCCTTCTACGACTCATTCAAGACCCTATTCCTCATCTGGATGCTGTTCACCAGAAGCTATGGCGCATCCATCCTGGTCTACCGCTTCCTAGCTCCCTTGATCAAACCATACGAATCCATCATCGACGGCCTTGTTGGGCTCACGCTGGCGCTGTTCGGCTGGATCGCCACGCTCGTGGCACCCTTCACCGACCGTTGCGCAACATTCATCCGAGTTATCACTTCGACGGCTCCAAGGCCTGTAGAGCCAGTGGTGACGAAAGCAGCATCGACCAGAGTATCTACCTCTTCCGAAAATGCAGATGCTCCTGCAAAGCCCTCATCGACAGCCCCGACCGGAGGGAGAACGACAAAGATGCCTCCACCACCACCATCTGAAGCCATCAAGGCCTCCCCATCATCTGTCACATCTATACCATATGCTGCTCCACAGCTTCAGCCCCGCGCCAACACACTGAGACCAACCCAGGGACCGGTCAAAAAGGCGTCACAGAGCAACCTTGCCGCCACACGTCGGGTGCTACAAGAGCTTCCAGTGCCACGACACGCTTTCGACACGCTTCCACCACCAGCAACAAGCACGTCTGCGGGACCTTCTCCTCCAGCATCGAATGGTGCTGCTGCATCTACCGTAGCAACTCCCACCAGGTCCAACGGCGGCATTAGATCAGCGACCGTAAAGGCCGAGCCATCCGAGTCCAGCTTAGGGACCCCTCAAGCCAGCCCGTCCACGAGAAAGCCAATTGATCTCGGCCCACCTCCGACACCGCCCACAGGTCTTCGCAACTACGCATTCATTCCAGGACAAACACCGCAGCGATCTGGGGGATCTTCACTGATATCGCCAACGCCGCGTTTTCCTGGTGGGTTCTCCTTCTCATTTGCAGCGCCGCAAGCGTCCGCCTTCATCAGCGGTAATCCGTTCCAGGCGCAATCGAGAGTTCCCCTCACAGCGCAGATGGCCCCACTGTCACTCTCCTCTCAATCGGCCACACCCGCGAATCCATCTGGCGTTGTTGGAGTCAATGCTGGCGCTGCGAGCAGTACCTTGACCCACGACAAAGTTCCTTCGGCGCATGATACTCGGATCGTGCCTCCGCCGAACGGAGCAGCGAGTATTATAAAAGTGTCTTCATCGCGGTCACTCAGGGGCAAAGCCACGACGATTTTGGCTCAGGCGGGAGCCAAAGCATCGATGAGCTCAAGCAGCAAGAAACGCAGCCGATCCGCTGTGGACAATGAGGAAGGGGCAGACGAAGCAGGACAACCAAAATCAGCATCAAGGTCACCAAGAAAACGCGCAAAACCTGCAGCCGGCAAAGCTACAGCTAGCAAGATAGCTCCGGGTAATGCTACAGCGAGGGCCCGAGCCAAGGCGAAACAAACCGCTGATACTTGGCCAGCTGCCACCACAGTAGAGAAGGCTGTTCCGCGGAGGAAAGCGGTAGCAGCGAACGGTATGCAACGTGCAGCGAAACAGGTGGTTGTCTCGGAACTCGATGGCGCACGCACAAAGGAGAACACAACCTCGATGGCTGTTGATCAGATCCCACCAAGAAGGGTCACGAGCTCACCGCGAAAGAAAGCAGCTTCTGCCACGAGCAAATCTACCGCTATTTCTTCAAAGTCTACCGCCCAGCGAACAACGGCCAAGAAAACCTCTTCCACAAGCAAAGCTCGCAGCGAGTCCGTCGAAGTCGCTGAAACATCAGAGCCACCGCAACGGCTCACGCGTAGCCGCACCAAACAAAACCTATCTGGTTGATAGCTCTTATTGTCATCACAACACACTGTATCATTTAATGATCATCTACTCCTATATCTGTACCGATGATGACATGGCAATGGCGCCCTTTCGTATGAAGTGTCAAGTGTGCATTGCAGAGTGGTAAATAGGCTGTTTCAGGAAGCGTTTCCCGGCCGGGATTGTGAGCTTCCTCCACGCGATGCCGCCAAGGAGGAAAAAGAAAAAACAAAAAAAAAGCTCAAAAAATTCTTTTGGTCCGCAGGCGAAGAAAAATTGAAGAAGGACGTGCGAAATCTTTTGTTTGTTTCTCCTTTTCTTCCTTCCTTTCTCACCAACATCCTTTGCTTTTGTACGACAAACGGGCACACCATTTCTGCTGGTGATCGGTTGGAGCTGGTCTCTCTGATGTGTCTCTTGTCAACATGAACCGCTCCATCACTGGCGCCTGGGCCAACCAGCGCAACAAAATATCCCTCAATAGCCCCCTTCCTCCTTCCTCACCCTCAACCTCCTCAGCTGCATCCAATATACCCGTTCCACCTCCCCCCGGATCAGCAGCCGCCGCCGCTCTCGCTAGGCAGCAACAAGCACAGGCGCAACAGACTGGAGATGCCACTGCAGAACACGGCGACGCAAATGCCGCTGCTTCTCCGGTAGCAAGTGGCTCGGCGCCAAGGACACGACAGGGCTCGCCCAATCCTGCCCTGGTTGCTTCCACCTCTTCGCCAGTTAAGCGCAAGTCTCGCTCCTCTCGCATTGATGGCAGCGGTGCTGCTGGCTCCTCCACGGGATCATCTTCCTCTAAGCGACCAAAAGGCCTCATCTCCAAGCTCATGAACACTGCCGAGAAATATACCCCTCCAGCCACCCGTCTCGCCGATCTCGGCGGCATCTCGCATGCTATCGAAAAGATCCTCGAGCTCATTGCTATGCCTCTCTGCCATCCAGAGATCTACGCTCACACCGGTGTCAAGCCACCAAGAGGTGTTCTCTTGCACGGTCCCCCAGGATGTGGTAAGACCATGCTTGCTGGCGCCGTTGCTGGTGAACTTGGCGTTCCCTTCCTCTCCATCTCGGCTCCTTCGGTCGTCTCCGGAACGTCAGGAGAGTCGGAAAAGACGATCCGAGACACCTTTGACGAGGCCGCTTCCATCGCTCCGTGCATTCTCTTCATTGACGAGATCGACGCCATCACACCAAAGCGAGAGACCGCACAACGCGAGATGGAGAGACGTATCGTCGCTCAGCTTCTCACCTCGCTTGACGACCTCAGCTGGGAAAAGACTGACGGAAAGCCAGTCATGATTATCGGCGCAACAAATCGACCCGACAGTCTCGACCCAGCGTTGAGACGTGCAGGACGCTTCGACCACGAAATCGCAATGGGTGTTCCAGACGAAGACGGACGTGAACAGTAAGTATCTCTCTCTCCTCTCCTGCTTCAAGCAGCGTTTCTGCTGCGGACAAGTTGTGACTCGCATGATGCAGAACATACACAGTACGCTAGCGGCAATGGGCCGTTCTGTGCGTTTTGGCCTTCGGGCCTCCCATTCAAGTCCCTGATCTCACAACTTTGTCCCCAGCAGCAGACACCTGCTGAACTGCACCTTGTGCGCTGATATGAAGATACAAGAGCTGACCTTTCATTCCACCTCTTGTCTCTATCATCGATCGTAGAATCTTGCGAGTTCTTGCACAGAAGCTTCGACTAGCCGGCGACTTTGACTTCCGCGCCTTGGCCAAGGCTACACCAGGATACGTCGGTGCCGATCTTACTGCTCTGACTTCGGCGGCGGGTATCATTGCGGTGAAGCGCATTTTCCAGCAGCTGAGCGGACAGGACTCCTCGCTTCCATCCAGCTTGTCGGCGGAGCGCATCTCTCAAGCGATTGGTCTTCACGCCAACGAGGCTCAGCAAGATGCTAGTTCAGCTGATGCAGCATCGGGGGATGTCGAGATGGGCGATTCGGACATGCCAGCTGCAGCTTTGCCACAGGAGACGGCCGACTCTGCTCAGACTGTCCCGGTTGCGGCTGTTGCAGCAGCGGACGTTGGCATCGACTCTCCTGGTCCTTCTACCGGAGCTGCCACTCCAGCAACGGCTGCTGGCGACGGCACGCAAACTCCAGTACCGATACCTGCTACGGCATCCAACGTCCGCCCATCGGACACCTTCTTCGAGGCCCTTCCCGAGCACATTCGCGACTCCTCCATCGCCGCCTTCCTAAAAAATCACCCTTCTCCACTCACAGATGCGCAGCTGGCACCACTCGCCATCACCAACGCCGACTTCCTTGTCGCGCTACCATCGGTGCAGCCCTCTTCAAAGCGAGAAGGCTTCGCTACCGTCCCCGATGTGTCTTGGGCTGATGTTGGTGCCCTTCACTCGACCCGCGATGAGTTGTCCATGGCGATCGTCGAGCCCATCAAGCGTCCCGAGCTTTTCCGATCCGTCGGTGTCTCTGCTTCCTCCGGTGTCCTCCTCTGGGGACCACCCGGTTGTGGTAAGACTCTTCTCGCCAAAGCTGTCGCCAACGAGTCGCGCGCCAATTTCATCTCTGTTAAAGGACCCGAGCTGCTCAACAAGTACGTCGGTGAATCCGAAAAGGCCGTCCGCCAGGTCTTTGCACGTGCCCGCACATCCTCACCTTGCGTCATCTTTTTCGACGAGCTCGATGCACTGGTACCTCGCAGAGATGACTCCTTGTCCGAGAGCTCAAGCAGAGTGGTCAACACCTTACTAACCGAGCTCGACGGTCTAGAATCACGCGTTCAGACGTACGTCATTGCCGCCACCAATCGACCAGACATGATCGACCCTGCCATGTGTCGACCAGGCCGTCTCGACAAGCTTCTCTACGTCGACCTTCCCAAATCCGACGAGCGTTTGGAGATCCTCAGAACCATCACCTCCAAGACCCCGCTCAGTGACGAAGTCGATCTGCAGTCTATTGCCTACGATGCCAAGCTCGAAGGCTTCTCCGGTGCCGATTTGGCCGCGCTTGTACGTGAAGCTGCCGTATTGGCACTCAGGGAGACGATTCTGTTCCACAACTCTCAACCCGCGTTTACGGTTCCACAGCCAAAGAAGGGCAAGGGTAAGAAGGGTGAGGATGAAGGGGTTAAAGTGATCGTCATGCATTCGCATTTTGTTGCAGCGCTTTCAAAGATTCAGCCTTCGGTATCGGCTCAGCAGCGTCGCAAGTACTTGTCGCTCAGGCAGAAGCTTCAAGGATCCGTACCTATCGATGGCGGCAATTCGTCGAACAGAAGAGGAGGCAAGTTCGATGCTGACGGTGACGATACGAACGCCAACACTCCCACACCTGCTTCCTAAGCAGTCTGTACTTGTACTCTAATCTAAATTTATACATCTCCAAGATGAACCCACATGAAACAATGGCATTGTGAAAGCGTGAGATCGCCTGGCAGGCCAACGTCGCAGAGTCGCAGCAGGGCTGCATACTTGAATCCAACCGAAATCTGGAAGCGGGTAGGGACGTCCATGCTCTTGAGGTGACGTTGTTGCATCTCTCAAGAGCTGTAGATGAGGATCGGCTGTTGAAGACCGGGGCACCAGACTTGGACATATTGGAGATTGTACCAAGGCAACTCGTAGTGTCTGACCTCGGCGCAACCTGTTCCCCAGTACTGGGGCTGTTGTGGCTCCGAGACGACCAAGTGGACGCGGTTGTTCACGGTCACCGATTGACCGGCGAGCAGTACAAATCCTGAGATGGGTAGGATGTCAGCATGTATTCACTCACTGGAACCTTGATTCCGTTCTTGCACCTATTCACTGGACTGGGATAGAACACAGGTCGCTAATTGGTGGATGTTACTTACTGGTATCAGATTCGTCAACGAAACCATAAAGCCTCTGTGGATGGGGATTGGATAGCGAGCCTTCGAGATAGGTGCCAATGTCAAAGCATGCCCGAGACCTGCTATCGTGCGGGGCTGAATAGTAGGATGGGTAAGGTGTACAGAGAGCATGGAAGGCAGGAGGATTGCGTGAAAGACCGTAAAGGTTGTCTTCGTAGAAGCATCCTTCTGGACCACAGATTCCGGGCTGAGGACCGCCAACGGGGGCGTAATGGACGGCCTCGTTTGCCGCAAGAGCTCCGCCAGCGCTAAGGGTGAGGACAGCGAGGATGGCCGGTAAAGCGGTCTTCATATTGTGTAATTATCCCGGTTAGGAGAGTTGAGGGAGAAGGGGGTGCTCTTAGGTTGGTATCCGGGTGAACACGGGGCTGTGGAGGAGGAGGGAGGGTGCTTATATGTTTTCTAGATGGATGCTGTGTGCAAGGGGCAAGAGGTGCTCTTCCGCGAAGTTGAGCAGTGCTGGTATTCGTACCACTGCCGGCACCTCCTTGGAGAACAGCATCCGATTTGGCCCAAAGAGCGACCAGTTCTACACCAGGCCTCATTAGCACTGATCTCGCACGCTCTCATGTTATTTTGTCCAGACGTCAATGTTTACAGTTGACGCGGTCCGTTCTGAGAGCAGATCTCATGATTGACAGTGGAGCGGCCGCTTTGAAGGGTCCGAGCCTTGGCCGATGAAAGTTTTTGGCTGCGCAGCTCATGTCCCCTCGAGCGCGAATGCTGATCTCTCGGGCCGGCTCAAACGAGACCACTTGCCGCTTCGATCACCAACCGACTTGGAATCCTCAGTCAGTTCGACATAGAAAGATGACATTTCAAGGTCGTAAAATCGCAAACAGAGGTTGTGGCAAGGAAGGAGCTGACATGAAAGCTGAGCACGCGGCTGCTTACAGCTGGATAGGCTCGTTCTGGCCCGGGCACCAAATTTCGTGCAGCTGCAATTGATACCAAGGCAAAGTGTGGACTGTGACGTACGCGCAACCTCTCTTCCTATCGTGTTCGCGGTGAGCTCTGCTCACGTGGATCTGCAACTTTTCATCCAAAGTAATGTATTGTCCAGCGTACAGGACCATGTTGGTTCCCGATCCATCGATGTAACCGTGCAGCCTGTTCGGGTTGGGGGCAGAGAGGTACTTCTCGAGAACCAGCTGCGTGTCGAAGCATACCCTGGCTCGGTGGTCGTGCTTGGCCGAAGCCCTGTGTTGGTCGCACAGGGCGTGGTAAGCTTGGTTGTCACGCTTCAGGCCAAACAGGCCGACGGGGTTATGCAAAGGTTTGCGACCAGAGCCAGGCTGAAAGCCATAACCAGGTCCAAAGCCTTGATGGACCTCATGCTCCGTAACGGGGACGGACAGCACGCTAGTAGTGGCCAGAGCTAGAGTGGCGAGGAGAGTGGCAAAGGTGATCTTCATGTTTGTTGTCAACGGAGAGAGTGTAAAGGAACTGTGTTGGTGGAAGAGAAATACAAGGAGGCAAAAGGGGAGGCTGCTTATATGCTTTCCTACCTCGAACGGGTGCACGCTTGAAGGAAAGAAGAGCGGTTCTTACTCAGTGGAGAAGGGCGACGGACGGGTATCTCAAAAGAGAACAGGATCAGGGGCAACGATGGGAAACACAGTAATTAAGGCGCCCACCTGCACTGGATGGTATCCACCACCGCGGAACACCTTCAACAACATAATGCCCACCTACGTGTCCTCTTCAAAGTCACATCCACCTTAACGCACAGCCTCGTCATGTTACCGTGCAGATGTAGTGAAAGGAGTGGTGGCTGAAAAAAGACGCTCGCCACAACATGTCACATGAGATGGTCCCACACCTCTTTTCCTTTCTTAGCTGTCTCTCTCTGCGAGACAAACTCGTTTCATCATACCCAAGTCCCCACGCCTTCGGAACTCAGCCAAAAGGGCACGGGTGGCTGTGTCGTTCTGTGGTTTCTGCAGCGGTCTGTCAATCATCTCCCGCTCCTGATTCGTCCATATTGATTTTTTTCCGCGCCTCGATCTCGAACGCAAATATCCCCGTGGAAAGGGCTCGTATAGTCAAGAAATTGGTGAGCACAAGCCACTTTCAGAGCATGACCATGTCCACAGAGCACACGCCTCTCGAACTCAAGGTTGGCGTGGGTGCCAAGTCAAGCAAATAACCTCGCAGATATTGAGGACCAGGTACGAGCGGTTTGGTGGGTCCGTGTTTTGCGCATCGACAACCGTGAGCAAACTTCATTTTCCGAGATCATCTGGCCACTTCTCGAAAACCCTTCACCTTGAGAGCTGAAAGGAGCTCAAGCCTCCGACAATTTCCTGAAGCGAACTCGAGCCGTGCGAGGACGTGTGGGGCAGTTCATAAACTTGCGACTCTTCAACTCTTGTTCGCACGCTCATGGGCTTGCAACTTTTCGCACCGCGCAAACTTCAGATGTCGATCTCGAACAATTGGCACTCCATCAAGGTGGTACGTGTTACATTCTTCTTTCATGAGAAAGGAACGTGAACGAAGGATGGCAAGAAGCACTGTTGAGGGCGAGGAGACAAAGCCTGGGATGTTGTGGGCTTGAAAAGTGCGCTAGATGATGACGGGCTCCTTCTCTCCAGGGCACCAAGTAATTTGGGTTTCAAGGTACTTGTAATCTTCGGCGGTCAAGTGGTACACAAGTACATTTGCGCAATTCTCAGCGGGAGAGGTGCCGCCGTGCTGTTGTTGGTACGTCTCTTCGGCCTCCTTCTCCTCCTTGCTCTTCTTCTTGTTCGTAACCGCCGTAACATGAACCTCGCGCGGGTCCCCCAAATAAGGAGGGGGCACCAGGGTGAATCGGGCGTTGGCGACAACGTAGAACTCTGTTTGCGATGTAAAGTCAATGCCAGGTGAATACTCATGCTAATCTCAACCCATTGGTGTGGCTTCAGAGGAAAGAAAGGTGCTTACTGTCGCCGTCTTCTTCGTTGTTAATGACCCCCTCGAGAATGGAAGGGTGGCGATGAGTAATTCTGTGCCTCACATTGAAGTTGGTCACGAAACAAGCTCGCGAAGGGGTATAATCAAGGGCAGAACGGAGGCGCTTGCCACAATACTCCGTATAGGTCTGTTCGTTGATGCTCAAGCCAGAGGGGTTCTTTGCAATGGCAAAGCCAGCAATAGCGAGGGCCGAAAGGACAAAGGTGAAAATCTTCATTTGATGCGGAGTTTGAGTGTTGATGTGAAGGTGGAATGGAACTGAGAGTTGGCGCACGAACCCAATCTTATATGTTTGCTCGATTTGGATCGAGCAGGACCTCAGCGCTGCCTGTACTGGTGGGACCACAAGCACCGGAGATGAAGCGAAAGGTCGTCCGTTCTCCGATTCCGGCCTCCGTGAAGCCACTCGGATCCCCGTCTTCACCTGCGAAGTGAGTGTCCCACTAAGTGAGTTCACCTCAACCATGCAGTGTAACCACTCGGTTGCGTGCATCGAGGTCAGTTCTCAACGTCTCTTGTCGTGCGCTTTGCCCTCTTGATCAGCAAGTCCTCAATCCATGGCTTGACTCGGTACACTGAAGCAGCAATTGAAGGAGAAATTCACATAAAAAGATACCTTCCTGCTACGGCGTTCGATTTCGATCAAATAACATACGAAGGAGGCAGTATGCGTCATGACAGTCTGAATTGTAATGAGAAAACGACTTTCGTAGACATAGATGGAAAAATACTGTGGAGTAGGAATGGGATAGGACCTAGCCATCGATAAGGGCTGGCAGGATGATCAGAAGATCTGATTGAGAGCGCACTGACGATATGATCTGCTGGGAACGTTCAAAGTGCGATAGGATCGTGCTCGCCGGGGCACCAAGTCGTCTGCACATGAATGTACCGGCCATGTTCCTTGGACAAGTGGTACACGATGACGTCCGAGCAATTCTCAGCCGGGTTTTGGCCGTTGTGTAGCTGTCGGTACCTTTCTTCGGCAGCCTTCTCGATGCGATTCTTCTTCTTGCTCGTGACTGGCTTTACATGAACTTCGAGGTCGTCTCCCTTTCCGGGTGGCGCAACTAGCGTAAATCGGCAGTTGCCAGCCACATAGAAATCTGTTTTCAACACGGATTCGATCAAATGTGAGTTCACTGCCTCTGCCCTTTTCACTCTTGCGGATTCGGAAAGATGTAATGCTTACCATCGCCATCGTCGTTAATCACACCCTCAAGAATGGAGGGATGAAGGTACTTGAAGGTACCAGGAACGTCAAAGGGAGCCTTGAAACAAGCACGTGCCGAAGCATACTGACGAGCAGATTCAAGTCCCTTGTCACAGTAGTCGTGGTAACTTTGCCCATTGACGCCCAATCCAGAGGGATCGTCTGCAGCGGCAAAGCCAGCAATAGCGAGAGCCGAAAGTACAAAGGTGAGAGTCTTCATCTTGAAAGCTGGAAAGGTGATTGGGAGGTTGAAGGAGTGGAAAGATGCAAGTAGAGACTGAGGGTACGCGTGCGAATTGAGAACTTATAGCGTTACTGTACGTGTAGGTTGAAGTGCGAAAGGCGCTGGGAAGAAGATTGAACGGGGGACTCACATCGGTGGGACCCTTCGCAAGTGATGAAACCCCCGGCTCGGGTTGTTGTATCACCAGACCACCAACGCCGAGCCTCGGGAAACCACTCAAGATTCCCACAAGCCTCCTGCCTCGGGAGGGCACTCAGCCCACAGTATCACGGCACCACCACCAATTCCACAGTATCACCACCAATTCCACCGCATCACCACCAACTCCACTGCACAGCCATCCGTCCTAGGAAATCGCTCTTTTGGCCTTGCTGCAATCAGCCAGGCATTGTTGAGAGAGGCATATGTATCGCTAGATGAGCAGCAAAGCCGCTCTTGAGGCTCTGAGGCTCCTAGCCTGCCGTGAAGGGAGCTGGATGAGCGCAAGTGAGCAGATACAGTAGCATAAATGCATAAGAAGCGAACTAGCGCAAAGAAAAGGGTGGGAAAGGGTGGTGAAAAATTTGCCCTAGGCCGCTGAAGAAAGGAATGGGAGTCAAGTGAGTGGGTGGGAGAGTTTGATATCTCGACCACGGATCCACGTATCCACCAGTCCGACCAGCTCAAAAATGAAGGCTGTGGTACGTAAGTACTGGACAATAGCTCAGCCGTCTTTGCTCCTTTTCGTTTCAGTAAGGATCCGGTCCCAGGTTCATAATCTCCTCTAGGGAAGAGGCTTTATCAAAAGCCTTCCGTTTTCCTTTTCCCTTGTTTTCAACTCCTTCCACCACACACCTCTCTCTGTCCTTTCAACAGCACCAAAAACAACATTATGAAACTCCAGGCCATTCTTATCGCTTCTACTCTAACCATTTTTTCGGCTGACCTGGTCGCCAGTGCATGGATGAGCGACCCTTACTTGATGGACTGGCAAGAATATTGCCTGCCATCGGGTAGCAAACTCAGCACACGCCATGCCTGCTTTGACGCTGATGGCCCGGTTGTCGATTCAATTCGATATCCCTATGATCAACGTAACTTTGATGGATACTATAAAGAGGACAAGAAAAGTAAGAAACTCCGTTGAATTAACTGAACTCACTTAACAGGGTTGCATGTAAAAGCTGACACAATCATCACCGCTGGTGTCGTCTTCTTCGTTTAGGCTTCGTGGTCGTCTTGAAGGATGACCAGCCGGAGGGAGCCATCGTCCGGGGGACCTTGTGGCAGATCAAGGTGACGCCTGGTAAAAGCAAGAATTGCGTCGATGTAGTTCTCAGCGCACCCGATGGTCAATTCGCAAGGCCCGTTCAGCAGCAGTGCTCTCCTGGCGCATCTCACGTCAACGTACCCACTACGATTATCAACCACTAGAACAACTGCTTTTACTAACATCTCATAAGCTGAGTGACCACTTTCCAGACCCTGACCGGTGCTTTGTTTCGATTTCACATCTTCATGCAATTTATGCTATTCCTCAATCCTGCCATTGATTCGAGACGTGCCTTTAATATATTAATAAGAGAAGTTTGTCACATGAGTAGAGACTCGATTGGCTCACATTGAGCACATATCGTTCCCTTCCGGCTGCGTACGCTTCGCAGTGGCCGTCTAAGACCCTCAGTGTCTGCAGTTCTCCTTGATGTAGTCTCTGTGCAACGGGCTTGCACAACTTTCACTTGGCGGAGGGACTCAGCCGCCTTTGCACGCAATGCAGACAATCTCTAAGCGGAACAAAAATTAAGTAGGTGATCCGATCACCTTGTGGCATAGTATTCTCTTTATTAGCTTCAAGAGGAAATCATGCAAGACAGGATGGTCGATGAGAATGGGAGGGAACTCGTCACGCCATCACTACTGATTCCACCGTGTCACCACCTGCATAGCCACCAGCCCCACCGTGTAACAGATGAAGGCCGTGATACTGCACTAGCGGGCTTTTGTCCCCTTTTGTGTGAGCAAGGGTCCCACTTAGGGTCAGACTTTGCCCTTATGTCGGAGGGCCTGACTGTTCTGTATATAAACTATGTCTATTTCTTGATCGTTCGTTTCCCACTCCCTCCATCACACACCCCTCTCTAACTCTTTCAACGACATACAATCCACAACGACAGCAGTACCAAAGATGAAGATTCAGGCCGTGCTTATTGCTTCTGCCCTCGCCATCGTCTCGGCTGACCTAGTCGCCGGTGCGTGGCTGGACACTAACGGCCAGGGTTGGAGTCGATATTGTGCTAACGGGGGTAGCAAACTCAGCACACAGTATGCTTGCTTTGACGCTCCTGGTCCAGTTACCGATACGATCAAGTTTGGTCCTGGAAAATCTGACTTCGATGGTTATTATTCTCAAGACAAGAAAAGTAAGTGCCTCTTTTGACTTGTTGCGACTTGACTACCAGAAACGCTTGACAGGTCTAAGACTATCATCAACGTTTTGTGCCGCTTTTCTATCAGGTTTTGTGGTACTCTTGAACAACAAACAGCAGCGAGTCACGGTCAAATCGAACTTGTGGCTGATCAACATCAACGCTGATGGATTCAAGAATTGCATCGACGTTCGTGTCAATCCACCAGACCAACTCGTTGACGGTCCTGTACCTCAGCTGTGTCAACCTGGAGCACAGCACATTGAACTTCCCACTACGCCTGTCCCTCTCCTTTCTATCCCTTCACACTAGCCTCTTATTTCCAGGTGACTGCTTTGTAGACCAGTACCGTTGCTCTGTCTCCGTTTCACATCTTCATGCAGCTTGCGCCGTTTCGCAATACTATTCGATACGTGCTTGCATCTGAAGAGGACCTTGTCGCGATGTGCTCTCCAAGTGAAGAACTGGTCAGCCTACCTTGAGAGCATATCGTTCCCATCCAGCTGCTTATGCTCGCAGTAGCTGTCTAAGACCCTCGGTGTCTGCACTTCATCAATTGAATCTTAGTGCAGCAGGGCTGCACAACTTTCAAGCTTGGCAGAAGACGGCCTGCCTTCGCCTGCAATGCAGACAATCTAGAGTGGACACAAATGATGGATAATTGAAAGAATCACCTTTGGGCATAATTCTCTCTTTGTCAGCTAGTTACAAGGGTTAAGCATGCAAGAGAGGATGCTCGGTGAGAATGTTTGATCTAAGTTTCACGCTGGAGAAGAGGTGGAATAGTAGTCTCGGTAGCTTGTACGTACTGTACATACTGTACAGTACATCAGCTCTTGAGGCACGAGTCACGGCGAAAAGCAATTCTGTGCAACAGCACCGTCTCGACGATGAAACACAAAGCTGATGAGCGAGGGCACGTGCCCTGAACCACAATGTATTAATCTCGCTGACACCTCGCGCTCTCAATCATCGCAACTCTTCGATTGACGGTCTGAACGAACACACCGGAACCGAAATTCAGTACAAAGGTCTGTGAGAAGCTAGGTCATGACTAGTGTCAAATAGGTCTCCTTTTTGAGCTCGCAGATCCTCAGATGATCATGGGAAGAAACTGTTTCGGACACCAAATTTCCCTGACCTGAATCTCCCTCTTGGGCAAACGGTACACCTTCACGTACACGCAGCCCTGTTCCTTATCCTTTCTATGCTTCTTCGTGTTTGTGAGAGTCTTGACATGAATCTCTAGATTCCTCAGCGTGACTACGGCTTGGGGGAAGAGCACGAAACCTGTAAGTTGAAAAAAGGGGTCTCAGCGTTAGTGATCCCTTCAAGAACATTTTGCACCGAGACGAGAGGGGGGAAGTGGAGCTCACGTTTGCCACTGTCATCGATGTAGCCGCGCAGCTTTGCAGGGTCGGGATTGCTCAGGTTGTCGGCGATGTGATAGCGTGTATCAAAGCACCCATAGGGGACAGGATGAAATGGTATCTGAGGAGTAGATTTCAGTACGTCACAGAGGAGGTGATACTTTTCGTTGTCCTGAACGAGGCCAAAGATTTTCTTGGAGTGATCACTAGAGTCTTTACCCGAGCTCAGTCCAGCAAAGGCGAGGATAGAGAGAAGGATGTAGAAAGATATCTTCATGCTGAGTAGAGGTGTGAGAGATGGTAGAAGATGGATGAATGGAATGTCGAAAGGAATTGGCAGTGGTGAAGATCGAGACTTTATATCCAATCCTCGACCAAGGCAAAGGCTAATTTAAAGATGGCCCGTTCGTGTGGGAAGAGATGCCACCGTGGTGTTTCGTCTGAGCCCACCAAAGAAGAGCCAAGGCAGTGCTTGTCACCCTCGCCACCATGTGGTCACCTGATGTCCCGCAGACCATGGTATCTCCACACAGCCTCAGACAAGGAGGTGATTAATTATACACTTCTGCTGGAGGTGGTATCCGCACGCGCTCTCTGCTGCTTTGGTACGATTTGTGTACAAGTGCAAACCGGGTTCTCAGAGACCGGTGCTTAATTCAACTCGCTTATTCTCTGACTCCTTCGATGCATGCATTACAAAATAAAAATGTAGCATACCGGATAGCTGTGCTGAGAGGAATTTCGTGTGCCACAGTATCCTTGCAGCGAAGATTGGGAACAATTCTTTCACATCGTCTCGAAAGTCGAGATGCGATCTATTGACGCGATACCATCACAATATCTCAGTCTCGAAAGAGACAGCCTGACGGCTTCAGCATTCTTTGTTTTTGTGACGGCGCACCAGCAAGCTGAATGATCAGATTGGAACGCATGAAAGGACTAGACGATCTGTACAGCATGAAGTGGGCATGAACGTATCGGCACTTATATTGAGATCCTTAGCTTTTTGGCTGAGCTGAAAGGAAGGCATTGAGATCGTAGGGCTGATCTTTTCCAGGGCAAAATTGCTTGTTTAGCTTGACAGCCCCCGGGAACCTGCCCCCTCGGAAGTTGTCTAATTACAGGAAGCTTATGTAAGAGCAACCCAGTTCAGGTCTGGTCTCTTTGGGGTCCGGTCTCCAGCCTATATGGTTGATGCTGCTCGCATTGACGCTCAAGCAGTAGTTGTTTGACATTGTCATTCCACTTCCGTCGAAAAGGACGAAATTCTTGCCACTTTTGTCAACAAAACCATGAAGCTTGTTGGCATCAGGTACAAGTGGAAACTGGTCAAAAGGCTCTTTGAAAATTTCGTGAAAGGGGTCGGAGATGGTGAAGCATGCACGCATGTAGATGTCGTTTGGATCTGGAGTTTGACGAATGTCGCATAGGGCATGGTATTGCTCGTCGTCAGTGACCAGACCCAGGAAGGTGGGGTCGACAACACGCGCTGTGGTGCTAAGGCTAGCGAAGGCCAGAGCGACGAGAAGCAAAGAGAAGCAGGTCTTTATGGCGAGAAGTGACTTTGAAGAAATGAGTCTGCAGGACAGGGTGAGGAGAATGAGTCGAGAATCAGTTTCAGCTCTGTTTAAGTAAGTTTCGACAAGTGATGGAGCGTTTTGCAACGTTGGGAGGGAGGGAAGGTACACAGTCCCACCGAGAAATCTTGCAAGTACTGCAAGCGAAATACCAACAGGGTTTCGGCTACCTGCTTGAATTTTCTTGGCCTGTGGGCCCTCGATACAAAGGAGGAGGACAATGGACGCAGTTTGTGATCTTGTGCAGTGCTCGATTTCCACTCGATTGGTGGCAAGCATGGGTGAAAGTGGGACTCGGGAACAAAGAGTCGGAAATTCCGAGTGGCAAGACTAGACCAAGTACAGTAGAAAGCAGAGTGCTCGCGAGAAAGGGAAGCAGTGCAGACCATCTCGCGTGCTTGCAATTTCAGGTCAGAACCGCTTCAAAACTCGATAGGCATGTGGCTTTCAAACCATCGTCTAAGGTTGACACTGCGTCCACCTCTGATCCCACTTCCCACCTTCATCTGCAATATCCAGGTGGCGGCGTCGCAGTGGACAAATGAAGGTCCTGCCTTCACACGTCACCACAAAGCGATTCCCACCAGCGAGGCAAAGTGAACCGTTCTGGATTCGACTCCAACTTACCCTTCCTTTACCTCTTCCACCATCAGATCGAAACATCATGCAGTTTCCGACTCTGCTTGCGCCGCTGCTAAGCCTCTTGATGACACGTCTGGCCAAGTCAGCAAATTCGGCCAACGCGTTATTTGACAGCTCGCCACGTGGCCAAGCCGAGTGGCGCCGTTACTGCTCGCCTGCCGCCTCAAGCTCGGCTGAGCTGTTGCCACACGCTTGCTTCACGATTCACGACGATATCACCTCAGCTGCTCATTCAGCATCTCATGAAAGCTTGGGCTTCGCCTCTGCATCTGGCGAAGGTAAGTCTGACCTGATCCTCAGTCGTCTAATTCACCATGTTCCCAAATCTAACATATTGCGAAATTTACGATGCCCAATAGAGTTTGTCGTGATTGCTCCGAAAGCGGAAACAGATTGTAACGTCGACTTCTACGCCTGTGGATTCTGGTTCAAGATCGACGTCTCAGCATCCTTGGGCTGCACAACAGTAGCAGTATGGGCTCCCACGCGAGCGGCGAAAAGGACACGACGCGAAGGTCAAGAAGCTGCATTGGAGCCGTTCATGCAAGACGTGACTTGCCACCCCGGCAGTAAGAAAACTTTCAACATGTAGCTAGACATCATAATCGTAGTATGGTAGTCTGAGCGCCTAGTGATAACCTTTGCACTCATGAGAGGGAAAAGAGACTGCAAGTCACCCAAGACTAGCCATGAACGTATAGAAGAGTCTAGGTCAGGTCGATGGGGGCGCCGTTGAATGTCATCTTGTCCTGCCCGTCCAAGACCATATACCAGCTTCCGTCTTCCCGCGACTTTTCGACCGTCACATGAACATCTTCAACAGTAGGCTCTCGAGTCCAGTCAATGGTCACAATCAGATCGGGTCTGACCAGTCACGAGCTCCCGCCGTCCTCGATAAGAGCAAACTCTGTACATCCAAAAATGTTTCCTTTGTCAGTCGCTAGCCAACCGTAAGCGAAAACGAAATCGTGGTCGCATGAGACGTGACTATAGAAAAGGAATACTCACTGGAATAAGCATCTACATAAGTGACGTAGCCTTTCCAGTAGCCTGTAAGATGGTGGTTAATGTCCCCGTTGGAGGTGAAACAAACCCGTCTCCCTTCAGGAAACCCTTCTCTGTATCTGGTTTCACAATCGCATCGCCTTTTATAGTCCCTCTCACCATCATCTTGCAGCCATTCAGCCAGAGAGGGAAGAGCAAAGACGGCGAGAGCTGCAAAAGCAAGCAAGCGGGTATGAATCATTTCAATGGTGAAGTCTTGAAGTCTTGAAGTCTCAAAGAGAGGAATGGGTACTTTGGTCATTGCGATGATCGTTTGTGTGGTTTTGTTTGTAAAACGTGGACGAGGAGGAAGACGAAGGGGGAGGGGTGCCTGTATATGGATGCGAGTACGGTCATGTAACATGTTGGAATGCCGATTTCACACTTTACGGACAGTCAGCAGGAGAGAGAAAATTTTGGTGGACGGCAGCGATCCTGTACTCACTGGTATATCCATCCCGATGAACGAGATAGCCTTTCCAGTCTCCCGTAATTGGCCCGCGGGTGGTGATATCTCCAAGGTAGGCGAAGCAAACCCATTTTCCGGAAGGTTCGTGATCGCTTTGCTCTGTGTCAAAGTCGCAGCGGTCTTTCCATTGATTGTCGCCATGCTGGACCCATTCAGCAAGCGAGGGAAGATCGCAAACAGCGAGGGTCGCAAAAGCGAGCAAGCGGGTGGAGATCATGTTGAACAGGTGAAGTCTCGAAGTGTGAAGTACGACGTTCGCTTTAGTCTATAATGTTCAAGAGACTGTGAATGAGAAAAGAAGTCGAAAGGGGATCCCCATAATATACTCGCGGATACGGTCATGGAAAAGCCAAATTTGACCGTGTGCCAAGTTCAGACTTGACCGAGAGTCACCAGGAGGGTTCACAACGTTGCTAGCTAGAGTTGGGACAGATGCCACAGTGGTGGCCCACAAGCATATCGTGAGAACGTGCCGCTGCTCAACTGTTGGGCTGATGACGGCACTGGTGGGTCTTCCTGGGCGGGCAAGACTCCACACGGTGGTGTCAGTACAGCAAGGGCAGGATGAAAAATACCCACACCCCCCATTGTCAGCCACCAATAATGTGCATCCTGTTGGCTGAGACTAGGTCTCACTTTCCGCTATTTCCGCTGATAAATATGTTCAAATCACAAGCGATTCGACCTGCGAGCAAGTACAAAGACTCATTTTGGACGCGGTTACACTGGCTCTCTTTTGCGGCTTCATGGGTGGATACCAGGTGTCAAGCTCAAAACCAAAATTGCAAATCAGACTTAAACGTGAGAATAAGATAGCTGAGCGCCTGAAACTGAAACTGCGTTCATGAAAGGGAAAGGAGAGGAGAAAGGATAAGGGAAAAGAGAGGAGAAAGGATAAGGGAAAAGAGACTGCAAGTCAACTAAGACTAGCACTGAACGGTCAGAAGAGCGTAGCTCAGAGATAAATGATTTCACCACTTCTAAGTGGCTGGCTATACTCATTCCTCGATTCCCACTTGCCCTTTCGCTTACTTTTGAGCGTCACGGGAATCATTCCATCATCTCGTTTAGTGTGCCAATCAATTGTCACTTGCTGATCGCGAGTGTTCAGATCCGAGCTCTTTCCGTCCTCGACAAGAGCAAACTCTGTACGATGCATTAATAAATATTCGTTTTGTCAGCTAAGGTGGAGAAAGGAAGAAACCATGGGCCACGGTAAGTCAAGGCAGAGGATGAATACTCACTGGAGAACACGTCCTTTTGAACAAGATAGCCTTTATAGGTGCCCTTAATTTCCCCGTCTTTGGTGATGTCACCAGAGTAGGTGAAACACAGCCATCGTCCAGAAGGTCTCTGAAAATTAGCGGGTCGTTCATCGCAGCGGTCTCCCCATTCAAGCTCGGCATCCTTTGTTACCCAATCAGCAAGCGAAGGAAGTGCAAAGACGGCGAGAGTTGCAAAAGCAAGCAGGCGGAGAGGGATCATGTTGAAGGGCGAAGTCTTGAAGGCTCGAGTGGAGAAATGGGTGTCTTGGTTTTGAGAACTATGATTGGCTGTCTTGCTTGACTGTGAATGAGAAGGAAAGACGGAAACGAAAGGGGATGCCCGTATATATGCTTGCGAGCAGGGTGATGTAAAAGCCAAACTGGCCGGTGTGTCGAGTTCAGACTTTACCGGGAGCCAACAGGAATGGGACATTGAATATCGCACCGTTGCCAGCTGGTGGGAAAACACGCCAACGTTGCCATCAAGGAGTGGTGACAGGTCCCGCAGTGTGGATCCCAAAAGCGTATTGTCACACCGTCCCGCTGCTCAGTTGCTCTTTTGTGACGTGGGACATTGCATGCCCCGCCAAGGATTTGTTAGACTAATCAGCTTAAACTGGAAGTTGACAACTTGAGCCACATCTTCACGATACAGGGAAGTTTATGTATGATCTGAGCTGCACAGCTGGTGCGATCGGATCTGCACTTCGTGCATAGCCACACATCTACGATTGCTCGGCGCTTTCATGTGCGCTTGCAAAGATGAAATGCGACGTATCGATTCTCTCACCCCGTTTCATCACACACCGGACTGTACTCAGGGGTGACTGTTGCCGCAATCAACCCACAGAGCTACAAACCCACTTTCCTCTGAGGCTGCGGGACTTGACTTGTCCCTCTTTCCCCCGATCCCGTCCAAGACAGCTTTTGTCTCGTGACTCTCATTTGCTTTGAAGAGGCTCGTGCGCAACCATGAGAGATTTCCCTTCAAATAGGTCAGCCTTCACGGTCCACTAAGTTTACCGTCTTATTGAGAGGCTTCAGCAGCCAAGCGAACTAGAACTTGATTCTCAGATTCTTGAGGTAGCACGCGGCGCAATAAGTGCTGTAAAATACTAAATTGCGCTTTATACTAAACTGGACATGCGTCAAATGCTACGTGTGTTGGAACGCTGGAAAGAGGAAGAAGGATGTCGATGGTCACCGTTGAGAACATGGTGGATGGCATTCTTCGGCGACTCATAGGGGCTTAGATGCAAAACAATAGAGCAGGTGCCAGCTGGAGAGAGATGAAAGTTTCGGGCGATCGCATGATTTGCGTGTGGGAGGTCGAAACGCAAAAAAAAACCATGGCACAGGAGAGCCGGACGTGCTGCAACATATAAGCTGGAGCTGATCATATCGAAGCTTCCGATGATCCCTCCCAACATTTCCCGCAAACACTTTCCAAAACTCAGAAAGTCGTGTCTTTATTCAGCATGAAGGTCACCTCTGCTTGCTTTCTTTATGCGTCTGCACTTTTCGGCATCGTCGGGGCAGGATGGATGCCGGATCAACCCAAACTCAGTTGGGACCTCTTGTGCGGTTCAGGTGCAACCGCAAGCCAAACATCCCATGTTTGTCTGGTAGCGCAGGAAAGCATTACTGGATTCGCACCACAGTCAGATTTTAGAGGCTTCAAGCTTTCTGATGACCGTAGTAAGTTGATCTCAAATCAAGCCGCCTTCAAGGACTGTGCTATCGAACCAACAATGATTTTCAAACTTTCCGAGAAAACCATCGCGGTTCTTGCACGCTCACACCTGTTGTTCGCTTTTCTACAACAGATTTTGTTCTCTACCAAGATAACCGAGACGCCGCATTCTGGCAGAATGACAGATACATCATCAGCGTCAACTTCAACATCGCGGTTGGGCAGGATACAAACTGTGCTGTATACCAGATTGAAAAGATCAACGGCGGCAGCAAGGACGGTTTCTACTGTGGAGGTCCTCCCATCCCTTTGTCGTGAATGTGCAAGGTCATAATGTCACAGTCTGAGATTAGACAGTGTGGCCAAGTTCTCAGCTCAGAAGCACGATGTTCACTCTAGTCCTTGCATCGATGTAACTCTCTTCGCGCGCCGCAGCACCATAAGGCTCCTTTTGGCCTGATTGTACCCTACGACATTGAAATTGCACGCAGGACTGTGAAGCGTTGACTCTCGACTACAAGCCAGATCTTCTCAATGGAAAGGGCGTGAGTCACGTGAAAGCACCGACATGGTGAGTGGAGCCAATTGAAGCGGGGTCGATCACTGCGGCAAGAATAGTAATCGTGGAAGTTGACATGTAATCGGTCCAGAAAGAGGTCGGAAGCACTTATTAATTATACTCGTAAAGATGGACGTGTTCGACATTTCCCGGATCGTAGTAGCCAGAGGTGAGCAATACTTTGTTCGAGCCTGCACTCCCCGGAGAGACCGTCACAACCACCGTTTGATGCTCATCCCAATGGACTGAGATGTTGTAGTCTTTGGTGAAAAGCAGCTGGTCAAGAGCTCGATTAGCTATGTCGTCGGGCTTGAACGGAACAAGAACAAAGTCTGTTACAGCAGAGGGATTTATTAGTCAGACGGTGCTGTTAAAGTTGTGAGACAATGGGTTTGATGAACACCTACTTTGCTTGTCAGTCGAATAGTATCCCGAGGTATTAGTAGGGGGGTCCATAAGGAGCTGCTGAGTGATATCACCCTTGCCCAGGAAGCAGAGGTGCATGGTGTTGTACAGACGAGCGTGCTTCTCGTCGTCGTCCTTGCCGCAGAAGGCTTCAAAATTCAGTTCAGCTGAATCAGGAAGCCAGGTAGGCCCTGCATATGCATTTACGATGCCGAGCAAGGAGACGAACATCAGCGCACTGGCGCTGAGAAAAGCTTTCATCTTGTAGAGAACAGACTAGTCTGAGGGCCGAGAGGATGGTGGAGGAAAGCTATGCTGTGACGCGGACAGGCTCGAACTTAAGTAGGTCATCGACTCGTCAAATTCTCCCTGTGCGCAAGCCCACTCAAATGAGAAAGGGGGACTGTGCAGCTGCCGCATTGCTCGAATGGTCACTGTGGATGATCTATCCCACAAAAAGGTCGTACAAGGCCGTAACAGATGGCTCCACCCTGAATTATTCTGCGGGATCTCCACCAATATCGTCCCACGGTCAAATGCAGGTCCCTCTTCGCATAAAATACAATCTTAGCCATAGCTGTGGTTGCCTGCAATAGAACGGGCGTCTCAATTTCTGCTGATGAGACGAATCGACGCAAGACGATGCCAAAAATCATCCCCCTGATGATCCCTCCTCGACGCCGACGTAGGCGTTGCTTCCCACGAGTTCAAATCTCTGACCCACAACTTCCGAGACCGGCCCGAGTCTCGTGTCGATCGGATCTGTTGCATTTTTGGGCTTAAAAATAGTGCTCGCTGGAAGCGAGCGTAGCAAGGCAACTCAGGGAATCACCGGGTCTGCCGAGTCGTTCCTGTCACCCTCGGTCCACTTTCCATTTTGGAGCTTTCGCTTCGTCGCGTGTCTGCCACCTTATTGAGACCATTCAACTGTCGCTTTCAGATCGTCAGAGTTCAAGTACGAGTGCTCGAAGTTGGAAGTCTTCGCGGTGTGATAATTTCACGCAGAATGATTCTCCTGTGCCACCGAGCGAGCTCATATGAAGTCAAATTTCTTGCGAGAGTAAATATCATTATGCAGCAACCGGCGGGGAGGTGACCGTATTTTGAGGAGTTGTCGGTCAGAAAGCGGTTCAGATCTCCACGACAACATCTGTGCCAGACTTTGTAGATGTAAGCCTTCATCCCACAGTCCCACAGTCCCACTGCACCGCCACACGCCACAGTTCATAGAAGAGGTAACGATTCACCGTCGCGTGGGCTGTAATGGCAGCTTGGCCACGCTCAGGCATCGAACGAAATATCAAACGAAAGCGGATAGATATAATAATCTATTTGAAAGTCCGAGTCGCTCGTTCCCAAGTCCTTCTTCCATAACCTCTTCAGCAGGCTTTGCGGTGGTATTGGGAACCAAGTCAATGATGACAGTGGACACCAACTACTGGAAAGTGATCGTAAACACCGATACTTCTCCCAATTGCGTCATTGCCCACGTCCACAACCACGCTGGCTTTGAGACCGAGACAAGACACTTGTGCTCCCCTGGTGCAGAGCACGTTGCGCTACCCGCTCATGCCTTCTGAAAACACACTCCTTGAGGCAATATAGAAAAAGTCACACAAATGCACCCTCGCAGAACGAAGCTTGATGCAATCAATCACCGTACCAGCGTTCCACCAACAACTACTTTGGCCCAAAGATGAAGTCTGTGACATGTTGCCGGCGTTGCCATTGGGCTAAATGAGGGGTTGTAGTTGGAGTCCCACCGAAAGATTGGTCTGCTTTCGTTTCGATGAGGATTCGGCCCTGTGTGATTCTGACTTGAGTCTTTCGCCACTCTTTTCGTTCACACTATCCTGAATTTCCGTTTCCTTTTCTGTTCAGCCCCTTTCTGATATTAGCAACCTGGTGATGAAATTTCACGCCGCTCTTATCGCTACCGCTTTTGCCTTCGTCAGGGCTGATGCTGACGGTGTCGGCTGGCAGACCGATCTCGGTCCCACTGGATACAGCCAGTACTGCGCAGGAGGTGGTAGCAGGGTCGGCACACGTCATGCCTGCTTTACTGTCGCTGGCGAACTCACGATGGAAGACTATCGTCAGGAGACCTCTGCCTTTTTCGGCTACCTCGCTCCCGATATGAAAGGTATTTTTCAGTACACTCCAACATTCCACTTTCTCCCAGCCCTGTGAATCACAGTTTCACGATACTGACACAAGCTTCACGATGTCCCCCTTTTAATGCGACACGAAGGCTTTGTGGTGGACTTTAGAGACCACGATAAAGCGGTCGTGGACTGGAAATACTGGGATATCTACGTCTTCGCCAGCAAAAAGCCAGGCAACTGCGTAGACGTCATCGTCAAAGAACCTACTTGCGGCTGCAAAGACTTCAAAGCAACTCTGTGCTCTCCTGGTGCATCCCATATCTTTGTGACTGCAAAGGTACCCTGAATATCGTTTCAGTGCTGAGGATCAAAACAACGCGATTGGTTTCAAGAATGAGCGAGCCACACTCTTCCATGTCGCTTTACATCCTTCCAGAAAAAGTCAATCCATCCCTCTTCCCCTATCTTTTCTTCCCTTCTCTTTCGTCCTCACTCATGTGTAAGCAATTTGCTCACTTGCACTCATCCCGCACCTGCGGCGGAGTGTGATTCTTATAGCCAAATCAGCAACAGACGCGGGTCTGTTCACGATCGTACACCTCTACTTGACTGTGTTGTGCAATATTACAATTGCGAGATCTTCATGGATCTGCGCCCTTACACGGAGCCTCAGACTCTCATCCCACCCTAGCACTAAGTGTCGCCAGGTCCACCGCATCGCCACCGATTTTTGACGGGGCCAGCTTTGCGAGGCTGCCCGTACTACGCTGTGGGTCAAACATCATATCACATTGCAGTTTGACACCTTCTCGTTGCTCTGTTGCTCTGATTTATTTGAACTGCTCGACAAGTATGCGCACGTTGCCACAGATTCATAACTTTACACACCCGTCCTCGGCAACCACCCCGGAAGCAAAAATCCCACCGAGTTGCGTGTGTCGAAGCTGTATTCAGAGCTGAATGGTCCAGCGCCCATTGGGATTTTTGACGTCCTGATCATATTGCGTGGTCCAACGACCACCCTGTAGCTTTAGCACCGCTACGTGGGCCGCACCATCGCCTTGCCAAGTAACGGTGACTTGGCGATCGGCGGTGTTCATGGTCGAATACTCGCCTACGCCGCTACCCTTCGGGATCAGGGCGAAGTCTGTTTAACGTTCCCACGGTAAGTCAATTGAATAAGTCAGTTTACTTTTCCCTTGGTCAAACCACCACAGCCTACCAGAGGAAGGTTAAGGTGATACAGGATGCTCACTTGTGCCGCCAGTATCGGCGTATCCTTGGAAATTACCGGTAGCTCCGGCTGCCGTTATGTCGGTGGGATAGGTGAAACACACGAATTCTCCCTCGGCCTCAGCTTGAATTGAGCAGAGGTTGAACCACTGGGCCGGGCCGTCGGAGAGCCACTCGGCCATAGCTGGGCCTGAGAGAATGGCCACCGTAAGAGCGGCGAAAATGGTCTGTTTGGCGGAGAACATCGTTTAGATTCGAAGTCTTGATATCTTGTTTTGCGTGCAGGTTGCTGGGAAGAATGTGTAGCTGGTGAGATGATCTGAGAGAACAAGATGGGGCAAGGAAGGCGAGAGGTGTATATATACTTTCGACGCCTGAGCGTCAGACTATTGGGATCCGATCTCAACGTACTGGTGAGTCCCTTGACCTTGCTACTGTACGTTCCTTGGAGAATCGAGCTGAAGGATCCGATGGTCGTACAAAGGGCAGGTGTGCCACCGACGTTGTAACCGTAAGCATCAACATTTCACATGAGAAGGCTTCAGTTCCGATCTTTCCGTTGGCACGGATGCCGAGGAATGGTGAGCGTGTGAGCCTTCGGCACGGCAACCTCTACAACTGCTTTTCCCACAACAACAGTTTGCGCCCCAGTCAACCGGACCCCAACACCCAATGACAATCTTCTCACGGCATTTGCACACGCAATCGTCCCCCAGCAAATACATTCACGCATGACGACAAGTCGGCAACAGTCAAGCTGCGTTGAAGAGACGCTTTGTATTCTAGCAGCAACGCATCCTAGCGTCTAAACAACGACTACGGCTCCATATCAACCCCCTTTGTCGCGCCCTGGATGACCCCTTGCCCAGGCGACTTTTGCCAATCCATCAACAGCAGCTCCAACCTAACCGTTGCAGCCTTTACATACGGCTTATCTTCTCCATGCGACAGCCACCCTGCCTTCTTCCCCTGCAGACCTTCCTCGAACAACATCGCTAACACCTTCTTCATCTGCCTTCCGTACAACTTCAACGCATAAGTGCCCGCAATTTCAACAAACACCGACCAGATGGAGGGACACATGGGATGGTCCAAGAAGGCAATTCCGGATGAGGATGGGGTCAGTGCACGGACGCTCCACCGCCAGAGGGTGGTCGAGCGGAAATGCACGGGAATCTTTTCGACGTCGAGGGTCGAATGAGACGGTGGTGGGGTGGGAACGGTTTGCAAGATGGCAAAGTAGAATGCGGTGATACCGCTCATGCGGTTGGAGTAGTTTTCGGTGGTCTCGTCGGAGGACTTGTATCCCATGATTTTGCGGTAGGTGGGATCGTCTATGTCCTTGGTGCGCGGTGGCCAGACAGGGATGACCCACGGGCATTTCTTGCAGAGACGTGCCATGAGGACATCTGCCAGCTCGACGTGTCCCAGCAACAGCAACCACACAACAACGCGAGCGAGTGGGTAGGCAGTGTCCTGCTTCGCGGCAACCTCTTGCTCCGCTTGCCGAATCAGACACTTTGAAAGATGGTTGAGAATCCACGTGTACACGTCTCCACTGCCCGATGCAGCAGCTTGCTTCGCAGCATCGAGGACGGCAGCGATAGCCTGGGTGATGCGCGTGATCTCCTGACGCGAGTTGGTAAGCTGTCCGACCTTAGGCGTGATCTGCCGTTTCGCCGCAAAGCACTGCTTGCGTAGATCCGGATTCGACGAGATGGTGGGCAAAACGTTGGTCTTGATGTGTCGAATCTTGGCCATCCAGTCGTCGTACTCTTTGAGTGCAGCTTGTCGGATATCGTCTCCGGTGCCGCCCATGGCGCGGGCTTTGGCTTGCTCTGCTTCATTCTGCTTTTGCTTGGCTGCTTCTGCTTCTGCTTCCTGCTTGCGACGGTCGGCTTCGGCTGCAGCTGCTTTCTTCTCTGCTTCGATGCGGTCCAGTTCGGCCTGTCGCGCTTGGGCAGCTTTGCGTTCTGCTTCTTCTTGGTTCTTGCGCGCGGCTTCGAGACGAGCTGCTTCAGCAGCGGCGACCTTGCGTGCTTCGTTCTCAGCTGCAAGAATGCAGGCATCGATGCCGGACCAGAGGTCCTTGTTACGCGCTTCAAAGGCCTTTTGAACTTCAGCTTCGTCTTGGGTGCGGCGCATGTTGAGTGATGACAAAAGGGCTTGCACTTCGTCCACATCGGCATCCGGTGCAGCCGCTGTGGCTGATCGCGATCTGGATAGAGGTGCGGGAGTGGCGCCAGGAGTTGATGTCTCACGTTTTGATGCTCGAGCACGGTACCAAGCCAATTGAGCCGAGTTTCGGTTCCACTCCTCCCATTCGTCTCCTACGAGGGAGGATAGTTTGAGTGCTGATGCTGTACTACGTCGACGATTTGCTTTAGACCGAGCGCTGCCACGCTGAAAGCGCGATGAAGATGCACCGTTCTCGGCCTCGCCGTCTGTCGATTCATCCTGATCGTATGGTGATGTCTGTGGTGATGAGGAGCCATCAGAATCGTCCTCATCGACATCAAGGTCGGAATCAGCGACATCGAGCAGACCACTGTCGTCTTCGTCTTCCGACGAGGAAAGCGCTGCATTGTCCTCGTCGGACGAGTCATAGTCGTAATCGTTGAGCTGACCGCGAGGTGCACGACTGGAGGACGATCTCATCCATGGCGGCAATGATCCGGGCTGTCGTAGCGTTGGTCTGCTCTGTTGTTGCTGGAAAGATGGACCTCCTGGGCTGAAACCATTCAGGCGCGAAGCAGAAGGAGATTGAGACGATGTTGAAGCTACGCCGACAAGCTCGAAAGCAGGTGTAGCGCTACGTCTGCGATTCTGTTGCTGGAAAGGAAGAGGCGATGCTGCGGTGCTGCTGCGAGTGCGAGGTGTTGAGTCTCTTCGGGAAGGCTGCAGCTGTCGTGAATTCTCCTCATCTTCGTCGTGAAAGCGTTGCCTGCGCTGCGTGTTCGGAGTGGAGGAGCCGTACGATGAAGTCTGACGCAAGATGCCCTTCCTCGTAGGTGTCTGTGACGTTGATGAAGAAGAAGCAAAGTTCTGCTGCTCCGCCTGAACGCGTTTGTGTGGAAGTGACTTTCTAACGACCGTTGGCGAAGGCTGCTCGTCCGCAGACAGCTCGGATGCCGAGTCGAGCGTGAACCTCATGCTCAGAACCTGCTACGGGATACTGACTGAGATGGTGGAGGTACAGTCGTGCGGAAGTGGGATGGAGGAGGGAGATGATGTGATGCGTTGGAAAGACGTTGCTCGAGACCTGTCAAAGTCGTCGAGTGGAGAAATCCGCAACCCGCAAAAATCGCGGATCCTTTGTCAATGAAGATGTAACATTTGAGAGGAAAAAAAGGGTCCACAATTTTGTTTCCGAATTCCGCTTTCCGAAACCTGCATTTGCCACACTTTAGAGCTGCAGCACGGCTATCCACCTTTACCCTCATTCATCTAATAGCTCTCATCCCTTCTCGAAGCTGGCTGGACCAGACAAAACCTTACCTCTTTTGATCGTACGAACACGCATGCGAGGTCTGGCCGTATCCTTTCGCTCTCTGCCCTCTCGGAGTCCCTCAAGCCGTCTTCTCCCCATTTCTTACCTGCCGGCTTCAAGCTCAAATAAAATATCAAGGACATTTCCAGCACCGGTGCTGCACCACAACAGGCTCTCTTCAACCATGATAGCTGCGCCACACAAGCTCCAAAAGCGCGACACATATGCGCAAGACGACCCGAATCATGCCGACTTCTTCGGTCCTCGGCCGCCTCCTGGCTACGCCGCCCTTCGAGCAGCCCCTTCGCAGATTTTGCTACCGCTTACAGTATCCAACAAGTGCGGGCAAGCATTTCGATGGCGCTGCAACAAGGTCTGGGAACCTCGCAAAGAAGGGAGCAGCAGCAGTCAGGCCTGGGAAGAGCAGATCGAGTGGTCACTCTGTCTTGCCGATCGTGTGGTGCTACTAAGACAAGATGAGCATCGAGGCTTTTTGTACCATCGGACACTACTTCCTGCTTCTGGCTCCATCGATAGTTACCACGAAGCGGCAGTGAACAGGGAAACAGAACGCTGGTTGAACGACTATCTCAACCTCGACGTTCCTCTGGAGGCTTTGTATGCAGAATGGGAAGCAAAAGACCCAGTCTTCGCCAGATTCGCAACTCGCTTCACTGGTCTCCGCATGCTCCGTCAAGATCCTTGGGAATGCCTCTGCGCCTTTGTCTGCAGCTCAAACAACAATATCGCTAGGATAGGACAGATGGTTCAGAATCTGTGTACGCATTTCTCGCCCGCTCTGCTCGAGTACTCGTATCCGGCGCCACCGACACCTGACGTGGCCGAGACCAAGCTGGAAGATGGGAGTGGAGCGTCGCCGAGCAAGCAGCAGGATGTGGAGCAGGGAGAAGTGAAAGTAACATACCACCCTTTCCCGCCTCCTGAGGCGTTAGCGAAGCCTGGTGTGGAAGAGAAGCTGCGTGAGCTTGGGTTTGGATACCGAGCAAAGTATCTGGCCAAGACTGCGCAGATGCTTTGCGAGAAGCACGGACAGAAGCAGATTGCTGGAAGGTCGAATGGTGTGGATAACGTTGCAGAGCATTTGGACGAATCGCACTGGTTGTACGGAATCAAGGCTGAGGATGATGACAAGCTCGCACTCGGCCAGCTCTCCAGTCTCTCTGTACCTGCGACGAAAGGAGGTGCAAAAGGCGAAGAGGAAGCTGAAGATCCCCCCAGGTCCAAGAAGCGCGTTCGACGAACAAGCTCACGTTCCAGCCGCAACTCTTCCACCGCCTCCTCCACCAAAACTACATCTTCCACTGTCTCCTCTGCATCCTCTATCGGACCCGAAGAAGATGCAGCAGAGCCAAGATTTGAATCGGTTCGTTCATACCTGCAACACCTGCGCACGATTCCTTACCACTCTGCCCGTCAAGAACTTATCCAGTTCCCTGGCGTCGGTCCCAAAGTGGCAGACTGCATCCTACTCATGTCTCTCGATCAGGCCTCGAGCATCCCTGTGGACCGACACGTTTTTCAGTTTGCCGAAAAGTGGTATCGTCTGAGGACCAAGAAGTACGAAGAGATTGCGGACTATTTTCGTCAGTTGTGGGGGGAATATGCGGGATGGGCGCATAGCGTGCTTTTCACTGCGGATCTGAGGTCTTTTGCCAATTACAACAGTGCAACAAAAAAGGAGGAGAAGCAGGTAGGGTTGGTAGATGGATTTTGGGGCAATGGAAAGATGGAGGAGTTGGGCTATCCAACACCGCCTTCGAGTCAAAGTGTCAAGAAGGAGAAAGGGGAGGAAGAGTTGCAGGCTGTACATTCGCCTCCTCGAATGGCGATTCCTGAACTTGTGCCTCAGTCTCTCTCAGGAGCAGAGGTCAAAGCTGAAGATGATTCGGGCGCAACACTTGGTGAACGGATCAAGAGTCGACCCAAGCGAAAGAGCCGACTCAGCTCCGCAACATGATCCTCTTTTATCACTTTAACCACAGCACACTTTTGCTCATTCTCAAGGCAATCTGATATACCCATCTGATCAGCTCGATGATGTGCTGAGAATGAATTTGAAAAAAAGTGATGTGGATACGAGTACAATTGCAAAGCATAAAAGATAGCACTTACTTTCGAGTGCGACGGTTTGCATTGGGATTCTTTCTACCGTGTCCAATAACGGGCAAATTGCTCTTGTCCCTCGAAGCAAATTGACTTCCCAAAAAGATATCACCTGTATCCCAAGCCTCTTCGTATCTGACCGACAGTGAATCCTTACCCGCACGCATGGCCTTCTCCAGTGCCCTCTCCTCCTTCCTCTTCCTGCTGGCCTCTTTGGCAAGTGCACGTTGCCATTCCAGCTGATCTTCTCGCAAGATGAGTCCCGAACCGCCGGTCTTGCCTCCGGAAGCGGAACCGGGCTTGGGGGCAGGGATCGAGTATTTGGTACCGCGAAGGTTGAAACGGTAATTCTTTTTGAGATGGAGTTGGAATCCTCCCTTTGCAGTGTCGTCGACGGTGACTGCGACTTTTGTGAGGGTGGCATTGCCGCAGACGGGGCAGAACTTCTTCTCCATATCCTTGCACACCTTCATACAGGCGTGACAGCGCAAGACGAAAGATTTCACCGCTCGAACACGCGAGCCATGCACACCGACGAGCGAGAGTCCCATCTGAAGGAGTACATTCTGGACGGCGAAATCACCAGTGATGCACGCAACAGTCATGTGGCCTCCTTCAGAGGTGTTGCCCATAGCATCCCAGGAGAGGCTAGGTCGAGATTGGATGGAAGGATCGTTGTAATCGCGCGAAACGTGCGGGCGGGAATTGTGTTGCTGTTGCTGCTTGGCTTTGGACTCGACGCGAGACCAACCTTCTTCGAGAGGCTCTTCCGGTTCGAGGAGCTCGGCAGGTTCGGGAGTATCGTCCTTGGCCTCTTCAGAGTACTTCCAACCTGGCATGCGGCTGTCAGAGACAAAGCCCATACTCAAGTTTTTGGCCTTTTGCACGTTGTCTGGTGTGATCCAGGCACCATCGCCTTCTTCGTCTGACTCTTCGTCAGTGAAATCGCCCTCTTCGATCCATCCCTGTTCAGGACCTGGTTGGGACTGTGAGCTCGTTGCTTGCTCCTCCTCGGCTTCGACAGATTTTTCTGCGGGTGCTGCTTCCTTCTCCTCCTCTACGGCAGTGGCCTTGGCCTGCTTCTTGGCCGCCTTCTTCTCACGGTTTTCCTTGATGCGCTGGGCGACAAGCTGATCAACGGTGAGACCTTGTGCGGCGGCCTCTTGCTCGAGCTTCTTTTGTTTCGCCTCTGCCTTCTGCTGGCGCTTCTTCTCGATAGCGGCTTGGCGAGCTGCCTTCGGATCAGCCGATGTGGACGCCGAAGTAGAAGAAGAAGGTTCGTTGTTGTTGTCACCGGCAGCCTTGGCGGAAGCAGATGATTCTCCCCTCTTTCCATCTGGACTACTTCGGATACGCTTGGTGCCATGCCTGTGCACCTCCCTCTCGTATGTGAGAGCGATGACCTCCAGATCCTGGGTCGAGAGCACTCCAATGTCACCGGTCTTCTTGGCAAATTCGGAGACAGCGACCATACTGGCGGGACCGGGCTGTACAATGTGAAGCTTGAAGTCTGGTCGGAGTCGTAGAGACTCGAGGTACTCGCGTGCCGAGGCGTGCTTGATCTCCTCAATGACGCGAGGTGGGATGTAGTATTCGGAAGCGAGGCCGTCGAGTGGCGCACGCATGATCAGGGCACCTGCATCGAGGATGAGTGTGTCGATGCGAGGCTTTTTGGTTCTGACGCCAGTCTGGGATGCAGAGTCATCACCGGCGACAGAGGCTGAGGTGGAAGTGGAAGCAGCTGCGTTGGATGATTCGGCAGCATCGGTAGTGTTGTCTGTTGGAGCAGGGGCCGACGCTTTGGCGCCGGCTGCTGCCATTGCAGCCCAGGTCGACATGATGGGTGTTTATGGGGCTGGTGTTGTGTTGAACACTGGGATTTGATGATGAAGATGAAGGAGATGAAGATGATTATGATGAAGGAAGTTAGCAGACAAAGGTGATTTGGCAGCGGTGCTCTTAGTGAAGATGTGCATTTCTCGTCCCTTTCTCAAAAATTTTGGAAGCTTTTCCCAGTTTTTTTTTTGTTCCCTTTTTTTTCACTCAGTTCAGGGTCCAACGTCAGTTCAGTCGAAAATCTTTGCCGGCCGACATCTCTCTCTCTCTCTCTCCGATTGCCATTCTTTCGATTGTGGAGGTTAAACGCCGCAACGGTGCACGGCTATCTTTCCCAATGTCTGGGCAACAGGTATACTACGACTTCGAAGTATACTTTTCACTACCACCCCAAAGCGACTGTTCACACGGTCTACCATCCAATGATACGATTCCGTGAGGGCACTATATCAACCAAAAGACGATTCGCAAGCAGGGCTCGATGCTACACAGCCACTCTGTAGAGCTGTAGAGTGCTCAACAGCCGATTGATCATGTCCATCGTCCTACCTGATGAAGTCGTTTACCAGATATTTTCATATCTCGACGCACAATCACTCGGTAATGCTCTACAAGCCAGTACGACATTCTATAGGATAGCCACCGCTCCAGCACTATGGGAGCTGCCGTATCTTTTACGATGGTCCACAGGCGATGCTCAACGAGAAGCAGCACGAGGAACCCATGATTGGAGGAGGAATCAGAAGCTAAAGCGCTTGCAAGAGCATGCTCGAAGATCCGCCATCGAGAAGGGTATGCCATCATCCGCATCGTCCGAATCGCCATTCCGCTTCTTGCAGCTCGTACCGCCACCAAACCCCACCGAGGCACATCCAGAGCTAGACTTCTACCGCCTCTTTCTCGAGCGTATTCACATTGATCAGCAGGTAATTGATACACTCTACCAGCAGGTCGAGGCGACACATGATCGGATACCGACAATGACTTCGCTCGCACTTCGACTTGGCAACGATGCCAAAGATGTCCTTACGGCTGTCGTCGAAGCGCAGAGCACCTGTCCGTCTTCAGGTAGCGATGGACGACCATTCACCAAGACGGCGGCAACTGCTTCTCAGCGTACAGGTAATCGCTGCACACGCACAGATTCTTTGGCGTACGACTCCGGTCACTACCGCTTGAAGGCATACCAGGCTCACCTTCCCACCACCCTGCGGTCCGAGACTCACCATCTCGTCATCTTGCATCATGCCAGAGAAATGCTCGAACACTTGCAACGGCGAGAGGCCATGCAGCGGTTGAGCCAGCTTTCCCAACTTCCTACTGCCATGCCACCCGCACCATCGATGCCTTAGGATCACTTCGTCCCTTCGCAGACCGAAACGGCCGTATCCCTGCTCACGATGTTCCGTGGGGGCGAGGCTACATATGTCGAATCTCAACTTGATGTTCTAGCCGCAGCTTGTGACCTTTACCTCCAACAGCGCTTCTCCACAGCCGGCCAGTCAGCACAAGTCGAACTGACGACACTAGAAAAGGCAAAAGAGATGGCCACCTCCATCTGCGACTTTCTGGCCGATCATGGCTTCCGTGGTGCCCGAGACGATCTCTTTTCCGACCTCGACAATCATTTCCTCCATCACTGCTTTACTACGAACCGGGAGACGCTGCCTCTCAGCCTCACCCTCATCTTTTGTGGTATTGCAAACCGTCTTGGCCTCCGTGCATCGCTATGCAACTTCCCCATGCGCATCTTGGCATTTGTCATGGCAGACGCTGAAGCACCATTGCCCGGACCGGACGATACACTTTCTTCGGCGCCTCAAAACCTCTTTTGGCTCGATGTTTGCGAGTATACCACCGTGGCATACGACGCTCATGAGCCAACGGCGACAGATGCCTTCGCAAGACGTGCTTCCTGGCTCCAACAGCGACCACCTATCCTCGATCGTGCCGACTTGACCGAGTGGACTAGCAGGATGGGCGTCCCACCTTCCGACGATTTTTGGCGACCCGCGCAGCCGGACACTATGGTGCAGAGAGCGGCGAGAAGCATCTTGACCAGCGTTCAGCGGGCCCAGATCACGCCCAGGAACACGCATCCTGTGGGTCAGGCGAGGAGCGCCATTCGCAATATGGAGATTGGGAGACGATCGGCACGGCTCGAGTTGCAGTGGTCGCAGTTGGTTCGGATGGATCATGCCTTCCTCAGCTCCTTTCATGGTCGAACTGATCCAGTTGAGCACGAGGCAATCACGGCGCACGTGGCAGCGGCACTGGAGAGCGGTGAAACTTTAGCGGAGGACGAGACGACCTGGCGCATCGTCCGAACTTGGAGAGCCGAATCGATGCGGACCCTCAACATGGCACCCGAGACTTGGGTCGAGCCAGCGTTACTGCCAGCGGCTCGATTCCGGCAGTGGATGCACCATCGAGCACTCGACAACGACTGGACGCGAACTCGGGATAACCTCTATCGTCGTGCAGACAGTTGGTCCGAACACGAACAGCAAGCTGCTAAGTACGCCGCCGTGAACGCGTTCCTCAGACTCAGCGCGCACGTCAATGCACGCGAGGTGGACTGGATCGCAGGATTCTTACAGAGTTACTTTATGCTCGATGTAGAGGTGATCGAGAGAGACTTCCTGGGCGTTGTACGCAGAGAGGACGAGGATGGAGGAAGTGAGTCGAGTGGCGACGAGGAAGGGGCGGGGTTCACGATTCACGCGGCGAGGACTGGGAAAAGTGCGACGACGGGCATTGTGACAAATCCAAGCGTACGAATCATCTTGGCTAGGATGCTCCAGGCTGTAAGGGCCAAGGATGCGGAGGTGCCAAGGGTCAACAGAAGAGCTGGGCTTAGGGCGAGGCGGAAAAGGCGACAACCAGCAAATGTTGACCCTGACGCCATAGATGGCCATGATCTTGACGGTGAGGCAGATCAAGTGGGCTATCGGGTGGGTACAATCTTCCGCCACCGCACCTACCGATATGTCGGGAGCATTCTTGGCTGGGACCCGTATTGTGCCGCTCCGGAGGACTGGATTGTCAACATGGGCGTAGACCGTCTCCCCGCACCGCAGCCTTCCTCCCAACCCTCCACTTCTACCTCTACCTTTCCAACCCCATCCACGCCACACCAACCACGACGCGGGGGCAGACACCAACCATTCTATCACTCCCAAGTAGCCGACGGAACACGTCGCTACGTGGCCGAGGTCAACGTAGAACCCATCCCCGGACCCATTTGGATCTATGGCACCCCGCAGAATCACCAGCCGCGCGAAGACGAGGGAGCAGTCGTTGAAGAAGGTAGAGTGTTGGGGACGTCGTTGCACAAGATGCTGCAATTGAGAGGGTTGGGAGAGTATTTCCGATGTTTCGATCAAGTTCGTGGCAGGTTGAGACGGAATTTGGACGCACGGACGATGTTCCCTGACGACTGGTCGGATGATGATGATGACGAGGACGAAGAAGAAGTTGAACAAGAAGTCGCAGACGCATTCGCTGAAGAAGGCGTGGAGCGCTTATCTGAGGACGGAAGTTGGTAAACCCTCTCATCCCCTTCACACACACACACACACACTCACACACGCAACTACTTCACATTCTTCAAACGCCCTTGGATTGCAATCCAAACAATCTATCCAAGTCCGCACCCCTATACCATCGCAACTTCCCATCCTCACTAGCAGTAACGAACCTCGTCATAGCCGCTGCTGCACCACCACCAGTCGTCACCTCTGTACTGTGGTCATTCTCGTTCGCTGGTTGAAATGCGAAAGCTCTAATCATCTGTGTCTCACCACCGTTCCAAACGGGTGTAGACTTTGTTGCCGCTGCCAGGTCCCAGAATTTGATGCTCTTATCGGCAGCCACGCTGGCAAAGACGTTTTCGGCTGCTGCTTTTGGTGCAGCGGCGAGTGCAAGGATCCATCCCTTGTGACCGGAGAGTGATGCTACTGTTCCCCCGAGTCTTGGTTCTGGTCCATTGGATGGGGTGTGTGAGAAAGAGGATTGCGAGGACGGTAAGGAAAAATGCTTGATGTCGTGGACCGAGATCGAGCGATCATCGGAACCTACGAGGAGGAGATAAGGGGTGAAGGAGAGAGCGCGAATGGGCGATGGATGGTCTGCGTAGTTGCACACCAGCTGTAGTGTAGCACTTGAGGAGGATGAGGAAATAGTGTAAAGGAGAACGATGCCTGTGTTGGTGCCGATGGCGAGGAGGTTGCCGGAAGGGTGGAAGGTGAGGGAGAGTGCGAATAAGTCCTTTTGCTTTGCGATGCTCGCTGGTGGAGTCGCTGTCGCCAGCGTGGTGCCGAAAGAGCTGCCATCAGAAGAAGGGATAGCGTGAAGGGAAACAATGGCTCCAGCACCAGCAGAAGCGAAGAATGGCAGAGTCGGATGCAGCGCTGTCGCCCACGCCTCAGAGAGCTTTGTGTCATTTGAGGTGGTGGGGAGAGAGTCGATAGTGCCCAAAATCAACTGGTTGGGTTCTTCGAGAGGCAAAGGAAGCAATGATGGCTCTTGTGACACCGCTTCGGTTTCGTTGTCGTTTGAGTTTTCATCGTCGGCCGAGAAGAAGGGTGTCAGGTCCCATAGAGCGATCGTCCCGTCGATGGCGGAGGACAACGCTACTGTGCCAGCAGCATTAGCCGTGATGCAATGGACCGCATTCGAGTGTGCTTTTGGCAGATCTGTGTATGCGAGAGCAGACTGTGCCTCAAATGTTTTGATGTTTCCCTTGCAGTCTCCAGAGAGGATGACACCTTGAGAAGAAGAAGAGGTTGGTCGGGTCCAGCATACCGAAACGATGGGTGCGGTGTGCGAGTGAGAGTGGTGCGTTTCTTTGTCGCTTAGAAATTGTAGCGACTGTAAGCAGGTCGAGCGACAGTCAGAGGTTAGTACCGAGATCAATTGGAGAGTGTGATAGAGCGTAGTCTGGTGCTTACCATTGTTGCTAAAGTCGAATGCGGCGAGTTGATGAGTAAGAAGAGAGGAGGTAGCGAGAGTGGATCTTCGAAGTGGAGTGAGGACAGCTTCGGAAATCGGAGACCTTTTCGGGCTCTGGCGCAAAAGCATCCGACTTCCGCGTTCTCCAACCTCTTGACAGTTCGCTCTTTCCAACGTCAACACTTTCCGCAACCAACCTACCACATCACCCCCACGACTTTCGGACCATTACACTCACTCTACCCTACGAGAACCTGGTGGCCACGTACACCACATACATTCTACAAACAGCACATAACGAACACGGACGATCTCGAATGAACCCTGCCCGGTCCCTCTAGAGCAACGAATAGCCACCATGGTAGTGTGCAAGTTCTTCCTACAGAACAGATGCGCGTATGGGAACAACTGCAAGTTTGAGCATCCACAAGGCGGCGCTGGTAGTGGTGGTGGTAGGGGAGGATTCGGGCAGAGCGCGTTTGCACCGCCTTCCGCGTTTGGCGGTGGGGGGCAGGCAAGGGGATCTGCGTTTGGTGGTGCAGGAGGAGCGGGAGGCGGTAGCGCGTTCGGTCAAGCTAGCGCGTTTGGCTCACCAAGTGCGTTTGGTAGCAACAATACGGGTGGAAGTGCATTTGGAAAGCCAGGAGGAGGAGGAGGAGGAGGAAGTGCGTTCGGTGCAACTGCGCCCAATGCCTTTGGTGGTGGAGGAGGGAGCGCGTTTGGGAGCCAGAACACTGGGTCCGCTTTCGGAGGGGGAGGAGCGCAGGTGGGTGGTGTAGCCTTCGGATCAACAGCTGGTCCAAGTGCGTTTGGATCTACATCAACACCTTCTGCTTTTGGCGGAGTGAATAAGCCTGTCTCTGCCTTCGGGTCCGCTGCGCCGGGTTCGGCATTCGGATCAACTTCAACGCCTTCATCTGCCTTTGGGGCCACTTCTACACCTTCAGCATTCGGCTCTACCGCTGCACCATCTGCATTTGGTTCCACATCAACACCATCAGCATTCGGCGCCACATCGACACCATCGGCGTTTGGCGCCACCTCAACGCCCTCCGCTTTTGGCTCCACTGCCGCTGCACCCACCTCAGCCTTTGGCGCTTCTTCAACGCCATCCGCATTCGGCAGCTCTTCAGCGTTCGGCGCTTCAGCCAGACCATCAGCATTTGGATCCACCCCCACCGGCCCCTCTTCCTCCATCACTCCCTCTGTTACCGCCAACACCGCAATCCCGTCAAATTTTGCCAAGTTGAACCCATCCACATCCTTCACTTCGCCCACAAACCAGTATGGCGACTCGAACCTCCCCGAAGTCTCCCTTACCGCCGCAGGCATAGCCGAAGATCTCGGTCCGCACGGTCGTCCACTGTGGAAGCTCACCGCATATGGTCCTGCGAGGGGAGAACCGAATCTGATAGTGGGCAAGGATGTCAGTCAGGAGGAGCTACGTGTGATGGCATATCAGGCGAGGGCCAGTGGTCAGGATGCGCAGTATGCACAGCATGAACAGAAGCTCTTCGGCGAGGCAGATACGGGATATAGACAGCTTTCGGGGAATAGTGGAGCTGCACTGCAGCAGGCGCTGAAGAATAGGCAGGAGGCGAAGAAGAAGCTGCAAGGTGGGGCGACGGCGGCGGGAGGAGGGGCGTTTGGCGGTGCTCAGCCGGGAGGAGCCAGTGCGTTTGGTGGCGGTGGAGGAGCCAGTGCTTTTGGATCGAACAGCGCGTTTGGTGCCAAACCACCAGCGGCAGCGGGGCCAAGTGCTTTTGGAAGCACATCAGCATTTGGCTCTACTCCAGCTGCTAACGGAGGACCAAGCGCATTCGGTCAACCTTCAGCCTTCGGTAACACCCAAACACCTGCCGCTGCCTCGACTTCTGCCTTTGGTACCACCTCGGCTTTTGGCTCCTCCACAACCACCGGCCCTGCTGCCGGAGGAAGTGCCTTTGGCAGCACCTCGGCCTTCGGCGCCCCCTCTCAACCGACATCCGCATTCGGCAGCACTTCAGCCTTTGGATCCACCGCAACCCGAAGCACCCCAAGTGCCTTTGGATCCACCTCAACTCCCGCCCCTGCAGCAGCAGGGAGCGCATTCGGCAGCACAACATCAGCATTCGGCACAGGAACAGGAACAGGGTCCGCATTCGGTGCCACGTCAGCTTTCGGAGGAGGAGCTTCACAAACAGTTGTGGAGGATCCGTACAAAGCTTCAGTGCCAAAGAAGGAGGATTTGACACAGGAGGTATTGGCTCTGTTTGAAGCGGATAAATTTGGTTGGGGTCTATTGCCATTTATCGAGCCACCTATTGATGTACGCTAGTCTTTCAAAGCTTCACATGAGATGCAGATCTTCCATACAGTCATCAGTCACAATATGTACACAGAGGCTTCCCAAAAAAAAGCTAAAAGAGTAATGAATGCGTTGCTTAGTATCTCTACAAACTAAGGACCTAAAAATTACTTGGTCGAAGGATAGCAACATCGACCCTAGCCCCGCATCCCTCCCACTCGTCTCTACCTTCACCGCCAACGTCTTCATGAAGTTGTCCAACGATCTGTGCTACTGTGTTAGCCGTGGTACCGAATGGTGCAGCGGTTGCAGGGCTCAAATCCACCTTTTCACCCGGTCTCGCACCTGGGAAACCGGTAGCACCAGGATACCTACTTGCGGCCGTGGTAGGAGCCAGGAACTTTGCGCCTGGATTCGCATCTTTATCACCCATTCGGGGGAGTGTCGCACCAGAGGCAACGCCAGCGTGATAGGAAGACAGTTGAGAGCGAGAGATTTTGGTCAGTGTGCCACTGACCCAGTTAATATCGGTGAGAGGGGATAGATCGTGCGGTTTGTAGGGTGGAAGATGCGATCGGACTTGGGAGTAGGTGGCTTCGCTTCCTGAGCATTCGCGGATCAGACGGGGGAAGAATTGCTGCTCTTCTTCTTCGTTTCCGGAAGACATGGTAATGTCCGAGTCATGACGTTTAGGAACAACGGCGGTGGACGACCGGGGCTCACCCAGACCGAGCTGATTCAGAGACGTAGGTAGAGCGCTCGCCGTAGGTCTCCCGGTGGAAACAGACCGCGGCACAGGCGCAGGTGCAAATTGACAATACAGCCTAGTATCAAAAACTCTGAACACGACATCGTCCACTCTGAGGAAGAACCTCTGCAACACCAAAAATCCACTCGGCATCACCCGCACTTTGACGTTGACGATGCTACTTCCGTTATCCGCAAGCTCGTCTTCGTAAAGCACGATGTCATCGTAGAATAGGATTGGTTCGCCAGAGGATGGACCGAGACGTTCGACTGGGATTCGGTCTCGGGCTGGGTCTGTGCCTGGTTCAAACCACTTTTTGTTCTCTACCTGAGGTGCGGGTGGAGAGAGGGGTTTGAGGCCGGCTGCGAGCGTCGGTGTGGATTGGGTGGGAAGGAGAGGCTGTGGGGATATGTCACCGAGAGATCCAGCCCAGGTGGAAGAGTAGGTCCAATCGTAATCCTTCGCAGCAGTGATGTCTGCCGTACTTACGCCAAAGTGCGAACCACCTGTCGATGCCGATGCATCACTCCCTGGAGGCGGGGTTGCTTCTTCGGAAGCGACAAAGTCCGTCCTACTCTTCCCCCACTCTTTCGCATAGGCCACTTTTATAGAAGCACTCTTTTTCGCCTTTGGTTTGGCTCCCGGAACACTGCCGCCGCTTTTGGTAGCTTTACCACTTGCACTGGGAGTATCGCGACAGTCAACCCCGTACAGCCGGTTCTCGCTCTTGACGCCATCGATGGATCGCAGAGTACGCACAGCATCAAAGCAGAGGCTGAAGCCAGATTCGGCGTGGTGAAGGACAAGCGAGTTGTGCGGGAAGGCCATTTCGGGAGGTGGAATGCCAAGGATGTCAGAGAGAGCGTCCATCTCGGCGGATGAACCGATGGGGCCGCTGGTGACGCGAACGCTCCAGCCGCCCAGATCGATGCCTCTAGTAGTGGGCTGGAGCAAAGGGGAATTGGAGGATGGCATGGTGGAAGAAGATGATGATGATGAGGTTGGTGAGCAAGCGGTGGAGGAGTGTGACCAAGTGGTGGCGCCCGACATGGCAGTCAGCGAGCGTAGCTTGTCTCGAAAGTGGCTGCTTGTCCGAGGTAGTCGCCGGTGAGTAGAAGTAGGAGTGTGCCTATGCAAGCTGATTCGATGTGCAGAATGCCTTTGTCTGTGATGAGAATACGAAGAAAAGGAAGATGAGTAGAGGACAAGAGCAAGGGTGGAGATGGGTGTGTTTGTGTGTGTGTGTGTGTGTGCTTCGTGCGCGCGAAGCTCTCGAAAAAAGGGTTTTTCTGGCGTGCTGCCTTTTTCTTGGCTCTCGTGACGAACAAAGACTTGGACCCTGAAAAGCTTTCATTTCCGGCTCTTTCTTCTGCGGCTCACTTTCTCATCACCCTCGCTCGAACAGCCATCAACGATAGACTCAAGCACAAGTGAATGAGGAGTCAACACAAAATGCGCTTGCCTGTGTGTAGGATTGTATAGTGTACAAATGAGATATATGATATAGAGAAAAATGCCGTAAACCGAAACCAAAAGGGAAAACCCTGCACCTCACTTCTTTCCAGCCCTTCGCTTGATGTTGGCCTTTGCCCTCTCGAGCTGCTTCTGCTCGCTGCGCTCCACCTGGAGAGTAGACATGATCTTGTCCATCTTCTTCTTGTAGGTCCTGTCTTCCTCTGCCTGATCCTGTCTGCGAACCTCGGCGATGAACTGGTTGTCGCGACGCAGTTCTCGGATGGCACCCTTGCGCTCCTTTTTGATGAGCGCCTTCATCTTTTGGATCTGGACGCGCTCCACGTCGGGGTCGAGCGCCGATTTGCGATCCGGGTTGTATCCTTGCTGGTCGAATTTGGGGACGTGCGAGGCGATGGCGATCGCCCGGTGAGCCTGCAGACGCAAATAGCGGCGGGAGGAGATGGCCAGGTTCAGGCTGCGGGTGAGCGAGCTGGCGATGGAAGAGGTGGATGTAGAGGGAGAGGTGGAGAGGAGAACAGAGAAGGGGGTGAAAAGCTCAACGTAGGATGTCGAGCCGTTGTAGAGGTCGCTGAAGTTGGAAGTGAGCGCAAGCGCGACCGAGAGAAGTTCGGTGCATTGCTGTTGCGAGTCAGCAGAGGACGACTTGGCAGTGATGAGGCTGGGCAGGTCAACAGCTTGCGATGCCGGCTCAACAGCGTCTTCGCCCGCCAGACGGAGGTGCCGCGTGTGAGCAGCGTCTACATCAGGAGTGGGGATGCCATACTCCTCTGCGACACCTCGGATCTTGGCCAGTCCATCGCGCTGCTTCTTGCCCCCGCCAAGCGATGCAAGGATAGCAATCGCTGAGAAGAGGAAGTTGAGCGCCTCAGGGAAGAGCCTCTTGCTCTCCTTCTCGTTGGACACCACCAACGAGCACAGGAACAGACCCGAAGCCATATCGCTAATAGATCGGATCCTTGCGTGACCCAAATACTGGGCAATCAGCAGCGCCAATGGCGTTGTCACATTGTGCTGCTTGTCCGAAGTAGGCCATACCGAGCCAACCAATCTGAGCAATGTCAACTCGGGCAATCCTGGCCAGGTTCGCGCATCAGCGTCGGTGGGACCTTTGGCGAGAGCTCGCGAAAGGTTGCGCTGCATCAAAGCGAGCTTGCTCACAAAGTGCTCGGCTGATGCGGCGGGGTAGTTCTGCGAAAGGCTGAAGATGTGCGGGATGAGCGAGTTGACAATGGCAAAAGCGAGCTTGTGCTTCTGGCCGGTGTTGGACTGGTGCAGCTGAGCCTGGCCGGCCCAGTGGAGGGCGTGGTCGATAAGAACTCCGATGAATGCTTGGAGACGGTACTTGTTATCTTCGGCCAGGCTTGGGTGGTGGAGCGTACGAATACGCTTGATGACGGTGGGAATATGCTTGGGGTCGATCTGGTGGTTCTCGAGGAGAGAGAGGAGCTCGTCGTGAGTGGCAGGACAAGGGAAGGTGAAGGGCAGCTTGCTTTCTGTGACAGGGGCGGCTTTCGCTTTGCCAGAAGAGCCTGCCTTGCTGCCCTTGCCTGAGGAGCCTGCCCTGGAAGTACCAGTGAGCGCCTCGTGGTCACCCTCTTGTTCCGACTCTTCGTCTTCGCCGATCTGAATGGCATCATCTGCATCGGCGAGGTCAGCAAAGTCATCCTCGTCATCTTCGTCGTCCTCGTCTTCATCCTCATCTTCTCCACCCTCACCATCCTCGTCATCATCCTCTTCCTCGTCGCCATCTTGATCCTCATCATCTTCCTCTTCGTCATCGCTCTCATCAACGGCTCCGCTTTCGGCGAGACCAGCACCAAGACCATACACCTCACCAGCAGTCATGCCGTCGAGCTCAAAGTCGTCGTCGAGGTCATCAGCTTGTGCGGCGCGCTTGGGACCCGAACTCGAGTTGGCGCCCTTCTTGCGCTTGCGACGGCCTCCCTCATCCTCCTCATCCTCGCCCTCGTCATCACTGTCACCGCGCATTCGCTTCAAACGCGCCTTCTCGGCCTTCATGAGCCTCTGTGCCTCCTCAGCAGCAAGCTCCTCTTCGCTCTTGAGACGGTCCTGCGGCTTGGCTCTGCGCTCAAACGCCAGTTCGCGAACGAAGGTGTCGTAGGAGCTGGCAGGCTTCTCCTCGCCCTCTGCTGCACTTGTGCTGGCGCCAGCAACCGCTGTGGCGTTGGCGCCGGTGGCTGGACCTGGGAAGACAGAAATCTTGGCCTTGGCCTTGGGGTCGACGGCAGGTGCCGGTGTTGGGACGGGAGCTTGTTCGAAAAGCAAACCGCGGATGTCGGCGAGCTCGTCGTCGAGCTGTTCTCGAAGTTCGTCGTCGGCATCCTTCATCTTTTGACGCTCCAGCTTGTGGAACTTGGACTTTGCAATGACTTCGCGCATGACGTCGGCCTTGGACTTGTCACCGTCCTCGTTGTCGCCGAAGCCGCCAAAGTGGCCTTGTGCGGTCAGTCGACCTGGATCTAAAGCAGCATCAACGAAGAAAGGACGGAGCGTCAGTCTATGCTTCATTGGGATCTTAGCAGTGTCGCCGCAATCAGAGGTGAAGAAGGAAGACATGGAAAGGCTTTGGGATCCATCAGAAATCTCCAGTAGAATCTTTTGACCGTCACGGGTTGGCGCTTTTCAGCGCACTTTTGTGTTGAATCCGGATCGTTTGTATCGCCAGTAGCAGATCATCATGCGGATCACCGAATACCTATATGCCCATGAGTTTTTACCATCACCATTAGCTTTACGAGCAGTCAATGAGTTGAACTTACCTTCATCATCATCGTCATCTTCTGGCAATCGAATGTCCGCCAGGTCATCCAAGCCGCTCAGCGACTGTCCGTAATGTGTGAGCAACTCGTCGTCGTCGTTGAGGTTGAAAGCTGCACCCTTTGCTGCTCTTCTTTGCTTTTCGGTGGCGAATCGTTCGAGCATCTTCTCCTCTGGTGTCATGTTGGCATCGTTCTCACCGAATCGTCGGTCCACAAAGGTACCTGTGCGGTTGCGAGCCTGCCATTCTGGGAGCAGGGTCTCCCTCCTTTGTGCCAGGCCGCTTGCCTTGGCAGCACCAGGTCGACCAACAGCGCCCTTGATCTTGCGACCAAGCACTTCATGCTTGGGCTTGGTCACCTTTTGATCGAACGGATTGAGACCGGAAACGATCGAGTTGATTTTGTTCAAACGAGCGGCGGCAGCATCCTTCTCGTCCTGACCGCCTTTGCGCGAACGGGACTTTTTGGATAGTTGACGACGATCTGTGACACCAGAACTGTGAAGCTTGGATTTGAGCTGAGACAGCTGCGAGCCGCCTCCCTTCGCCATGATTGCAGAAGGACGGTGTGGGATGGGAGCTATTGCGTCGTTTAGTAACGGCAGCTCGTTGTGTGATGGGTCTCGGGCCTAAAAGGATACTTTGAGGTCCTGATGATTTCACTTCGTTAGAAGGCAGCTATGTTTGTGCTTGCTTGAGCGATCCTGTCTGTGTGTGGAAGGGGGTATATGGTGCCGAAGCAGATGAGGTGGTGGCAGAGGCAGTTGGCTGTACGAGGAGGAAAGGAAAGTGATTCAGGGTTCGTCAAAATTTCGTCAAGCGCTCTGCTCAGAAGAAACAGAGAAAGAAAAGAAAAAAAAAAAATCCTCAAAATCCCAGCATGCAATCTTTTTTGTTTTCTTTTATTTTTCTTGAAAATTGGTCGGGATTGGTGGAGGGGAGATCTCCCGATCTGTGCGATTCGGTTCCGAGCTGGGAAATGGTCGGAAACGCGCCGCAACGTCGTTTGAGAAGCATTGCAGCTGTTGCTATCGTCGACGTCGCCGTTTCCTCACCTTTCATCACATCGATCAACGTCTCCTCAATCGACACAGACGACAATGAGCGGTGCAGGTAAGTGGAGCTAGCACAATCGACCATTCCACATTGGAAACAGCAGCAATTGCGACGACCATCACTAGCTTCTACGACTAGAGGCAGACCACTGACACCTTCAACCACTGTTCACAAACTGATACCACACCAACTACTGCCATTCTTCGACGACACCGACACGATGATCCTATCCACTGCATCATTTGCTGCTGCTCCGACCATCACGACAATAGTCCCCTTCCGACAGTAAGTATGGACAAACCACAAGCATTGCCAGCTGGGCCATAACTTGCTCTGCACATTACAGCCAACTGACATCGAGCACCCGCAACACCTTCTGTCGCTTTACTTCTTCGCAGGGATCTTCCTCCTTCCGGAGGCTACCAGCCCATCCGATACAAGCGCAACTTGCCAGGCAAGAACCTTTCGGGTCTGACCATCTTTGGCGGTGTAATTGCCATCTGCGCATATGGTTTCTACAAGGTCGGCCTTGGTAACCTCGAACAGCGGTAAGTGCATGCCCTTCAGCAACGATAGCCGCCAGGATCCCAGCATCACCTGACACTGCAGCTAGAGAGCAAAAAATGCTGATTGTATGCTTCAACATTCCGTACACCGACAGAGAGCTCAAGAGGGAACGTGCATGGTCGCGAATCCATCTCATTCCTTTGCTCATGGCCGAGTCCGACCGAGACGTTTACCGACGTAACGAGGCACAGATTGCACGAGAGAAAGAGATTATGAAGGATGTCCCCGGCTGGGAGGCCGGAAAGTCGGTATACAACACAAAGCGATACGTCGAAAAGTCGGTGGTTGTGCTCTAGATGCCCTGCACAGCTTGCATTCCTTTCGGCTGCATTATCACCGAACTAGCAATAAACACCCCATCAGAACCGCACACGAGCGTGATACCACAGCATAGATTGAGTCAGATTGACAGCGTTTATCGGACAATTGACGTCGGTCGTAAGGATGAATCCGGCTCTCGTACAGTGTAGAAGGAGAGGTGACAGAGGAAAGACGAATGGTGCACGAAAGACAGTGTCGATCCGAGGTGCGCCGTCCTGAAACGTGCAATTGGTACGAGCGATGACGGTGCATCCGTTAGACAGCATCGTGCTGAGCGGCATAGGTTTGTGGATATCTCAGTACTTTTGGATCCTGTAACCGAGAGAGGGAATTGTGTGCTTTCCCCACAAAGCATGGTAAGGGTCGATTGGCCCCATGTGTTGATATTGAGTGCCGATTCAAAGACTGCCAGAAGAAAAGTCGCCAGCACATTTCGAAGTGCTACAGCCAAGCGGGAGAAATAATGGTCAAGGGTTCCGAGCGGCAAGCGGAGCTAGCTCATCGCTCCTTTTGCAGGCTCATGATGCTCATACTTTGGAACCCAAGACAAGCCTTGGCTAGACAATTTGGTACGGTGCAAGTGATGGGTTGCTGAGGCTCACGACGACAATTCGAGTGGAAAGACCGAGTTTGTCAGAGACGAAGTATGAAGGATCAGCAACACACACCAACCTCGTCCAAGAAAAGTAGCAATCAGCCCGTAGCAAAGCTTCTTCAACACCAACAGACATGGCCACACCGAGCCCATCCACCATGTTAATCACTGTCGTCGGGTTCCTGCCATATGATGTCCCCTCTGACATACTGGTGAAATCAAAGCCCCCAAAGTCAGCGAAGAAGTCGCAGGAAACAAAAAAGGAAAAAAGAATGGTGACAAGAGTGGGATTCGAACCCACGCCCGAAGATAGCAGGTTTTCCTGATTGCTCAGGATATCTTCCTTAATGCTACGCCTTAGACCACTCGGCCATCTTGCCTTCGATACAGACACACAAAAAAAGTTGCACACATATATATGCAATCTTTGAGTACGCTGGCATTCGTTGATATGCACGGACTACCCCTCCACTCTCAGCACGCACTTTGCCAAGTTCTGTAGTCACTTTTCAGGATCACAGCCTATCGACCAATCTCTCATCGTCTCCATCTATCCAGCACATACAGCTTGGCCTCATACAATATAGCCGCCAAATTGGCTGTGATCCAGGCAGCTGTGCACTGACATCCATCAAAGCGAGGATCGACAAGGCCTTTTTTTCCGCCTAACCAGCGCAGTCCCTCGAACTCGATTACGACGCCGTACCCATGACGAGCTTTTAACAAGGATAAGACTTTCGCAACGGAAGGAAGTCAGGTAGCATTTGTTCAGTTCCATCCCGTAGAGCTGAGCTGCGTCTCCATCCATGTCATCACCAAAAGAGACGGTCAAGTTGGCCGACGAGATCCGACAGAGGCAGGCAGCAGATCTCCACTTCCCGACATTCGCCACGCGTGGATTTGGGCGTCGCGAGAGACCTGCACTGCGCACCGACTCATTGCGGCAGACCGAGGCCTCGGATGATGCCTCTGGAAGTGGTCCAGGGGATGAGGATAGGGAGGACGACGCAGGAGCGAAAGTCGCTGCTGCTGCAGCAGACACGGATGTCCAACCAGTATTGCTTCCTGACGATGACGATGAAGAAGCAGGCCAACTCGAGATGGACTACGCGCCAGGAGAGACAGACAACAAAAAGCAAGAGCAAGATGCTGCGGACAAGCCGTCAGGAGCTGAAGGCGAAGGTTTGTCTCTGGCCGCAGAGATCTTGGCCGCAGCTGCGTCTTCAGGGCCGACTTCACCGAGGAAACGCACACACAAGCGAAGACCCGACTCACTAAGGAGGACCGAGAGCTCTTCTTCAGCGGGCAGAACCAGCCTGAGCTCGCTAGACTCGCTGCCTACTTCGCCAGGGCCAAGGAGGAAGAGGCCTTCCTTGCCTAGAGGCGAGTCGAGTCGGGACTCTCAGTACGAGGCTGCGAGCAAGAAGAGGATGACGGTGCTGTTGGAGGGTGAGATGCCGGAAGGCGATCAGGACCTTGCAGCGAGTGACGATGCGAGATCGGTATCTGGAGAGGCTGAAGCCCAGTCCGTGACAGGCAAAGAGGACGGCTATGCAAAGACAAGAGCGCGACGGACCTCCGATGCGATGTCCGAGTCCAGCTTGCCCCGGGATCACGCAAAGGAGACAGGGCAGGAGGGTTCTGCACCAGAATCTGACGAGGGGGAGGAATATGATCAAGAGCTTCAATCCGAGTCTGACAGCGGCGAAGATGAAGAAAGCTCGGACGAGGACGGAGAAGACGATGTCGAGCCGTCGCTCAAGTACTCGCGCGTCAAGGGTGGCGTCAGCGATGTCCTCAAACGCGACACCGCCTCAGCCTTTGCCCTCTCCTCTCGCTTCATGGCGCTCGGCACCCACGCAGGCATGATCTACATCCTCGACATTGACGGCAACCTGGTCAAAGGCTTTCGTCTCCACACCGCCTCCATCCTCGATCTCGTCATTGACAACACCTCCGACTTTGTCGCCGCTGCCTCGATGGATGGTCTCGTATCCATTTCCGCCCTTGCCACCGCCGAGCAGTACGTCTTTGACTTTAAGCGTCCGATGCGATGTATCTCTCTCGAGCCAAACTTTGGGCGCAAGTCTTCTCGAGCCTTCGTTTGCGGAGGTATGGCAGGGGCTCTGACACACCGGGAGAAGAGCTGGTTTGGACATAAAGAGTCGGTGCTTCACTCGGGTGAGGGACCTATTTGGACCACGAGGTGGAGGGGCAACATGATTGCTTGGGCGAGTGATAGAGGCGTCAGGGTATACGACACGGATGCAAAGCAGAGGATCAGCTTCATCAGTGCACCAAGTAAGGATGTGCGTGGAGACTTGCACCGCTGCACGCTCTATTGGCAGGACGACCGTACCCTTCTCATTGCATGGGCGGATCACATCAAAGTAGCCAAGATCAAGGAGAAGCAAAGCGGAGGTGCTATCGCTTCATCCGGAGCGAGCATTGCTTCGAATTCTACCACCAACGCCGCCTCGGCCCTAAGTAAGGTCGGCGTTCCCGGCGCCGGTGCAGCTCACCCGCAATACCTTGTCGAGATCACGGCCATCTTCCAGCTCGATTGCATGATCTCGGGCATCGCGCCGTACGGGCTGGACTACCTCGTGCTTGCTTATGTCACGGAAGATCCCGAGGAGTCAGATGATGACGATGATGACGAGCAAGATAACGGGTCGGTGCATCGAGCTTTCAAACGCCGCGAAGCACTGCGACCAGAGTTGAGAATCATCAGCCGTGCCGGTGAAGAACTCAGCTCGGATGTCCTCAGTCTCAATGACTATTCACGCTTCCAGTGCAATGACTACCTGCTGGTACCCTCCGTCGAAGCGCATGCCTATTCGGCCGCTCTACTCGCCGGCCGCAAAGTGCGCGCGGAATCCACCGAGGCTTCTCAGTTCTACGTCGTCAGTCCTCGCGACATTGTCGTTTCAAAACCACGCGACGAAAAGGACCACGTCGAGTGGCTTCTAGAGCGTCAGCGATTCCAAGAGGCACTGGTCAAAGTTGAAGCCATGGGACGCACAGCAGCACTTGCCAACGGATTCGATGCGGAAGAGATCGGCAAAAAGTATCTCAACTGGCTCTTCGAAGAGGATCGATACTCGGAAGCCGCCAGAGTGGCGAGCAAGATCCTCGGCCGCAACGTCTCAGCTTGGGAAGATTGGATCTTCCTCTTCGTCGAAAAGGGTAAGCTCGGGCTCGCGATCCCGTTCATCCCTACCTCGGATCCTACGCTGAGCGAGATGATCTACGACATGATCCTTGCGCACTTTCTGCAACACGATTTGGACAAGTTGTTGGAGACCATCCAGGAATGGCCGCCAGAGATCTACTCGACTCCAGCGGTTGTGCTTGCGATCGAGGATCGGTTGAAGTCTGGCGAGGGGAAGAAGGGGGAGGACAAGAGACTGTTGATGGAGTGTCTGGCTGAGATCTTCATTCGCAACAGGCAGCCAGGGAAAGCGTTACAGTACTATCTGCGATTGCGGCGCTCCAATGTCTTTGATCTCATCCGGGAGAATAACCTCTTCACCGCAGTGCAAGACCAAGCATTGCTGCTGATCGAGTTCGAAGAGGATCTCAAGACACGGCGCACCAAAGAAACGTCCAAACATGGTGCGGCGATCGAGCTCCTCGTCGACCACACATACTCGATCCCGATCGGCAGAGTCATCTCACAGCTCGAATCGCATCCACGATACCTCTACATGTACCTGGACGCCTTGTTCGATCGAGACCCGCAGCAAGTGACCCCCTTCTGCGATGTGCAAGTCAAACTGTACGCCGAGTACGAATCGACTCGACTCATGCCCTACTTGCGCGCCATGTCTTCGTTCTACAGCTTCGAAAAGGCCTATGCCATCTGCGAGGAGCACGACTATGTACCCGAGATGGTCTTCCTCCTCGGTCGTGTCGGAGACAACAAGCGAGCTCTCTCCCTCATCATCGAACGTCTAGGTGATGTCGAACGAGCCATCGACTTTGCTAAAGAACAGAACGACGATGATCTGTGGGAAGATCTGTTGGGCTATTCCGAATCACGTCCAGCTTTCATCCGCGGATTGCTGGAGAATGTCGGGGCGGAAATCGATCCGATCCGACTCATTCGAAGGATCAAGAACGGTCTGGAGATCCCGGGGCTTAAAGCGGCGCTCATCAAGATTTTGTCCGACTTCACACTGCAGATCAGCCTGCTTGAAGGATGCGAGGCGATCTTGAGCCATGACACAAAGGTGCTCAGTGATGAATTGCAGAGGTCGCAATTGTACGCCAGCTATGTCGATGACGAATCTGTATGTTCGAGTTGCGATCTTGCCCTGTTTGCAGCTAAACCGACTGCTGCGGGAGGAGCAGGAGGCGGTGGAGCGGAGGATACGTACAGCAAGGCGAGACAGAGTAAAGTGGTGGTGTATCTGTGTGGACATGTGCATCATTTGAAATGCCTATTGCCACCGGCCAACGTTCCCGTCGTCAAATCCACTGCGGGGTTGGTATCGGGAGAAGTCAACTGCACGACTACACAAGCTTTTGCTGGAACACCGAGCATCAGGCAGCGCTGGAACCGGATCGAACATCGCCAGTCCTCGTCAGATACAAACGGAGAAGGCGAAGCGCAGAAGACAATCGGCGGTGGTGGAGGAGTGTCGAGAACGACAGCAGCATCGTTGGTTGAAATGTCGACCTATGGACCACTGCAACGGGCCCAAGATGGAGTGGCGCAGTTTCAAGCGAGACTCAAGTATGAAGCTCGATTGCGATCGACGTTGGTTGGTAAGAAAGGGTGTCCTACTTGTCGTAAAGATGGGCTTTCCATGCAAACCGGCGGTGGTGGTGGTGTCTCTGCCTGATTCATCACCAATCTCTACTCTTTCTGGGTGAATCTGTTCGCAAGCATTTCAATGTATCAATTGCTTCGCTCTCCATCCGATGTGAAGTGATGTGATTGGTGGTGTGATATTTGCTTTTTTTTTCTTCTCGTCGATGTTATACAAAAAGGGGAAGTCTAAGCTAGGCTAAGGCAAGACGCCCTGTGAAGCGGCTCTCTCTACTGGTGTAGGGATACCCAACCACATTGCTCTTTCTCTATCTCCCTCTGGGCCCTGTGGAGGAGAAGGGGTGAAGAATCGACATCTTGATTTGAAGACGTCTAGACTTCTTGCACGGATGATACTTTCGACTTTCAATTCGTTGTGTAGTTGACGGGCGAGTGTTTCTGCGCTATTTTCGGCTCTGCTCCAACGGTGTTGTGCTGAAGGTGATGATGATGATGAGGAGGATGAGGAGGAGGAGGGGCGGTAGTCTGCGTCGAGGAGTCTATCACTTGGGTGTTGACGATTTGGTGTTGGAAGTGTCTGTGAGGTAGGGATGGGAGAGGGTTGGTTTTGCTGATCGGTAACATGGATACAAAACTTGACAACGTCTTCTCTACCCATCCAAACGTCTACCAATTCCCTCCAAAATGCAGCACATGCTCCTGGCGCCGGAGTGGCATATGTGCTTACTCCCAGATCTTCACTACTGGCAGAAGTCATCCCCGAATTAGACAGCAAAGAAGGACTGGAAGATTGACCCAATGCACGAGATCGAGCAAAACTTCGATTCAGCCGCGTTGTGATTCCATCGTCCAACTGACGATACTGACGCAAGAGATGCGAAAATTCGCTCATGGCAAGACAGGTAGACGGCGTAAGATTCGTAACCGATGGTGGAGTCAGAGGTTGAAGGACGGATTTGGATCCGAGAGTGACGGATTCGTATTGCGGAGCGAATTGCGAAGGTTGTTCACCGGAGGAAGCGGTTGAAGAGGATGATTCCGAGGTGGTGGTCTTGCTGAACCTCGAGAGCGACGGTGAGACCCAGGTCGACATCTTGGCAGATTACAGATGGTTGCTAGTGAGCTTTGGGATTCCTGGTAATGTTGAAATGTGAGAAGAGAGAGGGAAGGCTTTAGGAGGAAAGAATGGCAACTTCGGATCGACACGGAAGAAAGGGAAGCGAAGGGTGCACGCTCGCATGTGGTAATCTTCCTTTTTGTTGGTGCTCAGTTGAAAATAAAGCATTGCCCCAAGGTGGAGAAATCGACATCCTTTCTCACACCCGATTTCCGAGCTTCGCTCACCCCATCAGGATCAACCTCTCTCTCTCTTCACTACATCCTTCAAGCTTCGGCCACACCCTGCAAACTGTAAACGAAAGCACTACAAGCAAATGAACGTCATGTCTTTTCTATCGTTGAGCAAAAGTCGCTGCTGTCTACACCTGGATATACTTGTAAGGGTTCAAGATGCCCTTGGGGTCAAAGAGATCCTTGATCTTCTTCATGTATTCGATGCTCTCTGGTGTCTTGGAGTAACCGATCTTTGTCGCCTTCATCAGACCCAAACCGTGCTCTGCACTGACACTGCCCTTGACATCTGAGGTCCACTCGTAGATGTATGGCTCGATGATGTTCTCGATCTTCTCATCGTAGCTCTTTGCTACGATGTTGATGTGCAGGTTTCCATCGCCGATGTGGCCGTATCCGCAAACTGCACCTACGTCTTTGTCCTCTCCGTGGACACCGTGCTCGTCGAACCTCTTGCGCATGTCGAGAACGAGCTCGTACATCTTGTTGATGGGCATGGAGAGATCGTACTTGAACACTTTGCCCATCTTTCCTGCTGCCTCGGGGATGGACTCGCGCAAAGCCCAGAGACCCTGGAGTTGAGTCTCGTCCTGAGCGAGGACGCCGTCTTGAATCATACCTTCTTCCATGAGGTGCTCGAGGAGCACTTGGAGCTTTTCGTCATCGTGGTCCTTGTTGGAACCACTGGTCTCGATGAGGACGTAGAAGGGGTGACGTGCCTCAAAGGGATCGCGAACGTGCGAGGTGGCATGCTTCTGGACAACGTCGAAAGAGGTCTGGTCGAAGAATTCAAACGCGGAGAGGATCTCGCCACAGTGCTTCTTGACTTGGCCAAAGACGGTCTGGACGGCTTCGTACGAGTCGAGGGCAAAGACGGCAACGTTGACTGCCGAGGGTCGGCGAGGGGTAGTGATGGAGACACCAGTGATGAGACCGATGGTGCCCTCGGATCCAATGAAGAGCTGCTTGAGGTCGAAGCCGGTGTTGTCCTTGCGAAGGGTAGAGAGGTTGTCCATGATGGTGCCGTCGGGAAGGACGACTTCGAGACCGAGGACGTTGCCGTGCAAGCTACCGTAGCGAAGGAATCGAAGACCACCAGCGTTGGTGGCGACGTTACCTCCAATGTGGCAAGAGCCCTTGGCACCGAGATCGAGGGGCATCATGTAGCCCTTTTCAGCAATGTAGTTGTCGAGGCTCTCGAGAATGCATCCTGCGTCGCAGACGAGTGTACCAGCAACCTCGTCAAATGAACGGATCTGGTTGAGACCGCCGAGCTGAATCACGACTTCGTCAAAGACGGGCACGCCACCTCCGACGAGACCAGTGTTACCACCCTGTGGTACGACGGCAATGTTCTTGCCGTGGCAGTATTTCATAATCTCCGAGACTTCCTTGGTGGTCTTGGGCTTGAGGACGAGTTGCGACTTTCCGTGATACTTGTTCATCCAGTCATTGTTGAAAGTGTCGAGCTCGCTGGGATCGACGACCTGGTAAGAGGCGGCGGAACCGGACTCGGGCTTGATGGTGGTGAGGATCTGAGAGGGAGAAGGAAGGATCTTTGCAAATGCCTCGACGTCGGCAGAGGTGATGTTGGCAAAGGCGTCGGAGCGGGCAACGGTGGCCAGACCACGACGTGGTGAGAACGGCTGAGTGCGTCGGGATGCTAGCGAAGGAAGAGCGTGAGAAGAAGCGCGAGTCGAGAATGATGCTGCGGCACCAGAAGCGGAGGTGCCGATGGCTCGTGGAAGAGCCGACTGCGCAGTTGGAACAATGGGTCGAAGGAGCTTGGCGAGGGATCGGCCTGTGGCGCGCGCTCTTGGTGTGGCGCTCATCATGATTGTGTTCCAGCAGATGTTGATGATCTGCAAAGGTGAATAGGTCAAAGAGTCTTGAGGTGAGGTGTATAAATCGAGAAGCAAAGAAGAGTGAGTGAGAGAGAGAGACACCTTCGCATCTCGGTCTCAAATATAGACTTTCCGGCCACCGTGCATAAGGAGCAGCAGCAGCAGCAATCAGCCCACTGATTATCAAGATTTTCCACGCGCGAGAGAGAGAGAGAGAGAGAGAGAGAGAGAGAGAGAGAGAGAGTTGATCTTTTGGACTCGGAGTCATCCCGAAAAGAAAAGATCGCCATTTTCAAGCCCAAAGAGTTGAATTTCAGCGTTCAATTGCCCGACCAGACGCAGAAGCTTACAAAAAAAAAGTAAAAGCGGAGAAGTGCCGAAGTTCTTGCTCGTGTTACGTGGGTCGCCATTCAGGGTCCAACTTTCGTTGTGTACGGAAAGGCCGACGGGTGTCTCCGCATGCTCTGTTGAGCAAACAGCGACACTCTAGACATCGGAAGTCTTCCGTCAGGCTCAAGCATAGGCGAAGAGGACAACAAAGATGGCGCTGCGCTATCATGGCTCCCCTGCTTCAGAGCAGCTTGGTAACCGGATTCGCCGATGAGCATTGCCGGAGCGTGGGATTCTCAATATGATGCTGTTCAAAAGGTGGTGGTGGTCACCAGAGGTGAAGGAGCAGCTGATGGTGGTATTTCGTCTTCGGATCAGCCGTGGTCCCCGACGGATCAGAAAGGGATGTAGTGAAGTGCTACAAAGAAGAACGCCTGTCTATTGCAATCGTTGCGCAGCACGTTCGGCGGCCAAGATAGTTAGGTACGGTGTGCAGTGGGAACAAGTGTTCCTAGCCACAAGCAAAAGATAGCATGTGGCAATCCAGCTCAGGAAGCAAACATCAACATCAGCAGCGCTGTATCTTCAGTCGTTTGCTTGACTGCAACTCTCTAAGCTGAGCTTCAAGTCATGCTCCCCACCACACGATGTTGTACAATCTCCGCGTGTCTCCAGCAACAGCAGCGAGCAAGCGTGAGAAGTCAGGGTCCTGTTTTCCAGATGACGGTGAGTTTTTTCACCCGAACGAAAAACGATTTTCCAAAATTCGAGGCTGGAGGCTAGGAGTGTGGAGTCAAGAATTCGATAAAATTCTCAGAATTCGACTTTTTTGATTTTCTGTTTAGCCACTCACGCAACAGACAAGTCGCGTCTCTGCGGTCACTGTACTCGACGTGCATCTCCCGACGCAGCTCAACTCCACCAATTTCGCTTTCGACAGGTCAAACGACCATCTCCATCTCTCGTTCCATTCACCATCCAACCATCTCAATCTCCCAGGCAAGGCAACATCGATTGGCGCCGCCATTCACTCCATCTTACACCTCCAGTGTACAGACACAAACACATTGTCCGTAGCATCGGCACATCGGCAAAAGCAGGAACATCGGACCCGAAACTGGCATCGCATCGTTTTTGGATCACACAAAGCAAATCCGCATCTATCTACGTTTCGCACACCGTCATCAAAAGCATCTATAGAGCTTCAGCTACTATCATACCGACCATTCCACCCTCTGCAAGCTTGCTGCCACAGATTTGCATCGCTTCGACACTGTAGAAATCATCCCACGTGACAGCAGTCGAGCTCAGTTGCGCATCCGCAGCTCAGCCACTCAATTACGTCCATCAGACACCCGCATACGCACACCTTTCTCGCAGGAGCTACCATCGCTCCGCTTGCTCCATCCATCCATTGCCTTGGCAACGCAGACAGCTAGCGGTCAGGCTCAACTACCATCGTCTATTTGCTGCGCCCGCCGGCTAACCTCTTCCAGGACAGCGAGGCGGCACCTCAGCCTCTGCCGTCCTTTCATCACCCTTTGCCCAACATGGGTAGCGATCTCGACCTGCAGATTGAGCAGCTCAAAAAGTGCCAGCCTCTGTCCGAAACCCAAGTCAAAGAGCTCTGTCTCAAGGCACGCGAGATCCTCATCGAAGAAGGCAATGTCCAACACGTCGATGCACCGGTGACGATATGCGGTGACATTCACGGTCAGTTTTTTGACCTCATGGAACTGTTCAAGCACGGCGGCATGTGTCCCGAGACCAATTACCTTTTCATGGGTGACTTTGTCGATCGTGGCTTCTACTCGGTTGAGACATTCCTGCTATTGCTGGCGTTGAAGGTGCGCTATCCGGATCGAATCACTTTGATACGCGGTAATCACGAGTCGAGGCAGATCACGCAGGTATATGGATTCTACGACGAGTGCATGAGGAAGTATGGCAGCGTCAATGTATGGAGGTACTGCTGCGAGGTGTTTGACTACTTGGCTTTGGGGGCGGTAGTCGATGGGAGGGTGTTTTGCGTCCACGGTGGCCTTTCACCGAGCATTACGACGCTAGACCAAATCCGCAGTATCGATCGAAAGCAAGAAGTGCCGCACGATGGCGCCATGTGCGATTTGCTCTGGTCCGATCCAGACGACATCACCGGCTGGGGCATGTCCCCCCGAGGCGCAGGATACCTCTTCGGTGGAGACATTGTCAAACAGTTCGCACATACAAACGATCTCGACCTCATCGCAAGAGCACATCAACTCGTACTCGAAGGATACAAACTCATGTTTGACGCCACCATCGTCACCGTATGGTCTGCACCCAACTACTGCTACCGCTGCGGAAACGTCGCATCCATCCTCAAGCTCGATGACGCGCTCAATCAGAAGTACGAGACGTTTGACGCTGCGGCACAGGAAGCACATGGTGTACCTGCGAAACGACCGGCACCAGAGTACTTTTTGTAGTCTCACCCTACCGAAAAAGCCATCCATACCTCCCGCAAACGGCAAAAGGTGGTAAATTTTGTGGCTATTGTCATTGTTGTACTTTTAAGATTTTTCGCATCACCTGGTATCGTTGGCTTTGGTATATCAATGAGAATGTTTTTTGGATCATGTGTCAGAGTGCGGGGCGTAGAAGTTGATGAGATGCAAGGGAAAGGTTAAGACGGGCTAAGATGGCTGGAGGGTTCGAGATGGTTCATGATGATTTGAGATCGTATGATGTTGGGACTTATCTGAAGTGTTGGTCTTCAATTGGCTGTTCAGAACGAGGCTTTTGATCTGTGAGATGGACACACACAGGAATGAATGTACGTTTGAATCTCTGCGAGGGGTGAGGAAAATAAGAGGTAGTCTACAAAAGACGGATCGAGTTTGTGCAAGGAATCCGGTTGTCGAGATGTCTACACCTCTTGGCATGGTTAGTATCCAGCAGCACCAGGCGCACGTTCACCTTCCCTTCTCAGTTTGAGATAGACTTCCTTCATTCTGGACAGATCCGAGCTTCCGGCACCGGTTCTGGCGATGGTTTTACTCTGGCTATTCTTCAATTCGAGGATCTTGGTGACTCTGTCCCAGGTGGTGCCTTCTGCGAGTTCGCGCGAGCGTTGTTCCTGGAATTTGGCTTCGTTTTCCTTGTTTGCTGCGATGTTCTTTTCCTTTTTGGCGTTGTAGTCGGAGTAGAAGTTGTCAATGTCCTGTTCGGCTTTGCTGATGGCTTCGGCTTTTTTGCGTTCGCCTTCGGCATCGCGTTTTGCGATGGCGTCCTTTTGCGATTCGCGCCAGGCGAGGACGGGTGCGGGTTCTTCGGTGTCGTCGTGAGTGTAGGAGTAGGAGGGTTGGACAGGAGCAGAGGTGGTGGGTGCGGTGCGGGTGGTGGTGGAGGCGGTGGGAGCGGGAGCGCTCATGAGATCGTCCTGGGTTACCAAGCAAAAGTAAGGATCAAGATGAAAACGAAGCTCAACGTGTCAGTATGCGAAAAGAACAACGGGGCATGTGGTACATGGATCGTGTGCAATACTTACAGCATCGTCGTGGAAAGCACCGTTACCATTAGCACCTGCGGAAGGTGCATCGTCCAACTCGGGGAAGTTTTGCTCAAACTTTCCGACCTCATCATCGGCAGCAGGCTTTGCCGAGACAGGCTCTGGTTTATCCTCGTCCAGATCGTCGAATCCAAATCCACCACTAGTGGTGTTGTTGTTAGTCGTGCTGGAGGGGGCGGCGGTCAGATCGTCGTCGAGGGCGGGGAAAGCGGATGCAGAACGTTCAAAGTCATCCGCACCACCTCCTGGAGCTGCAGAGGTGGAAGAGGCACCAAAGAGCTCTGCGTCACCGGATAGTACGCCTGCTGCCTCACGCTCGCGAGCGAGGAAGTCGGCGGTGGGATCCGAGGGTTTCGATTCGCCAAAGTCGAATGCCATTGTGTTGGAATATATATATGTGTGTGTGTGTGTGCTGCGGTTGTGTGATGACAAGGCGCGATGTGTATATGTTTCACAGAGGGTTGTTGCTGATACGAGGTGTGAGGATATGGCTGAGCTGAGTAGAAGCGATGCGTGTGTGCGCGGTTTCAGCCGTGCGATGGAAAAAAGTAGAAGATGATGTGGTGATGGAAACCAAGGATGAATGAAATGAGGGGAGTGTCTGTGGTGTGTGCTGAGATGGCGCACAACCTTCCTTCCACAGTTGGCAAGTGCACACACATCAACTCTGCCCAGATCGCTGAGGCTCAACTGCTGATCTGGCTGTGTCTGTGCGCGTCAATTGACTGTCCAGCAACTAACTCTCTCTGTCTTTCTCTGCACACGCTGGCCTAAAGAGGCGATGCATCGGGCTCTCGATTTACACGCTTTTGAGTGTCCGCAATCTGTCGTGATCGATTTCCGCCCAGTGTTAGCATCTGCTGAATTGCACATTTCGGCCAAAAAACAAGGAAATTGCATCGTTCCTCTCAACCCTTTCTTCTTGCAAACATATCCTGAACACACCTTGTCAAGGAGACGCAATCCAGCGCAGATCACACACACATACACACAAACGGATTCGCACAAACCAAATCGAGATTCTTGGAGACATGTGTGCATTGATTGGAAATGCGAGGTGTTTATGGGGGTGTCGGCGTCACCTCTTTCGCTTTTGAACGGAAGAGTGTTGACGTTGTAGGAAAATACATGATGATGATGAAGGGTGGAAGAGAGAGAGTAAAAAAGAGAGATGCATTGTTGGTGATACAACAGGAACCTTGGTTAAGCAAGCTCTCGCCCTCTTGCCTTGAAACCGAAGACCATTGTTTTTGAACTTTTGGGGGGGAGGGTGGGTTGATATGGGTTATACGGACAAAACTAGACGCTCTTCTTGTGAGAGAGAGAGAGACGCTTAGAAACGACCGAACTGCTTGGCGGCCTTCTCGGCAGACTTGTTCTTGGCGACCTTGAGGACGTTGAATCGGACAGTCTTGGAGAGGGGGCGGCACTGACCGATGGTGACAGTGTCACCGACCTGGACACGGAAAGCGGGCGAAACGTGGGCGGCAACGTTCTTGTGGCGCTTCTCGTATCGCGAGTACTTGGGCACAAAGTGAAGGTACTCTCGGCGAATGATAATGGTACGGGTCATCTTGGTCGAGACAACCTTGCCGGTAAGGATACGGCCACGGATCGAAACGAGACCAGTCCAGGGGCACTTCTTGTCTGTTGAGAGGGCGCCGGGACGCAATTGTCGAAGCGAATGTTTCAAGGAGAGGGGTGCAAAAAGAGTCAGTCAATACGATTCAGGCGCGTGATTGTTGTGGGTTGGCGCAGCAATCAGCTTGTCGATGCGAATCATTGCACTTTCCAGCTCCAAATTGTTGGCAATCTTCGAAAGCAATGGCAGTGGCAGCGGGACTCATGTTGTTGGCAGTGGCAGTAGCAAGCAGGTATGTCGATCTGCGCAAGATTAGCAGGGCAAGACGTGGGCTTTGGCGAAGGGAACGCTTGCATGGGGAGATCATATCGGACGTCCTGAATAGCATGCTGCGTCATGATCCTTTGCAATCTGCCCGGCATTGCGTCCATAGTCCATGCCGAAGTTTGCATCCCTTCACGACCCAGTCCACGAAACATCCCCAACATCGAATCAACCTTTAATGTTTCTCCGTACATGCTTCTTCTTCCGGTAATGCAGCAAGTAAAGAGAGTCGTTGATGCGTTCTATGATGCTGCTGCTATCATTCTTGGACTCTGCAACAGCTCGAGCTGATCTTCCTTCAGTGACACTGATCCTGATCCACCCCGCCGACGAGACTTCACTGCCGATTCATGTCCTGCCGACATACTGTGCCCTTCCATATGATCCCAGCTGAGACCTTGTCAAAGTCCAGTGACCATGTCGAGATGTCCAGTATCCGAGCATGTATATACTTCCAATGATGGTGCTTATGCGAACATCACGGCTGCCATTGTCGGTGTGGATCTCTATGTTGTTGCTGCTGCTGCTGCTGCTGCTGCTATTCGTATGCTGCCATGATGTGTCGATGCTACTGCTGCTGTTGCTGTTGCCATTGTGTCGAAAGAGTGTCGCAAGTTGGAACTGGATGCGTGCGCGATGATGCTGCTGAAGCTGACTGTTGATGTTGCTGCTACCAAGATGTTGTCGGATGCTTACCAATGTAGGTACCGTCAATGGCGGCACGGGGGGTCTTGAAGCCAAGACCGACGTCCTTGTACCATCGGCGGTCGCGGGTGGTCTTACGAGCAGCCTTGGAGTTCTGGAAGATGGGCTGCTTCTGGAAAGCCTTTTCGGTCTGGACACCGAGCTCAACGTTCGACATGATGGGCGAATATACGGTGAAGAAAGGATGGGGAAGGGTGAAGGTCTTGAGGGAGAAACGATGGTGGTGTCGACGATGACGAGCAGGCTTGATTCAGTGAGGTGGGTGCCGCTTCGCTTGCTCCTTGCGATTCGAGCTGGAATCTGCCAAAAACCTCGAATTCGACGCAAAGATTCAGGGCAGCAGCTCGTGTCTCTTGCTGTCTGCAGCCACGGCTGTTGGCTCAACGCCAACTTCTCTCCCAAAAAACCACCATCAAGTCCTGCGTTTGCCATCTCACACTACTGTTCCGCCCTCGGCATCCTGCTTGACTGCGTGCTGCTGCCTTGTTGGTGAATCTCTGAGCTTCGGAGACTGAGCTGCAACCGCGGATTTTCAGACTTTTTGAGCCAGGTAACGAATTGAATTCACCGCGAATCCCGTCAAGAATACAAAATTTCTCCGCCCCGAAAGCTCGTATCACGTGTTGATTATGTCTCTGACCTCGGCCGAGGATGGAGCCGCACTTCTGCAGAGGGCCAGCTCGAACAACGGAAATCCTCTTGATCGGGTGGTGAAATCAGGTTGCACAGTCTGTATACTGAGATGGAGTCAAAATGAGTTGCCCGATGGCTTTCCAGTGTGAATTTGCATCGAATTTTGAGGGCAGAGCAGGCTTTCGGAAAGCTGTGTTGCGAACTTTGGCTCGTCGCCGTTGCTGCTGCCGGCTAGACTTGGGCTGGCGTCGAGGATGATAGGAAGCCGTCGTCGCCGTTTCCAGTTTCCTCTCCACCATCCCACACCACATCTCTCTCGTATTCCCATTCTTCACCCTTCGTGCTGAGTAGGAATCGCCTTATTCACCTTTCTTTAGCGATCCCTTTCGAAGAAGCCAACCTTTTTCTTTTCATCCAACCGTAACCATGTCTGACGTTGAGGAGGTTCCCCAGCAGGTCGAGGACGTTCAGGTCGAGGAGGCCGCTCCCGCCGCCAAGGGCGCCATGTCCATCGAGGACGCTCTCCAGGAGGTGCTCAAGAAGGCTCTCATCCACGACGGTCTCGCCCGTGGTCTGCGTGAGTGCGCCAAGGCCCTCGACCGTCGTCAGGCCCACCTTTGCGTTCTCGTCGAGACCTGCAACGAGCCCGAGTACCTCAAGCTCATCGAGGCTCTCTGCAACGAGCACAAGATCGACCTCCTCAAGGTGTCTGACCCCAAGACCCTCGGTACCTGGGCCGGTCTCTGCAAGATCGACCGTGAAGGCAACCCCCGTAAGGTCGTCGGCTGCTCTTGCGTCGTCGTCAAGGACTACGGTGAGGAGTCTGAGGGTCTCAATGTTCTCCTCGAGTACTTCAAGAGCCGCTAAGCGTTTCACATCAGCTGGCACCGGACCCGCGTTGTTTCTTTGACAGTGGGAATCCGACCACTGCGCGTTTCGTTTTCTAGGTTGAAGGTTAGTATTTTTCTCTCATATCGACTCGGACATAATAGGCGATGGGAGTTCGTTGGAAACAGGGTGGCACAGACGAAAAGGCATCGAAGTACGGCAACAAGGAACACTCAAGGTCGGAAAGGCAAGCGAGGACAGTTGGGAAGGCTGGCTACTGCACTTTGCTCATTCAATGATGATATACAGGACTCCCTCAACGGATAGTGCCCTTCCTTGCAGTTGGGTACAGAGAAGAAAACCCCCTATCCGGAATCATTATACTTGTCTGACATTGAGCCAGAGCACTGTCGTGGAGAAATAGGAGGAGGGCATGGACCGATGCAGGATTCCCGTCGAACGACGCAAGACCTTTCCTATTCTAGGAATCATCGACTGACTCTTCCGTCGTCCTTCTCTTCTTGCTTTTCTTGCTATTGCTCTAGTTTCTCGTCGAGTCGTCTTCGAGCTCTCTTTCCTCAATCCAAAATAGGCCGTTTCTTTGGCCGCCCAAACCCCCCATCTTTTCATTCTGCATGTGGCTGCCTGTGTGAAAGTGTTTGTCATGAGATTGTTCCGATGCGTGCTCAGGGTAGGGAGGACAAACTGTGTTATTGAACTGGGTATACTGTTGCGATTCGATGCAACTGGCTCTGTTTACAAGTACAAGATCACACGCGATTGTCCACCGAAGGCCATGCAGGAAACGCCTGACAGTGCTGTATCAGCGCCGTGAATGACTGAAGCGATCTACTGGGGCTCTATCGCGCCCGGTCGAACGAGCCTGCTTGGATGCCATAGCCAAAGACGGATCTGGCTTGACGACGCAATCTAGCAAATCGCCATCAGCCAGGTTGATCTCAGCCAGAGTGATAGCCGCTGCGCTTTCATCGATCTCGTCGTTCAACAAATCCCAACCGAGGAGTTTGGATGTTGTTGCGGAGCTCGTGTTGCGGTTGTGCTTCGATTCTGGCGTGTCGAGGTCCATGCCGTCCTGATCTGCCGAGTCAAGATCTGAGAGAAGGCTGGAGACGCTGTCGAGCGGGACACGGGTGACACCGACGCCCACAGGTTTGGCATCAAAGTGGCGCAGTCGATGGTTCCAACGAATACGCCTGAAAGCGTGCAGAGCGAGCGGTGTAGAGACAGTGGGGTCGGCATCGTATAGCATTTGAGCGACTTCTCTCAATGTGTTGGTCTTCCTGTATTCGGAAGAAGAAGCAGACGAGTGGTGTTAGCATCAAACAGCCAGCACCGGATCTGGGGGGTGCAGGAGGTATGCAACTCACCAGACATAGAGCTTGAACTCGTCGCGAACTGGGCGAACATCGGGATGAAAGTCGTCGAGAGGTCGAAAAGGTGCTGGCTTGACGTACACTCTCAGTAGGAAGGGTGTGGCCTGTGGTGCGAGCCCAGGGTTTCGACAAGGGTTAGCGGGTGGATTCGAGCAAATGTATAGCTTCCAGTTGCGTCGTCGTACTCACATCGTCGCCAGAGGATGGTGGCTGTGCACCCATGCTGAGCGCACGTGCTTGCCCAAGTGAACTCAGCTATTGGACGGCTGTGGTGGTGGTGTCGAGCATACGGGCGTATATGCGTTGCGTCGCAACAACTCGAAAGTGGAGGAATCGAGCTTTCTTGAATTTTCTGCGTGCAGTCAAACAAAAGGCGCCAAGAAGCTCAACTTCTGCGTCGTGTTGCTCTGCCAGACGCGGCAAAATGAGCGTGAAGGGTGTTGTTCTTGCAAAGCAACGGGCGTTGTTACATATATTGATTGAGATGCTTTTCGCCGATTTCAAAGCGTGGAACTGCAACAATCAAAAATGTGTCTGAGCCGCTTCGAAGTTGGACCCTCGATGTGTGGTAGAAAATGTGATGTACGCGAAACAAGCCAATCATGCTTCGGCGACTCCGACCAACACTCTGGCTGTCAACAGCATCACATCTCCTCTTCTCGGGTCACAAGCTGCTCAGCACCTACGCTTCAGACCATCTGTCACTCGACCAAAGGCGTACAGCAGCTTCAAGGCTCCTCTTGGCAGAGCACATCCCACAACTCATCTCCTGCACGTTCCCTCCTCGAGTCTCGTCACCTTTCGCAACTCAAGCCATCGATCTGACTGTCCTCCTGCATCGCAACGTCCAGCTCGGCGCCAGAGGATCATCCCTACCACGCAACCCAAATTCAGGCCTCCAGCGCTCGTTCCCAGACACACGCAGCTACTTCGTCTCGGGCATGTCACACCGCCACTGAGCCGAACCCGTCCCGCCTTCAGCAGCGTACAAGCATCAGCTCGCTGTTCAGTGCATACATGCATCGATCTGTGACGCATATAGCCTCGATCTGACACGCAGCATTGGCCACACTTGGCCCATCCTTCACGATGACAGACACAAAACAACAACAACAAGAGGGCTTCGACCCTTCCCAGACATCATATCAACAAGAGGCATACAGCTACACCAACGCTGGTCCTTCTGAGACACCTTTACCGGCAAAACTGCTCCCAGGTGCTCTGCCCTCGCCATCAATACCATCCCCGCCAAATACGGCGAAGCCAACACAACAGCCCTCGCAGCATCAAACGCATCACTCAATACAGGTGCACACGAAAGAAAGCACTCCCCCAGCTGACATCGGAGCTCGGCAAGAGCCTACAGCCTCTGAAATGGTGCAACTACGCCCCGAATACACGGCCACTGCTGCTGTAACAAAGCAACAAGCTGCATACAACGAGTCAGGGCCAGCGCAGCACACCTCCAGGGATGTCAATCCACAGCAGCATTTGAAACATTACCCCGGCGATTTGCATCCTCAAGATGACGGCGCAGCTGATGAAGTGGCTGAGGCGACAGATGATGGAGACGAAGCCACCGAAGAAACCACAGACACGCCCATCAACACTTCGAGCGAAGATGCAAGACAAGCTGAACTCATCAAGCTTCAAGAAGAGATCCAAGACCTCGAAACCGCAATCGACGGGTTGGGAGAGCACTACCAGATTGTCGACCGGCTTGGCGAGGGCACCTTCTCCTCCGTCTACAAGGCCATCGACTTGCAACACCACGCCTTTGACAATGACGAGTGGGTTCTGCGTGGCCCTCTCGACCCCTTCCGCAAAGGCATCTGCCATGTCGCACTCAAAAAGATCTACGTCACCTCCAGCCCGCAGCGTATCTTTAACGAGCTCTCCATCATGGAAGACCTGCGTCCCGCAGAGTACGTATCCTACCTCATCACCGCTTTCCGCTCAGAAGATCAGATTGTGGTGGTCATGCCGTACAGTCGACACCGCGATTTCCGCGACTACTACAAGGAGATGCCACTCGGCGACTTCAAGTACTATTTTCGCTGCCTCTTTTCAGCTCTGCGGAGCGTACACGAGGCAGGCATCATGCATCGCGACATCAAGCCCGCCAACTTTCTCTACGACCCTTCCACGGGACACGGAACTTTGTGTGACTTTGGTCTGGCCGAGCGCTTCGAGGCCACAGAGTGGAGAGGCAAGTGTCACCATACGTGTCCGACACCTGAACATCCACATGGCACTAAAGAGATCAACCGTGCAGTCGACTCGATCTGGTTCGAGCCAGGAAAACCGTTGTCGGGGCAGCCTCCGCCTTCAGAAAGCGCAGCATCGGGTGCAAACAACGTGTTGAACGGTGGAGCTTCGGCCGCATCCACTTCTGGCGCTGGCCCAGGTGCGGACGCTCTGGGCACCTCAGCCAAGTCTGGCGTGATGGATCCGCCTCCCGAGCGAGTCGGCTACCTCGTCTACGACGCGCGTCAGGGCGTCCGAGCCAATCGTGCAGGAACACGAGGCTTCCGAGCTCCCGAAGTCCTCTTGAAATGTCAGGATCAGACGGTGGCCATCGACATCTGGTCTGCAGGCGTCATCCTCCTCACTCTCCTCATCCGACGATTCCCTGTCTTCAACTCAAACGACGACGTGGAGGCATTGCTCGAGATCGCTGTCATCTTTGGCAAGTCGCGCATGGAGATGTGTGCCATGCTGCACAACCGTACTTTCCACTGCAACATCCCCACCGTCAGCAACTCGGCCTCCTTGACCGACTTTATCAACCGGCTCAATCCTGAGCTCAAGAACCCCGGCAACCACCCTAACCCCAAGCAACATGCAGAGGACGTAGCCAACGCACTCGACATGGTCAAGTCGTGCCTGCATGTCGACTGTACGCGACGCAAGACGGCGGCAGAGCTGCTGCAGCATCCATTCTTGAGGATCGATCCGGAAGAGGAAGTGGAAACGATGGAGGAGGACGAGTATTTGGAGCATGAGCAGGATTTTGCCGATTACTACCAGGCCGGGGATGAGCATCTGATGGAGGCGTATCATGAAGGTGCGCCGATGGATCAGATGTACGAAGAGGATGAGTTGGAGGATGCGGATGAGAACGAGTACGTGCGCAGCGAGGAGGTGGTTCAGTTGCAGAGCAGGAGGGGGATGGCGGATGAGGCTTCGGAGACTGGCGAGCCGGTGCGATCGAATGGTCAGTCGAATGTTTCGGACATCGGATTGCAGCAGCAGCAGCAGCGCCATCATGCCCAGCATCAGCAACAGCCACCATTTGCGGCAGAACAAGCATCATACACTGCTGCCGCAGCACAGCAGTCGTAACCCTACCCCTCACAAGCAAGCAGCATGTATCCGCGCAATTCCTTTCAGCATGGGCACCCAAACACACACATCAGCATATTTCTTCCTCTCATTATGACCCCCGCATTGCATTCTGGCATTTTCACACGTGCAATTCTCACACGATTCCCGAGGAAGCGGACAGACGCTGATGTACGTGCGGAGATGTGTTCACGATCGATGTGACAATTTTTGGATGTGGCAAGAAAGTATACAACAGTAGGGATCAACTCGAGAGAGATTCGGAAGGTTGGCCGTTTAGGCGTCATCCTGGTCCTGCTCCTCATCCTCCTCGGGGATATCGTCTGCGTCCTCGCCAAAGTTGGCGGGGACACGGTAGAATCGGATGGTTTGCTTGTTGGGATCTTTGAGCAGGACGTATTTGCCTTCGTCTGCCTTTCGGGCGAGATCGGCGATGGTACGAACGATACCCCAACCGTTGCTGAGGTTGACGGCCATCTGACCTGCGAGTTCGCGAGGTTTGAGCCACGAGGTGCCCAGAATCATGTGACGAGAGGCGTCCTTGGGGTTGGCACGGCTGATGTAACCCAACTTCATGCTGTCGGCACCTGCGAGCAGCGACTGAACCGCAAATCGCGCGAGCTTGAACGAGTTGTTCTTCATCTCGGTGGCTACAACGGCACCACGTTGAGAGTCGAGCTTCAATCGCCAGTCGAGTGCTCCACCAGCCCCCTGAGCGCGTGCGTCAAACTCGTTGAGAGACTTGATGGTAATGAGTTGCTTCTCCTTGGAGGTGCCGGTGGTGTAAGCGTCGACTTCGGTACGAACAACGAGTTCGACAGGGTCCGACTCTTCGGAAGAGAGGTTGAACTTTCGGTATCGGTAGGCGCACGACGCGAGAGGGTCGGTCTCATCGGCAGAGTAGAAGGGGTTCGAGTGCTCGAGCTTGTAAACGTTCTTCTCGTTGACGATCTGGAAGGCAAAGTTCTGGTTGACGTAGGTGGCTTCCAGGCTGAGAGCCGAGGGAGTGTTGAGAGCGTTGGCCTTGGCAGCAGCGTCGTTCTCCTTGCCCTCGGGAGCCTCGGCGGGAGGGTCGGCGGCGTTCTCGTTGACAGTGAGGTAGTCGAAAGGACCACCATCGCGCTTGTCGAAGAAGACCTTGCCATCGGCGGTCTTGGTGATGATAATGTCCCACGAGTAGACGGATCGGGTGGCGCACATGAGAAGGGCGAGGATGGAATCGGTCATGTAAATCTTGGCGGCATCCTCCTTGGCCGAGATGTCCTGAATCACGGGGTCCTCCGAGGTGGTAGGGTTGTAGCGGATGCGGTCGATCGACGAGAGAGCCTGGGCGGTCTTGACGGTGACACGATCGTAGGATCGGTCGTACTCGAAGAGGGCACCGTACGAAGAAATGTCTTGGGGTTCCTCGACCTCGAGACGAAGCTTTCCGAGGCGAACAAAGTCGATCTCCTCCACCTGCTCCCAATCCTGACCGACGGTGACGGAGGCCTCACGAATGCGCTGAGGCTTGTCCCACTCCTTCCAACCGAAACGACCACCGCCACGACGGGCAGCAGCGCCACCGCGACCGCCGCGAGCACCACCGCGACCGGCACCGGCACCAAACTTGGAAGCACCCCTTCCACCAGTGGCACCAGCGCCACCACGTCCACCACGTGCACCACCACGGGCGCTCATCTGACCCAAGCCACCACGTCGAGAAGCAGCCGTACGCGTGTTGTCAACCACCGAGAACGAGGCCTCGTCATCACCGTGGAAGTAGGCAAAGGCGGAAGAGGCAGCCGAGGTACCAAAGTTTTGCTGAACATCACGAGCACGACCCTGTCGTCCACCACGTGCGTTGGCAGCATCGTTGGAGGCACCAGAGGCGTTGTTCCAGTCGGCGATGCGGCCTACCTTGTCGTTCTTGGCATAGGGTGCAAAGGGGATGTCCTTGAGCTCAGAGGGAAGAGCGTTGGAACCGGAAGCGGGACCCCAAAGGTCGTTGTCCGGCTGAAGCTGAGGAAGCTTGAAGCTGGCCATTTTGGATGTTGTTGTAGAGATGTACAGATGTGGATCCGTCTTTGTCGTCAAAGTCGGCTTCCAGGTGAGTAGATGAAGATCAAGAACGAGGATGGAGAACACGACTTGTGATTCTGCAATCTACGGCTGTACACACGCACACGGCTGCGCTCACACTACTGCACTCTCAAACGCCTTGTCCAGACTCTGTAAGACTTGTGCGTGTTCTTTGAGAAGAACGAGCTGAGCCAGTCGCTGGCAAGTTTTTTCTTCTCGAAAGGAAACCGAATTTTGTTTCATCATCAAAGTGTTAGAGCTACCACATTACCTTCTATCTTTCGAATCGAAAATCCCACGTGATGGCAACACGCACTTGGGCAGTCCTCGCGCTGTCGAGCCATTTGCAAAATGTTAGATCAAGCGTACATCGGCTGAGTCGCCCTTTTTTTGGCATCTCTGCGGAGAGTCTGCACGTCATTTTCAGACTCAGGAACAACAACACTGGCAAAGTGCCGCTTTTTGGGCCTTGTCCGCACTCACGCTCCACACGCAAACAGCTTTCGCCCAAAAAAAAAAAAGCTCGAGGAGAGGGTCCAAGTTGCTTGTGTTCTTTGATGCGGATAGCCTGGCTCAGCCAACCTTGCCACTCTTCCACCATCATCTCGGTCGCCACTTTCGCCACTTGGTCGCAAACCTACACCTCACCACCACATTGAATCAGCAGACCTATTCTCATAGCTGGCCACCCACGATGTTCATGCTCAAGAGCCTGTTCGGCAAGATCTGGGGCGACTCCAACAACCAGGAGTTGATCCAGATCCCAGCCGGTGCTCTCTATCTCGTCCGACCCAATGGTCCGCAAGACTCGCGCGAGTGCATCTACGAAGATGCTGTGCTCGCTATCCGTCGCACTACCACCGAGTTCCACTATCAGCTTGTCGTCACAAAGGCATTCCAGGATTCGCAGCCCGAGCTGGTCGATCAGGAGGAGGACGATCTGGAGGACGAACGCGCTTTCCTTATCGACGAAGCACTCGACTTCCGTCTATCTACTCGCGGCAAGGATCGCACGCTCGTCTGGCGCGACTTTGACGGCGATGAGGATGATCTCCTCGAATTCGTCATCGACAGCAAGCAGGTCAACGAGGTGACGATCACCATTTTCGAGATAACTTTCATGCAGTGCGTCTACGAGCACGCTTTCCGCACCAGCCACGAGCGTGCTACCGAAGAGGACCTCGAAAAGCTGCGATACAAGGATGAGGCGGATCAGAACCTCAAACGCGAACGAAAGCAAGCGCTCGATAAGAAGCTCCAGGATGCCGGTGTTGGTTCCACCCCCGCTACTGCTCCCATCAGCGCAGGTGCTGCCAAGGCCAAGGCGGAACAAGAAGCCAAGCCCGCCCCTGCAATCCCTGCCACAGTAGCCCCCGCCGCCGACACTGCAGGTCCACAGATCAACGACGACACCGTCATCTTCTCCGCCACTGCGGATCTATACCTCTACGACCTCAAGTCGCAGTACTTCCTTGTGCAGGAACGCAAGGTCGACGTCAAGGTGGTCGAAGCCGGTCGTTTCTTGTTCTGGCTCTCCATTCATGGCGCCGACAAGGTCTGGCTCGCGCAAAAGGTGGAGGCCGATATGAACATGAACTTTTCACCCGAGCAGGCTTCCGCAGTGTGGAACTACTTTACCGACGACCGCCAATGCTTTTCGTGGCTTCTCCGCTTCGATGATCAGGAAGCGTACGGTCACTTCCACAAGGGCTTTAGTCGAGTCATGTACGAAACTCAGAATGAAGAGCCATGGGCCAAGGCCAAGACTGACGACCGGGCCTACGCAGAGACAGCGTACGAGCAAGGAGAGCCCATGGACGTCGACGACATTAGCGAGAGCGAGGGAGGTGACGAGTCTGTACGCACAGCCAGAGAAGAGGAAGAGGAGGACGATGAAGAGGAAGTCGCCGCCGAGCTGCAGAGTGGCCGTGCGGATTCCGAAGAAGCAGCTTGGCCCGAGGAGACGTCTCACCTTGCGGGCCAACAAGATGTCAACTCGCTCCTCGCTGTCGGTTACAAATTCGATCGCTCCTTTGTTGCACGAGGTGACAAGATTGGCGTCTTCCGACACACCGACGACAACAAGCTCGAATTCGACACTACCATCAACAACATCGGCACACCGTCCGGCAAGAGCTTCAAGCCTCTCAAGATGATGCTCCACAACCAGGACGCGCAAATGGTCATGATGGACCCTTCCAACAAGAACGCCGTCTTCAACATGGATTTGGAGTACGGCAAGATTGTCGAAGAGTGGAAGGTGCACGATGACGTTCAGGTCAACAATGTCGTCCCCAACAGCAAGTATGCTCAAATGACGGCTGAGAAGACCATGATCGGTCACAGTCACAACGGCATCTACCGAATCGACCCTCGTTTGCAAGGCAACAAGCTTGTCGATTCGCAGTTCAAGCAGTATGCATCCAAGAACGACTTCTCGGTTGCAGCGACTGACGAGAAGGGTCGACTCGCTGTTGCGTCCAACAAGGGTGACATCCGTCTGTTTGACTCGATCGGTAAGAATGCCAAGACGGCACTGCCCGCACTTGGTGATCCCATCCTTGGTATCGACGTCTCCCAGGACGGTCGATACATCATCGCCACATGCAAGACCTACCTGCTCCTCATCGATACGCTCATTGGCTCAGGCCGCTACCAGGGTCAACTCGGCTTCGACCGTTCCTTCCCGGCCGACGCCAAGCCCCAGCCCAAGCGTCTTACCCTCAAACCATCGCATGTCGCCTACATGGGCTCAGCCATCTCGTTCACCCCTGCTCGCTTCAACACGGGCACAGATTCGGAGACGTCGATCGTCACCAGTACCGGCGCGTACGTCGTCAGCTGGTCCTTCAAAGAGGTCAAGAAGGGCAACTTGGGCTCGTACGTACTCAAGCGATACGGAGGTGCGATTATCCAAGACGAGCACACGTACGGCTCGGACCAGGCCATCGTCGTCGCGTTCGAACACGATGTGCAGATGGCAAAGAGGAGCCAGTTGCTCAAACCTACACGTAAGTCGCTTGCGCCAGCTGGCTTTGGACGCTGATTTCCGAACGCTCTTCCACGAGTCTCGATACTTGTCTTCCTGTCGCCTTGCTACCGGGGAATTTTATGTAATGTAATGTAGCTACACGCACACCACGCACCACAATGATACCACTTCATACGTCTACATCCCAGCGCAACTTGTCGACACTTTCGTTGCGGCACTTCGACAAGCTTGTTCCCACCTCGATCAATAGCCCCTGTCTCTCGTTCTCTTGAGACTTGGTAGCTGTGCAAGATCGGCCATCGACAAAGTGCTTCGACGACCGGCCCGAAGGCTTAGCCAGAGGATTCCAGGCTTCGTGAGAACGAGAGCTGAATTAATTGGCCTCACTTTTGAGTTGTTTTTTTTTCCTTTTTTTTTTTGACACAGGAGAGTACCTGAGCCGAAAAGTGTTGAATCTGAGCCAAAAAAGGCACGCGAATTTCCAAGTGGAGAATCGGGAATCGGAAGTCAAACGACGTCGAACTGTCGCGGATTGGATAGGTGAACCTTGGCATCCTTGAACCATTTCTTCTTCTTCTTTGTCACCTTGATCTCGACTTCCATCTGTTGCAGCCATCACCCTTTCGCATCACGTAGGCACATCTCAGCATCCCACCGCTTTGAGCTGAGAACCTTCACAACGGGGGCCGGAATCTATTCCACCATGGCGCGCAATCAAGAAAAAGCCCAATCTATGCTATACCGTTTCCGAGAAGCGCAAGCTACATCTCTCGGACTCTCGCCCAAACCCAACGCTCGTAGACCACGACTTGCATCCTCCGTCACATCTCTAAAGGAATGCGAGCGTTGGCGAGCGGATGTGATTCGGGAGATCAGTCGAAAAGTTTCCAAGATTCAAGATTTCGGTTTGACAGATTACGAGGTTCGCGATCTGAACGATGAGATCAACAAGCTTTTGCGCGAAAAAGTGCACTGGGAGAATCAGATCGTAAATCTGGGCGGCGCGAATTATCGCCGAGGAGGTGTTCCTAGTATGTTGGGTGGGGATGAAGGAAAAGCAGGCAGAGGTGGATACAAGTATTTCGGTAGGGCCAAGGATTTGCCCGGTGTCAAGGAGTTGTTTAGTAGTACGGAGGCGGAGGAAGGGGTGGGGAGAAGGGAGGATAGATATCAGAGGTTTAGGAATCTACCGCCAAGTTATTTTGGAGATGAGGATGAGGATGATGGAGTGTTGTTGGAGGAGGAGATGCGGGGAGAGGAGGCGGAGTGGAATGAGGGTTTTTTGGCGGTGATTACTGGATTAAGGCGCGATGTTAGACGGAGAGATGGTGATGCAGAAGACCAGGAGGAGATGGAGGTTAGCGAGGATGATGAAGATACGTCTGAAAGCGGAGGTATCGTTATCCCCACCATCCCTCGCCCTACACCAAAGCCATGGAAGGAAAACTTGGCCGCCTTCACCCAATCCTTTTCCGAATCCTACATCCAACCCTCCTCCTCCCAAGAGGCCGCTTCAACACCAGAAACTACCAAACGCTCCCAAGATGCAGATCAACAAGATGAATCCACGGCAAAAAGGCAGAAGGGTTCAGACGGTCAACCAGTCCCCACCCCAACAGCAACAGCCCAAGAGCTTTCATCACCACCCACACCCTCGGTATCTTACTCCATCTTCACCCCTCAGGACCTGGCACATCCAAATGTGCCCGATAGGACCGCGATAGAGCGCATGATTCTGATGGCGAAAAAACGACAGTTGCGGCAGGAATACATCGGGTCCTCCTAAAATTTCCTCTCCCGTTTGATTGTATTTGTACCGCCTTGATCCAGCCGCCCCCTTTTTTTTTTGGGCAATCTCAACACGTATGCTTTTTAGTTGCATCACTTTCCCGAATGGTCACGGTGTAGTTTCTGGACGTCGATCACACAACGGATTCAACCATGGCAGCCATGAGTCTCATGAGCGAAAGCAGACTCAGAAATCGCAATCCAAGACAACGAGTCAGACTATGAAGGGTTGGAGAGAAAAAGTACAGATTCTGCATTGATGCGTATGTGTGTGTGTGTGTGAATATGGATGGTAGGTGGAGGGGTTTGAAGCGATGAAAGGACGGATGGCTCCTATCGACGCTTTATCATTTTTGGATGACACGACAAAGCTTCACGTCCTCAAACCGTTTGAAAGTCGATGCGACCTTCCGAGTGGGGAATAAGGAGCAGAAAGCCCAACGGATCAAAGAAAAGGGGTTTTTTTTTTTTGCATATCGAAAAAGAAAAGAAGCCGAGATCCAGTGAAAGACTAACAAGATGTAAAAAAAAAGAACAAATTTTACACCTTGAAGCCACGGGAGGCACGACGACCACGAGCCTTTTCGAACTTGCGGCCCTTGGATCGGATGTAGGGCTTCTTGTTCTTGTGAGGGCCAAAGCCAAAGTGCTTAACGGCCTCACGGGCGTTCTTGGGGCCACGGATGAGGACGGTGTTGCTCCCGGTGGGGGCACGGGTAGCAAGCTGGTCCAAGGTGAGGCACTCACCACCGGCAGCCTCAATGCGAGCACGAGCAGTGTTGGTGAATCGCAAAGCAGCAACCGAGAGCTTGGGAAGCTCAAGAACTCGGTTGTCGTCAGTGACGGCACCAACAACGACAACCGTCTTGGGGGTCTCGGAGGCAGAGGCGGCAACACCACCCTGCGACTTGGTCAGGTAGATGACACGCGAAACCGAAACAGGGGGCTGGTTAATCTTGGACATGTAAAGTCGGCGGAGAACGGCCTTGTTGAATCGGCTGTCGGTTCGGCGGGCAAGGAAGCGGTAGAGCTGTGGATGATTTTGGAAGTTTCGAGAGGATCATGATGATGCGGATGAGGTCAGATTTTGATTCGAAAAGACGTTGCCAAGGAGAGGATACCCGGGGCGCTTGCAAGTGGATGTGACCTTTCTTTGAAATCCTTTTCTCCATTCTATCTGACCATTGAGTCCAAGTCTGCGAAATGCGATGTTGACTACGATCCTCCAGAAGGTCTGCGATGATCGCCTCTGTTCCATTGCCACGAATGCTGTCCTGCATCTTTCTATATCCTCCTGAATCCAACTTATTGCAAGTGCAGGTTCCTCTCATTGATGTGATGCAATGTGCGCGATGCGCAAAAAGAAAACTTACCTTGACCAGGAGCAGGAGGTAAGGGTCCTGGCTCTTGGGGGCGGTACGCTGACCGTTCTTGACGTGCTTCTTGGCGATATCAATACCCTGCAAACGATCAAGTTGTAGTGAAGTTGGGAGTGTTGGACGAATCAGCATGACTGCTCGGTCGGCGGAAGCGACAATTGGATGTGCAAAGAACGGGCGACTGAGGGAGCGATCCAACGACAGAACGAAGTGGTTGCAAGATGGTGGGATGCGATGTGTTGGGTTGGTGCCGGAGGTGAAGTTTGGATAGGGCTGCTTCGACTGTCTGGTGTCGGACCTAGTGTCTGCAAGCGGACGGCAAGACGACATGTAACGGGCTATGCCATGTTGCTCGTGATGCATGTTCTGCCAATTTGTATCTGCCTGTCCTTGCCTGGCTTGCCATCCGGGAAGTCTGGGCTGCGTTCGACTTTCTGCATCCGTGCTAAATTTGATCACAACGAGATGCCGTGCTTGCGCAATCCCTGCTGTCATTAGCCCTCCTCCTCCGGTATTCGAAGCGTTGTATGTCTAGAAACCATACACTTGACAGCTGCTGCCAATTGTATTGGCAACCTCCTTCCTCTGCAATTCGATATCGTTTCTGCGATCCTCGCTCTTGGTCTATGTATTCGTTGTGCAGCTCGGAGCATAACAAAAGACAATGTGTGGTGTAGATGCTGTGCTGAGGTGGATGACGATTGTATACGAAACTTCCTGCGTCGAAGTTATGGAATGTTTTGGTGGCGATGCAAAGGTCGGATTTGGATGCTGACGTGCTGATGTCTGTGCTGTCTGTGTGGTTTGTTGTTGGTCGTTGGATGCTGTCGAAGGGTGTGCCCGTTGTATATGCGTATGTTTGGCACCACTTACCATTTTGATGTATGTCTTGAAGGGGTGGAGATGGTGACGGTAGACGAGACGGTGATAGCGATGACGAGTGAATTCGATTCCCACACCGTGGCCCTCACTCACACACTCTCTCTCACTGCTTTGGGACTGTGTGGACACTCTTCCCAGAATTCAGCTCAAATCTCGAATTTGTCGAGCTCACCCAAGACTCTCGGTTTCGAGGGAACTGTCAAGGTTCGAATTTCGAAAGACTGGAGCTGCTGGCTATTCGACAATTTCAGCGCTGCTGGTCAGTCTCCAGAGCCAGAGCCACTCGCCAAAATAAAACCTCGGCCGAGCTTGTCCAAATCACATGATATGAAGGAAAAGCCAAAGTCATCGGGACTTCATTTTGAGATGTGAGGAGATCCGAGATCCTTCCAAAACGCGCTTTTCGTCAAACTCTACATCCGACATCCGAATTCTCCTCTTCTGTTAGAAAGAAAAAAAAAAAAGTCGCGATCACACTTTCTTTCGTGATGCGGGGATGACAGACACACGTCCGTGCAACCATCCTTTGTCCTCCCCTGCCATCAAAGTTTCCAAAAAAGCTGCAGCTTCCTGCAGGTCTCTCTTGCCCAATCATCACTCTTCCTCCTCCTTCTGTGGAAGCTCGCAGACATGGTAAGTTGTGTTTTGACCCACTTTTGAGATTAAACGTTGAGACTGCGCATCGAGGCCGCCTTTTGCATCACAGTAGTTTGGATTGCTGCAAAAAGTGTTGATCTCTGTTTGACACTTTCTGACACGGATCTGGTTTTGATTTGATTCTCCTTCCAACCTCATCTTTCCAATCCATCCGCTCACATTGGATCGTGCTCGCCGTCAACGATGGACTCGTACAACCTCAATACGGACGACATGGATGTCGCCATGGACCGCCGTACCATCCCGGACTACAAGGATATCGACGAAGATCGTAGACCCGAGTCTCCGCCTCCGCGTGGGCGATCTTACTCTCGCTCCCCCTCGACGACTCCTGTTCCCGGACGACGGGATCGTACACCTATCCGTAGTGTGAGCCCAAGTCGCAGTCGCAGTCGCAGTCGCAGTCGCTCACCTCTTCCACGTCGTCGCGATCGTTCTCGATCCCCCGCCTCCCGACGCTACGACCGAGACGACCGTCGCGATCGTGACCGTGCTCGCTCTCCTCCACCCCCTCGCTCTGACCGTCGTCGTCCCTCTCCTCCACCCAAACCGCGCACTGCCCCTGCCCACGTGGACCCAACCACAGTCCTCGGCGTCTTCGGCCTGTCCATTCGCACGCTCGAAAACGACCTCAAGTACGAATTCGAAGCCATCGCACCCGTCGACAAGGTCGTCATCGTCTACGATGCTCGTTCGGGTCGATCGCGCGGTTTTGGCTTCGTCACGATGCGCGATGTCGACGGAGCTTCGGCGGCTATCGAAGCTCTGAATGGCAAAGATCTGCATGGTCGCAGGATCAGGGTCGACTTTTCGACTACTCACAAACCTCACGACCCTACTCCCGGTATCTACAAGGGCGAGGTGCGTCCGGATGACCGATACCGTGCTCCTCCCAGTGGGCCCCGCGGACCTGGTGGGGGAAGGGGTGAAGGATCGAGATACACTGGCCGTGCGTACGATCGTGCAGGACCTTCTTCGTACCGTGATGGCGGTGGAAGGGGTGGAGACTCGTACCGAAGGAGCTATGCCGATTCGCGTGACGATTGGAGGAGGAGACCTTCGCCTCCTCGTCGACCTAGGAGAAGCCCAAGCCCTCCAGCAGGCGGCAGGAGGGGCGGAAGTAGATACTCGCGCAGCCCAAGCCCCAGACGCGGCGACAGATACGACAACGATCGCTACGATGCCGATCGAGAGGAGAGAGTTCCTCCTCCCAGAAGCAGGCTGGGAAGCCACCTCGACAGCCCGCCTCGTGATGAAGTTGACCGTATCCGATACTAGATATCAATGCTTCCCAGCGTCAGGCTGTGTCCCGCGCTCCCGCAAGATGCCACAGAGCAAAGACCCAGATCAATGCTTCCTGACGACCATCTTCCCATAAAGCAAGGCTCAAGATGTCCGTCAAATTACCACTTTACCTTGGCCTTTCGTAGTCGATGTCTTCGTTTCAAGCTTTTCCGCACAAGTTTTCCTCGTTTGCTCCGTCCGCTTCAAAATTTGCTGTTCCTCCGTTTTTAACTGTTCCTCAAAACCTCAAATACCGCTTTCTTTTTTCTTTCAAGATATCCCATCATCAAAGCTCAAAACCTTTGTGTGTCTTCAAAACAAAAAGCATCGTTCCAAGACTCGGATCAAGATTCAGACAAATGTGTGTGAAGAAAAAGCTGCAAGAAGGGCTTTTCGGCGAAAAAAAATAAGGGATGCAAATTTCGTCAAGGCAGCACGAAGAGCAAGATTGTGTAGGCAGCAACCTTGCTGAAGGAACTGCAAAGCGTGCTTTCGACGTAAACTTTGGTTGTACGCAAGATTGATCACTTGCGGGAGGAGAGAAGGCCGATGTGAACTGCTGAAGGTAAGGATTCAGTAAGGGCAAAATGACTGACTGCTAATATACATTCACCCTCCGCTCAGATCGACACGCAGCATGGTTGACGAGACAGCTATAGAGGTAAGTCCTTACACGAATCGAAACCCTCATGACATCCGCGAAAGTATGCCTTTATCAGTAGCGTGGTAATGCCAAAGAAAAAGAGACCCTGCTGTTGATCAACCATCGAAAGTTGTGCGAATGAAATGAGCATTTCTCGAGAGTGTTCAAAAAAAGTATGGTTATAGGAAAGACTCGGTCAACTCCCTCCGCACCTGCACCATACCCTCGATGAGCTCTTCCTTCTCGTTCCACCTCTGATCTTTCTCGACTTTGATCGAGGCATCTTTGTCAAACACCCTGATGAGCCTTCCATCGACCTGTTGTTCTTGGCCATCGTACCACTCTGCAGCGACATCGGTTGTTCCGCTGATGAATCTGATCCAGGGTTTCAACCACTGCTTTGCGCTCTCCTGCTCCTGTCCGGGTTGTAACCCAGAGAACCACCAGATGGAGTCGTCGAACGAGTGGCTGACACCTCCGTATTGTGGGAGAGCTTGATCGATCACCTTGGCACGGTAGTTGATGCGATATCGCAAGATCCGGCTTGGATCGAGTCCACCGTTGAGCAGGTCGGAAACGAGCATTCGTTCGGCAATGTATACCTGGGAATCGGAGCAAATTTCTCCAAAGATCTGTCCAATCTGATCCGACGTTTTGTCGTCTGTTGAAGGAGAGGCCTGGTGGGATGGAGGATGTTCGTCGTCATAGCGCACGCGAATGTTTTCCGAACATCCATCGCAAGAAATCACTTCAACCTGATCGTTCACCTGCTCTTCCGCAATCACGTATGCTGAGCCGCATCTGCAGGGGTATCTGAACAACAGTGGCGAATCCTCCTCCTCCTGTTCGGCTGGTGAGAATGATTCGAAATCCACCGTGGCAGAGATTCGGGGCTTGGTTGATTGGGATGAAAGTAAGGATGCTCGAGAGGCGGAAAGTGCTTCGTCGTATCGCAAACGCTGCTGGTCGTCGATGAGGGTTTTATAGGCGTGATTGAGCTGACGAATGAGAGCGTCGGATTGCGAAGAGTCGGCGATGGAATTGGCATCGTTTTGGTGCTGTTGGAGTTTGTCAGGATGATGTTGACGAACTTTTCCCAGGTAAGCGGCACGGATTTCTGCTGCTGTTGCTGTTGGATTTACACCGAGTGTCTCGTACAACGTTTCACCATCCATTGCTGCAGTGGGCGTTGCGGTACCATCTTTATGATACTGCTTCTTCGACATGGGCACCCCATAGTACGGCAGCATCTTCTCCACCAGTGGTAACGTGTAATAGTTGTTGACCTGCCTTACGAGCCCTTGCTTATCCTTGGGCGTGTTGATATATCGATATACCCATTCTTCGTCCGCACATTCTCCAATCACAAATTGCACTCCTTGCTGCTGACACCATTGTGCAAAACGTCCATCCATCATGGCTTTCGTCCAGTCCGGTTTGACAAACGCTGCCGGTTGGCTATCGCGAGTCGCGCGGAAGGTGTGCATGTCCATCTTGGCGAGAACTTTGACCAGCGTCATATCATCCACCTCTCTGAGACGGGCGATCTTGGCCTCATCGCTGAGAGATGCGGGTACGTCGAGCAGGGTGCAGAGCTCGTTGAGCTGCCCTCGGGTCTCTTGGACCGGTTTCGAGGGCCAAATAGCCGAATTGGATTGGAGAAAGACTCGACGGATGATGGATCTGTAGCCAGGATCACGAATGGACAGGTCGAACTCGTGCATGAGTTGGGAGTGTGCACTGTGCGCCCCTGCTGAGAGGCCACTGACGGTGATGTTGTGTGGATCGCCTCCAAAGTGCTCGATGTTTTGATGGACCCATTCCAAGGCTGCCCTCTGATCCCAAAATCCATAGTTTCCAGTGAGATTGTCAGGATCCTCTTTCCGCAGCTCGTCGTGAGCAAAAAAGCCAAATGCGTTGATCCTATACCCTGTCGTTACCAGAATAGCATCCAGCCCAGCGGTGTGGAGAAGATCGCTCGGGTCTCCATCCGGTGCATAGTGTGCGTTGCCGATCTGAAGCCAGCCTCCATGAATAAAGAACAGGACTGGAAGCTTGCGGGCGACTCGAGATCCGTCAGACTGGATGGGACACCAAATGTTGAGGTAGAGACAGTCTTCGTTCTGCGGCCAAAGCGGACCGTCGCCAAAAGTGATTCCATTGGTCAAGGCGTAGTTGGTCGCTTGCGGGCATTGGGCTGCAAAGTTGTCGTACTGTTTGCCGTTCTCACCGTAGCGGAAGGAGGTAGGGAGCGGTTGGGGTCGCTTCCATCGGAGTGAGCCTACGGGAGGCTGGGCGTAGGGGATGCCGGCGAAACGTTGGGATTTGAGTTGACTGGTGGAGTTGTCCCGGGCGACACGTCCGATGAGATTGCCTTTGCCTGGGATGTCGACGCTCGCCTCGGGGTGGCTGACGAAGGTGCTTGATGCCTGGCCCATGCTGAAGGCTTGCGGTTGCGCCAGGTTGGGGTTGAGTGTGCAAGGAGCTGCGTTAAGTAGAGGTGCTTGCTCTTGGCCGTCCTAAGTTCCGCCCCTGGGCTTGTATGGTATACGATTGAAGTTCGGCGGAGAAGAGTAGTTGGAGGACCTGTGATGTGTCGCAAGGCCGATGCAAGAGCCTTCTGTTGCTTGCCGTTGCCACTTTTGAGCGCGGAAGTGTATCGCCGTGCCACCTCCTACCGATTGGGGATATCCAGACGTCCAGACCGTCCTTATAAAGATTGTGAAAGCCGTCAAGGACCTTGGCAAGGCTTCAGGTGTGAGATGTCGAAAGGTACTAAGCCCTCACTCCGCTAACCAAACTCGTCAACCTTATATACGGAAGCAGGCGATCTCAGCTCGGAAGTTGCTGTAGACCCGGCTATAAATCCCAACTTGGCTTCCGGAAACGCAGATGAGGCCTACCAAGCGATTCAATGGTATGTGGGGAAAAGGTGGAGCGTCCGTGCGATGTCACAAGACTCTTCTCTTGAAGCAGACACTTTTCCGCGGCTATCTTTTTTTTCTTTCTTTTTGTTTGGCTGGACCTTTGACCCGCAGTCTGACTGGTTTTGCCGTTCCGTTCAATTCGCCGTTGCGCATCACTTGGCTCCACATGGTCCAAGGTGACGAGGATGCAACATCACTCTTCCTTCTTCTTTGACACTCACGCCCAGAGTCAGCATGGTATAGCAGTCATACACTAAGATAATGTCTACCGAGACCGGTCAAAAAAGAGAATTGGAGAGGAGAGCAACCAAGAAGAAGCAAAAGAAAACGAAAAAAAAAGAACTGCAGCACCTAGGATTCCCGCGTGGTCCCCCACCGCAGTACTGACTAGGCGATACCTTGCTTAACTTCGCAGATCGGACGGGATGCGGTGCTTTCAAGGTTCTATGGCCGCAGATATTCTTCCTTTGTTTGCAATTGTACATGAGCCCAAATCAAATTGCTTCTCGAAAAAAAGCTTTGATCTTCTTCTTTTGTGTCCTTTACACTCGCATCTTCGAAGCTGCTCATTCCCAACAGCCCGCCTGAGGAGGCCATAGCAGGAAAAGACATCAGCAGACTCACACACTGGCCACAGTCGCAAGAGTGTCAGAAACGGGTAATTTGCATGAGGTCATATCAATGGGGGAAAAAAGAGAGAGAGAAAGCGCTATATACGGATATGATCGTCCCTATCCATGCATGGCACCCTCACAAGAAGCGAACCCTACTTGAGCTGGGACACTTGACTGAGGGGGGTGAAAGAGGGGAAGAGGAAAGACAAGGGGATGGGGCCTGCCTTGCACCTCTGCGTGTGACTTTTCATAGTACGGGGTTTTTTATGGTGTTGTTTGCTTGCATGCATGTTTACAAGCGCGAGATGATCTTTTCGGTGAAAGCGCGGGTGCCGAGCTTGCCACCAAGGTCACCGGTGCGCTCACCAGCAGCGATGGTCTTGAAGATGGCGTTCTCGATGCGGTCAGCCTTGTCAAAGAGGCTCATGTGTCGCAGCATCATGATGGACGAGAGGAGGAGGGCAGTGGGGTTGGCCTTGTCCTGGCCAGCGATGTCGGGGGCGGAACCGTGGACGGCCTCAAAGATGGAGGCGTCCTTGCCGATGTTGCCGGAAGGGGTGAGACCGAGACCACCGATGAGACCGGCGCACATGTCGGAGAGAATGTCACCGTACAAGTTGGGCATGACCATGACGCGGTCAGCGTACGGTGCGGGGTCCTGGACGATGCGGAGGCAGGCACGGTCGAGGAGGTCCTCGTCGTAGGCAATGTGAGGGTACTCCTTGGCGACCTGTCGGCAGGCGTGGAGGAACATGCCGTCGGACATGCGCATGATGGGAGCCTTGTGGACGGCGGTGACCTTGTTACGGCCGTTCTGCTCGGCGTGGTGGAAAGCGTAACGGGCAACACGCTCGGAAGCCTCGTAGGTGATGAGCTTGATCGACTGGACAACACCGTCGACAATCTCGTGCTCGATACCCGAGTATTCACCCTCGGTGTTCTCTCGGATGAGGACGGTGTCGACGTTGTCGTAGGCAGTCTTGAAGCCCTCGATCGACTTGCAAGGACGGACGTTGGCGAAAAGGTGGAAGGTTCGTCGCAAGGTCAAGTTGAGCGAAACGTGACCCTTGCCGATAGGGGTAGCAAGGGGACCCTTGAGGGCGACGGTGTTCTTCTTGATCGAGACGATCGACTCCTCGGGATGGTCTGCTTGCCATCCTTGATGAAGGGAGCGACCGAGACCTCCTCCCACTTGATGGGGACATCAGCAGCACGGTAGATCTCCTTGACAGCGTTGGAAACCTCGGGGCCGATACCGTCACCGGGGATCATGGTGACGGTGTACTTGCCGTCGGAACCCTTCTGCTTGTTGTAAGCCGAGGTGGGAGCGTTGGTGACGGGCATGGCGAGGCCACGGACCGACATCTTGTTGAGCTTGAGTGCCGACGAGGCGAGGCTGGGGCGCTTGGCCAGCGAAGAGCTGGCCGATCGGAAAGCGGGAGCCGAGAACATGTTGGATTGGGTGAAAATGCTGGAGGGGAACGACGATGACGATGACGACGACAGCAACAGCAACAGCAACAGCAACGAAACCAGCAAGGGTGAAGATGATGGTGTGGAGAAGTGGTGAGGAAGAAGATTTGGTTTCGACAGACCGAGTTGGTTGGGTGGGATCGCAACAGACGCAGCCGTCCAGCGGCCGACAGTAACAGCAGCAACACCAAGCAAGCAGCAGCAGAAAGCAGAAAATAGCGTTTGGCGTCAGTTTGTGAAATCTGTCCCACCCTCGCACAGAAGAAAAAGAAAAGAAAAGAAAAGAAAAAAAAAACCCATCCTCAAACAAACATCAACGGATCACTTAGGATTTTTTATATTTTTTTCTCCTTTTCCTTTTCTTCCTCACACGCACGGCGAATTTAACGAACTTGAGATTTTTTTTTTCGAGGATTTGTTTTGATTTTTTCCATGTTTTCTGAGTGAGCAGAAGAGGCACATGAGCAGGGGTCCAAAAGCCACGGGAAGGAGAAAGGGAAAAAAAAAAAAAAAAAAAAAAAAAAAAAAAAAAAAAAAAAAAAAAAAAGCCCAGGGACCACTCGTGCACGGGCTCCTTATCTTTCATTTTTCTTTAGTGCAAAACGTGCCAATAAAATTGGATTTTTGCGTCAGGGTAAGAAAGGGTCGCTTGTTGGTCCTCGGGGCTGTTTTTTTCAGCATGGTTGCAGCTTTAGGCCTTCCTTTACACCTCTTCTTGCACAATGTTGTCATGAGTGTTGCCATTGTCAAGATATGGTATTGCTTCTTCTTCCCATGCTACTGAAAGGCTAGACGCTCGAACAAAGTCTCGAGCATGGCGGGTGTAGAAAACACGCTTCCTAGCTTCGTAACACCTCTGCTCCGCCTACAACACTCCTGCCTACGACAGAGCGATCACGTCGGACGGGTCAACCATCTCAATGTGCCAACAGCAAGCAAAAAAGCTACGATGCATAAACGGCGGCGGCTCTGTCGGCCCTCAATGGCATCCTTTCAAGATAGGAGGGCCGGTGGTTGTGCGAAGTTCGAACTTGCTTGTTTCATGTCTGGTACAGACGAGCGGACAGGGTAGCAAGGGTCTAGGCGTGGCCAAAAAAAAAAATCTTTTCTTTCTCTCACTCTTGCACTGCAGTACATTATTTGAAGTTTTTTCCTGTAACACAACGCGGGACAGGTCGGACGGCGTAATCCGAGCCAAGAGCGAGCTTGTTCCTTTGCTCCGACCCTGATGCTCTGTGCTCTGTGCTCTGTGCTCTGTGCTCTGTGCTCTGTGCTCTGTGCTCTGTGCTCTGTGCTTCCAGCCCTCTACTGTAAACAGCGATGCGACGTGCAGAGTAGATTGCACTGCACTGAACTCGTCATAGGCCGCCATACGCCGATGGCAGCACCGATGTTCACTCTAACAAACCTGCTGAAAGTACAGTGTAGCTTTTGACGCCTTTGGCACCCACAAACTTGGACACAATGGTGACCACGCGTCGCGCCGTGAACTCCGTTTTTGCCGAAACTGATTGACGTGGGCAGACACACACGCAGGCAAAACGCAGGCCCTGAAAAGAAAAAAAAAAAAAAAAAAAAAAAAAAAAAAAAAAACTCTTTGTTGCAGCAGCCGGATGTTTTTCGCCGACGCATTGTGCAGCACATGGCTTTGTTCAAAAGAAAAGAGACAGAGATCATTGATTGAAACTGACCGAGCTTGGCCTCCTTGCGACGTGTCGATCGTCGTTGAAGGAACGGATGAGGCGGACGTCCTGGAGTGATATCAGATTGGATGTCAACTCGGTTGCGTGGCATGTATGTACAGATTGGTCAACGGGGACCTTGATCAACGCCGGTCAATACCGCCCTGTCTCCGCCGATTGGCCCTTTTAGCCTCCTGTCAATCCCGATTCACCGTCCTACCTGGAGAGACAAGAAGAATCGCGGATTTCTCCGAACGCCCTTTTTCCCCTTGTTTGCTGGCAGACCCTTTCATCGGTCATTCATCGCCGATGTCCGCTTTCTCCTTTGTCACTCGGACTCTACGTTCCGGATGAGAATGTCTGCCATGAAGTATCAATGGCATGCAAAGATTCTAGAAGAGCAGACCAACTTGCGTGGTGCGAACACAGACTGGGTCGGACATTGATAGGGATGCAGCTAATGCAGAGGGGCTCCAGAATATGGCCGGCTCGCGAGAAGAAGAAGAAGAAGAAATAGTTATATTAGAAGTTGAGGCTTGGAGCTTAACCTGACGCTAATCCAGAAGAACCACCACTCTCTCTCAGCGACCAAGCGCACAGAGCATTCTGGAAGAAAATGACAAAACAGAATTTTTTCTTTTTTTCCCTTTTTTTTTGTGTCCTCAGTCAAAAGCGTGCGTCACATTGAGTTGGCGTCGCACAAATTGCTAAATTCTCTATCTTTTTTTTTTTTTTTTTTTTTTTTTTTTTTTTTCTTTTTTTTCTCTCCTGTCTCTTCAAGTTTTGCTCGCTACGTTCAGGCAAAGCCAAGCAAGTCAGCCAGACTTGCACGCCCACACACTCGTTCTTCCACCCTCTCTTTCTTGTTTGCAGCAGCAGCTTGAGCGAGTTCAAAGTGATCCGCGCCTGGTCCTTCCTTACACTACTGTGTTTGATCTCACCTTCAACCTATCCACCTCCTTCTTCCTCCATCTCGCAACCCTTCCTACATCGCTGTCCTCGTCACCGTCACCTTCACCGACTCGTGCAGCCAGCATCACCATCAAGATGAACACTCTCCGACAGCTCAACCGGGCCGCTGCCCCCGCCCTCAAGCAGGCCACCAAGTCTGGCCTCGTCCTCCCCAACTTGCCTCAGGTCCTTCGACCGGCTACCACCCTCGCTGCCGGTACCCCCAAGATCTCCAAGGGCCCCACCAAGTACGGCGGTGTTTACACCGTCACTCTCATCCCCGGTGATGGTGTCGGTGTCGAGATCACCGACTCGGTCAAGGAGATCTTTGAGGTCATGAACGTCCCCGTCGAGTGGGAGCAGTTCAACGTTTCCGGAGAGACCCACGGCTCCGAGTCGCTCTTCAAGGAGGCCATGGAGTCGCTCAAGCGCAACAAGGTCGGTCTCAAGGGTATCCTCTTCACCCCCATCGAGACCGGCTCGCACAACTCGTGGAACGTCGCCATGCGCCAGCAGCTCGACATTTACGCCTCGCTCGTCATCTGCAAGTCGCTCCCCGGCTACCCTACCCGTCACAAGGATGTCGACTTTGCCATCATCCGTGAAAACACCGAGGGTGAATACTCGGGTCTCGAGCACTCTTCTTACCCCGGTGTCGTCGAGTCGCTCAAGGTCTCGACGCGTGCCAAGGCCGAGCGCATCTCTCGCTTCGCTTTTGACTTTGCCCTCAAGAACGGCCGCAAGAAGGTCACCTGCGTTCACAAGGCCAACATCATGAAGCTCGGTGACGGTCTCTTCCTCAACACCTTTCGTCGTGTCGCCGAGGAGTACAAGTCGAGCGGTATCGAGTCCAACGACATGATTGTCGACAACACCTCGATGCAGCTCGTTTCGCGTCCCCAGCAGTTCGATGTCATGGTCATGCCCAACTTGTACGGCAACATCGTCTCCAACATTGGTGCCGCCCTGGTTGGTGGTCCCGGTACCGTGCCCGGTTGCAACATTGGCCGTGAGTTTGCCCTCTACGAGCCCGGTTGCCGTCACGTTGCCAAGGACATCATGGGCACCAACGCCGCCAACCCCGCCGCCATGATCCTCAGCGCCACCATGATGCTTCGTCACCTCGGCCTCGACACCCAGGCCAACCAGATCGCCGAGTCGGTCTACAAGGTCATCGCCGACGGCAAGGTCCGCACCGCCGACATGGGCGGTAAGTCCAAGACCCACGAGTTCACCCAGGCCGTTCTCTCCAACCTTTAAATGCAACAAAAAAAGGACAGGAGAAGCAACAAGACAAAACCTACACACAATAAAATGAAAAACTCGACGTCGAATGCATCTGCAATGCTTCTCTCAGACCGCCAGGTCTCTGTGAAGGCCTAAAAGGATAGAGCAAGCTTCTCGCGGATTGACAATATCGACACTGTATATCACATCTTTTTTTTACGACTCGACCCCTTCTTATGCATGCATACTTGATTCCCAACCCAAGAAAAAGAACCGAGTGAATGCGTGATGGAGGCTCTCTAACGCGGAGGACTACTGCCAAGAAGGAAGACTGTGGAGATTAGAATGGTAATCTATGCAAACTGAGCCGTAGTTGCAGCAGTTTGGCTTTTGACAGGCCGAGAGAAGCAGGGAAGCGGAAGTGATTCTGGCAAAGGCGAGCGGAAACAGCTTGGTTCTGCATAAGCTGCTAGAGTAGCAGAGGCGGATTGGCGTTTTAAACGACATTTTGCTTTGGATGCCGTATCCGAGGCTTGCTGCGCGATGGTTGGAGTGCTACGTCTTGCCCGCAGATCTGCTTGGGTGTGATTGAGCGTTTGGGGGCTTGGCAGGCTGCGTCTTGATTTGCGCGATGCATCGCAGGCTGTTGCTACTACGATCTCGCCTTTGGCGGTGACTCGCAAGATGGGCAAGATTGTTGGCTGAGAAGGTAAGGTGGATTTGCTTCTTCGATGGGACTTGATACTGCTTTGAAGAAGTAATTCTTGCTGTTGCCAGGTCAGATCGATCCCCCGACCAACTGAGTCGGTTGATAGAGAACATTGAGCACTGCTCGATTCATCTTTGATCGAGTCCAGTGGGGTCGATGACCTCCTTCGTCTTCGCTTTTGACTGCGTTCGGGTGGGTCTGAAGGCGATCGTGATGCTGTTGATGATCGTTTGGTATTGCTGAGCGACTCGTAGGATTTGTCTGTGTTCCTGCGCCTGACAGATGCTCTTGTTGCGACTACCATCCTGATTTTGTTTGTTGTGTAGAGGAGATGAATGGGAAGCAGATGGTATCTAGAGAGCGAAACCCGAGTTTGACATCAAGAGCCGCGCGCGAGCTTTAAGCATGCTCTTGGGCGAAAGATCCAGTACTGTAGTCTTCTGGCGGGCTTAGGGCAATTGCGAGGTCACAGAATAGCAATGCACAGCGGCTCCGTTAGCGCTAGATGTTGCCAAAAGATACTGCATCTGTAGGCCTCTTCGGGTAAGCGGCTTGCAGTCGTGGCTCAAACGATGGACCCTTAACCCTTCACCTCATTATGCAGCAAGCAGCCAAGGACGGCGAAACAAAAGTGACAGGTCATCCACGCGTTTGCCTGTGCAAATAGGTCGTCCGACAAGGCGCTGCGAAACATTGTCGCTGATGTAGTGGTCAATATGTGCGTTCAGTCTACCGCAAGCGATGCTTTTTCCACTCCAGAAGGAGGTCAGAAGGACGCTCGCTTGTGCTTCCATCATGATCCGGCTATACAGTTCACCCTCCTCAACCTCGTATCCCTTTTCAGAGATGCTGCCTGTTTGCTGCCCTGAAATATTTTTCATCGCCTCGCCTCCACTTGCGCCTCTTGCTACTGTACGCTCGCTCTCTCCTTCGGCCAAATTTTCGACCTTTACAGTGTTAATTGCCAGGAAGATTGCAGAAACACACCGAAACACATACATCCGGCTTCCCATCCCTTCTTGTCCTCCTCCTCCTCCCTCCTTTTTCTTCTTCTGCTTCTCTGCTGCGCACTCTGCCATCCTTTCATTCGGCAATTGCACCACCAAAGCCATCTTCACTTCTCCGCAACCACTTGGCTGCTGACAGTATCGATCGTGTCAGACGATGCTCCTTGACGAGCCACTTTCGACATGACCGACACAGCGTCCAGCTCAGATACATCGTATCGACAGCGCTTGAATCAGGCACTCCACGCATCGCGCATTCTCACCGGCGCTCTCGATGACGAGTTGGATATCAAGAAGAGCACCACTACCACAAAGCTCGGTGCTCAGAATCAAGCAGAGAATCAGGCCGCCCTTCACGCTACGTTGAGCGACCGCCTTCGCTGCGCTGTTGCAGCTTGGGATGGAATAGCTTCCTCTCAGCTGGAATCGGATCCGGAAGTGGCTACGGGAGACTTGGCATTGCATCTGCTCTCGCGCATTCATACTTGCTTGATCGAAAAGAAGAAGGATGTCGACTCAAGGGTGGTAATCCAGGATGAGAGATTACCGCGGTTGAATCGCAACGGTGTTCAGCCCAAGGAAGACGTCGGGTTGGGTGTAAAGGATGTTAAGCTTGTTACTATGCTACAGTCCCTGGCCTCTAAATGGGCTCTCTCGACTCGCATCAAGGCGTACGATCAGGCACTCTTTTTGCTTGCCCCGAAAGGATTCGCCAAAGCGCAGAACAAGGGTGGTTCAGCCAAGCTCACGCCGCACAACCGATTTGAAGAGGTGGACGAGCATACAGAGGTGGAAGAACGTGCGAACGTAAGAGCGGCATTCGACACAGCACGTAAGGACCTTGCCGGCGTGGTCGATAGATGGGTCAGCATTATGATGGAGAACAGCGCCTCTACAGCTCCAGGTGGTCCTGTGTCAGCATCAACGGATGTTGTCACCGTCATGCTGCGCGTTGGCATCGTCGACTATCTCTCTTCTCTTCTCCGTCTTGGCTTTGGCCCCAACGTCAGCTCGATGGCACCCACACCAACAACGTCGCAGCCAGGATCAGCTCCAATCAAAGACGCCATCCAAAAGCGAGCAGCTGCAGCTACCACCCAACTGCTCCGCTTCCTCTCGACCCACTCTGCCATGTCCGCCCTCTCCTCGGTCATTGCACATTCAGACGTCAAGCTGGGAGCACCTTCTTTTGTCAAGTCCGTCTCCTCCCGTCTGCTCAGCGCCCAGCTGCTCCGACCGGACGGAGTACGCTCGCTCTTCATCATCACTTTTGGTGGCGCGGATCTCGCAGAGACAGAGCTCGACGGAGGTCAAGGCCAAGGCCAAGGCACAGGCACAGCAGCACCAGGCAGCAACTCTCTCAAGAGATTCGAGCAGTGCGCGAGGCTTCTTCTCACTCCACCTCAGGGCATGCCTATCGACGTATATATGCCCATCATCCTTCCCAACTTGCTCGATATCTTGGCACCCATCCTCGGTACGGGGTCCAACGTCACCCCACCGCCACAAGAGCAGATGCGAGCCGCCGGCTTTGTTCTGACGAGGATCTCCGAACGACATCCTGACCTCTTCTCCAAGGCTATGCACGATCGGGTCTACACAAAGTTCCAGCCATCGCCACCCGCAATTGCATCGTCAAAGGCAGATGCCGAGCCAGAGTCAGTAGCCGTCACATCGATCGAGGACTTGGATCACGCCATCTCGACCCTGTCCAGCTTTTTGCTCTTTTCCGAACCATCGCCTACATTCTTCACCCTTCTCTTCGAGCCCATCCTGCCGCAGCTTTTGACTCTGTACGATTTTCTTCATGCGCCCAAGCGCAGCGCTGGAAAGGGAAAAATCAGGTCGCTCGAATCGGGTGGCTCGAGGGACAGGCTCAAGGTCGAAGTGTCCAACTTTCTCAAAACGTGGGTTCGGCTTGTGGACGCCAAGCACGGAGCGAGCTCGTTAATTCGGTCCATTCGAGCTGCTGAAACTGGGATTGGGTACAAGCCTCAGCCAGATACCGCTTCAAGTGTTGCTGATGGCTCTTCCGAACTCGGCTTCTTCTGGAGCGAAGAAGACGAAGGGATATCCATCCGATACGGCCACCCACCAGGCGCAGGAGTGCAAGATCTCTCCACCCTGTTGAAAGATCTCAGCCTGGCCGCACTGGCAAAGCAAATCAGCACCGGCAACAGCGATGCCGAGATCGACCTGACCAAGATCGCCCCGGACCTTTCTGCCAAGCTTGGCCTCCAGCCCGACCCACGACTGATAGCGACGCTGTTGAAGGCCTCGGATCGCAAAGATCTGGCTCGACTCATGCTGCCGTCAGTGCTGAATATCTATATGGCGCAAAAGTCGGCGGCGAGAGCACGAATGGGGACTGGTGGCGGCGGTGGCGCCGCTGGCGCGGAGACTAGGTCGGTGCTGTACTTGCAGCTTATACTGCAGCTGTTCGATGCGTTTGGTTCGGATCTGCTGCAGGGTGACATTCAGGCGACGCTGGCATTTATTGATTTCTCGCTGTCGAGCCCTAGTCAGCGCCAGGCTCTTCAGCGCGGGGATGCGGTGAAAGAGGATCAGAAGGAGCAGGAGGAGGAGGAGGTGATGCCTTTCATTTCGGCAAAGTCGCCTGGGTCGCAGTCAGGAGTGGCTTCGCTCTTCAACATCGCCTCCGACTCACCGTCAGACAACGCTTCCGCTCTGCTCAGCAAGGAGGAGGCAGACGACAAGATAGCTGATGAAGCATCCGAGGAGGAAGAGGACGATGAAGAGGAGGAAGAGCTGGTATCTACAGCGCTGAGCCTGCTCCTCTCGCTGCTAGAGTCGGATACCACCCTATCCACCGAAACGCAGCCCATGCTCGTTGTGATTGCAGACAAGATCAACTCGCTTCTCGACAGTTCTTTCACCGAGATCCGCAGCCTGGCGAAGGAAGCCAAGCTTGTCCTTATGGCTCGACGCAACTCGATCCGTGGCGCCACACCTTCTTCCAAGCTCTCGACTGATCCGAATTCGACCTCAGCCAAAGCCCTTGCCTACGCCCGAGCCCAAGAAACGTACCAAGAAGCTCTGAAACTGCTTCAAGATCCCATTCTACCCGTTCGTGCACACGGCCTCGTCCTCCTTCGAAGTCTCGTATCCGATGACCCTTTCTCCAACTCGACTTCAAACATCACCCAAGTCGACCCGGCTCTCACACCCGCGATCTTGGACATATTCCTCCACGCAGTCCAAGACGAAGAATCCTATCTCTACTTGAACGCCGTTCAAGGGCTATCTGCCCTTGCGTCCAGCGGTGGTTCCCAGGCCATCTCGCGTCTGGTTGGGATCTATATCGGTCGAGATGACGGCTTAGCCTCTCAGACCTTGCCCGCAGGGGAGGTGGAAAAACGACTTCGCATCGGCGAAGCTCTACTGCAAGTGATCCAGCGATGTGGAGATGCGATGGTGGCACATGTCGACACAGTCGTTCCACCGCTACTTGTCAAGTTGAGGGAGAGAGCGTTGCCAAACGTGCTTCGCTCTTCCTTTGTTTCGATCTTGGGTACTGTTGTAGAGGCTGCTCCTGTCATGATGGTGAGCAAGGGGTATGCTGTGCAAGTGGCGGAGGTTTGTATGGATATTGTGGTGATAGAAATGGTGCCGAGGCCTAATGGAAATCCAAAGGGAAACGTGAAGATGGACGTTCAAGGAAAACGCGTTTCGAATGCCGAGGTGGATGACGAGGAGGAGGAGAAGAAACGTCAGTTGGAACAAACCAAGTTGGATAGTGCGACGAATACGGATCCCAAACTAGCGCATCTTAGGCGTGCGGCCATGCTCCTCCTCACCCTCCTGGTGCGCGGTACACAGATTCAACTGGACAACTACACCAGCAGAAACGCAGACAAGGCACCTGTTGAGAAGCTGTCCGCACTTCGTCTGCCCGGTGGGGGAATCCTCCCTTCCATCTCTACCATTGGCGAACCTACAACAAAAGAAGAACCAAGGTTGGCCCAGAAAAACCTCCTCTTCCCTCCACCACTGCTCAATAGGCTCAAACAAGTAGCAGCCTACGTGGAGACGAGCGATACCGATGCAATCGTAAGAGCCCATGCTCACGATTGTGTACAGCACGTCCAAGAAGCTCTACTTGCTCTTGTACAGTACGATCTCTCTCGCTGAATCATCTCTTTCTTCTTTTCTCGTTTTGCACGCGACTCACTGCACTGAAAAAACAGTGGCTGATTAAAGAGTATCGTATGCAGGAATGAAACGAGTAAAAGTACAGATATAAACCTCTCTGCCTCTGTGTATGCGTGTATGGATAAGGTTAACAGAAAAAAAGTAATGCGATGCGATTACAACTTGGGCTTGGTGATCCCTCCGGTCCCTCCTGGACCTTGACCATGCTGAATTGGTGGAGCAAGGGGAAAGTCGGATTTCTCATCCTGCGGCTGTTCCAAATCGTCATTGGTCCTCTCGTAGCTCTTTGTAAAGCTGAAAGCGTCTGGAGTCTTTAGGAATTGCATCCTAGGTTTGACTCTGAACTTTTTGACCGCTAGCGGGCTGTCGAATGCCAACTTGATCAGATCGGCCTGGCTTGGTTGGCCAGGAGATTTGAGTGAGAACTGTGGGTGTTCGTCGTAGGCTATGGCGGCGGCTCGGATCAAAATGTCGGAGGTGAGGCCTCGGATGGGATTCCGTTCGTCCCAAAATGTATGTCTTCGAATACGATTGCCTCCAAGCCAGATGATGTCTCGGCAGGTATGCCAGTCGGAGATGGGAGATACTTCGTTGGCAGGCATGTGCCGAAGGGCTTCTGGATCTGGGCTGAGGGGAAGGTGCAGAGACCGACGGAGAGGTCGAGGTGGGTTATGGTAGAGAAACGAGACGAGGGGTAGGGAGAAGAGGCTGTCGACTTCTCGGGGATTTAGATGCGGTTGAATGCTGTGATCTGTCAAGAGTACTACGAAGGGAGTGACGACCAGCTCGTTTGCCGAGAGGAAAGGGGGAAGTTCGCAGAGCTTTACGGCTTTTGTTGGATCGATGGGGAGACCTGTTTCTTCGTACGCCTCTCTGCGGGCTGTATATTCTAGATCTCGATCAGTAGGTTCGAAACGGCCGCCTGGGATAGCGGTGTCTCCACCATGCGATCGTAGCCGGGCCGAACGCTTGGAGAGGATCACGTACAGCTCGCCATTGCGCCCAGCAAACAGACCGAGAAGAACGGCGGCCCGACGATAGGCAGGGACGGAATTGGGACATGGCTCAGAGCCAGGCTTCGGTGAGAAAGCGCATAGATTTCGAAGGGCGTGAATCGAGTGCGAGGTGAGATTGGATAGTGCTTCTGGTGGTATCGAGAGAAAAGCGGCTGATGACGTGGAGGAAGCGGAGGAAGCAGAAGCAGAAGCGGAAGAGGATTGAGCAGCGGCAGATCGATCGAGGCCAAAGAGGATGTTGTAGAGCGCCTCTTTGACCGTCATGGTCGCTGAATTACTGCCAAGGTGACTAGAGTTAAGGCTGCTATATGTGCCGAAGTTTTGATAGTCAAGCTTGGTTCAAAAGGTGCTACCGAAGCGAGGCCTATGATGATGTGCACCTTTTATTATGGCTTCTGTGCTGATGTGGAACCGGATTGTCGCTGCCAAGCTCGAGCTGTATGAGATGCACTGCACGTTGGTATGTAGAGAAGGGGGATACGGACAGGGGCAGGGATCAGAGGTATAGATGGCTGATGGTTGATGCTGTGAAGACGGCTATCAATCAAGTGTTGTTGACGGCGCAATGTTGGACCGGTCTTGGTTGGGAGGCTGACGGTGCGAGCATGAAGAAGCGGCGAAGAGAGGTGAGAGAGTGTATGGGCCCGGTTCTTTTAGCCGATCCGGATACGATTTCACTTTCAGGCCGTTCTCCTTCTCCACAAAATTTCCATTTTTAGCAATCACAGTAGAGGTCTAACACTTTACCGCCAAAAATCCCCTCCACAACTAACCGCAGTGCACGGCCTTCAAGCATCCCACGACCCTCCTCTTTCCTGTTGACCATCACTTGACCATATCATCACATCTGCTACTGCCTACTTCAGTAACACAGCACTGGATCCGCAACAAGATATGACCGAATCACCAGCATCTTTGTCGCTGCGAACAAGGCTCACGACCACCTTCCCACAGACCGCAAATCTCACTCGGGAGGACCTTCAAGCCCTGGCCTCGGACGATTACACTCCAGCTCCTCTCCCTGGTCAGCCTCCATCCCAACCCGAAACCATCACACCCGCCTCCGCATACTTTGAAGCATTCTTCCACACCCTTCCTCAAACCCAGGCGCTGTATACCGCCCATGCCGTTCTCCTCCGCGCCAACGAAGCAAAAGCTACGCGCAATCTGGAGCGTCAACCGGCCTTGGAAGCATTGCGGGCTGAAACGCAGCAGCTGTTCGACCGCGCAAAATCGCTAGAAGCGGAATGGGCACAGAGGGAGCAGCAGCTCAATGAGGCTCAGAAGAGGTTCAACCCTTCTGCATTGCATTTCAACCTCACCCAGTCAGCAAGTAAGCTCAACGACACGAGTGAAGAGTTGGCCAACGCGTTTGTGGAAGGATTGGCTTATCCGAAGGACGACAGTGGCACAGCAGAGGAGGTTTTGGTGGATGATATGGCTTTTGTGAGGAGGTATAAGCAGCAGAGACTGCTTTATCACAAGAGGAGATTGGTCGCCGATCGATGGGCGAGGGGGCAAGTTCATTGGACGGATTGATGATGATGTTTGGCTCTACGAGGGCGTAAAGGCCGCATGGGGCGCGCACATTGTACTTGTATCGATCTCGCAACAATCCACCGATTGACGCCATCCAAACAAAGTAGAGAGCCACGAAGCCAGATCACCGGTCCCGGACCATCTCGGATCACCGCAAAGGTACGACTTTGGTAACATGTGCGAGCACAAGCAAGGGTGGAAACGACTTCATATCCCTCGGTGCGTTTAACTGGTGTGGGTGTGGTTCCGATCTGTCCATTTTTACAGCGTATCAGATCCTTCCACCCTGAAAGAGAGAGCCAAAACCTTCCGAGGAGAGTCTCCAACTTCATTACGGCCTTACGGAACGATCAAGGTCCTCCAAACCTTCTCTAGCGCCAAGATGTCTAGAGCAGCAGCGGCAACGAGCTGGGAATTGCTGGTGCTGGTGGTGATGGTGAAGCTGGACACGCTATGCGTGACCCTGAAAGTTACCAGCCCAGCGGTTGTATGCAGGGGATGCACTCTGAAGTGGGCTTGAGTTGTCGGAGCAAAACTTCTTTGACAAGCAGGACGGAATTGATATATCTATCCCTCGATTTGAGTCAAGGTTCCCCTCGCCCCATCCTTCCTTCCATTCCCTCCCCTTCCCTCTTCCATAGATTCGTTCCCCCGATCGGTCGTGGTGGTGTTTGCACGATGAGGAGTACCTTGATCCCCATCCTTGCCTTGGCTATATTGAGCCTTTGCGCTCGTGCCATGCCGGTCCCTTCCCCCTCCTCTCCCTCCTCTCCCTCCTCTCCCTCCTCTCCCTCCTCTCCCTCCTCTCCCTCTTCCCCAATTCCTCCCTCTCCCCCATCTTCCGCGCTCCATCCCCCTCACTCCAAAGATTCTTCCTCACCACAGCACCAACACAACACCCCCTCTACCCACCTGCTAAACAAGCGCGAGGGGGGCTGGAAGCGACCAGTGGCCCTCACGGCCGCCTCGATGGGCTTGGCTATGACCCTCGGCTGGAACTACGTTGCCTACATGTCGTACAAGGGCAACAAGGAGAAGTGGGAGGACGAGCAGAGACGACGCGAGGCAGAGAAGAATCTTCCACCGCCAAAAGTTGGAGATGTTTATTGCACTATCGAAACATACTACACCATGGGTCAGGTCGACGCTCGAAAGCCGAGCAAGTACAAGGTTCCGTGTTACAGGTTGGGTGCCCCCGCGTTGGATGGATCTGCTGGAGCATACGGTGGTGGATACAGTGGTGGATCTGCTGGAGCATATGGTGGTGGATACGGTGGTGGATATGATGGTGGATATGGCAGTGGATATGGCAATGGATATGGTGGTGGATACGATGGTAGAAACGGTGGTGGATATGGCGGTGGATCTGCTGGAGCATATGGCGGTGGATATGGCGCTGGATATGGCGGTGGATATGGCGCTGGATATGGCGGTGGATCTGCTGCTGGTGGTGATGGTGGTGGTAACGCGTCTCCAATGCTACCTGTGACCGGAGCAGGGTTGATGGGTCAAGTATCGGCACAGCTCCAACAGCCGCCCAGAAAATACGCCAACGTCTACCCATACGTCCCATATCCGTCCCAGACGACCAACGGCAACAAATTCGCAGGAGGTCTAACCAAGCGAGCCTTCCCTCCGACCTCTTCAGTGGAAGAGATAACGGAAGAGGTCAAACCATTGCTCGACTCGACCTTTCCGCGATCCTCAGATTCCATGGCCTCGAGCTCCTCTTCCGCGCACTCGAAACCTTCCAAGTTCATCGATCTCTTCCCTAACAGACTCGACAAGAACAGACCGACCGCGATAGACGCCGCATACACACCCATGTTCCCAGTCGACTACAATAGACATCCACCGAGCTCGAGATCCTCCAAATATGTGAACCCCTTCTCATCGAGCGACTACGATCATCGATATCCGCCAACCTCGACTTATACCTCCAACATCGCCCTGACCCGACTCGATTCTGGCAAGCACAGAAGACCGAGCTCGATACCGGATCCCGGATACAGCCGATACTTCCCATCAAGTCATGACGACAAGTACGTCTTCCCTTCTCATCCCTCTACGCCACCGCTGCCCAGCTCGTTTCGACAACGTTCGCCATCCGGTGAGCGCCGGCCAGGTTTTGCCACTCCGAGAAGGGAGCCAATTTTCACGGCTTCTCGCCAGCGCAGCGACGGCTACTCACGACTGGAACAAGATGACAGCGACGGGGAAGAAGATTATATAGCCCGATGGGCAGCAGAGGAAAGGAGAAAGCGTAAGCGCGTAGGTCAGGACGAGGATGATGCTGACCCAAAGCGTGAGGCGAGATTTATAGACAAATGGGCAGCTGAGAGAGAGAAGGACAAGGACAAGGAGGGAAAACATAAAGTTTCCACCGATGACATTATCTTTGGTTTGACGATCCTCAACACCCTCGGCAATATTCCTAGCTTGACATTCACCTTGCTGAATGCTTATTACTACAGGGGCAATCCGAAGGTTGATTAGATGGGAGGCGGGATGACTCGTATACATTCATTTGATCAGAAGATGTTTCCTCGTGTATCTCACTCCAATTTAGTCCTTCTCTTAAAGGCAAAAAAAAAAAAAAAAAAAAAAAAAAGAGCTCACACATATGACAGTCTGTGTCTGTTTCTAGTGTTTCTAAAGAGGTACGTATCTACAAGGCTTGAACTGTGATTTTGGGCTCATTAGTTGGCAAAAGCCTGAAGTCCCGTGATGCCCTTGCCCAGGATAAGGGTGTGAATGCCGTAACTGCCCTCGTAAGTGTTGACCGTCTGCAAGTTCTGGACGTGTCGACCAGTGTGATACTCGTCACTGGTCGCGTTACCTCCAAAGATGTCCAACAAGCTCCTACTCTGCTGCAGCGCCTTGTTGCAGTTGTTCCTCTTTGCCAGACTGACCATCTCGGGGCTCCAGGCACCCTGGTCCTTCATCCTTCCGAGTTGCAAACTGCAGAGCAGACCGAGGGCTGCCTCTGTGCTTGCATCGGCCAACTTCTGCTGGATGAGCTGGAATCCTGCGATGGGCCTGCCGAACTGGGAGCGGTCAAGGGCGTACTGTCGGGCTTCGGCAATGCATGCTTCGAGGGCACCCATTGCTCCCCACGAGATACCGTATCGGGCAGAGTTGAGGCATTCGAAGGGAGATCCGAGACCGGGACGTGCGTGTGGGAGGAGAGATTCGTCGCGCTTGACCTTGACATCTTCCATGAAGATGCTGCCGGTGACCGAGGCACGGAGCTGGAGCTTGTTCTTGATGGCAGGCGCCGAGAGACCCTTGGTACCCTTTTCGACGATGAATCCGCGAATCTTGTTGTCCCACTTGCACTTGGCCCAGATGACAAAGACGTCGGCGTGGGGAGAGTTGGAGATCCATGTCTTGCTGCCGTTGAGGATGATGTGACCATCGCCGGTGTCTGTAGCGGTGGTTTCCATGCTGGAAGGATCGGAGCCGTGGTTGGGTTCGGTGAGACCGAAACAGCCGACAAGTTCACCTTTGGCCAAACGTGGGAGGTACTTTTCCTTTTGAGCCTCGGTTCCGAATTGGTTGATGGGGCCCATGACCAACGAGCTCTGGACGGACATGATGGATCGGTAACCCGAATCCACGCGCTCGACCTCCCTCGCGATCAAACCGTACGAAACACTGTTAACGCCAGCACAGCCATATCCGTCGATGGTAGCACCGAGCAATCCAAGCTCACCGAGAGAGGGGAGGATGGTAGGGTCCCAAGATTCGGTGCGGTACATCTCGGTGACTTTGAGCTTGAGTGTCTCCTGGCAGAAGTCGTGAGCGGTCTGAGCGATCGCCTTTTCGTCCTCGGAGAGCTGGGATTCGAACATGGCCATTGGATCCTCCCAGTTGAACTTGCTAAACTTGGTCATGTTGTACTGTTCGGGGGCGGTATCGGGTGTAGTGCCGTAGTGGCGCGAGGAGGAAGGGGTGGCGACGGAGCCGGCGACGACGGGGGCGCGAGGGCCGGTAGTGGCGGCTGCCCTACGCAGGGCGGGGAGAGCGTTACGAAGTGCGTTCGACATGATGGCCGCTGCAACTGTGAGAGACGTGGAGAGGTGATGTAGAGGTAGGATGTGATGAGTGAAGAAGTGAGGTGGTGGATATATGTACGATGTGGTTGAGGCAAGTAGGTCAATCGAGAAGAACAGCCTCTCTAAGGGACGACAGGTTTGTGCTTGACTCAAGCAGCAGCGAGTGCGGGGCAGCAAAGCGGTGTGGCGTAGTGTTTGCTGCGAGCTTTCGGCCTTCGCAGTGCTTGACGAGCTGCAGTTGAAGCAGCAGTAGCATACCCTGTACACTTTGGCGGCGATTTTTTGTAGCCGGTTTGACCTGAATCAAACAACCGGTAGACACCCTCCAATTACCCAAGCCAGAGTAAAGTGTGGGCCACGCGATCCGTCCTTCTTCTCCTTCCGACAGCGAGCCAGAATGCCAAATCGGGCCTTTCGCATTCCACGACCGAACGCCGCACTCTTCTCCGCACCTTTGCTGCGCTCTAACACCTTCATCTGGTCAGCTTGTTTCCACCTTCGGCCAAGACTTTGATGTCAATTTACCAACATCAATTTGCTCTCGCGCTTTCTCTTCTCTGCTAGCTACAAGTAGCGATGATCATCGTTCTGCTTTATGACTTACTTCAAGGTCTTGTGCCTGAGTCTCTCGGTTCCAGGCTGTTAGGTTGATTCTCGCAAACATGCTCGGGCATTATCGCCGCAAAATTTGCGGAAATTGGGTGCGGGTTTTAGCCTCAGCGCGGCCGAAGCTGTCCGATCTGCCAAAAATAAGCTTGCAAGCCTTGCGAAAGAAAGGAACGTCAAAATGGAGGTTCTCGAATGAGCAGCTTTATTCGTGGACTCTGGATCGGGTGTAGGAACAGCGGCTAAGTCGACAAATGCGGGTGAAGCGCTAAAAGCGGGGTTGCACACAATTTTATCATTCATCGGGGAATATATCATTCACATCGGGCATCACCTTCTCCTCGCATCACTTTGCTGTACAGATCCATCAACCACAACACCCCCACTCCCCCATTCGGCAGCAGCAATCCTCCCCAGCAACCTGAATACAGGTATCGACCAGACACATATCGCCAGCACTGCGCACACCTGCAGATTCGTCATCTCCCTCGTCGATGGTGGCTGCGTGCTGTCCACGTCCCAGTCCAGTCTGCCTCCTGGCAACTTGGGTCGGTGTAAAGTGTCGTATCGATGCTGATGCCATGCATGTAGGGTGAGTGTATGATTCCGAACAAGCCATATGTGCGAAGTCAATGGAAGGAGGGCGAGTGATGCTATGCCTGTCCAGAGCGTGTGGGCGGAAGACGCGGTAGAGAATGGCCAGGTTGGATAGGAGAGTGCAGAGTAGTGCAAAGATGAAGCGACGATGTTTGGTAGTAGTGGGAGGAGCGGTACGTCGTCAACGAAGACGACGAGGAGCTGAAAGATAGTGACGACGTAGACTGCGCGGAGGCCAAGACGGCGTGCCTGCGAGGCGTGAGCTTCGATGTATTGTGATAGAGAGAGCAGACCGAGTGCCAAGCAGACCAGGACTGCCGCGCCGACAGCAAGGACGAAGAGGGATGTGAGCAGGTTGAGGAACATGGTGCCTCCCAACGAGTGGCTTAGCTACGGCATGAGCAGAGGTAGTGACGTCGAGAGCATATTTCTTCCAGAAGGAGTGAGCAGGAAGGTTTGGAGTGGAGGGAGCATAGCCAAGTCCGACTTCCGAGTTTATGCCCGTGTGTCTTTCGAGATTTTTTGCGTGGAAATTTGAGTTTCTGAACCCTGTCAACCTATCCTTCTCACAAGTTGGCCACCATACATCACTTAGCTGCCATCATCATCGACTGACTCTCCCCTGCTCATCACATCCCTTTTCCAGCGGCATCCTCTTTTGGAACTATACCACATACGTGCTACACCACCAACAGTCAGCGAGCTGATACGAAGCCCGACACGCCAGCGCCAACTGCATCCTCCACACCACTGCAGCCATGCCGCCAGTAGCCTCAGCCACACCCTCTTCGGGTGCTGGTGCATCGACATCATCCAGCCAAATCCTAGAGGTAGCCAAGAGTGCATCTGAACCACCCAAGCATACCTCTTTCTCGTCAATCGGAATCTCACCCATGTTGATTCGTAGTCTCGCCTCACTGCAGATCAAGGTACCCACTCCAATTCAGAGTCTCACCATCCCCTCTGTGCTCGAAGGCCGCGATCTCGTCGGTGGAGCACAGACAGGTTCCGGTAAGACGCTCTGCTTTGCATTACCCATCCTCAACAGACTCATCAAGGACATGGTCGGCGGCTTCGCTGTGGTTCTCACACCGACGAGAGAGCTCGGTGTGCAGCTGCACGAACAGTTCGTAGCTGTAGGAGAGGGGGCCAGGATGGGCCTCCGCTGTGCGTTGGTGCTCGGTGGAATGGACATGATGAAGCAAGCTTCCGAATTGGCGAACCAAAGGCCTCACGTTATTGTTGCTACCCCTGGTCGATTGGTCGATCATCTTCGCAGCGGTGGTGGAGAAGAGTGGGGGCTCCGAAGATGCAAATTCCTCGTGCTCGACGAGGCGGATAGACTGTTGACGGACACGTTCAAGCCCGAGCTGGACTATCTCTACTCGGTGCTGCCGAGTGCAAAGACGCTCCAGACGCTACTGTTCACAGCGACGCTTACAGAAGAAGTGGTGGAATTCGCCAACGCCAAGCGACCCGAAGGCAAACCAGCACCTATGGTGTGCAAGATCGAGATGGACACCAAGACCCCCGAGACCCTCGAACAGCGATACGTCTTTGTTCCATCGCACATCCGCGAGCCGTATCTGTACCACATTATGCGTCATCCACCCATCAAGCCTTCCTCTGAGCGTGTACGCAAGCTCAAAGCCAAACGACAAGCCGATCGGGAACGCAAAGCGGAAAACGAACGCAAGAAGGGCAAGCGTCCACGAGCGCACCATGGCTCTGACTCGGAATCCGAAGATGAAGACGCAAACCTCTTCCTCCCGGCCACCATCATCTTTACCGCCCGCTGCAAGACGGCAGCCACTCTCTCTGGGATGCTTACCGAACTTGGGATTCCCAACGTCTCGCTCCACTCGCACCTGAAGCAATCTGAACGCAGTGAGAATCTGCAAACCTTCCGCGCGCAGCGCGTACCGGTACTTATCGCAACCGACGTCGGCTCACGAGGTCTCGACATTCCTGATGTAGAACTGGTGATCAACTGGGATCTGCCATCAGCATGGCAAGACTACGTTCATCGAGTAGGTCGTACAGCCCGTAACGGTAAGAGGGGATACGCGGTCAGCTTTATCACCGAGAGAGATATCGATGTCATCCACTCGATCGAGGAAAAGATCAACACCAAGTTGACCCAGCTCGAAGGACTCGAAGATGAAGATAAGATTTTGGAGAAGTTGAATACCGTAGCAACGGCAAAGAGGGTTGCGACGATGGCATTGCATGATGGGCAGTTTGGAGAAAGACAGCAGAGGAATCAGCAGAAACAGCTGGCTAGGGTCAAGGCTGAAAAGAGGGCGGCTAAGAAGGCTAAGCGCGCTGGCAGCGAGGCATGAAATCGTTTACACAACTTTGTATTTGTACTCATTGCGAATCTCAAACTCCATAAAGACCACATCTTCTGCTTGATCAAAAAGCACAGATCCCTGTCTCGAATGAAGGAACAACATAGAGTGATCAACGTCAATTAAAAGAAAAAAAAGCCAAAAAAGGAAGCGTCCGGACAGCCGGAATCGAACCGGCGACCTATGGTGCTTTTCCGTTAATACCGGATTAGGGTTTCCAATTACAAACCATCGCTACTTCCAACTGAGCTATGTCCGGGTAACAGTTGCAGATTACCAATTTTATTGCGTATACATCTCTCAAATCAAATCCAAACGGTATTCCGTTCAAAGCCTGCAGAGAATCAACTTCCCAAACGCATCAGCTTTCAGCTTTCCGATTTAGCTTGTCATGCTGATCGACACCTTCTAAAGGCTTCCAAGAATACGAGTTATGGCAATGCATGATCCAGAGGCATGTGAGTGTAATGCTGCAGGGTTGGTGCAGGCGGTGAGTCGGTGAATCGGTGCTAAGGGAGAGATGGTGGAATGGCCGGGTATAGCGGCTACCTACCTACCAAACACCCTCAAGCGTGATGGCTCCGGTGGAAAAAAAAAAAGAAAAAGAAAAAAAGAACAAGAGTTCACGTGGGCACTGGGGAAAAATTGGTACAGAAGACAGCAGACAGCAGACAGCAGACAGCAGACAGCGGCTGGAGCTGAATTCCGGATCGCGTGCCTGGATGTTCAGCGCCATCCCTTTTCTGATTGTCGAGTCATAAACTCGCTCCTATTCATGCCTGTGTGTGACTCCTGATCCTCTGGCACCATCCATCACAGCCGGTATATGCGTTACTCGCGATCCAGCTGCAGCTACTGTAGTTACCCATGATGTCGACCCGACGTGATGGCATAGGTGACGATGGTGGTGACGGTGCGGGCTCGTCGGCAACTCAAGTGCACTTCATTGTTGGTTCACCTAAAATCCGTTTCGACTTTGCGTGATTCTATGCATTCCTCCCGATTCTTTCCCGCAAGTTCGGTAGTGCGTGACTCGCACCGGCGTCATAGTGCTTCCATCGATACCGACACTAGTCTCGACACATCGTTCAGCGTGGTTTTCACAAAAGCCCCTAGATGATGGCATGTTGTGTGCCTGGTGTATGGAGGACTTTCTTGGCTGTGCTGAGGAACAAAGCTGTGCTCGCATAACAGCACGGATGAATGCTTAGTGAGGGATTGTACAAAGATAAGTGCATCATCAGGGATGACGAGGGGTGGGAGCGAGGCGGTGAAGCGGATCGCGAGCACGAGCAACCTCAATCCCGCGGGAAAGCAGGATCGACGACACACAGCGCACACAACAGCTGTCACGCTGTCAACTGACGTGTTCGTGTCTAAAAGGCTCAGTTTTCTCGATGCATGTCGTTTCTCTGGACCCTGACTCGCTCACAGACCACTCACTCTCAACTAGTGATACTCGGCTGCCCGTCGTGTCTTTTTTGTTTGGCGTTCCTGACTCCCCCACCATTGTGTACTCCGCTCATCATTGTACCGCTTGTGAAAAAGTGCATTCCCGCGCCCCAAATTGGTCGGCCGGTATATCAGTCGGTCTTGGCATTGCCAACCCAACCACGTCTGATCGTCGGAGATACTTCCTTCCCCCCACCGTAATGATTGAATGGACGTACAGTATCATGATGTGGTAGTTGACAGCGATGGCGTGTGCTTTACTTTGCCGATAGCGCCGCGCTGCAATCCTCCGTTGGTACCGTTTTACCAGTGACGGAGCCGCACCGCTTGTTTCCTCGCCTACATTTCATTTTCGCAAACCCAGCTTGTCGTTTTGGTTCCATCGGCATCGTACAAGCGAGGATTGCACTCTCTCCAGGTTCCAGGTGTCAGGTAGGGCGATGCTGGGGAAACAAAAAATAAAGAAAAGAATAGGCCATCTCGGCTAACAAAAAAAAAAGCCACCTGGGTATCTCCGCGGTCATCCCCACGCGTGGTAGTCTTTTTTCTTTCGCACCGCAGCGAAGGGAATCCATTGTTTGACAGCTGACATTCCAAGCGCATGTCAAACGGTGACTCGCCGCGCAGTGACTGGGATGGTGGATTCGCACTCCGCGTCTGATGGTGACTCCCTTGTGAGTATGAAGGATTAAGCGGTTGCCCGCCGGGTCTCACATGCCTCTCCCGTGTCGGCTGGCGATACGAGATCGTGGGCACGTGTGAAGGTGCTGAGTCGACAGCACGGCATGGTCGCTTTCCCAGTGCGCTGAAAAGGTATATATGGCCCCTTTGCCAAGCCTGGACTACACCTCGTTCTTTCCCCATCTCAAACACACATTTAAACAACACAGGAACTCTTCCACAGTGACTCCCGCAACTCAAGCCAACACTACCACTTCCACCGCAACCACTTTTATGCACACCATCGCACCAACCAACACCACCAACATCACCTCCTCTACAACCAACGCAATGACCAAGATGCTCTCCTTCTTCCGCAAGTCCAAGACCTCCGTCATGGCCAACCCCAACACTTCCGAGACGACTCTCGTCTCCGCCCCTTCCACTACTGGTAAGGGTAAGCAATCTCGCAAGCCCAAGTACGAGACCGAGCCGTACGCAGCCGAATTTACCGGCCTGAGCACTCTCGGCGGAATGCCTTCGCTCGGAGGCCACTTCTTCGCCGAGCCTCCTGTCAAGGCCAAAAAGTCCAAGGCTCAGGTCGAGCCTAAGCTGGTCCCCACTCAACCTTTCAAAGGTAGCCCTCGAGCTTCATTCGTCCAGGACCGACTTAGCACCGTCCAGGGTATGTTTCAGACTCCCTCTCCCGCCATTTCCAACACCTGCACCACCAAAGGAAAGCCAGAAATGAGCGCAGGAGAGCTTTTGGAGGCCATGTACTCTCCGTCAGCTCTTATGATTGGCGGAGTTGTCGCTCCGTTCCGCCTGCAAAAGAATGAGAAGAAGGTACAGTGAAACAAAAAAAACCCACACTCTATCTCATATCCACAACATTCTCCCCTCCCCGAAAAGATTATGTCGATGAAGGGGTTCCTGCTACTCTCCAAAGGCTTCTCCTTCGAACTCTACCCTTGACCACTTTCTATCCATGTAGTGTCCTTTTGGCGAGAGTTCATGTCTGACCATTTTCTCCCCCAACTCTTTTCCAATGGTTGGTCAACAACGACAGAAAGTGGCTCCTTCGAAACGCTCTCAACGTCCGTAGCGTCGAGCACGGAAAGCTCGACTTCGTATCAAAGGAGATTGCTCAAACAGCATAAAGCGTTTTTCAACAATGCCTTTTCCAACACTTGAAAAAAAGTGTCGGCCAAACAAAAGGTACTTTGCTTGTTAAATGTATACACACACACACTCTCTCTCGATATCTCTCTCTTGGAAAACAAAGATGATGGATGTCGATGCCCCCCGGACTCCGACTCGATAGGAATTCAATCCCCAAATTTGGCCAAGCTTTTCAAGGCGTATAAAGTGCTTTCGACAGGCTTTCCTGGATAGGTTCCGTCTTCGAGCCGTCTAGAATCAAGGATTCCGGTTTTCCACTGCCGCCAGCTTCCTTCTGCAGTTCCGAAAGCGCATCGATTGGTACTTTCACCGTTATCGACATTCATCGGCAACCCAGCATCCTCTTCCCAGTGGCTCAGACCAAGAACATCAACATCGTCGATCTCAGATGACGACACGTGCACCCCCTCCACCGCAGCTACAGTAAAACAAGACCCTTTCCCTCTGTCCCTAGGATATGTTCTTCTTCTTCTCTCTCTCTTAGTCTTCAGCTCGGTCTTGGACCCTGTTCGCTCTGTCCACTGCTCGATTCTTCTTCCCTCTCGGCCTTTCCCTAACGCTGAACGAAGACGAACGATGCTCAAATCAAGCAGACCAGCTTTAACACGCTGGCTCTGTGCTCTGTCAGCCTGCTATCTCTTGGCTAGACACCCAACTTTCTCGGACTCTCTTCGTTTCCCTCCTTGTATCTCCTTCCATGCTCCTCTATCGCAGGAGGAACCATTCCGCATCCCTGAATCAAGTCTTGTTTCACAAATCCGAGTCGTGACCAAGTGTGCCAGTTCTGATCCGATGAAAGACTCCTGAATTGGCAGGAGACTCTAAAGTACACAAATAGACAGCATATCATGCCTGTCGCTGATCTTCGTCGTGCATCTCGACATCCTCTCCGTCGTCTTCCTGCTTGCCTGAGGATCTAGCCGAGTAAGCCTGTTCCGCTGTTGGTTCGAGCTTTGGTGATGCGGGCTGAGATGACCAGGGACCTCTCTCCGCCGGTGGTTCGGGCGTGTTCACATCGTCCAGGTCCAACTCTCGGTCGAGAGCTGGAGCGTCTTGTGCACTCACCCCGTCCCACACCTCTGCCGGTTTCACTTCTTCGTCAACCTCCATCCTGTGCTCCTGTTCTACAGAAGTAATCGTGCGATCTCCATCCTCTTCCTCAACAGCGACGGGAGCCGGGCTGGCAGTGGCATTTCTCGCCAGTGCCGCAGCATGTTTTTTCTTTGCCGCTGCATACCTCTCTTTAGCGGCATTGTTGCGTCTTGCTTTTTCCTCGGCTTGCTTATCGGCAAGAGCTTGGGCTTTTGCTTCATCTTGCTGGTCGTAGGTCCACATTTCGGCTAGGTGCTGGTCGAAGCGCTCGCTCAAGGGTTGCCATCTCCGCGCGTTACCATCGGCAGCAGCTTCCGGTTTGATGTAGCTGGATGAAGGATCAACGCTCTCCAGCGCGGCCTCGATGTCGTCAGGGGGAGGGAAGCGGAAGCCTTCTTCGCCGGCGATAAGTTTGGCTCGCGCCCCACCGTAGGAAGAGACAAACGGAAAGTAGCCCAGCGCACCGTCGTCAAAGACATTCTCGCGCTGCTTGACATTGATCGTCGGCTCCACGGCCTCGTTCTTTCTGGTGGCATCTTGCTTGGTAGACCGACCAGAAGAGGGTTTGGGAGGGGCAGGTTTGAGCCCGGTGAAACCTTTCACGCGGAGTGGACGAAAGTCGAACAGATCACGGAATGCAATCCCTTGCGGTTCGCCGTTGACAAAGAAGCCGATCTTGGAGCCTTCCAGGGTAGGCACGGGTCGGAGGGAGGGTATTGATGGACCGGACGGTTTCTCTTTGGCTCCTGGATTCTTGCGGTTCTTCACCTTGGCTGAACCGCCTGAACCGCCACTGGTGCCAGCAGGTGCGGCAGTAGCACCATTGCCATTGCCATTGACTGCGCCAGCGACACCGTTGGCGCCATCGGCTGCAGAAGTGGAAGCGTGAGCAGCATCTTGCGGCTCAAAGACACCGGTTCCCTCGATGCCCTTGAGAGCCTCCTCGATGCTATTGCCTTTGCGACTGCGTTCCATGAGCTGTTCCATTTCTCTGGTCCGCGGGTATTCGAGACTCTCAAAGTAGAGCTGGCCCTTGTAGCGAATCGCAATGCGCTCTCGTTTGATGTTGGCTGGGTCATTCTCGTCCTGCGGCGGTCTTTGTGGTGGAAGCTTGATGTATAGTCCGACCACGTCACCTGCTTTGAAAGGCTTGCCATACGGCAGCGGTCTGGACAGGGTGACCTTGTCACCAGTCTTATCTCTGAATCCATACGAATATCCGTCGAATCCAACAGGAGCGTTGAGCGGCGCCTCTCGCCTCCCCCATCCCAACCTTATATGCGGGCCATCCTTCATCGGAGCCGGAAGTGGACCAGGTGCACCTACACCTGCCACAAGATGCTCCGGTGGGAGAATCTCGATCTCGGCATACCATTCACCTTCACGGACGCCAATATTGGTACGTGCACTGCGGAAACCTTTATCCGTCGAGACGATGTCAGCATCAGCAGAGATCTTTGTGAATGGCGAGCGGTCGGACCAGCACCAGTGCACGTTTGCCGGTCGAGTCTCTAGCGTCTTGAAAAGCGTCTGGCGGAGATGCTGACTGGCCGGTCCTGCAGCTGTGTAGCGCCAGCCGTTGCGGTTGACGGCAAAGTTGATCGTGCTGAAAAGTGTGGCAGAGCCTATGGTCGGTACAAGATGAGGTGGAGGGGCAAAGTCTTCTGCGTCATTCTTGCGAAGTGCTGGACCACGATATCCTTGGGGCAAGGTGTGATGCGATTGGTTGGAGGGCGTTGGTGTGGAGGAGGTGCCGTCTGGTGTGGAGCGGCCGTCGTCGGAGGACGGACTGGACCTGCGTGATGGAGGGGCTGAGGGAGTTCTGGAGCTCGATGGTGTCGACACTCGGCCCAGAAGATGAGGTGCGGTGCGGGCAATGTAGACTTTTTGCGCTTCTGATTGAGGCGCAGGTGTAGAGGATGCAGAACGGTCATGATGCGAGGGCGATGATGGGGGTAGAGGAGAGGAGGGATGATGCGGTGGTGAAGAGGAAGCACTGGCGACAGTGGGTTGGGAGGCGACGTCGAGGTGGATCAAGTGGTCATACTTTCTCTTGTGAACGCCAGCGGTCGCCATCGACTCGATACCGTTGATTGTGCTGCCGCTGCCGCTGCCGCTCGGATCGATGGCAACAGTGGGTCGATCATGAGCAGAAGACAGCGCAGACTGCTCGTACGGCTGAGCGTCTATGTCCATGACATGAGCGTTGCGACTGAAAGTATCAGCAGTGTGGTTGGATGCAGAGGCAGCGATTGTAAGGGAGAGAAGGACGAAAAAGGTGCCAAGAAGGAAGGAAGCCATCAAGGTCATTTTGCCGGACCCTTGCTCACAGCTCCACTCTCCACTCTCCACGTGACGACTTGTCTTGTTCTTTCTCTCCGTTGCAGTGCGCAATCCCTCTGTTGGTCAATTCCGCGTCGCGCGTCGTGGATAAAGTGCTGTTCTGCAGTGAATATTTTGGCATTTTATTATATTCCACACAAAAAATACACATTTTCTTAATTTTCTCGTTCAATTTTCCCACAAAGCGATGCGCTGCCATGTTCATTTCGACGGTGCGTGTGTGCGTACTGTACTGTATGTGTTACTTTTTCGAACAGTTGGACTGAGCGGAGAACAACACTTTCCCGCAAAAGGTCCTGGTCCCTCCTCCTAGCTCATCACCAATCATCAAACCTTCCATCATCATTCTACACTCCTTATCGACAAAGCAGGATTAAAAACATGGACTCGTCACGCCTACCTCCACAGACGCCGCGCAGGCAACTGCTCAAACGCATCCACAGAAGGAGCTCAATTCTCCCCTCCATGGATCCCTCGTCCCACCTCGCACCATCATCTTCCACCTCGACCACCCGCTCATCATCTCGTCGCACGTCTCTCAACCCCGATGCTGCCTCACCTTCGCTTGGCAACGCCGCTCTTGAAAAGCACGATGAAGCAGAGGAGGACTATGAGCCCACCCAGAACAACCAAGATGAGACACACTCCCAACGCGCACACTCGAACAGCTATCGCCAGGCTGCAGACGACAACACACCCGAAGCTGGCTATCTCAACGAAGACGAAAACATCGGTGATGAGAATGGCGAAGAAGCAGCATGGGCGCAAGTGGATGAGCTGATGGATACGGTCCAGTTGAAGAATCAACGCATCCTCGAGCTCGAAAAGAGCGTCTCGCAGCTCCAACGCGACTTGCAAGCCGAGAAGGAACGCACAAAGCCATCCAAAGGCAACAACACCTCGAGCTCTTCCGAGAAAGGTCTTACACGAGCAGCAGCTGTCAAGCTCGAACGCGAATTCCTCTCTCAAGAGATGATCCTCAAAGGCCTCCAGCGCGACAACGAGGACAAGACGCTCGAGGTGGAATCCCTACGACGCAAGGTCAAGATCATGTCCGACTTCCTTGCGCGACAGTACGGGCCTGATGACTGGGAAGCTGTTGTATCTGCCTCTTCTGGTGCTGTGACTATGTCATCAACTGCAAAAGAGTCCTCTGTTGCTGTGGCGGCTAGTCCGGAGAAGGAGAGCCTCAGTGCGGTAGCTCGTGTCCTGGGAGCTGCTCACGCGGGCAGTCCGCGTGCCACAAACAGGGCCAAGTTCACACCGGTACTCGGAAGCGATGCCAACATGAACCCTTTCTCTCCCGTCGCCGCGAGCCCGACCAAAGCGCTTAACAATGACGACGTCCTCATACCCACTATCGCCAGATTGCAGACACCAGCATCGAGCCCAAGTAAACTCTTTGTTTCTTCCTTTGCTCCGCGCCGTACTTCAATGGACAATGCCGATACCTCGATCGATGCAGATGAAGATGACTCTGCTCAGGACGAGAAGCGAGAGCCGTCATCGTTGGTCATGCCGGAAGGGCTAGAGAGCAAGACAAGTATCAAGGGAGCCCTGCCGGCGGGAATGGATCCAAACGTGCTACTCGCGTCCATCGAGAGCGTTCGATTGCTCATCCAGGGCTTTGAAAGGAAGAATGCTATGCGTCGGGCCGAGCTCGAGTCGACCATCGAAAAAGCCATCGAGGCTGAGAGGAGAGCAGAAAGGCTTCAGGCCAGCGCATCAGCCGTCACTCCGTCTATGGAAACACTATCTATCGCAGCCACCTAGCCTTCCACATACAGATCATATCATATCATCGTTGTCGTTAGTCCTGTTCAGCTATAGTCTAGCATCTTGTTGCCTCAATCTATACCCTGCTGTTGCCTGAGACACCCTAAAATTAGTCTCAGTTTTGGTGAAGGGCAGGCGCATGCGTGCCTCAGAAGCAATGGCGGTATATATTGACTATACTATGTCAACTTATTCATCGAAGGCAAGATGGCCGAGTGGTCTAAGGCGTAGCATTAAGGAAGATATCCTGAGCGATCAGGAAGACCTGCTATCTTCGGGCGTGGGTTCGAATCCCACTCTTGTCACCATTCTTTTTATATTTTTTCCCCCTCATTGATCGGCAGGGCTCAACTTCTGAGACCCTTGTTTGATGCTGGAAACATTCCTTCCTTCTTTTTATTTTCAAGATCTTTTTTCTCAGAAGTGCTAGCAGTTTAGAAAGCAGCTCGCAGGATTGATTGGGCAATCGGATCGAGGCAAATGGGACAAGAATGGAAGACACGGAATGCTTTTTGATTAGGGTACAAATACAAGTGGGATGATATCGGTGAACGGTGAACGGGAAGGTGTTACGATGAGCTGGGAATGGCCGAGCTAGTTAGCCTGTATAAGCCTATGGTGGAAGGCAAGGAAGCGCTGCTGCTATGGTTGCTGTCCCGCATAGCAGGCTAGCTGCGCAGAGAGAAGGGTCTAGTTGCGAGGGAGAGCGGCAAGTCTCCTGTCCTCATCCTGCTGTTCCTTGATCCTGCGCTTTTGCAGCATGTCACCGATGACGGATCTGTAGTAGGTGCCGTCGAAACCGTTTGCGTCCATCCTAGGATACTCGGGCAATCCGAATTTGCCCTTCCTCGACACACCACCTTCGCTGTTTGCTCCTGCGAATACATATGGTCGCAACTATGCTCCAGCAACCAACAGAATCAATGTCAGCAATCTTGCTTTTGTCAGCCGCAATCATGTGGTGCAGGTGTTGAAAAGGGGGAGCATTTCAACTTACCTTTGTCTCTGCGAGACCTGGAGGAACGACATAGGCCGGAATTCTAGCTTCATCGATCTGCTTTGTCTTCAAATGCCAGTAACGTTGGTTTCCATTCTTGTCGTAGAGTTGGTTACCACGGGGATCTGCGGTGGCGATACGTTTGCGACGCATGATGTTGCCGGTACGTGTGCCCTTGTAGAAGTCACGATTGGCCTTTTTCGAGGTGAGCGGCAATCGGCTCGCTTTGGAGCATGCTACCTGCGTAGGTTTGAACATGGTGTCGACTTCTCCGAATTGCGTGTTGGCTGGATCCGTGAGATGTTGATAGCGATATTGCGTATGCGCGAGTTGGCGAGGTGTGTAGTGATACGTCGCCGTGGATATGAGGATGCTATTCGGCGGAAAAGGTAGGGAGAAGGTGGTGAGAAGAAGGGTATGCAAAGAGTACAAAAAAAGTGCCAAAACGGTTGCGCGCCATTCGGAACCGGAAGATCTCGAGTTGAGGCAATTTTTGATTTCGACTTGTTAAGCCGAATACTCGAACTCGTGCGACTCGTTCAAAGTTGATCAAGCGGCTCTCCGCAGTCGGGTTCATGCTGCAGATCTGCGTCATTCGGGTTTGGATCTGGCCTTCGCTACAGCATCGGAAAAGAGCATTTCGGTAAGCGAACAGCAAAGCTCGTCAGTTCTTTCGCAGCTCACCTCTAGCTTTTAACAACGTTGTTAGAGGTCTCACGGCTTTGGACGAGTGATCTACAGTGAGAATCAGTGCTTCAAGCACAACTGTTGTACGACGCAGCTGACGGTTTCATCGTTCTTTGCACAAGATTGAAGAGCCTCAACATTATGAGTGTGGTGCGTTGATGTTTGAAGGGCTTGCTCGGCAGTGAGAATCATCATGCAGCGTGGCGCAAGAGCGATCCCAGAGCAGCATCTGTACACTGTCGTGTTCGGTGTCTTTTTGTGGCCAACGAGATGTGTACCATTTCACACAGCACACGTTTCTTGCACAAAGAACGAAAAACTTTTCGGTACAAGTTGTTTAGTTGCCCGATGTGTGGCTCAGAGCACAGCATCGGCGTAATCGGTGCGTGGCGAGTCTCTCTCGCCAGAAGGTCGAAATTTTTGGAAACCGAGGAGAGAAAAAAAAAAAAAAAAAAAAAGGTGGAAATTTTTGTTGCTTTTCAGAAGTGTCCTTCTGGCACGAGCCTTTTAGAAATTCCCAAGGCAGCTCAGCACAGTTGGCTTCCCCTTCTCATTCTCAAGAGGCACGTCAAAAGTCAAAAATTTCCAAGAAGCGCGAAATCGATTTGCTGCTCTGCTCCTCTGTGACGCTCGAACCACAGAAAAAAAAAAAAAAAAAAAAAGAAAAAAAAAAAGGCTCAGCAGCACAAAGCACAACCTCGCACATCGTACAGTACACCAGCCAACCAGAGAGACAGACAGGGTTGATCTGGAAGTAACGCAACTCGCCGTCACCATTGCTACCACCTTCGCCACCACCACCACCACCTCTCCCTCAACCGCAGCTGCGACCTTTTCGTCCCGTACTGCTTTTCTTTCTTTCACACCGACTCCCCAACGTCGACCTTTTTACTCTTCGTCAAGTTCCCGCGGTCAAGCAGGCTTGCCGAGCTAAGGTCACTTTTAGGAATCGTACCTTCGAGACTTTATCTACCGTCTCGTTCTTCCAATCGCACCATTCACTTGTTGCGTATTACCTTCAACAGTTCGCTTCTACTTCACAGCTTTTGTTGATCCGCCAACATGCCTCCCGTTTCCGCTTCCAAGGCCAAGCGTCAGGCGTAAGTATTTCTGCCTCAACAAGATCGTCGCTCAGATAAAAGTGGCAAGCATGACTGACTCCGTCCATTCTCATTGCATTTCGACCTTCTACTTTTGATAATCAACAGCGAAAAGGCTGCCAAGGCCGCCGCCAAGGGCGAAAAGTCGTCCAAGTCTTCCTCCAAGTCTGGCACCACCAACGGCACCTCCGAGACCCCCATGACCAACCTCTCTGCCAACACTTCGACGGAGGATCTCAACATGAAGAAGCTTGCCATCGCTACCGAGCGTAAGGCTTCCGGTGTCATCACCTCGGACAAGCAGAGCCGTGATATCCACATTGACAACTTCACCATGTCCTTCCACGGTCGTCTCCTCATCGACACCGCCACCATCAACCTCAACTACGGTCAGCGTTACGGTCTCCTCGGTGAGAACGGTTCCGGTAAGACCACTTTCCTTGCCGCCCTCGCTGCTCGTGACGTCGAGATTCCCGAGCACATCGACATTCACATCGTCTCTGGTGAGGCCGAGCCCTCCGATGTCAACGCTGTCGACTACATTGTCGCTTCTGCCAAGGAGAAGGTCGCCAAGCTCGAAAAGGAGATCGAGGACATGTCGGTCGCCGATAACATCGACGAGGTCGCCCTCGAGATGAAGTACGAAGAGCTCGAGGAGCTCGACCCTGCCACCTTCGAGACCAAGGCCGGTATGATCTTGCACGGTCTTGGTTTCTCACCCGAGATGATGAAGAAGCCCACCAAGGACATGTCTGGTGGTTGGAGGATGCGTGTCACCCTCGCAAAGGCCCTCTTCATCAAGCCACACTTGCTCTTGCTCGACGAGCCTACCAACCACTTGGATTTGGAAGCCGTCGTTTGGCTCGAGGCTTATCTCTCGACCTACAACCACATCTTGGTTCTCACCTCGCACTCGGCCGATTTCATGGACTCGGTCTGCACCAACATCCTCGACCTCACCCCTCAGAAGAAGTTTTTGACCTACGGTGGTAACTACTCGACCTACGTCCGAACCAAGGAGGAGAACGAGACCAACCAGATGAAGGCCTACGCCAAGCAGCAGGAAGAGATTGCCCACATCAAGAAGTTCATTGCTTCCGCCGGTACCTACGCCAACTTGGTCAAGCAGGCCAAGTCCAAGCAGAAGATCATCGACAAGATGGAGGCTGCCGGTCTCATTGAGCCCGTTTGGGCACCCAAGCCGCTCCGCTTCAACTTTGAGGATGTCCGCAAGATGCCTCCTCCCATCATCGCCTTCAGCGACGTTGCCTTCTCGTACAGCGGTGAGAAGAAGGACTACCTCTACAAGGACCTCAGCTTCGGTATCGACATGGACTCGAGAGTGGCGATCGTCGGTCAGAACGGTACGGGTAAATCGACGCTGTTGAACCTCATCACTGGTGCTCTTAACCCTGTCGAGGGTACCGTCCAGAGGCACGCCGGTCTCAAGCTCGGCAAGTACTCGCAGCACTCTGCTGATCAGTTGCCATACGACAAGTCGCCGCTCGAGTACATGGAGTCCAAGTACAAGGAGAAGTTCCCCGACAAGGATCTCCAGTTCTGGCGTGGACAGCTTGGACGTTTCGGTCTCTCTGGTGCGCACCAGACCGCACCCATCCGTACCTTGTCCGATGGTCTCCGTAACCGAGTTGTCTTCTCGCAGCTTGCCATGGAACAGCCTCACGTATTGCTGCTCGACGAGCCCACCAACCACTTGGACATGACCTCGATCGATGCGCTCGCCCAGGCGATCAAGGAGTTTGAAGGAGGAGTCGTGATTGTTTCGCACGACTTCCGACTTATCAGCCAGGTCGCAGAGGACCTGTGGGAAGTCAAGGATAGGAAGATTGTCAACCTCTCCAAGTCGGACGTCTCGATTCAGGACTACAAGAAGCAGCTCGTCAAGGCTTCCGCAGAAGCCATTGAAAAGGCTAAGCTCTTCGCCAAGGGTAAGGCGTAAAAAGAAGCGTTGCTTCCATCAATGTGTTGCTGCCTTTTCGAAATTCAAAAATAGCTTTAGCGTTCGGCTAGTTGCAGTGTATCTTGCCTTCCTTTCTCTCTTTCTCTCTCTTCCTTCTTCGATCTGTAATTTGTCTTTTATATCGACTTTTCTGCAATTGCATTTCTGTTGCGTTCATTCGGATCAGTGTGCGGGTGTTGAGCGGGTGAGAGAGTGCGATGCATTGGTGCGTAGCAAGAAAGCCTTGATGGTCGCTTGAAGCGATATTGTGAATTGGGTCAATTCACATTCAAACTTGCTTTTTCATTCATGTCAGGATGAAGCAGCAATTGCGAGCAACATTTTGATGTATTGTCGTTCAAACAAACGCTGTGCAAAAAGCTATGGTACATCCAATTCACTACCTGACATGAATTGTCATCAACCTTATCCTTTTTTTCTTCTAGCGCTGACCGATGCATTCCGGACCTAAAACGGCCATCTCTACCCATTTTTCGATCAAATCGCATACGCCAGGATAACCAACCCCACCTGCAGCTGTTGGACTTTGCATGCCCGAATTCGCACCTGCGCCTGATGCGGTTGCAGAGGCTTGAGTGCCCGAATATTTGAAGTCTCTATAGTCAAAGAGTCTATTTTCGGTACCGAAAGCGACGAAATGAGCAAACAAACTGTTGAAATGACCCTCGCAACACAGATGAACCAAATACTGATACTGTGCATGGTAGATGTGTGCAAAAACTCGCAAGAGTTGCTTGTAGATATGCTTGCATGTGGTCAAAAACGTCGGAGGGAAATCTCGACTTGCTTTTGTAGGGAAAGTGGCTTCGTCGGAGAGCAGACCTCCAACCCAAGTCATGACGTAGTCGATGTATTGAGGTGCGGGGAGTTTGACCTGTTTGCGATTCTGATCGATCCACGTATAGTCCAGACCGGGACCAGCGGACATGGTGGGATTGGAAGAGACGGTGCAGAATTCGGTCAGGACACCGTAGAACTGGTTGAGATTGTTGAAAAAATCAAAGAGGTTGACGGCGATCCATTCTTTTGGATCGACGTACTTGGGGACGCTCGAGATGGTTTTAAGGCTGCCTTTGACGAGGGATGCTCCGACGAAGGGTTGACAGAGGTAGAGGGGTTTGCCGTTGGATCCGAGACCGAGCGCCGAGGAGGAGGAGGATGGAGAGGTTGGAGATCGTGGATAGCCAGATGAGGCGTTGCCAATGCTGGAAGGGTCAAAGGTGGGCATGTTGGGATGGGTGGGTGACTTTTTAGGTCGGGATGAGCGACCCATGGATCGGCCGAGGGAGTTGAAGAATGACATGCTGGCGGAGATGGACCAGAGAGGAGTCTGCTTCTAGTGTTGTGGTTCTGGAGAGATAGAGAGAGAGAGAGAGAGAGAGAGAGAGAGATAGATGTGGGATAGAAGTCGCGGTGGAAGAACCCAACACTGTTGTTCGTTTAGATGGGGAAGGTTCTTGACTAAGCTCTTAGCTCGTATAGCGCGATTGATACCACGAGGTAGATCCTTGGGATGAGATATGATGCTGAAATTGACTCTTGACGAATGTGGTCTGGAGTGATATGGTGTTCTTGATGGCGAGCAGACAGAGCTGAAAGGGAAGGAGAGAGAGAGGAATCAAAAAAAGTGTTGGTTTGTGAGTGTGAGTAGTGTGTGTGGGCGCGTGCGTTGCGTTGCGTTGCGCCACGCTGTGCTGTGCTGTGCAGTGCTCGGCGAAAGAGGGAAAAAGTCCAAAAAATGCGCTCTAAAAAGGATATTTTTGATGCGCTGTCGTTTCAACATACTCTGTACAGTACAGTACAGTACAGTACAGTATATCTCAAATTTCATCTTGTCCCGATTGAGAGAGAGAGAGGGGAGACGCGTAATTACTTTTGCCTCTTCTCTTCGCTCCACATTGTGGTCATGGAGTGCATTGGCCTGCATTCGTAACAGTGTAATCCTCCTCGAACCAGGCTGAGTTGTTGTTCTTTCTCTCTTTGCTCAAATACTCAGCCTTTCCTCTTGCGTAGCATATAACCAGCCAAGGTCCGCAATCGAAGCTTTTCCCCCACCTTTGGCAGCCAACCAACAAGCAACCATGATCACCGTCATCACCGAAGACGATCGCACTTTCCCCATCGACGTCGATGCCAGTATCGAGCTCGAGAATCTGCAAGCCTTGCTCGAGGCGGATTCTGCCATTCCTGCCCATCAGCAACAGCTTTTGCATGCTGGGAAACCGCTCACCGATGCCAAAGCTACCTTGGCCAGCTCTGGAGTTCAGAATGACGATCTCTTGATCTTGCGAGACCGTCGTCACGCTCCCTCCGCCTCCGCCTCCGCCTCCTCCTCCTCGTCATCCACCTCCCGCCCCGCACCGAGCTCTGAAGAGCAAGCCGCCGAGCAACTACGACAACAGATCCTCTCGGACCCAGCCGCACTTTCCATGCTTCGGGCCAACAACCCCACCCTCGCCGAAGCCGCTTCCTCCAACCCCAGCCGCTTCCTCTCGCTCCTTCGAGCCCAGAGAGACTCGATGCAATCCGCCTCCTCCAATCCCGGTCTGGACGACATCACCGACGAGTTTGACATCGATGCTCAACGTCGAATCGAAGAAAACATCCGCCAACAGCGTGTCATGGAGAATCTCGAACATGCCATGGAGTATTCTCCCGAATCCTTTGGTCGCGTCACCATGCTCTACGTCGACTGCAAAGTCAACGGAACCCACGTCAAAGCGTTTGTCGACTCGGGTGCCCAGGCGACCATCATGTCGCCCGAATGCGCCGAAAAGTGCGGCATCATGCGGCTGCTCGATACACGCTTTGCCGGTATCGCACGCGGTGTGGGTACAGCAAAGATTCTGGGTAGAGTCCACTCGACCCAGCTGCAGATGGGCAAAGGATTGTTCTTGCCATGCAGCTTTACAATTATGGAAGGCAAAGGCGTGGATATGCTGTTTGGACTCGACATGCTCAAGAGGTATCAGGCGACCATCGATCTTAGTAAGAATGCATTGGTGATCAATGGCGAGGAGATTAGGTTTTTGGACGAGCACGAATTGCCTGCGGAAGCAAGTGCTGAATATGAGCTTGATGAGCAAGGCAACCCAAGGCCGGTGGCGAAGGATGCAAAAAAGCAAGGGGAGGGTGGAGCTACGACGAGTGCGCTCGGTGCTGCTAGCGCCAATGCGAATGCTGCCGCTGCGGTTTCGACTGCAGCCAAGTTTCCTGGTGCTGGACAGGCGATTGGCAACCCAAGTGTGAGCTCGAGTGCGGGACAGGCAAGTCAGGGTCACTTTGAATCACACGGCTGGAGCTTTTCCCATCCCAGTGCTGCCAGTGCTGCACAGGGTGGTAGCAGTGGTGGTGCCGGGAGAGTTGCACAAGCACCACCAGCAGCACCAGCAGCACCGGCAGCGGCAGCGGCAGCGAGTGGTGGAAGCGCCAAATCGTGGCCAGCAGAAAGCATTAAAGCCTTGACCGATCTAGGCGCCTCACAAGCCCAAGCTATCTCGTTCCTCAACGCTGCTGAGGGAAACGTCGAGGTGGCGGCTAGCTTGCTCTTCCAACAGTAAAACTTTCTTCCCCCTTTTTTTTTTTTATGGACTTGACTTTGGATTCGCAACAAGATGTCACACAGCTTTTGACGCATTTCGAGTGGTGTGGTTGTGTGAATGTGACTGAAACATGGGAAGAATCTATAAACTGAAAAAAGTACATTTTGTTGTCGAGGTCACTCTTCCGCTTTCACTTGTTAAGCCTGCTGCTTAGGCGCTCCCTCTTCACCACCAGTGGGAGAAGTACCCGGCTTCATACCACCGGTAAAGAATCCCCAAGTATTCAACTTCATCTCTCGAATCTGCCTTTCCTGCTCTTCCTTGGCTTGCTTTCTGAGCGCCTCTCCGTTCTCCTTCCAATACTTTTGATCCTCCAGATAGGCCTGTACGAACCTCTCTCTCTCCAGATCGTACATGGTCTTATCTAGAGGCAGACCCGCGGTTTGACTTCGACTTACTCCACCAAACACAGATCCGAATTTACCCAGACGCTCAGCACGCGCCTTGTTCTCCTCAAGCTCCCTCTGACGGATGGCTGCCGCACGTCTAGCATGCTCCGTAGGGATATGTTGTCCTTCATACGCCTTGATCGTCGTACGGACGTCGTCGATACCGTAGATTCCGATCGCTTCGAAGAATGGAATCAGTCCAACAAGTTCCCGATCCGAAGGATCGCCCTTCCAAGGTTGGATGAGAATGCCGTTCTCAGGATGCAGGTAGAAGCTTTCCGGGTTGGTATCGACCACGACGACTTTGGAGAGATCGCGATTGAGATGTGCGAGATCTTTGACGAGTTTACCGTCGACAGTCCTGCAAGATTCGCGGAAGAGGGTGTAGGCGATAAAGCGACGATCTGGGTCGAGTTTCTCGATGATGGGTCCGGCGGTGAAGAAAGGCTGGGTGGTGAAGAGTACGATTTCGTAAAACTGAGAGAGGTAGCCCAAAAAGTAATCCAATCCAGGTCGCTTTGCCGTCCTCCAACCGTGTTCTCTACTCCACTCGCTGTGGACCAAAAGATCGTCGAGGTCGATGACCATGGTGAAAGGGCGGGAATAGGGGAAAGGTAGAGGATCGGGAAGCAGTTGATCGAATACGGGCTTGTTGAAATCTTCGTACATTGCACCGAGGCGAAGTTTGATGCGACCCAAGAAAGAGGCAGCATCGGGGGAGGAGGAGAATCGTTCGGCTTCAGCGTCGTTGTCCCATTCGCGGCCTAGGTTGTAGGCAGAGAGACCGGCACCGACGAGGATGAAGCCGGTGAGGAGTCGGACGGTGTGCTGACGTCGACGTTCGATGGAGGACATGGATCGGGCACCAGTTTTGGCTTTGGCTCCGGTGCTGCCGGGCTTACCGCCGCCGCCGCCGCCGCCGCCGGCCTTGACGGACTCTTCAGATTCGATGAGTTGCGAGGCGAGAGGCGAGGCCGAGGTGTCAATGTCGAAGAGCGAAGAGGACTTGCGAGGGTTGAGCTCAGGTTCGGCTGCATTGGTTTTAGTGTCGGATGTTGATGTGGGAGTGGCAGATTCATCTGCTGGTTTCGAAGATGCTGGTTGAGCAGTGCCCTTGGATGGCGGTGTGGCAAGGAATCGCACCGAAACAGGAGCAACAATGCTTCGCGGGAGCATCTGTGCACGAGGGGTCACCGAGGTGCGTGCGACCGCTCGAAGCGTTTGGCTTGCGGTGAGGTTGAACACCATCTTTGTAACGATCGCGATCCTTTGGCGACAACTAGGATGCTATTTTAGCCTGGATGGATGTGGATATGCAATTCCTCCAGATAGTAAAAAGTGTGGTGGGGATGGATGGATGGAAGTGAAGGATGATGATGATGATGATGATGATGATGATGATGAGCGTGGAGGACCAATAAAGAAAAAAAAAAAAAGGTGGAGAAGGTGAAAGAAGACAAGTTGAGAGTCTGCTGTTCGGTGTGGTCAGCAGCAGAACCAACATGTAGGCAAATAAAAACGATTTTTATTGAAATTAGCGTGTGATGAGGAAGCGACAGTCAAGAAGAAATCAAACAATTTAATCACTTTTTTTTTGTTTCTTTTTGAAAGCGTTTCAATTCCTGCCAATTCCGACTCTTCCGAACTCTCTCTTCCTCTCTTAGCTACGATCCGACCCTTTCTCCTCCTCCTTCCTTCATCCTCCATCGACAAGCTCTCTCTCTCTCTCTCTCTCACACACACACACACACACCGCGCGTATGCCAAAGCCATAACCAACAACGCAATGGCGGCGGCACCCTACATCCCGCCTTCCTTTGGTCAACCTGGCGTAAGTATCTCCTATCAACCCAAGCCTCTCCTCTGCTCCAACAACCACGACCAACGCGCCAATTTCCCAATTGTCACCGTAGCCGTACCTCCCGCATCGATCCATCACATTTTCGCCCACCGACAATGGCGAGCCGGTATGCTCATGTCCGACGCCTTGCTCTCGTCCGCCTTCCCCACCGCCAACCGTACCATCTTGGAGCTCGGTGCGGGTACCGGTCTTCCCTCCATCACTGCCGCCTTGATCGGAGATGCATCCCTCGTAGTAGCTAGCGACTACGACGAGCCGCTTCTCGTCAAAGAGCTCAGAGACAATGTCAAACGCAACCTTGCTTCCGCTTCTGAGCTTGTCACCAAAAGGTGCAAGGTCGTCGGACATATCTGGGGAAAAGATACCGAAGAGCTGATCGACTGTCTGCCCAGAGGCGTCAAGGCCTTCGATTCGGTTCTGTTGGCCGACTGCATGTGGGATCCGTTGAGCCATGCCGATTTGCTCAAGACGGTGGTCAAGGTGTTGAGTAGGGATAGGGGGGCAAGGGTGAATATTATCGCGGGGCTCCATACGGGGAGGGAGAAGGTGACTTCGTTTATCAGAAGGGCGTACAGGGTCGGATTGCGCCTGGCGCCCGTGGACAGGGAGGACCTCTGGCCCGCATTGCCACAAGATGCATTGAACGAGGATCCGGATGTGGCAAGGGCAGGGAATGAAGCTTTTGCCCACGCAAAGCATCGAATCTTGGAGCTAGAGGTTTGCGGAAACACCCCCATCCAGCAACAATCAGCAGACTCAACCACCACCACCACCACCACCACCACCACCAACCAGGACGGCAACGACGACCAACCAAGGCTCACAGGCAACCGTCGACTCTTCCTCATCCAAGGTTACGGCCAAGACGCCGAGGGTGATGTCAAACTTCGCAATCGCTGGCTCACCGTTTGGTCGCTCGAATGGGCCAACCCTTGAAAAAACACCTTTCCAACTCCCCATCTCACCACCTTGATCGTAATTGGACAACGCCACAACCACATCATACCCTTTTTCCTTTTTCTTCTGTTTTCTTTTTTGCGTGATTACAAGTTTGTTGACTGTGTTCCAATATTTCTTTTTCCTTTTAAACCCCCTCTTTCTCTCGTGCAGTGCAAACGAATGGCAAGCCTCTGGATGGTAGCTGCGGCAGCTGTGGGGGTACGACATCCTGCTATGGGTCGTACCATGTTGGCCAACACGATGAGGATTGCTTCGGCTCGAGCCATGTCTACCACCGCAGCCCGGTTGAAGGTGTTGCCCGTTGGATCACCATCTCGATCTGCTATGCGACGTTCTCGTGGCACTTTTGGAGTACGAGAACTTCACACTTCTCCTCGGTGTCGTTCTTCTACCGGCGTGAAAGCAAGTGTAGAATCTGAACCTTCCAAAGTGCTGGCCACCTACCAAGGTCCTCTTGCACGAACTTTCACGCGGCTCAAACTGTTTTCGCTTGGATCTTTGGGTTTGGCAAGTGTCTTGACTCCAGTGTTGCTTTTGGCACCGGGGGAGATTTCACTAGCCGGAAGGATCGGATTGTGCGTTACGGCTCTTGCAACGTCTGGGATCAGTACGGCTCTGATTGCTTGGATTGGAACTCCTTATGTTGGATCCATGCGTCTTCTGTCTCCCTCAGACTCCACCACTCCATCCGACACGGACGGAAAGGTTGTCATGGAACTAAACACCACTTCATGGAAACTCAAACCGACTCGAACGCTAGTCTACGAACCAACTTTCCTCCGTCCAACTTCCCGACCTTTCGCAGCTTGGGAAATCACAAACAACCCGCCACCTCTCATCTTGAAATCAGGTCAAGATTCCGTCACCAAAAAAATCGCCGAAACCTTCGACGTCAATTCAGGAAAATCCCTCGGCAGCTGGATCGTCAAATACTCTTCCCAAACCCAAACCAAATCCACCCAGCAAGACAGCGATGTTCAAGATCAATGGAAGGCAACAGGCAAGGTGGAAGTGCAAGGGAATCCAACAAGATACTTTAATGTTCATGAGGAATTGTTGGGTCAAGATTGGCAGGTTTTGGGTTAACCCATAGATACACATAGATACATAGATAGATCGCTTTTAGTCTTCGTTTTCAAAGGTCACCGTTTCATGTTTTCAGTTTGGATGCAATTCAACTTGCGTCTTCTTTTTAGCTCGTCAGAGTCGTATCGTTTGTGTTTGTGTGTGTGTGTGTGTGTGTGAGCAGGCGAGAAAGCGTGTGATGAAGGCTCGGATAACGAATCTCAAAGCATCTCCTCCTTCTCTCTTTCTATCTCTCTACAGACCTGCTGAGACACTTTGAAGGTGTGATTGGATTCGAACCGACGTGATATGTACATGACATCCTGATCGGATCCTAAGTAAGACTCTTACCCATAAACCTCCTCTTGGTGAAAGCCAACCACCACTTACTAGGCGTTCCATCGACCCAAACCTTTTCCACGAGTCTTGCGGCCGTCTCCTGTCGAACCTGGGTCAAGTAGCTCCTCAGCGCATCCGCATCAGCCCTAGTCGCCGGAGGAGCGTACAAGCTGTTCAAGGGGAAATTCGCGTCTCCTGGCAGGGCAAAACTGTCGACAGCATATGTGGAGAGTTGCTTCAATGCTTCGTTCTGCGACCAAGGGATCTTGGACGCTGCGATCTTGGTGAGACAATCAGAGATGAAGAGGATGAGGTAGATGAGGAGACGATCGGCGGGACCTTTGATTTCGAAGTTGCGGAAGAGCGAGTTGGCGCGGAAGAGGTCGATCGACTCGTCGATGATGTCGGGTCGAGAAGGGTCGATGGGTGGAGGGGCGGGACCTCGGGTGCGCGAACGGATGGGGAGGATGGACATGGATCCGATCAGTCGCGTGTCCGGTTCCTCGTTGTAGGACGAATGGTAGGCCTAAGGGTGGGGCGTAACAAAGGAGGGAGAAAGGCGGACAATGCGGTCAATCAGATCTGTGCTGATGTGCGAGATGAAAGCTAGACTTGAAAAAGAGACTTGAAAAAGAGGATGACTTACTGGCATGATGAATCGAAGCAGGGAGCTACTCAGCAAGGTATTTGTTCGTGTACGTCTGTATGGAGGAGACCTTGGAAGTAAAGCGATGCTCGATCTTTCCAGGGTTCGATCTGCGATTCAATGCGATGCAGTGGTGAGACGCAGAAAACGACTTGGGGAAAAAAGTTGACTGCGGCGTTCGTTGCTGTGTTTGTGCGAGAGGAGCGAAAATATGTGGTGTAGGGATGGTGAGAAGGAGGAAAGATGTGAATCGAATCGTGATGATGGATTTCGGTGTCATGCGGACGTGAGCACATCTCCACCTCAAAGCAGTGCTCCGATTTCGGATGGCTCGACCGTCGCATCGCCCCTGAATTTCTCGGCCTTTTTCATCGTGTCAGATCGAATTCAATCTACAAATTTCGCTTTGGCGGCACTGGACCGAGTCATTCTTGTCCCCCACGTCTTTGTCCAACACTATCATCATCTCCACCACCTCGTCCAACCCCCTCTAACCCCCTCAACACAGCCAAAGCCCCCTTCTCACCATGAGCGTCCTAACCGCAGACATCAACATCGACACAACCCCCTTCGCCTCCACCAAACCTCTACCCAACACCCCGATCCCTCTCACATGCGGCTCAACAAACCTCTCCCCAGATACCCAACTCCAAATCCCCCTCTCCTCCGCTTCGGGAACAAACAAACCACAACAACTCTCAAACCTCGCAGATGCAATGGAAACCGCACGAAGCAATCTCAACCAAGTCTTGACCACATGGAAGGATTGGGCCGGCAAAGAAGACCTCACATCTTCAACCGACGCTGACGACGTCAACGAGGACGACCAAGAGGTAGGTGATGACGAAGAAGAGTAAATCGTTTGAGCTAGGACAAGAATGGAATCTACATGTATCTCAAACCAGAAGAATTGGAACCGAGACTATACCCCTTGCAAGAATACGTGTACGATCACTACGACGAGCCAACCGGCATCCTCCTCACACTCGCAATCGCACACAGCACACACCTTGCAAAACGAAACCCAGGATGCCAAAAAAGTGAACAAGTTGCGATACTCGAGACGAAGAGATACATGTTACATAGAGTACAAAACGGTTACGAACCGAACAGAGATGAGATGAGCTGAGAAATTTGACCTTAACCTAGGCAGTAGCGCTGGCGGGCTCGGCAGCGGGAGCGCTCGAGCTTGCCTCGGTACCAGCCAGAGCAGGGTCGATAGCGGCGGCCGATGCATCGTCAGCGGCAGGCTCAGCAGTAGCAGAATCAGCAGCAGCAGCAGCAGCAGCAGCATCGGCAGGCGCAGCGGAGGTTGCCAGAGTCTCAGTCGGTGCCGTGGGAGCAGCCTCAGCCTCGACCTGAGAAGACTCACCAGCAACAGCAGCCGAAGAGCGCTGATCCTCACCCTCGTCGTCAATCTCCTTTTTGGTGCGACGGGTGCGGATGGTCCTGATGATCTTGTCGAGCGTCTCCTGCCATCCTCCCGTCCAGGCTTCGGGGAGGTATCGCGACTTGATCTGGTCAAACTGTTGCTTAAGCGTCTCCTCGGGCCACTGCCATGTTTCGAACGAGAGATTGGCCCATTGGACTGAATCCTGAGTGAAAGTGTCCTGGAAGTTGAGTCGCTGAAGCAGGATGAGGTCGTCCTCACCTGGAATCCAGACACTGTTGTCGAGCTCGGCACGGGTGGGGTGGCGCTGAATGCCACGCACGGCCTGCTGAGATGCATCGGCGTCAGCATCGTCTCCGGTGGTGCCATAGTCCCTCTTGGGGTTAGTACCGCTGCGGTCGACGCGCGAACGAATGTTGGAGAAGAGGTTCGAGTAGACCTTGTAGCTTCGCTTGTTGCCCATCATGTTGGCGATGGCCTTCCACGAGATGACCTCACCCGGGTGCTCCTTCTTGTACTGCTCGAGGGCGGCGAGCACAGCCTTGTCCTCTTCCAGGGTCCAAGTAGGGCCATCAGCCATCTCGTCCTTGACCTGCAGCTTGACGAAGCGCGAGAGGACATCCTGGTTGAGACGTCCAAGACGCTTGGCGACCGAGGCGGCGTCCTCGCGGAGGACTCCCATGCGGTTGCGAATCTCAAAGTCTTCGGCGAGGGTGTAGCGACCCTGCCTTCGGAACTGCGACTTGTTGGTTCGGACGTGCAGTCGGACGGCAATGTTGGGTCGGCCATCAAGACGACCGGCTAGGTCCTTCCAGAGCTCGGTGTACATCTTCTCCCAACCCTTTTCGCGGTAGTTGTAGAGAAGTTCCTGGAAGTCTTCCTCCGAGAGACCCTTGAGCTTCATGAACTCGGCAATGCCGTTCTTGATGGTGTCTTGCTCCTCCTTGTCGAAACGGCCCTTCTTGTACTCGAGGCCGATGGTGCGCTCGAGCTTGGCAAGCATGTCGGACGAGTAGACTCGCTCGACGAGGAGCTCGCGCTTGGGCAGACCCCTGAGTTCCTCCATGGCGGCCTCTTCGGACATCTTGGCACGTCGACCGCGTCGTTCGCCATTCTCGCCTGCATCGCGTTTGGGCTTCTTGGCCGAAGGGGCAGAACCGTCCTTCCTGGGGCGACCACGCTTGCGCTTCTGCTGCTCGCCTGCTACAGCGACGCCGGCATCGGCAGAAGAACCAGCGATTGGAGCAGCAGTAGCCGAGTCAGCAGCAGGAACGGCAGGTGCAGCAGCGGCGGCAGCGGCCTCGGTGGGCTGGGTAGCGGCAGCGGCGACCTGGTGCTCGGGAGCAGCAGGAGTCTCAATGGCGATGGCCTCGGCAGCTGCGAGACGAGCAGGAGCATCGGTGGTGCCATCAAGGGAAGGGTCGATTGGGAGACGCGTGGCGGATGCGACGGCGGAGACAGCCTGAGCAGCTGAAGCAGCTGCGACGGTGGCGGCGTCCTTTTCGGCTTGTTCGCGCTCGAGGCGTTCACGTTCCTTGCGCTCCTTCTTCTGGCGTTTGCGTTCCTTCTTGGCAGCTTCGGATTCGTCGTTGGCACCGTCGAGCTCCTCTGCTACGGCATCGGCATCAGCATCGTCGGCAGTGGCAGCTACAATAGTGTCAGTAGGATCGACGGCGGCGTCCTTGCCCTTTTTATCCTTCTTGTGGCTCTTTTCCTTTTTGGACTTTTCGATGGTAGCAGCCTGAGCCGCTTCAGGCTGGGACGCAGTGGGTGGTGCCATGATGTGTGGTCGAATAGGCGTGTGCGTATGGAATCGAGGATGTATGCGGATGTACTTGGACCAATCCGCTGTAGACGGCGTATGAAGCGCCGCAACAAGGTGTCAAGCTGGAATGGAGTGGAGTAGCTTGAGAATACCGAGAAAGAGAAAGAGAGAGAGAGAGAGCAACACCAAAGATGATCTGTGGATGTGAGTTCGGTCGCGTCAGACAGTCATGGAATAGGAAAAAAAAAAAGGGGGAGGGGGAAAGAAAGAGGGGAAAAGATGTCGACGAGATGTGAGGTCTTTAAATTGGAAGAGGGAGAAGGCGCATTTTGTGAGATTGCTCGATCCTAGCAACTCAGCGCGCCCGTAGTTTTTTTTTTCGACGACTGAGCCTCTTAGGATTTTGACTGGTATGCTGCCTAAACAAAAATAAAAAAGAAATTGGTGGCGCCCGAGTTTTTGCAGAGATGTAACAACTTGAAGGCATTTCAGCAGTGTAATTTTGCAGGGTGTCAGCTGGCCAACGATTGAACAATGGAAACTGGAATTTCAAAGTGTTTGAAATGCACCGCGTTGCCAAGGTGTTAGAACTCTTGAAATACCACCTCTAGCTACTGTAGGCTTGGCTTGGCTGGCAAGCTGCAAAGATCGAAATGAAATTGAAATCTCGCAGAAAGAAAAGGGGTTGCTTTCCAATTTTTTTTTTTTTTAAAAAATATATATATATATTCAAACAGTCTCTTTCTGGACTCATTTCGAGCTTCGAATCATGAGCTTGCGCTTCCCAGCAATCTGGTTTGGTCACCGGCAGCAGCCATGATAAGCCGACATGACCATAAGATGATGGAGAGTTGTGCGTGGTGTTCTCGAGCCAGAAAAGCAAATGACATAGAGTGCAATCTCGAGCTGGTCCGTGAGCGAGCAAGCAACGAGGTGATGACGCGTGTTGCCAACCGGTGCTGGAATGTCATTCACACACACACACACATACACATACCATACCGTCAAACCCTTTTGCTGTAGGTTAGCTCGCTGCTGTGTTGCTCACTAAGTCACTTGCTCACATCCTACAAACAGATGAAACAGCAAGATTGGAGTCGAGATGGCCGTGAGAAGAGAGATAGCTTCTTTATTCCTTCGAATGGGAATCACACCTTTTGCTTCTTCTCTCTCTCCTTTTTTTAAGAGCTTGTCGTCCGTATACACAGCCGTCAGAACAGCATCTCTTGTGTCTCTCCTGACCATCATGACCTTCAGAGTGAAGAATGCAAGCTCCGGTCAATCTGAAATTGCAGTTCTGCACTACGCCCGCCCGCTCGGTTGCGGCTGTCAGACACTGAGAGGCTCTGATTTTAAATTGGCTTTGCTTGGCTGTGAACTGTGACCCTCCACCCAAATCAAATCAATTCCAAATCGCAATACTGTATACTGTACAGCCTTTAACCTTGTCATTCTGTCATTTGGTTCATCTCGTTGCTCTTCATCATCATCTCCTCCGCTCCTTCCCATCATTCTCTTACTCTACAGCACATCTCGTAGCAGCAAGAGTTGATCATCCTCACGTAGTGCAATCTCATCAACCTTTGCCCGCCATCACTCTCATCGCAAAATCATCGACGCCACCATCTCCCATAGATATCAGCAACCAAAACATCACTTCAACCCTTTCTTTGCGCGGAATCAAAACATCACAGTCGAATCTGTATTTCCACCAAGAGCATCGACTTGGCATCGCAACGACGTATACAGCCTCCATCGTCCATGCTCACTCCTTACGCTCGCCACATCTAACAAAAGTGTTACGACTCAGCCTTACCTAGTCGATCATGTCACACACAGCAGACTCCTCTCCAAGGGGTTCCAACTCTCCCTCACCATACCCATACCAGGGACGCAACCCTATCGATGCTATCATACCATCTGCTGGCGCTGGTCCATCTTCTCGCACGCATCTCATCGACACCGACATGGACGACCGCTCCGAATCTCCCGCCGAATTCGCTGCACGCTCTCGCACCTCGCTTCCTCGTCCACCACCCTCCCCCTCCAGCACTTCTCAATCCGATGATGGTGGAGCCCAACAGGACTTTGCCGACCTCGCCGCCATCGACGACGCTCACTCCAAAACCAACGGACGTGGCACAGTCGAACGCTCCTTTGACCCCGCAGCCGTCCGCCTCTCTCGTCGTGGCACCCTCATACCCGCCTCTCCAACTTCCTCCAACGGTACATGGATCCTTCAAGACATGCCACTCAGCACCGCCTCCAACCTCCCACACGAGATCCTCCTCCACATCTTCAAGTACCTCGTCCTCTATCCTCCGGATCTGCTTTCGTGCCTCCTCGTTTGCAAGTCCTGGTGCCTCAACGGCGTCGAGCTCCTCTGGCACCGTCCTGCGCTCTTCAAAATCTCGTCTCTCTTCAAACTGGTCGGTGTCATTCGCAAACCCGAACAGCTTTTCCCCTATGCCGACTTTGTCCGTCGCCTCAACTTCACCCTCCTCGCCAACCAGCTCGAGGATCAACTCTTCCTCATGATGTCCGCATGCACACGTCTCGAGCGACTCACCCTCGCCGGATGCACCAACATCACCGACGCTACCCTCGTCAAGGTCTTCCAAAACACTCCTCAGCTCGTCGCCATCGATCTCACCGATGTAGCCGACATCTCCGATGCAACCCTGCTCACCCTCGCCGCAAACTGTCCCAAGGCGCAGGGAATCAACCTCACCGGCTGCAAAAAAATCACCTCCAAAGGCGTCGCCGAGCTCGCTAGGAGCTGCAAAGTGTTGAGGAGGGTCAAGCTGTGCGGATGCGACAATATCGATGATGAAGCTCTGCTCGCCTTGACAGAGCACTGCCCTGCGCTGCTCGAAGTGGATCTGATTCACTGCTCCAAGATCTCGGACAAGTCGGTGCGAGAAATTTGGTCCAAGAGCTATCAGATGCGCGAGCTTCGTCTGGCACACTGCACCGATCTGACAGACAATGCGTTCCCTTCAGCACGCGGTACGACGGGTGTACCTATGCTGGGGACCTCGCATTCGCATGCATCTCGTTCAGGTCTTGCTGCTGCTGCTGCTGCTGCTACAGCCGCATTTGCGAGCGATTCCGTCCCGGCCAGTCGAGGAACTTCACCGGGCCCCAACGCTTCCTTGGACTCACGACGCGACAACGGTCTGACACGCTCCCTTTCCATCCCTGGCGAACTCGCCCACACCCGCCTCTTTGACCATCTCCGCATCCTCGACCTCACCAGCTGCACCTCGATCTCGGACGACGCAGTCGAAGGAATCGTCGCCAACGTTCCCCGTCTCAAAAACCTCGCCCTCACCAAATGCACCCGTCTCACCGACGAAGCTCTTTACTCGATCGCCAAGCTCGGCAAAAACCTCCACTACCTCCACCTCGGTCACGTCTCCAACATCACCGATCGAGCCGTCACCCACCTCGCCCGCTCCTGCACCCGTCTTCGCTATATCGACGTCGCATGCTGTCCCAACCTCACCGATCTCTCCGTCACCGAGATCGCCAACAACATGCCCAAACTCCGCCGCATCGGCCTTGTCAAAGTCATCAACTTGACCGATCAGGCCATCTATGGTCTGGTGGATCGCTACAACTCGTTGGAACGTATCCATCTCAGTTACTGCGAGAATGTGTCGGTTCCGGCGATCTTCTGCGTCTTGCAGAGGTTGGGGAGGTTGACGCATCTAAGTTTGACGGGCGTACCCGCTTTTAGAAGGCCAGAGTTGCAGGCGATGTGCAGGGCGCCACCGAAGGATTTCAACGAGCATCAGAGGCAAGCTTTTTGCGTGTATAGTGGCAAAGGGGTGCATGATTTGCGGAGATTCTTGCAGGGGGTATATAGTGATGAGCAGTTGGCGGTTGAGTTTGGCCAATTGGAGCCGAGGGCGAGGACGGCGTTGGGAGGGTTGGGGGAGGGAGGGCAGCAGCATAACAATGGTGATATTGCGGCGGCTACGAATGGCAATGTCAATGGGATGGCGACGGGTCAACAAGCTGCTCCACTTGGCCATGCAGTAGCGAACCTTTCCAATTCTCTACCCAACCCAGCGACGACACAACGACGTCATACGGCCCTAGCAGATCAGATGTACTACGATCAACATCGTCAACTTCAACGGTACGCCAACGCTCGACGTGCCACCCAAGACGCAACCTTGCTCAACCGTGCCTCGTTGAGCACCGACGGAGTCAACTCCAACCACCAGATCCTCATCAACGCGCAGGAGCAACGAAATCCCGGTCTACCTCTCATCGGCGAAACCCACCCCCAACCAATGGCGGAAGACCAAGACGACGAAGCAGAACCAGAAGTCTGGTCCACACCAGACGCATCCCAAGAGCTAATCCCACATCATATCGACCCTCAACAACACCAACACCAACAAGTCGACAGAGAAAGGTTGAGAGCTTTGAGAGAGGCAAGATTCGGTGGATAGTTTTCGTTTTAGTTTTTTGTCTTTGATTTTCTTTTGTTGCTTAGCATCATGTAGTTTTTTCTTTCTTGCACTTGTTCGCAATCTTTCCTTTTCACAAACTTGACTGCATGCTGTCACTGAAACAGTTGAAAAATCGCAAGATGGCACAGAAGACAAGATTACAACTCGAGCGCCTCATGCTCAGGAATCGTCTGAGTGGCATCCAAGCTTGTTGTAGGCGAAGTGAATCCCGCTGTTGTCTCTGTTGCTGCTGCTGTGGTAGCCACGGTGTCTTGATGCGAACTTGGAGCGCTACCTACGCTTGTACCTCTGCTTCTTGCTACCGCATGATTGTCGTCGTTGACACCTACGCTCTGTTCGCCGATGACGTAGCGGAGGATATCGCTCAAACAGACGATCCCGACGAGTCTCCCACGGGTCTTTCGAACCGGATCGCCTTTTTCGAGTCTCTCTTCCAACGACGATTTCGGATCGTTGATGAATGTCTGTCGGTCTTCCTTTTCGCGCTGCTTTTCTTGCTCGACGAGATCGTCGACGTAGCTATCGAGTTCTTCGAGCGGGGCGGTTTTGTCCGGTTTGAAATCGACGCCTTGGACGAGGATAGGCTCCGGTTCGAGAACGAGCAGTCGATGCACGCGACGTTTGCGCAGAAGCGCAAAGATGGATGCGAGAGAGTCGTCGGGTGAACACGTCCAGACTCCGGAAAAGTCGGGCGGTCGACGCTCGAGCGCTTGTCGGATGGTGAGGTCCAAAGATGTATAGGCGCCAGTGCGGACAAGCGTGATAACGTCGACAGTCTCGTAGAGGTCGACCACGTTTCCGTCTTCGTCGAGGATGGGAACCGCCGAGATACCGCGCTCGGAAAACATGTGGACCACGTCGAATACTGTGGTGTCCAAGGTGGCTGTTGCGATGGGTGCATAGGGGTTCGAGGTGTCTGCTTCAGTCGTGCGAGGAGGAGGAGGAGGAGGAGGAGCAGCAGCAGCAGGAGCGGTTCGCGAAGTACTCGAGGCATCCGATTCGCGCCGTGATGCTGCGTCTTCAGTAGTATCTGCAGGAAGCTCGCTCATGTTGAGCGATTGACCATGTTCAGATTTGAGAATGCCTGGTTCAGAGGCGTCGGATCCACGGTGCGAGGTGGTGCCTGAAGTACTACCGCGCTGTGCCTTGTAGTGTTGGCAGTATGTGCCAATGTTGAGTTGGCGCAGACTTCTCCAGAGTGCAGATGTCTCTCTGCAGTTCATTGCGATGAACTTGAGCACTCGGTACTGCGTCAACACGGAGACAACGGTCTCCATCCCCGTCTGCTCATCGTAGTCCAACAACGGCAATCGACGTGCATGTGTCTTGATCAACAGCTGACACGCATCGAAGAGCGGCCTCAATGGATGAACCGACAACAAAGGAGGAGGCGGGACGTTGAGCGCCTGTTCGATATCTCGCAACCTTTCGAGGCGGAACTTTTCCACATCTTCTGCAGCCGAATCGTAGCTCGAATGGTGGTAGTAGTACTGGATGAGATGGATAATGTCGTTGACGGTGAGCATGCCTGCGAAGCCAGAGAGCTGATGCGCCTTGTCTGATGCCTTGTTCTGCGCCTTTGTACTCGCTTCAGCAGCGGTGGTGTGCATGCTTTTCGGGCTGACATTTCCTTCTCCTTCTGCCGGTTGCGTTTGCGTTTGCGTGGCGTCCTGTGACTGTGCGGGTGCGTCTTCGCTGGAAGAGTTGCCGAGCAGCTCGTGTGGGGTAGACTGCCATAGTGGAGCCGAAACGACGCCGGCCTGCCACATGACATCGAGTGCCGGCTTGACGACTAGCTTTGTATCTAAGACGATAAGTCGGAAACTGACGGGAAGCACATCGTAGCTGCTACGTCCACGGAGAAAGTCGCGAATGGAACGGAGTGCGAGGAGATGCTTATCCTTGGGTCGACCGCTCTTCTCTCGTTCTCTGCGTGCTCGTGTGCCTGGACCTGTGCGAGACGAGCTGCCATGAGATGTGGACGCACCTGGAATGTCCATTCCGCCTCCAGCAATTGCTGAGCTACCAGAGGCTGCTCTGGATCGTGGTACGTCCATATTGGAGATTCCGTCGATGTGAGGGTGCAGTCAGAGCGACAAGAACGGACTTTGTTGGCTGAGTAGAGATGCTATAACTAAGAGCTCTCGCATGCATGGGATTCGCCGCAAGTCGGTGAACCAACCCAGCGGTGGATGTGTGGAGACCACAATCAGTGGATCGTTGTGGAAGCGGCTGGAATGGGCGGTGTGGATCAAGTGAACGTGTGGATGAATGCAGTGGAGCCAAGGGATACGACTGGATGAGAACGATGCGTGTAGTTGGTTTGAGCCTGGCCTCCTCCTGTCGAGATGCGGAGTTGCTGTGCTGAATGGTTGCGTGATGGTGGAGAATGTGCCAAACTGAATGCGATGGGCGTAGTCGATGGCCACCACTGCGAGTGTGACAAGGCGGCAAAGTGATATAGGGTCCAAGATAGCACAGATGATGGTGACAAGATCGAATCACACGCACATTAGTGGCCGTGCGCTTGTTGCGCCATCCATCACTCTACTGTTGCTCTGCTGTTCTGCATGAATGCGGAGAGGCCTCACGCAATTTTCGCTCCCTTTTCATAATGTCAGATCTCCAATACCCACATTTATGGCGAAAAAGCACAAGAATCGGCCTCTTTTGCGGTCTCTTTTGCAAATTTGGATTGCATGTGACAGCGCAAAAGCGCCCACGTGAGAATGCAATCGGTGCAATATGAGGTCACCCAAGTAAGATTCTTCGCCATGCTGTGCTGTGCTGCGTTGCGTTGCATCATTTTCATCTTGCAAGGTCGTGGATTGGGTTGGACTGCATTGCATTGCACCGCCTCGCGCTCAACAACGTCCCAGTCGCACGTGCTTGCGGTGTTCATCGAGGCGTCTCGTTTTGCGAGTGGTCGACATTGCATACAGCCTCCAATAAAAGGAGGCACGACTGTTGACGTACAACTCTCTTGAAGCTCGTCTTACAGGGATCTCTTTTTTGCCAAGGTGGCTCATAGCTGATGTAGCCTATCAACGGGCCAACACTTCTGCTCTGAATCGAGGTATATCTTGTTGGCGCAACCACAAGCTCGGCTAAGAAATGTGCACTTTTTTCTCCAGCCTCCTCTGATTTCTCTCTCGCTGCGTGGGGAGAGGAGAGGGAAAGGAGTTAGAGCCGAGGATTGGGATAGACGCCAACTTAGCGTGGCTTTCTCTCTCTGACGTACGGGCCAGCACGAGGCGAGATGAGGCGAGAGTCAAATCGCAAGGTTGGGAATCAGGAAGAAGTTTCAAAAAAAGCCCCAAGTACTGTAAGCTCGTCGTCGGTCAACTTGGGGCAAGGCGCAGATCTGAGGCGTTGATAAGCCGCTGTGCGCAATCTATCTTCTCGTGCAAAGATATACTGTATACCATCAGAGCTCCTCCTTTGGTCTTCTCCACCAAGATTTCGCTGCTGTCGCTTTCTCGATCTATGGTATCGCCCACCTCCTTTCTTCTGAAGCTAACAACGCCAAACAAAGAACATCAAACATGACCGACACCACCGAAAGCCGCGCTACCACCGCATACACCTCCATTGCGACCACCCTCGTCGCAGAAGCAACAGGATTCGCTGCTCTCTCCGAGACCTACCCTTCCACTTCCACACAGCTGGACCAAACCACATCGAGCTCTCGAGATCCTACTTCGTCTGAACCCCATGCGGAAGCGCAGCAGCAAGCAGAGGAGGAAAAGCAACCAATCATTGCACGTCAAGACCACAGCGAAGAGCTCGAACGAGGCCCCTCGGACCCTTCGCGCACCTCGGCACCGCAGAACCACATCGGTACTGAATCTGGAATCCCCACCACTGCAGGCGCCGGAACGACCGTTTCACCCGACGACGACGTTCAGGAGGCCTATCGCAAGGAACAGCAGCAGAATAAGAACCAGTCCAGTACGGCGCAAGTTGGAGTCGACTACTCCGACCAACCGTGTCCCACATCCGACGCTCGTAGGGAGAACCCCACTAGCGAGCCGGCAGAGGGTAAAACGACTTTCGAGAGCCGTGAGGAGCAGCTGAACGGGAATGAAGATGTCAGCAATAGCAATGGGAATGGTAGCGGTAGTTGGGTGGGAAGCAGTGAAAGGACACAGTCAACAGATGCTACTTCGACAGAGGTAGACAGTCAGGCATCCAAGGGCGTTGGATTGAAGGACAAGTTGAAAGGTCAGGCAAAAGTGGTTGCAGGGAAACTGACGAGGAACGAGGAAAAGGTGGAAGCTGGAAGGGCGCTTAAAGCTGGTGCGGCGCAAGCATAGGGTTGGTGCATTCCTGATTGTGTTCTGGTTGTGGAATTGATACCATTTGCGTTTTTGATCTTCAGTGCTAGTTTGGTAGTTATCTGATGAATGTGTGTGCGTCTGTGTACTTTGTGATCATGAGCAAGAGGGTGAAGATGGGCGAGGAGCATGCATTCGTCCGGTTCAAGGTGGTGAACAAGCTTCTTGTCGTCCGAATTGCAAGAGGTCGTAAGCTCTCCACTCGACCAACGCTTGTGGAGGAATTTACCGCCGTTTAAAGTTACCGCGTTTTCCGCCCCGCATGTCACAATGCACGGATACATCACACCTCTCCCCTCCCTTCATCCTTCATCCTTCCTTCTCTTCCCACCTTCCAACCATCACCTCCTCCGAACAACAGCATCAAATCTGACCGAAAAATGACAGCCAAAAACCCGGACTGGCAACCAGTGCCTATCAAACTCGAACCCATCTTCCGACTCTCTTGTCCCGTCGAAAAGCCCCATGTCGTAGGAGACTCTGGTGAAGGTTTACGCAAGATCGTCCCCATCACCTCTGGTGGAACGATCACCTCTACTCAGATTCCCGCATTCGATGGTGCCGTAGGAATGCCAGGAGGAAGCGACTATTTCCGCACCGACAGATTCGGAAAGACAAGATTGGACGCTAGGTACTTTTTCCAATTGAAGAGCGGTCGTAAGTTTCACCCCCTTCGCCCTACCTCAACCGTCTTTTATTGTCCTTCTTCAAATACTGACATTCTTACATGCCTCAACGCGGTTGGGCATTGACGCGGGATAGACAACTTGTTCTTTCAATCGTCGGGAATTCGCTTTGTTCCCGAAACGTATCCAGACCAATCTGCAAAGGATAAGCTGCTGGCGGGACAAGATATCGATCCAAAGCTATACTATTTCAGACTCAAACTCATCCTCGAGTGCGACGATCCGGATCCACAGGTGCAAGACGTGGTCAACAAGATCGTTATCGCTTCGGCTGTAAGACATCCCGATAGTGTGGTGTATCAGGCTTATGTTGTTCAGTAGACACACACACACACACACACACACACACACACACACACACACGTACACTCAATGAAATCAAGAACACTTGCTCACATGCTGTCATGACGGGAGTAGTTTTGATCGTAGAGACACTCGAGAGAGAATCATTTTCCGGAATTTATGAGGACAAAGAGCTGGAGAATAGGTAGCTCATTCGAGACCGCCAGGCATCTTACTCCTAGTGGAGCCGATGGTCTTTCTTCCACCTGCACCTCTTCTTTTCGCCGGAGAGTAGACTTCGCTCATCTCCGCTGTTTCGGGCTCGACGCTGCTCAACCTGCTCGACCGCCTAACGCTCCCCTTTGCAGCTTTTGCACCTGCAGCCGTCCTCCTACCCGCCCTCTTAACAGCAGACTTGTTCACCCCGACATCGTCTCCTTCTCCATCACCAACCTCGCTAATGGTATAGATCGTACTCGCCCCCCCTCCTCCACCACCTCCTCCACCTCCCGCTTGACTTCCATTCACACTCTCCAACTCTGCCGTCGCCGCACGCGTGCGTCTTGCGATCGGAGCAGCATCGAGAACCTCATCCTCCCGAGACAACTGCTCCAAGTTGGACAGGGTCAACGGCTTGCGGTTTGCGGCGCTGGTGGAGCGTGTCATTCGCTTGCCACTGCCGGCACCGGCAAGGGAAACCTCGGAACGGCTCTTGCTCAGCTTGTTGCTGGAAGAAGCGTCCTCGCTCAGGTTTACGCCCGTACGAGATCGCATCATCTTGGATTTGGGTGTCGCGCCAGCAGCAGCGGCGGTTTTGCGAGTTCGACGCTTAGCAGGAGGTTCGGGAGAAGCGAGCAGTTCTTCCATCCCTTCATCGGCTTCATTGTCGGCTTGGGTCTCATTCCATCCTCGGCGACCGGGGACGAGGCGACCGATGCTAACGTCTCCAGATTTCTTCGTTTGGGCAGAAGAGGTTTGGACAAACGTATCATCGCCATAATCGTCTTCTCCTGCCTGCTGCTCTGCTTCATCGAGATCGGATTCGTCCATGTCAAAGCTGGCCTCTTCACGTCCAAGCCGACTCTTCTTGCCGTGCTGGGAGACGAGTGCAAGCGCACCGGGGAGCTTGTTGCGCGTGGAGGTGACGGAAGGCGAGCTGCGGATGGAACTTGAAGTGGCAAAGGGGGAGGTGTTGGCTGGCTGGAATGCAGCACGTGGGCTAGACTGATAGGGAGAGCGAGAGCCGGATGCCACCGAGCCCGCAGCAGCGTTGACAGAGACAGCAGGACGTGTGAGCTTGGGAAGACCCGAGAAGGGGCTGCTCGAGGTCAAAGTGGGCTGGTTTCTCCAAGGCGATGCTTGACTTGGTGAAGCAGGGACAGTGGCAGCGGGCGTGCTTTTGACAGAGTCGACGGGTTTCGAGACAAGAACGGCGGAACCGTCGATTTCCTCGAGATCGTCCTCCATGGCTTGATCGGATCCGGTAGCGTCATCGTTCTCGGCGTTGAGGGTGGATCGCTTGCCGCTGAGTGCGTTCTTGGCGAGGAACCCGATCATGGCTGCAGGATGCTGTGGTGTCGAACCAGTGCGACCGGGTGTGCCACTGAGCGAGCCAGCGGGAGATCCAACGGCGCTCAGGGCGGCAGCTTTGTTAGGCGTGCTGGGTGCAGACGGAGAAGCGGATGCACGGACAACAGCAGACAGGATGGCTGCTTGCGTAGAGGGAGTGTGGTTGTTCGATTTGCGTGCTGCGGGCGATGCACTGAGCGGCGTGGGGGTCAAGTTTGAGCGGTCAGCAAAGTCACTGACGGCAGACTTGGAGCTTACACCGTTTGCTGTACTGTTGATCTTGTCCACCTTATCCTCCTGAACAGCGCCACCGCTGATCTCGATCGACTCCTCGATGCGAAGCAGCTCCTTTTGCACTTCGGGCAGAATCTCCCTAGCTCCGGCGATCATACGCTTGCGCTGCTCCATCATCTTGCTCCTCTGCTGAGCATCTTTGGCTGACGAATGACCTTGGCTGACATCCGGACCGAGCCTACGATCGAGGCCAACGGCATCCATGTACCTGCCCTGGGTGATGTATCGAATGATGAGCACGTCAGCAGCGACATAGCTCCAGGTGGCGGTCATAGCTGCCGGAGGAGAGAGAACAAAGCTCTCGAGCGTGACTTCCTCTTCTGGATCGAGACTGGATGCGAGCAAGTTCTGAATGGCAGCTGAGCGCGGGGGTGCGAAACAGTGCTCTAGCACTTTGAAGATGAGTCGGGCTCGAACCGAGACGCGGTGCTGCTCGTCGTCTTGAATGGTAGCTGTGAGGGCGCGGATCTCGGAAAAGGCGCGAGATGGGCCTGAAACGAAGCAAAGTGCCTGGATCTGCATCTCGACTTGTTGAAGGAAAGGTTCAGAGCCGACTGGAGAGGATGTAGCTTGGTTCGAAGTGCGCAGGAAGCGGAGAAGGAGTTTGGCACGGGCGACATCGGAGCGCTGTTGGGAGGATGGGGCGAGGAAGAGGGTGCGGACAATTTTGGGGATAAAGTCGGCCACGGCAAGCAACGGGATGGCGTGTTCGTACTGGTCGTTGTCGAGCAACCAGTATCCGTGCATGGCATCGGTGAATTGAGGCAGCACTACGTAGGTGTCGGCGAAGCGCTCTGCTGCTGAAACCGCAGGAGCATCGTCATCCTGTACAGTACGCTGTGTGAAGTCATCGAAATCAAGCAAGAGGTAGTATACGAGCGAGAGCTGCTTGAGATAGTCGAGCGTGGTGGCAGCAAAGATGGCCTTGAGCAGAGCTGAAAGCTGATCGGCGGAGCGGGGAGGGTAGAGAGCCGTGTTGACTGATGCAAAGGTAAGCAGTTCATCGAAGAAGAGCTTTTGGCCAAAGACAGTGGATCTGCGCTGTGTAGTGAAGCCAATGCGTTCAGATGACCAGATGGATTCGACGGATGCTGTCGATGTGAAGATGGGGAGGATATCTGCAGCGAGGGCAGCAGCCTCTTCGTCGAGGTGCTGTTGCGTCACTTGCTCCATGGCTGTGTCTTGCGCCGACATTGTGAGGATGTCGAATCGCAAATGACAGTGAGCAAGGGCTTTCGAGGATGGGAGGATATGATGGTTGAACGAGGAGACAGGTTGTTGTTGTTGGTTCCGAGAAGAGATTCCGACAGGTGGAATTTCCAATCGGGCATCCAACCAAACGCGTCGAATCGCGATAAAAGGTGAGAACTGCGCACAAACCTGAAGCAAAGTCGAAGCGAAAGAGTCAAAGCCAAACATGAAAGTTGGATCCGATCTCACCGATTGTTGCTTCCCCCACTCACTTGGATCCCGTTGAGAAGCGTTCGACAACCTTCCTCTTACTCCATCAGCCACCATCCACTCTTAGCATTCAGCACTCTACATCAACGCTCTCATCGATCAACAGAGAATCAGAATCAGGGAAAGCTTCGGGAAAACAGCTCCTTGCAAGTGCTTCAATCGCGGCTCTGCATGCTGATCTGCCCAAGCTCCATCCACTCTTCGCCAAGTACCACCGGAAGCATTCGTTGGCATAAGCGCTGGTCTTGCTTGCTACTATAGCTGCAATGGAGCCAGCACCCGTCTTTCGCACCCCTCGCAAGAGGGTCGCGTACTACTACGACCATGATGTCGGCAACTTCAGCTACGGTCTCGGCCATCCCATGAAGCCGCACCGAATGCGCATGACCCACAACCTCGTCACCAACTATGGCCTACACAAAAAGATGGACATCCTTCGACCCAAGCGTGCTACACGCGATCAGATGACCCGCTTCCACACCGACGAGTATGTCGATTTCCTCCATCGCGTCACCCCCGAGTCTGTGCATGAGCTCACCAACGAAGGTACGCGCTACCTCATCGGCGAGGATTGTCCCGCTTTCGACGGTCTCTACGAGTTTTGCTCCATCTCGGCGGGCGGTTCCATCGCTGCTGCTGCTCGGCTCAACTCTGGAGAGTCGGACGTCGCCATCAACTGGGCCGGTGGCTTGCATCACGCAAAGAAGCGAGAGGCCAGTGGATTCTGCTACGTCAACGACATCGTGCTCGCCATTCTCGAGCTGTTGCGAGTCCATCTTCGTGTGCTTTACATCGACATTGACATTCATCACGGAGACGGTGTCGAAGAGGCATTCTACACCACAGACCGTGTCATGACGGCGAGTTTCCACAAGTTTGGTGACTTCTTCCCCGGTACAGGCGACGTCCGCGATATCGGCATGAAGAAGGGCAAAAACTACTGCGTCAACGTTCCCCTCCGCGATGGTGTGGGCGATCTGGAGTTTGGAAACATCTTCCGACCGGTCATCTCGCATATCATGGAATGGTACCGTCCCGGTGCCGTCGTATTGCAGTGCGGTGCCGACTCGTTGGCAGGTGACAAATTGGGCTGCTTCAACCTCTCGATGCGCGGCCATGCCGACTGTGTCGCATTCATGCAGACCTTCGATGTACCCCTCATCACCCTCGGCGGTGGAGGATACACCGTTCGCAACGTCGCCCGCACCTGGACCTACGAAACCGGTCTTCTCGTCGGTCAAAAACTCGACGAAGATCTCCCCTTCAACGACTACATCCAATACTTTGGCCCCGAATACAAGCTCGAGGTACCCCCCACCTCGATGGACAATCTCAACACACGCGAGTATCTCGACAATCTACGTACCAAGATCATCGACAATCTTCGCAATCTCCCCTCTGCGCCGGGAGTCCAGATGCAGGAAACCCCCCGAACCACGCTCAACCCTGCGGATGTTGAGGCGTCGGATGGGGAAGATTCGGATTTGGACGAGAGGATTTCGCAGCGACTGCGCGATTCGCACGTGCAACGATGGGATGATGAGCTGTCCGGAGATGAGGAAGGGGGCGAGGAAGGGATGGAGTCTGCATGGGCTTTGGCGACGAGTAGGAGATCGAGTGCGGCTTCTAACGGGAGGAGGAGGCCTGGGATTATGGATCCGTTGAGACCGTTTGAGCACGATTTGGGGCTCAAGTATATCAATCAGAACGGTGTTGGCGCAGCAAAGGGCAAAGGTAGGGCCAAGAGGACATTCTTTGCTTCACGTGCGGCGAAACCTGTTCTGGCCGATCTGCATCTTGACCAAGACGATGACGAGGATGAGGAAGACGATCATGCACATCATGCGGCGGCGAGAAGGAGCGTTCGCACCAGAGGCTTTCTGACAGGCGAACCCGTGTCGGGTCTGCCTCGAGATGCGACTCCAACCAGCGATGTCGAGATGGGTTCACCTGCTCTGTCGACTACCGCGATCGCTTCGACAAATGGTAACGCTAACGGTCGTTCATCTGCCAACGGTCGACGATGAAGTTTTCCTACTGCCTCTCGCTTGTCGTTGGATTCTTTTTTCATTTCGTTCTGTCGTTTCAAGACGTCCATTGTTGTATTTGTATCTTTTCTTCTCTTTGTCATCCTGCACATTTCTGTTTAGTGTTGACTGTGACTGTGCGTGATAGGTTCCACTCTGTTGTGGACGCGTGCGAAAGGTTGAACAGTGACCGATGTTGGATGTGTGTGACGAAAGTAATATACAAAGATGAATATGACAAACAAAGACCGCTTACACGGGAGTATAAGACCAAACTCGAGGACAAAGATACACGGGATACAGAGCTTTCGGCTAGACTGGGCGCATCGCCGAGATATTGGCCTCATACCTATTGAGATTTATCCAATAGGTTATGAGCCCAACAGCTCGACGATACGTCCAGTCATCGACCGTCACCCTTGTTGCAGCTTCGCCTCCGTTGTCTCTTTTACGTTATGCCTCGGCAGTGGCTCCAAGACGGAACGAGCTGGCATGATCGCCAAAAGCCTTTTCGAGAGCTTGGTATTCGTTCAACAGTGGATGTGCTGGATTGGCCTGTTTAAGCTGCTGTAGGTAGGTCTCTGATGCTGAGGATCCTTCGATGTGCGCCTCTACGACGGCTTTGTTGGCGAGAATCTCGGCGTTGTTGCTGTCCAATTTGAGGGCTTCGTCGAGCTGCTTATTTGCTCCTGCCCAGTCGCCGTTTGCTGCCAGCGCCGTTGCCTTGCCAATGAGCGAAGGGACCGCATTCACCGTTCCTGCCGCACTCGGGTTCTGCGCCAATTCATCATAAACATAGAACGCCTGCTGAGTTGACCTTCCACCTTTGGTCAACCCGATCCAAGCCTCGACGAGCTGAATGAGCAAAGAGTCGTCGGCCCAAGTTCGGGCAGCGAGGTACTCCTTCTCGGCCAGATCCAATCGGTGAATGGAGAGCAAGATGTGGACGCCCAAAGCTACACACTCGATCTCCTTGCTTCCGCCCGAACCGTTTACAGAAAGAGTGTTGAGCGCCTCTTCAGCGTCGCCATCGAGGAAAAGGGCGGTGGCAGCGGCACAGCGGATGGTCTGGCCCTTGTCTTCGCCGACGACGGCGTGGTCGAGAAGCTCGGTAAGGTTGATGAGCTCTGCCGAAGTTGTGTCGGAGTTGGACTGTTGGAGGGCGGCGATGAAGCGGGCTAAAGACTGGATGGCCTGTACGTGCGGTTCTGAGGAAGGCAGAGAGGAGAGGAGGGACAGAGCGGATGCTGGGTCGGAGGGAGAACGAGCCAAGTGGGATCGTGCGGCATAGAGCAAAGTGGAGACGGAGGCAGGGTCCGAAGATCGTGCATTGGAGGTGGAGGAGAGGGCAAGATCGATGCAGCCCTGATAGGCACCTTGGTAGAAGAGCGACTGGACTTGGAAGAGTGTCGATTCCATCTTGAAATGCAAGGGTGAAGATGGCGTATATGGTGGTTTCAAGAAGAAGAAGAACAAGAAAGTGTTGCGTGTCAAGTGTTGTGTCTGTGTCTGTCCTGCGCACGGTTCCAACCAAATACTGTAGGCGCGCTGTGTGACAAAGTCGAACAGCGTGGCCCTTACTTGCGATTAAGGAAGGTGCTGTCTCGTGCGATACTTTTGGGTGCTGTCCAACCTCCACACCAACATCAGCCTCCTCGACCATAGACATCTACACCTTGCTCACTGGCGTCTCTTAGAGACAACATCTCAACACTACAACGATGTCCACTACCACCTCCTCCTCTCCGGCAGAACCCAGCGTAGAAGAGCTGCAATCACATATGATGTTAGCGAGCAGGATCGCACGTTCTGCCTCGGCCGCCGCCAGTAGCAGCAGTTCCGGAGTTCGCCTTGTCTACTCCACTGCCCCTACCTGGCCCTTCTCCTCCTCCTCTTCCGACTCTCAAATCGACATTGCAGTTCTAGACTCTTCCTTCAACCCACCTTCTCGAGCCCATCTCGCCCTGCTTCTCTCTGACCCCATTCTTGCTCCATCAAAACGATCGTACGACGGTCATCTCCTCCTCTTCTCCACCCAAAACGCAGACAAAGGCGCTGGCAAGCCTGGAGATGCATCCCTCACCCAACGCATAGAGATGATGACCCTGATGGCCAAAGATGTGGAGCGCATCCAGTCCTGCTCAGGATATCCTGCCAACGTGGCTGTAGGGTTGGTAGATAAACCGCTTATCTTTGCTAAATCCACACTCACGTGGGACTTGCTCAGACAGCAAGCATCATCATCGTCATCATCACCTTCTGCTCAGCCACCACAGGAAGCACCTCAAACAGTAGCCAGACTGCACTGGGTGGTAGGATTCGACACCCTCTACCGCGTTTTCCAGCTGAAATACTATCCGTCGTGGGAAGACTTTCAACGACAGTGTCGGCAGTTTTTCGAAAAGGAGAGGACGACGTTTGTATGTGCTCGTCGAGATCCTTCGTCCTATCCGCAGCTCATCAGTGCGCAGTCTGGAGGAAGTGGTGAGAATGCGAAAGAACAAGCGAGGAGGGAAGAAGATAACCTGCTAGAGTCCGAGAATGTCAGCCCTTGGGTGGAACAGGGAAGCGTAGGGATGCTCGATATCGATCCAGATCAAGCTAAGCTTAGCTCTACCAAGATCCGCACTTTGCTCAAGGACACCAACATGGATAGAGAGGACAAGAAGGTAGAGTTGAAGCAGTTGGTGCCGCCATCGTTGGTAGAGTACCTGGTCGAGTCTGGTGTCTATCAAGATTGATCAGGCAAATCGCGGTTGTTAGAGTTTGGATTTTGGTAGAGAGTCACGGACGCGTTTTCTTTGTGCGCATTCTCTCCACTTTGCGCGTAAATGACGGCGCTCTTCGCCTGGACCCTTCTTTTCTGTCCGCCACCTCCATCATCAGCATCATCATCATCATGCTTGTGCTCAGCACTACTGTGTAAACTTTTGATCTCTACTACCGTCAAACAGTTTTTATCGCTAGGATGACGGGCATCTTTGCGCAGCAGCACCACCTCCACAATACCAACCTCATCCCCACAACCAACTTCCAAGCCACCATACCTCCTCCGTCACATCCATGGCCAACGCCAACCCACACAATGGACCCTCATCAACCGCCAACCACTAACACAAACGGCTTTGGCCCGCACCACTCCTCCCCCGCTGCCGGGCCTAGCACACCTCAAGCACAATCTACCCCTTCGCAATACCTCCCGCGTCAAGTCTTCTCTTCACCCACAGACAACCCTTATCCAGCATCGACGCTCGCTGCAGTCGAAGCTACGCGAGCACGATTCTTTGCGCGTCAATCTGGTACCTCCACCAGCATCCAATCCGCCCCTCGTCCGCGCACCCGCATCCGGCCTACACTCACTGGCTCCACCTCGCTCTCTGAAACCCGAATTCGCACACACAAGACGCAACCTCTGTCGAGTTCATCCTCATCGGCTTATCGACAGTCGTTCTTCGAGCGATGCCAGAGGGCGATGGATGATTCGCGCAGTATGGAGAGGCAGAAGAGGGTGTGTGCGTTTCGAAGGGGGAAGGATGGTTTTACTTCTGGGTTGTTTTCCGACGAGATGGATGTGGAAGACGATGAATATGATTCGGGTGCTTCTTCACCGCCGGGATTTCAAGGTGAAGAAGATGCGAGAGAGAGGGAGGAGGATAACGAATTGACAAGGCGAAAGATCATTGCAGAGTATTCCAGGTTGAAGCGGATCTACGAGTTGAAGGGACACTTGGAGATCGGATGGATTGATCCTGACCAACTGAGCTGGTTGGAGAACGAGGCGAAGCAACAGCAAGAGGAAAAGCAAGGTGGCGGTTGGGAAGGGGAGGAGGTGGTGGATCCGTATTGGGGTGCAAACGATGAACAGTTGGAACAGCTTTGGATCGAGTCCATGTCACAGACGCAGCATCTTCCTCAGCAAGCTGAAAATGGTGGTGGTGTGGGGGATGTGGAAATGATGATGGATCAAGATGGGCGCGATGAGTGGGAGGAGGATGCTGCTTTTGAAGAGGCTTTGGCTAGGTTGCCCGTGTGATCATCACTGCGCTCTGACAGTCTTTTTCTGGCTCTATTTTTTTTGCATGTGTACCCCTTTCTCTCACACTGTGCTTACAACATTCACATTGCACACCAAATATACCCTCTGCATCTTCAACCCGTCTCAGCTCCTCACACACCCTCGTCCCAAATTGACCACCCTAACCACCGGCATCAACGCAAAGAGGTCAAAAAGAATACAATCGTATTGACAAGACCGTACTGTATCGCAGGAGAAGAAAACAAACAATAACACAATGAAACAAAAAGTGGTCGAAGGATGGGTGAATGATTTGCACGTCTCGATCCTAAACATCGTTGATACGAGCTATGGAATGAAGAACAGTTGCTTTTGTTGGTTCTTGGCAAGTCTTAGCATACCTAAAAGTTATTTTATGCCTGAGCAATCTGTTCAACACCTCCAGCTGCGGCAGAAGCAGCATCAGGAAGCTTTCCACCCCTAGTAGCGGCGATACTGTCGATAATGTTGTTGATGCTGGATTGCCACTGGACCAGTCTCTGTTCCAACTGTTGCCATTGTTGTTTTCCGAATTGACGATGGGTTGACTTGTAGACTCTGAATGCGTCTTTGACCTGGCTCAATTTTCCACTGACAAGTCCGGCACGGATGACATCGATAACCCACACCTCGACCTGGTCCTCATCGACCTCCAAGGTCTTGGCGATCGAGGTGTAAGCAACGTCGCTAGAGACGGAGAGTGCGCAGAGATCTGCCAGATCGAGAAGACGAATCTTGTGCAGGAGCTGCTGCTGGTCGAGACCGAGACGCGAGAGTTCGTTGGGGTTGGTGGAGAGGAACTTGTTGAAGTCGGCCGTGGATCCTCCGACAAAGATCTTGAGCAGGTCAAACACGGGAGATGGATTCAGATCGAGTACCGCCTTGATGTGGAGGAGATCTTCGAATTCGTACAACTTGGGAAGACGGAGAGCGGCAGCTACGGTGCGTTCGGCAGCGTCTTTGGTGGATGACGAACCGGGGTTGGACGAGATGTATCGGAGGTGAAGAAGGAGGAATTGATACGCTTTGGAAGTTTGACCGTGCTCCTTCTCTGCACCTTCGAGAGCCTTTGCGACCGACTCGAGGCAAGCGGCTTTGTCGGATTCCGACACGTCCCACTGCGCCAACCACTGAGGAAGTGCCTTCAAGCTGGAAGTGAGATAGTCCAAATCATCGTTGGCAGCAGCGAGGCTGAGCAGGGCATTGAAGATCTGCAGACGCAATGGCGAAGAAGCAGCGAGAGAGTTGAAGAGGTTGGAAAGGATTCGATACCTGACGTTGTTCTTTTCACTGTTGGCTTCTTTCGACACGGCGCCGATCAAGACGGGTAGCAATTCGTTCTGCTGGTTGGTAGAGGCAATGAGAGAAGCGAGGAGGTTGTAGACTCCCTCGAGTTCTCGATCGGATCCCTCGCCGAGCGACTTGACTTCGGAAACGAGCTGCTGGACAGTCTGCTGCTTCTTGGCAGGGTCAGCAGCGCTAGAAACGGCAGCGTCGGTCTCGGTGGTGGTGGTGGTGGAGGAGGAGGGTTCAGCCTCGAGAGCGAGCTGCTGGAAACGAGTGATGAAATCGTTGCGCGAAGCTTCGGCCTGAGAACGAGAGATAAAGGCAGATGCTTCGACGATCTGCTCTTCAAAAGTGCCCTCTGCAAGGACGGTGACGAGGTCGGCGGACATGGTGGTTGATTTGCTTTTTGATTTATGCTGCTATTGCGAGGTGACCTGCGAATTGATGGTTGGGGAGAGAAGAAAAGAGCCGTTGTCGATGCGTGAAACGGTTGAGAAGCAGTCCAAAAGGTGAAGATTGGGCGGACAGCAACTGCAATGATGATGGTCGTATGACAGGTTGAGGATGATGGTGACCACAGACACACACACACACAAAGCGGTTTTGGTGGAATTTTTTCGTTTCAACTTGAGAACACGCTCTTCCTCTCTGCAACCAATTCCAAATTTGTATTCTTAGACCCGTACACCAATACAAACCAGTCTGGCCCTTTGTATCTGTGACACTTGGTGGCATTTCAATTTTCGCGCAGCCACACACATCCCAGTGGACTTTCTTCCACCCGGCCGATATACTCGACTTGTTCACACATTCAGGGTTCAACCTCGTCCCAAACTTGGTAGAGAAGCATGGACCACCCTTCGTACCAACCACTCCACCTCTTCCTTCACACACTCACACTCACACTCTCACCTTGTCCTTCTTCCGCCAAAACCCACACTCTCTACACAATCCAAGCAGCGCCTGCTCGCACCATGTCTTCCCTCTGGATCATCAACAAAGCCGGAGGCCTAATCTACCAATCCGAGCACTTTATCCATCCCAATGCCAGCTCTATGCCCAACAACGGCCGTCTCACCTCGAACGAATACCTCGTTCTTGCCGGTACGCTCCACGGTATCCATGCCATCACAGCCAAGTTGAATCCGGTGCCCAGTAGGAAATGTGGCGGAATCGAAAGTCTGGATTCGGATCATTTTACTGTTCGCGTCATGGTTACGAGTACCGGTATGTGCGCCCCTCTTTCCTTTCCTTTCTTTCTCTTTCTCTTTCCCTTTCACCTGTTCACCACTTTTGGTATGGCAACGATCGACAGAGTTGCTGACACTTTCGCGTATATTCCGCTCTGCGATGCAGGTACCAAGTTTGTCCTGGTCACGTCTCCAGCTCATCCAAACCCCAACGGCGTCCTTCAACGCTGTTACGAAGCCTATGCAGACCAGGTCATGAAGAACCCTTTCTACACTCCCGAGATGCCAGTCCGCATAGAGACTTTTGACAAAGCCGTAGAAGCCCTCGTCAAGGTATGACCTCCTTCGCTCTTTTGCATACCCCTATACCCCTGCACGCCATTCATGCACAGCCATATGTATTTGTACCTCGGAATCACACAATCACAATCACAACCGCACTTTCAACCGCTGGACTTGTGCCGTAAGCAAAGTGGTATCTATCGAAAGTTGAGTTTTCTAGTCCTTGAGCAGCGTACAGCTACGCAACAGCTTTTTCAAAGCGGCCGGTTTCCGATTTGGAGCGATAGCCAGACATGTAGCTACATTTTCGGGTTGTTCCACCCACAGAAAGTGTTTTGGAAACTCCTCTTCCGCATCCCCTTCCTTATCCCCTTTGCCTTCATCTTTCAGACTCTCCTCGTAAGCTTCTCGAACGGCGGTGAGTTTCGCCGAGAGCTCATGGAGGGTCATTTTGCTCTTTCCTGTGGAGGCGGTTTGCAGGACGACCTTGTGCATGGTGGGCAGGTTGGCAGGGGAGATATATTCGATGGTGGACGGAGATGACGACGAGATTTGGATGGCAGCGATCGATGCATGCGCTGATTGGGCCATCCAGGGGCCTTTGGGCCAGTTCAAGGTGGATGCTGATTCACCGTCGACGATGAGCTGCATTACTAGGGGCACTGGTGTGGTGGCGGTAGTGGTGGTGGTGGACATTGTGCGCGAGAGACGAAAGGCAAGCAGGAGTGGTGGGTGTACAGCTAGTGGCAGAAGTGGCAGCATGCGAGGTTTTGCTTGAAGTCGAGATGCTATAATGCAGGGAAAAGGGAGGATGATGGAAGAAAGAAGCTGGTGTGAAAGGGTTGGACGAGGTGGAGAGAAATCCTCCACTTTCTTGAAAGAGTGCGCTTTTTTTTTTTTTTTTTTTTGGACAGCCGAAGATACAGTTAGCGGTGAATGCCGAGAAAAAGAGGTCTTCTTCTCAATCTTTGTTGAAGCAAAAGTGATCTTGTCCTTCCGACCTTCATCCGAATTCATTCTTCGCTACTTACCAAGCAGGCTTGATAGGTACAATGGCCGCAGGGAGGCCTTCCACCATCCCCACCAGGACCATATCTCGGCTGTCAGGCCGGACTTCTTCATGGCAAGCTCCACCACCACCACCACCACCACCACCACCACCACCACTCTTTCTCACACCAGCGCTGCAAACCCAACGATACATTAGACAACAATGCTTTCCCTCAAGCTCCTCTTCGACCCCTTTCCCACCTCTTACCTCCATTCCATCTGGAATCCCACCACTCAGGCGTATCTTCACCAGCGCCTCATCAGCTCCCAACCCCAACCTCACCTCGTACAATGACACCATCTTTGCCCTGGCCACCGGATCCGGGCGTGCCGGAGTAGCCATCATCCGCATTTCCGGACCCTCTGTCCCCCTCATCTACCACTCCATGTGTCTAACCACCTCTCTCAAGCCCTACGCGCGTCTTCCACCACCCCACAAGCTCGTCCTACGCAACATCCATCACCCCCACACGCACGAACTGCTCGACGCATCTTGCGCCGTAATCCATTTCCCCCCCTTTGCCAGCTATACAAACGAGCTCTCCCTCGAATTGCATGTCCATGGAGGGGCCTCTACCATCTCTGACGTTCTCTCTGCCTTATCCTCTTTTGCAGGCAAGCACAAAGTGCGTATGGCGGAACCGGGAGAATTCACGAGGAGAGCATTTGAAAATGGGAGGTTGGATCTGAGTTCAGCAGAAGGACTGCAGGCGCTCATCGGGGCAGAGACGAGTGTTCAGCGTCAAGTGGCATTGCAAGGTGCAAGGGGATTGCAGGGGGAAAGGTTTGAAGTGTTGAGGGCGAGGTTGGTGGATGCCATGACGGGGGTCGAGGCGATGATTGATTTTGGAGGGGAGGAAGAGGATGCGGTTGATGAAGGGACTTGGGAAAGGGTCTTGGGGGACGTGGAGGGATTGCGGGTTTTGCTAAGGTCTGAACTTGGCCTAGATTCATCCAAAGATAGCACCTCTACATCAGAACATGGAGATGGAGGTAGGCAGAAGATGGCAACGAGACACGTCGGCGAGATCCTAACCACCGGCATCCGCCTGGCCATCTATGGACCCCCCAATGCGGGCAAATCTAGCCTTTTGAACCGGCTAGCTGATCGCAAAGCTGCCATAGTCAGCGATATACCGGGAACCACTCGAGACGTGCTCCAAGTGCATCTCGATTTGGGCGGCTACAAAGTCATCGTGTACGACACTGCTGGGATTCGAGACCATCCCTCAGCAGGAGGTGAGAAAGAGCAATCGAGAGGTGGATTGGACGAGATAGAGAGAATCGGCATTGAAAGGGCCAAAGACGTTGTTGCCGCTTCCGACTTGGCATTGCTTGTGATTCCCTCGGATGCAAATAACGAGCAAGTCGAGATCCTAAGACCGGATAGTTATACGGATCAAGATCCTGATTTGGTCTTCTACAACAAATCCGACCTTCTCCCCTCTCCAACCTCTCCCGCTCTTTCGCACCCCAACCTCCTCACAGCAAAAGAACGCCAGACCTTCCAAGGTAGCGTCAAAACCAACCAAGGCATCCCCCAACTCATATCCTCCCTCGCCAATCTCATCTCGACCAAGTATGCCGTATCCTCAACCGAAGCACCGCTAATAACCCACTCGCGACACAGATCCCACCTCCATCAGTGTCTGCATCACATAGAGGCGTTTCAGAGGATCGCAAATGACCAAGCCGAACAGGTGGATCTGGTGCTGGCAGCCGAAGAGTTGAGGTACGCCGCCAAGGCGGTAGGGAGGATTACGGGAAGGGATGTGTGTCCGGATGAAGTGCTCGGGTCTATTTTTGCTTCTTTTTGCATCGGAAAGTGATGCTTGCTTTGGCTGTAAGCGTTGGGTTGGGGGGCGGATAGAGTTGGTGCAGATGTAGATTAGAAAGTCATGTTGTAAGATATACTGTATGATACAAGATATAGCATAGTAAGGGAAAGCTCAAGGCAGCTCAATCGCTCTGCCGCTCGTCATGACGCGATTCGTGAGCGAGTGGCGACGGCTGAACAGGCCGATTCATCGGTGAAACATCGCGTGCTCTTCGTGTATCCGGCATTGAAGAGCTCCGCCCCGTCAAATGATCTTGCGATACAGGCTGATCTTCCACCGAAAGTATCGGTGCCAGAGTATTCCGCTGGTATCCTGCGCCTTCGTAGTCGCCATCAGTAGTACGAATGTGGGGCGCTGGCGTAGCTTCACCCGGCGTCCGCACTTCGTGAGTGGGGACAAACTCTGTACGCAGAAAACTCGATTCTCCCACCATGCTTCGACATAGCTCCAGGAGTCGTTCCAGTGATGTGACGATTTCTTCCAAGAGTGCATGTTCGGCGAGGATGAAAAACATGGCGTAGTCGAGCGACTTTTTGCCCGTGGTAGCTGGCGTATCGGAGCCAGAGATCGCAGCGGCTCTTCGAGCGTGGTCTCGGGTGGGAGTGATGGTTCCGCTTCTGGAACCGGCGATGGGGCTGATGGATTGGATCGAGTGTAGACCGTGTCTTTTGCGATTGCGTCTTCGAACGTTGACGAGGATGCTTCTCTGATTGAGACTGTCGAGTGCCAAGTAGGCATCGGGTACGCCGTGCCGGCGATGTGGGCGAGGTGAGGGCTCGACGCCTTCCGTCATGAGTCGAAGCTGCTCTGCCACCGCCTCTGTTAACTCTTCGAGTGCGAGACGTGGGCTGGGCAGGCACTGTGGCAGCGGTGCCTTGGTCTGCAACGCTTGACCTGTCGTCCAGAGCACCAGCAACACCGATGCAATCAGACTCTGTCGCAGCTCGAGCACGTTGACCACCGCATGCTGTCGCACAGACCGCAAACCGTGCTCTCGGCATCTCCTCAAACCCATCAACAGCTCCAAAATAATCTCGAGGTGGTCGAGCAGCTCGGACAGCACCTGCGTCCGTTTGGGTTTGAGGCTGATCTCGATGGTCATGATGTCGACCAGACCTCGTGCTTGACTGATGCGCTTCTCGATGCTCACTTCGAGCTTCTCGAAAGCCGCGTTGGATTTGTGTGACGATGTCAGACCTCCGGAGAGCATCTGGCGGGACAAGCTGAGGTAGAGAGATTGAAGCTGCGAGGTGATCAAGGACACTCTCCGTACTAGCTCGAGTCGAGCGTGGATGGGCCAAAAGAAGAGGTTGACCACGAGAGCTGCAATGATACCGAAAAAGATCATGTAGCCTCGATTCCAGGCGACGTAGACGACACTCTCCCTGTCATCCTCAGCTGGGATTAGGGAGACGATGGGGAGCGTCAGACCCATCACAGTGCCGACGCCTTGGAAGCGGGTGAAGAGCATCAAATACGATGGTGGAATCGTCGCCACGGTGAGCAAAAACGCCAGAGCATAGGAGTTGCCACGGCTAATCTCGCTGATGACGAGGCCGAGCAAGCTGCCAGAGACGGTTCCAAGGATTCGAAAGAGGGAAGTGCGGATACTGGCGCCGGTCGAGGTTTCGAGGCAGAAGAGATAGGAAATGGCCATCCACTGACCTCGCTGTTCGAGCCACCACTGCTTTCCATCTCCAGGCGCCAGCCATGAGGGTAAAGTCAAGAGCACGATACCTGCAGTGAGCTTGATGCCAAACTTGATGTGTCGACTGTGGCGAAGTGTTCGGATCGCATCTGACAGCGCGAATCGAAAGCGCAATGCGCGGCGCGTCAAGAACATCCTGCGCATCGCCCGTAGCCTGGCTCTAAGCCACGAGTATACGCTTGACATGCTGTTGCTGACCCTCGAGGGAGTCCTTTCGAGGTTGGGAGTGCCTCGATTCAGCATGTCTTCGGATCCGGTGTCAAAGTAATCCATGACCTCGGTCTGAGCCTCGGACGCGGGCGAGGGCGGTTCGTCTTCGTGCAGGAGAGCATCGACACGTTCGTCGACAAGCGCCATCTCGTCACCAGCACCGATACTGGTACGACCGAGCCAGTATCGCCATTTGGCTGCTGGCATGCGGAGTGATCTGTGCTTATTGCTTTGCCATGTCTTTGCCACACCCAAAGCTCCGTTGAGACACGAGTCCACCAACAGCGCCACCTCGAGCAAAGAGACCATGAGGAAAGATATCTGGTATGCCTCATTGCGGAAGAGGTGAGACAGCGCTATAGTCTGATCAGCAGCAGGGGTGGATTGCTCCAATGTGTTGAGTTGGATGCCCAAACCTGAGCTAGGTGAGGGATCTGAGCTCTGACTTTCGTCGGTGCTTGCCTTGCCAATGACTTGAGAGCGAGAGCCTCGAATGGCGTCGCTGAGCGAGGTCTTGAAGGTACGGATCGAGTCTCGAAGCTTTTTCTTCTGCAAAACCAAAGCGAGGTGAGGATCACTCTCAACAAAATCTGGCTCGTCCAATCCCTTCTCTCCCGCGATCGACAGCGTGTGCATTTTGCCTGACGACTTGGACCGCGTGCACTTTTTGATACATCGACGCATACAAGCGAGCGAAGATGTGATTTCGTCGCTAAAGCTTCGGATCGAATCCTCAAAGTCCAGAACCGGTCTCGGCGAATCCGATCCTGTCGCATGATGTATGGAATGAGCGGGTATGGCAGACGGATCATCCGATCGGCTGGTCGGCTCTGCTGTCGTGCTTGGCTCGGCCAAACAGGCCAAACTGCAAGAGAACCAAGCTCGGATATCCCGCAGGATGGGCAGAAAGACTTGCAAGTGACCGATCGGAACTCGCGAATACGACAATTCATACTTTGCAGCATCCAGATTCGATTCCAGACGAGACTGCAGCGACGCGAGCTGTTCTTTGAGCTTTTTGAAGCCTGAGTTCTTGAAGTTGGATGCTACCTGATTTGGTGCGGCTGCTTGGCGATCGGGGCTGATTTCGTTGTTGGGAGAAGTGCGATCGACAAAGAAATCTTGGACTGCTTGCTTCATGAGTCCGTGAGTGCCGTCAAACAGATCGCAGAGCTGGCCAATCGAGGTGCCGCGTGCCGTGCGGGGGAAGATGGTAAAGTTGCAAAAGATGCCGACAATCATGGCCACCATGGCGGGATAGAAGTTGTCGAAGAAGATGCGTGCGCTGATCGTGTCGTATTGCTTGGTGAGTTCCCACACCGTTGCAAAGAGGAGCGCTCGACATGGACCTTTGAGCCGAGGAGCATAGCTCGACAAAGCTCCAGACGTGAAGCAGAAGAAGATGAGCATGCATACGCCGATAGCCCTGGCTTTTTCCGAGCTGTATGCTGGTGTGTTCTTGCCATCGATGAGGATACAGCCGTAGATCGCCAAAAAGGCGAGACCTGAGCCCACAGCGACAAAGGAGAGCGTGATGACCGACCTTTCCAGAAATGCTCCAGCTGCAAGCGGTGAAGGAAAGAAGAAGAGGAAGAAGTGAATGTAGACAAAGAATGGATCTGGCGACATCCAACTCCTCAATCGGCGCTCGAGGGCAAATGGGCTCAGGATCAGTGCTCCTATGACAGGTGGTGCTAGCAGTTGAATCCGTGGCCATGCTTTCTCGGCCTGATCAGCCAGACGACCAAGCATCGTCTGCTTGCCTTTGACATTGGCCGTGCTCGTCGTTTGGACGACTTGAGCGTTCCGCATCGGATGGATTGAGGTTGCCATGTAATTTCGAAAAGAACGGTCACGCACTTGTCTGCGTCATGATGGACCGGTTCGGGCTCCCTGTCGAGCGTTTAACTTCGGTCGTTCGTTGCTGTTGGCTCTAAGCTGCGGATATCGTCTATCGGCACGTGACGCTAAAGCAGAGGTGTGGTGGCGACGAGATGAAGTAGGTACCATCCCATGACATGGTCGACCGTCGAGTAGTTGACTGACTAGCTATAGCAAGAATCGGCAAATTTCAATTTTTCAAGGGTTCTCGGCAAGATCAAAATACAGTCAGTGCTGCAAAACACGCAACTTCTTTGAAAGCTGCATCTTCAAGGTGGAGGAAGAGAGCAAAGTACCATTGTAGTTGGTGTGCCGAGTGCCGAAATCATCGGCTGCTTGACCTCTAACAAAACGAGCTCTAAATTCAGAGTTGTCGGCAAGCTATCGTATCATCATCATCACGACGATAAGCCGGCTTGGCTCTGGCTTGACAAAGTGCCGCGAGATCGCGATTGCCATTGCATCACCATCATCATAGCATCAGCGCTTGAACGTGCTTGAAATCGTCCAGGAACATGTATCACGATGAAGAAGGGATTGTGTGCGATCCAGGTCGGCTGTAAGTACTATCGGACTGCCCGATGTGTAAGAAGTGCTCGCCAAGGACAAGATCTCCAAGGTTTAACTGCAGACGGTCGAAATGCTGGCAGAGATGTACTTGCGTATATATGGCAACTCTCGACGGCTGGTTCCACAGGCTAGAACTCATCGCTGATCCGAATACCTCGAATGTGGCAATCGGGCAATGACAAGTTCCAAATGACCAAACGGCGCCTTTTCAGTGTGCTGATGACGAGCTCGCCTCAAGATGGCCGATGTTCGGATGGCTTTGCCGAAGCATACTCGCACCCCGCACGAGATGATGACGATGGGCAGCCAGTGAGAGAAGTTTTCCGAAGCTGATGCTACGCATCAATGATCGATGTACAGTATGTCGGATAGCATAGGCGCACATCAAGCGCGGCAACGAACCCCTTACTTTCCGCAGTCTACCGCAGCCGAGAGGCACACGACAGTTTTTGACGTGGACGCCGACGTCAACAACAGAATGAAGGAGGCGAGTGTACCACACGCACACACACACACAATGCAGCAGCAGCAGCAGCAGCTTGTGCTCCTTCGCACTGCATTGTACGGTGCCTGATGATCCGCGTAATTCCTCAACTGTACTGAAGTGGAGTGGGAGATCATGCAAAGGAGCAAAGAGGCATGAGTTCCAATACTGTAACTTTACTGTGGGTAACCAAAGAGCTGTGCCCACTACTGGTACAGCACTGTACTGTACAGTACAGTAAAGTGGTGTGAGCTGCATCGGCAAATCTGCATCTGCCCGAAGAGGGAAAAAGAGAAGCGTCGAAGGGACGGTCTTGGAAAAACCAATGACTGCAGTAGGTGTAACTCAGCTTGCTTCTCTGCTTTGAATGCAGGTGCCTGGCATCTTTTTTGACGTTTATGAGGATCGCATCAAAAGCATTGCAGGTGGTGCCGACGGGGCGCTCTTACTGTACAAGGCCTCTATTCGTAGCAGCTCACATGGGAATCATGTAGGTCCACTCAGACTTGCAGCGTCGGTTCATTGAGCAAGGAGACCTCACTGTACCTGTACGGTATGCTGCGCCGCATTCCCTAAAAGATTTCGTGCTGTAGTTGGTGAGATGGCTCGCAAAGAGAGAGTGCGAGCCACTACATGACTCTGCTATACCGACTGCAAAGGTCAAGCCTCAGTGGCGTACGCAATCGCTCTAGCTGTCACTTTATGTAGACCACAAATACTGTAGCATGGCGGTGGCGTCGATGAGAAATGCCCGATTGATTGATTTCGACATGCATGGTTCAAACATCGACCCTGGATGCAGTTTGCGGCGGCAGCTGTCGTATTGTGGCTTGGAGCGAAGATGTCCAAGCGGCGAGATGGCTTCTCGTCAAAGAGCAAAGAGAGAGAGAGAGAGCACAAGGTGGGAAGCTGTGATGGGAAAAAAGGGCTTGAGAAATGATCCGGGATCGCCGTTGTTGGCCGCCTGTTGCAAACATCACGCGGGCTCGCGTGTGATTATACAAAGAAAAGGTGTCGGACCCTGATGATGGGATCAGTTCCGACGCTCCAGATCGAACGCCTTTTTTGAAACTCCGATCGCTGTCACATTTTGCAACTCGTTTTCGCTCCTTTGCTCCCCTCTTGAAGCAACTTGATCCTTTCTCCTCGGTTTGATATCGATATTGAGGCTGAAATGACCATGCTACGCTATGTTCCGCTTTATTGGGTGTGTGTGAGAGAGAGGGTTGGGTTGCACGGGAGAAAAAGCAAGCCGAATTCCCCGCCAGTTTTAGGAATTTCAAGCGAGTTTGTGTGATATCTGGGAACGAAATCAACTCCTTGGTACCTGTAGGACATGCAGAAACGAGCTCGGGATCCCGGACGACCGTCGTTTGGTGCATGAGGCTACTGCTCTTGAGAGTTAAGATGTCTGTGCGGGGTTCCGCAATCATTTGTGCCGCTGCAGCTCGCGTCCATGTCCAAGCATCTGCCCTCTCGAGTGACTTGTCCACTGTTGGACGCTCATTTGCGCGGCGAGCAGGCGGACAATGACCATCCTGTGCGAATTTGAACGGTCTGGGAAAGTCACAAAAGAGCCATCAAAGTGACAATGACCATAAGGTATTCTCTGTGGGGAGGGTCTCAGCCACGCCACAAATAGCATTCCAAATTGTGGCTGGGCCAGTCAACGCGGACAAAGTCTATGAAGAGCTTTGATGGCGAAACGCTAGAATGGTATGGTAACACTAGCGGCTGTGTCTCAGCCCTCGAAGGCACAGCGGCGTCCGCTCACACTTTCTTGATGGACCCTGGAGGAACAGACAACAATGAGAGACGGAGAGGTGCCTGCGCCCCCACACCCCGTTCCCTGTGCAACGCAAAGATAAGCTGGAGCCCAGAAGCATCTGGTGCGATGCGAGCTCCGACAGGCGTCTATCCCATTGCAACATGTCCAAAAAAGTCGCACACTGTATCCACGGGATATTCTTGCGGGATCTGAGCAATTTCGATTGTTGTCTGGTTTTAACAAGTGACGGCTATGCATCGTCTCCTCGTGGGGGCTGTGTACGCGTCTGTCTTTCCCGCAATCGAGAGCCGGGCCTTGAGCATGTGTGTGTGTGTGAACACAAACAAGAAGGTACAGTATGGACGGTGGAGCGTGTCAAAGTTGGCTCGTGGTGCTGCCAGACCAAAATGGAGGCAAAAGATTTAGGCTGTGTTTGCCGGTGCTCGCTTGAGCCAGTTCTTACCTCTTTCATACTTCGGTCGCGATAACGACGTCATACAAACACGCTTGAGAAAAAGCGTCGGCGTCAGTCTTGGCATGTCCAAGCGAGCAAACATCAGAACCATCAAGGCCAACTGATTGGTCAGGACTGGTCGAGAAGCTTCGAAAGATCGACGGAATGGCTGTCACGATCGCCCGGCGCTTTATCGAGGTGCATTTTTCTGAAGCGCCTTCCCGAGCATGTTGGAGCAGAAGACCTTTCCCGAACATCGTCTTGAGCGTCTTCCGAGGTTAGGGTTTTTTTTTTCGGTCTCGCGCCCGCGTGGAGCATGTGTGCTGTAGGACAAGCGCTAAAAGAGGCTGCCAGTTGACTTTTCCGAAGCTTCTCCCGAGGCTTTCCTTTGACAGCAAGCTCAAGCAGCCGAGTGGCATCGGCCGACACGCCGAGCATTCATGTCAGTGCGGAACGATCGATGAGGGCATATAGTAATTCGAGCATGTCAAGCCGGATTTGTGGATTATTGTGATCAAAAGAAAAAAAAAAAACGTGGTGATCATAGGCCGCTGCGAGAAATGTTTGTGTCTAGTTGCCCCTCTATACACACACAGCGGGATCGACTGTAATTAGCAACCATGATACCAAACACTCATGACATGGGGACCACCTTTTTTTTTTTTTTTTTTTTTGGATGCAACCAGAAAGAACACATGGTGAGGCTGTGCGTTTGTGCGTGTGACAGAGTAGAAGAGGAGAGCAAGTGAGTGTGATAGTGCACTGTGTGTCTGTGTGTGTGCTTCTTCTTCTTCTTCTTGACGGGTTTTTATTTTATTCTTTTGTTTGTTGCGGCCGTTGTTCTTGTTTCGTGTGGCAGGCGGTTTTGGGATTTTTTTTAGCGAAGTGTTGGTCTCGGCTAACTCGCTTGTCAGCCGATCTCTTACCGTCAAAATTGCGGTTGCTACGATCCGCATCAGGAAAAACTATTTTTCACTTTTTGGTCAAAAAGCGATTTCAAGCTGCAGACTGCCGGTCAAGACAAGAGATGGTGCTGGTGCTTGTCATTGCGCCTGGATCGATTTGCTGCTCGTTCAGAGGCCGGCAAGGCTACTGTACGAAAAACAAAACGGTCCGCGTGCGTAGGTGTGTGCTTTTCATGCGGCTTGCCGGCAGACGACACTTCTTGGTCGCCTCATTGTGCCTTAATTATTTCTTTTTTATTATTTTTTCCGCATAAATTTTGTGATTGCTTGCGTGCCTACTTGCTTGCTTCTTTTTCAAAGTCACAATGCATGCATGGGAGCATACAGTAGACACGCATTGCGGTGTTCGACTTGCTCCTTCTACATGGAGCGGGACAAGATCGAAAGGCCGCGCTCTCTTTCGGTCTCGCTCCCAGAAGCAACGAGTGTGTATGTGCGGACTGAAGAGCGTTGGCCGATCTCGGAGCTTGATTGTCAAAAAGGCTGGGCTTGGATCTTTCGGACCGCTGTTTCTGTCAAGCGAGCTGGATCCCGTCCGCACTTATGACGCTAGAGCATTAGAGAATCCCGCGCCTTTGGTTGCAGCCCAGCTTGGTCGTTGATATCACGCAAAAAAGTACTGTGCTTGATCCATAAGCTTGACCGGTCTGTCCCTCCAGAGCAGAGTGCCAGTGCCAGTGCCAGTGCAAGTCAAAGGCCTGGCGGGTGGTGACAGTTGCTGTTGCTCACGATCGTCGTTGATGCTGGGATACTTGGAAGCCAAGAACTGCGATTGCCGATTTGGAGGTTTAGTTCTTTCCCATGTGTGTACATCTGTAGCATGACTGCAGCTGATGGACGAGTGCGCCGTTCGATGAACGAATCCCACAGTCCAGCTCAGAGCCAAGCCAAGCCCAGCCCAGCCAAGCCCAAATTTGACACTTTTACTTGAAACAAGGAGAAGAAGAAGAAGAAGAAAAAAAAAATAAAAAAATGCCGTTGGCTTGAGTTCTTCGGCTATTTGGGCGTGTCAACGGCGTGACAGGTATGAAGCACAGACACAGATACAGACACACAAAAGGGAAAGGGAAAAAAGGCGTTCCACAAGTTCTTGTGTGTTGGACTCCGACCATAATACAGTACTGTACAGGGTTGATTGTCAAACTGCTGCAAAGGAAAGGCTCAGACGCGGGAACAAACAGGAGATTTCCTCTATGTACGGTAATATGCAGTTCATGACACAGATGAAAGCGTACCGTGTGCGTAAAGCCAAGTACCTCATGCTGCTGCTGCTACCGCTGCTTCTGAGAAGAGACCACGATTCGGCTCTGGTTCCGCATCGCTTGTTCTTGTCCCATCCGGTCGGTCGGTTGGGCGCTTGAGCTACGGTGCGGTGCGGCATCGGCTTATCCCCTTGCGTCTGTCACATGTAGTGTCGATGCACAACCAGCATCCAAATTCCGGGAGAAACAGAGAGAAAGAGAAAGAGAGAGAAAGAGAGAGCACGCCGCAAATCTTGTCTCTGAGAGTGTTGGTTCATGCACAAGCTACAGCAGACTTACATGTGACACTCTTGGAGAAAAGTGTAGTTAAGACCATCATACCTTATCACACTTGTCAACTCTTTCGCACCTCGGCCTTGAGCCGGATGATTCGTCCAACGTCTGTGCGTTGCCTTGGCTGTCACAATTCACATTGAAAAAGTAAAGTGGAAACTGGGCTTGGCCTGCCTCTCTTTTTCTCAATGTCCGAGACTGCTGCAAAAGAAAAGAAAAAATATTGATGGCTTCCTCTCTTGGACCCTGGCCTGGTGTTCTCCTCCGCTTCCTCTATTGGCGGTGAAAGATCCCTCTTCGCCATCTCTCCTTCTCCTCACCTTCTCTCCTGCTCACTCCCCTCTCTCCCACCAACAATCTTCTTACTCACCACCTTCCTACCTTGTCGAGAGCGGCCTCCTCACTTCGATCCTAGCCGTTCAACAGCCGGCTACTTCATCGATCCTTGTCCCACCCACGTTCGTCCCAGCTCCTTCAATCAGTCGGCCTGTTGCTTTTGCCGCTCCCCATCTGCACAGACCCTCCTCATATCGGAGATACGACCGTGACTCCATTGTCGTGCTCATTGTTTTCGTGCCATCCTTCATTCGACACGGCTAGCTCTCCGAAGCTTACACACTCTTGCAACCACCCTCGCCCATTTCCACACTCACACTTCATCTCGCTCACACTCAAATCCGCTCAAGATCGACAACGGCTCCACAGCGTCAAGCACATTGACGTATACTTGAGTGTGTTTTTTTTTTCTTTTCTCTTTACGTTCTGTTTTGGCTCAAGTCACAAGAGTATCACATGCTACAATCACATTGCTGCATCAAAGACCCACCATATCCGTAAAGCCACGGCGCTCTCCTTCCCAAAACAAGATTTGGCTTTCTGTCTCTCTCTCTCTCTCTCTCTCTCTCTCTCTCTCTCTCTTGCTTGACCCGTCTGGCCTGCATTTCTTCCAAAAGTCACATCGCCGCCTTTCACACACACACACATACTTCATCACTTCTCTGCTCCACCTCTTCTACTCTGACATCCGGCGCTCGTCATCCTTCACAACCCTCATCACGGTTCCACAACAACCAGGGCTTGGCCACTTGCTCCCAACATCGGATGTCCACCTGCCCCATCCTCTTCTGTCTTTGACTGGACTAGACCATACCTTGACCTCCCCCGACTCATCAAGGAGCCTCTCTTTACGATCCAAGCTCAAAGTTCTCTCTCTTTCCATATCCACTTGTGGTCGATCGTTCATATACCCCGGTCTCGTCCCACAACACACACATACACTGCGTTGCCTCCATGAATCGCAAGGTGCTCGCCCCCGCCCCAACCTCTGTCACCAATGTCGCTCAGGCAACGTTGCGATCCCATTCCCGTGCCTCTCATGGCGGCTCGGGCACCTATACCGAGATGAGGGCTCAGATCCGAAAGGAGAGGGAGCACGAAAAGATGCAGCTCCAGCGTCAGCACGGAAGTGGCACCGTCTTCCCAGCTCCCAACCGCGAGGTCGAACAATCCAGAAGACAAGCTCAGCCTGCCACCTCGCATCCCGGCTCGCATCATCTGTCTGCCAGCGTCTCCGACCAAAAGATCAGCCAGTTTTCTGCATCGGAAGACGAGCCTGCGGACGACTCCACTGCCGACAAGAAGGGTTATCTTCGCGTCCTGCCTCCCTCCAGCTTTGCTATGAGCTCTGACAACGTCTCCAACATGTCGGCTACCTCGAGTCAGATCTCGTCATCGTCCTCCCAGGGCATTGTCAGGAAACGGAGCCAGACTGTATCCACACAGGACTCGCAGCATCCACAGCAATCGCAATCACAATCACAATCCCAGCAGCATCACTCTCAGCACTCTTCGCACACAATGATGCAGCAGCAGCAGCAGCAGCATGGTCGATCAGAGTCCTTGTTTGCGTCCAGATCCGACTCGCTTCCTCGCATCCATTCCCCCATCGAGCCACCAGAACAGCCCATCGGCATCGACGCACTTCAAGCTGCTTTCTCGGCCAAGTACTATGAGCTCGCCAACAAGTGCAAGAACTGGGAGAAGTACGCCGCAAAGCTCAGGGCGCAGCTCGGCGTCCTCGAAGCAGAGAACCGTGTCCTCAAAGAGCAGAACTCGCAGCTCGAGACCGACAATGCCCAGCTTCAGGCCGTACTTCGTCAAGAGGAAAAGACTCGTACCCAGCTCGAAGGCCGTATGAGTTCTCTCGAAGACTGCCTGTCTCAGCGAAGCCTTTCGGGAGGCAACCTGAGCGCCCAATACCGAGCGGTCGAGATGCTCGACTACGATCACCTCTCGATTCCATCGGCGCCTTCTTCAACTGAGAAGAACAACGACACAGTCTCTGCACTGCGTCATACACCCTACTGCTCGTCCAATCTGCAGATGGAGGATCGCTCGGAGCTCCGTCCGCAGCCTGTGCCGAGCCTTCCGAATGGTGCTGGGATCATCCAGACCACCACAAGTGTATCTCATCACTTTTCGGAAGCAGCAGACCCTCCGCGCCAGGCTGCCATGTCGACCCGAGAAGTTTCGCTCGAGGCGACGCACAGCAAGTGGGAGAACATGCATCCTCTAGACACACTTCAGAGCCCTCAGCTGCTCCAATCTGCGGGTGATGCGGGCGTCGGTGCCGAGGGAAGGAGCTCGCGTCTTGGCAACCGACCTGATCTGCCTGAGAAGCATGTTGCTCATCAGCGATCAGGGACAGTAGGCGCTCTAGGCATGGTCGTGCCTAGATCTGGCTCCGTCTTGGGAGGTCATCGGGGCCATGCATTGACTTCGCAAGCTCTGGCGCAGCAAGACGCTATCGAGGCGATCGCACGTCCGGCATCTGCGCAACGCTTCCATGGCACCTATCTGGAGAGCAACGTCTCGACCACAGCAGCTAGCATCGTCGCGAGCACCGGCGTCACCAAAGCTGCCTTGCAGAGCAAACGTCGAAGCACCGTCTCGGGTGATCGTGGACCTAGCCTCAGCCTCGCTCAGATCGTCAAAGGTGCTCTCACCGCTTCTGGGGTTGTTGCAGCCGGCTCTTCTCAGTCGACAAGTCGTCAGACCAGCCCCAACGACAAGGCTCTTGCCAGCAGCGACTACCTGCAAGAATGTGTTGAGAAGCGACGCGAGGCGATGCGATCTTCTTTCAACGCCCAGCAGAAGGGTATGACCCCTGCCAGCGGTCAAGGCATCCCGTCGCGACCAGTTTCTCGAGCAGCTTCGCGACTCAGCACTCAGTCTGGCACTCGAAGTCGAAGCCGAGCCGGCAGCGTACACGATGCCATCCCCGTCGCAGTCGAGGATGTCTTTTGCAACCAGAATACATTCAAGGCGCATTCGACAGAGACATCCCCCGAGCTTCTCGCCGAACAGCTGGCAGCTACCGGCCTCGACGCGCACGCAGACATCACCGCCGCATCCCAACACCTCATGGCAGCCACCGATACCCAGCCAGTCAAGCTCCTGACTCGCAAAGAGCTCAGCGTCGCGTCGAGCCCCGCCTCCCTCATGGCTCCCTCGCCCGCAAAAGACCAGCAAGAGGAGCACATTTCGTTTGAGAGAAAACTCTACATCCGTTTCCAAGAGGAACTCAACGCTGAAGAGTTTCAAAAGTTCGAACGTTGCATTCAGCGCTACGACTTTCTCGATATACCCCTCGAGGGCAACAAGGGTCTCATCACCCGTGTAAAGCGCCTCTTGCTCGTCTCGGACCCCGATCTGCGCTCCAAGCCCGACAAGCTGCGTGTGCGACAGCATCTCGCAAGGGACTTTGAGAAGATGGCAAAGAACTTTAGTCAGGCTCAGGGAAGTCAACCCTCGACCTAAGCGCCACACACACACGCACACATACATCCCGTCATCGTTTGCGAACGAAAACTTCAAAAGAGCCGCTCTTCACACATCGTACGGCAACCCTAATGATCCAACCAACTCCATTCCCACCCCCAATCCCCCATGTAGCAATACCTCGCTTGCTGTATATCCACGATGATCTTCAGTTTGGGCCCACGCCAAGAAGCAGCTTGGTGCGTACGGTGCCCAGACATGTCTGATCTGCTCAATCTGTCTCTCTGTAATGTCTTTCTTTCTTTCTTTTCACCACACTCTCTCGAACCTTCTTGCTTATCATGATGCATTGACGTAATGATGCTCTTTGACTTGGTTAATTTTGGGGTTGTGTGCGAGTGGTGTGGAAACTGCTTTGTGGGTGAGGGGCATAGCGTGACCAGTGGACGTTTTCGATGCATGGACTCTGTGGATGACGAATCGACTCGTAGGCGTTTTTTGGGCAGCCGTGAACTCGCAACAAGCGCTGCGTGAATCTTGTCATCGAATGCGACGGGGGTGTCTAGATTCAACATGCCACGCAACAGCGAGCGAATCAAGATTCTCAAGAGGAAGGAGTGTATGACCTTGCTGTGCTGGCGGCTTCAGCGCATTTCACAAGCATGACTGTCCGATGTTAGCTTCCAAGATGCGAAAAAAGTGACAAAAATGTATGATTGCAAGAAATGCGCGAGAAGGATGCGGTATCAATGACAAGAAGAGAAAAAGAGACAAAAAAACCAGCTAGAATGTTTTCAAAGATCATGCCTCCTTTCTGCGCTTCTTGTCTCTCTTTGGTGAAGGAGTAGCTGTAGCCTCTGCGTCTGTTGATTCGGGGATGAGAGAGGTGGATTTTCGCTTTGATTTTTCCTTGGACGATTTGGTGGTTTTGGAAGTGGGTTCTGTGAGTTCGGGTTTGATGATGGATGCAGGGGTGTCGAATTTGGATGGATCGTCGCTTTCTGCCGAGGAATCGTCTTGGTCCTCCCATCTTACTCTTCTGGGTGCAGGGGTGGTGGGAGTTGGCGATGCGGGAGCCGAGGTGGAGGTGGAAGCGGCTTTGTCGCCGTTCGATCGTGTAACTCTGCCAGCGGCAGAGCCCAATCCGAGGGCTTGGGAAGGAAGAAGGCTCTTTTTGAGGTAACTGCGATCAAGTGTAGGAGGAGGACCTTTGAAAGGATCCTCCAACAGCGAGCCATGCAACGAAAGCATATGATTTGCCACAGTCAAGCTGATCACGGTAAACGAGAGTTTTCCCGAGCTACCACCCAGCTTGGAACCATCCAGCTTGTTTCTCCAATGACCCAACCCGTGATCTCTCGAATCCGCCTCCGTCGTTTCGGCATCATCGTCGTTGAGTACAAACTCCCATTCCTCCTCCGGAAGGTGCGAAGCCGGAATCGAAGCATTGAAGAGACCATACAACAGCAACGAGACGTGGGATGGTGAAGAAAGGCAGATATTTCCTTCCAACATCTGCCCGATCTTGGGTCTCCATACAACGCATTCGAAACCAACGTTGGCGGTTGCGAATGCAGAGTCGGCGGAAAACACGGCGGTGTCTTGCAAGAATCGGGTGGGAGAATGGGTGATAAGGACTCCAGAGAGTTGGGGCACGTAGCGCATGACGAGGGTGTCCATAAGATCGGAAAAAGCAGCATAGGGGTCGTTGGACCATACGGGTGGAATGGGAAGGTTGAGAACCGGATACATGGTCTCAAAGGCGGAAGTTACGGTACGATCGGCATTGCTGGTGGTTGCGGCATCGTCTACGACGGTGAGTGGGATGCTCTCGACAGCAGCAGAGGAGGAGGAGGACTTGCGACTCTTCTTAGAGTCTCGAGATTTGGATTTGTCCTTGCTCTTGGATTTGGCTTCCTTCGACATGATGGTGGTGGAAGGTGATGTCAGGAGATCAGATTTGGTATGGATGTGATGTGCGTATGCTGGACAGATGTTGTTTGGTAGATCCGAGCAGATGTGTAGGGATTGCGGATGATGTCGTCGACCTCACAAAGAGTCGGTTTGTGGAATGGCTAGAAGTGGAAGAAGCGTCGAAGAACTGTGTGCACCCTTTCTTGGCTGTCAAGGCCAGGGAAATTTTTTCCGTTTTCCACAAACAAACGCTTTTTTGACACCTCCACAGTCTCGGAATTCGGCATTCATCACAAACTCGATACAAAACGGGTCGCATTCCATCGGCGATGAAGAAGAAAATAAAAAAAAATAAAAAATAAAAATGGAGTTGTGGGGAATCAATCAAATCGATCAAGACGGACCTTGTTGCAAATCGAGTTGGTCGAGAATTCTTCGCGTCCGGTTTGGCGCCGAGTCAAGCGCAAGAGGAATGTCTTTCTTTCCTTTCGATCACCTCAATTTCGTCACGCACGCACAACCTTCGATGCGGGATGAGCAAAAAATTTGAATGGACACACACACACACACACACACCGACACTTCGAAAGAAAGAAAGAAAAAAAAAAAAAAACTTGGCGGCTACGGACTGCTGCACGTCCACCTCGGTGTTGAACTTTCTGTCCAAACTCCAAACCGGCAGCAACCACACAGCACTTTCCAAACTCTCTCTCCCAAGTACATAGCCTTGCCACAAACTTGTTCCTCTTGTCTCTCTTTTCTCTCTCTTACCATCCCATTTCCCTCATCCCATCCCACACACACATCCATTCATATCCGCTACAATGTCCGCCGAGAACCAGGAGATCCCCCAGTTCAAGCTCGTCCTCGTCGGTGACGGTGGTACCGGCAAGACCACCTTTGTCAAGCGTCACTTGACCGGAGAGTTTGAGAAAAAGTACATTGCCACCCTCGGTGTCGAAGTGCACCCTCTCCAGTTCCACACCAACTTTGGAACCATCTGCTTCAACGTGTGGGACACTGCGGGACAGGAGAAGTTTGGTGGTCTTCGTGATGGATACTACATCCAGGGTCAATGCGGTATCATCATGTTTGACGTCACTTCGCGCATCACCTACAAGAACGTTCCCAACTGGCACCGTGACTTGGAGCGCGTCTGCGAAAACATCCCCATCGTTCTCTGCGGTAACAAGGTCGACGTCAAGGAGCGCAAGGTCAAGACCGGTGCCGTTACCTTCCACAGGAAGAAGAACTTGCAGTACTTTGAAATCTCGGCCAAGTCCAACTACAACTTTGAAAAGCCTTTCCTCTGGTTGGCAAGGAAGCTCGTTGGTAACCCTACCCTCGAGTTTGCTGCTGCTCCCGCACTGGCTCCTCCCGAGGTTCAGGTCGACGAACAGCTCATGGCCCAGTACAACGCAGAACTCCAGGCCGCCGCCGCCGCTCCCCTCCCCGACGAGGACGATGGTGACCTCTAAACCGCATCTACTCCACTTACGTTCAACTCGGACTTGTCATATCAAGCGTCAAGCATGCTAGTCTGGGTTCGCGTTGAAAAAAAATCAATCACATCCCGCACACACACACACGCACTTCTAAGCATCTAATACCTGCATTCTGTCCGCCCTTTGTTGCACAAATGCCATCTCTTACCGGTTTCCTCAGCTTCCTTCTCTGCATCGCATTGTGTGTCGTCTGGTTGTGCTTCTGCCCCGTTGCCCGTGGCTGCTCTTCTGTGTCTGCTTCGCTTGAAGGCCGGGCCGGGCATTCGCAAGAGACTTTGCAACGGTGCGGGACATGGTAATGTTCAAAGCTGCCGTCGCCTACCTAGGCACAGGTTCGACTGCGTCGTTCCGATCCTTAGCTTCCTAATAGGCCATTTGAGAACGCATATGTGCCAATCAAATGTCAGAGCCGCCGTGTCTCGATAGACCGTCATCATCAGTCGGCTCAGAGTGTGTGTTGATCTTCCTAAGCGGCAAGAGGCGTTCAGCGAGAATTCGGCATTGTTAGACTTTGTCACTTGGACACTATAGGTCAAAGTGCAAATTATCGTGCGAGAGGTGGGCACAGGGTTTTTTTGGGGAGCTTCGAAGCCATGTGGCGATGAAATGCTCTCCCTCTCTTTCTTTCCCACAGATCCGCTTTCTTGCTCGTTGATCGAAAGACGCGTCGAGAGATGTGCGCACGGGACAAGTTGTCTCTCTCCCATTCAGTACTGTAGTCTCAAAACCATTGCGTCCGATCTGGCACGCGACACGGCCATTTCGGGGGGCTCTTTTGCACAGCTTTCACTCTGAAGCAGCTACATTTTCACAGCTTGCTGCAACGCCATCTATCGTCGACGTGTTCTCTCTGTTGACAATGTCACCTCGGTCTCCTCTGAAACCACGTCGAGGCCCACTGACCAACATGAACAAATGGGATAGCAGAAGCAGTGCTCATCAGCTAACTACAGTATGTCAAATGGAGTGCTGGGCCCCACGCTGTCAGCCTTCTTGGCAACGACGACTTGATACTTGCCGAGGTGAGCGCCTTATCGTCTCCAGATCAACGTCTTTTCTGTCTCTTGGTCTCTCTGTGATGGACTCTTCTGTGAAAACCTGAGATCCCGGCCTCTCTGTACGAACCTTGATCGGCGTCCCTATACAGTACGAGAATTTGTATTCACCAAGAGACAGGAGTGCTGCGCGGCTTCATCAGAGTGATCCGCGTGTGATTTCTCAAAGAGAGACCGGATCGAAAAGCACAACCCAGCAAAACTCGAAGAAATGAAGCAGTGACCGTTTGCTCTCTAAGATCACGCCAACTGTACAGTAAACAGAGGAAGAGAGAGAGAGACGGAAAAGATTCTCCTGTGTGCAGCAGCTGCAGAAAGTCGTCTTGATTCATTTTGTAGATGTCACCTAGCTTTCTCGATGAGAAATACAAAAAAGAATCGAAAGCGTCAGCTCAGGGCTTGCTGATCTCCGTCCGCAGGCCGAGATACAGTAAAGCATCAAAAGAATGGGCTCGTGCGGAAAAGGGCTGGTTTTTGGACCGAGCAGACGAGTTTGAAATGGAAACAAAGGTGGCTTGAGGTACTGTACACCTTCACTCGCAGCGCAGACGCACAAGCCGACGCAAAGATGCAGACACAGCAACTGTACACACACGCACGCAGCAAGGCAAAGGCAAAAAGGCAGAAGGCACTCGATCGGTCAAGCCCCCCTCTTGAAGTTCAGCACATTTGCGCCTCTCGGCAACATCAGGCAGGCATCCGTCGCGCTTGCCAGCCAGCAATCTCGGCGTGTGTGATTGTGAAATCGTGTTGCGTGCAAGCAAGCAAGCAAGTGCTGCTGCTGATGCCCCCCTTTCCCTTTGCCTCTCCACGGTTTGCTGTTGCTGTGATGTGTCGTGCTGGTATGCCATGTTGTGGGTGTAAGCGCACCTTCCCTTCCCTTTCTTTTTTCCTCCCTCGACGCCCCTCCCGATTACAGAACTCGATTTTGGAATCTTTTCATTTCAAATCACAAATCCGACCCAACACGCTCCACGCTCGTTCCCCCCTTGCTTTTTTTTTTTTTTCGTCGCGCTGTCTCACCCTGTTTTGTGTCCGTCTCCTTTTTCCTTGTTTCTCTGTCCTTCTACCGCTGCTTCCTTGACCGTTCAACACACAGACACACGACGCACTACACCTTGGCAATTTCAAAGGAGTGGGTGGAATTTTGTATTTCTGATCCGTTGGTTCCTTTGTCGGTCGCGCTTGTTCGCCACTTGAACAGTGTCATTTGTTGGTGCGGTGCGCAACTCTGCGCTTCAAATTCAAACTACACTGCACTACAATACACTACAGCACTTGAAATCCAAGTATTTGCTTTGCTTGTGCCGCATCCGCATTTTGGCGCGTCCCCTTTCTTGAGCTGCTGAGCTGTGTCTGTCTCTGTAGGGAGTGCGTGTGTGTGCGTGTGGTGTGTGTGTCTATCCGCTCATCCGCACGCACCACGCCGCCCCAATTTGGATCCAATTTGGATCGTGGTTCGCTCCAACTCGGTCGGTCTGTCTGTCCGCGTCGCAGCGCTGCCAACCAAACGGCAGCCTCACACCTTCCTAAGCTCGTTATCATCATCCGCCTTTCACCCACGCCCACCACCACCACCATCATCATCCATCACTCTCCGCTTGTGTCACTTTGACCATCATCCATCTGCATCCACCTGTTCAGCTCAGGGTGAGTATCCCTCCAGTCCCCCCACACACCATACCCTCGACATCCAGAACGCGTCCTCTCTCCCCTCCTCCTCCTTTATCCACTCGACATCCCAGCTCTTCTCGCCCATGCTCGTCCTACACACGCCACCGTCTTCCCGTCGTCCACTCCACCGCCCATCCATCAACATGAATACCATCTCGACCAGCCCATCTCGAGCACAGTCCCAAGCAATACCATCTATACACCATCCAACAAAGGGGTCTCATCGACGTTGTCCTTGTCATCGACCTGATCAATGTCGTGATCAACTTCGGCCCTTTGTCATGCATTGATCAAGAGTTCACATCTAGGGAAGATATGGTCATCAAAGGCTACTCGAAGCATCCTGCAGCACGCGCAATCGCCACTGCCCACGTCGTCCATCGTCGTTGTTGCGGCGGTCTCGTCACTGCTCACCTTCTTCAGTGTCGAGATCTACATCTTTGTTGTCTTGGCATATTTATCGACTTCGCATCTCATCACAACAACAGCTTCAACACATGCGGCTGTACATGTGTGGGTCGACTATATAAGTGATGCTACATGGCAATGCTGCATCGTTTTCTTTGATATCGACAATCACCGCCACCTCATGCGATACTGTTCTGGATGCCGACCTCAGTTTGTCTCTGATCGTGGAATGTACAGCTGCTGACCCTTTTTTGTATCGCCATTCCCTCTACTCTCGCCTCGAACAGCTTTCCTATTTCTTTTCCTAGAACCTTTTCATAACCAACTTCACAATGCCTGAATCTCGAGAGGACTCCGTCTACCTCGCCAAGCTCGCCGAGCAGGCTGAGCGATACGAGGGTAAGTTCCTAAAAAAAGGCAGCAATGATTCTGTTCCTGACATGCTTTGCAGTGCAAGTCTGCATCCAGAAATCGTTGGTAGCACTCAGTTGCCGAATGATCGATCAGAATGCTACTCCAAGCGCAGAAACCAGGTTTTCTAGTCAAGTTCGAGCAATTTGGAACCGTAAACTGACTCTTATCCCTCTGTTTCCCCTTCCACACAGAGATGGTTGAGAACATGAAGCGCGTCGCTTCCTCCGACCAGGAGCTCACCGTCGAGGAGCGCAACCTTCTCTCGGTCGCCTACAAGAACGTCATTGGTGCCCGCCGTGCCTCGTGGCGCATCGTCTCCTCCATCGAGCAGAAGGAGGAGTCCAAGGGCAACGAGACCCAAGTCTCGATGATCAAGACCTACCGCGAGAAGATCGAGGCCGAGCTCGCTCAGATCTGCGAGGACATCCTCGACGTTTTGGACAAGCACCTCATCCCCTCTGCCGCCTCGGGTGAGAGCAAGGTCTTCTACCACAAGATGTACGTATTGGTTCCAAGCTTTTCGAGCAGAGTCTCCAACTGTCTTTCAATGGGCATTTTGGAAGCGCTACGTGGCTCCTTTCAGCGATTCTGAACTTTGACAAACTGACTTGATTTTTCTGCCTCCTCTTCTACTATGCGCAATCCAACAGGAAGGGTGACTACCACCGATACCTCGCCGAGTTCGCCACCGGCGACAAGCGCAAGGACTCTGCCGACAAGTCGCTCGAGGCTTACAAGGCCGCTTCGGACGTTGCCGTCACTGAGCTCCCCCCTACCCACCCTATCCGCCTTGGTCTCGCCCTTAACTTCTCGGTCTTCTACTACGAGATCTTGAACAGCCCCGACCGCGCTTGCCACCTCGCCAAGCAGGCCTTCGACGACGCCATTGCCGAGCTCGACACCCTTTCCGAGGAGAGCTACAAGGACTCGACCCTCATCATGCAGCTCCTCCGTGACAACCTTACCCTCTGGACCTCGGACATGCAAGATTCCGAGAAGCCCGCCGAGGCCGCCGCTGCCGACGCTCCGGCTGCTGAGGCCAAGGGTGAGGAGGCTGCCTAAACGAGCAGAGTACAGATTGAAAGAAAAAGTTCCCCCCTCCCCAACCTCCGCCTTTTCCATCTCTTTGCTTCCATGGCTTTCCCCATCACCTTTTTCCTTCCCATTCGTTTCCTGTGTCCCCCACGTCATTTGGAGGCCGTCGCTTTCGTCTCGCATCCCCGCCGTCTTGTCGCGTTCGACTGATGTGCACCTTGGCGAGGAAGGGTCAGTGCAGCACATCTTGATCGAACCGTATTTCCCACACCAGCGGCGTAGAGTCGATTCTTTCAACCGATGTTTGCATTCTCTGGCTTTTTTGTTTTTCTTTTTCCTCGTTCAAAGGTGTTGCACATCGACTGGTCTCGATGGGGCGCGACGGGGAAAGGGAATGTGCAGTACCTGTACTCAGGTCATGTTACCGAATATCTTCCATTCGACGTCGTGCTATATCCAGAACAACTTTCCAAAGTCCACATTGGTGTTTCGAATTGTGTAGATTTGTGTCGACTGCTGAGTGTGTGATGGGTAGGAGGAGGAGGAGGAGGAGGAGGAGGAGTAGGCTGTGAGGAGCTGACAACGAGATCGAGAGATTCTCCTGAGCGTCCCTGAGCGACTTGGTATTATGTTCAGGGTCTCATGCAGTCGTTAAGGAGGCAGAAGGTGCGGTCCGTCTAGCCCTGCTGAATTGTGCTAGGTAGAGCGGGGGTTGTGAGGATCAAGTGGCTAGTAAGCATGAAAGATTTGACCTCTGAACTGCACTCGTCGCCACACTGTCCCAGCTCTCGATGTACTCGATGCTCTGTAATGATTGAGATACCATTCACGCTGATCATACTCCTCGACTTGTCCTGATACATCTAGAAAACTCCTTGACAAAGGGAAGAAGAAGAAAAAGCAAATGTATCAGGAGGAGCGAGTTGGAAGGACAGGCGAAGAACGAGCACGGGCCGCGTAAAATAATGGGAGCTTGGGTGGCTTGGCTTGCCAATTTTAAAAAAAATCCACACAGCAGACCCCCTTTGTGTTGACTTGCTCGGCACTTGGGCGCCGTCGTCAAAACAGGTTGCGGGGCAGCACAGACAAAACAGCACAGCACAGCACACGCGGCGTTGGTGATTTCCACCTGTCTCACACTCTCGCCTCTTTTGTATGTCTTCTTCTTCTCCAACTCATCACCCTTTGTTCCACGACTACCTTCTATCACAATCCAACGGTCGTTTCAGCTGTTGACATCTTGACACCTCATCACGACCATCGCTGTCGGACTATAGACACGTCTTTGCTATAGCTTCGAGAGCAGCTAGTCGGACTCAACGGTGCGACCTCCACCTTGCCATCCCAACACCGACATCTCTTCGTCCAAGGTGCCATCAACATACCATCCGGGTCCTCGCTTACTCCTGACCATTTGAGAAGAATCGCAGTCACCGTGTCGTTTCACAAAGCTGGTCCAGAACTGCAAGCATCACTCTTTGGTAGCTGAGACGCGCCAACGACCACGTAGCAACAACTGCTGATCATCGAGGACAGCAAGATCCCAATACATAGCCACCATGACGTCCAACTCGTCATCCTCGATGCGAGGTCTGACGCAGTACATCGCCGACCTCCGAGCATGTCGCGTTCGCGAGCTCGAAGAACGTCGAATCAACAAGGAGATGGCCCACATCCGTGCCAAGTTCAAAGAAGGCCAACTGGACGGCTACCAAAAGAAAAAGTACCTCTCCAAGATCGTCTTCACCTACATCCTCGGCTACCAGGTCGACATTGGTCACATGGAAGCCGTCAACCTGATCTCTAGCAGCAAGTACTCGGAAAAGCAGATCGGCTACCTGGCCATCACCCTGCTGATGCATGAGAACTCGGACATTGTTCGACTGGTGGTCAACTCGATCCGTAAAGACTTGGACGAGATCAATGAGGTCAGCAACTGTTTGGCGCTGCATGCGATTGCGAATATCGGTGGAAAGGAGATGGCCGAGGCTCTGGCGGGCGACGTACACCGTCTGTTGATCTCACCAACCTCGAGGAGCTTTGTCAAGAAAAAGGCGGCGTTGACGCTGCTCCGACTATACCGAAAGCACCCCGAAGTGATTCCAGCAGAGGATTGGGCGTTGCGTATCATTGCCATCATGGACGATGACAATCTCGGTGTTGCTCTCGCCGTGACGAGCTTGGTCATGGCCATGGCGCAGGATCATCCAGAGGCCTTCTCCAGCTCGTACCAGAAGGCGGTGTACCGAATGCACAGGATCGTGGTGGAGAACGATTTCACAACGGAATACGTCTACTACAAGGTGCCCATCCCATGGCTGCAGGTCAAGCTGTTGCGTCTGCTGCAGTACTATCCTAGCCCAGACGACCCAACGTTGCGCCGAACGATTGAAACGGTGCTGGACACCATCATCAACAACTCTCAGGACAGCCCAAAAAACGTACAGCACAACAACGCGCAGAACGCCATCCTGTTCGAGGCGATCAACCTGGCGATCCAGCTCGACACAGAATCGGCCGTCGTCGCAAAGGCAGCTGTGCTACTCGGCCGCTTCATCCTCTCCCGCGAGACCAACGTGCGCTACCTCGGTCTCGACACCATGGCCCATCTCGCAGCATGCGCCGAGAGCTTGGAACCCATCAAGATGCATCAAAGCACCATCATTCTTTCGCTGCGGGACAAGGACATATCGGTGCGACGCCGAGGTGTTGATCTGCTCTACAGCATGTGCGATGTGACCAACGCCAAAGTGATCGTTTCGGAACTGCTCAAGTACATGCAAGTGGCCGACTATGCGCTTCGAGAAGAGATGGTGCTCAAGATTGCCATTCTCACCGAAAAGTTCGCGACCGAGTACAGCTGGTACGTCGACACGATCCTGCAGCTGATCAGTTCTGCGGGTGACCACGTCAGCGAAGAAGTATGGTACCGAGTGATCCAGATCGTGGTCAATAACGAAGATGTGCAGGAGTATGCCGCAACAAAGGTGCTCGAGCATCTCAAGTCGTCGACGTGCCACGAGAATATGATCAAAGTCGGAGGTTACATCTTGGGCGAGTTTGGACATCTGATTGCCAACGATCCGGGAGCGAGCCCGATCGAGCAGTTTCACACGTTGCATTCGCGATCGCATCTTTGCTCGCAGTCGACAAGGGCGCTACTGCTGTCGACGTACGTCAAGTGGCTCAACTTGTTCCCCGAGATTCGGGAGCAGATTCTGTACGTGCTGAACCGGTACAGACATGTGTTGGATGCCGAGCTGCAGCAGAGGGCGTGCGAGTACGTGGCGCTGGCGGAGATGCCGGATGACGATCTGCTGCAGGCGGTGTGCGACGAGATGCCACCGTTTGCCGAGCGGTCTTCGCTGCTGTTGAGTCGTTTGCATAAGAAGCATACCGACACCGAGGATAAGCGGACTTGGATCATTGGTGGCAAAGACACGAATCGTGGGAGGGAACAGGCGAGGCTGGAGAGTCTCAAAAAGGGAAAAGCCAACGGTGGAGCCATGCCGACTGGCAATGCTGGGTCTGTCATTCCTGCGGGTCAACGCAGCGAGGCGGTTACGGCAGACTCGATGCGCAACGGAGCCAACGATGATACGGATAACGTGCTTGCCGGATTGGAGGGTTTGGACATGTCGACGCCGACACCAGGTCTCGAGGATGCAGGATTGCTATCTGAGCAACCTCTCATCGCGCACGACTCTGCACCCACCCCACCTGCCGCCGTCGCGATCACCTCATCGAACAACAAACCGCTCTCGGCTGGCGCAGACAAGTTCTTCCAACGCCTCTGCTTTGCCCCCGAAGGTGTGCTATACGAAGACAGTCAGATCCAGATTGGCCTCAAGACCGAATATCACGGCCACCAGGGCCGCCTAGCGCTCTACTTTGGCAACAAGATCGCGGTCAACTTTTCTTCGTTTACCGTCAACGTCCGTTCGCAGGACCCCGCCAATGTCAGCGTCACCGTCTCCAAGATCCCGACCAACATGCTTGGCGCCATGACCCAAGCACAGACGCTGGTGCTGGTGGAATGCAAGGACCTCTTCACCCTGCCACCCATCTTGGAAGTATCGTACCTTGCCGGATCGTTGCAAGAGATCCGTCTTCGGCTACCCGTGCTCATGCCGAAGTTCATCGAGCCGGTGCAGCTGGGAGCGACCGACTTTTTCGAAAGATGGAGACAGATCGGTGGAGCTCCGCGAGAAGCGCAAAAGATCTTCTCGTTCCGTCTGACGCCAGCTGGACAGGTTGACGTGGTGAGGCAGAGAAGGATCATCGAAGGCGCCCGATTGCAGGTGTTGGACGGAGTCGATGCCAATCCGAACAACAGTGTTGCAGCTGGAGTGTTGCACATGGCGAATGCGGGCAAGGTGGGATGTCTGTTGAGACTGGAACCGAACAAAGAGGCCAGGTTGGCGAGGTTGACGGTGAGGACGACGAATGATTTGGCTAGTGCCGAGCTGTTGAGGGTGTTACTGGCTGTGTTGGGGGTGGATCAGGGCAAGTTGTAGCATCGATTTCCAAGCAATTTTTGGGGGTAGATCATCATGGATACAAAGCCGAATGTGTGTCTATGTGCGAGAGAAAGTGTTGTTCGGGAGCTGATCCGATGAGAAAGAAGAGGGATGTTGAGCTTCTGTACTGTATGAGCTTGAATATCGTGTGAAAAAAGTCAAGGCAGTACAGCGCGATCGTGTGACTTTTTTGTTCAAGAGAGAGATTTCGCAATGCTGCACGACACTCTTGTCTGCTGCTCTTTAAAATGTACACATGCACGTCACTCGGCAGCCGCACACGACACAGAATGAATTATCTCGATTCCACCCTGCCTCGCTCCACACCACCATCAGATCGAAAGACCAGGACTCGTATAAAGACGAAATCCAAGTCGGAACGTTTTCAACCAGTCAGTGTAAGTCGTCTACCTGGTCTCCTCTCTCTCTCTCTCTCTGTGTTGCGCTTCGTCCAAGCTGACTTTCTAGACGGTTGTGATGATCATGATAGGTAGCGGAGAAAGTTGTTGTATACGCGATGTTTCGTCGAAAGGGATGCTATGTGTAAGTTCCATGTACATCTGATCTAGTGCGAGTCTCGTTCTTATCCTATGCTTGAATCGTCTCTGGGTTTCTTTCTTGTCTGGGGGTTTGGTTTTCCAGATGCGGCCAGCGTAAGTTGCCTTTGCTTGTCCGCCTCTTCCAGATTCCTTCTCGGTACGCTGATCCATCACATCTCGTTTCCTTTTTCGCATCTTCCTGAACCTTGGATGGGGGCAGTGGGTCACCTAGCCGACAACTGCAGTTTCCAAGGTCGACGATGTTTCAACTGTCTCGAAGCAGGACACGAATCTTCGGCCTGTGAAGCTCCGCGCACTACCGAAACCAAGCAGTGCTACAACTGCGGTGGTCAGGGTCACATCAAACACGATTGTGCCAGTATCGACAACACCCAATGCTACGGTTGCGGCGGTAAAGGTCACGTCAAGGCAAACTGTCCCAGTGTCGGATTGGACAAATGTTACGGTTGCGGAGGTACGGGTCATGTCAAGGCCAACTGTGCCACGGTCAAGAATGGCGGCGGTGGTGGTGGTGGTGGTGTAAGGCGAGGAGGAGCGGCAGGGGTTAGGTGTAGGCGTTGCAACGGTCCCAATCAGTAAGTCACCCTACAAGAAGGCCAAAAGTTGGAGAAGAGGCTGACACCATATACCGAACGATTTTTCGCAAAACAGCTTCGCAAGGGACTGCAAAGCTACCCTCCCCACATCCGGTGCTCCCGCAAGAAAGCCTAAATCTTGCTACACTTGCAACCAGACCGGTCACGTAAGTCCCCCTCCCCCCCCCTCTTCATCCTTTCAACCTTCTTTTGTTTTCACCACTGTCCCAGCTTCTCACACTGACCTCCCCCTCCCTCTCTTCCATCCTTCCTCTCCTTCTTCTTACCATGTTTATATCTGGAACGGTACTACAGATCGCAAAAGAGTGCCCGAAGAAACAGGCCCAAGTCGAACCAATGGCCGAAGCTCCAGGCAGCAACGCTGCTGCCGCCCTCACTGCCTAAGCCCTAAACCACTCCTCTCTAACCTTTGTTGCAACTGGCTTGTTACTCAATGTGTTCGCTTTTGCTGTGACTTTTCTGTGGTGATCAAAGTTGCATTCGATTCGAACTGTCATGTCGTGTTCTGGACAATTCAAGTGAGGCCTCTCTCTGTGCTGTCCAAAAAAAAAGTGGATGGAATGAATGCGACAAGTCGATCTAATGGTTACAGGCTATCGAAAAAAGAGAGAGAGAGAGAGAGAGATGGGGAGAAGATTGGTGTTGGCTAAGGCTACAAAAAAAGAGAGAGAGGGAAGGCTTGAGTTGGTCGGGAATAGTCGAAAAGGCTCGAGTGGGGATTGAGAGGGGTATAGCTTGCCAAAGCTCGTCTGGATTTTAGTAGACGGAGGCAAGGTGTGTTGGAGTGAAACCTGTCCAACGTTGCTGTTGTTTGGCTTGGTGGGGTTTTACGACTCTAAGACGCTGTGGGGATGGGGGTTGGATGACGAGTGTCGGAGGGCTTGAAGAGAGGGTTTCTGCCAAGGTTGAAGTTGGGCTTGAAGAGGGAGTTGCTAGACCGCCGAATCCAGCTGTAGCGGTGGAGGCTGTGGTTAGAGCCGGTGAAGCGGGCAAGTCGAAGAATCTGGGGGATGAGATTGGTGTGGAAGCAAAAGCGTCGTATCCTGCGAAGGGGAATCCGGTGGTAGTGGAAGGGTGGAATTGGGATCGAATGGGTGTTACGGGTGCACTGTGACTGTACTGCATTTGCATGTGCGGCATGTGCATGTCGGTGCTGGGAGTAGTGATAGATGCTACGAGTGCTTCGCGTTCGCGACGACGGGCAAGACGTTTTCTTTTCTCCTGTGACATTCGTGCTCTACCTTTCTTCTTGGTTCCATCGCTCTCGTTCGCCGAAAAGCTGCTCTCGGCTGGACTAACCGGAGATGAAAGTGCTGGAGAAATCGGTGCCGTGAGACATCCCCTATTGCCCTGCCCACCCCCACCACCACTACCACTGATGGTGGAGGTGACCGAAGTAGAAATGCGCAATCCACGACTTAGACTCGGTTCCTCCAAAACATCCAGTGCAGCCTTGACGGCAGTTTGAGCGGTATGCATTTCCCAAGAGTGGTCGTCGTTTTGGTGGTAATAATCGGCCGACTTGCTACGCTGGATAGGACTGGCACTCCTCCCGATCGCATCAAACGGTCCAACATTGTCGAGACCAATCGAGTTGGACCAAGCCGAAGAAGCCGTAGCCGGACTATGGAGAGAGACGGGCGAAATAGGCGACGTCAGAGAAGCCTCGTCCAACGATGCCAACGGAACATCGAGGAGAAGAGACAAAACGTTGAGTTCCACCTCGGCCTCGCTGGTAGGCACGGATTTGGTGATCATCCTTCGGGCCCAGATCGACGACGAAGCTGCCGATCCTGGTGTGGGTAGCGGGGTGATGAACGACATTTTCTTGCTCGTTTGTTTGTTGTTGGTGAGATTGAGATATGGAACTGAAAAGCGTTTGGAGAGCCGTGGAAAGTTGTTGCTTGTGGAGAAAATGCTGGAAGATGTGTAAGGTACCAAGAGCTTTGTATGTGCGAGAAGAGAGAAAGAGATGCTGAACCGGGTTGAGGCTGGAGAAGAAAGACTTTATGTTGCTTGAAGGTGTGCCGAGAGAGAGAAAGAGTGTAAAAGAGAGTGTGGTTTCGCGAGAGAGACAACGAAAGTGAGAGATTGTGTATAGACCGTTACCACGACAACATCAGCCAAGGGGGAGAGGGAAGAGACAGAGAGGAGTGTGTGTGTGGAGAGAGAGAGAGAACAAAGTGTTGAGAGTGTATGTAAGAAGGGGAAAGGGAGTGAGAGAGACGATGTCATGACCAAGGGGAGGATAGATATATGTATTCTCCTTGGTAAAGGGGAGGGAGATCTAAGCGAGTTTGCAGCTGACCGGGTTTGCACCCACCGAGGTGTAGCGTGGCGAAGGGAGGACTTGCCAAGCTGTCGTATGTTAGCCATGTTTGCATGACATACGAGCGCCGAGGTGGAGAGGGATGGGTTGACCCGATGGTACATGTTGGCAACGGAGACGGCGGCACTGCTGTTTGGCGTGGCGTGCACTGTGCACTGTTGGATTTGAGCAGAGTGGGATATGCATGCCAGAGACGTTTCTCGGACACTCGGACGTCGAGTGCGTCGGGTCTCTTTCGATTCTGCAGCGACAACCACTCGTAAAGTTACTGTAGTTAGTTGTGTTACGACAGCGGAAATGCTTTGTGTGTCGACCTTGCAGCTGGCAGGGATTTTCTTTTCATTCATGTCTCACTGAGAGAGATCTCCCCCTTCCCCCCTCCCATTTGTTCTGCACCTATGTCTCGCCTCTCACTTTGCCCTCTTCTGTACAGCTTGGTATGACTGAGATCATTGCGCTCTCCAGTCTGCTGTGCTTGTGAATGCCTACGCTTCATTGTCAAAGTGTGAATGAGGCTCATCGAGTAGAGAGCTGACAGTTGGCACAATAAGAATAAAATAAAAAATAAAAAAGGGAAATACAGTGTACGTGGGTGTCAAAAACGCGTGCCTGCCTGTCCTTTGGCACAGATCCAGAGAGTGTGCGCCAACTGCAATTCTCTGCAAATGCGCGTGCCTGCACGGTTCCTCGGACAAGCTCGCGCGATGTGCTGCAAGTCGACCAAGTCAAGAGGAGTGTTGGTCTCAGCCCTCGAACAACTTTTTCTATTTCTTTTTTTCTTGACCGCACTGTGCTCCGTCACTGAATGCCTTCCTACTACCACTGAAAGAAACCAAAGACTGGTTGTAGCTCGTGGGCTTTGCACGCATCAAGCAGAAGGTAAAGAGGTGAAGAACAGAGGCATACAGTGCTTGGCACAACGAAATCGCGACACACAGAGGGAAGACAAAAAAAAAAAAAAAAACATCACACAGGCAGCTCGGCATTTTCGCTGCATCTCGGATTTGATTCTTTAATCTTGACACGTCTCTACTCAACGTTGGACAACTCCGCTCTCTCTCTCTCTCTCTCTCTTGGGGAGACTCTTGACACTCTGACTCTTTGCATACCGGAGAGTGGATGTCTGTGCGTACTGTACTGTAGATGTCCCGGTTGCTGAGTCTCGCTTGGTGTAAGACTTGTTGTGAATGAGGATGCTCTCTGATCGGCGGTGATGGTCTGATAGAGCGATTCCTTGGTAGTACAGCGCACTTTGAGCGCGCGTTGTAGGCCAATCTTGACGCCGAAGTCTGGCTGCGCCTCGGAGGGCGGGGAGGCATCCTCATCGTATCTTACCTTTCATCATCGCTGACTCGAGCATCAGCCATACAGCCAGCACCTCGCACACCTTCTTTTCTTCTTCTCAATTTGCTCGGTTTCTTCAGATTTTTTTTAAAGAAATACCAAAAAAAAAAAAAAAAAAGGCGCACCAAAAACGAACACCACATCGGGACCCAATCGGGCCACATAGCAGACGAGACATAGCCACCACAATCCAGCAAGGGGGCAAATCCTTCGGTCTCCGTGCAGAACAAATACTCGCTTACGATCTTCCCGCCGTCAGGATCGCCTGGAAAAAAGAATCCCCAAGCTTATTCCCCCTAGCCTTTTCTTCCAAGATCGTGGGGCTTCCGATGCGGGGCAAAATGCGAAGGTGGCGTGCGGTGCAGGCCAGTACTTCGGTCAGGGGGGGAGATTCGAGGCGACTGTGTCTCTGTCTGGGTCGTGCTTTGTGACTCAATGGTGCGTCTCGGCTTGGTGGAGGAATTTGGGTGGCACCCTGTGGTCGGGTCGGAAGTGACTATGTGGCTGTTGAAGCATTCGGTATAGAAGGAGAAGATGGAGTCAAGATTACATAAGCACAGCTAATCTCAACCCTCTCTCCACATTTCTTCGATTACTGCTCTCTCCACCAATCTTCCTTCCACTTTCCACCCAACCCTCATTCTCAACCGCCATCTCCAACCTACCATCTTGCAACCTTCGCAATGTCTTCGCGCACGCTTTTCTCTCGCACAATCAACCCCTTGTTCCGCCTCACCTCCCCAACATCTCTTCGCACATTCGCCACGTCAACCGTCACCAAAAAGGTATACGAGAATGTCGATGCTGCGCAATTCCAATCGCGCGTACTCTCCCCCACCGGCACCGACGCTTCCATCCCCGTCCTAGTCGATTTCTTCGCCACCTGGTGCCAACCCTGCAAGCTTCTCTCCCCTGCTCTGAAGAAAGTCGCCTCCCAACCCGATCTCGTAGCCGGTAAACACATCGATCTGGTCACCATCGACGTCGATCAACATCAAGACATCGCTCAACGGTTTAAAGTCTCCGCTATGCCCACGGTTATCGCTATGAAAGACGGAAAGGTAAGTGTAAATCAAAGGGCGTATGCAGAGATGGTGCATCGGCTGATATGTGTTTTTTTTTTTTTTGTTGTGAAAAAAAAAAGGTGTTGGATGGCTTCGTAGGCATGTTGCCAGAGAAAAAGGTGATTGAGTTCGTACAGAATCTCAAATAACAACGCGCATTCGAATGATACTCTTGCGTGTAAGATACTGGCAATTACGATTAGAGAATGATGCCAAAAAAAAAAACAAAACAAGAGAAAAAAAAAGGACAAGATGAAACATATATGCGAGAAGACTTGAATGCAGTTGCGAAATGTATGCTAAAGACGAGATGCGATTATGGCAGATAGGCCAGTTTAAAACGCGGAGGGATAGGAAGAGAGCGAAGGAATTCAAGATCCGAATTCGTCGAGTTGAGGGGAACAAGATCAGAGATATGGGCTGATACTCATAGCCTCTACTTGAGAGACGAACGACGAGCTATTGCCATCTTCCTCTTCCTCCTCTTCCTCATCATCATCGCTCGTCTCCACTCCACCATTCCTCACCTTACCCTTGGATCCAGGAATAGCCATCCCAACCTCATTCCGTCGCACATCATCCGCCTCATCATCATCGTCTTGATCCTCCTCCTCGGACGAATCATCGTCTTCGTCCGGCGCCACCTCGGACCACTCGCGATACAGCGGCTCGATAAACGAGGCCGACGATTCCAACTTGTACGGATCAAACGGGAAGAACGATTCCAACACCGAGGCGGTCGTAACTGCCGCATTGGCATTGGCAGTGTTGCTGTTTCGCTTTGCCTCCGGATCCTCGGGTCTCGGTGTTCCCCTATCGCTTCCATCCTGACTCATGGGTGTGGCCGAACCGGAATTGTCCAGTTGGATTCGACTTAGAGACGTAGAGCGCGACACTGGATTGCTCCGATTGCCGCCCCGAACCGATCGGTTGTTGGCTTCGATGATCGAGTAGCAGTAGAGGAAGCCGGTATGCTGGGCAATGCGTGCAAATTGCTTGACGACGTTGGCGGAGCAATACTTGAGCGGATTCAATCTAGACGTCACTGCCCTCTGTAAGGATGTGAGTCCATCACACCACGCTTCAGCTCCAAATGGTCCCAGACTGCCTACACTGTCGTGCATACCACCCCCGATCTCGTCGGCATCCTGATAGTCGAGCTCATCTGCACCTCCATCCTGCTCCTCGTTGGAGATCTTGAGATCCCTCCATCGGAAGCAAAAGATGTAGAAGGCCGCCTGGACCACCGAGTAGAACACGGAATGCGTAGTCGATCCAGGCGCTGCCGAACCTGCCTCGGTGTCCGTACGGCTGCTCTCGTCAATGTGAGCATCCAGATACGCACACAGATTGTACAGCACCACGCGCGTAGTCGGCCCATCGACGTACGAAGCCCTACTAACAAAACTAGCCACATACCCCGCTGCAGCCGAACGAATCACCGCAGGCTCCTCCTTGTCCCCCATCTCGACCCTTCGGCTGTAGAGACTCTTTTCGAGCAGCACGCCGAGAAAGTAGTCGGAAAATTCGGGATCCAACGAGTTGAACCAGAAGAGCAAGAACTGCACATGCCGCGATCGGAAGGTAGGCAGGATGTTGCGGGCAAAGATGGAGAGAAGCGTATGGAAGAGGTTGCGACGGTTGGTGTCTGCATCCATGGGGCTGTTGTTGGCGGAGCTGTAGGTGAGGCTGTTGGCTCCGGCGACGTACTGCGCGTCGAGCTTGCGTAGATGCTCGAAGAGGGCGATCATGATGGCGTCGAGTTTGGCGACGGATTCGCGGATGCGTCGCATGGATCTTTGCAAATCCTCCTGGGTACGCTTCTGTTCGTCTGTGGCTACGTTTTGGTCGTAGTTCTCGTCGGATAGATCCGAGAGGTTATCGGCAAAATCGCCTTCGTCGCTGTCCCCGTCGTCATCGGAGCTGTCTCCATCGTCGATATCGTCGAGTGCCTGCTCGAAGGGATCTTCAAAGTCCAGCCCGAGCTCCTCGGCTTCGTCATCGTCAAATTCGTCGAGCTCGACCTGGATCTCGACATCCAACTGGATAGCGCGGTCGATGACGGCACCGAGAATGGCCTCGGAAAGCTCTGCGCAGTACTCGCTGACATGAAGAATGTTGCGCATGTATACGAGTTGATCTGAGCGATGCACCATCTTGTGTGGCAGGAATTGTACGAGGAGAGGCCCCAGTACACCTGGCAATGTGGGCACGACGCTAAGAAGCGAACGGATGAGAAGATGGACTCGCTCGTACACTTGCCTGCGCTTGAGCGTGGATACGGATCTCTTGCCGGTCTCGTCGGCAAACTGATACGGAAGCCACTCGAGACGGTAGGAGAGCGCCTTTGTGGCTTTTGTAAGGATGACCGAGAGCCACTCGCTTCTGGCGCTGACCAGACTGCAGACAAACTTGATCCACATCTGGGCAAAGCTGTCGTCCATGGATGTCCAGGGTAGAGCAAAGATGCTCTCTACGAGCTTGGCATGTGATCTGTCAAGATCGGAAACGACGTGAGAAAGTGCGGCAAGTAGAGACCGTAGTGATGAGACGGAAGCACCTGATCTTCCGGTAGAAGGCTCTGCAAATTGGACGAGAAGCTCGTAGTAAGGTCCAGTGTTTCCCTTTTCCTTTTCCGAGAGGGCATTGATGACAAAGCTGAGATACATGCCCTGATAGTTGGTGGAGCCGCTTCCGATCGAGTTGATGGCAGCCATGCTCCCTGGTGGGGGTGCCTTCTTAGAGAGGCTGGAGCGAAGAGGCTTGATGGGTGTAGTGGGCGAAGGCGAGGAAAAGTCGGATTCGTCGGATGCAGAACTCCTTCGCTTAGATGGCGAGGGTGGCGCGACATTGTCATGGTCCAAGCCGACAAGACTGGAGCGCGAGGCCCTCTTCATGGTTTCTGCGGTGGATGAGGTGGCTATTGAAAGTCTAGTGGAACGTCGTTGTGATGAGGACTTGGAAGGGAGGGGCGCGATGTTGCGTGCTCGAACGGGTTCGACGGACGGCATCACAGCAGCAGCTCGTCCCTACTTTCGAGCTCCTATGTTGATTCCAAGTATGGTGTATGTGTGCTTGCGTGATGGGTTTGGGGAGGAGTATCGAGGATCCAGCGTGTTCCGGTGGCGCGTGCTGGTCAAGTAGCGTGAGAGGCGAGCGCCAAAAAGGACGATCGCGTCGAGCTTATGGAATTGTGTGCATGCTGTGTGAAGAGACGTCCAAGTGGATCGTAGTGGGGGTCCCTGAGAGGAGTAGATGCCTCCTGTCGTCGGGTTTGACGTTATATAGTTGGGGATTGGAGTTGGAGTTGGAGGATGCAAGTTGAAGGACAAGGTTGATAGAAAAGTGAATTGCGAAATATCGCTTCGCGCTATGGACCAGTTTCGAGGGGTTTTTCTTTTTGTGCCTTTCGAAATTGAAATCTCTCGGAAAACAGAGAGAAGAGGTGGAGCCCTTTTCTTGAGCAAATCTCCGCATTTTTTTTCTTTTCTTTTCTTTTTCTAATTTTCTCGATTTTGGTGTGGCTCGTGTGGTTGGCACGTCGTAGAATTACCACACCAATGCAATGCGAGCAAGCCAAAATTCTCTCAGAAAAATGGCTCAACTTTTTCTCTCTTTTCTTCTTTTCTCTGATGAGTAGTTATGACTAAGCATGACTTGACTCTTAGGTTGAACGACCCTGCAGCGTAAATTTGGCGGCGAAAATTTCCACAAAAAAAAAAAGTTGAGCGTTTAGGAAGCTTTTTTTTCCCTCCTTCTTGTTGCAGCGAACCCTGAACATCAGACAGCTAGGGACTCTCTATACTGGAAGAGAGAGAGAGAGAGTGTGTGTACACTAAGCTAGCCCTTCCCTCCTTCGTCTCTTCTCCCAACCGTATCCTTTGCTTTCCACACAAGCATCGGTCCGTCACCACTCACACTTCCACCACTCTCAACGCATCATCAACAACAAAGATGGTCAAGGTCAAGAAGCGCGCTTCCAAGCGTCTCAAGTTGGCCCAGAGGGAAAAGGTCAAGAAGAAGGTCAAGGAGCACCGCCGCAAGACTCGCAGAGACGAACGAAGGAGCACCCAATGGAAGAGCAAAGCAAAGAAGGATCCCGGTATCCCCAACTCGTTCCCTTACAAGGAGCAGCTCCTCAACGAGATCGAGACCAAGCGCAGGATCCAGGAGGAGGAGAAGCTCGCCAGGAAAGCCGAGAAGCTCGCTGAGCGTAACGGTGAACACGTTGCCGAGCAGGCAGAAGCCTCAGACGTCGAGGCCGCCGAGGACGACGACGAGGACGACGAGGACGACATCCTTGATGACATTCCCCTGACAGCTCCCCTCTACCGTGGCACGCTTTCCGAGCTGCTCGCCTCGGACGAGATCAAGACCATCGTTCTGGCTCTGGATGCTCGTGACCCTCAGAGTTTCCGCAGCCCCTGGCTCGAGGCCGAGGTCAGCAACAGCAAAAACAAGAAGCTCGCTCTCGCACTCAGCCGTGCCGACATGGTTCCGCTCGAGACTGTTGCCGCGTGGTCAGCCTACCTTTCGTCCACAACCGGTCTTGCCGTTTTCCCCATCTCCTCTCCTTCCGACCAGCTCGCCGAGAACACCGGCGCCGAGGAGCTTGTGGAGCAGCTCGATCTCAAGGGAGTCAAGAAGGGCGATGTTGCTGTCGTAGGTCTCGCACACTCAGGCAGGAGCACTGTTGCCGACGCTATCCTCAACGCTATTGGAGTTCCCGAGGATGAGGATACCGAAGATCAAGACAACGAGACTAGCGATTGGCCCGCGGTTCTCGACACTCCCGCCCTCGTCCCTCTGAAGAGCTCGGAAGCTGCCCAAGAGTCGGACGACGAGGATGACCAAGACGACGAGGACGAAGATGAGGAAGGCGATGATGAACACAAGTTCATGGCACGAATGGAGCTCAAGTCGATGCAGACCTTGATGCGCAACCAAGGTCACGTACAGAGGATCAAGGAGCCACTCCCACTCACCTGGGCGTTGCTCTCGCGAGTCTCGCATCCCGAAGACCTCATGCTCATCTACAACGTACCAGCATTTGGCTCATTCCAGGTCGACAAGGCTTCGTTGGCCGATGAAGAGCTGGATGCCGAGGAGAAGAAGAAGATCAAGGCAGCCTCGAGACGTCAGAAGGTGCACGCCGACACACAAGAGTTCCTCATCGCCCTGGCCCGAGCCACAGGACGCATGAAGAAGCGCAACATTCCCGACGAGATTGGTGCTTCGCGTGTCATTTTGCGAGACTGGTCCCACCAGATGCTGGGTTACTACACCCAAGCACCTAAGCTCGAGGCTGAGGCGCAAAAGACTTCCGAACAGATCAAGCAGCGAGTCTCCAAGACCATGCCTCTTGTGTTGGCTAGGAAGGAGTGGCGCAAGAAGTTCCAGGCTCGTGAGCTGCGACTCAAGCCCATCTCTCTGTTGCTCGGTCGCGAGGCTTTGGTTCTGGAGCAAGTCGAGATGCTCCCACCTCCGCCTGAGGAGGACAGCGAGGAGGACGAGGACGAGATCGACGAGGCCTTGCTTGAGGAGGGCGCGGACAGCTTCGAAGATGAAGACGAAGAAGAGGATGAAGAAGAGGAAGAGCCCTCTCCTAAAAAGGCAGCACAGCTCAAGTCGATCCTCAAGAAGGGCGGATCCAAGAAGCGTGACCTTGCTGCCGACGACGACGAGCAGGCCCAAGACGAAGAGGACGACGATGATGAAGAGGAAGAGGCTCAGCAGCTGTCTCGCAAGGAGCGTAGAATGCAAAAGAAGGCACGAGTCGTTGTTCCCTCCAAAACCAAGCCAGCTGCCAAGCGTTCCAACGCAAAGGCATCCAAGTCGGCGGGTGCTGCTGCCAAAGCCGCCTCGGCTGCCACTGGACCTGCGCCTGGCGAGAAGTACGACTTTGGTGCGTTCTTCTGAGCTAGTTTGGATTGCTCTTCTCTCTGTTCGGTTGCCTCTTTGTCTTGTCAATGTACACTATACCTATCTGCATCTCTACAATCACGCTATCATTCAGCCAAACCATCTTCAGCCTGATTCGTATGTGAAATGCTTGCCAACTGCAACCAAGCAAAGACGGCTAAGCTCATGGTACAGCATAGTGTCTGAGCACATATAGCATTGTCAAGCGAGCTGCTGCAAGCAAAATGAAAGTGCTGAGTTTGCGGAGAAAGTCGATGCGGTGGCGGACGTCGAAAAGGAGGAGAAAAGCCAAAAAAGAAAAAAACAAAAAAGGAGAGGCAGCAGATGGCGATTTGGAATTCTCCTAATTCTAAACTGTCAATTTTTTGACTTTCCGCCAAAAAATCATGCACAGACCGCCGCCACATGCAAGGCGTAGCCAACCAAAAGGGTCTTTTCCAGTTGTTTCGTCCCACCTTGCACAACCACAGTCACCATCGCTTTCCTCATTACCATCAACATCACCTGGAAATCGCTGCGCAGAGTGACTCAGTTTGCGCAGCGGATTGTCGAGCTTTCAGTCGTAGCCATGAGCTCCTCTGATCCGGGGCTGGTTCGTCTGGCCGGCGTAGTCCGTGACATGGTACCGTCACCTTCCACAATGGCAGGGATCATGGCTGACACCCTCCCCTCTCCTTCGCCATCGCCAATCATCGGAGCACCTGAAGTCGACGGGGACAACTGCAAGCTTATGGGACCTTTCGCACTGTTCGTCCAAGCCATCATGGGAATTCTCGTCATCGGTTCCCTCGTATACAAGCGGCAGAGGGAAAAGCCAAAGCGTAAATGGAAGATCTGGGCCCTCGACGTCTCTAAGCAACTGCTCGGCCAGCTCTTTGTACACATCCTCAACGTTGTACTGTCCGACTTTGTTGCAAGCGGAGGAGGTGAGAACCCCTGCTCTCTCTACTTTCTCAACATCCTCGTCGACACGACTGTCGGCGTCTTCTTCATCTACATTGCCTTGAAGTACGTCACCTGGTTCCTCACAGAACGTTTGGGCCTCGAAGGCTTTGTCTCCGGACAGTACACACCGCCACTACCGACACCGGTACCTGCCTCCGGTAGTGCCAGCTCGTCCGTTCATACTGGCGCCTCTCGCCGATCCTACCGCAGAGGCAGACCCAAGATCGAGTATTGGTTCAAGCAGCTCGGCTCCTACCTCTTTGTTCTCTTTCTCATGAAGATGGCTGTCCTCGTCATTTTTGCCATCTTCCCCTTCCTTTTCGATGTCGGCTCCTGGATCTTGGGCTTCTTCGGCAATCACAAGGACTTCCAGGTCCTCTTCTCCATGGCCCTATTCCCATTCGCCATGAACGTCCTTCAGTTCTGGCTCATCGATTCGCTCCTCAGGCACAATCCTTACACCTCGGCTTACTCCAAGATCAACCCGGACGACGAGGAATTCCTCAACAGCTCCGATAGAATCTCGCAAGATTCCCGTTTTTCAGGGTCTAGACCCTCGGCCGATGCTTCCGGCCCTTCTCATTCAATAGGTGTAGCAAGTGATGACGAAGCAGACGAGCACCCTAAGCGTCGAATACAGCCTCACGCTTCGGGCTCGGGCAAGTCGAGAAGACGCCCTTCTCCTCAGACGGGAGCATCACCCTCGCATGCCGACCAACCGTACGACTACCCTCCACCAACAGATCTGTACGGCTCTGTTCACAAGTCTCCTCCCTTGAGACCATCTAGACCTACCGATGAGATGCGACGCCAAGCCAGCCTCACCCTCTCGGACACCGGTTCGGACCAAGAGACAGGCACTCAAAGCATTCACCAGACACTCTCTGCCAGCAAGGCCTCGCTGCAACGCTCCGAATCACATCATCTCAAACAGGTCAGCACAGATAGCAGCAACTGACACAAACAGCATTCACATCATAGCATCACTGTTGCAAGATTCATCCAACAGTCCCATCTAATATTATCTGCATGGCTCCTCACGTGATTGATCTCACTGATCGCACGCAAAGATTGAGAGATAGTGTCACCCTTGCATCGATCAAAGCAGAGCAAAGCGAATAGCACACAGAACACGCGATTACGACGGATGAGAACATGGACGGACAAAGCAACGGAGATACAAAGTCTACGAAAAGCAAGGGAACCGATGGAAGAAAGACCCGCACCTGGTCGGTCAGACGACCTTTTTATGATTGTTAGAGGGCGGCGGGGGCAGGGGCGGGCGGGCTAACCTGAGGCGGCAGTGGCGACATATCGATCGACACTTGCACTTCTTGCTTGTAGTTGAAACCGGCCTTGGGAGGAGGCTGGGGTGGCATCTCCTCGGGACTGTTTCTGACGTAGGCCGGAACTGAGCTGATCGATGAGAATGTCCCCTTGCGACCGCCACGGTAGTCAGAGCTGCTAGCGTCGGTCATGGTGTTGCCTGTACCCGGACGCTTGACATACGACAAGGCGCGGTTCGGCGAGCTGAAGGACACGGTGCTCGTTGTAGCCGCGTGGTTGGGCCTACTGTAGCTACCGTTGCTTGATGAGAATCCACCACTTGAGTAAGTCACGCGCGAGCAGCTTGGGCTGTACACAGCCTCCTGCTCTCCGATCAGCATTTGCAGGCCCACCACAATCTGGACGGCGATCGAGGTCATGTGAACCGGGGGCAAGCTCGAAGTCCAGCCTAGGAGCATCACCAGCTCGATAAAGTTGCACGTCTCAACGCCGGCCATGTAGTGGACGTTGTTGAAGAATAGCACTTTAGCAATCTGCGTCAACCCGCCTGGTCCGCTTGATGTCTTCTTCAAGCGCAGGCAGCATGCCAACATGACCGCCATCTCGAACACCGTGTTGTAAAGAAGGAACCAGAAGGTCGAGCTCTGCCAAAAGCGGATGCGCAGCCCCTCGTTTCCATCCGGTGATCCATGGATCTGCGCACTCGGTGCACATGTACCCGCAGGCGACAGCGCATCCGCCTTGCTGACGCGATAGTTGGTCCACAAGGCGATACCGATCTGCACCGCCAGTCCAGCAGAGATCAAGTAGCTGGCCAGCTGCGAAGTTCGAAAGATGATCCGAGCTCTCCAGCCGATCACACAGAAGACGAGCGACGAGCAGACAAAGTAGAACGTGGACGATGCCCAGGCCCACGAACGACAATCAAAGTCCGACTTGGCTGCAAAAGTCTCGGTCACCAAGATGTCGAGGATCACGGCTATCAGAGCCAGGTATTTGATCAGGACAAAAAAGATCTCGGCCATGTTGGGCTTCTTTCTCTGGCACAGCCGGAGGAGCATCCTGATTTCTGCCGGGTACGTTCGCAGGATCTCGGCCACCAGAAGCGTCTGCGCAATCATGGTCGGAAGATTCCACGTCGTCGATTCCTGCGCAAACTTCATCAAGGCGATGACTTGACTTCCGTGTGGCGGTTGGCCTCCGAAGACCGCGGGGAGGTGCTCGATACCATCGTGGCGCTGCATCTTGATTGCCTATCGATTTTCAGGGTTCCTGACCCTAGGAACGAGATACTTGAGAAAAGAAGGTTGTCGACCTCGATCGACGGAAAGAAATGAAAGGAGTGATGTCTTGTCAAAAGGAATGGAGTGAAAAGGGAACGAGGGGGAATTGGACGAGAGTTTGGGAGTAAACTTCGGCCTGCGAACGTCAAGTCTACACACGAGACAGTTGCGATGGAGATAGAAGGAGATGAGAAAGATGGACAGAGAGGAAGAGAACGAGAAAAGAGGATATATCGCACAGCGAAGACTCTGTCTCTTGTGGTGGGTAAGAGGGCAGGAGCCGCAAATGGGGGAGATTTTCGTCCAGCAAGATTACTCGGATGTACGGTGGTACTTATACCACCAAAAGCCCACAAGGTATGTAGCTAAGCGGTGCGAATCTGCGAACCAAGTGGGGCCACCTGGTCTTTATACGCAGCACACCACTGTCGCCACAGGCGATTGATGAAGTCGAACAAGTGGGTCCGAGGCTAAGGCGAGAGAGCAACGATGGCGAGACGGGCCAGAAAGACAGATGACGGCAAGTCTTCATCTCTGGCCAATTTGTCAGACATCGAGCTCAACAGCCTGCGCGATGCGCGGTCCGGAAGCTGCGGAAGCAGCGGAGGTGGTAGTCGTCCTCTCTGCTGTGTTTCTTGCCCGTCGCACCCGTCGACCGCCCAGAGTTGACTGCTCACAAACGCGCCTCCAGATTCTGGCTCACCTCATCTCCATCAAGGTCAGCGGGTCCATGCCCCACGCATCGGATATGAAGCAGGGACGTGTTGCCAAACCTTGGCGAGTAGCAGTCCTGACTTGACAGACTGCGACCGTGTCGAGAGGTTGCAACGTCGGCGCCATTCGATTCGGTAACAACGAAAGAGGTCTTTGCGTGCCTAAAAACGCTGTGCATCGACAACGTCGACACGAGTATTCAGGAACGGTCAGAACACAAAGTTCGCCCGCAGCTCTTTACAACGCAAGGAACACAATGGCGTCAACACCGCTTGGACCTCGGACCTCATGCTGCCACTCCAGTGCAGACGTGAGTCCAGAAATACGGGGTGCTCTCTACCGCCAATCCTCCCTGTCGGACATCTGACTGCCTTATCGCGCATCTGTGAAGTCTATTTATTTAGGCGTGAAGGATTTCCCAATGGTACTTATCCAATGTGGGCTGCACCGGGGAGGGTCTGTTCGCAATGATGCCAGGCTGAGATGATAAACCCACCAACCTCAGCAAACGCTGCATGGTATCTCTCCGACAACGAACATGCTCTGATATCTTTTGGAGCACACACGCCGAGGCAAGGCTGCAGCATCTCTGATACCCTGCTTCCGACGCTTCGATGGAATTTCTTTTGGACAAACAGGGGACACACTATCGTTGGCCAAGGTACAGCATGCAAGGTTCCAAAAAGTGGCGCACCCGATCGTAGGTGGGAAAAGCGGCAGATGAAGTCGGTGGAGACGCTGCAACGTGACCGTGAGAATTGCAACCCCCTTTTTTTTTTTTATATCGAACCTGTAACCGTCACTTCTGGTGACACTGGATCGAGCTACTGCGGGTCTCCGCCACTGTCTCGCAGGTTTCATCTGTACCTTTCACCCACAGTTGACGCTTTTTGTTCCCTGCCCTTGCTTGGACGGCTTGAACGGAGCACGACACCGGTCGGATTTGGGCCGTGGACCCACCCTTGCTGTCACAAAAACACCCACAGTAGTGAATTTGTTTATAAGGGACAGCACTCTGTGATTGGCCCTTTCCCTTTCCCCCTCTCTGCGGATGTCTCCTCTCGACGGTGATCTCCCCTCTCCTTCTCTCTCTCTCTCTCTCTCTCTCTCTACTGTCATCCATTTCCTCTTCCTCCATTCGGCTGTGCCAATCGTCTCTCTTCTTCCCTTTACCTCATCTCCAGCTTGCATCCAGCTACAAACACAAAGAACAATGCGATCTGGACATCTCCTCCTCCTCCTCACGGCACTGGTTGCCACTTGCCTCCTTCAGAACGTCGAAGCTGTAAGTCTCTTCTACTTTCCACCAGCCTCAAACATATAGAAGAAGGAATGATCGCTGACCCCTTTTCCACCCATCTCTTCGCGCATACGACTTTGCAGGGTCAGATCCGCCCAGCACGACGAGCAATCGTGGCCGATCGCTTCTCCCCTTCCTCCTCCTCTGGAGGAGCTAAACTGAACCGTCGATGGTTCTTCGGCTTCTCAAGCGCTCTCAAGCCCAAAGATTCTCGCGAGTCGGCCCCCGTCATCGTCTCCAATGACAGGGTCCAACCCCATCCTTCCGCCAGGGAGACCGAACATCAGCATCGTGTCGAAAAGTGGAATCACGAGCATCCTAAAGAAGTCCATGTTAAACTCGTTCATATGTCCGACAGAGGTGGTTCCGGAAGAGGCACTGGAGGCCAGTGATTTCGGTGCCTTGACTCTGAACCATTTTCTCCTTTTTCCAGTGCTCCTTTGCTCGTGGCTTGTGGCAGTGTCTAGTCTCGGTTTCGACCAATAATCTTCTGCTGACGAATGGTATATTTCCCCAAAAATAAAGACGTGTGCGATGTGCGAATGAAAAAAGAGAGAGATGCTGTCAAGACTCGACGACAAGCACAAGCTGATCTCCAGAAGACACCTCGTACCAATCTAAACTTCTCGACATATCATCCACCTCAAGCACTATCTTTTCCCCATCTTCGTCCTTACTTTCATCTCCATTATGCTGCTTCAACAGCGCCCAGATCTGTCCAACATGGCCCATCTTGACCCCGACAGCATTGGCCAGTTTCACCTTGACCAGCCTCATAGGTGTCGAAGCCAAAATCTTCACCTCTATCTCCTTCTGTCCGCCTTCCAGATGCGGCCATTGCGTCCTCGGCGCATTCTCCGCAACACTCACTTTTAAACCAATCATCTTTGACCGTAGCGTATTCCTCTCCCTTTTCCCTCTCTTTTCTTCTTCATGGGTTGATTCTCCATCGAACCGCTTTGCCAGCTCCAAGTAGCGCGGGAACAAAGTGGACTTTTCCTCTTCGGAAAGCTCCACTTTCCCCTTCCCCTTGCCGCGTTGCGAAGAGCCGTGGATGATGGACGCATCGCCATCGCGAAAGCGGGTATAGACGAAGAGCTCAGCATCTTTGCGCTCTTTGGGCGTGATCTCGGTCTTGTCGAGGATGAGGAGGGATGGTAGGCGGGCGATGGTTATAGCGCGGAAATCTCGATATTCGTACCTGCCCAATAGGCCCTCTTCCGCCGTTGCCGCTTGGGGTTGATGAGTTTCTTCGTCATCGTAGTCGTTGAGGGGTAGGCTGGAGATGTGCAGCGATGTGAGGGAGGTACTGTGGCCAAGCCAAGAAGAGATGTTTTCGAGAGAGATCCATGAATCGAGGTGGTTGCCGCGCAGGTGAAGTTCGCAAAGTTTGTCAAGGGTCGGATGAGGGATGGCGGATGGAGGGGGAGCGGGGATCGAAGTGAGGAGGTTGTGGTTGAGGTTGAGAGATTCCAGTGCAGGCAGGGGGGATAGGGTGCCGATGAGGTCTGGCCACGTGGAGAGTGCGTTGTCTTCCAGACTGAGTGATGTTAGCGAAGGCAAGATCGCATCCTTCTCTTGCTCTCCTTCACTTCTCAAACTCTCAATCCCATTGCTGCCCAGCTGCAAATGCCTCAGACCAATCAACGCAGGAGCAAGCCTTCTGACCTCCTCCCACCCCATCAGCGTTCCATCCAATCTCAAATCCTGCAACTTTTCGAATCTCCCCACCCAGCTCTCCGGCATCTTCTCCTCCGTCAACCTCTCAAACCGACAGAAATGCAACAGCAACGTCTTCAATCTTTCCAACTCACCCACAATCAGCGACACCTCTTCCCAATTGGGCAGTAGCGAACGGGACAAATCCAACCAGCGAATGTTTGGACACGTCTTCCGGATCCACCCTTCCCCATATCCCTCCTTCTCCTCATCGAATGCTCTTGCTACGTCATAACGGGGATCATGCTCTGCCGTATCAGCAACAACGAGGGAGTTCTGATTCCAACCACCGAGCCCTACTTCCTTGAGACGGTCCAACCGGGAACTCTTCGCAGCGATTCGGTCCATGTTGGGCGTTTCGATTTCGATATCTGCTATTGTTTTGCGCGTGTATTGCTGCTTTTCCCCCGGCTCCTGCTTAGGTCGTCCTTCAGAGAACGGGGGCAGGTATTTGTTTTTGAGAGCTTCGAGGAAGCAGCAGCCTGAGGAGAGCTTCGAAGCGGTAGGCCGGATGAAAGATCCACTTCCTGCAACGCGGACGTGGAAGTATCGCGTTCCATCAGAAGATTGTCCGTCGTGCTTGCCTCGTGTCGGGTCATCCCATTCTATACCTAGCCATTCACCGGTTGAAGGAGGTACGGGACCACGATAGCGGATGGTCCCTCGGTGGGCGCCGAGGGAGATGCGCTGGCCTACGGATAGGGACATGCTGGGGAAGGTGATGGTGAATTGGTGAAAGAGGGTCTAGTGTTGGTCTCGGAAAAACAAAGGGTGTTGGTCTGCGAGTCACGGCGACTATTTTCTCGGATCTCGGATTTAGAGAGCTGTCAAGATGTGCTTGTTAGGGTCGCTATGGATTGCTTGCTAAAGGCTTTCGCGCATTCCTCGTCTCTGATGCTCTCAACTCCGTCCTCACAGCAGGCGGCCTGCTTAAGGCAGCCGGAATCGCGGACCGACTGAAGCAAAGCAATGCAGATGAAAACCCACCAGCACCACCACCAGGACAGAGAGGCCACAGACGGCATTTCATCCTATAGCGGTTCAGTGGCCACCGACTGAACAATGAAGGGAGACAGAGGACTCGCCGAAGGTCGCTTCCCACCTGGATGAGGGCGTACATGCTTCATGTCCAGGCTGAAGATCTCGTGCCAGCCTTGCGACATTGGTCAGGATCTCACAGGGGCTGGCACGACATCGTCTCTTTTACTTGGCGGCAGCATTCCCACCAACTTGGTAGTGGGTGGCAACAACCGTGCGTCTCATTGTCCCGTGATGAAGGTGAAAAAATTCTTCCACGCTGCGGTCACGTTCTGCTAGGCCAACTCGGCGCTGGTCAAAGCGTAGCAGTGGGTTAGCTGTGCGCTATGTCACATATAAAAAGATTTCAGTCTCGCCAGCAGCACCCCAAATTCCTCCTCTCATTCATCTTGTCATCTCTTAGTCTCTGTAACCTCCTACTCCTCCAACTCTGGGCTGGTCCCTCATACACATTCTTTTTCTTTCTCTCTCTAGTTAGAGCCTTGACGGTCTCTTCAAGCACGTATCTTTTTCCTCATAGCTTCTCAGATCTTAGTTACTCTCAAGATGCGCACCACTCCAGCCCTCGCCCTGGTGGCAGCCTTCCTCGCCACCTCTGTCATTGCTGCTCCTCAAGGTGGGATTGGTCATGCTCCCGCTCAGCTTCATCGTCGAGGCGGAGCAGCCTGCAAGATCAGTGGTCGCCACCATCATCACCATGGGCATCATAAGCATGGTGCTGATAAGATGCCTGCCGGTGGAGATGATACTGCACCTGCACCTGCGCCTGACGTTGATGGTAACCCTACGGCCGATCCTGCGCCTGCTCCCGCTGGTGACTTTGGTGCCCCTGCTGACGGCGCTCCTGCTTCAGGTGGTAACAGCCCTACTCCAGCTCCTGGTTCAGATGCTTCTACACCTGGCGGCGATGCCCCCACTCCTGTTCCCGCTTCCGCTACACCCGACCAAGGTGATGCCCCCGCTACCCCCGGTCAAGGTGATGCTCCTGTCCCCGCTCCTGCTGTCCAAGGTGACGCTTCTGGAAGCCTTCCCACCGATAAGAAGATGCGCAAGAAGAAGCACAAGGGCAAAAAGTGCGCTCTGAACCCCAAGGTTCAGGGTCAGGGTCAGATTCCGGGTCAAGGTCAGCCTGGCCAATCCCCTATCGGTGGTGGTGCTCAAGGTGAAGGTACTCCCACTCCCGGTTCTATTAGTGACCAGGGCTCGCAGGGCAATGACAAGCCTCTGATCGATGGCGTTCCTGACCAGCAGGTTGGTGGGAACCCTCCGACTGACGACGGTTCCGTTCGCGAAGGCTATGGTGATGAGGGAGCCGGATACCAGCCTCCTAACACCCAGCCTGGCGGCAGTGAGCAGGATGATGGCAGCACGACTCCCGTTGGAGGACCTCCTGACCAGGGCTCGGGTGCTCAGCCGGGCAACAACCCTGGCGGCTCTGTTGATCAGCCCGGTCACACTGGCTCCGATGGTCAAGACCAGCAAGGTTACAGCCCCAACACGCCCCCTAATCAACCTGGCAAGGACGATGCCACCGAGCAGGACAAGGATCACAAGGGTGTCTACTGCACTGGTACCCAAGGCAGCACCACTCTCCCCACCAACGGTAAAGTCAAGCACCACTGGTTCGATCCTAGCCTCATCCACCATGGCCCGGGAACGACTTTCGGCGGTGGAGACTTTTGGCAAGGCGGAGCATGCATGTTTAACGACTTGCCTCACCACAACCTGCCCTCTGTCGCTATGGACCAGGCCTTCTTCCAAGACGGCTTGGCCTGTGGAACCTGTGTCGAGATTGCCTCGACCTCGGCATCGCTCTTTAGCAACTCGGCCAAGTGGAGCGTCGAACCTCCCAAGAAGGGCACGCTTCCCGAAGGCAAGAAGACCATCGCCATTGTCAGCGATCTCTGCCCTGGTATAGACCAATGCTGGTCCGGCCTCGACATGCACCCCGACACCTGGAACAGCGTCACCAACGGTGCCGCTGGCACCAAGCTTCCCATTAACTGGAGGTTTGTCAACTGCAAAGAGGCCTTTGAAAAATCGGGAAGCGGCATCAAACTCCTCCAGATTCACTGGAGGGAAGGTGCCAACCCAGGCTTCTTCCAAGTTCAGATCAGGGGTAACCACGAAGCGGTTGTCAGGGTCGAGATGAAGTGGGGCAGTCACGGTTGGGCTGAAGCTACCCATGTCGACAACGGTTGGTGGAAGTGGGAGTCTCAACAGCCATTCGGCTTCGACACGAAGAAGGATAAGGTCACCTTTAGGATCACCGATTGGCAGGGTCAGACACTTACCTCGGAGAAGCCCACGCTCATGAACACGGATCTGTTCTTCAAGAAGAACTTTGAACGTGTCGAGTCTAACGATGCTTGAAGATGGACTCGTGGTCATGTTTCGCTTTAGACTTCGTATGAATTGGTGGCAAGCTGCGCTTTCCACCTTCTAGTTGTCGCAACCAGTCCGTCGTTCCATCTCCTTTCACCCAACGTGCTTCACCATGTCCGCTTCTGTCCATTCTGCTCAGGCTCACAACTTGTGTACTTGTGTGCTGTGTGAGCTCCGTCAATACTAGCCATTCTCCGCTCTTCTATCAGCGCTCAGGCGCAGCGTCAATTCGACCGTCTTGCCAGTTTCAATGGCGTCGCTTTGAGCCTCACGCAGAGGAAGGCTTGCAAATTAGATCAACCCACTTGGTGTGACCCTGATCGACAAGACGCCAGAGCCACTCCCGATCTGCAGAGCTAGCGAGAGCCGCTCAGAGAAACAAGTTACAGGATGGATGCCGACCTGGCAATCATCCAGCGTGGAAACTTGTTCCTTCTCTGATGAGGCGTAAAAGTGTACCCTCGTTCATCAGCATTGCAAAGTAAGATCCCACGTCCAAGCTCCCATGAAGGCGGTGCAGTATCCGTGATATCCTGCAGATTCACACAATTCTTATTGTTGTGGTGTGGCCACTCGTTGCTAAGGATTCTGGAGCGTTGCTTGAGCCCACAGGGTCTCGCTTCAGCCCATTCTACCGAGAGTTTGCCTCATTCTGCGTCTCATTGCAGATTTCCAGCACGGCTTCCACATGTTCTATACTGCAACGTTAGTACGCTGCAGGGCGGCGCGGGAATGCGAGGCTGAAGCGCGACAATTTCTTAGACTCATACGATTTTATTCGAGGTGGCTCTACGTATGTACAACTTTTGGGGAACGAGAGCATGCTGTAGCAACTAGCGTCTTCATGCGGTGCTTGGCGTTCAGAAGTGCGAGACCCCGACTTCTCATGAGGGGTAGAAAGAGAGAGCTCAGCACCGATGAAGTCGAGTGAAATCGATTGCCGTTGACTTGAGTTCAGGGTCGGGCGTGCTGCAGGGTGCAAGAAAAAAGGAGCTCAAAATAAGGTCATGGGATCCTGACACTCTTTGCTTCATTTCGCTTCGACCTATCCGACAACGACCAATCCGAGCTACAATATGTACAAACAGTCTCGCCCCGAGAGCAGCAGGCGGAGAAACCTTTCACCATAGCGTTGGAACACTACCTCATGACCCACCAAAAGCTTGGCTCTCTTTCTACCCGACGGGTGAGCAATTTTCTTTCCTGGGTACTCTGTGTGCGTGTGTGAGATTCGCTCCGACGCCACCTAAAACGGAGCCCGAAAGAATGGACTTGGCAGGGGGGATGTTCAAAAAAACAGCTGATTCTGATGCATATCATGCGACTCAGCAAGGTGAGAGAGAGGGTAAGGTAGTGCGGTGCGGCGGATTCAATGCCGATATACTGTAGGCTTGATGCCAAGACCATAGGAATTGTGTGGCGGAAGAGTTGAAGACGGAGGAGCCGAAGCGCGGCAATCTTGTCTTGGCTCTTTCCGCCTCGTTTACGTTTACCACCTTGGCGGTCCGAAGCATGGATTGAGAGCTAGGCTGTGCACCACACACGGTTTCGAAGTGTTAACTTATCGCTTCATCCGACAAGTGCGTACTGTATGATTGACTGGAGAGCAACGAAAAGAGAACAGTGCAGAGAAGGGAAGGATTGATTGATTGCTCTTTTGGGTCTGGGTGTGGGAGTGTTAAAACGCGCGCGCGCGAGAGAAGAAAGGAGCACAAGGTCGTCGGACATTTCCGACCCTCGCTTGTAGGTCTTCAAAAAGTCTAGAGCTCTTACACACAAGAGTTCATTGCTCAGATTGGTACACCGCTCCCGCGCTCACAGAGCCGAACATGGATTCAAGTCCTACGATGGTGAAATGGTAGAAAAGGCGTGACCGGCGACCGGAATTGACGCTGCTGATTGCCTGCACCAGGATATGGTGTAGCGATGCACAGCATGCAAGGGGAAGGGGTGCGTGCTCTTGCAGCTTTTGAGAAGACGGCAGGCAGGCACTGGTTCGCTTGGACCCTTGCCTCCAGAGGAAAAAAAAAAAAAAGCCACCGAAAGAAGAAACGTTTGTTCGTTTCGATGCAAGTTGCTTGCAAAGCTAATAGTGTTAGAGCGAAAAGGGTCGATGTTAGAGCGAAGAACCACCCTGATAAAAAAAAAAGGAAAAAGAAAAAATTACAAAACCCCACGTCGAGGCGCGATTGTGGAGCGCTGCATCGTGATGTCATTTGATCGCGAGGAGAGCTGCAGGCAAACGGCAAGGGATGTGGAGCGCTGCAGCTCGTTTGTCGGAAATTTTCCTCTTCTTGTCGATCGAGAAGAAGAAAGCAAAGCAAAGCAAATCAAAGCAAGCTGTACCTTACCGCCCAGAAAACTTTCCCAAGCCAACTCCCTTTCGCTTTCAACGGTACCACAAATCCATCGTGCTCGCACCACAAAAGTGCTCGTATTCTGAGATACATCCGATTGAGGTTGAGCTTGCAATGGATCGGGACCTGCCAAGAATGATCAAGCATCCCAAAAGCGGGGGCGAGGGTTCGAAACAGCTCCAACACCGTACGCCGAAACTTTGGGGAGGACTGGGCGTTCGAATCTCCAATTTCGCTTGCTCTGCCGACCATCATTGACCTCGTGTGTGTGCCTGTGTGCGGTCGCTTCTCGGTTGGGTCTTACGACCTGACGAATCAATTTGAAAGAGAGCCTGCTGTAGGGGTCGGGATAGGGTCGCGGCCGATTGGGATTTGTGCTGTTCCTGAAAATTCCTCTGTCCCCGCCATTGCTTTTTACGGAAGCATTGGCTCTCATTGAGCACATAGGATCAACTATTCTTAGCTGCACGGCGCAGAGGGTACATGTCTTTGCTTTGAGTGTGTTTAGGGGAAAGCTGTTCCGAACATGTTGGAGGGTGACTTTCGCTGCTGTTGCTTACCAGCCTCTCGGCCTTTCATCAAATCCGGGAGTCATGGTGCATCGGATACTGTGCGGTTCTCACCGGGTAAGCAGCATTGATCTCGTGTGGTACAGTGATCGTTTGACACGGTCAACTTTCGTGTATGGTCTTCCATCGGTCAAGCAAGTTTGCTTCCATATGTGCTGGTGTAACCCGACAAAAAATGGGGGGCTGTAGTTCAAGCGAGATTCGAACGTGATCAAGAGACAATATGGTATTCAATATATCGAAGTTGGAGGAAGTGTGACAACGCCGAGTACGTCGATGGCGAGCAACATGCAATCAACTCATTATCCTTCTTGAACCGCCACGACGATGACGGCTTCGCAGCGAGATGGTCGGGGTGAAAGCAGCACGCAGAACAAACAAATTTCGAAAATCTTCCACAAGGAGCACGCAACAGAACCAAAAATCATGTCTTCCAATTTCGTTCTTTTTTTTTTTAGGAAAAAAAAAAGGGAAACAAATGACACCCAGGTCGGCGCCGAAGCTCGTCCGTCAAATTCGATCATGACCCGACCCAATGCCCGGCAAGTTTCACCTTGCTGCATGGGCCGATGACAGCAGCAGTAGTACCACCAGCAATCAAGCTACCTAGCTACCAGACTATCAGCCAGCCTCGTCCGCGCTTGACCGCCGTGTTGAAACACACAAACTGGTCGCTTGTTGCTCACCGATCTGGCCGACCTATACTATAATAGCTTCTAGCTTGTTCGCTTTGTCAGATCTTGGTTGTAGAACAAAGCGAGCTGAGGCGAGTCTATGAATTGCGCTTGCCTGGCGAAGTCGATGAAAGCTGATGGTGTGAAGTACGCATCGGATCACACTCTGTCGCTGTCTCATTCCACACGCTTTTGGGTGGCTTGCCAAGTCACGCCCAGCATTGTACGCTCGATCGGCTTGATCTGCTACGCTGTTCGAACATGTCAGAAGAAGAAGTATGCTGCCGAAGATTTGGCGCTAGTTGCTCTCCGGCCCGAGAAAGGAAGCGCACTAGATTGCGGAAGGATGGATGCGCTCGGGATCACGAGCTTGCGATCGTCAGTGCTTGGAAGCCTAGTTGCGGTAAGCGAGGCTGTCACTCGCGATCAGGCTCAGGCTCAATATCGCCATGTCTCTCTTTCTCTCTCTCTACTTTCGCAAAAGCGTGAAAGAAGGAAATATGTTGATTTGTGAGCGAATCACTGGCATCGACGAGAACGATATGAATCCCTGCAACGTGGGACGATCACAACGAACCAGAAACTGGGACGACACTCGAGAACGAGGTCGGGTAAGCGATCAACAAGGTGGCCGAGTAGTCGGATATGTGGTCGTGACAGGACCCTCTTTTTCGAAAGAGAGAGAGAGAGAGAGAGAGAGAGAGAGAGAGAGAGGGAGAGTGGGAGAACGTTTTGATGAAAGTCATCTGGCCTACGGTGCTCGCAGAGGGAGTTCAGAAAATTACAACAACAATGGCGCAGGTCTGTCGACATCATACATGAAGCTCTGAATTTTGGCTGCATCCGTGTGCTCTTTGCTGAATAATTCTCTTATACTGACCTGTTGCAGTGGTACCAAATTCTTTCGACGGAAGCCGACGAAATGGAACTCAGACGAAGCTTTGCTATGCAAGATGAGGGATGGAATGAGTAGAAGCAATGCCATGCGTTTCGACCCTGGAGATCATGTAGCACCTGCTCAGAAGCGCTCGACCTGCCTCTATTGTCTTGAAGATCAAAAGCTGACGACCCTGTTGATCCAAAAAGTCAAGCGAGATCATGGAACTCCCCAATCCATCCATGACGCTTTCCATCCGCTGCCCTTTTCGACGCAAGCCTGGCAGCATTGCACTGTTTGCAACGCTTGATGCAGATTGCAGAAAGGGCGTCTATCTGGCCTCTTTCGAGGAGCTTCTGTGTGGCTTGCCCGCGATCTCGCAGATCATTCACTGTCCTCCTGCCCCTTCGAGAAAAGGAAATTGCTCTAAAATCGGGCGCTTCGCCCACTTTCTGCCAATCCCTACAGTACGCACCCAGAAGGCCAAAAGAGAGGCACGCGTTCAAGGAAAAACTCCATCCGGATCGAGGCCTGCTCAAGTTCCCTTCCTTTTTTTTTTTTTTTTTTTTTTTTTATTATTATTTTTTTTAAACCATTTATTTGTGAGAGAGCCCTTGTGCTGCTGCTGCTGTAGCGTGTTGATGGGCTCCCGTGCCAATGTTTGCCTCTCTGTTACCGCATGTGTGTGCGTACCGTGTGTGCCACTGTCACCATCACTAGCAGGAGCTTGCCACATCGGAATGCGCCGCCACATTTCGTCACAAGCTTTGGAACGCTGTACGAAAGCGTCCGTCGTGGATGGCCGGGCTAAGTTACTAGGCCAAGTGTCACTGTGGCTTGCAAGAGATGGCTATCTCTCGACGACGTCGGTCTTGTGGCTGCAAAGCTGTCCAACGTGGAGAGACGGCGAGCGCGAGGTTCGATTGGCTTCTTCAACAGACGGTTGTCGCTACCACCGGTGGTATCGCTCGTGTGTTGATGCTTACGGGGATGGTGCGGTTTCAAGATCGGCGGCCAAATCGATGAAGAAGCAAGACGGCGAGATTCGAGTGTGTTGATCGCGAATCACGCGCCGAGGAGAAAAAAGCCGACACTCACAAGCGCGAGGGTTTGGTGAATTTTCAGAAAAGAGGACGAGGACGACAGGTTCAGCGACGATCCAAGTCTGGGTGTTTTGTCAATCAAGTCAAGGACAGGGTCGAAGCAGACGCGGACGCGGGATGATTGCGACATTTTGCGTTTGCGTTCTCTCTTGCATGAAGATCTCGCTTCTGTCGTTTGCTGGGATAGCCAAGCCCTGGCCAAGAACGATGGCATTCGCCGTCCGTCCGTTCCAACGTCAACGTATGTGAGACTCTCCGCCCTCTCCTCTCCGCTTCCCGCCGTTCACCTTTGCCCAACGGTCAGCGGTGGTGTGTCCAATTTTGATTGCGGAGCGAGAGTGAGAGGGAGGAGACACACGGCTCCCACTCCCGTCCGCCCAACACATCAAAGCGGATTAAAGCGACGATCTGGGCTCGCAGACGCAGAACGAGACCGGCGCTCCCGATGTCTTTGCAAGCACTCTGCGATTCTGCCCGTCTTTTCTGTTGCACTCACCCCTCTAGCCGTTTAGGAGCCTGACTGACGGCCCATCCGAATCATGAGAAGGGACATCTTTAGTCGGAGAAGCCAAGAGAGGACTATATCATTGATCAAGAAGCCTTTCTGGCTGAAGCTAGAATTCATGGAAACGTCGAGAGCTGCACCGAACGGTGAGGAGAGAGAATGAATTGACGGGCGGAATCGCTGTTTGCACCTCTTGGTGATGTTTGTATGCAGCTCGATGGACAGATGGATGGATGGGCGGGATCAGGGAAAAAAAAAAAAAAATAGAAAATGTCAGCTGTTTTCTCCTGCTGCTTGCTTTCTTTTTTTGGCGCTTTCAAACCCATTTTTCTGGGCGTGATGCTGTTGGTCTCCTTTTCCTGCAGTCGAGATGCAGGTCAAAGCCATTCCCCACCCAAAGCAACAAGCAACCGCATCGTTGTCGTCTCTGTGGCCGTTCCTGGGTGCTATCTCATCCATCTCTTTCTCTCTTTCGCTTTCTGTCTGTCCTGCTTTGTCGCTCTCAACTCGCTTGCACCTGCTCGGTCCGCAACAATCTGCGCCCATTTGTTCCCTCAAGCAAGTGAAGTTGCAGCAGGTCTGTTCTCTCTCTCTCTCTCTCTCTCTCCTGGACATCGCCCAACCGACCGCACGCCGTAATTGTATTAGATAGGCCATCGTCGGCTTCGCGTTCCGCTGTTTTCTGCGCTTGACACGGGAGTTCCGGATCCTTCGCCATTCTAGCCCTTTTACCCTGCGTATCCTTGCCTCTTCCTTCACCTCGCCTTGGATTGCTTTAGTCCTCTCCCTCTCTCCACCATATCTTTTCCATGCTCAGCTTCAGGTCACCAACCGTCTTTACCGCCATCAATCACTCCTTTCCTTTGCGACAGTGATATCATCTACAGCCAGCAACTAGCTTAAGCCGGTGGTCCGACTACAGCATCATTTAAGCTCAACCATCATCGACTATTGATTTCTTTGCCTCTCTCTCTCTGTCTCTACTTGATCGGCTCTCTCTCTGTTTCGGCAGCACTGCAATAGCTTCCGACACCGTTTCATACCCGCCATCTGCTCCGTCTTTTCAAGCAGCACCTTATACCTCGCGTATTCGCCGATCGAGCTCGATTGCAGCCCAAGCAGTGTGGACGAACAGCGTGCCCTGATATCGATCGTCCATCTGCCCACTTTCTTTTCTCTGCCTACACCAGAACGAGCCCTTTCCCGCCCAAGGCGACATGGCTCTCTTGACTTGAAAGCTTAAATCGCCATCCGCCTCCGCTTCTCATCGGCCGCGCCATCGCATATTGCGGATCTTCCGGTCTCGTGCGGACTCTCAAGATTCCAACGCATTGGCCATTTCACTTGAGCCAAACTCTATCACTCACACAGCTTGACCGGGTAAAATCAGAAAAAAAGCACGAGCTTGCGCTTTTACTGCGACTGAGCTTCGTGTCGATACTGCGGTACTGCGCACGCTTCCAACACGCTCTGCACCGCTTACCAACCTTCAGCGGTAGCTTCCGACTCAGTAGTCCATCCACTTCAACGGCTCTCTCTTCTCCCATACCATCAGCATAGCGGCTTCTTATTCTTCAAGACAAAATGCCGGCAATCGATCCAGCTTCGAGCAATTCTCACTACGGCGCTGCGGCTAGCGTCTCGCAAACAGAATCATCAGCTGCAGCACCTTTCGCCTCGTCCTCGCGGCTTCCCAAACTGGACAAGATCTCGACAGCCGTCGCATTTCCTTCATCCTCTCGCAGCTCAGTCGACACCTTTGGCGATGACACTCGACATGGCGCCAGCCAGTCAAGCGGTTCCTCCTCGATAGCATCCCCAGCCGTCTCGACACCGCGGGCGACATCACCAGATCAGACTTTGCCATTACATGCCCGCAACAGGACAGCCTTTGAACGTTCATCCCGCGACAGCATGGAAAGCCCCGTCTCCCCTGCTTCGGAATCCACCATCCCAGCTTGCATGGCTGGTCTCGCTCTTCAAGTCCAATCGGCAGTCTCTCGCAATGTCACTGGCCCTCTGGTTCAGGTGCTGACCGATGCGGAAGAGGCTTCTGCTCTTCATCAAGCTGAGCAGGATCCGCAAAACGGCAGATTGCTCAGCGTAGAGGCGACCGGCCCAACTTCGCAAAGTGCCCCCCTCAATCGACAGAGGTCCGGCAGCTCCGACTATGCCACTGCGCTCAGCTCACCCAATCTGGCGCCAAGAGACATTGCAGTCCGCTCACCAATCTCGACCATGTTCAGCAGCACCAGCGAGGAGGCTATCGACGCAGCCCTTGGTTCAGCTTCCACCATCGCGGTTGTCGATTCAGAATCGCATTCATTGTCAGCTCCCAAGCTGCAGGAGCGGGATAGCAACAGCGGCAGCAGCAGCGATGGTAGCGGTACCGAAACGTCAGCAGCTCAGACAGACATCAGCCGCACTCCTTCCACCTCTACGACAGGCTCGAGCCATGCCGGCAGTCTCGACACTGCCATCAGCTCTGTGCCTTCGGGGACTGAATTCGAAAACAACTACAAGTCGCATGTCGAGGAACGATCGGCAGATACCCTGCGAGTTGATGTTGGAGGTTATGACTCGAGTGTGCCGCTAAGCCAGGCGTCTCCTGTCTCGCTGATCTCGGAAGTGGATGCTTCCATCCTTGACTACCCGGGACTCATTGAGGAAGGGTCGGTCGATGCCAGCATAGTCGAAGCAAAGTACACAACAGCCAAGGTTCGCCGTTATGCTGCACTGCTCGAGCTCATCGACACGGAGCGCAACTATGCCGATGATCTCGCTACGCTCGTCCTGGTCTTCTTTGACAATCTCTGCATGATGCCCTTCTTCAACGACCAGCCTGCTCGTCAGGCTCTCGTGATGAGGAACTCGGAGGATCTTTTGCGAACGCATCAGAAGCTGTCCGCCAAGCTCGAGGGGATCCTCATCGATCTCGGCCTGCGAAAGCCTGGACAGCAGCGACAGGTAGACGACAAGAGAACCGAGCTCGAGAAGGCCTTGAGCCCTCAAGCTGATGAGGCTGTCGTGCGCGCCGCCAAGCTCTTCAACCAGATGATGCCTTCGCTCCAGAGCTACAAGGCTTTCTGCTCCCGTCACGGTGAAGCTCTTGCACTCATCCGCGAGGCTGAGAAGCGACATGGTGATTGGGATGCCTTCGAGAGACACTGCGCCGACATTCTCAAGGTCACTCGACTCGCGCAGAAGGGTGGTTCGCGACCCCCATCTGGCGCCAACACGCCCAGCGTGTGGGCCAACAGCCCCTCGTCGTACTTTACGCCTATGGTGTCTTCGACCTCTTCTACGCTTGCTTCGGGCTCCACCTCGACCTTAGTTGCTGGTTCCGGCTCCAACCCTGGCAGCGCCTCGGTGACGCCTGGCTCGGGCCCCAGCGCCATGCGACAGAACTCGTCCAGGCTGCTTTTCCGCGACTTCCTCATCAAGCCCATTCAACGACTCTGTCTATACCCTCTTGTGCTCCAGACACTCCAGAAACACAGCTCCGCAACGGGCGACTCGGTCGAAGAGCTTTCTCTCGCCATCTCGCTCATGAGAGAAGTTGCTGACCAGGTCGACGAGGCAGGCAAGCGCCGCGAGTCGGAGCTGCGTGCCGATCTCATCTCGTCCCGCATCGAGCCCAACCAAGGCGTGACCCTCTCTTTCATCAAGTCGCTTGGCGACTGCCAGCTGTCCGGCACGCTCGATGTCTTGCACCATCATCGGGTCTTGAACCCTCTGATGGCTCCTTTACGCTTCAAGTACTTTGGTGTCTTCGTCTACCACAGCTTCCTTCTCATGGTCAAGGTGCGAAAGAATTCGACGTACGAGTGCCGACACTGGTTCCCGCTTTGGGCAGCGCGTCTTTCCAACGTCGAGGAAGAGAGGAATCTGATCCCTCATTCGTTCCGCCTTTCGGTCAGGGACCACCACTTTGAGCTCGCTGCTTCCAACGCCAAGGAAAGGCAGCTCTGGATCGACATGCTCTCGCTTGCCATCTCGCGCGCTACTTTCACGCCGCCTGGCTCCGAGGCAGCCTTCCCTTGCAGTCTCTACTTTGGCGATGCTGCCGATGGCGAGTCGCTCGAGGCGTCTGAGGCACCCACGCCCAACGCAAGTCGCCCCTCCGAGTTCCAGGGTTACTTTGATGCAGCCAAGGCGGGCACTGTTGATCCACTTATGGAGTTTCTGGCCATGCATGCGGCTGGAGCAGCACAGGCAACCAGCTCGAACCAGAAAGGCCATCGTTCGTCGTCGGGCCCTTGGATGCCCACCGAGATCCTCCTACGACATGCTTCGCCCAACTCACGAGCCATTGTGGACCGCGGGATGGTGCTCTCGGACTCGGTCATCTCTGCCCGCATTGCCCGAGACGGAGGTTCCCTTTCGACCTTGTACGCAGCCTCTGGATCCGGAATCGGATCTGCCGTAGGCTCCTCGCTCGGTCTGAGCCGCCTCTCGGCCAAGGAGACGTCGACTGTCAAGATACAACGTCGCAAGAGTTGCGCTGGTCTTCTCGAGAATGCAGATGCTACAGAGGACCCCAACAACTTGGTCTTCACTGCTACGTTCGTGCAGCCAAGCTCGCGTTCTCGTTCTTCGACAAGGGTGCAGCTGGACTCGCTGACCGATCGAGAGGGATGGAAGTCGTCTCTGCTTAAGAAGGCGAATAGGGTCCGACCAGCAAGCATCTTTGCACCGACGGGACTGAGTGTCAACACGGAGCTCGGTAGCCCCATCTGGGGGGCAGGCTCTGCGTCTACGCCCACTTCGCCCATCGCTGCTACTCGTGACCTTCCTGTGCACGAGTTTGGAAGCTTCGGTGTTTCTGGATCCGTCCCTCTGAGCCCCACTTCGCGACCGACTTCGACTGGACCCGAGCCAAGCTCTCTTTCGCTCACCTCGTCTCCCATCTCTGGATGCAACTTGGCCGGCAACTCTACTGCCAACTTGCGAGCCTCGGTCTCTTCGCTGCCACCACGATCCCGTACGAGCCTGTACGGCATGAAGGACTCACTCACCATGACTTTTGGTAGGAGGGCTCGAACGCGTTCAGCCCAGGCAGACTTTGCCGACAGCGATCCGATCGCTGACTTTGACCCTGCTTCGGCGCTGTCTTCGACCTCTCCTTCTCCGCTGACTAGCAACGTGAGTCTGCCGCACGGTGAAGTGGCCGACAACATTTCGCGCCGTCCTTCGGCAGAGGAGCTGTACTTGCAGCAGCAGCAGAAGGCCCGAAATGGTGGACGATCGCGTACCAATTCGATTTCATCTGTCACAGGCTCTCTTCGCCGAGTGTTTACCAGCAATTCGCTCGCATCGCTTAGCCACAAGCGCGCGCAGAGCGATGCTGTCAGGTCGCTTGGGGGATCAGTGCAGTCTGAGAGGCAGTTGGTGATGGGTGGGCTGGCGACGCCTCTGACAGAGTCTGCACCTTCCGGCATGATGGCTGATGCTATTCCTGAGGGACCTGAGTCGCCTCGTAAGACTGGCTTCAACACCTTGCGCAGATCGAGGACCATGCTCAACTATTCGAAGAGCTGGTTCCGCGCTTCGGCGGCTGCCAATGTGGTTGAGCGTGTCAACGCTGAAGCTGTTGCTCCTGCGCAGGGATTGCAGAGGCAGTCTTCGTTCATGAGCATGACCACGGCTTCTTCGGGCACCGAATTTGACATCGTCAAGGAAGTAGCTCCTCAGCCTTTGCGTACCGGTAGCGCTCCCGTCACTCGTCAGACCCCCAAGCATTCCGATGGCTTCAGGAGGGCATCCGACACTCATCTCACCACCATTGCTGAACAGCACCGTGATGCAGGTGACATGGGAGTGCGACGACCTTCCAAGGGCTTCAACCCACTCCGATTCTTGCAAAACAACCGACTCTCGCCCCTTCCTTCGAAGACCGGTGCTTGAGTTGTCAACTTCTTTTTTAGCATTGTATTCTCCCTTTTTCTTTTCCACATTTGTATTTCTGCTCAATCATCCAATTGCATTTTTGATTCGATCTTCAAACCTTCTTCTTTGCGTGAGGACGATGAGCGTTGAGTCTTGAAGAGAGAGGAGAACTGTGAAGTGATGAAGGTGGGATTATGTCAGCACAGGGAAGAGGAAAAATACACGGAACTCGGCCATCTTTTTCTGGGCAGCTTTTCTCCACATCTCTACTGTGACTGTACAACTTGGTCTTCTCGCAGCTTCCTCTGCAGCACGTACCTTGCATCAGCTCATGCCAAACTTCCAAAAGGATTCAGCATCATCGCTACCACCCGAGCTCTGGAGAGCAATCGTATTGGATTCGATCCAATTGCAACTTGTCAACCCTTTGAAACCCGACTTGTAGGACCCTGGAAGCTCTCCAAGCCTAAGCAAGCTGTTGTTCAACAGTGTCGCACAAGCCGAAGTTCGTTCAGGCTCTGTACTCGTACAGTGCAGCTGGTGTATTCTCCGAAGAGCTATACAGAGCTAAGCGAGTGATCGTCTCAGTATCACCGCACACCTAGCTCCGGCACGAGCAATACTTCTACCAGCCTCTGTGCTACGGCGTTCGTTAATTCAAACTGGCTCCGATTCGCAAAAGACATCCGGTGAAACTTTCAGTCTGGCCTCCGCCATCCGTCAACTCTCTGTGGGAGGAAAGCTGCGCTTATCGGGAATCCGGATCTGTCTCAATTGTCGAACTTTACTCATCGACTTTGGGAATTGTGCTTGCAGGAAGCTGTACAGGGGTATCTCGTCATTGAACATCTCAGCTTCGAACGCGGGCGTTGGACAAGAGATCAACCGTAGGACTAAATATCTCTTCGCTAAGCCTGCACGAAAAGTCGGCGAAAAGCTGGTGCTCATCGCGGATTGCTCTCCAGACTTTATTCAGGCTCAGCGACGAGAGCAAGCACCAAGCACCATCTAGTGGTAATCGGCTCTCTCTGATAAGCTTTCTCCCTCGCATCTCTCCATTCAGGATCCCATCCCGCGTCAAAAACACCTCATCCACACGATCAACACCCAAAGCACTTGCCACTGAATCAGCAAACATGTCGCAACTCCTCGTTCAAAGACCTTGGATCCGCAAAACGGCATACACGACCGCCGTAACGTTGCAGATAGCTTGTGCAGTTCACCTGGTCAACGAGCACGTTTTCGAAGTGCGCAATTCTACCGGAGCCAGTATGTTGCCGACGTTGGCACCAGAGGGGGACTTCCTTTTGCAGTTGCGTCTTCCATTTGCTCGCTTTCTCTCTTCTCTTGGAGATACTTTCTCCCTCTCTTCATCCTCAAAAGCCGAAGAAGCGGGAGAAAGCCATCCATACTACAACAAGGGAAAGAGAAGCAACAACATTGGTGGTTCAAGTTTCAGTAAAACGGATCAGGCTCAAGGGACAGGTTTGAAGGTAGGGGATTTGGTGGTTGCATTGAGCCCATTTGATGCAAGTCGATCGGTGTGTAAGCGGGTTATTGGGTTACCTGGGGATACTGTGGCATTGGATCCGAGGATGCGTCCGATTCCTGAGAGTGCGTGGAGGGGCAGGACGGCCGTAAAGTCTCCAGCGAAGGATGTGAACAAAAGCGATGTCGATGGGATCGAAAGCAAGATGGTAAGCTACGAAGATCTCCTAGCATCCGTTGGCGCTCCCTCCTCCGTCCCCAGTACATCTTCTTCGTCTCAACAACCCAACACCCGAACCCCAACCAACACTGTTGTCGAGGGCGAAGTCGACCTCCTCTCCAGCATGGACACCGACCCCTCCCCTTCCTCCTCTTCACCGCAACCCGACACAGCAGCACACAATGCCGCAGCCATAACGGATCTCACCACCCAAACCTACATCCGAAGCAAAGGAGATGTCCAATACATCACAGTTCCCTTGGGACATGTTTGGTTGGCGGGAGAAAATATGGCCAACTCTACCGACTCAAGGCACTATGGTCCTGTGCCACTGGGTATGGTCAGGGGAAAAGTTTTGGCGAGGGTCTGGCCCAATCCGAGGTGGTTGAGCAACAACCTAACCTTTGTAGACTGAGTGTGTAAATCTTCAATGGAGGTTTCGAATCGACTGCTGTGGTTGTTTGGAGACACGTTGAAGTGGGTCGTGCGTAAGCATGTGTGTGAACAGTTCGAAGAGGTTGTGCGGGTCTGTGTGGGCAAAAGTGTGCCTTTTGGATCAGATCTTCTGCAAAGTTTTTGGAGCGGAGTGGTTGGCCGCAGTGTTCGAGAGAACAGTGTTTGGGCGAGGTCTTTGGGTCCGAATTGTTGCAACAAATGGCTGGGTGAGGTGTTTGGACAATCCGTGAGGACAAGGTGTTTGAGCAGAAATATCTAATTGTAACAGAGGGCTAACGTAATGATACAGTGCTAAGAGGCGAGCGATAGAGGCGGGGTATATTTTTTTTGGCAGGGTATGTTTTCCATGCCGACCAGCAACAGTATACAGTAAATCCAACATCAATTGTCTGACCAAGAGCTAGGTTCGCTCTGAATATCCTTACTCCCAACCGCATCTCCTCCTCAAAGCCAAACTCCACTGGTATCTCTGCCACTCCAAGATGATCGGAACCATATCTCGAAGTCCGAACTGGGGCCAAAATTTGTCGACGAAATGCATATGTGTACGTTCGGTACACTGCCAGAGCATGAAATCGCTCAACCTCGAGACACCAGAGGTGCGAACTAGGACGTCGAGGGGTGGAGAGTGCGCCAGTTGCATATTCTCTGCCAAATCTTCTGGGGTGATGGTGAGATCTGTTTCGTCCAAAACGTGTCGTAGAGATTCTTCTGTTGTAAGGGTGGTGGTGGGGGAATCTTGTGCGGCGAGTTGATGTGGTTTTGCTGTGACAGCAGCTCTCTCTACCTCCCTAAGTTTGCGGTCGAGACACGTTCGAGCAGCTCCGGCAATTTCGTCCCTGCTAGCATACGGCATGCAGATGTTGAGCGTCGCCTTTGTGTTGTCCCGCGTCATATTTTCAACCCTCTCCACTGCCTCTCTAACGTCTTCCGGCAACAGTTCTTTTCGTCCCGCAATACGGACACGCACAGAGTAGCGAGCAATCAACTCTCCATGCCCCGCCAACTCTATCAACCGCGTCTTTGCGATCTCCATCAGTGCGTTGACCTCGCTTTCGCTTCGTTTAAAGTTGTCGATGGCGAAAGCATAGACTGTGACAGTGTCTAGTCCGCGTAGGTTGAGACATACTTCGAGGACGGATTTGAGTGTAGCGAATCCTGTAAGATGGCCTTGTTGGATGGTGTGGTGCGACGTTCGGGCCCAGCGACGGTTGCCGTCCATAACAAAGGCTATGTGGCGTGGGATGGGGCCGAGGGAGAGCGTGTGCAAAAGGAGTTGCTGCGGCGATGGTACAGGGAGTAGGGAGAGGAGAGATAGTGGGGAGAGGGCGGCTTGCTTGAGGATCTGGGTCTTGGTCGGCAATGCTGAGGGTCGGGATTGAGGTTGGCTTTGCTTCTCATCGCGAGGCGTCGAGGAGTCGGATTTCGCAGTGGTAGCAGATCCGCTCGATGCGGGTTCTGCGACTGGCATCGTGTAAAGCTGGAGCCGCGCGGCGCTAGATGCTGTACGAAGAGAATGATGCAGTATGATATGGACGCAGAGAGTGGAAGTCAGGGTCTGAAAGTTGATGTTGCACTCACTTCTTCCAAAAAGCAGCGCACAGCCGAACTCCGCTTGTTGGCAGCCCAATCGAGCCAGATCGACAAGATCGGGCCAAATTGGCTACATCCACGCAGCAAAATCCTGGAATTGCTGTCTTCTCGGGACGCGGTTGGGCCAACTCGACCCTTTCTTTTGACGTCGTGCTGCTTCGTCACACACACACGCACACACACACAAACACCGCCGGTATTCAACTCACCACACTTGACCATCAACAGCCAGCACTCGATTCCAGGAAAGTCTTTACTAGCAGGGCGAAAAAGAAGCCGATTGAATAGAGATCGCCCAGCTTCAGTATGGACTCGGACCCTTTTGCAGTGTGGGACGATCCTGCACCTGCATCGACAGCATCAACCAACTCCGCCACCAAGACGCCACAGCCGGATAGTGGTTCGACTTCAAAAGACACCAAGGAAGATGTGCGTCTCTCACTAGAGTACGAGGACGAGGATCCAGGATGGGGTGTGGCCTCCGCTTCGACATCAAGAGCCAACAGTCCAGAAAAGACAAGAAAGCAAGCGCCGGCTCGTCCTCCTCCAGCTGACGTCCCGCCAATCTTGGATGCCAATACCTTGACCGATGCAGAAGCGCCAGTCTCGTCAATTGATGATGAAGACAAGAAGCCACCTGCAACAAAACCAGCATCGGACGAGACCATTGCTGCTGCGGTCACATCGGTGAAGGAGGAGACAGCGACATCACAGAATACAGAGCCGAAGAAGGATCTGAGTATTGAGGACAAGACACCCAAGACTAATTCTGGAGAAGAGCTTGACGACGACATGGGTGACTTCGAGGACTCGCGGCAAGACCAGGCTGAACAATCCGAGGACAACTTCGTTGCAAATGAGTTTGCACAAAAGGCGACCATCGCACCAGCCGCAAAAGCGGGTCCGGAGGATGACGGGTTCGACGACTTTGGCGAGCCATCAGAAGCTGCAGATCAAGGCGGAGCGGCACACGATGACTTTGGCGACTTTGACGACTTCGAGACAGGTGATGCGCAAAACGATGCCGACTTTGGTGATGACGATTTTGGAGATGAAGGGTTTGACGAGCCTGCTGCAGTCGCAGAGCAATCAGCACCGGTTGTGGCAGTTCAGCCAGCGCCTACACCAGCACCAACACGGACTTGGGAATCGCTCGATGTGACATCAAGATCTACTCGACATGACGTGGCAGACTCGGTCCGTGCACTGCTACCGCTCTCGACAGCAGCAGAACAGGATCTCACAACGGCTGCGCTACGACAGGTGGAAGGTCCATCGCAGGTTCTGGTAAGCGGAGAGTCGCGTCAACTATGGGCGGATCTGTCGTCGTTTCCCTCTATTCGTCCGATTGACTGGGTGCGAAGCAAGACTCGACGCGACTACCTGATCTCGATGGGTGTGCCAGTCAACCTGGACGAGATCCATTCTTCGTTTGCATCGGGCTCGGGTGGTTCACGGCAACTGCCGCCGCTGCAGCTCAAATACGACTCGTCTGCCAACCGAGCATCCGGGTCGGCTGATGCAAACGGCAATGGTCTGCAGAGGAGTTCGAGCCTGAAACTTGCTGGAACAGCCTCAGGACAAGCAGTGGCAGCGCAACGATCGGCATCGACGTCCAATAGTCCACGCAATGGCAGTCAAAGCCCAGCACTGGGCTCGAGCACCAATCGCGAACGAATCGCCGAGCGTCGAATGCAAGAGCTAGGGTTGGGACCTGCACCTCAGGTGGATTTGCGACGGGCTGAAGAGTTGGTCAACAAGACGGAAGATCAACTTACCCTACTTTCGCTGCCGGCCCTCAAGTCGATGTTGAGAGAGCTCAACACTTTGACAACATCGACATCAAGCTTGTTGACGCATCACTTGACACTGCGAGAGAGCTACCAGGCCGACTCGGAAATGTACAACTCGATGATCAAGGAGCTGGTGACGGGCGCAGCGAGTCGGTTCAGTGGTGGTGGTGGTAGTGGAGGAAGCAACTCGGTAGCAGGAGGTAGAGGTGACAGCAGAAGATCGACGACAATGGGCATGAGTGCGTCGAGCGGAGGCAAATCAAGAGTCAGTAGCTTGCCAGCAGGGTCTACGGCGATGAGTGGAACAAGATCGATGAGCCCATCATTGAGAGGTGGTGCTGGAACAAGTCCGAGACGTTGATTCTCACATTGGCTTTTTTGACAAAAGAAGTGAATGCAGAGGATGCACACTCTGGCTCATACCAATCCGTGGCTAGATTCAGAGTGAAAGACGTTGCTATGGCTGAGTTGTCTCGCTGTGAGATCAGATTGTGTTGTGTGATGGCAAAGGGAGATGCAATTGATCGGCAAGAGCCCGATTTTGAGCCAGAATCCAAGCCGATGGGTTGAGTGAATTGGCTCTTGCTCTTGTCACTTGACTCGATGCAGTTTGCAGTTCAGACCGACACGAAGCTTAACTCTGCATTCTCGCTCCCTGCTGCAAGGCACACACCTCAGTTGACGCCGCAAAGGATAAGGCTGCAATCCGGCCTGTCCAAAGCGAGGTTGGATTGCGCGGGGTGCATTTACAGTACCTGCGAGCCATCGTGGCGATACAGGAAATGTAAATTAGACTATTCAAGCAGCCATTGTGAGCGCAACGAGAGTGAATTCGACAGCTGGACACGACATAATGGATGGGATGGGAGATTGCGAGCGGGCTATTCGGGCATCAGAGTGGTGACACGAGAGAGACGATGCAAAGCACAACCCACGGCAACGGTTACCCGACGGAAGTGTCCGTGGTTTGTTGTTGTCAACAGATGCACGTTTCTTCTGGTAGAAAAGTGTCAAGTATTCGCGGATGTCGGGATGAGAAAGCCACCGGCTGAATAAAGGCAAAGAAGCAAAGCAAGCAAGAGAGCCGTGTTTGCTGCCAGCAGCGTCGGGGTGGTGTTGTTGATGTTTTGGGCCAAAAGGTTCAAGCTGCAGCATGAAATTCGATAGGACAGCGGAGAAAGGCCAAAAAAAAAAAAAAAAGAGATTGTGTTCCAATAAAGAAGAATAGAAAGATTCACCCCCGCGTGGACAAGAAAAAAGAAAAGGGTTTTTTGCGAGGAAAATCAAACGTGCGACGCGGGGCAGCAACACACTGAAGAGGAAAAAGAGAGGGGTTGACAGGTGATTTTCCAGGGTCGCCAATCTTTAACCGCCTGCTGCTGTTGATGTGCTGTCAACATTGACCAAGTTTTTTTTTGGATCGCCAACCTGTGCATCTGCTGCACAAACACAGTACAGTAGCAAACTCAAAATACGCTAAACACACGAGAAACAAGTAAGGGTCCTCTCTCTCTTGTGTCCCTGACCCCTCATTTGGGTTTGAACGACAACTCTTGCTGTATGCAGTCTGCTGGCAACCTACAGTACAGTACTCCCAGCTAAGGGAGCTCTGGTCCAATCAAGACAGCGCACTCTGCACACCGTCGATCCGAAATAGCACAACTCAATCGAGAGAATCAATCGCAAGCGGAACGGCATGGACACGATACAGTATACATGTGTCGTCCATCCGTAGGTCCCGATCGTGTCGTGCCGCTCTGTTTCGACTCCGACAAGACCTCTTTGTTTCCCCTAACCCCCCATTCTATCCTCATCACAGCTCACAAGTCAAAGCCGAGACCTCCTAAGCGCCTCATCCGAGCACTTCTAGATGTGACAAGTGTGATGATACGTGTGATGGATCGACAAGCACTCTCACAAGACTCTTTCAAACCTCGGCTAATAGCGTATCTTCAAACGCGGGGATACTGTATAGTGGAAAAGGCATGGCATGAAAACAAGCATCACATCCCGTGCCCAATCATTGTCAAGAGAACCTCTGTATGGGATGGCTGCCCAATCTATCGTTGGCAAATGGCTCGCCTTTTTCAACTCAGCTTGCTCTGCTCTCTTGTGCTGCACTGTATGCTGTCCGCCTCGCTTCTAGCTTGCAGGTTCGCTCTTGTCTCTCTCATCTTTCCGCCTTGGTTTTGCTGCTGCCCCATGTCTCTCTTCTTTCCTACACAACTTTCTCTGTTTTGTTGTTGTTGCTGCTGCTGCTGCTGCTGCTGCACGACTCCCCGCAACTCGAGCTGCACTTCTGTCCGTGCTTTGACATCGGATTTTTTTTTCTCCTTCCCTTCTCTGCCTATCCCTTCCATCTTCCGACCCTCGTTCCTTCTCCCTACACCACCATCTCCACCCTCCCCCTTCTCCCTATCTGGAACCCTTATCCCCCTTCCCTGCTTTTTTTCTCATCCTCTATATACCCAAAGATATCCCTGAATTCCCTGCACGTCATCTCTCTCGAATTACTTTACCTGCAGCAACCGCGCAGTCTAACGAGTTCCACCGATAAGCCTTTTTCTCGACGCAGATACCCCACTTCTCAACCATGCCTACCGCCACCAAACGCAAAGAAACAGCTCCGCCTCTAGGTAAGCGCAGACCAAGCGCAGCTGCTCGCTCAGAATCCGGCTACTCGCGTCGTTCCTCCATCGGATCTTTCAAGACCGCAAATGGCGCCTCTTCTGACTATGCTCCCGGCGGCCTCTCTGCCTCAGAACACGGCGACGATGATGATGACGACGACGCACAGGGTGAGGAGGTAGAGTCGGACAACGATGCCACCATGATTCGTTCCAACAGCAACCGAGACGTCGCCTCGGATGATGCAGACGAAACCGAGACCATCTCTCACGACTCTCCCAAGGGTCTTGTTGCAGCAAGCGCAGACTACGACGATGCTGCCTCCAGCAATGACTCCGAGGAGTCCCCTGCCATCTTCAACCAAAATCCTTCCAGTGATACCAGCACCCTCCACAAATCCCCTCCCACTTCGCAGGACGATGCAGCTTCGCACGACAACATCGAAAAGGACCAGCGCAGTCCCCTCAAATCCAAGTCCAAGCCCTCCCACCACGAGCTTCTCACTCCCGACACGGCCCTGACTCCAAAGGGACGCTCCGATCGCAAGGCTGTGCGTGCATCCCATGCCAGCCACCTTACTCTGCCTTACCAGCGCTCCGAGGCAGGTGACTACCTAGATGCGTCCAGGCGTCTCAGCAAGATGACCATGTCGAGCTACAACCCACGCAGCAGAGCACCTTCTCGCGCAGCCAGCTTCATGGATGCCGACTACCCCGATATGGAAATGCGCGATGCACGCTACCGCTCCGTCTCTGAACGAGGCGGCACCAGATCCAGCCGTCTCATGGCTCCTGCTTCTGTGCTCGACTTTGGCGGATCAGCACGCAATTCGTTCCAGTCCCAGAGAGGTCCCGGCTCGCGCTATGCTTCGAGCTACATTGAGCCTAGCTCGCTCAGATCACCCTCTAAGAGAGATACGCTCGGATCGCCCGCTGCCGGTATCCACCACCGTGACTCTGACCGTCTCAGCGTTACTTCCCGCGGCACCGCCCGCAAACCTGCTTCCGTGGTCTCCAAGATGCTTGACGCCGACACTCAGGTCTATCCCGGAACCCGAATTCGCAAGTACATCGAGCCGCAGCTCAACGACGCCATGCGACGTGTCATGAAGCAGTTCTCTGGTCACAATATGCAGGATCACCGATGCAATGGATACCCCATTGCTGTATTTGTCGGAGCAACTGCCATCGACACTGGCAGCATCATCCAGCCTCGGGTTTCCGGTGCTGTCTCGCTCTACTTTGGTCCCGGTCACCCCAAGAACATGGCCTCCCTTCTGCCCGAAGAGGATAGGACGCCCAGCCACATCCCCAATCCCAAAGCGCCCACCCCAGCCTCGCTCTCCCGCCGTGCTGAGCTTCGCTCTGCCATCACCGCACTCCACACCATCTACGAGCTCTACCGTGGCCGTGCCTGTGCCCACGTTTGCATCGACTCGGCTTACGTCGCTAAAGCGTGGGGCACCTGGATTCCCACCTGGGAGCTCAAGGGCTGGCCTGGTGAGGATGACGAAGAGGAGGGCGACCGCGAGCGTTGGGAGGAAGAATACCACGAGCGTCGTAGAAATCAGCGTCGAGCATACGACAGGTCTGGTACAAGGTACATGGATCTGCCTGATCGTCGCGAGCGCGAGCGCAGTCGAGACGGCTATGCCAGCGATGGTGGGCGCTACAGGAACCGCAGCTCGCGCGCACCTCCCCCGCGTAGCAGATACGATGATCGCGATGACTGGCTCGCTAGCGACCCTTATGCTGACCGAAACAGGCGCCGTGGTGGAGGTGGCCCTCCTCCTCAGTCGCCACGACGACGAGGCGGTCGTCGGGACTACGACTACTCCTCCGAAGAAGAAGACTACCACCGCCGTGGCAGCCGTCGCCGACATGACGATGACTACGGCTACGGTCCTTACTCTCCTGACCGCTCCCCTCCTCGCCGTCGTCCCATGCGCCGAGCACCCGGCCGCCGCTTGGTCGACGAAGACCTCCTTCGCGAACTCGCCGACATCCGCTACGAATTCGCCCGTGTCGAACGCGACCGTCAAGGCTCTGCCCATCTCTACCTGATCGACCGCAGCAACAACCCTGCCGACCGCATGGCCCGCGCCGTCGTCAAGTCCGAGGGAAGCCTTCTCAACCGTCAAGACGAGTTCGACACCCGCTCCGAGATCGGATTGCACGTCGATGAGGCGCCCTTTTCCGACGAGGAAGAATTGCTCGACGAAGAAGAAGAGGAATGGCTGGAAACTCGCAGCCGCTTCTCGACCACGTCAAAGAGCACCAAGGCTACCAAGGGAAGGCTGAGCAGCCGCAACAGTAGACGTGAGAGCATCATCTCGAACGCTACTGGAAGGCTGCGTACCAGCGCATCCCTGCCATCGGGCCACCTGCGAGGTGGACCTAGACGACAGTTGGACACTTTTGCCGAGGAAAATGAGGAGGATCTTGCCGAAGATGCTCGCTCGGTTCGTTCAGTAAGAACCCACCGCTCTGAACGATCTCGCAAGTCTACCCGCGCTGAGAAAGAGCGAGATGACTACCTCGCCAGACAGGAAAAACTCGATGCGGCCGAAGCAGCCGTCATCCGCCGTTCCATCGGTGCACCTAGATCCGCTTCGAGGGCAAGCCATCTGGCACCACCCTCCGCTTCCGAACGAGGTGGAGGAGGATCTCGCCACTCGATGGACTCACGCCGTAGCGTCAGCCGAATGTCCAGCACCGACCTCCTATCTCCCGAGCCTGCCTCTCGACGAGCCTCGATGGACACCAGGCGACGTGTGAGCGCTGTCCGCTCTCAACCCGATATCCGATCCACCAACCGCCCCACCGTCCGAAGTGCACTCGCCAGCGCAGCCGCATTCTCCACCGACCCCGCCGATGACGAAGAAGCAGAGTATCGCACACGCAGTAACAACTCGATGCAAATCCATCACACCAGTGCCGGGGGTCCACGTCATCCACGTAGCAGAATGATGTCTGCCGAGTCCTCCGCGGGCGACTATCCCGAGATGGACGATCTTGTACCACCCGCCAGGGTTTGGGGCGGTGGTGAGGGTGGAAATGGCTCGATTTATTCGAGGAATAGTATCGATTCTCGTCGCGGACCCGCTTCGCCGCGCAAAGGTCTGTTCGGTGGCAAGTCTCGCCAACAGCAGGTACCGCAATCTCCCGCAGCTTCACAGAGGAAGTCTTCCGGCTTCGGACTCTTCTCTAACCGGTCTACGCCCTCCCTCCACCGCGCACCTGCGCCAGAGGACCCCGATTACGAATGGAGTAAGAAGCCTGGTGGAAAGAGGAATAAACAACAACAGCAGAGGGAATGGCACTCTACCACCCCTCGGGACTATCACCACCACAACGGCGGCGGTGGTGCAGAGAGGAGTCAGTGGGAACCCGAGGACGGAAGCAAGAAATCTGGCTTCCTGAGCAGGATGTTTGGTCGCAAAAAGTAAAGTAGTCACAGTCATACGCAGAGAGAGAATTAAGGACGTTCTGATGAACGGATCGCGCTTTTTTTTGAATGGATTGGAAGGAATAGATTCTTTGCATGCAATGGTATCTTGAGTGTGCCACTCCCAATGTTGCTACCTTTGTGATGATCGTGTTGAGTACGAGGCTCTAACCGGCGATGCCGACGGTGAAAATGCGAAAGTCGTCAGCGCCGCGCCAGTCGAATGCTACGACACCGGCATCTCCAGCAAGCTCCGGGAACAATGCATGTGCTGCCGACGATGACTCTGCTTGTGCCTTTCCGCCCTGACCCGATGAATGAGAGAAAGGCAGGAAGAGGGATTGCGACCCACAGCTTCTCAGGTCCAGATCGATGGGATGCAAGGTGAGCAATGGCGCGCAGAGATATTCTAACTCCTGGCTGATGGCACTTGCTTCGCTTGCTCGATCGACGTGGGGCACTACGGAAGGGTATGCAAAGGTGTGACGACGGCCTTGTGCTGCTGCTGATGCTGATGCTGCTCGCCAGCCGTCCCCGAGGCTTGTCGCATCGTCGTCGATCTCACCGGTCTCAGTAGGTGTGACCTCTGCAGATGCGTGCATCCCCGTGGCGGTGCCGTTCGAACGGTTGTACTCTTTGTCCGGTACGAGGGGTATAAGCTCAAGCTCGCTTTCTGGACACAGATCAAAGTCTACTTCGACTGACATCTTGAACGAGACTTTTCGAGACTCGATACGACTGGCTAGGAACGCAACGCACGTAACACCGATGTGCAGCACCAGCTTGTTGTTCTTGCGACGAGCGTTGAAGGAAGTTGAACGAGGGTCGCCGAACGATCCACCTGGCGTGTCAGATGAGACCGAGGTGGTGCTGGACTGCTTCAAGTGACTCAGAGGAGTAGTACCCTTGGAGCTGGCTCGTTCAATGCCCAGCACTCTAGCCCAGCCAGACACTGCGTTGGGCGTATCGGACCACTGCATGACTGCTAGGGGAGCAGCCTGAGCCAGATCGGCTGCCAAGGGAAGCTGCATGACGTGCGTGACGGCGCTTCTCGATGCAAGTGCCAGTTTCGCCGATACTGGTTCAGCGAGGGGAAGTGAGAAGGACCGATTCGGTGATTTGACATGACATGGATAACGCGCCTGCGTCGGTGTCGCCTGATCGCTTCGGCTGTGCGTTTGAGGTAAAGGCCCGGGATCTGTGAGTCGATACTTTGCTGCTTCCTCTCGCCTATCGACCAAGTCGATATCGCCATCATCATCATCGCTGTCACTGCTGTCTTCTGCCTGAAGCTCGTCGTGATAATGCGAGCTTTGCTCGGACAGATGGAGTCTCGACATGCGTCGATCAAACGACGCATTCTGATGAGCGGGGACCCTGGGAAGGTCTGTATCCACTCCTACAAGTGGTTGGCTGGCCGCTGTAGACGAGGCTTTGACCATCGAGAGACCCATTGGCGACAAGCCCAGACTATCCTGACGCTGCGGCCACGTATGATTATTTGCCACATGCCCGGCTGCTGCTGCCGCTGCTGCCTCGGACCATTGCCGGACAAAGATGCGCGCTTCGATACTCGAGAAACCGACCCAGTTGTGCTTGTTCGACCTTTTGTCGAGAATTGCCTCTCTTAGCCTTTGCTCCATGGAGTTTGTGCGACCAGACCCACCTGGTAACGGACCATCTGCCCATGGAAGGCCATCGCCTGTCATGCTCAAAGGTCGGGACCGCTCATGCCGGGAATGATGATCCGCTGGACCGGTGAGAGGATGAGGTTGAAGCGACAGTTGAGTTGCCGAGGTGCTGTCCGTTCCTTCGGCAGTGGCGGTGTTCAAGAGCCGCGAGAGAGGCTTGAGATCCATCTCGCGTACGTGAGAGTCTCTCAGGCGCACCAGCACTGCTCGGCGGCCGAAGCTAAGAAGCAAGCAAAGATCTGCCTTGTGCCAAGAGGATGGAGCAGCGCTACCACGAGGCACATTGACAGGGCTTGAGCCACCGCTCTCGCGAGCCGCGGCGATAGGATGATCGCGATCGCGGTAGGAAACCTTCTTTGAAGTCAACAGCGGGCCTTCAGCGGAAGCAACTCTCAACTTGGTCGGACCAGCATTAGCAGCCAAAGGACCGAGGCCCGTGAAAGGATGCAAGTCGTCCGAGACTGCTGCGGGAGCAAAAGCTACAGCCTTGATGGGAAAGGGAGCATAAAGCTCTTTGACAAAAGACCAAGCTCTTGATGATCCGCGTCTGGGCTTGGAAGCCTCGTAAACCATGACACTCCGAGCGTAGGTGATGGCTAGATACCATGTACCGGACCCTTTGGTGTCTGCGCCTGCTTCATGCACCGAGAAGAACAGGACACCTTTTGAAGCCGCTTGCGTGCCTGTATCGCGATCTTTTCCCTTGGTGCCACTTGGCCTGCTCCCTGAGAAGGACTGTATCAGATCGTCGGCGAATATCGACGTGAGCGAAGGATTGTTGCCGTGCGATGCAGCATTGGAGTGGGATGGCGGTTGGATGGGCACTGAACTCGAGGCAAGGGAGATGGCAGCAGTATGCGCTGAATCTGGCTGGCGCTTTGTCGAGGGCGGCGATGTCTGCGGCGACACAGATTTACGGTGATCGTGATTGGAGAAATCCTGGGTTGCTCTCCGACGAGCCACTTGCTCGCGCGGACTCGAGGCTGTTCTGTCCGAAGAGCCGCGCATGGACTGCTGAGAATGGGATGCAGACATGGCATGACCATCGGGTCTCGGCAAGGGATCGAGGGTCGCAGACAGAGAGGTGCTGGAACTGCTACGTGCGTGCGTGGCTGCTTTGTCACCCGGCCGTACTTTCTGCCTTGAGAAAGTCTTTTTCAAGATGGTGCCAAACCCACTGCGCCTGTCCGCAGAGCTGCTGGATGCTGTTGCGAGGTTGATTGGGACCTGTGCATCGTTTCTGTCAAGTGCATAGACCAAAAGCTCTCGTATAGCTTGCAGATGCCACATTCGAACGACACCTGTGCCGCCAGGGGGCACAGCACGACCAGGGCCGCCTCCGGCAGTGGCTCCAAAGTTGGCTGCGGCGACACCCTCGTTGGAGTCAGAGATGCCGTGACTATTGTGGCTTGAGGTAGAAGAACTGGAGGCGAAAGTCCCGGACGCAGCTACGCTCTCCAAGACGGAGCCAGCATGAGCGCTTAGTTGCATGAGTGATGATGTCAAGAAACCGTCTCGAGCTGAGGATGGGCAGGTAAGGGCAAGAAAGACTCCTGAGCTTGGTGTATTGCTGGTCTGCGAGATGTGATTGCTGGATGCAGCAGGATCGTCCTTGGATGCCAGCACACACATCTGATATATTGCCAGGCCGGTCCAAATTGGGATGCATCGTATGGTGTCGTTCCATTGCTTGGGTGATGCTGAAGGACTTGATGGGGATGAATGTGGCTGATTGTCAGAGAAAGAGGGCCGGGGATCTCTGAATTGCACGGCAAAGAGCCCTTGCGCGGTGCCTATGAGCAGTACTTGCCTCATTGGAGGATTGAGGCTTGCGTGTTGACGAGGTGGTGGTGGTGGGAGCTCGACGAGAATGCTGCAGAGCGGCTGAGCTGGAAGATGCGGAATAAAACGAGATCCAAAATGGCGTAGATGGAGTGGCGGGAGGGAGGCATCATGTGGAGTTGGTAGTCTTTCTTGCGTCGTAGAAGCAGAGTCGTCATCGTTGATAGCATCAGGATCATTGACCCAGGCGCCCCAACTTTTCTTACGCGAAGGTGTGCTTGATGCGTGAGGTGTGGATTGCTGCTGAGCGAGATGCTGCAGTTCTAGTTGAGCATAATGACGCTCTAGGGCGCGCTTTTCGAGCCAGGTGCCCCATCGTGGAAAACGAGAGGCAAAGTGGCGTGGTGGTTGTTCGGATGGCGACCAGGGCGCTTGTGCGGGTGGAGTGTGATGTGAAGGGAGATGATGGCTCAGATCAAAGTACGATCCAGGCTGGTCGGAGCTGCGGAGTGCTGGAGGCGTGGGTGGAAATTGATGGGAATCGTACCGAGGCGGAAGGTCATTGGGTAGACCGGTAAGCGCTGGATTGGCAGCCCATGTGAAGCCAGGTGTGGTGTCAGTTGGTAGATTGCTCGCTTGATATTGCGTCTCAGAAGGCAGTGTGCTGAATTGTTGGAGCGAGGAGGAGCTGGCTGCAGCTTGGCGTTGCTGGCTACCAAAAGGCTGAGCAGCTTGCTGCTGGGCTGGCGCCGTGTTGGTTGTGTGATTGTCCATGATAGGCTATGGATCGAGCCGAATGGATTGTAACTTGAGGGGCATTGTCGCTTACGGGTGAGCAAGAGGGGCGTATGTATGTGCCGGATGTGTCGAGTAACGGCGAGACGGAATCAGCTGTTCGAGTCAGCAGCTAGAACCAGCTGGGGTGGTCCAGACAGTAGTTGATGGTGGTGGTGGTGAGAAAAGTGGGCGGTGAGTTGAAAGGGTGGGTCGTGGACAAAGCCAGCAATGAGGCGGAGGGCTGCACCGTGCGTTGTTAAGCGTGCCGGCTCTGCTGCACAAAATTTCGGAGTGATGCGAGTGACACTGTGATGCATTTGAGCAGCGGCGTGTGACAAAAAACAAGGCGAGCAACACCTTCCCTCCACTCTCGGCTTTGAAGCCGAAATCGCCTTGTGTCACACGCTCACCGTTACCGTCACCGTCTGTACTGTACTGTACTGTACTGTACTGTACTGTACAGTTGGTCACATTGATCGGATCTCGTGGCTAAGTGTGACAACTCCAAGTACTTGACATATGCATCAGCTTGGCGAATGGCAACGCTCGCTGCTGCTCTCAAATCGACCTGGCGACACGGAGCGAGTCTTTCGGGTGAGCAGCAATGCCGTGGCAGTGTTGGAGGATACAAATACATTGAAAGCAATACTTTGGCCGATATGAGTGGTATGATTGGATTGGGCTTGTCTTGGCGATGATTTAAAAGTTGAGTCGCATGTGCAAGGCATCCTCGCCGTCGGCATAGTAGCCTTTCTCTACGCCGTGAACCTCGAAGCCGAGTGTGTCGCGATACAGGCCAATCGCGGCTCGGTTGGTCTGTCTTACGTGAAGCGACACAAACTTGGCGCCAAACACGTCGCGCATGGCCTCCTCTGTGTGAAACGCAGCCCACAAAGATCAAGATAGACGAATAGGCGTCAGTAAGATAATCGAGACACTAGCGATCTGGCACAGCCAAAGCTTGGACAACTGATACTTACGACTCTGCTTCATGAGCTTGTTGGCCAAACCGAGTCGACGGTACGATCGGAGTACGCTGATACTGGTGACATGTCCGTGTGGGATGCCGTCGGCTGGCTCCTCTTCCATCTTGCCCAAAATGTATCCGACGATTCTTCCCTTTTCGTCCTCGGCGACGTAAGAGAGCTGCGGCCAGGTCAGCGCATGGTAGAGGTAGTATCGTAGTGTATAGTTTTCTGGGAGGTTGTGCAGGTTGCAGTTCTGCATACCCAGCAGGTCATCGATCTGTAGCGAGATACGCGGCGTTGCATGAAATTTGAGGATCTGGTCAGTCGAGCTAGGCTGGCACAAGAGACAGAGTCTGGATGTACGTACAGTTGCTTCGCGGATGTTCATGGCGAATATTGCGACCTTGCTCGCAAAGATGCTTGTCGAACGTCGATGGTGGCATTGTGTCAAGCCACGAGCGGTCAAGCCAATTGAAAAGTATGAATGACGCTGTGAGCTTCTTCTTGGACCCCAGACTCGCATCACGTGCAAATTTCAACAGAAGCCCGATTGCACTTTGTTGTGGCAGGAAAATCGGCAGATTCTAGCGATGCAACCCCATGCGTGTTGACGGCAGCTGCTGACCACTTTGATCGTCTCGACCTTGAGTGTTGCACCGGAGATGAAGTCAGCCCTGCGGTGCATGCTGGTGGAGACGGATGATGGGTGGTATCATGCAGAAGAAAGCGGGACAGGCAACGTTGTTTAAGGCAACGTTGTTTCTTTGTTCAGCAAATGCAACCCCCAACACGTTTGCGTGAGTACGAGAGACAGAGTAGTAGTAAGAGCACAGTACAGTACAGTAAAGCGCAGCTTGGCAAGGTGTGGTGATGCAAGATGCAGCAGGGACATCTTCAGTCTACACAGTACAAGCCTTTTTGGACTCGATTCGAGCGACAAGAACAACAGAGCCCAACACTCGGAAAAAGAAAAAGAATCTCCAAAATTGCGCTCAATCCAAAGCGTGCGTGTAGGTACTCTTACTGCCCACTTATTGCCCCTTTTTTTTTTTGTGCTGCTTCATTTCCATCTCACACACACGTACACACACGCGCCCCTAAGACAGAGAGTGTGCAACTGCTCACCCACGACATCCGCACATCGCACATCACACATCACAACCGAGCGAGTAAGTGTCACAATGGCCCGCTGCTCTTCCTCCACGCTCCACGTAACTTACAGAGAGACACTGAGAGTTGCAATTTCGGATTCCAATCCAATTCAATCCAATCTACTCACCGCCCACTCTTCGCAACCCTTTGTTCACTCTCCTCCGCCTTCAACCACCATCCACCCTCACCACTGGCATAAAAGAGCTGCACCCTCCTCAGTTCTCATCCATCCTCTGCCACTTTATACTCTTCCCCTGCTTTTGCACAAGATCGGATATCGCCATCCACGCTTTCTTTGTCGGCATCAACCCCCACAAACACACATACATACAGACATCTTGGTCTTTTCAATTGCTCTGCTTCAACTTGACTTCAGCGCAACACACAACCAGCGCTCGTCTTCGATTCTCTCAAGAAACGAATGTTTCGCAAACACGACAAGGACACCTCCAAGGGAAGCAAGAAGGACTCCAAAATCAAACAACAAGCACCAATGACTGACGCCGCAAAGAGTGGACGTCCAGGCAACCTCGACGCCTCCCAACAAGAGGCGCTCGACCAGTTCCGCACCATCATCCAGCAAAAGGGCATCTTCAACCCAGAGCGACACGACGATGCCTGCTTGTGTCGTTTCCTTCGCGCACGAAAGTGGGACCTCCCCGCCACAGAGGCCATGTTCACCGAGGCTGAAAAGTGGAGGACCGAGTTCAAGGTTGACGAGCTCTACCACAACTTTGAGTACCCCGAGAAGGAAAAGGTCGACCAGTACTACCCTCAGTACTACCACAAGACCGACAAGGACGGTCGCCCCATCTACATCGAGCAGCTCGGCAAGCTTGACCTCAAGGCCCTTTACCAGGTGTACGTCTCCTTTGCTTCCTTCCTGCCCTTTGCGCACGCTCCAACATTGCCGACATTCCCCTGTTCTTGCTTTACTGACTTGATCCGTCTGGTTCCCACCATACCCTCCATACCCTTCCAATCCACAGAACCACCCCAGAACGCCAGATTCAGAAGCTCGTTGTCGAATACGAAAAGTTCCAGCGGGAGCGACTCCCCGTCTGCTCGGCTCACAAGGGCGAGCTCGTCGAGACTTCGTGCACCATCATGGATCTCAAGAACGTCGGTGTCTCTCAATTCTGGAAGGTCTCGACCTACGTTCAGCAGGCCTCCAACATCGGTCAGCACTACTACCCCGAGACCATGGGCAAGTTCTACATCATCAACTCGCCCTACATCTTCACCACCGTCTGGTCCGTCATCAAGGGCTGGCTCGACCCCGTCACCGTCGAGAAGATCAAGATTCTCGGTCACAAGTATCAGGACGAGCTGCTTCAGCAGATCCCCGCCGAGAACTTGCCCGCAAGCCTCGGTGGAAAGTGCGACTGCCAAGGCGGTTGCTCCCTCTCCGACGCAGGCCCGTGGAACACTGACGAGGGTCGCCAGATCATCGAAAAGGTCCGGGCAGAAGAGAAGCAGAAGAGGGAGCAGCACGAGCGCGAGGGCTCCACCGTCGCCCCTGCTGCCGCTGCTGCTGCTACCCCCGCAGAGAACGGCTCGGCACCCGCTGCTTAAAAGCTCACGTTCCACCAAATACGCCTCTAAATTGCTGGGCTCTGCATTGCCAGTGCCAGTCATCATTGTATAAACTCTCCTAGCTTTCGTCACCGACCCCGAGTTTTCATGAATAGATTCATTGCGATCCACGCAATCCATTTGCAACATTCTGTGATGAGAACCTCTTCCGTTTGACCGACCTGTGTCTCGTTACAAGCCGAGCAGAGTCTTGACAATTCGATTCGGAGCCATGCAGGCCAATTGTTACCGCACCTCGTTTCGCAGCTTCTCTTGGACTCGGGCGGTTTTGATCATTGAGAAACACTGGATATAAATGCTAGAGTTGTTCACTGAGGCATAACAGGACTCCATAGCTCAGTTGGTTAGAGCGTAGCACTGTTAATGCTGAGGTCGGCGGTTCGAGCCCGCCTGGGGTCGCAATTTTTTTTCCTTCCCGCGTTCCCGTCTCAAACCTTTGCTCCTTTACTTCTTGGCAGACGAGGAGAGTAAAACGTTCATACAATATGTTCGCTGAGCTCGAGCGTCGCTAACGGCGTCTGGAGGTGTCTTCGTTTTTTCCAATCGCCGTACACCTCTACCCTGGACGGACGTTTGGCCCGTGAGATGGATAGCCGTTGACTTCTCAGGCTGCTTCACCGGTGGCGTTCATTCCGACTTTGGAGCTTTCTCTTCCCGTTTCTGGATGGATCTCTCAGCGTGCTCCATCTTGCAATCTTGCGGCAGCGACACATGCGAATGACACAGGCTGACAACTTTCGAACATCGACTTTGTTGCAGAAAATTAAACTTGATTACGATGCAGCATGCTTCGGCTATTCTATCTGGTGGGAGCGCTTGCGTCAGCGCTCGAAGATTCTGAAGAATTCGAAGCAGCACCTTCACCCATGCTTGGCGGGCTGGAATGATGCACAAACGGACTGAGGATGGGTGAGGCGTCCGAGTCGGATCGGTTGCTGTTGCCATCTGAAGGTAGGCGCGTGTGCGGAGGAGGCTGTGCTTGACCTGCGTTGCTCTGCAATCTCTGCAGAGGGCTGTCCTTTGCGCCTAACAGTTGCGAGTTGATGATCGATGGCTTGGACTCGAGCCGTGATCCACTGTGCGTGTTTTCCTGTTGTGATTCGGATGGTGTCACATTGCCGAAAGGTGATTCTCCATCGGGCGAGTGGTCCAAAGGCATGGTTTGAGCCAAGGGGCTACTTTGGGATGACCGAAGCAGACTGGGTGCCTCGCTGTTGCGTGCAGACATAGGACCTTCCATAAGGTATCTCTGCCTGCTTTGCTGCGCCAAATGTGGTCGATGAGAGCTGCGTGAGCGGCTGCCTTGGTCAGATGGATCGGTCCAGACGAGACCGCTTGTAAAGTCTTCGGGCGCGCCGATGCCACTGCTGGTGCTGAAAGCGAGCGTCTTTTGATCGGTGGCCATGGCCATATTTCCACCAAATCCAAGTGGCTGTGGAGGGATGATCTGGATCGAATCTCTGTTGAGCGGCGAGTGAGGCAAGTACGATTCACGGCGACTGGAGTTCGACAAGTATGAGAGTTGTGATGCCGATGCCGACTTGAGGTAGGATCGCTTCAGGGTCATGGTAGATGACGAGCTTGAAATGGTAGATGCGCCCCTGTAATGAGGATCATAGATGTCTGAGGGTGAAGAAAGCACCACCGAGTCAAGAGCTCGAATCGAGGGCGAAGGCATTTCGCTGGTGGAGGTCGAAGTGAGTCCATCAGGCTGGGGAGAGGTGACATTGGATGCGGAGGATGCGGCGAGATAGTCGTGGGAGCTGCCGGGCCTGCGTATTGAGTGGAAGGTGGGGATCTCTGAGACGGTGGACATGACGACGCCACCATGGTAGGCTGTGGGTGGTTGGCTGATGGGAGGGAGCTGCTCTGGGCGGTGCATGCAGTTCCACACCTTTCGATAAGTCTTGTATGCCACAAAGATTAGTGCAATGCCTCCAAAGATGGAGGCGACTGCGATGGCAGCCGTATTGGGTTGCGACATGCTTGCGTACTTAGTATCGAATGGTGGTGAAGTAGAGACAGTGCCTTTTGATGGTCGCTTCTACCTGATCAAATTGATTTTGACATGATTCTGCTGAAGATGATGGAGCTGCTGGTGGTACGGGCCGGACTCAGGCCAATGTCTCAATGTCGTGTTAAGCACCCGTCGCTCTGATTCGAATCCTGTTAGATGACAGTGTTGATGGGTGATGATAGAGGCACGACCGCCCTGTGCCCGGGGCTCGCGAGAAGCCAGAGATCGGTGGAGACAAGGTACTGGCAAAGAGGATCGATAGAGTGGAAGAAGATGGTGGAGACCAGGAAGGGATTGCGGAGAATGTTTGTTGCAACAAGTTCTCGAGAGATTCGAGAGCGAGAGGGGGGGACAAGGTGAATTTGATGACGAGCAAGTAGGCACAACCGGCGTAATCGGAAGGAAGGACGAGGGCGAGAACAAGGGATGCGCGGGAGACAGGACGCAGGGCAGATGAGCTGAGTATCAATCCGGCCAAGTAGGGTTTGACACGGCGGGGGGATTGATGGCCGTGGTGAAGTGTGGAACTTGGTCGTCGGAGCTGCAAAGCTGCGTAACAACGTTCTCGCCAAAGTGTACCCAAGTGTGCAGTACCACGCCAGTAGAGTGGCCGGGGTACAGAACGGCTTCGAGGATCGACGAAGCCTGCGGTCTGAAGCTCTTCTAGCGAGGTCTGTCTCTAGAGAGTGTGTGTGTTGCGCCCCAAAGAGAACAGACGCAGGGATTGCTGCTCTCAAATCCATAATCCCACCCGAGAGAAGTACACTGCACACACACACACACACACACACACTGCACACACATCTGCAAGCAAACACGCATGCAAACGGCACACGCCAGGAGAGTAAGCCAAGAAGTTAGTCGACTTGGCCGTCTGTCCATTTCGAGGATCGCCAAGCGGGAATTTTTGGCCTTGGCTAAGTTAGTTACAGCCCCAAAACGAATTGCTGCAGGCAGCGCAGCGCATTCGGAAAGAAAAAAGGGGAAAATCAAATCAGAGCGCGTCGAGCATGTGTGTACAGTAGCTCTCATCGAAGGGATCCTGGCGGCGGCGGAGGCGATCTTCTCACTTGATGGTGATCAGCCAAATTCGAAAAGCTGTAGCACATGATGAACGCCGGTGGTGAGCATGACGAAAGGGTTGTCAAGGTTGGCCATCGTAGCATTACAGTAGCTGGTTGAGGATGAATTCAAACAGGGTGTCAGCGAGCATGCCAGAGATTTTAAATATATTTTAACCCAAACGAGATCGTCACGTTGCAGATTCCAATGACTGACATCATGTTGAGCTCGCTTTGGCTCGCAATTGCCTGTCATCTTTGAAACCGCACGCTCTCTACTACACAAAGTAGCGACTCTGCGATCGCGAGGCCTGAAATTCGAAATTGGTTCGAGAGGCAGACATCTCGAGCCTTTTTGCGTTAGATGACTTTTTTAACCGAGACTGGTCCCGCTCTCTTCTCTTCTTCCACGGAGCAGCGATTCCGTCACTTGGCGGACCAATTTGAGCGATTCCATGTGATGTTCGGCTGCATGTTTAGAAAGAACGAACAAAAAAAAAAAAAAACAAAAAAAAAATGTGTTTCCCATTGCGGCATCTCAAATCGGAATCAAAACTGTTTAGCCTTGTTGAGGACCAAAGATGCCGAAATTCAATCGCAGCACTGCAATGCAAGGCACAGCCAGAGTCGTGCTTTGTGATTGAGCGGGGCATGGTAGATTTTCGTGCAAACACTTTTTGTTGCATGTGATGAGAGATTGCCCTCGTCAGAATGTTCGAATAGAGAGAGACGCAGCCAGCGCTTCTTTGACAGTACCCGCATCCCGGCCATAGCGACATCATTAACCTCAGCAGCGGCATTCGTGTCAGCTCTGAACCCGACGTGCGGAAAGCGAGCTTGCATATTGTAGCATCTCTGCGGCTTGACACCTCACACCTGTCTTTGACCGCCTCATTTTTCTTCCCAGATTTGATTCTGGCAGCCATTTTTTTTTCTTCTAAAAACAGCATTTTGCTCCATCCCCACTTCAGGGTCCAACCTTTCTGAATGTTTGTTGCCAAACGAGCCAGAAGAATTGCTCCCAACGCCCGCAGGAGGGTTCGAGAACGACCACCAGCCTGGCCAATCCTTCATCTGCGCCACCTCTCATCGACGCGCAACTTGCGCCAGAACCGGTGCTTGCATGTCGGGTAAGCCTGACTTCCTCCCAAGTCGCGACCTTCGACACTTGAAGACGCTCGACTTGGCATCGACAGAATGTTTGGACACTGTTCGCAGTAATCTCGAAAGCCTAGCCCTTGTGCTTGGCGCCAGCGGTGGCCAGATCATTCATGCACGTCCACACCTTCAAGAGTCGCTCCAACAGTCCGAGACCACAAATCTACCATCGTTCGAACAACCACCAAGGGAGGTTGACTCATTCGAAAGGAGCTATGTTACACGATGGCTCACCAGACTCGTCTCAGAGTTCACCATGACGTCGTCTGACGACGAGGTCACAGCTGCACAAGCAGATGCCCTCTCGGAACGATGCGCAGAACTCCTTGCTCTTTCAGCTGGCAGGATGGCAGCCGGCGCCTCTGTTCAGGATCACGTCTTCCAGCTCGACGACGGCGCTCTCGCAGTCAAACTCAGGGATGGTGCGCTGGTCCACGACTCTCTCGGCACTCATACATGGGGTGCTGCTCCCATCCTGTCGCAGCTCATTTTACCTCTGGACGCAAAGTTTGTCGGTCACGATATCAAGGCGCTTGAGCTCGGTGCCGGAACTGGTCTGGTCGGCCTTGCCATAGCGCTCTGGTCCCGACAGCACCGCGCAGAGCAAAACACACAGGTGATCTGTACCGACTACCATCCAACGGTGCTTGAGAACCTGGCGCACAACATTGCTCTGAACGTCTGCGCTTCCTCCGATGCTGATCGTACTACTCAACCAGCCTTTCAGACTTCAGCAGTCAGCGTTGTCGCGCGTTGTCTGGACTGGCAGAGCGTACATCGCTCCCAGAGTGGACAAGGCTCGGGTCTAGCTGAGGAACTGACGTCTCAGACTTTACCCAAAGATCTCGTCGCTTCCAATGGCTCCGACTGGGCCACCGTTCTCGATGTCGAAGCACATGCAGGAACTTTTGATCTTATCGTCGCAGCAGGTATGTAGAATGGCGGCTACAGTCCTTGCAGGAAGAAAGAAACTGACACACGCATTCTAATTGGCTTGTCTACAGACTGCGTTTACGATCCTGTCCATCCCTCGTGGATCCGATCGGTAGCAGAAAAGCTTCTCCGGCAATCGAATCCTCCAAGCGACTCGAAAGCGCTGCTGCACATCATGGTTCCGCTCAGACCAACGCATCAGCAAGAGATGCAAGCCGTCTACCAAGCCTTTGAGCCAAACCAAGATTTGCACCGTTCTCAACTGGTCGTGTTGTCAGAGAAAGACTACCACGGCTACGAGAATTTTGGAGCATGGAACGCAGTTGTCCGATCCGATGATGCGAGCCAAAGTCAGCCCGAAGGAGGCCTTGCGAGAACGTACAGATGGTTCCAGATCGGCTGGCAGACCCTGGATTCCTAGCGTCGCAGTCCCGCGGAGGATGGTCAGATCGATCTGATGGGATCTTGGTATACTGTACCCGATTCGATTCGCAAAGGTCTATCTGACGAATGGCATGGCTCGTGCGGGCTTGAAATGCAATATTTTTAATACAGAATCGAGCTCGCTGCACACGCAATACAAAATGAGTGCTTGAAAAAACGTGAGGAAAGTGTTGAAGGTGAGGCCCACATGAATCACAGACAAGAGTCTTTCTTGTCTTACGCGCGCAGAAATGGACCTCATAACAGCACAGGAAGCCAGCCAAAGAGTCTCGTTCAATTCGAACCACATCGTAGCGCTGCAAGCCAAGAGGGACAAAGCACTCAAAAGCTCGGATCAATCGCGAAGAGCCTTCTTGCTACTACTAGGTTATAGCAAAAGACAGAGAATGCCTGGATCCTGCACAAGCCCTGTAAATGCAGATCACATAGATTGCGAAGCTCGAAAGGCACTTCATCTGTTTTTAGCCTGGTCTCTCTCACGCCACGTCCCTCGTTATTGGAGGCTCTTGCGGCTTCGGCTCTGTATGCCAACCCTTTTGAACTTCGTGCAGCCCTTCAGACTTAGTGCCGCTCGCAGCGAATTCTCTCTCTCTTCTGCCAAAATGTGACGACCTCAAACGCGAAGGCAAGCTTGTGTCAATTTCGTTTTCGTTTGGTTTTTTTTTTTTTGGGGGGGAGGGCCTTGGGCTTGGCTGCTGGTTCTGGTTCTGGTGCTGGTCGCTGATCGCTGGTGCTGGTGCTGGTGCTGCACTGCTCTGTATTGTGAATAGGTGCGGTCCCGCCCTCCGACTCGTTGTTCGCCGCCCGTTTGAGTTTCTCGTCTCATCTCACCGACATGCTGCACAAACTTGAACAACGTCAGCCTCCGTTCCTCCCTTCGCTCCCACCATCACCGTCTCCCCCCTGCACATTGTGCCCCTCTGTTTTTTACCGTTTTCACCGTAAGTGCGCCTCGTCGATCAGACTTCTTGCCCTTCCATTCTCTCCCCTGGCTTTCGTCCCTCTTCTGCGTGTCTCCTGCCCACTCGCGCCACCTGCACCCTCATCTCCATTCATCTCATCTTCCCTCCCCTCTAGTTACCTGGCCGTCCTCGCTGGTCTGGAGCCTTCACTCGTCGTCCAACTTCCTCCTTTCTGACGCCGTCCCACCGCCGCTGCGCCCTCATCTATCTTCCTCGTCCTGCCTGCCTGCCTGCCTGCCTCTTTGCCTTGCTCCCTGTTCTCCGCTCGTCTGCGTCGTTCGGTTTCCCTTGTACCTTGATTCTGCACCTTGTGGCTGCCCTGGTCTCGCAGCTCGAAACTTCATTTCACAGAGGTCTTGAAGTTTTGGTCGCTGGGTCCTTTTGCCGCCCCTTCGCACTTTGTCCGTCGTTGCTCTTGCTCCCTCTCGCCGGGCGACAAAGGAGCGGTGCTCGACGCTTGCATTCTGCCTCAGTACTACATCACACCAAACTAGCTCCCTCCTTCCCTCCCCCTCTACAGTCACACTTTCGGAGAAGGCATCGACCCACCGAAGCCCTTTCATCGTCTTCTCTCTTGTCGGTAAGTGCCTCCTCCTCCTCTCCGTCCCTCTCCTTCCTGACTGCCGACCTTGCTTCCCGAGCCTCTGGGGTCGTCGTCTGGTGCTTGGTCACTGCCGACGCAGCCATTCTGCCACACTTCCCTTTTCATGTCGTTGGGTTGTTTAGCTCCGTCTGTTTGTTCGTCACCGCGCCGTCTCCCTCATTGGGTTCCCGGTCTGTTCCCTCTGTCGCTGTTCCCGTGCTCCTGGTATCCTTTCACTCGCCACATGGCGATCTGCATGGTCGCAATGGGCTTTCACTTCGGCTGCAGTCGTGGCTCGATGCACCAAGGTATGACAGACCTTCTTCACAACAAGTGTCAGTGTGGCGGTGATTGTTTCCGTGCAAACAGTGTCATCCTCTCTCGTCTTGTACCCCATGCCCGTACATCGACAGTGTGCTCGAGGTCATCCAGACGCAGCCGCCTATGTCCGAAACAAGCACAGATCAACACCGGGGTGGAATAGGTTCCGGATTGACATCCATTTGCCGTCGTTGCTATATGTAAATGATGGCGAAGTTTGTATCCGCCACCTTCACAAACCAGGCGATGGATGGGTTTGGGTGGCTCAGTCGCGATGGCCGATTCGCCGCTACTGGCCATTCCTTTCCGTTCAATCTAACAGGTTCGCTTTCGTGTTTCCGATCTCAGGTCCTCCGATCGCAGACTCTTTGGATTTCCGATTCAGAGGTTAGAAAAAAAAAGTCCTCGTCGCGCTTTTGGCTGGACTTAGGGTTACGTTTGGGGGAAGAGACCGATCTGCTGCTGGTCCCAACCCGACGCGTCTCAATTTCCATCCGCTCACCCTGCCGTGGCTGCCTGGCTGGCCACGGTTGCTGCGCAGCGCAGAGGCGCAGCAGCCCACCAGACAACACTGTCCAATCAATCTCCCACCAAATAATCCATCCACTTCTCCTCCACTACCCCGGTCTTCGTTACCGATCCTTCGGCCCCGTCATTCCTTCATATTCCTCTCTCTCTCTCCCTCTCTTCGACTCTGACTTCTAACTCGGCTCGTCTTCTTGCACCTTGTCATCGAAGCAGTGGCTCTTCCCTCACCACCTGTCTCGTTAGCTTTACTCGCGACGTCGACGCCCGCCTTCACTTCAGAACGCGTGTAAGTGTCCTCTCCCCAGACGCGTTGGTTGCGCCTACATGACGCGTCCTGCTCATCGGCTGACAACCTCGAACACCTTCATCTCGTCTTCTCCACGTGTCTTGTGTGTTCCCCGCCGTGCCACGGTTCCTCCCCCGATCCTCCCCGTGCTCCCGTCGTCGCGATCCTAGTTGCGCATTTGAAGTGATACGCGAAGCTTCGCGCCGAGTCCAATTTTACTGACGTGCTGTTCTTCCATGGACTCGCAGCACCTCGTATCGCCGCAAGAAGCGGCCGCTCAAGCCCAGGCCCGAAGGATGCAACCATCTGACGCACTTGGTCACCACAGTCATCATCACCACGGTCACTCAAGCTCCGACGACGTTTCCGGAGGCCAGTATTTCAACCCAGCAGCTATGGTACGTTTGATCGAATCTTCTTTCCGCGTGTCAAAGACGACGCGTGGATCGCGTCTGCAAAGTCTCTTCAACCATACTGACAATCGAACACTTCTTCTGCCTACACGACAGCACTCGCGCAACATCGGTATGGACAACGGCAACGCGCCGTCTCACTACGGAGGCATGCAGCTTCCCCCTCTCGGCGCCGGCCAGAGCAACGGCAGCCACGGAAGCATGGGCCACCACGCCTACGGCTACGGCGGCCAGTCGCATGCCATGCCCTCCCAGCTGTCGTATCCTCAGCACTCGCCCAACCCCTCTCACGCTCACATCTCGGGTGGCCAGAACACCGGTCCCATGTCCATGTATGGCTACGGCGTTCACCACTCGTCGCCCCAGCAGCACTATTCGCATGTCCCCGGACAGGCTGCCCACGGCGGCATGGGTGGCATGGTCGGCGGTGCTGGTTCCAACCCCATGATGGGTGCTCCCGGCGGAGGTTCTTCTGGCAGCGACTTTGGCAACCACGGCTTCGGTCAGCAATCGCACTACCACCAGTACTTCCAGCCTCAGAACCTCCAGAGCATTTCTCCTAGCCAGGCTGGCGCACCTCCCTCGTCTGCCAGCACCGCTGCTGCCCCCGCTGCCAGCACGACCGGCACCCAGGCTGCTGCCAAAGGCTCCAGCAAGACCGCCAAGGCCCCCAAAGCTCCCAAGGCACCCAAGGCCGAGAAGAAGACCGCCGCTGCTGCTGCCCCTGCTAAGTCTGCTCCCGAGCCCAAGGCCAAGGGCTCCAAGAAGGGTGCCAGCGCCGATGCGCCCAAGGCAAAGGCTAAGGCTCACCCTTACTCCCAGCCCGAGCCTGCTGCCGAGGCCAAGCCTGCTAAGAAGGCTAAGAAGAGCGAGGATCCTCCCAAGCCTTCTGCTCTCAAGTCGCGTCTCAAGCCTCCCAAGCAGGCTCCCTCGGCATGGCAGATCTTCTTCACCGAGGAGCTCCAGAAGATCAAGGCTCAGAGCCCCGATGAGCGTCTCAACGTGGCTCACGTCGCCAAAGATGCTGGTCAGCGTTACGCTGCTCTTCCCGAGTCCAAGAAGCAAGAGTTCCACCGCCGCAGTCTCGAGGCTAAGGAGCAGTGGGAGCGAGAGATGGCTGACTGGAAGTCTAAGCTCACACCCGAGGACATTCGTCAAGAGAACCTATACCGATCCGCTCAGCGAAAGGCCGGCAAGTCGAGAAAGGGTAACCTCAAGGACCCCAACGCCCCCAAGAAGCCCCTTTCCGCTTACTTCCTGTTCCTCCGAGCCATCCGAGCCGATCCCAATATGACACAAGCCGTCTTTGAGGGTGAGCAGGAGACCACCAAGCAGAGTGTTCTTGCTGCCGCCAAGTGGCGAAGTCTCAGCGAGACCGAAAAGCAGCCCTATCTGGACCGCGCCGAAGCCGACAAGGCTCGCTACGAGCGTCTGCGCCGCGAATACGAAAGCAACAACGGTCTCGAATCCTGAAGTGGTACCCTTGCGCGTTCTTCTCGATCGTACGTAATCCACTTTGCGGCTACGACCCGGCCAAGTCGGTTCCTGTCGCTACCTATACCACGCCGTTCCGTTTCTCGTAATGTTGTAGTTGTTCCTTGGCGCATGTGCTGCACCTGGCTTCCAGGCTTTGTGCATTCTTGTCGCGTTCTAGTTTCGGACCTTTTCTCTCAACTCTCCCTCAAGTCAGCTGCCATCGCAAACTCGCTTGGGCTTTTGCACAGCTGTGCTGCGTCGAACCCAGCTGACTTGTCTGTGTATTATTGCCGCTCTTCTAACTGTCATTTTCCTGCTTGGACTCCTTCGTTGTGCGCGCGCGTGATGAGGGTGGAATCATGAACTGGTTTGGGACTGAACAAAGACTGAAATCACATCGTAACGTAATTACAGTAGTACCGACGCGGATGTAGTACCGACGCGTTCTCCGAGCTTAATTTTCAGTCTGATGGTAGTACTCGGCGTGATCGCGATCTCAGCAGTCTGTTAATCCAATCCAAGTCAAACTTCAATGGTGTGTTCCTGAGATGCTACAATACATGTTGAGATAAACAGAATCAAAGTCGGACATGTGATGAGCTTGCTACAGGCATGATATCAAAGAATCCAAAGCCACCGAGGTCATCGTCATTGATGACGTCAAGGCACAGTTCAGGATCAATGTTGTTTGTGAAATTTGGCTCTGCAGGTGTAGCAGAGATGCTTGGTGATGCCAAGAGCCCTTTGTTGCCATCATGAGGTGCTTTGTTGCCACCAGAGACTACCTTGGCCTCCTCCACCTCCTCCTCCTCTCGCTCGTGGGAACGGCGAGAGAAGTTGCCATCACGCTGAGCTCGGATCCACTGACCACACCGATGCAGCAACCACCTCCCTTACCAAGGGAATGACACTCGGCTTCCCCAACAACATTTGTCCGACATAAACGACGAGCTCCGGACGAAACAGACACGATTCTCGACCTCACATCAAGCTCACCACCTGCGGCAACTTTGGAAGACAATGCCATGGCACGACTCCAGGACCTAGATCTAGACCCCAAAGACCCAAATGATGCTGAAATAGCCTGGCTACGGACACAGCTGTTCAGAGACGAGTCTGAGGAACACGAGACACATACGGAGACGATTGGAAACCCAGCCAAAGTGCATACAGCAGGCAGGCATTGTTGACCCACCCAGAGAACCGCTCCACGTACCTAAATCAGGGCTTCCCTGACACATGGGCAAGACGACCATCACCGCCACTCTCATTAGGTCCCACTGGGTTTGGCCCCAAAATTTCCGACAAACTCATTCCTGACCTCTTCAACAATCTCTCCGAATCTTATTTCATCCCACCGGCCGACGCCTCTCTGCGACTCATTCATCCATCCACTATGCTCGAAGATTTCATTACGACACGCCCTTTCCTTTTGTCAACCCTTTTTACGACCGTTTCTAGACCACATTATGACCTTGACACGGTCTTGTCCCTTCTTTCAAAAATAAAATAAAATTAGAGTCTGTCCCCAGACCGCATTGAGACCCTGACACGGTCCTGTCCCTTTAAATAAATAAAAGTTCATTCCTCGACTGCATGGAGACCCTGACATGGTCTTATCAGCCTCCTGATTGCGACCTCACCTTGGCCCGTTTGCAATTCAGAAACATAGCAACCACATCGTCCCTTTAGCGTGATACAGCAGCTTGCGACCTGTCTCTGGACACGCTGCCATTACCTCACGATCGTCCTCATTAGCGCTTCAGCTCACCCTTGACTCCTGACCTCAGCCTTTCCGGCTATCGGTTTATTGAATTCTTTGGAACAATTGACATGCTCAACAGTCATAGACTACTTTAAGCTATACCAAGCCATTTGAGCTAGGCAAAGCAAATGAGAAACACAGGTCGACCGATCCGGACGCAACACCGGCATAACAAGCCAAGAACCTCGGGCTAAAATTGCCCCATCGCTTTCAATGAGGAATTCAGCCCGACCAAACACACCCCTCCTGCACATAGACACGCTCATCCCACCTGAATCCACACAAAGTCTGAACCTCCTTCTCCTCCAACGTGCTACCTCGGCGACTTCACTGTCCCTGATCACCGAGTGTAACGAGGGCCTCGTTCATCGAGCACTCGAGACTCATGTGATGTGCTCTCCCACCGTGATGAGGACCCAAGGACAATGCACCTGGCCTCCCCCTCAATACTGACGCCCAGTTTCATTGTTACCTTGCTCCCAAGGACCTGTGCCCCGCCCCTCCATGCTTTCTCCCACTCGTAAAACCCCCGCCTAAATCTGACCGGCACAAGAGGATGGCCCTCTCGGTCGCCATTTGCCCAAACCACCCAGCACCACTTCATCACGGCCGCAACTTGGCGGTCAGCCCAGCATGGTGTATGAGCTAGGTTCCATCTGGCACCCACCTCGCTGGCAACCACATCCCATCGCCCATCACGCCACCAGCAAGTACGTAGGGCGGAAACAGGGGTAACGCACAATGAACCATACGTCTCACCACCCTCTCCTATCACATCCGGCCCACTGAGTTTGGATGTGTCACACAGCCACATCAACGACAACAACCTCATAAACATGACCAGCTCTCGATGAGGGGCATCATTGGGTTGAACTCAACAGCACACTCGTGCACCACAACAGCCTCGCCAGCACCCTACTTGGAGCGGCTCTCGAGACAAGCCCACAACACAAATAAAACGCCGTCAACGACGAGGTGAACCAAGGAACGAACGAACCCACCCTGCCTGACCAACGAACTTTTGTCCCCAAATGGCAAGCACACGACGACAGTGCCAATGCTAAACACATTGGCATCCAGCGCACCGTATAGGTTGGCCCTGTTCCGCGACTACTCATTATCGTGAACACTAAGAAACACCCTGACGCCACCCTTTGCACAACACTTACATAAAGTTTGGGTCCTCACGACCCTTCCCCAATCGCTTCACCCGCCCCAACACCTCCTCCTTCCACACCAGCCGACAATGGCCAAGAGAACCATCACCTCGATCCCACGTCGCTCCCGCCGCAACAGGCATACTCAGGGACCCATCAGCTTTCCCACTGCACACCAACGCGACACCGACACGACCACCGACATGGTACAACAGCACGTCGTCCATACCGCCTCCTCCTCCGGCGTGGGAGCCATGGGAAGAGCTAGTAGCCATCCCCCCAACCAAGACGAGGACGCCACAGCACCCACTCAGCCGAGCACCAACCCACGCAACAGAAGTGGACTCGGTGCAATTAAAACAGAGCAACCTCCCGCAATTGCTAACGACGCCGCCACGACAAACGACATGTACATCGACATGGACAATTTTTTGGCCAGCAACGTGGTGATTGCCCCAGCACCTCTTCATAAACAAATGGCCACTCCTGGCGGGATCAATGGTGCACTTGACGATCAAAGCATCGACAGCCCGCCTTTGAATCCCGTCGACAATCACTCATCACGAACCGACAGCATCCCTCGTGGCACAACCGCCGACACACCTCCTGACATGAGCTTCCTAATCTTCCATTGTGAACCTCACCTCATGATGGCTCCAGCGGCCACATTGGAAGACGCCTCTGCACCTCGGATGGAAAGCTTCGCGCACCTCGGCCCTATCCAGACTATCCAGCAGACTGAGGTGTTTGATGTCGATGGGACTATGTGCTTGCCCTTCTGCTGGGCGTGACGGACCACACAGGAATTCCTCAAGAACTTCAACTGGCACGGAGGAGCGCTGAAACCTGATGAAGACATGCGCGGGTATAACGACGTGCGAAAAGACCTTGCCGAGCTCCTCCTCCTGATCGATCTGGCCGACCAGCATCAAGCACTGGAGCGCATTTACAAATCGCGCTTCCAGCAGCTGTTCTACAAGGACCACTCTCCACACAACCTCACGATCCGTGTCGGAGGCTTCAGCTCCCTATCCAAGGAAGCTTACTGGGAGGTCATTTCCGACCTGGTCGGCAGCACCTTGATCACGACGATCGTACCTGTCCTGCTTCGACAATACCTGGACATGTATTTTAGGGGTACCCTAGTAACCAAACGTCTTGCCATCCGCCACCACACCGCAATGAACCCACAGTGGACCACCTTTGACGTCCGGCTTGCCCACTTTCACAGCATGAACCATGGCAACTTCAAGGAGCGTACGCTGAGTGGAAACATGGCCATGTATCACGCTGTACTTGACCTGGCCAATAGGCCCCTTTACAAACGCGATAGCGAAGTTATACAACTCTATGCTCGACAAAACCCAACCCGATATCACGTCCTTGCACTACAAGTTGACGAAGCCTGCAACGTCTGGTATACCACAGAGGAATTCGATTTCTTTGTTCATGTCCACCACCCATCAAAAGGCAGCGACATACGCGAGAACCAGAATGCCCTCAAGATACTCAACCAGATATAAGAACCTCAGCCCGTTCCACCATGACCAACAAAAACCCAAAAAAAAAAAAAAAACACAAAATAATAGTTATAGATAGCAGAAGAATTCGCCCACAGTTCCACGCCGCAATAAAAAGTCTGTCTCTTGTCTTCGAGGAGGTGTTCTCACGAACACCTCCTCCTCGGTGTGTGGTCTGGGTATCACATGCCGACAGCCTCTTCAAACTGAGAAGACCTTGTGTTCTTACCCTTGTATGCTCCCTTTCCAACTGACTTTTGCTCTGCTTCCTCTCTTGTGATCATCTTCATCCATGATAGCACCCTTTGATCACCATCCTTCCTCTTCTTGCCCCTCCTTGTCAATGTTTTGTTCCTTTGCTCCAGCTCCAATTGCAACAGATCGACCTCAACCCAAGAAGCTGCAAGTGCTGCTTCCGTCTGTGCATGTGCTTGTGAAATTGAGTTACTGAGCTTTCAGGCTTCTTGTGGGTCCTGTTCCTGAGCTAGTACAGCAATGGTGGTTTCAAAAACAGTCCATGAATTTGGTATGGCACATTCCTGCAGCAGTTGTTGGTGTTGCTGTGTTCCTGACCCAGGTAGTTGGTCAAGGGCCTTATTCACACTCAGATGAAGTGTGATTCCGCTGTCAGAGAAGGCCTTACAGGCTTGTGCCTGCATTAGAACCTTCTCTCATGCCTGAGTGTACATTGTTACAAATATTGGCTTATCAACATTGCTCACGTGGGTTGCAGCATCTGAGATCAGATGCTTGACCAAAGCCAAAAGTGGGCCAAAGATTGAGACATCCTGAGGTTGCATGATGTGGGTTGCTAAGCTGGAAGCAGGAATGGAATGATGTTCCTGTTCCAGCAAAGGTTGAGGAATGGCTTGCTGGTGTGAGACTTGTGGCCATTGATGATGAGCAAGCGCCAAGTTGATGGCGTCAATGGCCTTGTCTCTGGCTCAAAGATGGTTTTGAGCCATTCCAGACCAAGAGCGTGGGACGTCCAGCCATTGTTGGTCTTGGCAAATTTCCAGGAAGCTGGTACACCTTCCATATGCCGCTGTTCCCTGACTGTGTGTACTTGGCCTTTGGTGATAATGAGTGGCAATAGTACCTGACCACTGCTTCTGATGCAATCAATTATAGTTGCCAACACACATGTTCCTGGCTGTGCCTTGTACCAAGCTGCTGGCTTGCCGGAAGACACAATGATTCAATCGCTTCCAGCCTGACCAAACATGAACCCTATCTCATCCATATTGAAAACGTTTGTGGATGCTACATGATACTCACGCATAATCTCAGCCAGACAATTGAACCATTCTTGTATTATGGTCTCTGTGGCTCTGGAAAGCCATGCATGGTCGAGGCACCAAGACCAATGGGACCAAATTGTTGGGTGCCAAAGCAGTCGCCTGCAGCCACGTGTGTGTGACGTCTGGGGCTTGGCAACAAGCAGGATTGGAACAAATGATATTGTTGGCATGCTCATGGAGAAGCGCCGGTGTCAGGGCAAAGCCGCTGCAGGCACAACAGCGGATGAACTCAAGCAGACCCGACTCTTTGGTTGGAGTAAGGTGTTGCTGATGGCTTTGAGCTTGGTTTTTGGGCTGACTGTTGGACAACATAAGTCGTTTGATAATCATCTTGCACTTCAAGCATTTCAGCCCACAACACAAAAGACACGTGCACATGTCTTTGGATTAAATCCCGGACCCTTTGGTCCATGATCCAATGCTCTGACCAATAAGCAAATTTTGGGGTCATCTGACCTTGCCCTAGATTCAACATTTACTCCAACATTTACCTGCTAAGGGTCCTACACACATTAGGGACTACCCCCATTCCCCCTTTGCATGGACAACAACATTGTCGGCTCATTCAGTCTGACCAAGGTGCCACTTGACCAACCAACCTGAAGGGTCAAGACAGCAATGTGCATCCTGCCCAAAACCCACGTGCAGCTGGTAACGCATGGAACATACCAACCTGAGGGGAACACACCGACTGGACCAATAATGAGCTGTTATGAGAGAACATGCGCACATGCGTCTTCACGTTCATTGGGTGATAAATGCTCGCACTTGCTGATTGGTCAAGTACCCAACAAGTGCAGCAACAACCATAGCAAATACACAAGACATACAGCAAAGCCTATAGCAAAAATGCTGGTGTCTTAGTCATTTAGAGAACACGTTTGTCAGAAGGACAACATGTATATAAGTGAAGCTACACTGTCACTAGTTACATGAAATATTATCAAATCATTAACCTAAGTCCCGTACCGTAGTGCAAGTCCTCTAGTGATAGAGATCGCAACAAGCACTAAAGCACCCAATAGGTAACATGAATATGCAGACACCTGTCCAATAACGTGCACACAAACCTTTGGGTTCAGACAGATCAAGTTCACACTTCTAGACCTCTGCCCCACTGGCATGAGTGGCTGATTTAGGTAAACAGGTTGGAGGAATAATAACACCGACCAGTTCACTAGGATCTCTTGGACTTTACAAATGCTGCATAGGATTGCAACCTATCCATTGCAGTGCTTGCGTCTAATAATGCGTGCACTGGTCTTGTAAGTCACACTTGAGTGTTTAATTACTGACACTATTGTATAAAGAAGTCTTATTGGTTCACCCATTTTTATCACTGACAGCCTTGCCTCCAGTGGTGCAAGCTTGCTTCCGGGACATTGTTTGCTGCTGCAGCTTGTTGGATGCTGTCATGCTGTCCATTATTGAGCTCCAAAGATGCTCGCTGCTGCCAAACCTCATGTGTGTTGCAATCAGCCACTGACACCGCTCAGAAGGCCACAGAGCGCTTTGAGAAAGGGTGTTGCAGCATGCTGGTGACCAGAAATGCAGTAGAATAGAGTTATATTGTGGAATTGAGTGGTATTTATGGTGTATGTGATGATGATGGGTTCTGGAAAGTTGGATGGTGGGTCTCATGCAGGCTTTGGACAAATGCAGACGCAACCATACAGGGGTACTGACATCAGATTTGGTGGGACTTGGAAATGACTCAGCACATTGGTACTACATATGCATCGGTACTTCTGTAATTACTTTAAAAAAGAAAATATCCACCTTGCAGCCACCCACCGAAGCCACCCCCAATTGTATTCACCAATTGGGACCAAAATGAATTGAATTTGAATTTTTTCATTACAATTGGGGGTGGCTTTGGCAGGTGGCTGTGAGGTGGATATTTCCTTTTTTTACAATATGAATGTGATGTGCTGGCATGCCTCATTCATATCCTAAGAAAAGAAAACAGCTGGCCCCAGTGCCACCTGCAGCACCAGCCAGGTTGGCTCTGTGAGGTGGCTTCTTGCCAGAGTCAGCTAGGATGGCTTCATGAAGTGGCTCAACAGTCAGCTGCTCATACACGCTCGGCATTGCACAGTCATTCAAAATGGTTTCTACATGGTTGCATTTGTGTGTGTAAAGCAGTGCAAACAGCGATGGCAGTAGCATGGGTGGTGCAAGCAGTGTGGGTTGTGAGTGGTGTGGGTGATGGTGCCAGTGTCAACAAAGGGCAAGATGTTGATGGTGATGGTGGTGGTGGTAGCATGTGGTGGTGGTAGCATTGGTGGTGGCAAAATACAAGAAGGTCAAGGCAGGTGTCAGCCAGCGTTGGGCAGAGACAAGCATTGAGCCAAGAAACCGATGAGAATTGCACTTACTTGTAAGGTTGATGGTGGCTGGCGGGATGGTCAAAGTAGGGAAGGAAGAGACAAAGGCACATCAGCAAATCTTTTATTCCATCTGCAGCATCTGCAGCCTGCACTTGGGCCTCCTCCTGCATGTACTCACTTATTTGGCAGTCTGGCAAAGTGCCTGAGCTTGCTGACTCACTAGGGTATGCAGTTGCCGGCCACAAAGCCACTTACGGAGCCACCATAGGATGCACCCTTGCCAGATGGCTGCGGCAAGGAGCCATCCGATGGAGCCACCAACCTCAAGAGCCGGCTGCAGAGCCATTCTGGCAGCCACCTTTAGTGGCAGTCTCCTCATTGGAGCCACCTTGAAGCCAGCCATGGTGGCTCGATAGGTCGCTCTGCGGCCGGCTTTTTACTTTTTTGATGTTCGGACAGACACGAGGATTGTTCTCTCACAAGTCAGGCCAAGTCACGCAACTGGATCAGAAAGAAAAATTTCCTCATATTCGCGAGGGCACCAAGCTCGCCCTGGCGGCATCCAATCGAAGGGGAAATGGTTGCTACATAACCTCGAGTCAAGAAGGAGGTGTGAAGCGGATCACCATGACCGAGGTGTTATCTGTGCTGAACTCGCTCAGAGCATGATTGAGAAGCTTTTGTGAAGCGACTTGCGGATCCTGTACGTCCTTGATGAGATCGACAGCTTCTTGATCCTCAATAACATCCCAGAGCTGCGTCAAAGGAACGAAAAAGACGTGTCAGTATGCATGGCGTAGACGAGCAGTGATTGGGTTGGTCAGACTTACACCATCGCAGGCGATAATGAGGTAGCTGTCCTCGCTCCCGAGAACTGTCTCTGTCGTATATGGAGAGCCGACGACAAACTCCTTCATAGCCGAGTCTCCGAGGGATCGCGTGACTGCGAGGACGCCATTGACACGGTGATTCATGACGAAGCCTCCAGCATCTGTGATGCGCTTCGCTTCCTGTGCATCGGAGCCCTTGTGATCGTATGTGAGACGGACTGCTTTGCCACCGCGGCTGTTATGATGCAGGTTATCGAACAATGTCAGTCCTTGCTGCGAAAGGGCGAACTTCGTCTCGTGGTCATTGTTGCACTTACCAAAGCACGGCTCGTGCGTCTCCGACGTTGGCCGTATACAGGACTCTCCTGGGACCCACCGAAGGAGTGTCTTTGCCTTTGTTGTCTGATGACTCGAAGCGTTTGGAAATCTTGCCCCAAAGCCCGTCACGCTCGTTGGACTCATCCCTACCGACGACTGCTTCTTTGCCTGTCTCGTTTGCTGTGCCGTTTTCTGCGCCGTCCATCGGTTTCAATGGATGGCCCGATTCGTCTTCGAGTCGCAAGAACGCAACGGCAGCTGTGCAGCCGCTCGACGAGCCTTTTTGCGTTGCGAGATTTGCGAGCTCCTTGTCGACACTGTGGAACGTGGCGTTGAGAAGATCGGGAACCGGCTTGTCCTGATTGAGTTCAAGGGTCTTGAGAAGGTACTGTTTTGAGTGGTAGATGGAGAGGGAAGAGTCAGTCGTGACTCGAATAGCTAGAAGAGGATTAGCGAGTGCTTACCTGATGGAAGTTCTGGCCACACCACTCGGCGGCATCTTTGCCGGCATGACCATCAAAGATACCGAAGAAGCCTTGACCATGCACACCACCAAAGTCGTAGACAAATGCATGCGCATCCTCCATCGCCCTTCGCCATCGCTTGTTCGAGTCCTCGGAGATGCCGACTCGGAAGGAGGGACCTGAATTGGAGGCTGAGCCTGAGGCTTTTGCAGCCACGCCATCCGCGCGAGGTTGCGACACATTCGGATGCTGGTTCAAGACCTGAAGAAAGAGATCATGTGAAAGCACGGTGAGAGGACTGGACGTGTCATTTCGAGGAAACTGTGTCTACTTACTCCATGTGTGTGGATTCCGTCCGCCACGGTGACAGGTGCCGATTCAGCATCTCCTGAACGTTTCTCGCGGGGAGCAGCCATCACTGCTGCCGATGGGATTGGTGGAGGAGAAGGATGTGGTGTTGGTGGTGAGTTTGGGGTTGGTGGCTAAGTGTAAGTTGCCGTCTTTGTGATTGGGTGCAGTCGAGCCGCGAGTTGGCGAAGCCTGCTTGAGTGTCAGTACAGTGCAGTCGTAGATTCTGTGCGATCCTGGGCAATGGGTGGTGGAGCCTGAGGAAGGATAGAAAGACGAAAGAGGGATGGTTTCGCTTGGAAATGAGCGTCGATCTTCACGCCTGCAAGTTGAGGTAGCGAGCTGACTGTGCTTTTGATTTTGCCGTGGAGGCCGGCAGCAGCAGCAGCAGCAGCAGCCAGCAGCAGCATGTGACGTGCATGCTTTTCGCGCGACCGTGGAAAGCAGAGAAGAGAGAGAAAGAATTGCTATGAAACTCGCGTCTTGACGTCCAACTGGAAATGAACAACAGGTGGAGGGCTTGCGCCGCCGCTTTGCCACGCGAGGATGGCTTGCTTTCAGCTCTGCTTTCTCTTGACAGCTTTCCATTCTGCACTGACCACCACACCTCAAAAACAGATGGAACATCAAAATACCACATACAGGATGTCCTTCCTCTTGACCAAAATTGACAGAGATAACCACATATTATTGCCAAAGGATTGGCATTCTGGCGCTGCCTTGCAAGATCTCTGGCCATTGTTTGTTGCCATGAGTTGGTGCAGTCAACGTAGCTTGCTTATCACAGGCACAAGTTATCCTTTCCTGTTCAGCTGCACTTGGCTTGGTGTTAGGCCTTGCCAAACATGCAGCATGAGCCAATTGTTCTGGTCAGTCCCCAATCAATTCCCCCCAGCTGCTGTGGTCATTCCACAGTTTATCCCATTCACTAAAACATTGTCTGCAATCCTGCCAAGTGCCTGTGCACAGACAAGAATGAGTTGAGTAGCAAGTGATGGTCCTCCTCCTCATCGGAGGATTGCGAGCAGGCTGAGTAAGTATAGCTTACTCAGTCTGTTAGATCCAAACCCCAAGAACTAACTACAAATTAAGTGAGTGCCACAACAAATCCACAACAAGGCTTGCAACAGCTCCTCATTGCATGTATTACTTAGCTCGCTGAATAGCAGTTCAGTATCACATCCCCCAATTGTCCGCATACCCCCACAGCAAGAGCCACCTCTCCTATGTGGCTTCAAGAGTTGGCTGTGGGGTTTGTCTTTCCCTTTGCTCTTGCATCTTGGTGGTGAAAAATCACTTCCTCAAAAGTGGTAAAGCCCAACCCAAAGCCAGCTGGGAAGCCACCTCTGATTGGCTGGCTTTGCAATGAAACCACCCAGGGTTGGTACAGGGGTGGCTTTGAGTTGGTTTTTTTCTTTTTTTAGGATATGAATGTGCTGCCCATCTGTATCTTGTGTGTGTGTGTGTGCTTTGTGCTTGCATGGTTGCAACACTGGCTACAGCTTTGCAAGATGTACATGTGGAGGAACTAACACAGTATGTGGCAGCACGCACAAGTTTGAGATCTGGGTCCCAGACACATCCAAGACCCACCCAGGGGTGAGTGTGTCTGGAACCCACCTCGGACCCACCAGGGGTGGTTGCGGGTGGGTTTGCGGACACAACTTTTTGGATTTTACGATATGAATTGCAAATGGAAGTGTGTCCCTGTACGTTAAAAAAAAGACAATTCTTGCCATTAAAAGGGTTTGGACCCGCACTTTTCTGTCACTCAAAGACGAAATCATTTCATAAATCTTCCATTCATGTGATTCTAAGCAGATGCAGTCCCCTTGACCCCGAAATATCTTTTGTTCCAACAGATGGTAAAGCTATGACCTGGCTAAGGTCAGCGCTAGATATCAAGAGCCATATGCGGAGGAAATTCGTGCAGGATGACACCGAAGTCGAGCTGATGATGAAGAGACAAAAATCATAAAATACCTTTTTTGTGCGCGTGTCGCGCGTCTCGCCAGTCTGAACAGTAACTCTTCCCAAGAAATGATGCAATTTTCGCGAACGGATGGCTTCGGGGGTTTTACAGTCTTCTTATGGTTGTTTGAGGATTCATATCGTAGTAAACGTGAAGTTGCGTCCGCGAACCCACCCAAGGTGGTTGCGGGGGTGGGTTCGCGGACGCAACTTCACGTTTTTTACGATATGATTGCAACAACGCGTGACGCGGGCTAAAGCGTAAACCCACCCTCGAAGCCAGCCAGATCGGGGGTGGCTTCAAGGGTGGCTTCGAAGGTGGCTTCGTGACGGATTTTTCCGTTTTTTACGATGTGAGTCAGGCCCATTAAAGAATCAGCAATACAAAATATGCACCCTTTTGTATTCCTACTCGAAATTTTTTGAACACTCACGATAACACAGGCCGGCTTCACGAAGACTTCTGAGTGGGATCACGAAGGATTTAATTTCAGTCACGTTCTGATCCGCCGAAAGAAAATAATGGGCCTGACTCTGTTATGGGCCGTTATAGATTTTTTGGACACTTTTTGCAAAAAATGTATTGGTGACCCATTAATGGGCCTGACCCGTTAATGTGAATGGGCCAGTCACTTTATGACGTAACGGGAGTGGCCCATAACAGAGTCAGGCCCATTAAAGAATCACAAATCCAATTTTTCCCCAAAGTGTTCATAAAATTTCAAGTAGGAATACAAAAGTGTGCATAACGTGACTGGCCCATCAACGGGTCAGGCCCATTAGTGGGTCAGCACTACAATTTTTGCGAAAAGTGTTCAAAAGATTTGAAGCTGAAATACAAAAGCTCCTCAAATTCGTATTAGTGACCCACAAATGGGCCTGACCCGTTAATGGGCCAGTCCCGTTATTTTGTATTGCTGATTCTTTAATGGGCCTGACTCTGTTATGGGCCACTCCCGTTACTCATGATTTGCTTTGCGCTTGAAGGTGATTTGAGGGGCTCCTTTTTCGAAGGAAGCCTTTTGGATTTTTATGCCCTGAGATTTGTAATTTCGCCCCTCTAGGCGCATGGTAGCCAAAAGGGATCAAGTTTCTAGCGAGACACATCCAAGACGGATTGGTTTTGACGAACAGATCTCGTCAGAAATCATCTTATCGAGGTAGTTAACGCACATCGTAAAAAACGGAAAAATCCGTCGCGAAGCCACCCTCGAAGCCACCCAGGGTGGCTTCGGTGATGTAGCCACCCTTGAAGGCACCCCCGATCTGGCTGGCTTCAAGGGCGGCTTCGATAGTGTAGCCACCCAGGGTGGCTTCACTGCTGGCTTCGGTGATGTAGCCACCCGGGGTGGCTTCACTGCTAGCTTCTCATCGTAGCCGCCCGGGGTGGCTTCGAGGGTGGCTTCAGGGGTGGCTTCGTGACGAATTTTTTCCTTTTTTCAAACTACATTATGATTTTGTATCACTGACTCTTTGATGGGCCTGACCCGTTAATGGGCCAATCACGTTGACGTCGCAAGTGCGCCCGCAAGAGGGTCAGGGCCATCATTTTGCAGTCACCAACAGGAAAATTCTGACTTTGAAAAAGTGTGCAAATATTTTATGGCTCAAGGACAAAAAAAATCGCACGGAATATCCTGATGATTGCATCCTGAAAAAAGTAAAATTTCGTCACGAATGGTGGCGTCAAAGGTGGCTTTCGTGACGGATTTTTCCTCTTTTTACGACGTGATTGTGCAGCTGTAAGTCTTGATGAAAATGATTTTTGACAGGATATTTTGATGCGAAATGCTGTGATTCTTCTTTCTACCTTTTGTTTGTTTCAGATCGACAGGGTCAAGAGGTCGCGCTGGTCAAAAATGGACGATGGAAGACAGCTCACAGTCGAGATGGAGAGACGTTTAACAGGGCAGCATCGTCCAAGCTCATGATCTCAAGCTCACAGGCATGAGTACGGCACATCGATACACACATGGCAAGCGCATAGAGAAAAGTCATCATGATTCATGATTTGTCCAGTTGTAAGCGAATACATGGAATCGAAAAGAGTGTGATGATGAATCGGCCAGGTACTACCAGTCTGACCGATCTAGTCTATCATGTATGAGAGGTCCATGTAGCGCTACGGAAAAGAGGGAGCGAGATGCTAGAGCTGGGAAGCCCACACAGCCAGCGTGTTTCCAAACCCGTTCCTGAGCCCGCCTTCATCAACGGTATCTGTCCCATCCACGGTGACCATCTTCTCCACACCGACCGTGTTGAGGTTGAGCACCCATACGTTGGCCTCTTGATCCAAATCCTGCAACCAGAGAATCCTCTTTTGTGACCTTCTGGCGGACACTTGGGATTGATCGTAGTTGGTAAAGAACGAATAGAGGCCTGCGCCGTAGATGAAGACGTTGGTGCTATTTGCGATGCGCATGCCCAAACCGCGATTCTCGTATGGATCGTCTGGGTTGGAGAATGGTGAAGATGAAGATGCGGAGGAGGAGAGGTTGAAGTTGGGATCGTGATACGTGGCGATAGAGAGGGGCTCTTCGGCACTGGCTACTGCTCGACCTGTGCCTTGGAAATAGGCGGTTTCGGTCTGAGCCAAAGAGATAAAGATGTTGTCGGCGTTGACAATGTTGTACTGATACAAGACAGCGTGTTCGGAAGCGCCGCCGTACATCCAGACTGGTCCCTGTGCCGATTCGATCAGGACTCCGCGACCAGAGAGAAGATTGACTTGAGCGCGATCGCCATAGTCCAGATCGTGGTCTGCTACCCACACCCACATGTTTTCGATGTATGCGCTCGAGTTGGGTGTCAGGTGAAGGTTGAGGAAGCTGGCTCGGCAAGCGTCGCTCAGGGGCTGCTCGCGGGCACAGCGATCGGCTTCAAGGTTGGTACCTGCGAACCCGCCTACTCGGATATGGCTGTCCCAGATGGCGGCCGAGCCTTGTGTGCCTTCTTGCTCTCGGATGTTCCACTCGATTATGATGGCGCCGGGGGCAGGTCCTCGTGTTGAGAAGATCATGTCGGAGATCTCCATAATGCCAGAATCGCCAGGACAGCCAATGCGTACGACAGGTCGAGGATCAGAGGCGTTCTGGAAGAGTGGACCACCGCCCATCAGGACAGGCCAGACCTCGCCTACCATTTTTGTGCCAGGTGGGAATGTGACAGTCGACTCGAGGTAGTATGTCCCTTGAGGCACAAACACAATCTTCTTACCCGCACTGTCGTTCAGGATCTTCTGCAAGGCTTTCGAGTCGTCGGTCTTGCCATCTCCAGCACATCCGAGGTCCTTCACGTTGACAAACTCGGAAACATTCGCCCATTCGTACTGCGGACGACTGCGGCTGAACCAAGGCTGCAAAGGATTGTCCATCTTGACCAAGGACGAAGGTCGTTGGATGTCGATCGTCGAGACGCTCTGGACGTCCTCGAGCAGCTGTTTGCCTTCGACAGTGGAGCCTTGCACCCAGCTCTGGATGACAGAAGGCTCTTCAGAGCCTACGAGCAGAATCGGTTCATCGACTGCATTGCCAGACCTCACGACGGCGCCGATGTTCTCAACGGCGATGTTGTCAAGTATAAGAGTGCCCGAGTCGGGAGTGGTGATGTTGAATGCAGTGTCTACGTTGCACAGGGTCCAGTCGTACGCCAAGATGGAAGCAGCGCCTTGACTCCCCGATGCTGGGTTTGGACTCGTACGCATCTCGAGGCCCAAGGTGCAGTTGGTGACGTGGATGTCATGGTACGACCAGCCCCAGTTCCAAGCCTGTGAGATGGCGGTCTGGCAATTTTCGAAGGAGGTGTTGCGAACAGTGAACTGCTGATTGCCGAGATAGGCACCGTACCTTCCGCCTCGGAACGAGAGGTTGGTCATGAAGCCACCACTGCCGTTTTCCATAAAGATGCCTTGCTGGGTGTTGTTGTCGGCGTCCTGTCGCATTTCAAAGTGGACGTTGAAGAGGCCGGTGGCCTGGCTCACCTGATGGTGAATGCCAGTGCCAGACGAAGGCGGCATCTGCGTAAGGTCGATCTTGAAGTTGTAGACGGCGCGGAAAAAGTTGTTCTGGTTGATGTACCAGTTGGAGCCATCGGAAGAGTATGGGTCCTCGTCGATCACGGCAATACCTTGGAACGTGGGAGCTGCAAGCAGAGTTGGCCTATCGGTGGCGCTGCCCATAAGCTGGGTATAGTAGTAGGACACGATCGGAGACGAAACGAGGTATGTGCCCGGTGGGAAGTAGACCACGGCGGGGGAGATGGTCGAGCTGCCACAGCCTTGGCCACATCGATTACCTTGGCTTATGGCCTGATTAATAGCGTTCGTGTCATCCGTGACACCACTGAGAGTTTGGAGGCAAGAAGAGAGGCTGTCAGCACGCTTGCTTTGATGATTCCATAGTGGAGCCTGTCACACCTCGTTACTTACTCTCCCTTGGCACCAAAGTCCTTGACATTACGATAGACCTGATAAGTGCTCGGATTCGGGTTGTACGTTGCGTTGCCGTTATGATCGATGAGCTCGAACCAAAAGGTTTCGTTGGCCCTGCTCGCAGTTGCTTGGCTCGGATTGGTGGGCGACTCGGTCTGCATGCTGCTGTTGATGCTCAGCGAGAAGGGAGAAGAGAAGATCTGGTCTCCAAAGCGGTTTGAAAGGGATTCTTGAACGAGTCGCGTTAGGTTTGCAGCGTTTTCCAGATTGGCCCAAGCGATTTGGCTCTGTTGAAGGACTTGTGCAATGCCATCAAAGAGGCTCTTACCTGCTTCCGCAACACCGGTGAGGCCGCTTGCTGTGACTTTCAAGACGCTGGGAAGGGTGTGTTGAGCCAAGGCCAGTTCTTCTTGATTTGCGAAAGGTGATGATGGAGTGTTGTCAAGTTCGATGATGGGAAAGGAATCTCGTCTCACCGTTTCTGGAAGTGGAGGGCTTGTGGACGAGTCGGATCCTGGAGTATCAAGCTGAATGGCAGAATCCGAGTCTTGTTGATGATACGACGCAGAGGCGGCCCAATTCACGGCATCGATGCTGTGGCCGACAAGAGCAGGACTGTTTTGCGCATTGGCTTGAGAGTCGCTGGATGCAGCACATGCAACGAGGCCACAAGCGGCGAGCAAGAGCAAGATACAGGAGGCCGGGTCGACGGCGGTGGTTCTGGGAGAGTTAGGTTGCTTCCATCTGCGAGTGAGCAGCATGTTGAATCGTTCCCAAGCCAAGCTTGCAGGCCACAAGAGGCTTTTTGAGGCAGCTTGTCCGAACGTACGCTTGCTCCAGCGAAGTGGCGAGGCTGGTTATGGGAAAGTTGGACAAGTCAGCGTGTTGCAGGAAACTGCGCAAGCTTGGTGACGATCAAGTCAGAGCTTGCTTATCAGGTGGAGAGGATAGGGATGATGGTTCACGATGGATCGAGGAAGCAATGGAAACCTCACTGCATGCTTGATAGAAGACTATGTACACGATTGTCAGGAATGGCTGCCTCGAGCGAACTGCGTGGGACCTGTAGGCAGCTCCAGCGCCCCGTACAAACACAACAGCGGCCTTTTCGAATCAGAAATTTCCGGCTGACAACATGTTCGATAAGGGCGTTCGCTGTGATCAACATGAGCCCGGAAGGAAAACGCATGGTGATAGATGCCGAGAAGCAGAAATTTGTTCGGCTTGGCAGAGATTCACGATGAGCGAAACATATCACTTTTTTGGCGTAGTTGGGCATGCGGTGGTGATCAACCGAAAAAGTGAAAATGAAATTGTGTTGAATTGTGCGCGTCACAGCAGAGGGACCCTGCATTTTCCCCCCCAAAGTGCACCTTTTGCTAACATTGGCGTTTTTTGGTATCGCCTAGTTGAACTCGACATCCTTTTGCTCAGGAACAGTGAAGCCGAGCTTACCAGTCTCGAGACCTTTCATGAGGTTGCGAAGGCAGACTGCTTCCATCTCTGTCTGCGTCTCCAATGTCAGAGTTCCCACATGTGGAAGCAACTCGACCTTGGAATCTCTGAGCGCAAAGAGCCTGTCGTGAATCTTTGGCTGCCATCATCATCACACACACAAAGATGCCGGAGTAGAAAGTCACAAAAGAAATCCCACAAGGTCAGGAACTTTTTCACAGTGTGATATAGAGACTGTCAGCATGCTGTTTTGGGGGACTGGGTACTTACCTCTGCCTCAAACACGTCCAAGCCGGCACCTGCGATGATGCCTTCTTCGAGAGCCTGTGCCAGCTCGTCTTCCTTGACTACAGGACCTCGTGCTGTGTTGATGAGGATGGCGTCCTTCTTCATCGCTTGCAGCTGTTGTTTTCCAATGAGACCCTTGGTAGTGGGCGTGAGAGGGCAATGTAGCGAAACGACATCTGATCGTTCAAGCAGCTCGTCGAGAGATTTTACGTACTCCATGCCTCCCTTTGCTGCCTGAGATTCGACGTCTTTGCTGAGTTGGTTGCGATTGTGATAGATGACCTTCATACCGAGCGCGTGCGATGCCTTGTACGCAAAGGCGCGACCGATACCTCCGGCACCCACGATACCGAGCGTCTTGCCACGTGGATCTCTTGCATCGAGGAAGGGGAAGGTAGAGTTGAATTTGCCTTGGTTCATCTGTGCCTTTGCCAGCGGGAATCGTCGAAGTGCTCCAAGCAAAAGGTAAAGTGCAACGTCCGAGGTAGCATCATCGACCGCAGAAGGCACATTGGAAGCCTGGACACCCTTCTGAGATAATGCCTGTACATCCAACTGGTCGTATCCTGCACCGTTGTGTACAATGTAGCGCAAGCTGCTGGGGAGCTGAGATACGAGTTCTTGATCGAAACGACCTGTAATCTTGATCGAACGAGCACCACCGAAATGGCGATAGATGCCTACTACATCCGAGTACTCGCCGCCGGGTTTAAACTTTTCGACGAGCTCCTGGCGTGTTGTTGCGGTAGATTCGATGACGTTTGCTACATTTGAAAGCTGACCAAGTTCTGCGGTCGCAAGTTTGACTTGGTCCAAAAGCAGCACCTTGGGTTTGCCGGTGGAAGCTGCAGCCGCTACGTAGGCGGTCGAGTGGAAGTGGCTGCGAGAGAGCAAGCGAGATTGTGTGCGAAGGATGGTTGATTTGCCACCCAGGCCTGCGATGGGACGAAGAGCCTGCATGTTTGGATGGACAGTAGGTGATGGTTGCTCGATAGGACTTTGGAAGAAAGTGTTGTTGCTCCCCGCATTTCTTCTTATCTGCCCGTGCGAGCACGGTGATTCGGCGAGAACCGAGTTGCACTTTAATCCCGCAAAGACGCGAGTGGAGGCGCCAAGGGAGAGCACATTTGTCATTTGTAAGCATGACTTGAGTGTTGCTTCGTCAGGGTCTTTTTTTTTTTTTTTTTTTTTTTTTTTTTCTTTTTCTTTTTTCTTTTGGAATGTTTCGCATTTTTCGCAGTTCAACAACTCCACACACGCGGCACACGGCAACACAGCTCAAATTTCGTAAAACCTAAAACTTCCTTCCGAGCCTTGTTCTTATCGTGGCCACCATCAACCATCCTCCTCAACTTCTCCTCGTCGTCGTCCTTGCACGTCTCTCAACTTTTCCCTCTTTCAGATTGGCCAACATAAACAGAGCCGACGACTCTTTTGCATTTCACTCCCAGTCTCCTCCTGCTCCGTCATTACAGGTCAGCTTCATCATCAAGCAATCGTCGTAGAATCCCCGACTGCATACAGGTCGGTCCGAGCTTCTTCCACCATCTTGCGCCGTCTACTTGCTACTGCCAGCGTGCGATGGTCAGCTCGTCAACCGCTAGCTAGTCTGTTCCACCTTTTGCCGTTCGCATCTACGCTTAAAGCTTCAGAATACCTTGGAAATCATATTGTGGCGCAGCTGCCTTCGTCCGTATCCCGTCGTCCAGCTTTTCAGAATAGACCGCCGTTCAAACAGCCACGCATCCTCTTTGTCGGGACCAATACAATGAAGCGAGCACCTCTCCACACCAACAGCAACACCAACGGCGTAGGTGCAGGCGGGGCAGGAAGCAACTGGAAGGCTCTCAAAAAGACGCTCAACTCTGATGCATCCACTTCATCCTCCTCCTCCACCACGACCAGCTCGCCATCTGGCCGGCGCAAAGCCTCGACATCATCACAACTCAAGAACAAGCGAACCATCACCTCTGTCACCGCCGTAAGCGACTCGGAAGGCAGTCGGACCTCTAGCCCGGCGCCTACATCTCTACCATGGTTTGCCGAGGACATTTCGCCGCAGGATCTGGAGCTTGTCCGACAGAGTGCCTCGGACAAAATGTCACGCAGTGGCGAGTGGGAAGGGATCATGGATGCCAAGTTGAAGAAGAAAGTGATTCTCGGTGGCCTACCTTCCGATGCCAACCCGTCCAAAAAGGAGCCGGGAAACTATCTCGCCATCGATTGCGAGATGGTGGGAGTTGGAGAAAAAGGCTGCGAGTCCGTCCTTGCCCGTGTCTCGATTGTCAATTTCCACGGAGCCACCATCATGGACCGTTTCGTACGACCTCAAAAAAAGGTGACCGACTATCGAACTTGGGTCTCTGGTGTACGGCCCAAGGATCTCAAGAATGCGCCTAGTTTCCACGAGGTTCAGGGGGAAGTTGCCAACCTTATCAAGGGGAAAGTTTTGGTGGGGCATGCGATTCAGAACGATCTCAAGGCGTTGTTGTTGTCGCATCCCAAGCCGCTTGTTAGGGATACGTCGACGTTTCAACCTTTGCGAGATCTTGCCAAGACGAAATATCCTAGTTTGAAAAAATTGGCAAAGTTGGTGCTGGGGATCGATATTCAGATGGAAGGCGAGTCGCATTCGTCGGTCGAAGATGCTAGGGCGACCATGGCGATTTTTCGGAGTCAAAAGTCCAAGTGGGATGAAGTGCTGCGTGGCAAAGGAGGACATCACGGTGGTGGAGGGGCGAGGTCGACGGCAAACAACAACAAGGTTTGGAAAGCGCCAGCAAACGGTGAAGCGGTAAATGCAGCTTCACCAGCGCTGAGTACCAGAAGAAACATGTCGAGCTCGTCGACACGAGCAGCTGGCAATGCATTGCAAGATACGGTACGGCTGAAACCTCGTATGGCAGCCAAGGCCGATTGGTGGAAAGACTCCATGTAAATAGCATTAGTAGATTCTCTGTATAGAGCCCTCTCCCTCTCTCTCTCTCTTTCTCTCTCTCTTTCTCTCTCTCTCTCTCTCTGTCTGTCTCGCAAAATTCATCATCGTGTAATTGTACCTGCATCTCGAATCCATGTCTGCCTCGATCGTTGGATCAACGTTCAACCCTGTGCGACTGTGAGGGTGGCTAAGCAGAAATCATTACGTCGCGACGTTTGGGTGGATTCGGGGGTTAGAGTACAAGGGTGTGGGGGATGGGTAGAAGCGCCAGAAAAGGTGGCTTTGCTTTGAGGATTGCATACAGTTCGCATGCTGGGGGGAGAAGGGAAGAAGAGTAGACAGGGCGATTCTGCAAGGCGATTCGAGCCTCGCGTGTGCGTGCGCGCGCGCGCTAGGATGTCAGAAAGGGGAGCGGGTATGAACGGGGTTGTGCCGCATGCTAACGAAGGCGGTAGTTGTGACTGGGTCCGCACTTGCGCGATGTCAGTGGTGGTAGGTTCGATTGGATTGAGGGATGGTTGATGCGAGCGAAGTTGGCGAGTGAAAGGGCCGTCATGCGTCGTCCTTCTTGGTGAGGTGGGAGCCGATGAGCTTGGCCATTTCGAAGGAGCTGCAGAGTAGAAAAGGGAGGTGGGAGTGGAAGGAGGTTGGTGTGAGCGGAACAAGTGCGGAAGGACATGTTTTGCTGGATGGAAGTGAACTCACTCTACGGCTTCTTTGCCAAAGATGGATGTGAGCTTGGCATCGCATAGAATCTAAAGGTAGGCAATGGGCAGTTGAGATGAAGCAGCGGGGAATGTCAGTGACTTTTATGTTGAAAGCAAAGTTGGGGCGGAATGAGCGGGGCTACTCACTTGACGCTTGTTGCTCTCGTTTTGAAGGTTATTTGACTTGATGTATGCCCAAAGCTGCTTGACGACGGCGTGGCGTGGCATCTATGGTAACATGGTCAAAGGTAGAGGATAGGAAAGTAATATGACAAGAAGGTAAGCCAGTCGATTGCATGCAAGTCGGCAGCAGTGCTGCAATGCGGAAAATGGGGAGGGGATACGTACCTCATTTCCACCGCAAACCTCTGCGAGCTTGGGAGAGAGGATGAGGGGCCTGTTGAAGGGGTTGTTGGGGTTGGCGGCCCTCTTCTTGCGAGGCTCGTCGTCATCGTCGTCGTCGGCAACGGCACGCTTTTTGGCAGGCTTCTTCTTGGGCTTGGGTTCGGCTTTTGTCTTTGTGCCGTTGGATGCGGGGGCGGCTTTTGCGGGAGCAGACTTTGGAGGAGTGGGTTTGTTGGGGGTGGAGGAGGTGGTAGAGGGAGCAGCGGTGTGTCCACCCCTTACACCACCGAGACCTGGAAGAGCGAGGCCGCCCGAGGGGGGAGCGGAGGCGCCGTTGTAGGAAGTGGGAGGTTGCGGAGGAGCGGACATGTTTTTGGAGATCTGGTCAAAGCAGTCACGGATGACTTCGTCGACTTGCTTTTTGCTTGCGGAGAGGTCGAGTGTAGGTGGAAGGGCGTGTGGTGGAAGCTGAGCGAGCTGTGCGCGAACTTTCTTAGCCGAGATGGAGCTGAGGTCGGCGTTGTTGAGGATTTGGATGATGGAGGGGCGAAGGACGGCGACGATGGCGGGGTCGAGAGGCTGAGGCTGAGACATGATTGCAGATGTATTAAGGTTGCTGAGTTGGTTTAGAATGCGGAACGAGCGCTGTGCGATATTGGTTAGACGCAGGATGGATGTGGTAGCGGATTATTGTGAGGATGGAGATGGTCAACAAGCAGAAGCAGAAGCGCAGTGATGGTGAGTGAATAGCAGGAAGAGGCTGACGGAAATGGAGCGAAGGATTGTATTGGTTGGCGTGAAGAGCGGGAGTAGTAGTTTGGTTTTATCAAGCTGAGCTGATATGAACCACTTGGGAATATGAATGAATCAAAGGTATGTTGAGAGAGGAAGCAAGATGTTGTTGATGATGGATGATGGATGATGGATGATGGATGATGATGAGGGGTGGAGGAAGAAAGCAGAAGCCGAGTTGCCAACTCGTTACAGTTACACGACTCACTCAGACGCAAAAACTACAAAGTGGACCAAGCGCGACGCAATCTAGGTCTAATTTTGACGCAGCAGCTGAGCCACAGCCAGCCAAAGAGGACGCGATTCAGATTCATTTTCGAGAGGAGAGACAGTGTTAGATTGGCATACACACAACAGCATGAGTGCACCCAAATTTCGCGCGAGAGAATAGAATACAGTATGTCTAACTCTCAAGTGGCCTGTGCCACACACTCTCTCTCCCCTCTTCCCTACCATCATCCTCGTCGACCATTGTCCAGCTAGCTCAAAGTCTGAGCTGCTCACTCACCATCAATATGCTTCGACTTTGATTCTCTCATCTCCATGTCGTTCCAATCACCATCAGCCCAGCCAGTGAGCGGGCCCTCATATCAATCTCATCCACCCATGTCGGTCCATTCAACCACCTCGGACAAGCCAGTCCCACCCACTCCTCAATCTGCTTCCAACGCACAACTTCACCAACATCAAACCACTCATCCCAACAACACTTCAACTTCTCCAATGCATCCCAACATGGATCAGCGCAAGCACCAATCCGTTGGCCGATCCGACCACAATCCCTCTCTCGTTTATCAATCCCATCAAAAACCAAGAGAGCTCTTTCTCCGCGTACGCATCCAAACCATCGAAAAGGCCAAAAAGGATTTGCTCGTTCGCTTCGATGCCCATACCAACTTGTCTCACTTTCGAGCTTCTGCATACCCCGGCGTCACCCGTTCCTATCGAGAACTCTGCCTCTTTGCCCTCGCTCTCTCACTTTCAAGCCCCGCCATCATCGTACCTGCCTTGCCCCTGCCTTCCACCACCGCAAGTGGCTTGGAAGATACCCGCATCCTACGCCTCATGCTCGGCAGATGGTTCTCTCGCATCCTTGCAGAACCTAGCCTCAGAGATCATCCAGAGACTCGCAGCTTGATCGAAGCCGATTTCGCTTACTCGCCCACTCCTCCCGGTACCGGTAGCTCTTCAGCTGCTCGCAAACGCTTTGCTAATGCCATGGCAAGCGCTGCCTCGGTGGCTTATGGCGGTGTCGATGCAACTGGCGGTCTTCCCAACGGTGTTCTCGCAACTTCTGCATCGGCTGGCTCCAGAATCTCCAGCGGTGGATTTGGCATTCTCGGTCTGGGTGGCACTTCCAAAGGTCTCAGCACTTCCAGAAGTGTATACGACGACGACGAGGATCTGGTGGCAGCCAGAGCCGAAGTCACTCGTCTCGAAATGCAATTCGCCGATGCTGCCGAAGCTTCCGAAAAGCTCGCTCACTCTCGTCGCTCTCTCACCATCGCACTCTCCGACTTGTCCATCAAACTCAGCAATCTTGGCGCTGCAGAAGAGATCCGCCCACCATCCCTACGCCTCGGTCTTCCTTACGTCCTCAAACGCACCGCCTACACTGCACGCAGCTTGGGAGAGCTTCAAGATGCGCTCAGCAACACCGAACTCTTGACCATCGGCGATGCCGTTGCCTACCAATCCATCAACGCAAGAGCAGCAAAGGAGACCATGCTCGCCCGCAACGCCCTCGTCGAAGAGCATCACAACGCCCAAAAAGCCACCGTCAACAAAAAGCGAGAGGCCGAACATCTCAAGATGCAACGCAACTTGCGCGCAGATCGTGTCGACGACGCCCTCGAGGAGCTCCAAGAGGCCAAGCGTCACGAACATGCGCTTGCGCAAAACTTGAAGAAAATCAGCCAAGAGCTGCACAACAGCTTGCAGAGCCATAGTCGCTATGCGCATCAGGATCTGCAGCAGGCACTCGTGGAACATGCTAGGGGAAGTGTCATGTTTTCCAAGCAGCTCTTGAAGGAGATGAAGGGCTTGAAGGCTGAACTCGAGAATACGACCAGGCCGGATAGCACGACACAGACGCCGGTGAGGCCCTCGCATGGTTCGACGCAGGTATCGGGTCAAGCAGCAAGACCGCCGTTCGCTCATATCAATTCGGATGTGACAAGTCCTAATGGAGAGCGTCCTTCTTCACCTGCACAGTCTAGACCTGATGGATCGCCCTTTACTGGTCCTTCTGAAGTGACACCAAACCCCAGCAGACCACCACCACCGGTACCAGTACCACTACCACCACCGTTTAACCCAGAAAACATGGTCCGATCCACCTCCTCGGCCGCATCCACACCAACCACTTCTGACCCACCACTGCTTCACACCTCGCACTCACCCTTACCCGCACAGTCAAACGCATGGATATCTCCCTCTCCCTCTCCCTCTTCCACACCCAACCTCACGCAATCCATGCATGCCTCTCATCACAATCCGTTCGCCAATCCTGCTGGTGGTGGTGGTGGTTATGGTGGTGGAGGAGGAGGAACGCAGTCAATGTTCATCGATCGTCCTACAGCAACAGCAGGAGCAACAGCTGTGAGACCGAATCCATTCGGAACGCTCAACAGCGGAGCTTCCGGAACCGCCAGTGGTCGATCGAGAATCTCGGCCTCGGAAGCGGCCAGGAGTCTAGCAGGCAAATTTTGACGCCTGCGTAAGCTAGTGTTGAACTTTTTGCTGTAAAGGAGAGGAGAGCGAGTTATAGAATACAAATTTCGTCATCGTCCTAGAGAAGTATGACTTGTGATGAGACTGCTCCATGAAGAGATGATCCAGTCCTTGGACAACTGGGTGAAAGACGGTGTGAAGAAAGGTTCCAAAAGTTCCATTTGAAGAAAAGACCTTACCGAAAGCATCCAACAAATACCAATGTGTACGAATTTAGCTATACAAAGCAGCACCCATCCTCCTCGCCCCACCCGTACCACCACCAGTTGGAGTAGTAGGAGAAGGTGGACCACCCTGTCTCTTTGATTCGCCTTCGAACCTCCTACCCGCTGTGAGGGGTGAACTGGGTGGTGGATGAGACAGGTATCCCTGTCCCTGTCCTTGGGAGATTTGAAGAGGAGGCAATTGTCTAGCGCTCGTCGAGAGCGGAGAAGGTGGTGGATGCGGATAGTGAGAATGAGCATGAGAATGAGGAGGAGGAGGTCTTCGAACCGCCGATGGAGTTTGCGACGAGTAAGGCGATGAGGGTTGCATTGAGGGAGAGAGTGGATGCGAGAGCATACGACTGTGGGTTGGAGTTTGAGACGATCGAGGTGGTAACACGTCGGGTCGATTTGTAGGTGAAAATTGACCATACACGCTTCCAGGGGGTGCAGGTGCACCGATGGAAAGCTTGTGCAAAGGTGTAGATGTCACTCCACCTTCCGAGTTGAATGTATCGCCAACGTTGCCAGATCGAGAGCCACGACGGGCATGCGAGCCTCCAGCGCTCTTTCTACGTCCGCTGGAGCTGCTCGGAGCGGGATCTTGACCATAATCCGACTCTTGCGATTGTTGATCCGATGCGGATGCAGACAACCCTTGTCCACCATCGTCGTTTCCCTCCTGTGCTTTGGCAGCCGCTTCCTTGCGTCGCATGAGCAAGTATCGCTGTCGGCACTGGTGGTAGGATCGGGTGCCTACAGCACGCGAGATAAGCTCCCAGCGCTGTCCATGCTCCTTGATGGCAGCTCGCAGCTTGGTATCTTCTTCCGAGGTCCATCGGACATAAGGTAGCCTCTTTTCAGGGTTTTGATTACCACCAAAGCTCTTGCCTTCGCTAGTTCGGGATGCCTGCGAACCGTTGGGCTTGGAGCTGCGAGAACCATCGTGAGCTCGCGAGGATGCCAGACGAGAACCAGACTTGTTGTGTCGAGACTCGCCATCCATGGCCATCTCGTCTTCGCTGCTCAAGCTGCCGATGGGACTGACTCCCTCAAACTCGCCCGACTTGTCGCTGCCCTGCGAGGGATTCTGACTGGCAGTCGCCTGATCCGCAAGCAGATCAAGTGCACTCAAGGTCTGACTTCCACCGGCGCTGGGAGGACCACTGGGTGCATAGTCGTGGTAGGGAGGTCGTCCCTGCACAAAGGGGTCAGCTCCCTCGGTCTGTGTGCGGTTGCGAGGCTGTCGGTCGCCGAGGAAGGGAGATCCGTATGGCTCAGAGTCAAAGGCTGCAGAAGAGACGCGTCGACGTTTGGGACTCTCATGGGCCATGCGAAGCGGGCTCGACTGGATGGGGTAGGGGCCAGCATTGTAGCCATAGGAATCGTACTCTGGACCGCGAGCCGTGGTGACCGAGAGCGGTGGAGGGTAGGCCAAACCGCGGTGAGGCGGTTCTCGAGAGTAGTAGCTTGGATCAGCGCCGGGAGGTGGGAAAGGTGGGGCAGGACCTCTGGATCGGATAGTGGGCGAGGAAGCGGCAGCACCGGGGTTGAGCGTCTCGGCGGCTTGAAGCAGCTCGTCGATGCCGGTGAAGGAGGAGGCGGAATCGAGCCTGCGGTGACGTCCTGACCAGCTATCTCGTCGGTCATCGCCTCGTGCCAGCTCGTCGAGCTCTCTTGCACGAATACCGGTGCGAGGGGTGTTGGGAATGCTTGCGACGGATTTGGGAGTCTTGGGCGGTCGCTCTGCCGATCGCGATGGCGGAGTGCGGGGCTCGCCAGCACGTGGTGCGTCCCTGTCGGCGGTCATGGGGCCTTCGCTCGCCTGTCGCTTGATAGGAGAGGCGTGTGAGACGGGAGCGTGCGGCTCGGCGGCAGGCGCAAGAGCCTCACCATTTGGAGGAGGCGCATTGGAGGCTGGCTTGTTGGACTCTTGAGAAGCAGGAAGCGAGGTCGAGTCCGCCGAGGAGCTGGACGCAGCAGCAGCAGCAGCAGCTGCGGCTGCTTGCTCCTTGCGCATCTCGCGGAGACGTCGAGCGGCGAGCATGAGATGTTCTGTCTCTGCATCTCCCATGGTGATGTTGCGCTTCTTTCTGTTTTTGTCCCTGCGACTGCCTGAACGGCTTGGGGTGGTAGGTGCGGTGCCAGGCTGACTGAGGTCACCTGGGGTTTGACTGCCCAAAGGCTCGGTGGTGGATGAAGTCGCGGGCAACTCGGTTGCCTTGATTCCACCCGATACGAGGTAAGGGCGAAGAGCTTTGAGCTCGTTCTCAAGCTTGTAGACTTGTGCTTCGGCGTCCCTGACACGAGACTTGAGATGCTTCTTGTCGGTGATGAGCTTGTTCCTTTCGCGGATGAGTGAGGCGGTGGGAGAGAGTTCGGTATCAACCTCGGCGAGACCCGAGCTGGAGATGCCGAGGCCTGTGGTGCCTGGGGATGGGTTGTTGTCATGTGACGAGGAGAGGAAGCTGGGGCTGCTGAGAAGTCGCTGATTGGCATCTGCATTGGGGACAGTAGCTTCGGACTTGAAGGATGCGACGCGATTGTTGCTGGGCGAGCCGGTGGAAGCGGCGGCTTTTGCCTTTTCAGCAAAAGTGACGACGGTTGCTGATGCGGAAGTGGAGCGCCTTTCGTCGAAACCTCTGGCTTCAGCACGGTTGAGCAAAGCACTGAGCATCTTTGCTTGCGCCTTCCATCCATCTAGCTCTGCTTCGAGGCGATCGGTGAGGTTGCGATGGGCAGCCAAGGCATGGGCGTGTGCTTGCTTGATGGAAGAGATGACGGAGAGAGCAGTGAGGCGTGTGGATGTGAGCTGCGACTGAGCGCGGTGGCGAGATTGTGTGAGGGTGGTGCATCGGGATGCGAGCATCTTGACCATGCCAGCTAGCTCGCGCTCTCTTTCGCTGGCTGAGTTTTCGCTGGCTGGATCCAAGCCCATGTTCGCGAGGGACCCGAGGATGCTTTCGACGCTGCTCGAGTCTTCAGCTGGCGATGGAAGGTCGGGCGAGTCGTTGTTGGCAGGAGTGGTACCGTAGACGAGCATTTCGATCTCTTGCTTTGTGGGACCGACACCGACGCCGAGCATGGGGAAGGAGAGATGACCGAGATTGAGAGGGTCGTGGTCGTCTGCATCGTCATGGTCATCGAGTGCTAAGGAGAGAGGTGGTGCAAAGGCAGGGCCCAAGATGGGAGAAGGAGTAGGAGATCGACCAGGTGAATGGGATGGCGAATGCGTGGCTCGAGAGCGATAGGAGGTTCGGTCGAGGGGACGCTCTGCGGCTACAGTGCGATCGTCGTTGCGGTCGATGCTAGAGCGTCTGCTGGCTCTACGCTGCGAAGAAAAGGAGTCGTCAGCAGTGCGGTCGAAGGAAGTGCTGCCGCCACTAAGACGGGCAGCAGCTCTACGAGGCCCCATGTTTTCCGAGATTGTGGTGGTTGGACTTGCGTCTGGGAGCTGTTCATCGGCGGCGTTGAGTCTGGAGGAGGAAGCTACAGGATTTGGAGGAGGACGAAACTCGTTGTGAGAAGTGGGTGGAGTAGGCAGGTCGGCAGAGTTTGGAGGCGGTGTGGATGGTGCTGGTCGTTGGGTGGTTGTTGTTGTTGTTGTTGTTGTTGTTGTTGTGGAACGAGTGTTGTCGTCGTCTTTGGTGGCGGTAACTGGTGTTGATGTAGACGAAGGGTGACCAGCAATGGGACGAGTCATGTTGTTGGAGACGAGGATGTCCTCACTGGCTCGTCAGCGCCGAGAGGGATGATAGTAGAGAGGGCGACACGGTGATGAGAGGAAGAAGCTGAAAATGGAGGGTGCGCAAATGTTTATGGATGCTGAGTAGTCGTGTGGAGAGTGGTGCCCGAGGTGTGGATGGATGAATGGTCGAAGTGTCGATAGTGATCCGATCCGTATAGAATAAAGGAGTGGATGATGGGACCCAGTGTAGAGAGAGAGATTGAGTGGATGGCGATGGGAAGGAACAGAGAAAGACAAAGAGAGAGAGAAAGAGAGAGAGAGAGACAGACAGAGAGAGACGTACGGATGGATATTGTGAATATTAATTAATTGCTATGGATTGTGACGCTGTGTTGTGATGCTGCTGCGCGAAGTGTTGGTCTGCAGGCACACACACACACACACACACACAAAAACACGCTCTCTCTCTCTCTCTCTCTCTCTCTTTACTTCCGCTTTTGAGTTTGACTCGATTTTTGTTTTTTTGTTTTTTTTTGTTTTTTGTGCCTTTTTGTGATGGCATTTGCGGCGTGAGTTTGATTTGGTCATAAGCATCGCGGCTGCATCCGTTACTCGACAACAGGCACTGGAGCAGAGAGTGTTCTTCTTTCCTATATCAGGCATATCTGTAATCGGAGGCTCAAGCCGATTGAAGCTGCCATCACCATCACACACTGCCCCTGCTCTGCCCCTCGATGCTACACTTTTGTTCGCATGCATTGCAAAGTGGAGCAGCTCTCGGCAAGATGTACACACACAGACACACACACACACACACAGGAGAAAAAGAGAGGATCGTGTGCTCTTGTAGCAACTGTAATGTAGCGAGCGCGTGAAGACGCGGTCTCTGTTCATGTGAGACGTTGCTTGGGCGATGAGCGTGACACACACACAGCATCGCACGATGCAATCCGATTTGTCCGACTTCGCTTCCAGTTCAGGAGACGCGTGCCTGTTGCAAAACTCAATCTCCCCGATACGAGAGAGTGTCCCAGAGTGTTAGGCCGTTCAGCGTCCACATAGTGTTCCGAAAAAAAAGGCTGCAGTTCATTGGAAGCGCTTTCTTCGTACTGAATACAAATTCCATCTTCAACATTTGGTGTTATTTGAATTCCAACATGGGATCGGGTGAGAGACGTGTAACATTTTGGCCAAAGAGACAGAGAGAGTTGCAAGTGCAGCAACGGGAAGCGCCAGCAGCAGCAGCAGTTTGGGGAGAGCAGCTTGGCTCGAGCCCTCTCTTTCTTGTTGGCTGCTCTGTTCTGTAGTAGTGTACAAACAAGTCTTCCAACGCATCACCTCATACACACTCTGTGTTGCTCTTGCTCTCTCTCCTTCTCTCTCCGTACCGTCACCCTCCTTCTCGATTTGGTCACATCGATTGCTGTCTCTTGGATTCGTAGCGACTCAGCTTCGGATCACTTCCGACCATTCCAACACAGCCACAGCCACAATCACAATCACAATCACAATCACAGCAACATCACACTCGACTTCCAATTGCAACTCAAAAACTGAGCCCATCGTCTGCTGGCCATTCAGCAGACCCATCGCCTCATCATAGGCATCACCACCACCACCACCACCACCATTACTATAGACCGCTCAGCACACTGCATCCCCCATCATGCCCATGCTCCTCGACATCCAGCGCAAGCTCTTTGCAAAGTCGGAGCGTGTCAAGTCGCTCGACTTCCATCCTACTGAGCCATGGCTCTTGGCTGGTCTCTACTCGGGTTCCGTCAACATCTGGAACTACGAAACCGGTGCCATCGTAAAAACTTTCGAGGTCACAAATGTTCCTGTACGATGTGTCAAGTTCATCGCACGCAAAAACTGGTTCGTTGCCGGCTCCGACGACTTTCAGCTTCGTGCCTTCAACTACAACACTCACGAAAAAGTCATCAGCTTCGAAGCGCATCCGGACTACATCCGCTGCCTTGCTGTTCACCCCACTGGCTCCTACGTCATCACCGGCTCCGACGACATGACCATCAAGATGTGGGATTGGGAAAAAGGTTGGCGACTCATGCAGACTTTCGAAGGTCACACTCACTACATCATGAACCTCTGCTTCAACCCAAAAGACTCCAACACTTTTGCCTCTTCCTCCTTGGATCGCACCGTCAAGGTATGGACTTTGGGTTCCAGCCTCGCCAACTTTACCCTCGATGCTCACGACAAGGGTGTCAACTACGTCGAGTACTTCCACGGTGGTGAGAAACCCTACATGCTCACCGTCGGTGACGACCGCACCGTCAAGATTTGGGACTACCTCTCCAAGTCGTGCGTTCAGACCCTCACTGGCCACACCTCCAACGTCTCTTTCGCCGTCTTCCATCCTTCCTTGCCCCTCATCATCTCCGGTTCCGAGGATGGCACCGTCAAGCTCTGGCACTCCAACACATACCGACTCGAATCTACCCTCGATTACGGTCTCGAGCGAGTCTGGTGCGTCGCATACAAAAAGAACGGCAACGACGTCGCCATCGGCTACGATGAAGGTGCCGTCGTCATCAAGCTCGGTAAAGAGGAGCCAAGTGTCAGCATGGACGCAGCCGGCAAAGTCGTATGGGCCAAGAACTCGGAAGTCCTCAGTGCCAACGTCGGCGCCACAGCAGACGAGGCGGTCCCCGATGGTCAGAGGCTTCCCATCTCGGTGCGCGAGATGGGTACCACCGAAGTCTACCCCCAGCTCTTGCAACACAGCCCCAACGGTCGTTTCGTCACTGTCTGCGGTGATGGAGAATACATCATCTACACTGCTTTGGCTTGGAGGAACAAGGCTTTCGGATCAGGTCTCGGCTTTGCTTGGGCAGGCGACAGCAACACCTATGCCGTCCACGAGGGCGGTGCCAAAGTCAAAGTCTTCCGCAACTTTAAGGAGCGTCCCGGTCTGCTCACCTTGGCATACAATGTCGAGGCCGTAGCAGGCGGCGCTTTGCTTGCTGTGCTCGGAGGCGGATTCGTCTGCTTCTACGATTGGGAGACGGGTGCCTTGGTGCGTCGTGTCGATGTCGAGGCCAAAGCTATCCACTGGTCCACTACCGGCGAGCTGGTCGCCATTGTTTGCGATGACTCGTTCTACGTCCTTCGTTTCGACCGTGACGCCTACGCTGCTCATCTTGACTCGGGTGCCGAGGTTGAAGATGACGGTGTCGAGACCGCCTTTGAAGTCGTCACCGAGGTATCCGAGAGCGTCCGCACCGCAAAGTGGACCGGCGAGTGCTTCCTCTACACCAACTCTACCAACCGATTGCAGTACCTCGTCGGCGAGCAGACCCACACCATCACACACTCGGACAACGAGATCTTCCTACTTGGCTACATCCCCCAGCACGGTCGCGTCTACGTTGTCAACAAGGACATGTCGATTTTCAGCTATTCGCTGTCGCTAGCCCTGGTCGAGTATCAAACCGCCATCCTGCGAGGCGACCTCGACTCGGCAGCAGAACTGCTCGACCAAGTCCCTTCCGACCAACGAAATCGAGTTGCCCGCTTCTTGGAATCCCAAGATCTCAAAGACCTCGCTCTCGAGGTCTCTACCGATCCCGAACACCGCTTCGACCTCGCCATCTCTCTCGACAATTTCGACACTGCGCTCGACATTGCACGCAGCGGTCCGCAGGTCGGCTCTGAATCGCGCTGGCGCACCATCGGCGACAAGGCTCTGGCACGATGGAACGTGGCACTTGCCAAAGAGTGTTTCGAAAAAGCGCAAGATCTATCCTCCATGTTGCTCGTTGCTACGTCGACCAACGACCGCGAGCTGTTGGCACGTCTGGCCGAGTTGGCGACGGAAAAGGGATCGACCAACGTCGCCTTTGCCGCCTACCTCTCGTTGAGCGATGTAGATTCGTGCATCGAGGTGCTGGAAAAAGCGGGTCGAACTTCGGAAGCTGCGCTGTTTGCCAGAACCTACGCTCCTAGCAAGGTCCCTGCCATCGTGACCAACTGGAGGGCAGAGTTGCAAAGCACCAACCGACACAAACAGAACGAGATCGCTGCCAGCATTGCCGATCCGAGCCAGAACGAGGCGGCGTTCCAAGAAGGTTGGAAGCAGAGTTTGAACAAGGAGAAGGAGGTGCGGGTTGAGCAGCAGCCGAGAGTGAAGGCGAATGGCGTTTCGACTGCATAGACCCTCTCTCTCTCTCTCTCTCTCTCTCTCTCTCTCTCTAAGATGATGGGGGGAGTCTCTTTTGTAAGGTGGTGAATTCTTTACAATGATGCATCTGTTTTTTTCTACAGAGTACCCGCGATGTTGTGGACGACACAGAGTGCCAAGTGAGTTGATTATCTCCTGTTTTGAAGGGGTTGTATGTGTCAGTCGGGATATGAGCGGTTGTTTCCAGTGAGTCAGGAAAACCGGGCCGTGGCGGGAAATGATTCTTCCTCGAATGTTTGTGTCCGTGCGCGATTGCGGAAAAGACGGAATTCTTAGGAGCCCCCACGTTTTTTTTTTTTTTCCTCTGGCAAATTGGCAGTTGTAGGCTTGTATAAATGCTTCTTTCTTCCACCTCTTTCACCTCTCCATCTGTTTCAGCTTGTCCATCTTCTACTCTTTCTCTCTCTATATCTGTTTGGGAACGATTGCAACTGACACGATTGGCAGTTGTTGGGGAATTTTCGTCAGTACCGATCTCATCGCACGCAATATGGGTGACAAATTCCAACGCTCAGCAGGACTCTTGGTGGTATTCATGGAGCCAGGTTCTTCGGTGACGTTGGAAGAATTTCACGAATGGTACGATACCGAGCATGTACCTTTGCGCATTCAACGATTCCCAAGTTTCCGTAGTGCTGCACGATACGCTGTGACCGAAACGACGCTCTCGCCTGGCGAATCTACCGATTCCGTTAAAGTTGGACCACGTAGTAGTTGGGCTGCATTCTACACGATTTCGGACAACAGTGTATTTTCCGATGTGAGTTATACCAGTCTTCGAGAGGAGAGGTCGAAGAGGGAAGCGGAGCTTTTTACCAGATTGGCGATTGTCGATCGGAGGATTTATGCGCTCGAGTACGATTCGGATGCGGACGATCGAATCGGCCCCAAAGAGAGGAAGAGAATTGGGTTGAACGTTCAACTCGCCTCCGATACCCCCAAATACGTAGTGACCAATTCGGTAGATGTAGTGCAAGACATGCAGGAGGAGTACGCAAGGTGGTTTGAAGAGGAACATGTGGTTATGTTGGCGAAAGTTCCGGGATGGAGAAGAAGTCGAAGATTCAGGTTGATAGATAACGGCGTGAATGGTAAAGATGCAAAGAGTGGGGATGCGGAAGGTGTGCCTAAGATTATGGGGATGCATGGTAAGTTTACAGGTTCAGTTTCAGTATCGTCCTCAAAAATTGTAGTGATACTCATATTTACCCCTGTGCAACGAAACCTTGGCAACAGAATACGACAACGACACACCCGAACAAACGCCCGAATTCCAAGCCGCAACCACCACCGCTTGGCGTTCCCAAATCGTAGGCGAAAACAACTGCAACGTCATCCGAAGGGAGAGAAAGACTTGCTCCCTCTACCGGGCTTGGGATCCCATCGCCGCCCTAAAAGCTCAAGAAAAGCGACAAGACGTCTAAAGGTAGACAGCTTGTACTGTGCTGTGCTGTGGATGCGAAATATTTTGTTTTGGTTTGCTTTTGCTCCCCGGATGGCGTGTGATGATGATTGTGAAGAGATGCAAATGTGAGATGGAGATGGAGTCGGATTGATTCAACAATGGCATCATGTACATGGATGTAGAGGTATGCATCTCTTGGGAGGTGGAGACGTTCACTTTTCCACCTTGCGACGTTTCATGCTGTTGGGCAAGCTCTGAACCGGATCATCGCTCAACCTCGCCGCGGTTGCGATTCTTGCATTCTGGGCCAGAACCGCATCCATCACCACCAGTGCCGCCATAGCCTCTACGATAGGTACGGCTCTGGGGACTACACAGGGATCGTGTCTACCCCTAGTGTTGAGCGTACCTTCTTTGCCTTCGTACGTTGCGGTGCTCTGGTTCTGACTGATGGTGGCAGGCGACTTGAATCCGACTCTAAAGTAGATATCTTCACCGTTGGTGATGCCACCCTGGATACCACCGGACCAGTTGGTTACGGTGCCGAGACGGCCGTCTGGTTTGAGGATAAACTTGTCGTTGTGTCTCGAACCGGCCACTTCTGTACCTCTGAAACCGGAGCCGATTTCGAACCCTTTCGTAGCGGGGATGCTCAGCATGGCGTGCGCGAGCTTGGCCTCGAGCTTGTCAAAACACGGTTCGCCCAACCCGGAAGGAACTCCTCGGATAACACACGTGACCGTACCACCGATCGAGTCGTTGTTCGCTTTGGCCAACAAGATACGCTGTCGCATCCGTTCGGCGGCAAGCTCGTGAGGACAGCGAATGGCGTTCTCGTCGACTTTGGCACGAGTGATGGTGGAGAGAAGTTGACGGAAGGATGTAGAGAGAGGTTCTTCGGCTTCTTCCTCGGTGAGCGACGAGGTGTCGATGATGTTGTCGACTTTGGTCTGGGGTGGACCGGCGGAAGGATCCTCACCGTAGAAGGATTTGGCTTCGACGATGGGGGTTCCGTCGTTGGATTCGGTTGCGATGGGGGTTCCGTTGACGACGTCCTTGGCCAGTTGTTCACCTGGGTAGCGGGGGATGTGAACCTTACCGACGCTGCTAACGAACGCTACGATCTCGACACCGTATGCCTCGTTGAGATACTTTTCCGCCAGAGCACCCGCAGCAACCCTACCAATCGTCTCTCTGGCAGAGCTTCTTCCACCACCGGAAGACGCTTTGACGTTGTACTTTTCGAGATAGGTAAAATCGGCATGGGAAGGGCGAGGATAGGCATCGAGCGTGTCATCGGTGTAATCGTGAGGACGTTGGTCCTGGTTTCGTACGAGCATGGCGATGGGTGTTCCGAGCGTTACACCGCGTTCTACACCGGATTGGATCTCAACACGATCCTTCTCATCTCGTGGGGTGGTGAGGTTGGACTGGCCGGGACGACGACGTGAGAGTTGGGTTTGGATGTCTTGGGGTTCCAAGGCGAGTCCAGGAGGTACGCCGTCGACGATGCAACCGACGGAAGCGCAGTGCGACTCGCCATAGGTGGTCACCTTGAAGTGGTTGCCAAACGTCGACATTTTTCCGTTCAAGTAGGATGAGAAGAGGAAGATGGTGGGAAAGGAAGAGATGGAAAGAGAGACAGGAAGAAATGACTCGCATCTGTGCACAAAGCAGGATTTTCTAAGATGAAAAAATATGCCTGATTATGCAGTGTTAAAGCACAATTAATTTATTAAATATCAAAAATAAACTCGATCGATCCCGATCCATGTCAACCAACGCTCTTTTGCACAAAAGTGTTGTTCTCAAAGCTTCATACTGTACTTATACTTTGCCTTGATCGAGAACAACACTTTCGACCATCCACCTTTGTACGCAGAAAATGGCATCGACGTCATCCCTAGGCAACGCCTCCCTAGCGAATGCCTCTTCGGCACACGCGTTCTATACACAGTTTCGCGCTTCTACGGGTGAATTGTTGGATCAGATCGCGCATGTAAAGACGCAAGAAGCGTTGCAAGATGCATTGCAGATTTTGGCGAGGTTGAGTGCGGATTTGACAAGGGCGGTGGATAGTGGTATCTTACCGCCGCATGATCAGGGGGTGCACAAGAGGAGGTTGGACGAGGTGAGTGCTGCGTTGGAGGTGAGCAGGAGGGAGGTGGACAAGGGCGTGAGTGTAGCGATGGAAGGGGGGAAGAACAAGGCGGGTGGATTTGCGTTCAAGCGAAAGACGCCTGTTTTAGCACCAGACTCATCAGCTACAACAACGATACCAGCAGCATCCACAAGCACAACCAACGCTCAAACATCGCAAGCAACCCCAGTCGAACAAGAGCGAAAACCTAGCCATCTCACCATCTCCTCGCTTCACAACACCATCTACCATCCCACCCTTACCGATCTCAAAGACACCCGAATCTCCCTCGACCTCTTTAACATCACCTCTTGTCTGATCGACCTTCGCCCGTACTCCTCCACCCATACCGTATTATCGGTGCAACTCCGCTCTATATTCAACTCCATCCTGCTACTGCCCCCCATAGAGGGGAGTATAATGATCCACGATCTGAAGCATTCGCTTCTAGCCATACCTTCATGTCATCAGTTCCGCATGCATACCTCTCACCAGGTGGCGGTGGAGCTGTGCACGAAGCGCGGTAGTGTAGTCACTGTAGAGGGGTGTACAGGGATCAGATTTGTGGCCAAGGGTGAAGGTGAAGAGGAGGCGGGATTGAGGGTGCAAGATTTTGACGATTTGATCAATAGCGAGCAGTTGAAGGGCGATGGAAGGGTCAATGTGGGTGGAAAGGAGGCCAACTTTAGGGTGATAAAGAGCAAGGGGGAGGGTTTGGCCGAGAGGGTACAGCAGTGGTCGAAGGCCGAGGATGGAGCATGGACGGACGGGTGTATAGACAAGATTCTCAGCGAGATAGACGATTCGGCATGATAACAGTACAGCACACACAGCGCATATACCCCTCAATGCAACAAGTGGTGGTTCACACTACTTGTATTTCTAGCATCTTACAACTTACAGCAACGTATGCACCATCATCTCTGCTTGTTTTGTTGAGAGTGAGACCGGGAAAGCATTCACTCGTTGCGCATAATCAGCGAGACACCGTCCCTAACAGGCAACACGACAACCTCGACCCTCTTATCCTCCCTCACGATCTGATTGAACTCCTTGATCGCGCGTGCGTTTTCCTTGCCGATTTTGAGCAACTCCTCATCAACCAGACCCTCTGTGTAGGGGCTGCCTTTATACAGCGTATTGTCGACCACCAGCAGTCCATTCCTCTTGAGCAGACCCTTATCGAGAATCGTGTTCAAGTACGACTTGTAACCAGGTTTGTCGGCGTCGATAAAGATGATGTCGTAGGCTTCTTCGTCGCTGAGGATGTTTTTAGCGATCTTTTCGAGATGGTCGACGGCGTTGCCCACTTTCACCTCGATTTTGTCGCCTAGACCTGTCTGTTCGAAGAGGGGGCGGGTAAAGTTGTCGAGATAGGGATCGATTTCGAGAGCGGTCACTTTGCCTCCTTGAGGAAGCTGCTCGGCGATGCAGACGGTGGTGGTGCCGGTAAACATGCCGATCTCGAGGGCTTTCTTGGCATGGGTGAGCTTGGTCAGCAGACCGACAAAGTTGCCTTCGTATGCACCCGCAGACCAGCCAGCCGAAAGATGGAAGAGCGTCTCTTTACGATTCCAGGCTCCAGTCCAATCGTGTTCGGCCGTAGCTTTGAGCAAAGGTTGCTGGACGAGCGGAGCAGGAGAGGAGACGGAGTCGAGATACGAGTCCATGTTGGAAAGGAGCGAAGAGACTAGTTGAAGCTGGCGCAGCTGAGACGAGGTGAGGGGGCGGGAGGTGTCGAGTTGGGAGATGACATGAGTGAGGAGCGTTGAGGCAGAGGTGAGAGGAGTCTCGTGGGGGACGTCGATGGTGCTCATGTTTGGCAAGGCTTGGATGGAGGAGGAGGAGGAGGTGGTGGTGGTGGTCGGCCTGAAATCGTAAGTAGAGGATGATGCGAAGGCGAGAGAATGAATGAAGGGAAGGAGGAAGCAAGATTGGATGCAATCTAATAACGACCTTGATGATCTTAAGAATGTCAACGAGTAAGGGATGAAATACAGTAGACACGACCTTGAACCTTAGCTCATGTGCGGTCGAGGAGGCCAAAGTGGGCGTTAGGAGGGCTTGATTCTCAACACACGAATGACGACCGAAAGGTTCAACTGTGTGATCAACAGGTGCATGTCATCTACACAACCGAAGTCGGTAACCATCTATCTTGTCAGCCAGCGGAGAGGATCAACGGATGGAACGAGCAGCAGCAAGGGTCCAACAGGCAACAAAGAGTGAGAAGAAGTTGGGCCATCTGCAGTTGACAGTCTCCAAGTGCCTTGTTGGTGTGCAGTAGTGGAAGGTGGGACAAAAGGGTCTGTGCGAGGAGGAGGTGGATACTGTAAGAGGATACAGATCGAGAGGCTGCTTTTGCTTTCTCAGCTTTGCATGAGAGAGAAGCCACTTTCAAAGTGTTAGATTCAAACACAAACGGAAAAAGATGTGAATTTGTGACGATGTAACATATCAATGGCCGAATCGCGTGCGAATGACGAGTTGGCTGGTGCAGTGCGGGGTTTAGCATTCATTACTCTCTCTCTCTCTCTCTCTCTCTCTCTCTCTCTCTCTCTCTCTCTCCTGTCACAACATCACAACGACGATCGCATCCTCATCTCGATCTCTTGGCTTGAGCTTTCTCTCTTCAATTCTTTTCACCACCATCGAAGAACCACAAAGGGGGACGACGTCTTTTGCACCCACCATCTCTCTCTACTTTTTAGGAGCACAAAGAGTGGGCGAAATCACTCTCGGCAATTCCCCACACTCCGGTACCCGGTCTTCACCTCCTCCTTTCCAATCCTCCTTCCTGCATGATCGTCTCTCTCTCCTGATAAGCAACAAATAGCAACAAATTGGATGTGGTACAAGACATCTACAGAGACGCAGCATGGATCCATTTGCCAGCTATGCCGCTCTCGACAATCCACAACAGTTTTGGGCCGAACTCGACGACATCCTAGATACACCCTTCCACCCGCCAACCACGATCAACCCATCATCCTCTTCCTCCTCTTCCGTATACCATAACAACGATGCAGAAGCACTACTGTCAGCCAAGCGCATCTATGTCGCCAGCGTTCTTGCCAAGTTTCTCCATCTCTGCGCTGCCTCGTTCAACGACAATCTCACCTCGGAATACCATCAGGAATACTGCATCAATCGGCTCTTCTCCTCAACCGCTTTTCGCGATGATGTAGATAATTCCGTAGAGGAAAGTACCACCAATATTGCTATGCATCAGCTGGCGGCAGAAGAGGCCATACGCATCATGCAAACTTCTACATCGATACCGGTGCTTCTGATGACCTACGAGATCGTATTGCAATATGGAGATGCGTTTCCGTCGACTTACAAGTCGATCCAAGCTTCAGCAAGTACGGTGTCGTTCGTCGGCGTGCGCGCCTTCTTGCATCGTCTGGTCCACCAAATCTGGGCTGGAAGCTATGCAGCCCAGGCAGAGGCAAAGATCGGCATCTCGGATCAGCAGCAAGCTCCCGTAGGCTGGAACGGTGCACAGTGGGATCACTATCACGATTCTACACATGGCGGATCTTCCTCGAAACCAGCCACATCTTACGTCTCCAAGGGTCTCACATCCTCTTCTGCCTCCAAGGACATTGCCATCCAGATCAGTCTGCGCGAGAAAGCGGTGCGCATGCTCTACGAAGTTTGCCGCGTCCAAAAGCTCGAACCTGGTCATCTAAAGGCATTCGACGAGCGATTCATCCATCATCTCTTTGATCTCGTCGAAGAGACTCGCCATCATCACGACGAAGATTTCAACTATCGCCTTATAAAGCTCCTCGTTGCCATGAACGAGCAGTACATGGTTTCGACGCTCACTTCCACCGCCCCTGCCCACGCTGCTACCACTCCGGGTCAGATCAACTCTACACCTCCCTCCAGCGCAAGACCCGCCAACCTCGTACTGAGCGTATTGCAACAGCGCCTCAATGCGAGCAAAACGTTCGGAGAGAATCTCATCTTTATGCTCAACCGAGCATCCAGCTCCGACGCAGAGGACGTATGCATGCAGCTGCTTGTTCTCAAGTTGCTATATTTGCTCTTTACGACAAAGGAGACAGCCTGCTATTTCTACACCAACGATCTCCGCGTGTTGGTCGACATCTTTATCCGCGAGCTTCACGATCTGCCCGATGAGAGCGAGTCGCTCCGGCATACGTACCTTCGAGTGCTCCACCCGCTGTTGACCAATACGCAGCTTTGCACTTATCCTTACAAGAGGCCGCAGATCCGACGATTGCTCAATGGATTGCTGGCGCATGGACATCTGAGGGATATCTCGGCGACGACGAAGCGGCTGGTAGATCGGTGTTTGCGTGCAGAGTGGTGCGTAGAGTTGGATAGGCTGGATGGAACTGAAAGGGTGGCCAAAGTGGAGCCGATCGGCGGTGGAGAGACGCATGTCAAGGTGATGCAGGCTGGGGTGACAACGGAAGGTCTGCCCATGTTGGCGACCAAGATCAAGGAGAATAGCAATTCGGTCCAGGCCACCGCCGATTCGTTGGCGATCACTACAGAAGACGAAGTAGTCAGCCCGATCAGCATCAACACCACCCTCTCTCCTACCTCTTTCTCCACCACTGATTCCGATTTTGGCTCTACCTCTCAAGATAAATCGCACTCAGCGTCACTCAGCGTCCCCTCAACGCTCCGAACGCGCGATAAGCGAGTTGCCTCGCTCTCCCACCCCCGCACCTCTTCATCTGCCGAAGAAGGCAACTCCCCCATGCCTCTCCTCCGTCCCACATCCGCCGCATCTCACAGTAGCACCACCGCCACTACTAATGGCAGACATCACACCCGAAGAGCAGTCTCTGCCCAATCTGCTCCGTGTACACCACCCAGAGTCGACTCGCCTTCTTCTGCATCTTCCTTGTTGAGGCACAACTCGCGTCTTTCCGAACTGTCATCTCCACCTGTTGATGGCGACGAAGAGGACGCCATGTCCACGTCGAGCTCGTGGCATGCGCACATGTTGGAAGATCCACCTTGCGAGTCTGGCAAGCCAAAGCATCCGCATCCGCATCCGCATTCGCATTCGCATTCCACCACGGCTGCTGTTTCCATCGGAGGACACATGGCGGTTGTACAGCAAGAAGCGGCAGCTCCGCGAGTGGGGTCACCGCTGAGTAGCGAGTCTACGATGCAGATCCTACGGAGCCACGTAGGCGAAGGATCCGATTCTACGATTGTGGAGCCGGTCAAGAGGAGGAAGCCTCCTCAACCGCCTACCACTGCATCGGCGTCGGCGTCGGCTAGGAGGGCTATGCAGCTGTCCAGTTCCGAGCCGTTTTTCAGCCACAGTAGCGCGAGTAGTGCGAATAGTAGAGCGGCTAGTCCCGGTGCCTTTGGAGGAGGGTCGCCTGCGAATGAGGATTCTCAGCACTTTGCATCTCAAAAGGGATCCGGAGGTAGGAGGAGGCCTCCACCACCACCTCCGACTGCACAGCACATGGCTGCGGCAAATGCGAATGTAGCAGCGGAAGCGGGAGCGGCAGTGGCAGTGGAAGCGGAGGACGAACTGGCAAGTGCTCAAAGTTTTTACATCGCAGAGAGGCTCCGAAGGGGGTTAAGGATTCGGTGAGATGCTTGGCGCCAAGTTGGCTAAGCTGCAGTATGAAATGTAGAGCTTTTCTAGTGCGGATCACTGTGTGAGATGGAAGACGCGATTTGAGGCTGTTGTGTGTGTTTTAAGAGCAGGACAGTGTGGTGAGGAGAAGATGTGGAAGGGGCGTGGAGGATTGTCGGACTCTCAAGTTTTGTCTTGATCTTACTGCCATGGATGGATGCATCGCAGACGTGGGTAACTTGAACAATGCAATGAATTAACAAGCGAAACTTCAACGACAAAATGAAATATATACAAATGCGACGCTCAACAAACAAAAAAAAAAAAAAAAAAAAAAAAAAAAACAAAAAAAAAAAAAAAAAAAAAACAAAAAAACAAAAAGATATCCTTTCCTTTCCTTTCCTTTTTACTCTTGCTTGTTTGGCTGTGGAACAGGTTGAGGCTCGTCCATGGGGTCGTTCCAATTAATGTTGTCGGGGGTGCCTTCGATTCTGTCCTTTTTCGTGCCGAAGATTGTATCCCAGAGTCTAGTTTGTTTGCCGTAGTTGCCGCTCTTCTTCCAGCCCTGTCTGTGATGAATGTCATGATCCTCCAGGCACAACTCGGCATTCAAGTATCTGAGAGGCCAAGTGGTAGGATTTTGGAAATAGCCTCTCAATCCACTGTGTCCACTAGCTTCGATAAAGAGGATGTAGCAGGTGCTGATCCACCAAGTGGCAAAGTTGATTTTCCAAGTGAACCAAGCCATGATTGGGATTCCTACCATGTCGAAGAATTCCTGTTCGTGGTCTGCAAATGCACCCAAGGCGGCGATGGGATGTTTGGTGGTGTGATGTTTGCGATGGAATCTCCACAGAAATGGAACTTCGTGCATGAGACGGTGGTACCAGTAGAACCAGAAATCGACAGCTACCGCAAACATAAACATGTTGATCGGCAACATTAACACGGTGTCAAGGTCCAAAAGTGGCTCGTTGGGGTTGTAAAGATACGGTACCGCGATAACTGCCCGACTTACAACCACCATAAATAGACCCAACGCGACACTGGTAGTATCAACATCGGGTACACCATCGCGTTCAGCTGCACCGTCAAAAGTTCCAAATCGATACGTCATATCGTTACACCATCTGAAAATCCCGGTTCCAAACCAGACAAAGTAGGCGAGATATCCAAGCGTTGCAGCCAACGTCGAGATGCGAACACCCGTATACGCTGTGAATAGGTGGTGGACAAGGATGGGTGCGATGGCTTTGGGTGCGACGACGAGGTGCATTTTCCAGATCGGGTAGACAGGGACGGGTGCGTCTTTTGGGAAAACCGGCGGTTTCGGTCGAGGAGATTTGCTGTTCGAAGGAGCGACACCGAGAAAGACGAGCGCACGCTCGTGAAACGTCCATTCGCTGGAGGGTTTGGTATGCCACGTAGCCGTCATTTTACCCTTGTTGGGTCGTTTAACCGCATGACTGGGGTTGGCGATGAGATCCACATCGGCAAGATCGGTTGAAGCGGTGGTAGTGGTGGTGGTCATGTTGGGCGAAGGATACCCTCCTTAGCTCCACAGTGGGGGGTGGGGGAAAGGTCAGAGTTGATGGAGGGAGGCGCAACGGTCGTTCTAGATGAGCGAGTGGGCAGGTTCTTATACTCGATCCCTCCTCCTCAAACGACAGCACAGCACAATACCGCTCTGACTGTAGCGAAACAAAACCAGAGAGACTTTGCAACTCGCTTCAAGCTATACCTACTGTAACACTGGGCTGCGGCTCTTTTGGATTTGTTTCCACCAAGTTTTTTGCGGGGATTGCGGCTCGGAGAGTGTGCCAAATTTGACAGCTTGCGCGTGAATCAAAAAAATCAAAAATCAAAAAAAAAGGGGTTGCCGCCCAATCAATACAGTCTTCTGAAGCCTTACCCCACACTTGATTTTTTCTTTCGGGGATTGTTCGTCGGTATAAAAAGCTTGACAGCACGTTGGGCTCGGCTGTGGGTTTTGAACAGCCCATCACCGCTGGGATGCGCAAAATGTGGGGTTTGTGAGACGCTTCCATGCGGTTTAGCTCCGAGTCGACTACAGGTAGATACGCATAAAAAAACCCCATCCATTTCTATTCGTCGTCATTGTGACATTACCCTTGACGAAGAGCAACCCAACCACACAGAGAAGGGGGTAGGGTGAAGATCGACAGAGTGCGCTTTTGAGACGGTGTTGTGTTTTGGTTTTGACGTGCATGTGAGAGGCGGATTCTGTTTTTTTTTTCTTTCATGCCGAGCAAAAAGAACAAAAGGCGCAAAAACAGCTTCACCCCTTTCACATTATACGTCGCATACGGTCGCCCACGCACAGACCTACATCAAAAACTACAGCAATGCAATCCACTTGTCCTTCATCGTCGATCATTCTGCTTGACCTGCGCTACTGAGAAATGTGTCGCACACCCCAAAAGAAAGTGTCCGCGTTACTGTAGTAATAATTCTCCGAACACAACCACTTTTTTTCCCACGCCAACACTCTCACGTCTCCTCTCACAAGCAAAGATCCAACCCCCCCCCCCCCCCCCCCCCCCCCCCCGCCCTACTTTCCTCCGTGATATCCTTCCACCCTCTTATGTTGAGCGATTGTATTTGCGTTCACAGAGTGTTGGACTCGCTGGATGACGAGCGAGATAGTTGTCTCTAGGTTGGATTGATACCTGTCTAACGTCTTGATTCTCTTGATACACTGCTAACACTACATTCGAAAGACAGGAGCATCCGAAAACAAAATCTCCTTTCACCCACCATCATCGATTCAAGCACAAACATCTTGGGAGCATCTACGAAATCGGCTCGGGTGCAAGAGCAGTAACCGCCTCCACGTGCTCATTCAACCCTTTGCTCTCACCACCATTGCTACCATTTGAGACCGTTCTGTTGGCTCGATTCTTGATCCCTTCCGCATCGCTATCTGCGTCGGTGGTGAATCCGGATGCAAAAGGAGGAGGAGGAGCTGCTCCTTGATCGTCGATGGTTTTCTTACGAAGGCGACTCTTTCCGCTCTTCTTATCGAGCGCTTTTCCAAGACCGTTTTGGAACGCCACAATGGTGATAAAGGTGAGTACGTGACCGTAAAAGTAGACCGCTTTCCATCCGGCGATGGACGCTTTGAATTCGAGAAGCATAAACGGCGCCACTGCGTAGTTGAGGGTTACCTGGCTGGCGATGACCGACGCGGTGCAGTAGGCGAGTTGCGAAGGCGTGAAAGTGAGCACGTTGCCAAAGGTCGGATTGGGTACGTTGGGTTGGGCAAAGAAGATCGGTCGAACATGCCTTCTCAACATCTTGGCTGCACTCTGCATGAACCCGGCAAGGATAAAGCTGAGGTAGTATCCAGGTTCGAGTCCATGCCAGAATGCAGAGGTGAAAAAGGTGGTCATGGTCGATTTGAATCCCGGTTTCTTACCCGGACGAGCAATGCGTTTGTAAACGTTGTTGCGGAGCCATACGTTGGTGTTCATGTTCCAGTGATCGAGGAGTTCTTTCCAGTTGTTGGCGAACTCGATCTTGGGGATGTCGATGTTTCGGCATCGGTTCCAGCGTGTTTTGCCAGAGGTGGGGTCGATACCGTTGTAGCCGAGACCGGAGAGGATGCAGGCGCCGTCGGTGAGGGACCAGATGCCGTAGTATTTGGTACGGGCCATGAAGCCTGCAATTTGGATCCAGACGAGCTTTTGATACCAGGAGAGATGCGAGAGTCCGCCGTGGAGACCGATGAGCTTTTCGTACGAGTAGGCGGGGGCAAAAACAGAGTACGTTGCCATGAAACCGAGGCCGACAAACAGCTCGCGGAAGGAGGCAAAGATTCTTCCTCGTGGGTATGTGGTGGAAGAAGCTTTCTCTTTGCCCTTGGGGGAGGCGAAGAGCTCGCCGGTGCTCCAGGCTCGATAGTCACAAAACCGGGTGGAAGGGCCGATGAGGACTCCCGGAAAGTAGAAAGCGTAACCCAAGAATTCGAGGACCGAAGGCATCTTGGTGATCCTGCTCTTCTTTTGAGAATCATCGCATTGGTCTTCGGTGCGGATTTGACCGTCGAAACAGTCCCATGCGAATGTGGTCAAGTTCATGACGGCTACCATCTGCATGGCGGTGATTTCGATGGTCGACAAGGGAATGCCACCAAACTTGCGTACGGCGTGGTTGTAGGTCAAGTGGCCCATCTGCAAGGCGAATACGAGCCAGCCCATGTTCTTTCCGCCCACTTTGAACATGCAAATGTAGTAGGTGAGGAGTGCGGAACCGACGAGTTGAACAAAACCCGAGTAGAGGTTGAGGATGGGAACGAGAAAGATGAAAGATACGAGCAAGCTGTAGAGATGCTTTGCGGTGGGTGAAGGGAGGTAGGGGAAGACGGCGGCTAGCGGGAAGGCCAAGAGGAGGCAGCTAAAGAGCTTGATGTAATCTACGGGAGCGCCGGCCGCATCTGCGATGGGCTGAAAGATGGATTCGAGCATGGTTTGTGTGTCTCCCTCTTAGGGAAGCCTCTGATCTGAATCTGAATCTTGAGGAGGAGGATGGTGGTGGTGAGGAAAAGAAAGGAGGAGAAAGTGTCAATGATATCACTCACGGCTCCTTCTGTCCCCAAGAAGATCACATTTCACGCGGGGAAGCCGAAAAGAATGCAGCACGTGACTTTTGTTGCGTGCGCATCTGAGCTGGCTTTGACTCCGCTCTCAACTCACCTTTCACTCTTCTCGTCCTACACCATCCTTCTCGCTGCCTGCTCCGCGGCAGCTCTCGTTTCCAAGCCTCCTCAATACCTCAGGATCCTCTGATCATGGCTGTCAGCAATCGCCGTACCTGTACCAAGTGCTCACAGTCCTTTCCCATCGACCATTTCCGAGGCCGTGCTAACCGCTCGTGCCGACACTGCGCCTCCTGCCGCAACGTGCCCACCGAAGGTCTCTCTTCACCGTTCTCCCCAGTCCAGCCGCCAATCCCACTGGCAATCACCTCGCCCGTCGTCGCCGCCTCGGCCTCCACCACCCACGCCCTCGAACCCTCGGCTCCACCCGCACCCTCCACGACCCTCGCCGGCGCCTCACCGCTGGCCGTTCCGCTGCAGCCCCTGCCATACCTTACCGAAGCCTCCCCAGCCTTCCTTCGCCTCCAGCAGCAACTGGACGACCAAGGCTCATCTCTTTCGGGCATCTCCAACGCCCTCCAGCAGCTGCTGGCCTCCTCTCGCCCCCAGCCACCTACAGCCCCCCTCCCATCCACGCCTCAGCGAGCCCCGGCTGCGCCATCCCTGCCAGCACCCACCGACTCCACCTCAGCTACCGGCTGTCACCACCTCGGCGCCCCTTCACCAGGTGAGTCTGACACCAATCGCATCTTCTCCTGGCTCTCTCGAGAGGTCGTCCAGCAGGTCCTCGACGACTCCTTAGCGCCTCAAGACCTGGGCAAGCTATGCAACCCCGACTCTCTGCCTGTTGACAGCGAGGACGACAACGCTGTCTTCGTCAACGGCGTCCTCATTCGCGCAGCCCCCTCCTCTGGGTCTTCCTCCTCCACCCGCTCTTTCCTCAGGCTCGTGCCCGACGTTCGCTGTTTCGCAGAGGCCTGGACAGTGTACACGCACCTCCGCTCCTGCGCCACCAACGATCCCAACCTGGGTGCCGGCCTTGGCGCTTTCCTCATCCACATCATCGAGACCGACCGCACCCACACCTGGTCGTCCGTCGCCCTCTACATCCTCACCACCTGCCGTCGACGCTTCGGCCACGCCTCAGCCGCTGTCTGGGCCCAACAAGACCAGAACGCGTGGAACCAGCACCTCAGCACCGCTGCCTCCTTCCGTCAGCCAAAGAAGACCACCCAGCAGCCACCGTCCAATCGCCTGACTCAGCAGCAGCAGCAACAACCGCAGCAACAGCCGCAGGGCCCGCCTTCCAAGCGCCAGAAGAGCGCCGAAGTCTGTTTCCGCTTCAACGGCGGCGGCTGTCCTGAGGGAGACAACTGCTGGCGCCGTCACGAGTGCACCGCTTGCTCCGAGCGCCACCCCGTCCGCGACTGTCCAAGAATCAAGCAAACTTCCGACACGAAAGCCACCAAAGCCTAGCAGCATGGTGAGTCCTCCGTTAGACCTCCCTGCACTTCCCCGCCGTGAACGCGGCTCAAGAACCCCTCCGCTGCAGGGCTCGGCACGGCACCTCGATGGCCAGACTGGCTTGCTGGCACCTAGACCCCCTCCGCTGCAGGGCTTGGCACGGCTCTCTCCTGACCCTGCAGGGTCAACCTCTTCCAGAACCCCTCCGCTGCAGGGCTCGGCACGGCCTCTCGACTCGGTCCCGGCAGCTTTGGACGTTCCGTCAGCTGACCGGTGCCTCTCTCTCCTCCTCGCCGCTTGGTTGCGTGACCCAGGTCCACGCCCCAACACATCCTTTGTCGCAGATGTCTTCGATCCGACCACCAACCCTGCCCGCCAGGGCTCCATGCAGGAGCGTTCTCAGGCGTGGTCCACGCTCCTCCACCTCTACCCCGACCCCGTCTTCCGCCGTCAGCTGCTCGGCATGGTCCAGCACGGCTGCCTCCTCGGCTATGATGGCCCTCTTCGAGGTGCTGACCGCCACTGCGCCAACCTGCCAATCCCTCCCGCCGGTCACTCTCATCTACGCATGGAGATCGACGCCCGCCTGGCCGAGGGCCGCCTGTCCATCATGGCCCCCGGAACTGCCTTGGTCGAGTCCCCAATCGGCGTCGTACCCAAACCCCGCTCGACCAAGCTTCGCACCATCCACCACCTTTCTCACCCTCGCCGCCCGCTGCCAGACGTGCTCCCTTCCGTCAACTCTGGCATCCAGCCCGGGTTCATCCAGATCCGCTACGAAGGCCTTGGCGACCTGCTCACCTTCGTCAGCCAGCATCCGGGATGTCTACTCTGGAAAGGCGACCTAGAAGATGCCTTCCGCCACATAGTCACTGCCGAGCCTGATGCACACCTCTTGGGTTTCAGCTACGAGGGCATCCGCTACCGGGAGAACGCTCTCACCTTCGGTGGCAGTAGCTCCCCCTGGCTCTTCAACCTGGTCGCTGAGTTCTTGCATTGGCTTGTCGCAGCCTGCCTCCCTACCGGCTGGCCCGTCAACCACTACCTCGACGACACGTTTGGCGCCGTCCCTGCCTCCGCCGCCGAACTTGCCCTCCTCCCCATCCACACTTTGGCTTTGGCCGCCAACACTCTCGGCCTCCGCCTCTCACCCAAGAAGACCTTTGGCGGCGTCACCAAGCTCGAGATCTTGGGCGTCGAGATCGACTCGGTTGCCCAGACGGTCAGCATCTCCAACATTCGCCGCGCTCGCATCCTGTTGCAGTGCCAAGGTCTGTTGCAACGCCGGTCTGCCGACCTCCTTGACATGCAGCGTATTGCTGGGCTCTTGCAGTTTGTCTCCCAGGTCTTCCCGTGCGGACAAGCCTTCCTCCGCCGCCTCTACGACGCTACCCGCCGCGGCAGCCAGGGGCGGCGCCACCTCTCCCAACCTGTCCGCGCCGAGCTCTCCTGGTGGTGCCAGATCCTCCAGTCCTGGTCTGGTACAAGTGTGCTCGCCCCCTCTCCCCTCCTTGCCACCCACATCTGGACCGATGCCTGCCCCAAAGGCTACGGCGGGTTCGTGGGCGACGCGAGCTCCCCCTCTGCAGTGTTTGCCAGGCAGGTTCCCAAGCGGCATCGCCGTAAGAACATCCGTTTCCTCGAGGCCCTGGCCGTCCTCGAAGCACTCCGCCGTTTCGTCCACCTCCTTCCCGCCTCCTCCCTTGTCGTTGTCCATGTGGATAACGAGAACGTTGAGCACGGCCTTCGCTCTGGTCGCTCTCGCGACCCACTCACTCAGCGCCTCCTCCGCGAGATTTTTGGCTTCTGCTTTACCCACAACTTGACCTTGGCCCCTCAGCAAGTCTCGTCTACTGACAACGTCCTTGCCGACCTCCTCTCCCGCCGCCAGTTCTCTCGTATTCAGCAGCAGTTTCCGCGGGCCCACGCCGCGTTATCCTTCCCGCTGGCACCCGCACAGTCTTGTCGCAACCCCCTGGTCTTGCCTCCAGCCTCGGCGTCTCCGACCACGCCGCGTCCCTCCTCTGGCACGGCCTCGCCCTCAGCACCAGGCGACGTTCGAGCGGCGCACCCTCCCATTTCCGAGCCTTCTGCCTCCGCCATTACGGTTTTGGCACCGTCTGCTTCCCTGCCTCCGGTCACCAGCTCTTGGAATGGCTGGCCCACATGTCCGCCTCGGGTCGCCCCTTCCACTCTGCCAAGCACGAGCTTGGTGCCCTTCGCTCTTACCATGTCGACCTCGGCCTCGACACCTCCGGCTTCTCCTGCGGACGCCTTGAGCGCGCCCTTCGAGGGTTCAAGCGCCTTCACGGCGTTGGAGGAACGGGCGCCAAGCTACCCATCATGCTGCCGCTCCTCCGCCGGATCCTCATTGCCATCGAGTCCATGCTCGACCTCCTTCCTCGCAACCGCCTTGTCCTCCAAGCCTCCTTTGCACTCGCCTTCGCTTGTTTCCTCCGCTCCAGCGAACTTGTCTGGGACTCCAGCACGGATCGCGCCACCGTCCTGTCCGTCGCATCCGTTGCGTGGGCCAGCGACCACGTCGTCATCACCTTACCCTCTTCGAAGACAGACCCCTTCCGGCAAGGCGTCCGGGTTGTTGCGCCCGAAGTTGGCGGCGTCGAGTGCCCCGTCCACAGGCTGCGTGCCCTCACGGCAGGCCGCCCTGCCTCGTCACCCCTCTTTGGCCTTGGGCCGCATGGCACCGAGCCTCTCTCTCGCTCCGTTTTCGTTGGCGTCCTCCGTCGAGCCGTGCAGGCAAGCGGCTTGCAGGCGTCGCAGTATGCCGGCCATTCCTTCCGCCGCGGTGCTGCCACCTGGGCGTCCCAACACGGGGCCTCGACCTCGGACATCCAGTCCATGGGGCGCTGGAGCTCAGACTGCTACCGCAGGTACATCGAGCGCTCCGCTCACGAGCGTCGCACTCTCGTTGCCACGTCCCTGTTCGCCGTCCGCGACGGCCCCCTGGTCCCAGCCAGCCCGGCCTGGCGGGACCCAGGCTCGGCATAATTCGGTTCTCTTGGCCCCATCCCTGGTTGAGACCGCAGTCAGCTGCGCTGGCGCCTCAACCACCGACTGGCGGGCTGGGAGCCGCCGAGCTCGAGATGCCTCGACCCCCGCAACCTATGATTACCCCAATATTATTTCGGCCGTGTCAGACTAAGTTGAGTCAAGCCTCGCTGGGATGCAGCACGTGACTTTTGTTGCGTGCGCATCTGAGCTGGCTTTGACTCCGCTCTCAACTCACCTTTCACTCTTCTCGTCCTACACCATCCTTCTCGCTGCCTGCTCCGCGGCAGCTCTCGTTTCCACCCACCCACCATCCCACGGCTCTGCCCCCCTTCTTGTTGCCTGCACCCCGCTCATGTAAACCCTCGCGAGCTAACCCGGCCCCTTACGGCGGGCTGGGAGCCGCCGAGCTCGAGATGCCTCAACCCCCGCAACCTATGATTACCCCAATATTATTTCGGCCGTGTCAGACTGAGTTGAGTCAAGCCTCGCTGGGATCCCCCAAAAAAAAAAAAAAAAAGAAAAAGAAAAAGAAAAAGAGAGGCAAAAAATCTCAGCTCTAAACCGATGTTGATCAAAAACAAGTGACAAGTGTGGAGGCTGGCCCGAGCATTTTCTCTTTTTTAAACTCACACTCACACTCACACCGAGACGTCATCGGCGTAACCGACAATGAAGCGGACGAGTGACCGATGCTCCGGAAAGGATGCCGATAGCTGAACTGCTGTTCAATGAGTTGTGTCGGTCATTCCCCCTCGATGCTTGAGATCACAGTCAAAGAGATCACAGTCAAAGCCAACACCAACAGCAACACTCTAACGACATACATACAACGATGGAATATGATCTACACTACAAAGAGCAAATCCATATCGATAGGATGCGAAGAGCTCAACTGTGGCTTTTGGCTATACTTGCTAGCCAGAACGTCACGAACCGCATTCAGCATCTGTTTGTACGTCAGCTGCGGGTACTGGTTCATCACGGTCAAAAACGCAAACGAGCAGGCACCCGTTGCTTTTCCTGCTTCGGTAGCATCTGCAGACGTTTGCGAATCTTTGCATCCACTGAGCATCACTACGTCGGCACCGCTTGAACGCGTCTGTTTGGTCACCTCTTCGGCTCCGTTTGTGTTTTTCGCCGTGGTGAACGTGGAGAATAGTCCCTTGGCCATGCCCATCACGTCTCCACGCGCGTAGTTGAGCGCAGCGCCCATGAGACCCTTTCCGACACCCGCTATGACGTTGGGCTCTTTGATATTGCCAGAGGTGGTGTAGACGTAGGGTAGGTCGAGAGCGGTTCCCGAGTGACACGAGTCAAAGATGGCGGTGAGACGACATCCAACCGGAAGAGGACGAACCATGATGGCGTGCAACTCGTCGTCTTCGATCTGACCGGTTTGTTGGTAGTCGACGGGGATGATGGTCTCGTTGTATCCGTCTGCTTCGTCGCCCTGTGATGCTTTGGCTTGACCGCCGTGACCAGAGTAGTGGAAGAAGAGCGCATCGCCGGGTTGGGCACCGCGAACCAACCAGTGCATCGCCGCCGTCATATTTTGCCTCGTTGGGATGCTGCGAGCGTCTCGCTGGTCATCGGTGAGCACCACCATGTCGTCATCCTTGTAGCCGCGCTGTCGAAGGAACTGCTGAACGTTTTTCACGTCGTTGATGCAACCTCGAAGCTCGCCGTTCTGACCGAAATAGTTGATGCCGATCAGCAGTGCTTTGCGCTTGCCCTGCATCGACGAGTACTCGTAGCGCTGGTTGCCCATCATTCCTCCCTGTGGACGAAAGTTGACGTGGTTGGATGCGTATTCGGGTGGACCAATGGGGCCAGAGGGAGGTGCGTAGCCGTATCCCATCTGTCCTTGAACGCCACCGGGAGGGGGATGCGAAGGTGGACCGTATCCTCCTCCACCGCCACCACCATAGCCCATCTGGGGAGGCGGTGGACCAGGAGGTGCACCGTAACCGTATCCTGGCTGTCCATATCCCTGACCGGGTGCAGGGAAGCCGCCGCCTCCTCCGCCATGCGTCTGCTGATAGTGATGTCCGCCTTGGCCTGGGTACGCCATTGTTGCCTTGCTTTAACTGTCAGTTTTGCTAAAGTGTATGTTTGTGTTCGAGATTCGTCCAGAGCCTGAAGGAAAGCGAGTTGGGCTCGTGAATGGTGATGGTAAGTGGTGAAAGTGGGATGATGAGAGCTGATTGCCGTTGTTGGGCTGTGTTCCGAAAATCCAAAGCGCGGACCGTGCATTCGATGCGCTGTTGCTGCTGCTGCTGCTGCTGAAAGCCGCTCTAATTTCGCGGTTAAGCTTCCGTCAATTCACTCATTCGTGCGAAAATCTCGCTTTCTTCACGTGACTTTGACATTTTCGGAAGAAGGGTCGGCTGCACCATCACTCACTCTCTTCCTTCTTTTCCTATTACAGCATCTTGTACTCATACTTCACCTTCACCGACCAACCATCTCTCTACCGCCACAATCTCGTTTCGAACCGCGCGGCGGAGTGAAAGCAACGATGAAGGTCGCCCCATCCTCTAGCGCAGTGACGTCGCTCAAAGCGCTCCAAGCCAAAGTGTTTGGTACCACTTTCAACCCTACACACATCCGTACTGGCGCCAAAGTTCTTCGTCAAAGATTACAAGGTCCCTCGATGCTCAGCTACTACCCACCTACCGTCAACTTTAGGTCGATCGAGAAACTCGCCCCTTCCTTGGGCAGATTGCAGGATGTCAGGGAGATTCAGAGGGAGAAGGACGTCGAGAGGAAAAAGATGCTTGGCAAAGGTCCACCGAAGAAGGGTGAGTTTCGACTTTGCTTTCCACCTTGAATACTACCGCTTTTCGCACTGCCTAGATGGTGTTCAAACATCCGAACTAGGGGTCAGAGATACGGTGAAAAGAATACCATGGTGTACTGACTCAATTTGCTTTACTCTCAATGACAGGCGAGGGCCGTCGTGCGGCAATGAAGGGAAAGAAGAAGTAAACTTCACTCTCAATCACAGCATCTCTCGCACACGACCAGCTACGACTCGCATCACGGCATCACTCCATCGACTCACCATTATTGTACTTTTAGGCTTTTCCGTTCTCAATCCATGCACACACATCCAAAAAGCTCATCCCTATTCGACCTAGCTCGACGATCAGCATGGGTCTCCTATTCGACAGCGGCTCTTTTAGCACACCTTCGGTTCTTCTCTTCCCGCATTGCGGATACAGAAAGTTAGCGTTGGTCGCCGTCGTCAGCTTTCGAAAGATAGGTCTTCGGGCCATCCCGATTTGCCCGATACTCGCACCGACGGTTTGGCTCGATCGGGCATCTTCGCCAGCTTGCGTTGTTGAACCCATTTTCCTCCAGGTGACATGTCCAGCTCCCATTCGACCAACCTCACCATTCGCAGATATTCCGGAACCGCGGTGCAAAGATTAGAAAGCAAAGATCTCCGAGACACCCCTGTCCATACTGCTAAGGGTTTTAACAGTTTGCGGCGAGTCAATGTGTGTTTCACGTAAACTTAAGCGGGGACAGGGTGCCCAGGATTTAGGGTACATCATGAACGATCTCACACGATTCGTTCCTCTACATCAAAGTGAGATGTAGGGGAGCATCGAGGATCGCAGTTACGCCGGAGTGTGTGGCGCGTTTCTATCTCGTCTCTGTTTGTCTCTCTTGTGGCGCTCTTTTCGTGGCGCTTTACAATCCACCATGTATCTGAGACATACCAACAACAACAAATATACTGTAGAGGAGAAGAAAAAGGTGGGAGGGAGGAGAGTGTATCAGGGCAGGAATGGGATGTTGTGGGGGAAGAATTGATAGAGCTCGGTTCTACGGCGATCTTTTTGTTTTTCTACATGCCGATCTTTGGATTGTTTCAGAAAAACTGAAAAAAAGGGGGGGTGTTTCTGAGGAACATGCTAAAAAGGTGTGAGTTGCGTGTGTTGGTGTTTGTCTCACCCCCATGTTCATGCTGTGGGACTCTTTTTTGGAGGTTCGTGCTAGCGGTGGATGTTCGATAGAGGGTCATTGCGAGTGGTGCGGATCGATCGGAACATAAGTCAATTGGATTCTTGAATCGTTGCGATCTTTCACCCTGAACAGGTGTAGCCATAATGTCGACGGTTTTCAACACACTCGCCGAGAACACCGCAACCGGGAGTGCAAGAAGGCAAAGCGCACACAAACGCCATCTACTCCAACCATTCATTTGATTGGGCGAGAGAGAGAGAGAAAGAGAGGAGGTTGAGATGCATGGAAAAGTTCCACCGTGCAAGCCACGTGTGACACAACTTTCGGCAACGCAAAACGCTCGTCAGCATATGCATTACTCTGCCTAACTTGCCCTATGTGCGACATTTCTCATTCGCTGGATGACTATCATACTTCTCACAAACGCAGGATGCGGCGAATTAAATCTGCAAGTACACAAAAGGGCAGGAGTACGTTTTCCTCTTGGAGAGTATATATATATATATATATGTATATTTTTTTTTTTTGTGTGGCTTGAACATCGACATGACCAACACAAACCACAAACTGTATTGTGTCGGTGGGTGTTTACAAAGTTGCCGCTTGTTCATCGCTATGCACGAGGTGAAGCCAAAGATACACAGTAAGTTGGTGTTGAACAGCAAGCTGAAGCTGAAGCTGAAGGAGGAGGATCAAGTTCGATGAAAATTTGCTTTTCCTGCCTCTGGCCTAGGATTGTTTTTGCTGTATTTTCAACCAAGAAAATGCTTCACCTTTCATCTTGCGTGACACAGCCAAGCTGAACGTATGCGAGAGGATTGCGGGAAACGCGAGCGATTGTTTGCTTTGCCATACTCGTTTAGGTGTCTCGATGTTGATGTCATAAATCCTCGCCACGCTTGGATTTTGGATTGGATTGGATTGGATTGGATTGGATTGAGTTTGGATCAGGGTCGAAAAGAAAACCCCAGGGTTCGTTGATCCAGCTAAAGCAACTTTAGAGTGAGATCGGTCAACTTTTAGTCTGTGTAACTGTAATGTTTCCCTTCTCATGACGAGTGCTTCGGGGTTAAGTTGCTCTTACCTTGAAGAATGATACAGTAGCAACCATGTTTTGCACTCCGCCAAGGCAAGGTTTGGATTCTTTCTGCTGTTGGGCGGATACAGTGTTGGGTTGGTATTGGCCCGCGGGAGGGAGGGCAGGAAAAGGCGGAGTTGTGTACTGTACAAGTACAGTACTGTACAGTACAGCAGTGAGAAATGCAAAGGCGGAGGAAAGAAATGCGATAGACTGGTCAGGTGGACAACCGAAGTCAATTCTCCTCGTTTAGAGAAAGAGAGAGGGCGCGTGCTATCATCTTGCATCTGTGAACAAGGTGTCGTCATTGTGCATTTTCTCGAAAAACAAAAAATCACACAAGAATCAGGATCGCTCAGGGGCTGGCTTTCTCTTTCTCTGCAAATACCTGTATAGTGTATTCATGCAGAGAGAGAGAGAGACGTCGCAACCCAAATCTCTTTCCGTTTTGCAATACAGTTTTCAAGTCCACCTGACCGCTACTTTGGAAAAGAAACTGCTGTACAGTACAGTACTCATCCCGAAGATGCACCGAAGAAGGGATGTCTGTGCGATCGGGAGGCTGAGAGAAATGCACTTTGCGTATGGTTGGTTGTGTCTGCCCCTTTCCGCCGAAAAAAAAGGTGCTAAACTGTACTCGACGGGCTCATGGTGCCGCCGCGCTCCAAACCCGCCCGCTTGAAAATTGCAGCACATGCGAACAAGTATGTGCGTACAGTACAGAACGGGAAAGTCATGCTACAGTTAGACTCGATCACAAGCCTAAAAAGATGCTGGTGGGTGCGACGCAGGGTTTTGCAACTCTGACACAAAGTGAGGGGCCTCTCTCTGAACTGTCATGACACAGAGAGCACACAACCTTTTCGGGTTCAACTCCGACCTACACAGTACAGCACAGTACTGTACAGCACTGTACAACACTGTAGCTGACCTCAGCGTCTGCTTCTTTCCTCGAGATTTTTTTCCCGAAAAAACTTTCCCTCTCGCTCTCTCCCCGTGCTCCGTGCTGCTGGCTTGCGTGGACCGTCCTGCCAGGTTCTCCTCTTTTGACTGTCCCGGTGCAGTCTCACTCCCTCCCTCACCAAAAGTGCAATCCCCAACCTTGTTTTTGTTGTCAGTCGGCTGAGTCGAGCACCGCCTTCTCCTCTTTGGCGTGATGAGACCAATGACAGCTCGTCAACACAGACAACGTAAAGCAGAATGTCACTGTATGTACTGTATGTACGTTTTATTGTTTTTTTTTTTATTTTTTTTTTATTATGAATTATATTTGGGTGATTGCTGCGCTAACTACTGCGAGATGTGGTTACGCCACTCTCTGCTCGCCACGCTAAACTTATGCGTACTGTACAGTACTGTAACGTACGCATTTCTTTTTTCTCTTTTGTTTGATGATTTTGCAATTGCATTTCCAAAGTGGACACTGCTCTGGTGCTGTTTGGTTCTACACAAAGTCGCTCCAGATTGGATCGCGCTGTGCTGTGCTGTGCTGTGCCATTCAGCCATTCTCGCCTCCACCGCGTGTGTACTGTGCTCAGGAGGACGACAGCATACACTGCTGGTTACATTCATCTCCCTTCCTCTCCTCCTCTCGCCATCATCACCATCTCCGCCACCTGGCCTGGCAGTGCTTGCTACGATTACCACCAACACTCTCACACAACCAACCAACCAACCAACCAACCAACCAACCAACCAACCAACCCTTCAGTCCTACCTTGCTACGCTGCATTTCGCATACACACCACCATCACATCCTCTTTTCTTTCTTGCCTTGCTCAACTTCATCAACAGCATACAGCCACCCTCTTGAATAACACCGACCAACACCACCACAACACAATCACGCCTTCCGTGTTACATTGATATCCACCGCGGACATCCGTCAACTCTGCAGACGTTGTTCGTCCCTCGTGTCTGCATCTCATATCTCTGCTTCGCGCCCACACTTGCTCTCTCTTCTCTTGTTCGCTTTCCAACTCCTCTCGCCTTGCGTTCATTCATTCTCGGCATCCTTCGCACACTCCACCAAGCCATTGACGCCGTTCCGCATCTTTCATCAACTCAACAATCACACACCGATACCCAGCATACATCCTCCTACCTACCTGCCTGCCTGTGGATCATGTCGTGCATCTCTAGCCTCTGATCCCACGCAACTGCATCCTTGCATCCACACGTTACACCGCAACGTGACATCATCTCGGTCTTCTCGTTGCAAAAAATGCCAAAGAGCATCAGTAGCCACGATTCGCATCAATCCATCCCTGACTCCCTCCCTTCCCTCGACGATCATAACTCGGTCCGCTCCACCGCTTCCATCTCCCACTCGTCTCTTTCTTCTCATTCTGCCTACTGGGCCAATCCGCCAGATACCCTTTCTTCTTCCCTTTCATCTTCCAAAGACATCAACACCAACACCACCACTATGTACGCCACATCGCAGCACATCCATCAGCGCGCCTCATCCTCTTCCACTTCGGCACCGCAGCGATCGTCTACCATAAAGGCATCCAACCACGCCGTCGCCGCCGCTTCTGGTCCCAGCTCATCGCGTTCGTCTTCTGCCACGATCGAGCCAAGTATCGTCACTCCTTCAGATGCTTCACCATCAGCATCAACATCCTCACAACCCGTCTTGCATTCGCTCGTCTTTCCTTCCAACGCGAGATATGCGTCGGGCAAGTCGGCCGAGTCCTCAAACCGAAAGCTCAACGATGCATACTTGGCCTTGGACGAGGCAGCACCACGTCTTTCCATGTCCTCTACAGGAAGCGGCTCCACCAGCGAGCTTGCCACACCCGAAAATGTTCACCAGTCCTGGCCTTACGATGACGTCGATGGTGGCTCCGCAACTGCACTCGCAGCATTGCAATCCTCCGCATCATCCTCGGCACATGCCTTGAACGAGAAACAAGCACGTTCGCAAGCATTTACAGCTGAAGTCGATCTGCGACCTCCTTCACGCGAGCTCGATGCAGCCTCCTCTTCACTCGACAGGCTAGCCATCCAGCGTCCTGCCAAGCTCGAGCGTCTCTCTTCGGCCGCTACCAATACTACTGCCAAAGGCTCGACGCGGTCCGATGAATCGCCTCAGACGGCAACCCAATCTCCACGCGGCTTCCACGCGCCGGACCTTTCATCACTCCGCATCTCCTCGGGCCTCGATTCTTGTGCGTCGGCCGCGTCGGCTTCATCCAGTCAGATCGCCAGATCGCCCAGCCTCGAGACCGACATGCCCGACCGGGCTAACATGACCAGCCCAGATTCGTGGCGCTCGCTTCTTCCTGAACACGATCCTTATTTCGCATCAGAGGGACAGCTACGTGCATCGCAGCATCAGCGTTCTGCCTCACCCCAGAGCCTGCATCCATCCTCGGGCGCATTCGACATCGAAGCGTACGTTGCCGCCAAGACTTCCCCTCGTGCACCTGCCAACGATCGCATGTCGACCTCGTCCTTTGACACGGCTCGCACCTCGTTTAGCAGCGCCATCAGCGGCTACTCGTCCATGTCCATGGTAGGTCCTAGCAAGCCCTCGCTACAATCGCAAGACTCGGCGAGATCCGACAGTTGGCGAAGTCTGTTGCCCGATGACGATCGATACCACGCATCGCGCGAGACATCCGGCGCTGCTGCACGTGGTCTGGAGGCGTCGCCCTGCTTGGCATCACCCTCGCTCTCTGATCATCTGGATTCGCCCGTGTCGTTCGACGGTCACAACCACCGCTCGGCCTTCTTTGCTCTGCAGGGACCACGACTGGTTGGTGCGCCTACTTCGCCCAGTGACTTGGACTCGGCTGCCCGTCGCCACGCCAGCTTTTCTAGTGTCGAGCCCAACAACTCGACCCAGTATGCTGCCACTCGTCACATGCTCGCTTCCATGAGGGACGCGACCCGATCGTTTGGATCAAGCACGTCTGCATCCGATAGCTACATGGCTTCTGCTTCTGGCGCTCCTAGAGGAGGTCTGCTATCGCCACGCGGAAACGACTCGCTCGATGCACCAAGCATGACGCCGGCGCTATCGCATTCGACTGCTGATGATTCGAGCGAGCGCGACAGCTGGCCTACCAGCCGAGGTGGCCGTGCCAGCTCGCCTGCCTCTTCTGGGCCCATGACGCCCGAGACGGGCCACACGCCGCACTCCAAGTCTTCGCTCGCCGCTGTGCTGGGTCAGGAGCCGCGAGGTGTTGCACGCGTCGATAGCCCAGCACACGTGTCTGAAACGTCGGACAGTGTCGTCAAGGCCACTCACGACGGTTTGCTCGCCACCACTACGACAACCACCACCAAGACGACTACTACCACGACGACGCAGCTTCTGTCGGATGCATCCACCAAAGCCCGATCCGAGGCAGGAGTGGATGGCGGTTTCTTCTACTCTGATCAAGACGAGGGTGATGGTCCTCAGAGCCAGCCCATGAAAACACGCACATCATCCTGCAGTGTATCTACGCCCATCAGCCCTCCTTCCTTGCCATTCTTGGAACGTCGCCCCGCACCCCCCGAGACCGACCTCGTCATCGAGACCGAGCGCACGCGATATACCCTCATCACGCGTCTCCCCGGCTTCTCGCTCGACTGCATCACCCTCGCTACCAAGCAGCACAAACACCACCGCACCCTCCACATCGTCGCCGACAAATGGGACACCGAAGGAGGTGGACACTTTGAACGCCGCATCACTTTCCCCGACAAAGAGTGTGACCTCAAAAATGTCAAGGCCGAATTCGACGGCAATACCCTCAAAGTCTATGTCCCGCGTAAATGTGCCGCTAGCCGATTCAGTTCTGCTTCCAGCGCCACTTTTTAGAAGAGTGGCGGCTTTTGCATTGATTTTTTTCCCCCCTCCCCATCGTATGATCCTCTTCAGCTCCACCCAATCGTCCCCATTTGTACACTTTCTCGCTTTTGCATTTATCATACATAGGCCTCGTTTCAATACATGTTTTGCCCCGCATTTTTTTTTTTTCCCGATTCATTGACTGTGCGTGCTGTGTGAGGTACCAAGAGCCGAAGATGATTGCCGGGCTCAACACAGCCTACACGGTCAACACGACCGTTGTTCAGGGCGAAGTCGACATGAGATCAACCTCGCTTGGATTGCGGGTTGATGTCGGTTCTTCAGCGAAGATGTCACTTTTTTACAAACAAGAGAGGGTGTTGAAAATCCGATCGTATTGCAGTGGAAGTTAGAGTGAAAGCTCGATCGTAGCTTGATGGAGTCAAAGACATTAGAAGTACTGGACGAAGGTTGTGGGTTGGTTTTTTTTTTTTTTTTTTTTTTTAAAACCTACCAACGTCTCTACCGAAGAGCAAGTTACTTGCCCAATTTGCGGGGACCAAGAAGCGATTTCTCCAACTCATCGACATGATCGTATAGGCGCTTCTCCAGAGTAACCAAGCCAAAGCACCCGATTCTTTCTTTACCGGTGTATCGATTAGGGCTTTGTTGCTACCGATTGAAGCCATGCTTCCCTTGTTGATGAACTTGAATGGTTTTGCTGCGTTGGATGTTGACGAATTGGAAAGCGAAGGTGTAATGTGGTTGTTGAACAGTTGGGCAAGATAGGTTCCTTTTTGAGAGGCGACTTGGGCTGTAGCTGGTAAAGTCGTCGAGATCTGGGTGGAACAATCGCCTATTGCAAAAACGTTGGGCAATTCTTCCAATTCCATTCCCTCCTCCTCCTCCTTGTTTTCCGCATGTTGATTTTGTGCGGGAGGATTCAATACACTTCCTCCAACCATCTTGCCCGTTTCCAATGCGTTTTTGTGGATTAAAACATTCATCCGATCGCCAGTTAGAACTTTCCCACTTCTTCCCCTTCCCCTTTCCTTGCCAACCCCTTGCAATGCTTCGATCAACGGACTGGTCGTAATGCCCGTAGACCAGACTACCATCCCTGCATCCAGTTTTCCCCCTTCGGCGAGCACAACACCGTCCGGCTCGACCGAAGAGATCTTGCAGTTGAGCTGGACGCTTATACCATCTCTCGAAAACTTGTTCATCGCATAATCCGACAAAGACGCATCGAAACTGGACAAGATCGTAGATCCTGCATCGAGCAGATGGATCGTTGGATAACGTCGCAAATTCGGATATAGACGTCGAGTTAGGTCTTCCTTGATCTGTCCAAGATTCCCGAAAAAACACAAACGAACAATGTATGGTGAGCAAGAGCCAATTCTTTCTTCTAGTTGGTATTGGAAGGAACTTACCAAATCATGCAGTTCCGCAGCAAACTCGCTACCTGTTGGACCACCGCCTACGACGACAAAGCTAAGCAATTTTTGAACCTCTTTCTCCTCTTCCTTCGACATGGTTCGTGTACCGTTTGAAGTGTACAAGTGATGCAGAGCGTTTGCTCTTTCGAAGCAGCCCAAGATTCTCCATCGGATGGCTCTTGCATCACCGACGTCCTTGAGGAAGTGTGCGTTTTCTTTCACCCCTTTCGTGCCAAACGTTGCATTGTACGAGCCGATGCTAAGGACGAGATAGTCAAAGTCCATCGAGTACGTCTCCCTCTTTGCGCCGACTCCTCCTACCGATGGAGTGGGAGAAAGTGGATCGCTAAGACGGAATTGAGGATTGCTAGCCGAAGTCACCTCGATTCGGTTATTGGTCAGATCGAGTGCGTCACACCAAGCATGATGATATTCCATCCATCGATTGCTGTGAATCGGCTCGATGGCAGATCGAAAGTCCAAGGTGGCACACGAGGCTTGTGCCAACAGAGGGGTGAAGGAGAAGCATGTGGTGGGTGAAACGACTTTAACGTCGAATTGTCGTAAAGTAGGATACGACAGCGATTTGAGAAATGCATATCCTCCCCATCCTGTACCGAGCACAACGAGCCGCTTCTTGCCAGATGAAGTTGGGATCGTATGCGTAGGTGTTGACGTTGAGGTGGTGGTGGAAGAGGCATACCGGATGAAAGGGGACAGATTGCGGACGTTGCCCACGGTACCATTGGTGAGGCGCGTAGTGATCATTTTGCTGCTCTGTGCGGTGTTTGTAGATGGTGGTCAAGAATCAACTTATCAAGCCTCCTTTACATCCAAACCTCGCTACTCTGCATCCTATCAGCATCACTTGGATTTGTCACCTCTGTCCTGAATGATGATGGTCCGTGAGCTTACACCCTTTCCTTGCCAAATCTGACAGCTGTTACTGTACCTCGGCGTGAAAGATCCGACGAATTTCCAACATTTTCCCGCATCATTCATCACTCTGCATACATTACATCCAACTGTCGAGGTAAAACCCTTTCTTAGTAGCGTTGCCCATCTTTTCCGGTCCTATCCGCTAGAGCTTTCAACCCCTGGTTCCCGAACCGACCCCGCTTGCTCTTTGCCGAGTTCTTTTCAGCCAAGATTCACGTCTGGCATCACAACTCTCGAGATCTACGATAGCCAGTGGATAAACGTGAAAAGCTCGATTGGTGATGCACACGCCGATGCTGAGAGTTGGTGAAGAAGCATTTAAAAAAAGATAAGATAGATAACATTAACTCGTACTCATGCTCGTCATCAACATCTCCAGAGCGTAGATAGCGACATCCAGACTCTAGGATCTAATACATTTGGTGTGCTGTGTGATCAAGCGAGGTTGCGTGGGGTTTTGTTGTGTTTTTCCTACTTTTCCTGCAACTCGATCTCCTCCGTCCTGCTCGTCGCAGAGCTGCTCGCCCGTTGATCCTGCAACACGGCCGGCGCAGGGATTGGCTGCGAAAAGTGATTCCTCAGCTGTTCATCTGCCAACCTGTGCACTTCTCTCCCCACCGCCTTGGTTACGCTGACCAACGGCCCACCGAGGTTCAACTTGTACACCACGTAGGCGCTCGCAATCAACACCAGCAGGAAAGCAAAGTAGACAGGACTGCTGATCACCGCCATAAACTCGTTCCATCCCAGCACCACCATGACACCGTACATCCACAGCGGGATCTGGGCGATCGACGAAACCGTGCTGCGCTTGGCTTCGACGTACAGCGCATCGGCCTCCTTGCGGAAGCGTGTGCTGATGTCGGCCTTGCGTGTTTCGGTCAACACTGTCAAGGTAGAGTGGAAGTCGAACGGTTCTTCTTCGCCAAGGTCGACAGAGGATTGATGAGTGGCGTCGTCGGATGTGCTTGGCAGTTCTACTGCCAAAGATGGATCGGTGGGGGTGATCTTGGCGTAGAGAGGGATGAGCGCGAGCGTCTCATCGCGAGCCTTGCGGAAGGCAGAGTCAATGTCATCCTCGGGCTTCCAGACGCGTGGCACACCAGCTTCGTCGTAACGGAAACGATCCTCAAAGCTGTTGCGCAGTTTGGCAGCGAGCACGGTATCTGCGGTCTGCTCGTCGATCTTGGCGCGCAGGCTGAGCCAGCTCTTGCGCCTCAGCGCCAACAGTGCAGTCTCGTTCTCCTCATCGGTGCAGTTGAAGCTTTTTGCCTTGCGCAGGTAGGTCGCTTCTGCCTGTTCCAAAGTGCTGCGGAAGGCAATCAGCACCTTGTCCCACATGTCCGGGGTGGGAGTGTTGAGTGCCATCTCGACAGGTTCGGCAATGTTCTTCTTGAAGGTACGCTCGATCTGAGCCACCATCTTCTTTGTCTCTTCGACGCGCATCGTGTCCGAGATGGATTGGATCTCAGAGTCGAGCTGCGAGACTTCGTCGTCGATGGTCCAATCGGTATCGGCGAGAAGCACGGCTTGTGCGGCGGCAGTAAACTTGGCGAGCGCGTTTCGCTTTTCGCTGGTGACCACGTGTCCAAAGTCGTAGTTGAGCTCGCTGCGCATTCGCTCGAGTACGTTGTGTTTGAAGGATTGCAGCACGTGTCGATGCAGATTCTTGAGTTGGCCGAGGAAGAAGGGCGAGAGCGAGCTGTTGAGCTTTTCGAGCAGATCGACGCGCTTGCGCTTGTACACCTCTTGGTGGTATCGGCTGGCGTCGCGGTCGAACTTGGCGAGGGCGGTGGAGCGGTGGAGACCCATATCGGCACCGAGGGACTCAAGAACGGATCCGCCCTCAATGTGCCTGCGGAAGTCCTTGATGCTGGTGGCAAAATGGCCAAAAGCGGCGTTGGCGATCTCGTCGCAACGGAACTGAGCCAAGAGCTCCTGCTGAGTGGGGAGATCGAGATCCTTGTTGGTCATGACTTGCTCCCAAATCGACTCGAGGTAGTGAGGAAGACCATCGGCAGGGATGCGCTTATGGTACTCGGTCTTGAAGACAAAGTTGGGATGCTTGGGGTCGACAAAGCGGTTGCGAAGTGCGTCTACGGCCTTGTCAAACTCGGCGGGTTGGAGGATCTTGTGTGGAAGGGTAGTGAACATGAAATCGAAAAAGTCGGTAATGTTGGAAGCCTCGAGACCTTCTGGTTTGGAGAGCGAGTGCCAGATCTTGGTCAAGTCGGCCATGATGGTTGCCGAGAGATTCTCGAGTGGGGTGACGCCAATGTGGTCGCGAATGACGAACAAGAGCAAAGTCTTGTCTTTGGCGCCTGCAGTCTTTGCCTTGCTGGCTTGGAAGAGGCCGAGGTTGACTTCAAAGACAGTCTTGAGCAAGCCCATGTTGGCACCTTGGTAGAGACCTACCTGATGCTCCCAGAGGTTGACGATGAGGACCTCGGCGGAAGCCATGGAGAAGAGAGCGGATTTGCGTTCAAAGTCCTGATCTTCGCCACGTTCTCGGCCATCGGTGCCTTCGACGTCCATGACGAGGACGTTCATCTTGAGACCCTTGCACATCCAGATACCCTTTGTAGTCTGCTGACGTGCTGATTCGCTCATGACGTCAAAGTTGGTGCCAAAGAGCTTGTTGAGGAGAGTGGATTTACCGGTAGATTGGGAGCCAAGAACGGCGCAAAGGTCGTAACCAAAGCCAGCATCTGCAAGACCCCAGTTGTCGAGGTGAGGACCAAATTGGGCGCTGTTGAACTTTTGCTCCTCGTTGATAAGCTGCATGCGGCCTGCATCGGCGGGAGTGGATTTGGTTGAAGTCAAGGCATTGGATGTGGATGTGGTCGAAGAGGATGGAGCGATGGATGGGACTGCTGGAGTGGTGGTGGCGGTGGCAGCAGACGGTGTGACATGGGAAGCGGCACCGTTGGGAGCGGTTGTTGCGGCAGTGATGGGATGGTGCTCGAGTGCCGTGGACTGGAGAGCGTGTGCTTGTTGCAGCTCGTGTTCGTGTTGAGCAAGAAGCTGGTTTGCGTGGTCAACGTTGAGCTCCATGGTGGGTTGTGATCGAGGTTGGAGCCAAAGTGGTACGACGGTCGACTAGTTGGAAGTTTGAATGTCTGGTTGAAGCGAGTGCGGGGAAGGAGGACGAGCGTGAAGTGTGCGATCCCGGCACGGTGCGGAGGTGGAGCTACGATGTGTTTGTGAGGCGTGTCGCAGTCGGAGGAGGAGGACAAGGAGGCGGTAGAATGGTGACAAGGGTGGTGACGAGGACAAGGATATGGAGAGGGTCTGTGAAGCCTCAAAAGTGGGCCACGTCTCTTTGTTTGCTGCATTCACGCTCCACCGTGTGGAAATGGCAATTTTAGGTGCGCCACACGCACACACGCACATACTATATTGTACACACCGAACAATAAATAGCCCCGTGCGCCACTGCATAAGCAGCAGCAGTGTTATTATTCAGGTGTTGTTCTCTGTAGTCAGCCTCATCGGCGGATGTGCCGAGTGATCAATCAGAGAGGCCATCGGAACATTCCACCGAGGAGGTCACAGGTTGAGATTCTACTAGCACGTAGTGTGGTATACAGTATGGTACTGTACTGTACGGTGCAGTGCCCCTTGAAAGACTACTGCATAGATCGTGATATTAACAAGCCCGATGATGAACGCCACTTTTTTATGATGTTAGATCGTATCAACTACCGAACATAAACAAAATGGGATGATCAAGAAGAAAGCCAGTTCGATTTCAAAAGTCGAAGAAGGCAAGTGTTGTATTTCATTCCTTAAGAAGCGCGAATTTGAATTTGAACAATACAAACACAGACGGCAGGCTGCGGATGTTGCTTTTGCTCTTTCTTCTGATCGGGCGGGCACTCACTCGCACGTCCTTTTGTTCTTTCTCTCCTCTTTTTGGGTCTGTTGGTCCATCTCGAACGAGGGCTGTGCTATAGTAATGATTCGAATGCGTTGCTGACGATAGCCATGGCGGACAACCCGAAGCAAAGCAAAGCAGAGAGAGAAGAGAGAGAAGAGAGAGAGGGATGGCAGATCCGATGAGAACTAAACGCTTGAGATTCAGATGGCATTGGTCGCTCGAGCAAAGGGCGCCTCTCTTTTAGAGTTCTGAGCAATTCTTCCAACTTCGCCTCTTGCCATTTCGCATTTCGCATTTCCACTTTCCACTTTCCACTTCCCACGCCCAGAATCCAATAAGGTCCTCTCCTCTCCTGTTGTTCTCAAAGCTTGAGTGTGTGAGTGCGTCTGTGTCTGTGTGTGTGATCTTGGTCGGCTTCTTCCTTTTGGGAACGCTTTGTCTCTCTGTGTAGGCCTCCACCCGCGCACAGTCAACCCAAATTCGTTGGCGCTCTCTCATCTCTGTTCGGTGCATCCGATTTCCATTCTTCTCTTCTTCTGTCTTGCTCCTCATCATCACCATCACCATCACCATCGCCATCGTCATCGCCATCGTCATCGCCATCACTACCGCACACTCTTCTTTCGCATCACTCTTCCACGCCATTCGCTTCAGCCGATATCTTGGCATTCAATCACACTTTTGCGCACCTTTGGGCTTTTAACCTTTTGAACGTCTTTTGTCGTCATCGCTGTTCTGATCCTACACCATCATGTCGGCCGCAGTCACCGCTAGCAACGCAGCTACCGCCGCAAACGGCTCCTCCTCCTCCTCCAATTCAAACGCAGCATCCTCCTCCGCCGTCGCTCCCAATGCCAAGCCCGCCGTACAGCCTTCCGAGGTCGGCTGGTTGTTTGTCACCCAGTATTACACCTTCCTCAACCAGAACCCCGCACGTCTCCACTGCTTCTTCACCAAAAAATCAACCATGATCCACGGCACCGAACAGGAGGACACCACGCCTTGCTTTGGCCAGCAACAGATCCACGACAAGATCACCAGCCTCGAATTCCAGGATGCCAAGGTCTTTGTCTCCAACGTCGACAGCCAGAGCAGCGCTTCCGGTGGTATCTTGGTTCAGGTCCTCGGTGAGCTTAGCAACAACGGCGCAGGTTGGAGAAAGTTTGCCCAGACCTTCTTCTTGGCCGAGCAGCCCAACGGATACTATGTCCTCAACGATATCTTCCGATACTTGAAGGACGAGGATGAGATCGAGGCCGAGGCCGAGGCCATTGACGAGGCAATTCAGGACGAGATCGACGAGGCTGACAAGAACGGCGTCGAGGTGCCTCACCAGTTGGAGGTCAACAACATTGGTAACGCCAACGCTGCTCCTCGCCTTCCTTTGCCTTCCTCGGTTTCCACCCCCGCTACCGGAAAGGCCATCGAGTCGGGTGATGCCGAGGCTGACTCCAAGCCGGCTGCCGCTACCGAGGAAAAATCTGCCGAGGTCACCAGCGTCCCTCCCGTCGACGAAGTCGTTGCTACCTCGACCGATGCCCAGCCCACCAAGGCTGAGGCTGACCAGGTCGGCGTCGACAAAAAGGTCACTGCCGTCGAGGCTGACTCGGTCGCTGGCGCTGCCAAGGACGCCGCCGCTGCTGCCACTACCGAGACCGCTCCCGCTGCTGCTGCTTCTGCCCCTGCCGCCGCTGCTGCCGCCGCTACCCCCGCCGCTACCCCCGCCGCCCCTGCCCCTGCCCCTGCTCAGCCTACTGGACCACCCAAGCCCAAGACCTGGGCCACCCTCGCCGCCTCTGACGCCACCCGCTGGGGATCCAACGTCTCTGCCGAAGCCAAGGGTGTTTCCTCCTCGCGTCCCGCTCCCACCCCCTCCAAGCCTGCCGCTTCCACTCCCAAGCCCGCCGCCGCCGGTGCTGCCTCCTCCACCACTGCCGGATCCGGCAACGCCTCCCCCTCGGTCTACATCAAGAACGTCGTCGCCGACCAAGTCAACGATGCCGCCCTCCGTCAGGCTCTCGAGGCTTTTGGAACCGTCAAGGATCTCCAGATCATCGCTAGCCGCTCCTGCGCCTTTGCTGAATTCACCAGCGTCGACGGCGCCCGCAAGGCCGCTGCCAAAGGTACCGTCGCCGTAGGCAAGAACGGATGGAATGTTACTATCGAGGAGCGAAGGAAGAACGCCGCTGGCGGTGCAGGTGGTGCCAATCGAGGCCCCGGTGGTGCTCCTCGTGGCGGTGCTGCTGGTAGGGGCGCTGCCCGGGGCGGTGCTGGCGGTGCTGGCGGTGCAGGTCGTGGTGGTGCTCGCGGTGGTGCCCGTACCGGTGCTAACTAAGCGTTCAAGAAAAGCTTTCTTCAGACTAGCTTCAGGGCCGCCCTTCTCTCACTCTCTCCCCTACTCATGTTGTACAACTCAAATTCTGCCACCTTCGATCTTAGCACAAACGCACTGACACTTTCCACACAAACACATCAGTTTCGAGAAACATCTGTACCAACTTCACACACACACACACACACACAAAGACACATACCGGCATCTATTCAGTTGCTGACTTGAGACGAGTCCAGGGCAATCAGTTTTTCTTCAATACCATGCCTTTGATTCGTCACCATTCCATCTTTGATTGTTTGTCATGTGTATCGCAGACCAGGGGTTTCCTTGTTTTGCAGTTTCTCGTTCTCATTGAGTCACATATCGTCAGGCCGGACAAGCGATAGGAACGAGAATCACGACGATGGTTTTTGAGAGAGTCTTTGGGTTCTAATTACGCAAGCTATATGATATGTAACAAAGGTTTCTATTCTGATATGTGAGAACCTAGAGTTTTGCCTTTGCCTTTGTCTTTCCCTGATTAACTGCAAATGGTAGGACCAGAGCGGTTTGTCTTGCAATCGCCAAGATGTAACTTCTCTTTTCGCCATTTTTGCCCTTGTTGGTTTGATTGAAATCTTGTTCAAAGAGATGCTGGTCATCGGGATGAGACCAAAGTTCGGAATCGCTTTCGTGTTGACCGTTGATCATGAATTTTCCCTTGCTATACGTTGCAGTTCTCTGAATGATCGCATTCGAGGGCAAAGCTCGTTTGAATTCGATGGTAAGATGGAGGGTTGGGTACCAGTGAGATTTGTGTTTACCGGGAACCATCATAGGCGGGGAGGTAAACATGTCGGCTAAGAAAGGGATAAAGTTTTTCCCTTCGGAAAGACGACCAGACTGAACCAAAGCAGCGTCGAGTACAGGGGAAGGTTGAGGAACGAGAGAGTAATAGGCTCCAGCGGAAAGTGTGGAGGTGGTAGAGGTGAGACGATCGAGCTTGGGATCGTTGGCGATGGTAATGAGTTCTCCAAAGCCAAAAGTCTTGCCGCTCTCGGCTGTGTTTCCAAAGAATCGTGGAGGATCACATTTTCCCGGTGGAGAGAGCGGGAATTCGGGTGCCCACTGAGATTCCTCTGTGATGCTGTATCCGTTGAGGATGGGATTGTGGACATCTTTACCCTTCAGTTCGCCCACCTTGGTCCGATCGGCAGATTCCTTTTGCACCACAAAGTTGGTCATCAGTACCTGGGTCGTGATTCGCAGTACCCCATCCTGCCAAAGCTCAGCTTGAAGGTTGGAGAGGCTCTTGCCGCGCTTGAGAACCTTGATCCGGACCTCGTAGTCGGTCCATGTCACAGCTTGAATGTATGTTGCGGAGAGCAAAAAGGGGTCGAGGTGGGAGATGGATTTGACGTTGGTAGATGCAAGTTCGGGTGTGCGCATAAAGGCAAGCACGGAATTGAGGATGATGGAGAGAGAATAGCCACCTTGTGGGACGGAACCGATGCACCAGGTTGTGTCTATACTGCCGACATAGGTGGCAGAAGTCGGGGTGATGGTCTCCTCGGAGAGTCGGGAGAGGATGGCTGTTTGCAGGCCGGGCATTATAGAGTCGAAATAAAGGAGGGATGACGCTTCAAGATGGGTTTCTTGCTGGAGGTTTGTGCAAAAGATGAGACAGAGCAAAAGCGGATTGTTGTGTCTTGATGGTACCGGTCAAAGTATAGCTTGCTAGAGATCTGCGTTGGATGATGTAGCGAGATAGAAAGGAAGGAAGGAGAGAAGCAAGGAGAGAAGCAAGGAAGGAAAAGATGACCGGCAATGGATGGCAGGACGCTGCTAAAATCTAAGATGTGTGCACAGACTACACCGGAGCGGCTCAGGAATAGCCGGTTCCCTCCTTCGGCCCATTTCGGCAATCCAAAAATGTCGAACATCACGATCTTACACTTCCAAAAAAACAAAAACTTAAACTTGATCTCGGAACTCGGCCACCTTTGGGACCTGTCAAACCGGCGAAAAAGTTGTCCTTCCACTTGGACCCTTTTTCATCCTCACCATTGCCTAGACTCCTAGAGGCTGCCGCTAACACCATGGCCGCACCATCAACATCGACTTCGGCAGCGGACGAAATCACCGACCTTCTGCCTCCTTCTCGGGTCGCACGTAACTTGGAACTTCACCTCGCGGCTGAACAAGGCGATCTGTCGCTGGTCCAATCTCTTCTCTCCTCCTCCCCCACGCCCGGCGCCGAGGATGACGAAGGAGGAGTCGATGTATGGTACGAAGATCCTTCCTCAGCCAACTGGTCCGCTTTGCATTTCGCCGCCGAACAAGGCCATTTGGAAGTGGTAAAGCTGCTCCTACGCCATGGAGCCTTGTGGAATGCGGTCGATGCCAATGGGTTCACAGCTGCACAGGTTGCTTGGAGCATGAATCACGAAAAGTGCTACCGGGCTATCTTGGAGGAAGGTGTAAGGCAGACCTTTTTGCTCAATGCGCTCAATGCCCACTCCTCCGACGATGCTGAGGAGGAAGATGTAGAGGTAGAGGAACAAGGGCCGAGTGAGCCCAAGCGACCCAAAACAGACGCCACCGGCAGCAGCAGCAGCAGCAATATCAATGGCATCGTAGAATGCGGCGCAGACGGAAGGCTCACCTTGAAGCCAACCGCAGACGATGTGGCCAACGATACAGAAAAGTACCTCAGCACACCGCTCCGATTCGTCCCCGACCCCCTTGGTCAGGTGCGATGCCTCGACAAGGACAACAACATGGTCATGGCCCCCTGGGAGACGGATATCATGCATCTCTCTGCCGAATTGTTGTGTTCAAACCAACCTGCAGGCTTTTCCGTGCTCAACGTCGGATTCGGCTTGGGTATCATTGATACCATTCTGCAAGGGTATAAGCCGGGGAGACATGTGATTATCGAAGCGCATCCAGACGCTATTGCCTATGCAAAGCAATTAGGATTCGACAAGATGGAAGGTGTCGAGCTTTTCCAAGGTCGATGGGAGGACTGGATCAAGGACAGCGACATTGAGGAGGATATTGACAAGATGGCTCAACTGGGTAGTTTCGACGCCGTATATTGGGATACCTATAGTCAGGATTACAAGGATATCAAGAAGTTCTTTGATGCTCTTCCAAGCATCTTGAATGGCCCTGACAGCCGATTCAGTTTCTGTAGGCACGCTTGCACCCCACTTTCACCAATTCTCCCAACTATTCCCCCCCGTCGCCTTCTCTCATGTCGTTTCGCTCTCTTTCAAGTGCTCGTACTGACCCATCTTGACTCTCCCTTCTCACCGCACAATGCTTCGTGTTTTCTGGCGCCGTTTCTCACAGTCCACGGTCTTGGCGCGACCAACCAGTTCTTCTATGACGTCTATACACGAATCTCCGAGCTCGACCTGCGCGAAATCGGACTCACCACCCAGTGGCACACACTCTCGCCTTGCATCAAGGAAGAAGAATGGCAAGGAGTCAAGCAGAAATACTGGCAGTTGGACCGATACTACTGCCCAATTGCGCAGCTGGACGTCTTTGATTAGTGACTTCAATCGACCTCTTCGGCAGCAGAGAAATACATGACTTCCAAACCGATACTTTTCACAATGCCCATCTTGGCTACGTTCGATTGTGATGAAAGAGAGGATGCGGTTGGCGAGGAAGGGGAGAGATCGGCTTTGACTCCCAGGGAGAGGAGACAGTTGGATAGTCGACCTTGCCACAGTAGGCGGATGTCGGAGGTTGTAGATATGCGAGCTTTGAGGACGCCAGTGATGGGGGAGAGGAGGGTTTGAAGCGTGGACGGGAGGGTGGATGCTGGTGGTGCGTTGGGGTCAGATGGTAGAGCTGCGGTAGATGGCAGTGAGGAAGGTGAGGGATCCACTGGTCGGAGTGAGTAACTCGAAGCATCGACGTTCGCATTCGCATTCGTCTCGCTTGTCGTCGAGTTGGTGAGCAGATTGGGCGAATCCCTCAACGACAGCGTCTGGGCAGCTGCCACCGGTCGAACAGCCTCCTTCTCCTTGTGGACACTTCCGATAGCAGGAGCACTGGGCGAAGGCGCCGCAAGCGGATGCGAATGTGAATGTCCCGCACTCCTCAACCAGTATTCGGCACCCACCGTCCACTCGGACTCATAGCTGTAGACGTTAAAGTCGAACCTGCTGCACACTACCACATCCCTCGCCATCCGTGCGGCATATGCTGTGGAGAGATGTCCCATCATTGGGTTGAGCGTGGCTGTGATGACCGTTGGTGGTTGCGATGGTCCATTATTTTGAGGTTGCGTGAATTCTGTTTGAGGTCCCGGTGAGTGTGTGGCATCGAACAAAGGAGTGATGATGGGATTGTGTTGCGGGGTGTCGGGGAGGGTGGAGAATCGAATTCCGGTCGAGAGGCCGGCAGACTTCTCGACGGTGGAGATAAATACTTCGGCTCCCGCAGAGAAGCGACCGCGAAGTCCACCGCCTGCATCAGTGTCTTCGACGGTGCTGCTGCCCAACGCGGAGCGGGTCGAGTCGATGCGGGGTTTCGTGGCTCCTGCCAGTGTAGTAGAGGTGCTGTTCGAGTCTGCGGTTAACGTTGCGATGGCAGAATCGCTGCTGTGGGAAGGAGCAGAGTCGGCAGGTGTTCCAAAGTTGTGCAGCACTCGAAAACCCCACAATGCGTCGTCTACGGAGTAGCTGTACTCGGTAAACCATCTTCCAGTGTCCCTCTGCAGTGTGAGTTGCAAGTTTGTCGAACCTGGTGGGCCCAGCCCATAGCTTGCAGGAGCGGTGCTCGCTGTTGACTGTTGCGTGCTGGTCGAGCTGCTGAGGTTTGCGCTGGAAGAAGACAGCGTGTGTGTAGAAGAGTCTAGGCGATCGGCGCTACCTGCCAGACCGGCCCCCTTTCCGCCTGCGGCTGTGGCGCCAGAGTAAGCAGATTGCGTTGCCAGCGCTGCACTGTGCAATGCGTTTAGCGGGTATTTGGGTGGAGTGGATACAGCAGTGACAATCAGCTGCCAAGTTGGACTAATTCGCTTTGTCCAGAGAGCGTCCAACCGAGCCGATGGGACGTGCATGCATCCGTAAACCAGGTACTCTCCTCCCTCGCCTTGTCCTGCTTTCGAGTCAACGATCCCTGCGACGGGTTCTGAGAATCGCTCCCCAGCTAGCCAATAATACTCCTCCTCGGCTCTCTTTGTCACCGAATTGGGCCTGCGTGGTGCCTCGACGATGCGAAAGCGCTCGATAATCTCTTTGAGCTTGACATCCTTTGAGCTCTTCCCAAAGTCTATTGGGTTGTGGGTGCTTGCGTAGATGTATCCTACCCCTGCACGGAGGTTGGGCAGTGCCCCTAGGCGGTATGTTGTAAAGAACGGTGGCGTAGGAGAGGCAGAGATCGAGAGCGAGAGCCCAGTGGGGACAGGGAAATCAAGGATGGCAGCAGAGGAAGAGGTAAGGTGGAGGTACGAGTTGTACTCGTTCCAAGCCGTGGCATGAAAGTATTGACGCAGGATGTGAGAGACAAAGTCGTGCATCTTGTCTCAGCCCTTCGCCAAGGGAAGGGAAGGAGTAGAAGAAGTCGCTTGACGTTGGACGAGGAGGGTGTCAAAGAAGAAGCAGATGATAAAGGGAATGGTGATGGCAAGAAAGAAGGGTCCACAGATGGTCCATGCGGAATTTTGGATTCCTTCTTGTGCGACACGACAAAATGTCAAATCACAAATCAAACACCTTCGCTCTCTGTCCGGGACGACAGCCTCGCAAGGGTTGGACTTGATGATGACGATGATGAAAGGCAGCAACACAGCTTTTCATACTCAGTGGATACCAGCACAGACAGGCACAGGAGATAATACGATCATTGGATGGACAAGAGGATGTCTGATCTAGAAGCAGCTCTACGGCAAAGATGGCGTCCCAAGTCCAGCTGTCCTATTCTTTCGAACGTCTGTAACTAGGACGCGGGCGGCACGCTGCCAGCTAACGCGTTCATACTGCCAAAAGGATCCCTTACACTCCTGTTGACCTGCTTGTACCACTTGGCGTAATCCTTTTTCAACGCATCGACCTCTGCGTGCAATCCGGCGACCTGCCCTGCGAGGGTCATGAAGCTCTCGTGCTGTGCGTGAATCGCATCCGAGATGGCTTGGGGCGTGTAGGTTTCCCTCGAAGACAGCGACTGAAGATGATGCTGGATGGTCTCGACGGTGCTAGAGTAGCGGGAGATACGGTCACGGTATTCGAGGGCGAGGTCAGAGAAGAAGTGCTCGAGCCACTCGACAAAGGAAGCACCATCCGAAGAGGTGGGTGTTGCGCGAGGTTCTTTGGCGTTGACAATGATTGAGTAGAGGGTAGATGTGGTGGCTCGATCGCGTTCGAGGAGACGACCTACGTCGGTGGATTGGTTCTCGTCCGTGTCGAGGGTCGCGGACAGAGATTTCAGGGCCTGCATTCTCAAAGACGAACGAAAGCGAAAGGGGTCAGTATGATCTCGCAGCTCCATAGGGGATAGCACATCGGCAAAAGGATGCTTACAGAATCGAGCTCGTGCCATTCGGCTGCACATTTCCTAATCTCGTCGCCAAAGTTTTTCGTCTTGAGCTCGTCTCTCAGCTGAGTCTGAGCCGAGATGTGATTCTCCAACTCTTCAACCAGCTTCCTCGCATCATCGGGAAGATCGTTGAAGCGCTCCTTTTGAAAGTATCCGTATCGTGCAAATGGCGATGTTGCAACTTGGTTCTGCTGTTGCGCCTGGAATGGCTGAAAGGCATTATTCGCTTGCTGCTGCTGCTGCTGCTGCTGCTGTTGTGGCTGAGAACCGCCAAAGGAAAAGAGCGATGTAGATGGCTGTTGCTGCTGTGCTGGCTGAGTGGATAAGCCAAAGAGCCCACCGGTAGAAGTGGAAGCTGTGTTGTTGGTTGCAGTGTTGCCAAACGAGAAGCCACCAGCCGCAGGTGGATTGGGCTTGCTTCCGAAGAGGCTGTTGGAGGTAGATGCCGTGTTGGAAGATCCGAACAGTCCACCTCCGAATCCTGTCTGCGGTTGTGTTTGTTGTTGTTGTTGTTGTTGTTGTTGCTGCTGCTGCTGTTGACCTGGCTGCTGTTGAGTGGTTGTGCTAGAGCCAAAGAGTCCGCCGGTTGCTGGTGCGGCAGTAGTGGCTGCTGGTTTGGCGCCAAAGCTAAAACCACCTGCAGCTGGAGCTGTGGCCGTTGCGGCTGCATTTGTAGTTGCTGCACTCGTTGTGCTGTTGGCACCACCTCCGAAAGAAAAGCCGCCAGAAGTGCCTGAAAAGGGCTTGTTGGCTGGTGGTTGCGAGAACGAGAAGGAGGCGGATCGGCCTAGTGTGGAGCCGGTCGAAGCGGCAGGAGTGGAGCCAAACATTGTGGCGGCAGCGATGCTGTTCAAGGGAAATAACCAAGCTCTTCACTGATGTGTTGCTTGGAAGGCTATGGTGATGCAGGTGATGATGAAGAAGAAGAAGAAGATGATGATGATGATGACAACAAGGATTGTTGGAAGGACGAAGCAAGGTCGAGACCAAAATCCGCTTTTGAATGCCAAAAAACACGCCTTTGTCACAATACATCGGGACGTTGGACGTTTGAAATCGGGCGATTCACTTTGACATTTCCAAAAGCACGAGCCTTGTTTCATTCTCATCCCCTCTCTCTTTCATCCTAATCACTTCACTATTGCACTTCAACTCACCATACATATCGGCAGAAGCAGCAGAAGCAGCAACAGCAGCAAAGGTAGCGACTGCTACAGGGACTGCTCATCATGTCGGCCGACGTGGCCGCTTCAACGGTCAAGAAGGAGGAGCACGATGCTGCAACCGAAACATCCTCCTTGAACTCGGGCAATCGCCCTCCTCCATATCTGCCGTCGACTACCAGCAAGCCGGCTGAGCTGCCACGCGCGTATCTTAATGGAACTCAGGATATGTTGAGCCTGTTTGGGCTGATGCCCATCTACGACCGAGCTGTCCGGCCGTACAATCCAGATGTGGTCAAGGCGGACACCGCAGCGACGACGTCCAACAACGCAGCAGCGGCGACGTCATCCAATGCGGCACCATCGAGCAACACGGCAGGCAGATCAGCGGCAGCAGCAGGCGCTGTGCAAGGAGCGACACCGTCTGGTAGCCAACAAGCGTCGGGCCAGGCCGGCAATGCAACCCCTCGACCAGGCAATCCGCCCACCGGCGGGGCAGCCACCACCGGCTTAGCTTCGCACCCTTCACATGCATCCTCTAGCACCGGTCGAATCTCTACCCCTGCGCTGCAGCTCAATGGTGGACCACCCACGTTCTCTCTTCACACGGATTCGTCAGCCATTCTAGCAGCGTCGCCAGGCCAGCTCGCCGCATCAGCTGCATCAGCTCCACCGGCGCGCAAACCGAGTAAACCACCGCCGACTTATGCTCACTACGTCGACGATCTAGCAGGGCGTGTACGTCCTCCAAGCAAACGTATGCGAGCAGCCAAGGCCGAAAAGGGTGCTTCTCTCATGTCGATCCTCTTGAAACCCGAATATACGCCGCAGAGAATTGTGCCGTTCGACAGGGAAACAATGCAGACTGCGTTCAGCGTCGAACCGGGACCGGTGGCAGAGATCGATCAAGCGCTGTTGGAGCCAGATGAAGAAGAGACAGTCAAGCCAAAGAAGAAGAAAAAGAAGATCAAGCAGGAGGGCGCGGCGATGGCTAGTTCAGGTCCGCCAAGTGCGGCGAGGACGCCGGTCAGGAGGTGAATATTTGTATCGTATGCATGCACACTCGCAATCCCACTATCACGACTCAAGGGCCCTTTATGCAGATTATACGCACGCACAGAGAGAGCCGAGACACGAGAAAGATGCTACTAACGCGAGATGCTTTGGTCGTATCGTATCGTAGAAAGTATAAGGTGCTTGGCAACGCTCAAACAGCAATGCCCATGCGAGTGGTGATCTCGTCGACAGTCTTCCAGATGTTCTGGTGGTCCTGATCGTGAATGCCATCGCCCGCGGGAGGAGCGTTGAGGTAAGCGGCAATTTCATCGGCACTCTTTCCCCTCCTGCCCGCGCTGGCGAGACAGCCCTGTACGACGTTGAAGAGATGCGAATTTTCGAGGGCGGCTGCGACTCTCTCTTTATCGTTGAGTTGCTTGTTGACTGCATTCTCGCTCTGATGTGTACCTGGACGTACGCGAATGTCGACTTTGAAGCGGTCAGGAAGAGCGCGCAGGAGACGGACGCGGAGGGAGAGGCCGATGAGGGTGGCCATGCTGCAGTGTGGAATGGTGGGTGTAAACTCGAGAAGGACGTGGGGGAGCTTGTTGGTGGATGCTTCGCCGTGGGAGACAGTGATATGAGATGCATTGACGACGGCGAGCTGTTCCAGAGTGAGGGGATGTTCAGGGTCGGTGATGGAGCGGATGAGGTCGTAGATCTCCTGACTATCGATGCGCTCGTCGGTAGCTGTGGTAGGGATGTCGGTATTGCCACAGTAAGCGGAGAGTTTGGCTTCGGGTGATGTGTGTGGTGAAGAAGAGCCTACTGTCATGGCTACAAGACCATCACGGTGGTCGTCGTCGTCGTCGTCGTCGTCGTCGTCATGGTCAACGCCGTGCTCATGCTCTACATCGTCCTCGTCGATGGTAGATCGAGTTGCTCGAGCAAAAGAGGCAGCAAGGTTGGAACCAGAGCTGTTGGTATTTGAGCAAGGAACGATGCCACCGATGGCGGCAATGGTGTTGGTAGCAGGAGTGCGACCAACCGACTGAGCGGAAGAATGGATCGAGTGATCTCGCCACCACTCGGCGTTGGAACTGGAGGAAGCACGTCGCTGGGTCGAGCTGGAGCTAGACTGGTAGACGATAGGGTTGGCGTTGTCTTTCTGATCCATGATGGAAGTGTTTGCCAAATGAGAGATGGATGCTAATGGGATGGCCAAGCTGAGTCAATGTTTGAGGGTCGAGGTTTTGGACAAGTGACGCCCAGTTTTGAGCGCCAAACCAGATCGGAAACTTATTCTGCAATCGGGTGGCGATCCAAGAGATAGGCCGCGGAGACAAATTCGGCGCTAATGAGAGCACGTTGACGTCTTTGTCTTTCTGAGCGCGTGCTTCTTCATGCCAGTCGACTCCTCGGCCCTGCTCTCCTCTGGAATATTAGCTGTGGGCTGGTGCGCAATTCTGCATTCTACATACAGTACTACTGTATCCCATTTCAGAGGCCACTAGCCACTTTGTACAGGCTTTTTGGCTCGCTATCACCACACCATCACACACCTGGATGTTGGCCGAGAGGCCTCGAGTGAATAGAAGCAAGAGCAACCCGAACCAGTTTTGAAGCGTTGAGCAGCAGTGACGAGTGGCAATGAGGGCGACGACTCGGACAGACATGGGAAAAGAGGTGTTGTGAAATGCGGCCACGGCGAATGGCTGCCGAGTTGGAAATGCGCGTTTTTGTTGCTCTCATCATCATCATCATCATCATCATCATCATCATCATCATCATCATCATCATCATCATCATCATCATCATCATCATCATCATCCCAAGGTCGACATCGCATTCTCGACTTTTCATCCGCACTCTCGGACCTCGGAACGGCACTGTCCACCCCACCTTTGCGCTGATCCAGTCTGCCGCCACTTTCATTTCTTTCTCGACATTCGCGTTTTCATCATTCCAAACGACACGACACGATACACACAGCACACGAACCTCGTGCAAAGCCAAAACGATTGCGACAAGACTATTCTATTCGGGACCCACTCTCCATCCACTGGTGTCGATAAGGTCGATTACACTACTGCTCTTGAGGAATATGGCCGACAAGCAATCGTAGCATCTCTATCACGCCGACCAAATCACCCATCCATCCCGGAGAGACCCCCCGACACTGGCCTTGGCATTGACACGGGCACTGGCACTGGCATTGACACTGGCACTGGCACTGGCATTGACACTGGCACTGGCACTGTTCTTGACGTTTTGTCCAGCCGCTGCTTCTTTCTGCTCCGCGGCTCTTCCGACTAAAATCATCCGACCATTGCACCCTTTGGACTCTTGGATTCTCGATTCATCACACAGCCTTTTTTCAGCCAACGAATGTTCGGAATGCTTCCGACTGGCCGTTGCTGCTGCCCGTCATGACTCATCCCCTGCCATCTTCTTCTTCTTCATCACAGTCACAATCACAATCACAATCAAACTCACCTGGCTCTTTACAATCATACACTCATCATGTGCCGTCCACTTTCCCATTGGCTGGCTCAGTCGCTCCAGCCACATTCACTCGCGCATCGGCACACGCTGCGTCACCATCACACGCTTCCACATATGCACTCAACGCTCTCTCAGCACCGCATCTCGCCAGAGCATCCCCAGCACAGCAGCCACCACCATCAACACCACCCCCACCACCAACACCAACATCAATAGCAGCAGTGACCGCAGCATCATCCACCCAGACAGCCACTCCAGCACAACCACCCATCGCACCAGTAACACAAGCATCAGCATCAGCATCAGCATCAGCATCAGCATCAGCTCCCGCTCCATCCAATCCCAAGGTGCTCCCTTATCTCTTTGACGATGCACAGCTCGAAGATGTCCTCGTCCTCGTCGTAGATATGCTGGTAAAGCTCACAGAGCACAACGATTCGCTTCCACTTCACCCGTCCGCCTTGACCCGCTTTCACTCAAGAGCTACCCCCAACATCTCGCTCTCTGCCTACCTTCGCCGTATCGCAAAATACACCTCGGTCGAGAAATGCTGCATCCTCATCCTCCTCGTCTACATTGATCGTGTATGCGAGCGCCTCCAAGGCTTCACCATCTGCGGCCTCACCGTCCATCGCTTCATCTGCGCTGCCATCCTCTGTGCTTCCAAAGCGCTCTGCGATGCCTTCAACACCAACGAGCACTATGCAAAAGTAGGCGGCATCAGCCTCGCAGAGATCAACTTGCTCGAAAAGGAGTTTCTCCACATCATCGACTGGCACTTGATCTGCAGTGGCGCCGTCTTACAGCACTACTATGCAAGCTTGGTCCGCTCCCACAAGGATTACGTCCTAGCCGAGCCCAACCAGCAGCCCTACGCCAAAGCAAGCGTCACTCCAGCAGCAGACACAAATGTGCAATACACATCCTTCACCTCTTGAAACAATCGGTCCAAACCGTGCCATTGACCCGCAATGCTCACCCTGACCCAGTCGCCGAAAACTTCTTTTTTTTGGCCCAACGCGAATTCAAAAGTGCTCTGCTCAACACGACAAACAAGAGTCTCACACCACGGTTGACTAGTTGATACAAGCGTGAGCAAAGCTAGTTCGCAGACGGTCAGACGAGCAGTAAAGTCTTTATTCAATGCGGAGGATGGCTAAGCAGCTGAGCGAATGCATGTGTGAGTGTGTGCGTGTGCAAGAAAATCCGAGTTCCGAGATTCTCACACGTAACTGACGGCACGCATATTGGTCGGCTCAGTTCATTCAGCTCTCCGCCTCACCACCAGCACCACCATCACAGCCTCCTCTCCCTCCCTCCCTCTCTCTCGCTCTCTTCAATAATGCGCCACCATCCAACCCGCGCCGTACACCCACCATGTCAAAGTCGAACACAGTTTGCAATCTCGGCACATTGCTACACGTGTTGCTTGCGAGCCCCCAGATTGAGTCGACTTTGTCATTGATCCCCCCCGACATCGACGATAACGGTGGCAACAACGGTGGCAAGCAGATCGACAGCAAGGAGACCGGCGACAAAAGCAGCAACGTCACCAAAAACGACCTTGCCCGCCAGATCGTAGTGAATACAACCGAGTCACTCATCTCATGGCTTCAAATTGTTCTGGACGCGATTGAGGCAGGAAATCGTTGCTCGCATCCTTCGCTTGATGCCATCACTGGCAAGCCGTTTCCTGCGTCCTTGATCTCGCCCTGCTCCGCACATCTTATCTGGAAAAACGGTCGTCGTCAGCAATGCTCTTCCGCCACCACGCTCCTGGACTCGATCAAATCCGAGTCCATCACCCTCAAAGGCATCGTTGATGCTTTGCCATCATCTCCACCTCCATCTGACTTGGTGATCGCTACCGAGATTTGGCTCCAACTTCTACCCCTCCTTTTCACCACCGATAAGCCTCCACCGGTGGTGCACGACGCCAACACCGACCTCCAAGTGCGTCGCGACTTTAGCTCGCCTTTGCACGGTGATGCCGTCTTTGACCTCCAGAGGTATACCCTCTCAACCAATTCATTCATCGGCAACCGCCGTGACTTTGTCTATGCAAAGACTTTTGCCATCCTCCAGTCCTCAGGCACCGGCAAGACCAAGCTCGCCGTACAGCTTTCGGCTTTCCAGGCCGGCCTTCTCATTTGCACCCGTTCACCCAAACACCTCGACGGTCACACCAGCACCTCGTTCCCACCCAACGATGACAAAGTCTATCAATTTCTCCGTCAAGCGCAACCCACCGTCTCGTTGTTTGAAGCGCACCGCCGCATCGCATCCTGGCTCGCCGCTTATTTCGAACAACTCTACCTCCAGCTACAACAGCGCATGCACTGGAGCGGTTGCTTCCACCCCGACCTCTCGCCTCGTCATGGCAACGTCGCAGCATGCTGGTCGACCATTGTGTATGACCTGGCCATTGCCATCCACAGCGGTCCCGACTTTATCGAAAACTATACCTTTTTCGACCCCAGACGCCCCTCAAATGCCAACAACCACAAGCGCTTCTGTCAAAAAAGCACCCTCATGCCCTCTGAAAAGGCCAAGGGCTCGTCGCCACCACCACGACTCAGCCGTTCTCGCAACTTTCGGACCCACTTTCTCCACCAAGTCTCTGAGCAGGCAGGAGAGAAATATGCTCCCTTCAGCGAGCACAAGCTGAGTGCTTCGAGTCCTGAACCTAAGCCCGAGCCCAGGCCAGGGCCCAAGCCTGACCCTGACCCTGACCCTGAACTTCAAGCCAAGATGGCTGCTGACAAGTTCATGGCCGCGCCTTTGCAGCAACTCGAGGCGCTCCTCCCCTCTGTTTTGCACACTAGTCACTACTTCTTCCTGGTCATCGACGAAGTGGCTCCTCTGGGCGATCTGCTTCCCATTTTCCGTCAACTCTGGAGCGAAAGCAAACCTTGCTGCACCTGGCTCATGTTTATCGATACTCACCCTAACGTGGCCTTGCTTGCAGGTCAAGAGGGCATTGAGGCATCGGCTCGACCCGGCAAGGTTGGTGGCTTGATTGTGGTCGACCCCTTTACTTTCCTCCCCTTCGATGTCACCCTCCAGCACGAGGGACTCAGTCGTTTTGACAACCTCTTGGCCTCGCATCTGACCTTTGGTCATCTTCTTGAGACGCTTCGATACTTTGGAAGACCCCTGTGGAGCACGGACCTTTATCTTGATGCCGAAGGCGACCAGAAATGGCCCAAGATCCCCAATCTCTTGCGCAAGCTGCTCGTCCATGCAGATCGCGCTAGACCCTGGCCGGAAAAGAATGGACTGCACCGTGTCGACACCATCATGGCCGCCACTGCTCAACGACTCCCTCTCACCTTTGTCGGAATTCGAGGTGCTCGTCGGCAAAGTCGCTCGACGGTGGCCAAAACAACCCCACACAAGGCCGTCTCCGAGGCTGAACCTACCTCAAGCAATTCAGCGCGTTTGGACCAGCATGGCTCTGCTGCAGATGGCGCTCAGCGTGGTAGTGGTGTCGAAGCACTGCCCGCCGACAACATGTTCACAAGACAAATTCACTTCTTGCAGGCCCAGGTCTTGCACCATCTTCGTGTCATCAGCAAAGTGCATGGAACCAGCTACTTTGTCACCACCACCGTGTCCGAGCCGCCTCTTTCGCTGGCGGTGGCCTTTCTGCTGCGTGGCAAGGGCGATGAGGCGGTGAAGCAGTGCTCTGAGAGATGGTCCGACATCGTCGACATGCTCAGCGAGGCGTACCAGACGGTGGGACTCCTGCTTGGCGAGGAAGGCAAAGAGTGTGTCCGTCTTCTCTGCAGCCTGGCGAATGACCTGGCCGCCGCTCATCGAGTAGCACAGCGTGGCAATCAGGCCTCGAGATCCGACTTGGATGCTCTCAGGGCGCAGTGCGATCCTGTCTGCCTGGCCGACTGGCTCAAGCAGCTATTGAAGGTTGAGAACCTCTCTGGGGAGCTTTTGTCGTGGGCCTCGAGCTACTATCTCAACTTTACCCATTATCTCGAGCTGCAACACTGGGTCCATCCTGGCCTCATGGATCCGCTCCTCTTGGTGGAAGCATGGTGGCGTCAGGTGGCCATCTATGGCAACACCACCCAACCCGGCTGGGACTTGCTCATTCCGATCTACCATTCCGAGCAGCCACCGCAGTTGTCGGACAGCTTTAAGCCGTCACGGCTATTGTACGTTGCACTTCAAGTCAAGAATAGCACTACCTCGATTATTGCAACCAAGAAGTTTGGTCCATCGCACTGTTCCCACCTGGCGGCAGCCAACGGGGTTGCTGCGCCTCGATTCATGATACACAACGAATGCCTCGAGATGTTCATCGACCTTCGCTCCCCCGTGGTCATGCCGCATGCGTACCAAAAGACCTACCGCAAGTCGACCGAGAAGCCAAGTATCTGCCGCAACGTAGTGGTCAGTGGCTGGGGTTCCCGAGTGTTTGGCGCCTTGACAAACCTCACAGACGACGCTTGAAAGCAATTGTGGCGCCTGTTTGATCTGAGCGAGTCATTCACACTTGAAAGCACACGTCTTTTGCGAGCTGTCAACTCGACTCCAGGCATTGATGATGTTCGTCGCTTCTACAAGTATGGTGGAGGCTTGCACACATGCTACTCGAAAGCTGCCGACAACCAAGAGCGTACCTGGATCACCGGTGCCGCACGGTCTCCCAAGCAAATCCCCAAGCAAATCGCTGACAAGCTCGTGGCCAAGCAAAGGTCAAGCAAGGGCAAGGGCAGGGGCAAGGGCAGAGCGCTAGAGCAGCCTGGTGAGCCAAGTGGGTCAATCAATGCCGAGGATGACATCGAGATGGCCGATGCGTGAAAAGTTGTCATCAAGCTGCCAAGCAAGCGAGTGCACACGTCGTATCCCAGTTCTCTCTTCTCTCATCATCGCAGTCTCTTCTTTGGTCTTGTTTTCCCTTATAAGGGGTTATTCTTTTTTCAGGAAAATTTTTTGCAAGCATTTGATTTGAGAACCTAGCCCTAGGCCGCAGGTCCTCGTTGGCCGGCAGCGGACCAGGCCGCTCTGCCAAATGGACGTGTCCGACCTTGGCTGCTGACCCCAGCGGACAGCGCAAAACACACTGGCCAAGTGCCGCAACGGTTTGAAATTTTTCTTGGCTCAGCAAGCGGCCCAGCATCCAAGAGACGCGTCAAAATTCTTGGAAATTGTTGGAATTGCAGTTGCGTCCACCCACTGACCCAGTGCCCAGCAGCCAGCAGCCAGCACACAGCTGCCACTGCTCAGCAGCCACGGCTCACCACGGCTCACCACGGCTCAGCTGTTGCCGCTCAACAGCAGTGAGAGTCTGTCCATTTTGGGTGTAGCAGCCCAATGGTCTGTACACATTTCAAGCTGTAGTCTGTGTATGAATAGGAGTCAAGCGTACAAGGGCAAACACCTATTCAAGGGGCAGTGCAGACCAATGGGCCGCACAAAGTTGTGAATTTCCTCCAGCCCTTTTGTCTGGGACTATCTTGTCAAACTGCACGCATTCTTGTTTGGTCACATCAATCTCACTTGAACAACAGCACGTCTGTTGATGCCAGAAATCAACTAAGAAATTGGGTCATTGAAATGGATTGCAAAATTGGAAGTAGACGCGACACGCACAGCAACTGCAGTGAAAATTTTGATTGCCGCTTTCTTGTTTGTCAAGCAGCGGCCAACGCTCAGCAGTCACCAGTCAAGAGCCACTGGTCAATGCAAAGAGCGGTCATCGACTCATCAAATTGAGGCCACCAGTACTGCCATCCTTGGCAACAGCTAGAAATGCATCGATGGAGCGGCACCCACAGTTCATGCTGCCTGCCCTTTGTTAGCTGTCTGGCAACGGCCTCCGGCTCCCATGCTTGGTGTCATTCACGCTTTGTGACGGTCTTCACACGCGTCAATTTTCAGCACAAAGCATTGCCCATCCACCTCAACAACAAGCTTCCCGCAACAGATTCTAAGCCTTTTTCTAAAGTCTAGACAATTCTTGGTTGCCACACTGCACAGTATTTTTGAATGCATCGCTCCTGTCACACTGCTGTCCACTTACGCCAATGGCCAGCACATTTGGATGCTTTGTTCCCACCTGTGTCGCTCACATTCTGCCTAACAGCAATAGGAGCAACAAGAAAGCGTAGGTGAGAAATTTGTTCTTTGCCAATGCCGCTCTGCACGTACCACCTAAGAGTGCTACAGGTCTGTGCTTCTGTTTGGCACCGCTCACAGCGGCACTCTCATCCTTTGTCTCTGCTTTGTTCCAGCTGCTACATCTAGCAATCTCAGGATCTCTGTGAGACTGAGATCTTTGTGCATATATATGGGCCATCTTGCAGTCCCTTGCCGCTGTTCTGTCTCCATCTTTCCATCTCAGAACATCTTCACCGTACAACCCTCTCTTTCTTGTATCTTTCCCTCACAATTATTCCACGCTACAATGTCTCAGCTTTCCGCCTGCTCTCTTGGTGCTGATGTCAATGCTGGCAACTCTCCTGCCGCAAAATCTGTCTCTACCACTGATGTTGAGAGGTACGTTCAGCTCTGCTAGCCTCTTGCCGCAATCAGAATATTCTGCTGACACACTCTATGCTTTTCAGTCTTGCGCTTCCCCCTGCCAACCAGGATGCTTGTTCTCCTGCGGTGGATCCCAAGTTTGCCGCTCAGCTTGGCCGCTTCCATCTCCGTCTGGTCGACCATCCACGCATTCTGGTCTGCACCCGCATTGACTGCACTCATCGTCTTGCAATTTTGCCCTTTTTCAAGGATGTGACTGCTCACCTCAAGAAATTCCATGCTCACACTATCGTTGAATCTTCCAAGAAAGTGCTCAAGGATTTGTTGGAGCAGCTGGACCTGGAACACCCTGCCACCGTCACCATCAACAAGGATCTGCTGCCGGTTTCCATCATCAAGGAGTTGGACGTCAACTACCAAGGACGGCACTGCAACTTGTGCTCATACAGCATCATGGCCCGCTCTTCCATGAATGCTCATGTGCGTGAGCACAGCAGCCAGGCTGATGGAGACGTCAAGTATCTTCACCCTGTTCCGGTCCAGCTCTTCTATGAAAATGGACAGAGTAGACGCTATCTCTATGTCAGCAATCCATCTCTGGCGCAAACTCCTCCACCCCAAATTCTCACCACTACTATGGATGCCGATAAGCTGGATGACGCTACCAAGGCCAAGGTCAATGCCTTCATCAAAAAGGACAAAGAGCGCCTGCAAGAAGCTGGACTTCTTCAGCCTGGCATCCAGCCATCTGTGGTCAGCGGCAATGTCACTCCATGGGCCTGTGAGCTTGGCTGGCACTGCTACTGGGCTGGCAAACCGGTGGTGGCTATTGGTAACCTTGGCCACAATCCAGGAGACTGGGACGGTGCATACTGTGACATTGCACACTGGATCTTTGTCGTTGGCAAAGGTGTGGTTGCAACCTGGATGAACCGCTTGCTCAGCGCTGGCTGTCAGGTGCAGCAGACCTTCCACGCCTACAACGACAATCCAAGCAAGCCGTACAATCTCAATCCACAAACTGTCAAGAAACGTGCTCATCTCTGGGCATGGCTGCTGGCACTCTTGTTTCACATCTACTTTCAAGGCGGCTGTCTGGACTATTTTGGCAAGGATGATCCGGAAGAGCACATCGGTGTCAATGATGCAATCAGCGCAACACTCTTGGATCTGCGCGAGCAGTACAACACAGTTGTCAATGTGGATCTGGACATCTACAAGGATACTGCAGTGGTGGAAAAGACCGGTGCACTGCTTCTTGAACTCTCCCACTGCCTTGTCACGCAAGAGCCAGAGGAGTATGGTCAGATAGAAAAGCTTGCGCTGGTGCGGCTCTTTTTGCACCTGTGCATCAGCAGGGATGGTACTCCCAAGCCTGTCAGCACAAGCACATCTGACATTGCCAGCCTGGAGTTTTGTCAGCGTGCAGTGCTGCATGAACACCTTCTTCATCCAGAGGATGGTGCGCTCTGTGACATGTCTGCATCGGAGAAATCAGCCAAGGTGATAAAGACGCTCAAGTGCTACGTGCATCATGATAGCAGCTCAGCTAGTGCACATTTGCAGTCTCTTCACCGCTTTGGTGAAGCACTTGCTCAGGATGACAGTAGCAGCTTCAAATTTCGCTGGAGCAAGGATCTCAGCAAAGTCATGTTTGGCTTGGAGGAAGTTGCGGTGGAGCGTCTGCAAGAGCTCATGCACGGCGCACAACAGCAAGCAGAGAAGCTGCTCACTCAGCTACGTCTCCTGGCAGAGGAGAAGGACATACACGTCATGGACCTCAGCCGCATCACCGACAACCACTGCAACATGCGGCCTGGCTTCAACTTTGCCGAAGCATGTTTGGAGCCGCCAGTCCTTCCCAGCATCCTCTGCCGTGCAGTTGCAGGTGGTGCACCTCCTGCTCACCCGCTCATGGATCCTTACTCTGATGAGCTGGAGTTTGACTCGGATGCTGCTCATGCATACTTTGCCATCCACAACGAGTTCACAAAGCTGCTTGCAGTGCTCATTGAGCTTGGAAGTGGTCTGGGTTAGGGTTAGGGTTAGGGTTAGGGTTAGGGTTAGGGTTAGGGTTAGGGTTAGGGTTAGGGTTAGGGTTAGGGTTAGGGTTAGGGTTAGGGTTAGGGTTAGGGTTAGGGTTAGGGTTAGGGTTAGGGTTAGGGTTAGGGTTAGG